>WUJK01000007.1:0-1348142 GCA_011317545.1 Coniella vitis
GGTACGAAGCCTTAGTTAGTATATTCCCTTCTTATCTAGAGACTAGTATTATATAAGCGCTAAATAAGAGCGTCTTCCGAGCAGCTTATAAGCTATATAAAAGACTATCGGTAATAGGACCCGTATCGACGGTAGACCTATAGAAAACTCTATCTATAGGTAGATTCTAAACGTAAGAGCTACTTAAGAGCAGCTCTCGCGCTACTATATAGATAGTATACTTATTTCTCTCCTTAAGTTAGTTAATAATAGAAATTAAGATCGAAACTATAAACGCTCTCTTAATACCTATTTATATTTAACTAACTTCTTTTCTACTTATCCTATATATCTAACGGTATTTATATATTTATTTAGCGTATAGCCTTAGGATATTATACCCCTATAACGAGCAATTCGGGTAACTCCCTACCTAAGCGAATAACGATAATAATAATATAATAATAACTATATAATAAATAATTACTTAAATAATAGAAGAGTAATAATATATTATTAAAGGAATAGTATAATAATAGCGCGAAGATAGCGTATAAAACCTAGAAGCGCTTATAATATAACTTACGAAAATCGAATAATCCTATAGCCTATTATTATAGGAGCTATTAATAAGTATTAATAACCTAGCAGCCGAATACTCTAACCTAATACCTAATAAACTAGAAGATACCTATACCCCTACCTCCTAAGATATAAAAGACGCCGACGTTAATATAGATAAAGCCCTAAAGAGTATAATCGTACCTAAATATAAGCCCCTTTCTTAGCTAGCGAACTTTAAGGGTATATATATTTAATTCCTAGCTTAGGAGTATACTATAAGGTATAAACTCGTCCGAGATACCTATTTTATCGGGAATTATATAGATAAGTTCTAAGAAATCTATAAATACTTAGAGGGAGATATAAAGGTTATAATAAGGAGCTATTATATCGTAGGAGGAGAGTATAGCCTCTAAAAACCCTCCTTATTCCTATAATAGCTCCGCTACCGATATTATAACGAGAACTATATTATCGCTACTTCTTAGAGGCTCCGGAGCTTTATTTAAAAGAAAGGCTAACCCTTCCCTAACTTCTTTTCCTAATAGGAGAAGTTATTAATAAACTCCGGTAATATAGAATAGCCGGACTTAGCTAAGTTAATATACCTAGAAGGCGCTATTAATAGCGTATTATATATATAGCTTATTAGTATAGAAATACCGTCGATATATAATAACTAGGTAAAGAAAGCGTTCTATATCTCGGCTAAGCTAGAAAGTTATATTATTATCCGAGATAATAGCTATACTTTACCCTTAAGTTATTTATCCGGAGCTACGGTATAACGCTTTAGAATAAACTAATAAGCGGGAGGAAATAGATAGAAATTATAAAACCCTTATATAGATCCCGATAGGGATATAGCTATAACTAATATTAACGCTTTATAAGCTAATAAGTAGTATATAAGGTAGGTTAATTAGGCGGAGATTAGGCGTAGGAAAGAATAGGGACTCTATTATAGGTATAGATATTCGAACTATAGAATCGCTTATTACCCCTTCCTATCCGTATACCCGCCTAGTAGCTTAAGAGCTATACGGGAGACGGAAATTAATATCGCCGATACTAACCTTATTAACCTTAATAATACTACCGAGGAATAAGAGGAAAACTAGCTACTCCTATATAGAATCCTATATAAAAGCTTATAGATCTCGACTTTAGCTTATAAGAAGTAAAGTATTAGATAAATAGAAACTATTTTATAATAAACCTATTCTATAATTTAATTTTATTTATCCTAATATTTATTAATTCTAGCTATAACTATTATTCTACTATAAGTAAAACGCTTATATATAAGTTAAGACTTCCGTATATACCTATCCCGCCTAAGACCCTTTATTAATCGTTAAGGGAGAGAATATTATATAAATAGCCCGTTATCTATTATATAACTTACCCTAATATAAACCTAAACGGGTATTTATATCGTATTTAGGCCTATATAATCCCCCGCCTTTAGTATAACCTTATTTTAGGAAAACCTTAGGTAGAAAGAGAGAGGGTAATATATATAACTTATAAATACCGCTTAAGCATCGGATAAATAGGCGGACTAAAGGTTTAGGAATAAGGATATAACCCTAAGAACTTTAATTATATATCCGTTAATACCCTTATTATTTAGAGCGAAGTTCGGTATATAAAACGCTTAAATACCGCTTAGATAACGTTCTTTAATATTATAATAGCCGATATTATTAAGGCCTTATTACCGAAAGTAGAATCCTCGGTTAATAAGAAACTCCCCCTAGAGTATTATAAGTTCCGGAACCTCTTTAATAAGGATATAGCTTCCGTACTACCGCTATATAGAGAGGGAGCGGATTATAAGATTCGGCTATATAAGAAGGTAGATAAATCTACTATAAACGCCCTATAAGGCCCGTTATATAGGATATCTAGAAAAGAACTTATTATACTAAGGAAGATTCTTACCGAACTACTCGATATAAGCTATATTAGAGCTAATAGCTTCTTAATAGGAGCTCCTATAATCTTTATTAAGAAACTAGGGGATAGCCTCCGTTTTTATATAAATTATTATACGCTTAATACTATTTCGGAAGGTAACTATTACCCGCTCCCTTTTATTAAAAAGACCCTATCTAATATCGTAAATACTAAATATTTTACTAAGCTCGATATATAAGCAGCGTTTTATAAGCTTTATATTAAGGAAGGAGATAAGTAGAAGACCGCTTTTCGTATAAGATATAGCCTCTTCGAATAGCTAATAACCCCGTTCGGACTTATAAGCGCTCCTATAACGTTCTAACGCTATATTAATAACGCTTTATACCCCTATCTAGATATCTTTTATTTAGCTTATATCGATAATATTCTAATATATACCGACGGTATAGCTAAAGACTACCGAGTAAAAGTAAAGCTAATATTATATACTCTCGAAGTAATAGGTCTAAATTTAGATATTACTAAGTACGAATTCGGCGTAACCGAGACGAAATACCTAGGCTTTATTATTAAAGCGGGGGTAAGGATTTGTATAAACCCCGAGAAGGTATATACTATATACGATTAAAAGGCTCTAAAGACGGTTAAGGGAGTCTATAGCTTCTTAGGATTTATAAACTTTTATTATTAGTTTATCGCTAATTATTCCGAAATTATAAGGCCCCTCCTAGCCTTAACTAAAAAGGGGGTCTTATTTAGGTTCGGGGAGTAGGAAAAAGCTATATTCGAATAGCTAAAGTATCTCTTTATTAGTAAGCTTATATTCGCTTAATAGGATCCGGATAAGGAGATAATACTAAAGGCGGATTATTCTAACTATTCGTTAAGCAGCTACCTCTCTTAAAGGGATAAATATAATATCCTCTACCTAGTAATATACTATTCGTACCGCCTAAGCCCCGTAGAATATAATTATAAGATCTATAATAAGGAACTATTAGCCGTTATTAATTACTTAAAAGTATAGGATATAGAGCTTAAGGGTATTATATTACTATTTATAATTTACTCGGATTATAAGAACCTCGAATATTTTATAATATTACGGTATCTTACCGAAAGGTAGGTTTATTAGTCCGAGATAATAGCTCGTTTTCGATATTACTTAGTCTACTATACGGGAGTAGCTAGCGAGTATCTAAACGCCCTTTCGAAGAGGGAGTAGGATATATTATATAATATATCTAACGAACGCCTCGCCGGTAAGTAAATCTAGCTTTTATTATCGATAGAGATAAGCTAAGTTATAATATACGATAAGCTATTACTAATAAATAGTAAGGTTTTTATATAAAAGGAGCTCTAGCGCCTATAGGATAACGCTACCTTATATAATAAGGTATACTCCTAGCTTATAAGTATAGTTTATAGGGGTAAATACTCTTTTCCCCCTTACTTATAGATATCCGAAGATAAGCCTATTAAGGTATCTATAGCGGAGTATTCGATCGATAAGAAAAAACTACTTATATTCTATAAATAGCTCTAATTATCGGATTAGGAACCCCTATATACTAAACTAACGTAGAATATCTATAATTCCACCTTATCTAGCTACCTAGGGAGGGATATTACTATTACGATAATAATAAGGGGCTACTTCTAGCTAAGTATATACCGTAATATTCGGCGGTTTATATAAAATTATAATATCTATAGATATAAGACGGTATAAAGATACTAGAGGAAGGGCCTTCTTAAGCCCCTATTAATACCTAAGCGGGTATAAAGCGAGTTATCCGTAAACTTTATAATCGACCTCCCTTATAAGGACGATATAAGAAAGGCTTACTTAATAATAATTATAAATTAATTAATAAAAGCTATTATACTCGAAGCTATATATAGTATAAGCGCGGAAGTATATATAGAGCGGTTCTTATACTATTACTAGTAGTTCTATAATTTCCCTAAGGTAATAGTTAGTAACCGAGGCTTAAATTAGATAGGAGGGTTCTAATATTAATTATATAAGCTTATAAAGATAGAGTAGCGCTTAAGCACCGCTTTCTACCTATAAACGGATAAAGCTATAGAAAGGGCAAACTAAGAGGTTATAAACTACCTCCGAGCATTCGTTATATATATATAATTAGATTAGCCGATACTCCTACCTAGCGCTTAACTAGCTATTAATAATAGGGATATTAGTATAATTAGCCTTAGCCTATTCTTTATCCTATATAACTATTATATAAATCTAATCGAATAGGTAGAGTATAGTATATTATTAGTATAAACGCTTAGAGTTTAGGCCGAGAACTTTATCTAATAGCTTAAAAACGTAACTACTTTCGCTTAAGCTATAATAATAATCGTATAATAACGAATAGAAGAATCTATAAATAAGTTATAAATAGTTATAGAGCGGCTTATTAAAGGCGATAAGGTTTAGCTCTCCCTACGAAATATTACTACCGACCGCCCTTTAAAGAAATTAGCCTAGCTATATAAGAAGTATACTATAATATACGTTATTAGCCCTTATATAGTAGAATTAGATATTCTATTAGGTATTTACTCTCGTTTCTATATAAATCTCCTAATTTAAGCTATATAAGACCCGCTCCCGTTATAAGTATAAAGAGAATACCGGCTTAACCCTATTATAGTTAAAGAGGGAAAGGAACCCGAGTATTAGGTAGAAAGTATAATTAGAGTATATAATAAGCCGCGTAGAGGCTATACGAAAACGGATAGAACGCTATAATATAAAGTCCTAGTTAAATAGGTCGGATAGGACTAGCTAAACTAATAGCTATTATCCGAATTTAAAGATATAATTACTCTTAAGGAGTTCGAATAATATTATAATAGCGCTATAAGTTACGATAGCCTAAAGTTATAGAGAAGAAGAGCGGGGAAATTAAGTATTATAGATAAAAAGAAAACTATATATAAAACGCGCGCTAATATAGCTACCTATTTATCCTCGCTTACCTCCTCCTTACTACTAGAATTACTCTCTATAGTTTTACTAGAATAAGGGTTATTATTAATACTACGCTTTATTTTAGTATTAACTAAGCCCTTACCCTTACTACCCCCCTTTATAAGCTTCGCTAGTAGGTTAGTAATATCCTCTAGTGCTATTATCTAACGGTATATAAGCTTATAGCTATAGCGCTAGTATAAAGTTAGTATAATACGAATAGGGAAGGAGTAGGGGGTATATATACTATAGGTATACTTATTATTTAATAACCGGACCTTATTATAGCTAGCCTAAGTCTTACCTAACTTAGGTAGGTAATCGTAGGTATAGTATATAGCGAGAGCAGCAAGGGCCTAGGGGCGGAGAATATCTAGAGTATATAAGTATAAGGAGGTGCGAATAGGGAAGGAGTAATATATACTAGGGTCGGAAGTATTATAAGTAAGGGAATAGTTAACTATAATAATAATAGCGGTATATATCTTATCGATTTAGTAAAAGAGGGTATAAGAATAGCCGGAGTTCTTACCCTTCTTATTTATCCTATAGGGGAAATAATAAGCGCCGGCTATAGTAATTAGCGAGCTATAAAGAAGTAGGGTAAGCGCTATTTACTAATACCGTAGAGGTAAAGAGAGAAGGGGTTTTTAGAAGCCCTTATAATATAGGGTAAGTACTACTTATCCCTAATACCCTTAGGGAGGGTAATATAAGGTTAGAGCTATAGGTTAATAATAATAATACTTTAAATAAGCTTATTAATAGCCTTATCGAGCTAAATAGCGGTAAGGGCGAGGATAGTAGCGGTAGGAGTAATAACGGGCGTAATAGGAGTAGCTATAGCTATAGCTATAGGTATTACCGCTATAGGAATAGCTATAAAGCCTATAATAATAATAGGGGTAGCGGTAGTAGGTATAGCGGTAGGAGCTATACTAGCTTACTTAGAGTAAGTAGTAACGTTTATACTATTAATAGAGCTAAATATAAGTAGAAGATAAATAAGGAAGGCGCGATACTTACCTTATTATTATAGGGGTTAGTTTCGTATAACTTATAAGGGCTCTAGTTTAATTAAGAGGAAGGAATAACCCCTAGAGTAGGGGTTAAAGGGGTATTTATACTTTTTCGAGGCTTTAAAGAATAAAGATATTATATCTATAACCGCTTACTAAGTTAAAGGTATTATTATTATTTTATTAACAAATAATAAGCGGTAGAACTTATAGATTCGCCGAGAGCTAGGTTAAAGAGAGCTCCGTAAATATAAGACTCCTTTTATACTCGCTAGGCATAAGGATAAGGCTCCTTTAATAGGGTAGGTAAGCGTAGCAGCGTTACGTTATTATACTTTTTAGATAGCTATTATACTATATACGGCTCTATAAGAGGGCGTTCGGCCTAAGCGGGGGGGTAATATTATAGGCCTATAGGTAAATATACGGCTTCGGTATACTAGTATAATGATCCTTGCCTGAATCCCGGATTCTGGAAGTACCTATAAGTTGTATATTAGCAGGTAGGGAAGTATTACCTTTAAGTCTTCGTACGTTATCGAGCAATATTAAGTATTATAAGTAATTAAGAGGGATTACCCTATTATATAAAATAATACTTAGATTTACAACTAAAGACTATAAGGAAAACTATCTAATAGCTAGGAAATCCATCGTCCTTATATCCTTCCGTTATTCTATATTAAATTCCTTATTTAACCTTGGATTATTTAGATTATCTTATAATCCTAATAATCCGACTCTACTAGATTATCCAATAATCTTAATAATCTATTCCTAATTAGTTCGTATAACCCTAACCCTAACTATATTATCCTATATAACCTAGTTATATAAGAGATCCCCATCGGTCCGTTAAGGTTCCGATTTGCTGGCATATAGTTGCGCTGGCCTGTTCCTGTGACCTGCATAACCGTGGGTCATAACACTATGCCTAAAAGCGTACCATGGTCGTGTCAAGTTAGAGTGTCTGAGAATCCAGAACAATATTATGTGTTGTGGGATCTCATTATTGGAATATGTACTCAAAAAGACATAGGCGAGTTTCTCTGCGGTTATTGCTTTCAATGTGTGAATAACCCTAGGTTTCGGTAGTCAACAAAGACAGCGGCATAATATAGCATAACTCCAAGATCTTAGATCCAATCGCCTGTTCCCTTCAATCAGGCTCATTGTTCTCTACCAACGCCCTTGACAGACTGCATCTTCTCGCCCGGGTTGGAGCGAGTTCCTGGAACTGCAGCAGTATTGTTTTTGATCTGGGGCTCAGCAACCTGCTCGGGCTTGCCTGTTAAGTAGAAGAAGGGGACGGCTACTGCAATCGAGGCGGCAATTGTCGTAATGAGGTGACTGCCATTGCATTGGCTCGTATTAGTACCTATACGAATAGCCAATATAAAGGGTCCTAGATCTAATGAGACTGGCAATATAGTATTAGGACTTACACATTCTGCTTCTTGCGTGCCGCAAACTCTGCGGGCTCACTACCCATAGTGAGGCCCGGATCCTCTTTATCCCCTCGGCCCTTAGCCGCTATACCTCGTATAGTTTGCAGCGATAGGACTCGTCGTGTCTGTATGGCGTATGTGCTGGAGAGTGTGGTTCGTGCGGTGAGTGAAGCTGCGGGCATGGCGGCTCTGAAGGACATTTTCACTGCTTGTCTGGTTGAAAATTTACCTCTAGTTTCGTATTCAGCTAAGTCCAGAAGAAAAAGACCGATGTTAAGGAGACTTGCCGTGTTGACTGTGGAATGGTGCGTTAGCAGGTAGGGTTGGGTATCAATACTGAGCCTCAATTGAGAGTGCTTGTCGAAGGTTCACTTTCATATTAACGATGATATTTTTCGTAGGTTATGGGTTCAGTGTGTTGGATACAATGACAAAACCGCATTCGTACTATTTCTATAGCCAGCGATATACTGTTATGATGTTATCATCATGACATGACATGGCAAGTCCGCGCCACACCTGCGTCAACCTGCGCAATGATGTCGTCATGGTTTTTGAACTGCTAAACATCCTACGACTATTATGCTTTTTTGATTACCATATATATTTTCACTTATATAATGTCAGGGTCTGAGAAAGGCGATGTACTATATAAGAGGTCCTGCTGGGTGATACGCGAAGTCGTATCATTGGAACAATCACTTGTCTAAGAGGCTCTGACCATGGCTCCTCGCCAGGGTAACTGTAAGGTATGGATTTCAAGGAGCAGGTACTATTTTCCACGCATGATAGCCGCACAGAGAATGTGCTAGACATTTTGCCGCACGGCATTCGTTTGTATTTACGAATAGACCAATGAAACTCATTCTCTCGGCGTATGAATTTCTTTAGTTTCTCCTTTCTACACGGGATGGCGTCGATTTAGTTGGTCAGTGTCCAAGGTATCCCATATAATCATTATTTCTCTTTCCCTCCAAGGAAGGAGAGCCGCTCCCTTCTTGATACAGTAGCACTCAATCCCGCGCAGTCCAAAACTTGTCGATAATATAGTTTGAAAGTGGTTTTCTCCCCATGGTCGACTCCATTATACGCAGTGTGGGATCACATGAATCCTTTTCATAGACCGCAATACAAGACTTGGAGTGGGTCATCTTGACTGTATCTCTCAAACGTTTAAGAAGAACAACCATCTTCTTCAACGCTCTTTGATTCTCCTCATTTGCCTCCCATGCCGCCAGACTCTCGCTCTTATCATCAAGTTCAATCTCAGTAAAGAGGCCTTTGACGTGGCGCCCTCGGATGAGGAAGTGAGTACGACCAAACCACATCTGTGGCAAGAGTGTCCCGGAAATCTTCGAACTGGTCTTCATCTCTGCCATGCGCTCTTGCTTGATATTAGTCCCTCGGGGAATAATGTTGACAAAGCCGCGCTCAGTGCGAGGCTTATTTTTGTTCAGGTCCACATCGTTCAGACTTTCGACTAGAGGCTCAATATGATCTCTAAAATCAGTGGTGGGCGCTGCCAAGTCTGCAATGGGATCAGAGGAAACGTAGGCATCAACTTCAAATCGAACAGCACATTTCAGGTTACCGAGATTGTACTGCAAGACACGGTGGTGCCCGACGCTACCCTTTAGGTCTGGAGAGAAGTCTGTTACTGCACGCTCAAATGAGTGCCCATATCCTGAGTTAATTGAGCCGTGAAGGAGTTGAATTGTTGACTTCTCGTATCGCTCCACGATCAGAGTCTCACCAACCAGAAACACGTTAATGCGAAAGCTATCCTGTTTAGATCCTTTGCAGAATTTGAAGAACTTCCGAAGAGTGTTACGGTTCACAAGGATGTCAATGGCGTCGAATTTGGCGTTGGGCTGCATAACTTCAAGGGCTTGAAAAACAACCTCGAATGGGTACTGAGGAACCCGATGTGTATTTTGATCGATATATTGAATCCCGGTGTCTTTCTTGAGATTCAACGGTAGACTGATATTCTTGTAGAGCGGAGCACCTCCTATCAAACAGTTAACGCTAACGACTTGAAGCACAGAGTAAGGATATCCTCAGATATGGAAAGAGACATATATCATACATACCTGGAACCAGGACTGAAGGACGGGTGCTATTGACCCAATTATAACTGCAAAGGAGCTCGTATCCACTGCTCATCGAAACAGGTAGTTCGTCCCCTGATAGGGGTAATTCATTGTATCGAATTGACTGCGTGATTAATCCAGCTCCCTTGAGCAACCATTGGTTCTTGCCCGTAAAAGACCTCATGTTCTGATACAATTTTGAATTCAGCTTTGAGTCTTCTAACTGCGCTTGCTGTTATATTCACATCGACTTACCTTCTCTTTTGCACTACTGGACGCCACAGCGGTAGCCTCACTAACCCCTTGAGACCCTGCTGACGTGCTGGAGCATTTCTTGTCCCTGCTATGCTGCTCCAAAGCCTGAGGGCTAGCAAGCTGCCGACCACACGCGCAGGGAAACATGGCGCCTTGTTGAGACGATCCTCGGAGACTGAATCAAATCGGTATTGAGATCGGTAATTCAAAAGCCAGGACTGCCAAAGAAAAGCCTAAGACCATTAGGAAATGTAGAAGAGAGGCAGCATGAGGAGAGGGATTGCTGGTGATTTGAGCAATTAATTCTGCGCCCAAAGAAATGTTGCAGCATGAAATGTTCCGGCCTTCTGCAGGCTGCATGATGTCGTGGCAATCTCCTGGCCTCTTATGTATCGCTTGACGCTTATGTTGCATTATATGTGATACAGCATACATATTACTTTCATTATGGTTGCTACTGTAGCAGTCAATTCCCAGAAGTACAATGATGCAATTCGTATGCCACTGTCTTGTGATCGCAAGGATGGGTACAAGCTGCCTTTGCGCATGTCTAAATAAAGTTCTGTGCCGTCACGTCGGCAACGACAAGTCATATCAAAGTCTAACAGAGTAGCACACTTAGTACTTCTTTCACACGATGAGATGCCGCAATGATTTCGACTGTGAATTGATTAGCAAGATAGATATCCTTGCTTAAGTCTGAACTAGCGAGTGTATATAAAATATGAAATGTCTTCCGTTCCTCCCCGCAAAGGAGTTTCATGCAGAGACAACATAGCGCACGGCCGCGCCTAGATTTGACTTAGAACAAGTAAATTGGGATATCGAGATTATCATGGAGCATCGAGGACCAAGGAATAAGCAATTATACATTATCAGGCAGAAAACTTATAGCAGCGGAAACCGCATTTCAACCTTCTATATCAAACAAACTTTGTTGTCGATGTATCTAGGCTGAAGCACCAAGTACCCGACCTGCAGATTCCTAAGTGTGGTAAGCTACCCATCAACAAGCCAGCGAAACGGAAACACAGACAACCATTACATAGTAACTTTCCTGAGTTTCCTAGCGACTCCCTTACATACAGGCTCGCTAAAACCGTTACACATAACGAATTTCTTTGCAGTACAGGGCAAAGTAATCCAAGACAGATGGTGAGTTTATTTTTGTAATGCTTGCAAAATTTGTGAAATAATCACAACCTTGAAGCAATTTTCCGCTAACGAAGGCGTTACAGAGGTAGGAATATTAACACGGTACACAACGGAACTTTTAGTGACCCGCTATCCCACCCTGTCGTTCAAGCTTGAAATAGCGCAGATAGAATGCGAGACGACCACCAAGAGCCAGCACGAGTAAGGACATGGCGTGATGCTAATCGGACATTTCTTAAGCTATTCTACAACGGAATAACGTAGTATAAAGCTTTGAGCTGAATTCCGATTATGGAACGCAAAACGCTTAGTACCACATTGCCCCTTATGAAAGGGTAGGTGGATGCCAATATACATACTCTTGAAGTGTACGTTTACGAGGTCTCAACGTTTGCAACTTACGCACTTTGACCTTAATCATTCAGAGCCGTTTGTAAAAACATTATTAAAGAAGAATGGCGATACGTTGGATAAGACGTACGAGCTATATGATGAAAGTCTGATGAACTCAGCTCCATTCACAGAACCCACGAGCTCCAGGCCTCTAAGACGATGGAAACTGGCGAATAGGCCAGTGTAAAATTGTCAATTAATAAGGTGAACAACGTTATCGATGCTGCTCAGGCTAAGCAAGTAAAGCTTAACCGACCGAAAAGAGATTGTCAAGGGTAGCTCATACTTCCTGCGCACATCAACGCCAAGACGACATTGTCCTACTGCCCTATGGCCCCCTCCTTCATAATCGAGGAGGTTTCCACGACAGAGTCCGGTCTCCACAACCTCAACGACATACGCACAAAAGACGGCAGTAAGCGGGGCGCTAGAGAAGTAGGTGTTGTAGGCTATTGACTTGAGCGCCTGTTGTGAAAATACGAACGGTGTTGAATCGGTGCTAGACCAGCTAGGTCCATATGCCCCCACAAGGCAGCTCCTATCATTTGAGGGCTGGCTAATCACGAGGGCCTGCGGCTGAGCACAAAGGTAATGATTCACAGCGCTGACCCGCGATTGTGGCCCGAGGGTAAAGTCACTGCTTCGCTCGGTACGTATCTGAATTTGCGAGTTAGTCATAAATGGGGTAGGAGGTAACAGACCCTCCTTACCATAATGCATTGGCCTCCTTCTTTTAACACACGCATACCAAAGGCGAGTATCCTATCGTAATGTGTGATCGGGCAGTAGATCCAAACAAGATTTTCTCGCCTTTTCTCAGGAAAGCATTCGTAAGTAGCAAGTGCGTTGTTACTTGCTGTATGAGCGTGAATACCGAAGTTATAACCGATAGAGTAGAAAAATGTAATTCCAGACTCTATTGTAAGGTCGATAGCCCGAAAGAGCTGCTGATGCCGGCGTGGAGGATTGGGAAAATGGCAGTGAGCTAGCTGTTGTGGATACTCCGTTTTCCAGAGGGGCAGGCCTATTGAGGAAGAGCCTAGCTGGAGCATACCGTCCTGGTTATAGCCAGATTAAAGCACTGGCTAAGATGATAGAGTATAATACCTTAAGGTGCACTTTGATGTTATCGACCTTTGCTGCCTTTTCAATGACGTAGGCAATATGCTTAGAGCTTCCCAGCTTATAAGCAGGCAGCTTATTCAAACGTTCGATTTGTTGAATACCGTCCGAGTCAATTGTGATTTTTATGACTGGTTTCCCGTTGTCAGAGGTGATGATGTCTTCACTGCCCCGTGTCCAGCTGCCGATATCTCCGAGTGTAAGTGTTCGCATGAACAGCGTCGATGAGAAAGAGCGGCGTGCGAAAGTCAAAGCTAACAGAGCGCGCCAGAGCAACGCCTGCCTACTGTGTTTCCAGACTATTTGGCGGATCTCGGGTAGCAGAGTCCATAGTCTGTCCAGATCGAAAGAACCTGAGAGCGTGTCTGTGAGGCTCCATGGGGAGCTATAGAATTCAAATAACAGGTATGGCATCTTCGACCAAGTGTATTGGAATAGGGTGGATCTCCGGAGACGACGTAGAGCCCAAGAGATCGTGAGTCCGCAGTGCCTCATGTGTATGACAAAGCATTCGTGGTGAATGGCTGCGCAGTTCAGAGATGTGCTACATAACCTACAACTCCGTCTCCGACATAGCCAAAAGCCGTGCAAGTCCAAGAAAGGTAGATTGGGTGGTGGAAAGGAGGAAAGAGCCGGTGTTGACGTTGGTTTATCATACCCGAAAACTACCAAGATGGCTTAGCATATATGTGCAACATATGACGATGGTTTCATCCTTATAAAGGGTGAATTGGCAGATGCCGCACCTTGTAGGCATGGTGACGTGGGGCGTCATTGCTCTTGTTAGGAGACATCCTAAGGCAGAATAGTGGTGCGCGGAGTTTGCTAAATGAAGCTAGCGGTCGCGAGGATAATTGCTATGAGACCGGTGCGAACGACGGACGTGTTCGGATAGAGATTCTGTCCAACAATATCAGGAGAGAAGGAAGGGATGAGACAACACGTGCTCTACTAGGACGGCACCGTAGAGGGCGGCTGAGACACTTACTAATACTTGCAGGCGGCAAGCAATATATATTATCCGACGTGCTACTGACCGTCTATTATATATTATACCGTAAAACACTGTATTATTGGATTAACTACGGATCTATCGTCTTCAAATATCTTCCTGAAGCGACTGTATCGACCTTATATTCCAATATGAGTACTGTTGGAGTACTCCGCGAATAAATTGTTTTATGGCCCAAAATAGGTAAGGCCTATTGTAATAATAGCTTTAACCCTAACCCGTAGTTCAAGCATTATACTATGTATGTTGCATGTTGCACAATGCCCGTTTTTTGTCCTTAGTGATTAGAAATAACAACAATATGCACACTCTTCCTTTTTCTTTTGTTGACTCTTCTTGCCTAATCTGTCCAGAAGGTTAGGGTTAGTACGAGATGTTTCGCTTGACAAGCAGGATATCAAGCGTAGCTTTCCTGCGTCAGTTGGTAAAGAAAAATCAGCAAAGACCGAAGCGCGCGGCGGGGAGCAATTGTAGCATCCTCGGTCACCTCGAGGAAGAGGGACGACGAGCGCGCCTCCTGGTCCTTTGTAAGATATTCAAATAGAGCATAGAAGGGCTGGAGATGCGGTGCGATTGAAAGAAGGAAAGTTTGAATGTCGAGATTAGGGATTGCGGCAAAAGCCATTATATGGGTAAATGTAATGATCCTTGCCTGAATCCCGGATTCTGGAAGTACCTATAAGTTATATATTAGCAGGTAGGGAAGTATTACCTTTAAGTCTTCGTACGTTATCGAGCAATATTAAGTATTACAAGTAATTAAGAGGGATTACCCTATTATATAAAATAATACTTAGATTTATAACTAAAGACTATAAGGAAAACTATCTAATAGCTAGGAAATCTATCGTCCTTATATCCTTTCGTTATTCTATATTAAATTCCTTATTTAACCTTAGATTATTTAGATTATCTTATAATCCTAATAATCCGATTCTACTAAATTATCTAATAATCTTAATAATCTATTCCTAATTAGTTTATATAACCCTAACCCTAATTATATTATCCTATATAACCTAGTTATATAAGAGATCCCTATCGGTCCGTTAAGGTTCCGATTTACTAGTATATAGTTACGCTAGCCTATTCCTATAACCTATATAACCGTAGGTTATAATATTATCTCCCTTCTATTAGTCTTTATCCCTAAAGACCTACGGTATTTCCGTAAATAGTCCTACCTAATATTCTTACTTCGGATTATACCTTCCTAATTCGTTATATCGTCGAGAATTAATAAAAATCGTTCTCGAAAGGTTTCTTTATCGGGTACTCCTAAAACCGTTAAATATAACCTTCTTCTTTAATCTATTCTAGAGTATTATATAGAGATACCGACCTTATAATAATCCTTGCCTGAATCCCGGATTCTGGAAGTACCTATAAGTTATATATTAGTAAGTAGGGAAGTATTACCTTTAAGTCTTCGTACGTTATCGAGCAATATTAAGTATTATAAGTAATTAAGAGGGATTACCCTATTATATAAAATAATACTTAGATTTATAACTAAAGACTATAAGGAAAACTATCTAATAGCTAGGAAATCTATCGTCCTTATATCCTTTCGTTATTCTATATTAAATTCCTTATTTAACCTTAGATTATTTAGATTATCTTATAATCTTAATAATCCGACTCTACTAGATTATCTAATAATCTTAATAATCTATTCCTAAATAGTTCGTATAACCCTAACCCTAACTATATTATCCTATATAACCTAGTTATATAAGAGATCCCTATCGGTCCGTTAAGGTTCCGATTTACTAGTATATAGTTATACTAGCTTATTCCTATAACCTATATAACCGTAGGTTATAATATTATCTCCCTTTTATCGATCTTTATCCCTAAAAACCTACGGTATTTCTATAAGTAGTTCTACCTAATATTCTTACTTCGGATTATACCTTCCTAATTCGTTATATCGTCGAGAATTAATAAAAATCGTTTTCGAAAGGTTTCTTCGTCGGTTACTCCTAAAACCGTTAAACGTAACCTTCTTCTTTAATCTATTCTAGAGTATTATATAGAGATACCGACCTACTCTAACTATAAGGAACGGGGGCTTTCTTCTTATTAGATTTCCGCGATATATTCCGACCGTTATACCGAGTATATTCGTTTAAATAAATCTCGCTGCGATATACTAGATCCCTCTCCGTCTAATATTCGTACTATCTCTCGGCACTATTAGAAGATTAAGGATAAGATAGAGGAACTGGACGAGGCTTATCGTGCTCTAGATATACGTATAGATCGCCTTTGTAAGCAGAAAAAGATATAGAGAGAGAAGATAGTATAGGCTATTCGCCGGGGTCTAGATTCTATAGAAGAGTTAGATCGTATAAAGCGTAAGGAGGTAGAAAAGGAGGCGGTAGTTTCGGTACCGGCGGGTCCTTTACCTAAAGCGTTTCCTAATTTACTAATATAGGAGTTTAATACTATAGATTAGTTTACTATAGATTTTAGTAGGCTATTAGATTTAGTTAGCGCTTCTAATAGGGGGGGTTTATCTAATTATTAGTAAGTTTTCTAATTCTATTTATTACTAAGTTATTCGCTAATTTTTATATTCTTTAATTAGATCTTTATAAATATTCTTTAGGGGTTCCTAAGTATTTTCTAAGTTATCGTATCCTTTCTATTTAATAAGGTATTATTTTCCGTATCCATATTTATATAAATTAAGGATTTATTTAACTTCGTATTATGCTTATTCTAGTTCGATAATATCTATATTATATAAGAGTTCTATATCTACTAGTGCTAGTTCTAGAAGTAAAATATAGAAGACTAGGTATAAACGTATATATAGGATTTCGAGTTTATAGTTAATTAGGGAAATTTATCGTGCGATTTTATAGGGTCCGAGTTTTTTATAATCGAGTTTATCGCTAGGTTTAGTAGTTTTAATATTTTTACGGTTAAGGTAGACTTTATCTCCCTTCTATAGGATTAATCCCTTAATCCTTCTCTAATTAGCGTATTTCGTTATTTGTTTTTTAATATCCTAAAGTATATATCGAGTATCTTTATATAATTGCTTAATTCTTCTAGTATATTAGTCTGCCGTTTCTACGTTTCCACCTAGTAGTATTTCGTAATATACCGTAGGGTTATATCTATAAAGTAGGAAGAATAGTAATTTTCCTATACTTATTATATCTACGCTATTATAAGCGAATTATACTATAGGTAAGAGTTCGACCTAATTATTTTATTCGTAATTAACGTAATATTATAGATATTATTCTATAATCTAGTTAATACGTTCCGTTTATCCGTCTATCTAAGGATAAAATGCCGTAGATATACGTTATATCGTTCCGAGGTATTTAGTAAGTAAGATCCAGAATTTCGATACGAATTTTCTATCTCTATCTAATATAATTTCCTAAGGTATTCCGTAGTTAGCGATAATAATACGGAGGAATATATATACGAGTTCTTCTATAGTACTATTTTCCTTATATAGTAGGAAGTATATATACTTGCTTAGTCTATAAACTACTACTAAGATACTATCGTACTATACCTAAGTTAAGGGTTCTCGTAAAAGGGGTAGCTTAGTAATAAAATCTAGACTAATAGAGGACTAGATAGTCGTAGGTATTAGTAGAGGTTATAATAGTCCGTAAGGTTTATATTATTCTATCTTATTCCGTTTATATATATCGTAGTTATTAACGATATCCGTAACTCGTTTCTTAAGGTTTAGTAGGTTCTAATAGCGTTAGATCCTTTTATAGGTTACTCTAATTCCTTAGTATTTATATACTAGTACGCTATAGATACTTCTAATATAATCGTTTTATTCTAATATTATTATACTATCGAGGTTAGGTATTTCTCCTTCGATATATAGTATTACGTTAAGTTCCTTAGTAATAGATAATATAGTAAGGTTACCTTCCGAATCTTCCTTAAAGATTACTATAATATCTTAGTCTTTACTATTATTATCCTTATAATCTAACCGTTTGCTAAAAGCGTCTATTCGTTCGTTTTCCTTACCTTTATAATAGATAATCTTAAAGTCGAATTCTAATAGAAATTCGTATTATCTAACTTATCGTTTATTAAGCTACTTTATCGAGGTAAATACCTAGAGATTCTTATAATCCGTATATATAAGAATTTATTATTTTACGCCGATAAGGTAGTATCGCTATTCCCTAAAGGCTTTTACTATTATTATAAGTTCCTAATCGGGCGTTCTATAGTTAAGTTCTAATCCGTTTAACTTCTTACTAAAGTTACTAACTATCCGTAATCGTCCTTTATTATCTCGTTATCCGAATTATCTACCGAGTATATAATCTAATATATCTATCTCGATCTCGAAAACTTTATCTTAATCTACTTCGATTAGGATTAGTTCTAATATAATAGCGTCCTTAATTATACTAAAGGCTTTCTATACTTATTCGTTCTAATTAAAGGTAATATCCTTTTTCGTAAGTTCCGTAAATAGTACTATAATACTATTATAATTCTTAATAAATTATCGGTAGAAGTTAGTATAGCCTAAGAAGGCTCTAACGTCCTTAACGTTCTAAGGTATAAGCTAATCCCTAACTACCTATACTTTATCTTTCTATATTCGTATATACCCTAGTATAATAATATATCTAAGGTAATTAACTTCTTAAGTATTCTAGTTATATTTAGTAGGTTCTATTAAAATCTTATTATCTTGGAGGATTTATAGGATTATCGTAATATACTTCTAATATTCCTCGAATATCTTTAAGTAAATAAGGATATCGTTTAGGTAAGCGATTATAAAATAGTCGAGGTATTCGTATAAGATAAAGTTTATTATTTCCTAGAATAATATAGGGGCGTTAGTAAGTCCGAATAGTATAATAAGATATTCGAAATATCCGTAACGTATTCTAAACGCTATTTTCCATTCTTCTCCGGGTTTAATACGAATATATATATATCCTTCTTTAAGGTCGAGGGCTATAAATTATTAAGCTCCTCTAAGTTTATCTCTAAGTTCTTTAAAGAGAGGTAAGGGGTACCGATTCTTAATTATAATATTATTAAATTACCGATAGTTAATATATAATCGTAGTTTACCGTTTTTCTTTAATATAAATAGGATTAGGTATCCTACTAGTAAATAGGAGGGTTTAATATAGCCTTTCTTAAGATTTTTATCGATATATTCTCTAAGTACTTTAAATTTATCCTTATCTAATCCGTAGATAGGAAAGAACTTTAGTTATTCTCCTTCCTTAAGTAGGATTTCGTAGTTATATAAGCTATACTCTAATAGGTTATTATCGAATTTTCCTTAAAATAGTTTTATAAACTTCCGATACTCTTCTAGTATACCGGAGAGGTCTCTAAACGTATCTTTATCTTATATAATTGCTATTATAAGGAGATATCGTTATACGTACTTAGTTCCTTTTTAAATTTACTGCGATAATATATCCTATTATCTATAGAATCCTATTATATCGTATCCTAATCTACTATATCCCTTATTCTATTAGGTATTAACTATCGCTAGGTCCTTCTCTATAAGCTATCGAGGTTTATTATATCCTAGGGTAGCTATCGCCTTAGCTTTTCTCGATTTAGAGGTATATATAAATTCGTTTAAGCCCCTATTATCTAGGTATCGCTTAATAACTAAATCCGATCCTACGCCTTTAATTATAACCGCTTCTTAGGTATCCGCTTTATCCTATAAAATATAGCTATTAATCTAATCGATTCGAGGATTTTCCTTTCTTAATTATAATATACCTAAGATTAGCTTATATTATATAGTATCCGTAATATCGAAGTTTATTAGTATTATATATCCGTAGATCGTAATTAGTAATTAATTAGATTTTATATCGATAATACCTTAGCTATAAGCGACTTCTATACTTTCTATAGTATTAAGTTTATAGGGTTTTATCTTCTTCTTCTAAGGTATCCGTTCTCTATTAATAACGCTTAGGGATATAAAGTTTCCTTACGCTCCGCTATTTAGGAGTACTATATAGTATTTATCGTTAATTCGTACTACGATTTTTAAATATTTATATATCGAGCTATCTATCGTATAAAGGGACTTTACTATAAATCCTAATCGCTTATTATCCCTTATAAGCGATCCTTACCTTTTAGATTCTACTATTCTTACTATATTCTAAGAGCTACTATTTATACTAAGTTCTTAGCTTATTATATTCCGTATTATATATATACTACGGCTTATCGCTATAAGTACGCTTAATTTTCTTCTTCGGTATACGGAATTTATACTCCGGGCTAATTATCCTTAAGGTTATAGTAGGTATACGCTTTATCCGCTAGGTATTCTATATAATCGGCATACTTATAGAAGCTATAGTATATAGGTTCTACGTACGTAGGCTTTACGAGCTTTTCCCTTTATTTCTATTCGCGTATTCTATACTAGTCGAGCGCTTTTTCTTACGCGTAAGGTATATACTAGGGTATTATATATTAATACTATTTTACTTATCGCGTAGTATATTCGTAGGGGGTATTATATATAAGGCTAATGCTAGTATAGTTTCCCCTTATTCTAAGTACTTTATAATAATCGCTATTATCGTTATCGTAAGCGATAATACTATACCCTATCTTATATATAGGGAATTATTTATTAATTACCTTATATTTAAAGTATTATTTATAATTATATATAATATAAGCAAACTATACGATCTAGTAGTATTTTTCGTAGAGGTAATTAATTCGTATATCTTCCTATATAAGGGGGGTTTCGTTTTAATAGGTTATTATCCTAAATAATTCTCTAAGTATAATATTATAGATAAGGTAGTATATATCTCCTTTATCGGTATCTTCGTTTATAGAGCTTTCTAGTTCTAAGCTTATTTCTTCGTTAATAGTTTAGGTGCTAGTACTCTAACCGATACTAAGCGTTTCCTATTATTCCGTAATTTCCGTAATATTACTCTATAAAATATCCGTTAGGAGGGGTATCCTCTAAGTAACTATAATTTATTATTCCTTACGAGGTTTCTAAGGGAATTATCCTAAGCTTTACTTTACCGAGAGGTACGTTATATAATTATCCTTATAATAGAAGGTCTAGTTAAGGAGTCTATAATCGGAGTTATCCGATACTTACTCTAGAAGCTAGTTCTAGCTAGGAGGGGAGTTTATAATCTCGCGTATTATAATATTAGCTTATTATCCTTCGGGGATTTTCTTAAATTCTCTAAGTTTCTTAGGTTATCGGTATTCTCGTATAAAGTAGCCTATCTTACTATAGTTAAAGTATTCCTTATTTATAGGTTTACGCTAAGCTATATTAAGCTCTATAGGTCCTATATATATAGTACTGCTAATTATTATACCTTATTACTAGAAGCTACGGTTAGTTATCTATTAAATCTATTATCCTATATTAGCGTAATTCCTCTATATAATATAGCTTCCTCCTTTCTTACTTTTCTTTATACGTTTTTCGTAGAGATAGTTATCGATACGGATAGCGTTATTACTAAATATTATAAAATCTTTAGGCTAATCCTATTTAGAGATTTCGTCCTTAACCTTATCCTTAAGTCCTTTATAATAATATTCTATAAAGTTCTTATCTTCCTAAGGGAGGCGTACTAAGAGTTACTTAAAGCGGATTATATAGGCTAAAGTAGACTTATTCTGCTTAAGTTTTATAAGTTATTATACTATAGTCCGTTCTTCGTTAGGATTACTAAATATTTCCTTAAGGATATATTCGAACCCTATAAACGAATCGAATATATTCTTAGTAGTCGTCTTATATTAATCGAGGCTACCTAGGTATTTAATATAATTATAAAGTAAGGGTTTATACTAAATAAGTACATCCTTTTCGAATTATATATCGGCTAGGATAATTTTATCGGGTTTAATAGTAAATTACGCTATATTATATAGGAAGTACGCCTTATAATAGGTAAGGAACCCTTAAAGCGTTTTTTAGTTACTATCGTATATAATAGGTTTATTTATCTTATAGCCGTTACCGGTATTTCGAATAATAAGCGCTAGGGGTATAATAGTTATAGCCTAGTATTATTCGAGCTATTAGGCCTATCTACGGATAGTACGATTCTACTACTCCTAATTCTATTAGAGTATAGTAAGTTATTAGGTAAGTTCGATTAATTAGTATATTATATCTTCCTAAGTTATAACCTAGCGATATCCTTCGCTTAAGGTAGATAGGGTAGGAGTTTAAGGAGCTATTACTATACTTAATATTACCTAAGAGGTATACGTAGACTATCTTAAATAAGAGTTATAAAAATATAATAATCCTTACCTAAATCCCGGATTCTGGAAGTACCTATAAGTTATATATTAGTAGGTAGGGAAGTATTACCTTTAAGTCTTTATATATTATCGAGCAATATTAAGTATTATAAGTGATTAAGAGGGATTACCCTATTATATAAAATAATACTTAGATTTATAACTAAAGACTATAAGGAAAACTATCTAATAGCTAGGAAATCTATCGTCCTTATATCTTTTCGTTATTCTATATTAAATTCCTTATTTAACCTTAGATTATTTGGATTATCTTACGATCCTAATAATCCAACTCTGCTAGATTATCTAATAATCTTAATAATCTATTCCTAATTAGTTCGTATAACCTTAACCCTAACTATATTATCCTGTATAACCTGGTTATATAAGAGATCCCTATCGGTCCGTTGAGGTTCCGATTTGCTGGTATATGGTTGCGCTGGCCTGTTCCTGTGACCTGCATGACCGTGGGTCATAACAGTAAACGTCCAGGCAGAAATATAGGGCGGGCGATTCGATCTGAGCCTTACACTTTTGCGTTGACATAGCAGTGATCCACGGAATATACGATACCTAAGAGATTATTAATGTTGGTACTTGCACCTGAGAATGGAATCAACGAAACTCCCCAGGACTACTAATTAGCACTTGAGTAGTGATGTAAGTCTATTGGCGTCCCATGCAATAGCTCGGCGTGTTATACTGTACTATGTAGCTAGTGAAGTGGGTACGGAACTTGAAGCATAGAAGCGTTCCGATTGGGGAGAAACGCTTACAGTCTCGTGGGCAACAGAAAGCAGCAGGCGCGAAAGGAGGAGTCTCCTCAATAGTGGAAAGCTACCAGAGACTGGGATTTGTTTACACGATGAACCCGCTATAATTGGTACCCCTAAGGGGTCCTTTGCGGAGATATGCTTACAGAACGATTAGCATAATTGGATGTCCTCGGCTACTTTAAATGGATTCTGAAAACCCCATCTACGGGCCAGCGGTGTAGGTGTGGGAAGCAACGGCGATAGGTCCACTCCTTGTGATGTTGTGCCAGTTGAAGATTCTTGTCGAGATGGCTGAAGCGTGATCGCGAACTAGATGCTGTCCTGAGTTCGACAGGGTTGCCTCTATTTGGGGATCTTTCTGAGGGAATCAGACGTCTATAATGCCTTGCACCCACACCCAAACGCTCGCGATATCAGCGGGGAGACAGATCAAGGAATAATCTCGAAGTGTTTCGCCTTTCTTTACTCGGGCTCACAATCTTTATGCCTTGCACAGGGCTGTCCAATAGAGAATAGGAGTGCTCGCTAGACTGAACAATAAATCAGGTCATGCAGTAAGAACCAAAGTGCATCCCGGATGTGTGTTACTCCGACATCGGTCAGTGGCAAATAGCTTTACGCTATGATGAGTCGTGCGCCGTGGCGGAGGAAGAAGGTAACAAGCAGAGTAGACATTGGAAAGGGCGGCTCGAAGACAGTTTGAAGAATGAGAAAGGCCTGGATCAATGTCCTACTATCGTATGTGCGAAGAGTATGAATATCACCCCTCTCCCTGGTAATGGATTCTCTGTAGCCATGACTACCATAGTGTTTCGAAATTCGGAATTCACGGCATGCTAGTCCTACGTCCCACCATTCCAGCAGCCGGTGCATCCAGAACTTGTCCAGCATGCTGGGCTCTGGAAAACAAATCTGGGCCCACCGCCTTGCAAAGACCTTGCAAAGACCTTGCAAACAAAACAATGTTGAAACGTCATCGTCATGCCTCTTCATGACCTCGATCAAAGGCATGAATACTATGTACTATGTAGACGTTGGAGTTGAGACGTACTAACCAGGGCCAGGAGGGTTTCCGGAGTTGTGGGCAGTCTTGCACGCATTACGAGGCTCTCACGTAGTGCTTCCTTCGGCGCTCTTTGGTAGCCGATATATAGCCGTATCCGCATGCGACTAACGTTGCTCTGGCGGTGAAGCTGGTCCTCTATAATGCAAATGGGTGCATATCGTCGGTACCCCAATCGACAAAATCAAATCCGAGGATTGTGGCATAGAATTCGAGGCGCTGTGTGACGAGCAATTCCAGTGCAAGTGATTGGCTGCACAAGGCTCAGCACTAGCTGAAAAGAATAAGGGGTACGGCTTTTCCAAGACTGGGCTGTGCACCGTGTTTCAATACCAATTTCACGCGCTACAGTCCAACCTTTATAGGCACCATTCTTTTCCATTACCTCTTCTTACCTCGACACGCACAAGCTGCAGAAGGTCGTCCGTTGCCGAATGTAGCATGATGATGCTCTGCATGTGGCTAAAGCGATCAGACGGATAGAGGTGGTAACATCTGTCAAAGTATCCGTGGCAGCGTGTGAGGGCCCCTCGAGAGGATGCACAAGCAGGCATTCGGTCTGGCTCAGATCAATGTAACGCTGGAAGAGAAACAGGGGTGAGTGGGCATTGATGGATGCGCTTTCAGGATCATAAAGCAGGCGGTCAGAGATCTCTAATGAAATGGCTCTATGGGATTTTGATTTGGTTGTATCTATGGTATTCACGAAACTTTGCAAAATACTTCAAAAGGAGTTATGATGCACGCTTGACAGTTTCACTTTGTCCCATGACAAATGTGTTCCAGGACCAAGGCTCAGCTTTGCCAGAGGCCACCATTAGGTATGCCCGTATCCAAATCTGTACTGTGTAGTCAGGCGCGACGAATGTGGCAAGCAGCTTCAATGACACGAAAGCTTCCAGGAATGAATGTGGGCCTGGTTTGACCACGGTGTTAAAAACCTCACGAGCTTGATAAGGGGTTGGCTGCGCTTGCAAGCTGTGCGAGAGCCGAGGAGATGGTGTGGGCAAGCGACAAGGCTAGGGCGCCTGGGCGCCAGCCAACGTCCAAGCTTGGAATAATGGACAGCTGCGCCCGTTCCTTGATTGGGGTTACAGATCGACCAAGGAGAACCCACAGTTCGCTGCGCGCAGAATGGACAACAAACACGACACCCCAATGGCCAGTTTGACTTGTGACGTACCAGAAGGACATGGGGCCATTTCCTGGGTGCAGGTCTTCTTTGCGTCAACACCTGCGAAGTATTTGTACCTGTCCATTCTCTTCCTTGGATCTGGGGTTGTGGTGGTCTTGTTTGGCCATTTAGAGTAACCGAATCATAATGAATGCACCCGGCCGCACAATTCTCAATGACAACCCCTATCTCGTGCCCTGGATGGGATATTTTGACTACTGTGTGGGTTGCTGGATGCTGATTAAAGAAGAACATCGCGCCGAGGCAATAAAGAAAACGTGGTCCTACACCCCGCATTGCTTCATTGTTTGTTTTTAAGCCTGATCAACACGATTAAGCTTGGGGAGAATACTGTAGTATCAGTTGATGTCGCGCTGCGCTGCAATAATGCCTCATTGACGCGACTTCTAAAAGGCGACCAGGGATCCAAGGTTCTCGCTGGGATGATAGTGAAGCCAGCCCCACGAATCTGCGTCGCGTAACATAAGTCATCACAGTCTAGACCTCGGCTGGCGATGTCCAGCAGGACCGTGCGCGGGGGAGAGCAGTCCTCGGTTTTACTTGAATCCACGAAAATTACGCCACAACCTGTCAAGAAGCATTGTGTGCTTTATTATTTAACCAAGCGGCTTGTGCGACCAAACACCAGGCTCTGACTCGCGAAACCTAATCGAGTATTACTGGCGTCTCAGAGCCTTGGCAACATTGAACGACGAGGGTATGCAAACAAGCCTTTTGGTCCCGTGACCTCATATATCCGCGTGAGCAAGCCACGTCACTGGTCCTTGCGCCAGCCCTCAACGGCGGCAGATCCCAGCCGAGCGAGACATCCGACGCTATGGCGAGATGGAGCTAGCTTGGTGAGGCATCGCCATGGGTCGCCCACCCCGAAGGTCTCCATTAATTACGAAATTTCGCAGCGCCGGACATGCAATCCTCCGGCCCAGAGCTCTGGAGCTTTCTGCCGCTCACACACCGCCACCAGCCCTCCTCGTGAGCCTCAACATCTATTTCGGCACCAGAAATCCGGGGTCTCCACGTGCTCCTCGGAAATGGCTTATTGCGGAGAATCTGGGGGCGCCTTAATGGGCTGATGGAACTGTGGGGCGGAACTGGGGAGAGGTTCCGCATTCCAATGGGGACAATTCGCAGCCCAGCCCTTTCGCAGTATTTGACGGTCCCAGGCCCGGACTGACCCAGCCTTCTTCCCTTTGTTTCTCACTGACAATCGTTCTTCCACTTTGCACTCTTTCTCTCTCTGTCAGTCTTCGCCATGTCTGCATCAATCCCATCGTTCATGGGCCTCCGCAGCCACTCGCTGCGTGCAGCGCAGATCGCGCTTGTCGTTGCACCGGGCTTTACATTGTTTGGTTACAATCAAGCAGGCCTTGGGCCCTTGGCAAACTTGGCATCGTGGGCTGAGACATTCCCTACCGCCAATACTGTTACTACGACTGGTGCCCTGGAATCCCTGAACTCCACCAGGAAAGGCGCTGTCATTGCGTCGTTCCAGATCGGCGCTCTTCTAGGCGCTTTGTCTTGTCTCTTTCTGGGTGACAAGCTTGGACGACGCAAAACCATCTTCCTCGGCGCCATCCTGTCCATCATCGGCCAGGTTCTGCAGGTATCGTCTTACAATGTGATCCAATTCGTTATTGGTCGCGTTATTCTGGGCATCGGCGTTGGCGAGATCAGTGTTTGCGTTCCAATCTGGCAAGCCGAGTGTTCGACAGCAGCGCATCGCGGTCGCGATGTGATTACGGCCGGCATCTTTCTCTGCTTTGGTTATGCGCTGTGTAACTGGGTCGACTTTGCCTTTCGCTTTATCCCTCATTCCACGCTCGAATGGAGACTACCACTGGCCATTTCCTTCCTCCTGTCTCTCCCAATCGCCTTGTCCGTCTTTTTCTTGCCAGAGTCTCCCAGATGGCTCGCACGCGTCAACCGCACGAAGGAAGCTGCCTACACACTCAGTGCACTCAAAGGACTACCCGAAGAAGACGAAGCTATCGCCGTGGAGATGGCACAGATTGAATCATCTCTCGAGTTCGCCAAAAGCGCCAATACTTCCCTCAAAGATATCTTCGCAAAGGACGACAATGAGAGGCTGCTCTACCGATTCTGTCTCTGCTTCGCCCTGCAGTTTTTCCAGCAGATGTGTGGTGGCAACTTGATCTCGGTATATGCCTCGACTATTTTCCAGAAGAATCTCAATCTCGGCTCGGATTTGTCTGCCATTCTGGCGGCCTGCGCCCTTACCTGGAAGTGCATGTGCTGCTTCATCGCCTTCTTTGCTATCGATCGACTAGGACGTCGGGCTGTCTTCATGATCAGTGGCACTGGCATGTCTCTTTGTATGACTGCGCTGGCAGTTACCAGCAGTTTCCCCTCCGACAACAAGAGTGCTTCCATTGCTTCGGCCTTCTTCATCTTCCTTTTCAACTTCTTCTACCCCATCGGCTTCCTCGGCGGCAATTTCCTCTACTGCACCGAGGTGGCCCCCGTGCGTCTGCGTGTCGCTATGAACTCCGTTTCAACCGCGAACCACTGGCTATGGAATTTTGTTGTCGTTATGGTCACTCCGGTGGCTATCGATACCATCGGCTACCGGTATTACATCATGTATGCTATCATCGGGGCATTGATTCCGATTTCCGTCTTCTTCTTCTATCCTGAAACGATGAATTGCAACTTGGAGCTGCTCAACAACGTGTTCAAGGACGCTTCTTCACCTTGGGATATTGTGAAGATGGCAGGGCAGCTTCAGCGCGGCGAAATTTACCAGGACTCACCTGCTGCAGACAAAAACGACGTGCAACAGGTTGAGAAAGTTTAGCTACCCTAGCGTTAGAGAACAGTAGTCATTACCTTCCTAAAGAAGCAAGAACAAAGAAGAAAAAGTTTCGTTGTTAAATCCGATGTACACCTGCGAGGTGCATGATCCGTCCACCATGTGCCACTGTCGAGGAACGATCATTTCTGCTTTCAGATGTGAGCTTGCATTGCTGCTGTCGGGAACTGTTTTCAAATATATACTTGAGGCGCCGAGATGCCTTGACGATGTGTGTACTGCTCCCAGCTCGAGGCCAGAAAAATCTTTGCATTCTCCCGCACTTGCCTTTTGCCGGAGGACTTGTTTTAGGACTAAACATCCACCCAGAATTTACCTCGGGCCCCTGGTGTTAGTGCTTCCGGAGCCTCGATTGTCCGGAGTGCCGGGAACCCGAGCGTCTCGCACCGTGATGGTGATAGGCTGGAAAGGGGCTGGTTAGAATCCCTCGTAACTACAGCACATCGAGATGTGACTTTGGGCAGCCGGATCAACCCGATGTATGAAGAATGACTTGATATAATAGTACAATATATGGAAACTGAAAGCCACCCAGAACTGAGTGATTCAGATCATTATTCAAGCAACCTACTGAATACAGCACATTCTATACGACCCTAGGAAACCAAAGCACTATCAGACAACAACCATGGGATCTCTCACCGGTCCAGAAGTACCTTGCAAGGCGAGGGTCGGCATCAATGGATTTGGTCGAATCGGTACATCTCCATCCACCACGCAACGTATGTGTGATCAATAATTAACGCCTACGCAGGACGCATAGCTTTGCGCCAATCACTCCGTCGGGACGACCTGGAAGTGGTTGCCATCAACCACACCTGCGCCACCGTAGATGATTTGATCTATCTAGTGCGGCATGACACTACCCATGGCCTGCTAAGGGATGATATCGACATCAAACATCTTTCAGAAAGTCAGATCGCAATAAACGGCAAGCTCATCAACCTCACAAGTACACGGGACATTGCCGAGTTGGACTGGGCCAAGCTTGGTGCCGACTACGTCCTGGAATGTACCGGCAAGTTTACAAAGCTTGACTTGGCTATGCAGCACGTCTCCAAGGCAAATTGCAAGAAGGTCGTGATATCTGCGCCTAGTGCAGATGCGCCAACATTTGTCTACGGCGTCAACGACGCTGCATACGTGTCTTCGCCTGACCCACAAGTCTTCTCCGCCGCCAGTTGCACTACCAACTGCGTGACACCGATCCTTAAAGTCTTGGATCAGACCGTTGGGATCGAGCACGCCTTTCTTACCACAGTCCACGCGGCTACTCAATCACAGCACATCCTCGATGGTTACAGCAAGAAAAACAGAAGACTCGGTACGTATCGCCTCGTTCTGCTTTCAGTGCTCTTGGAAAGACATCTTCTGACCTTAACTGCCCTCCAGGCCGCAGCGTGTTCAACAACATCATCCCCACCACAACCGGTGCTTCAAAAGCGGTGGGGGCTGTACTGCCAGAGTTGGCCGATAAGATCAAAGGCCTTTCTCTTCGCATCCCTACGTAGGTCTTCCCTTCCATAGTGGCACTTCAGACTATCATACTGACTTTCTCTTTCTCTTTCAGATCTGATGTGTCGATGGTGGATCTCACAGTGTCTGTGCAAAAGGATTCATCACTCTCCGAAATCCTCGGGCACTTTCAGAAGGCTTCTGTAACCGGAATGGCAGGTATCTTGAGCCTCAGCGACCAGGATTTAGTGAGCAGCGATATCCTTGGCAGCCATTTCAGCGCCACCGTGGACGGTAACGCCTGCTTGGAGTTGACCCCAAAGGTATGTGGAAAACCTGCACTTCAAACGATGCTTATGTATCGATGTGCAAGATTACCGTTACTAAGTGTGCATTTCTAGTTCTACAAAATCATCGCATGGTATGACAACGAGTGGGGCTACTCCAGCCGCCTGCTAGACCTGGTGTCGATGGTCCACAAGTGCGAGAGTCAATGAGCTGCAGATCTAAAAGATACGGACGGCCATATGGCTTTGGGTTAAAAAGACAGGCCGCTATGTTTTAGCCACATCTGTCCATCAGCGGTCAAAAGATGCTTCGCATTGATTTGCCAACGCACATGAGTAAGATTGGGGCTGAGATGAGCGTCCAGACAAGTAACCCAGGATGTATATAGTATTTGTTTTGCATTCGCGTCTGCTACAGCACCTCCACGGAGGGGCAACAAAGGGAGTTTATATTTAGTATTAGAGATTGCTGAGCGTAACTTCCATTTTGCATAATCAATAGAATAACTCGCCGCCCATTTCGGGTGTAGAGCATACAAGTATTGCAAATCATGCACAGAGTTGACTTGCAATTGATGTAGTCTACTCTATACGGGAATCTAAATAGATATCGTGTTTCTAACAGGATTGTAATGGTTTGCACGCTTGGAAAGCGCTGACTAATTAATCATATCGAATAGCGTTTAATTAAGCTAATCCCGAGACGTTCCCTTGAGCTATCTACAGGACTAAAATGTTAAATTATTTCCCATTGACATACCGTGGTTAGCTTAACGCTGCTTCATAGTGAGTTAGCTGTGGCAACACGTTGGATGTTCCCGTCGATGTCGAATCCGTAGATACTATCACATTAGCGGTGCCGAAATGCCGGTGTATCTATCTATGAGAATCAAAAATGGTAACCGGTGAGGGTCCAGTTGCACTGGCGGCATCAAAAGCTCACACATATACCTGACTCGACCAATCATATATTTCACTCATGCAGGCCACGTTTCAATACGTCACTCAGTCCGCCCTGTGCAGATGCACACAAATCATAGTATAGCTTGTATGCAAGCGGCATTGCCGCCTAAATATTCAAAGCCGTCCGATCCGACAACACCCTCCGGAATTGGTTCATCACATCCAGCAGTTTCGCCGGGCTGCTGTTCGTGGAACCAAGAACTAAATTCAATACGACACCAGCCACTAGAGTTTAACATTTTGAGCTGCAAAGGTTCTTCTTCTTCGCACTCGGGATCTCGGCAGGGAGTTCTTGCCTTGTCTACCTTTTGATACACCGGCATTTATCCCTCTTTTTAGGAGATGCAAAGAAATTCCTTATTCGGGATCAGTATACTTTTTCGCACTTTCCCGTCTTTGCTTGGAATCAGAACCATGGTTGATCATAATGCAGTCTTTAACCCTAACCCTAAGGTGAGTATTTGCGCCGTCATGGCTCGGATAGCGGCCGCGGAGGCTGCAGATTACTATGTTCAGAGATGCACCACATATGAGAAAAGGCATCCCATCGATCAAGGTGAATTACAAGTCAAAGCATGTTCGGGCATGCTCCGGTGAAGGTCCAACATCAATCTATGAGATATGTTTCAGGCCCTCCAATCGGGGAATGGTATTATGGCCGCAAATTGCGTGATGAGATTCAAATCGAGATAGTTCATAAATAACATGTACCCAGACTTCTTCACCTGATTAATTATTTTTTTTCTTAGTGATATGATATCGAAGATGTAGTGCTTAATACCTTGATATATACCTTATACTGCCCGAAGCAATTCAGAGCATTATATCGCTCTGATAGAGAATTTGCTATCCCATTGTTAATAAGCATATCGATGGCAAGAAGAAGGATAGCCCAGACTATTGCCCGTATCGGATCGTATGTCTTGACCCGAAACATGGCCTCGTTCCAGGTTTACTTGGATTGATACGCAAGAGGCAGAATACCGAATGCCTTGAAGATACGCAGGCTTAAAAGTGACTTTAGTTCCTGGCGCTTCGAAGTCTGATGACCTCAATAACCTTCGGAATGCCAGATTTTCGTCGAAAGCTCTACCGCAAACGGTTCAATTATTCGTCGTTTGCAAAAGTTTAGGGATTCACTGTCTCAGGATCGATGCCTTTGTGTATAAATCAAAACCCTGACCCGGGAGCATGGACACAGAAAGTGACCAAAATGGCCCACAAATATTCCGTCTACCTTCTCAAAGCTGCAGGTGTCAGATCCCCAGCTTGGCTTTTGAAAGCGGGTCGGAAAGAGAATTTATAAACACTATGGAAAGCAGGGTCAGTAGAGAGAGCTTTGTCTCAATTCTTAACTTTTATGATACTGCTTTGGCGCTGTGAAGATTCCGAACGTTCTACCACCATAACAGAGACACCCGCATAGATCACCGCAGGCATCTTACCAAAGCAGGCTGAATACTTCAAAGGCCTTTATAATCCTAGGCGCATTAGATTGTTTCGTGCGCCAAGAGGTTGCATGGCAATGCGCTTCGGGCTATTTCTGTGAGTTTCCAAGTTGGCTCGCCTGTTGCAATATGCAAGAATCTGAAGCTCACATGAGAAATTGCTGGTTCATACGCTAGTGATTGCCTGTATTGCGCAGCGGTTTCAAGCTCTACGCCTAGGTGACTGCTATTATTCTGTAATATGTGAAGATGAGAAGATATCATGCAGTCTCTGTGCCGGACAGGATGCACCGCAAGTCTCTCACCTCCACGCAGCATTGCTCCATCGTGGTCTTGGGCTGGGATTACCCAACCCATCTTTCTTCCGACGAGCGTATATAAGCGTGGAAGATACGGACATGATGAGTGAAGGCTAGAAATTACTTGGCCTCCTATCACTCTTTTTGATTTCTCTCTTTTCGTCTCGCTTTCTAAAACAAATAAGGAAGCAGTGGTCATTTCTTCGTAATATTTAGCTATTCATTTAAAACCTCGTCCATAGACCACTTCAATGGATCCATCCTTTTCAATAACATACGCGAATATCGACAAAACTATTCATCTAAAGAATCCACGAAGTACTAGGGAGTCATAACTTCCTTCTTTCTGCTAAATTAGATTCAACAGAAGCTTTCCTCATTATTACTTGTGTGGTAACAAGAGTCATCTATTTCTGCGACATGACGCTGAAGTTGAATTCATTAAATCTATGGAAGTCGACCGAAATCAACCAGCTCGTCTTCCATCCCATGTACAACATTAGCAGCCCTCGAGAGTGACTTCAAAATGTCTCATCTTATGATGTAATTCTGCCTAGAGAATCTTACATGAACAAGATTTCCTCAGAAAATCGTAGAATTATGGTCAAGCGCTAGCCAGTGAAACAACGTATACACTGCACACGTTCGTCATCTCGTTGCATCAGGTGCGGGGGTCAGCGACGGCACCTGTTCAGGGCAGTAGCTACACCATGCCTTCTCGACGAATAAGAAATAGCATGCTGGGAAATACCATAGGACTGTAATTCCTAGTAAAATAGATCTGTGTCATAGGGGCTTTTATTCGGAGGTGTCGCGATGGGCTAGTGGAGTGAGATCATTGCTTCCTCCCACTCAAGTGTGCAGCGGGACGAAAGCCACAGTATAAAGCAGATAAGTATATAATTGGAGAAGCCAGTTCGATAGTCATCTTCTTGCATTAATAGTAGCTACACAACCCAATTAACCAGCCCTTCTGTGCACCACGTTCGACATATTGCAATGACTGATCGCACAGTAGCTCTCATCGAGCAGCTGAATGCTTTAGCTCCTAAGCTGTCTTCTACCGATAATGATCAGAGCCTTAGAGAAGAGGCTCTTCAGTTAAGCCGAAAGATTACTGAAAGTCTCGAAAGGCCGCGCGACGTTGCAGTGGACCTAATCTATTCCGTAAGTGTCCTCCTTTCTATGTCCAAGTCTTCAGGCAGACATTCTACAGTGACACCAAGAGTGGATAGTAATAGTATTTCTAATAGCCGATACTGCCCGTCGCGGTAAGAATAGCTGATGGTATGAACCTCTTCAAACACATCGTCGACAGCAATGGGCCGATCACTTCAGAGAAGCTTGCATCACTCTCGCAGGGTGAAGAGCTGTTGATTGGTATGAAGAATGTTCCTTACACAAGAATTAAGTCACTAACACCAACCCAGTCCGAGTTTTACGAGTTCTCGCAGCTATTGGCTTTGTAAAAGAAGTGGCATTGCAGACTTGGGAAGCCACACCCATCACTGAAGCTGTAGCCACCGAAGAGATCGCGGCTGGCTTTCGTTCCATGTAAGTAATGTGACAATACGATAAGACTTTCCGTACCAAGTACGGCTGGAGGAAAGGCATAGCTAATGGCACGTGAAAGGGGCGAGACGATCATGTCTGCTGCCCAAAAAGCGCCGGACTACCTTCGCGAAGCTGGGTACCGCTGTCCGACAGATCCCCGCGATGGCTTCATGCAGTATGCTTTCAATACCAAACTGACGACGTTTGAGCTTTTGAACACGCTGCCACGGATTCACAAAGACTTCAACACTTATATGGGGAACACAATGGGAAGCAGACGTTCCTGGACAGACTGGTACCCCATCCAGGAACGTCTAATTGACGGTGCAAGGGACGACGCGCCTCTTCTCGTGGATGTAGGTGGCGGCAAGGGCCATGATCTGCTCGCTTTCCATGACAAGCATCCAAGACAGGGCCGTCTGGTATTGCAAGAGTCGCCTGAAGTGATCAGTGGCCTTACTTCCCTGGATCCCGCTGTCGAAACTATGGTTTACGATTTCTTTACTGCACAACCTATTAAAGGTACTTCAACCCGTTTTGTCACCATTACATCTAGTACTTCACGTGAATTACAGCTAATGGTGGACAAGGTGCCCGTGCGTACTTCTATCATCATGTGTTTCACGACTGGAGCGATAAAGATTCTTTGACCATGCTGAAGCAACTCAAAACAGCCATGATCCCATGGTACTCCAAGCTCCTAATTCACGAGCTGGTGGTTCCAGAGCAGAATGCCAGCAAGTTCGTTGCGGTGTTCGATATACTCCTATTGGCGTTCAGTAATGGTATTGAGAGGACGACGAGCCAGTGGCGGGATCTACTCGGACAAGCAGGTTTCGTTGTGGTGAAGTTTTGGCAGCCGCCTGATGCTGGTGCAGATAGCATAATCGAGGCAATGCTTGCAGAGTAAGGTTCTAGTACGGGCCGGGAATGATCCCCAGAAATAAACATTACCTTCTATCATGCCAACCATATATTTATGTCTATATATCAGGATTCATTCTGAGCCGCGAGATACAGCTTCGATTTTAACCTGGGTTCAAGGTGAGCATACATGCCTACTCTAATCAAGCGTAAATCAATGAAATATGGAGTTCGGCTTAAAGAATGATATATAAACCTAGGTAATTTGAACAGTCATCCAAAATAACGTCTGAAAATAATCCATACTTTGCAATGATTACTAAATGATAAATAGTCAAAATCAATAAAACATCTCCTCATACGCTTCATATTCCTTAATGCTCTTTAACCCTAAAAAAAGAGTGAAAAAAAAAGAGTGAAAAGAAAGAGTAAAAGGAAAGAGTGAGAAATATTCTGTGTTTTGGGCGCTCCCGACGGTGCTGAAAGGAGAGGCTATATACTGGTGGTGTACGAATAATTAGAAAGTAGCTCTACTTCTACGTCACATGCTTCGACGCAAGTTCCTTAGCGACGAAGTTCAACCCTAACCCTAGCCATTCAAAATTCTTCAAAACTTGAAGACTACTTCCTCATGGCGCTTTCGAAATTAAGCAGCCTCCGATGCATCGATATACGAGGAACTCAACTACATTTACTGCTGCTGGTAACCGGCGAGAAGAAGAGAGGAGGGACCCTGAGCTCAGTTTAAATAGTAGACCGAAATACAATACACTAAAACTCTGCTGCCTCATTGCTTAAATACTGCTTCCCCGAAGCAGCTTGCATCTCACTTTGCCCAGCCTGGCCCTCACACCCACCCAAATTAGATTTGTAAGCAGTATTTCACAAAGTTTGTTCACCGGTGTTTCACAAGAATGAAGTGGTGCTCGAATTTTAATACCCCGCGTCTCTCGGTTTATTAAATTACGGACCAGATCCTTCCTGACCATGGCGTCCTTATACACCAACCATACATTCTAGGTGAACATCCCGCCAAGCTCTTCCACACAATCCCACAATAATGGACGAGCATATTCCAACAGTCGACCTGGCCTCATACAACGCCGACGACCCGGACTGCCCTGAGTCTCGGCGCGTTGTTCAGACCCTGCACGAAGCGGCTTCCAGATGGGGCTTTTTCCTGGTCACTGGCACCTCGGTGCAGCGCGAGACGCAAGCTGCGCTTGTTTCTGCCTCGCGCGCCTTTTTCGACCTGCCGGAAGCGACAAAACTATCCTTAGACGTCCGCGCCGGCGGGCCCGCATGGCGTGGCTATATGCCGCTCGGTGGAGAGCACACGCATGGCCACCTCGACTGGAAAGAGGGCCTGTACGTTGGCCCAGAGCATCCCGAAACTCATCCGCTGTACGGCCTACCGCTGCATGGGGCAAACCAATTTCCAGACGTGGCGCTCCCTGAGTTACGCCAGGCAGTGCTCGAGTACGTAGACCAAGTGACAGAGCTGGGGAAGACGCTGACAGATGTGTTTTCGCTGGGCTTGGGCTTAGAGCACGGGGAGCTGCGCCGGAGGTTGTTGGAACCTGAGCCGGTCGTGCTCTTTCGATGCTTCAAATATGCGCCCGAGGAAGAACACAAGGCGAGCACGGAATCTCGCGATGACAACTATGGTATCGGTGAACATACCGGTCAGTTTGAGCCCATGGACCTATATAATACGCCTGGGGCGCCTCTGCATTGCGCTAATCTGTGACACGACTGAAAACAGATTTCGGGTTCCTCACCATCTTGAAAGTGGACTCACCAGGCCTTCAAGTTAGCGCCTACCTATCACCTCAGGAGCTTCAAAGCAGCTCCCATCTTTTATTTACGATATACCTTAACTCTAACTCGATTTATAGATTCTCTCGCCTTCGGACAAATGGGTGGATGTACCAGTTATCGAAAACTCTTTCATCGTCAACGGCAAGTCGCACTTTTCCTCGGTCAGCGCCGTAATATCTCCTCAAAAGGAATGCTACTGATATAGCCCGTGATAGTCGGTGATATGTTCGACCAGCTCACTGGCGGTCGCTATCGGTCTCGTCCCCACCGTGTTCGCCGGCCCACACCCGGCTCGGCACCTCGCCTTTCTTTTCCCCTCTTCTTTGACTTCGCTTGGGGCGCTGAGATGCAGCGGCTGCCGCTGGATCATCTGGCCCCGCTGTCTGATGAAGAGCAGGAGCTGGCCAGGAAGAGATGGGCTGCAACGACGTTCCGCGAAGTCCGCGGTACGTGGTCGCAATACCTAGCGCGCAAGGTTCAGAAGGTGTTTCCTGATCTGAAACTGCCTGACTTCGAGCCCAATTCAGCCCCTTCAACGAGGTTCACCAGGGCTGTGAAGTCGACTTCTTCCTGAGGACATACCTAGGAAGCACGGAATACTCCAGTAAGGCTTACATTCCAAGATTTCATGGTTAAATGTGACCCTCCTCCCAATGATCTCAACGATATAAGATACAATATCTGCCCAAGTTCCCAGAGGCACTGTGATCAACCACTGTACGTTCTTTTCGAACCACTTTTGTCCACCAACGGTCACTTATAGCAAGCCGGCGTGCAGCAACCTATATGCTGGTCTACTAGGATGGCTCTAAGTGGCAGTCTTTCCATTACATTGTCCAAACCAAGAAAGAAATAGCCTGGACACAGTTTAACTCGGGGATCGATTTACAATTGGTTCATACATGAATCGCGAATGCAGTGTAGTGTATCATACGGACATTGGCTGTAGAAGTGATGTGCTAAGCGTGTGCACGAAGCCCCTCATATCACACTGCCATGCCATGTTCATCGAGATACTAAGCTCCTTCAAGCTTTCCTGCCATCCTTTCTCTTAGCTCTCCCCTTAGTGGACGACTCCTCCTTTTCCCGCAAATGGTTCCTGGCCTGCATTAGCGCCTTTCCCAGTCTGTTCTCCCCCCAGTGCTGTCGGTTGGACATCGCGTCCTGGGCCGAGTATCCAATACCCCATACACGATCCTGCGACGCCGCCTCCACCAGCAGACGATCGCCCGTGGCGAGAAGTCTACGCTGTAGCTTGGGGCTCTGTCCAAATTTAGCCACGTTGCCTGCCACGACCACCTCGCTCTTGACTTTATCCCAGCTCTCGTCCGTAAAGCCAGCTATCTGCCTCCCCAGTTGCTTCTGCTTCCGGGGGTTGTCGCTCTCAAGCACTCGCCGTTGTATGTCTTGGTCGCGGAAGCGCGCTGCCTTGCAGTACATCATGAATTGCTCTGCACAGTTGAAGGCAATGTCGGTCTCGGAAGTGCCGGCGAGCTCGTCGAGGGGGCATTCAACGATGGAGGATATCTCGGACTTGCTGACAACGAAGCTGCACCGATGCCACTGACATAACTCTCCATTCACGGAGTCTGGCTTGAAGAAGAACAGAGGCTCTTGTGCGTCCGCACCGGTTGTTGCATCTTGTTCGGTCATGTTGCTCGGATTTCGAGATGGTCCTGAATGTTTGTTGATTGAAGTTTCTGGTCTCGCAATAGCTCGTTGGGCAGATCAAAATACAAATTAGTGTAGCAAGAAGGTGTTTGACGCGTCTTGGACGTGAGCGGTGAGTTATCCTGGACTGTCGAAAAGATTCTTGCATATGTTTACTGCAGGTAAAACCGGGTCACCACAGTAACTATATAAGTAATCGATGTCCAACCCCTCTTCTCAAGCTTCCGGTGACTCACAGCTGCTAACTGTTTGCGTCCTCACCCCGCAGCACAAGGGATGTGCTTTAACGACGTTTCTGTTTAGTGCAGTCCTGCTGGTTCTAGCAAGAGGCAGGCACGCCGCAGCCCTCCGTATATTAAGCTTGTATACTTTCTTCTTAGCGCCAGCACGACGAGTGTATGATCATGCTGGTGTCGACGAGACTCATCCGCTGGGCTTTATTTGGTACTGCTACTATACTCTTTCAGATGCCAGTCATTGTAGATATCATGAAGTCCCAGTTAGGAATGCCTGAATCTATAAGAGTAGTATCTAAGTACATAGGCAGAGTGGGCCCCGGCCGACGCAATAGGAACTTCTCAATTGGGTGCCTAGTGCCTAGTGCCTCGTGCCTAATTTAAGTTTCTATCAAAGGGAAAGCTGCTGGAATATGCATTGCAACAGCTGTTAAATAGGGCCCACAATGTTCATAAAAATGTATCTTGTAGCCGAATACGGTTAACTATCATGTGTAAGTGGTGAGGAAGTATTAACATATTGAACTCCCCTCTATCTTCTTACTCTGACGGCTTCGACTTGGTGTCAGTTGGATCTAGGGTTCAGTTCAAGGGCCGGCCAAAGATCAGGCAGCAGAGTTACTGCCCGAGATTTTCTTACAAAAATCACTATTCTTGCAAATTCCAGTACGGACACGCATAAGATCTGGCTGATCAAATTATTTAACGATCGAAGGTGTGCAAGTCCGTGATAGTTATCCAAGCTAAAACGAAGGAAGCCAGTCGCCGTACTGGCAAGGCTAAGGTCAGGTGCTAAGTGCTGACTAATTGGCGGCCAACAAGAAGGATGTTAACATCTAACTTACGTATGGGTATAATGGAATTTGTGTTGGCTTGACTTGGGCTTTTTGAAGACTCTTTGATATCGAGATACGAGACCAAAATGAGGGTGGTCAAGGTACCATAAGGCGAGCTGCACAACTCGATATCCCTACACCAGTAGCCGATAGGTTGCTAAGGTCTTTTTTCATTACACCTTGGTTAGACCCTCTGTCTCCAGCCCATTCCCTAAGCCCATGAAAGTACCGCTTAGTTTGACTGGATTAAAGATTTATTCTCTTGTGTCGAACTGTGGCTGTGCTTTACCTACATATGTAGATGTTATGGTTGGATTCGCGGTTGTACAATACCAGAGTGTTTTCCCGTCTACAAAGAAGATGAATCTGATGATCAATTACTACGGAGGTTTTCGGGGAAGGTGAAAGGAAGAAGGCTCATGATATACCGTACGTATATAGAAGCAGGAGGATGAACGGGCAAAGAAAGTGTCGAAACACCATACCTCGAAGACGTTCAGCGATTTGAGTGGTATTAAAATATAATGCTCTTTACCCGGTCAAGTGCTAGGGATATATTCGAAAATCCAACGTAGATCAAATACATGTTTATCGTCACCTGCCATTTGAAATACCACGTTACTCATATTCTGACAGTAGAACGGTTGATATCATAGATCTCACGATATCTATGTCCATCATACTGGGTCAGTCGTGACATCTTCTACATGTAGTTATTTATGAATAACTGCCTAACGCCGCTGCCAACACCTGGCTATAGCGCTATCAAACGTTTAGTTCAGATCCAAGTCAGCTATTCTTGGCAGCCTTGTCTCCCCATCGACATAGGGCAGACCAGCCTCCATACGTGCCATATCATTGATCCACCTACAGTCTGGCAGCAGTTCCTTGCCTTGAGCTAGGGTATCTGCCATATATAACCAAGACAGCGCATTGCCAACCGTGCCAACCTCGTCGCTCACGTGTCCTGCTGCAAATTTGGACATTTTCTCGTACAGCTCCTTATCAGAGAAGAGCTCATATAGGTGTTGAGCGACAGCTTTGTAGTCAGACGGCTGCACTAAGAAGCCTGCCTTCTTGTCTTGGACTTGCAAAGGTATCCCGCCCGCCTTGGTAGCGATTATGGGGATGCCCTTATGTAGTGCCTCCGAAACTTTCACTTCAAAACCTTCTCGGGTGGAAAGCTGCAAAGCGACCTTGGCGTTGGACATGAGCGCATTGAGGTACTGATCGCAGGGTCCCAAGCGCATAACAACGACATCATCAGCAATATCCGTATACTTTTCCTCCAAAGCGGACAAGGTCTCATCCAGAATTCGAGACCCGTCCGGGTCATCAAGCGCGCCATGGCCCGCAATAACAAGTTGCGGCGTCTTCTCTCGTGGCCAATCCGCCAACTGGTTGTGGCGCAACTCGGCATACGAGGCCAGAACGTCCGGAATACCCTTGGATGGATCGAATCGTGCTATCTGGACAATATACTGCCTCTTCGGGAAGTCTAACCAGTTGTGCATCTTGTATTTGAACGACTCGGCCTGGAGCTGATGGAAATAGTGCCGGGTGGTGAACTCGCTCATTTGCTTGTTTAGACCGTCCAGCCAGTCTGTCGTAGCAGGTAGGTACCCAACCTTGTTAACGTCAACAGATTTCGGGACGAAACCCCGGACTGGATGGCTGACAAAGAGATCGGCGTTCTGGACGTGATTCCAGACCCAATCCCAAACCTCCGCCGTCGGTGTGCCTTTCTGATCAGCAACGTCCGATCTAATCTGTATGTGGCTTCTGAAAATCACCGGACGTCCGGGGTCGACTGTCTTTGCGATATTGACTAGTGCTGGCATCTGAGGATCATCGACAACAATGACATCCGCCCCGCCATCAGACCTGGCTGCCAGAGGAGCCCCTTGTTTAAGCCAAAAGCGCTCTGCATTACCTCGACACCACTCGTCCAGCTTCTTCTTCATATCGTCGGTAAGGCGATCATCTGGATCAGCCACGCACTGCAACAAATTGTGATTTGTCTTTGTGATCCGGAAAACCTCTGGCTTCGGAAAAGGAACATACCACCGGGCGTCGATGCCCAAGTGGCGGAAGAACCGAATGAGAGCATGTCGCATAAGTGCTACACCACCTCCTTGAGGTGTGCTGTTGAAGAAGGCAATGCTGGTCCCCCGTTTTTTCATGGAATTCGCGAAATGCATAGTCGCATCCCAGGTTCGCTTGCCTACTGTCTCCCGATACTGGTCAAGGTGAGTAATCTGGATGGAGCTCCTGCAATCGACCTCAACCTTGTTTCTGTAGCCAATCTCAATGCGTGGCTGCAGACTGGGGTTGAAGAACATCAGGCACTTTCTGGCCATCGAGTCCGCCTCTTCATCAATAGTAATGCTTGCTGGGTCTCCTTCTGCGTTGTGAAACCCCTTCTCTTTACAGCATTGTTAGCGAAAGCTTTATTTATAGGGAGTTATGGATATCAAATTACCAAAAATCATTGGGACTATATCCAGCTCGGCCCACAGTCGTGCTGGCAGCCTCGGGGCCATCTCGAAAAGTACCCTACTGATCCCCGTACCAACAAATTGGTACTGGTGGTCCCACTGATACTTGGAGATTTTATAGAGCAAAAAGTCTGTCAACGCCCGGCTCCTCTGACCGGCGCTGAGCTCTGAGGCAGGCTTGCTCTGCCCACCCTCCAAGTCTGACAGATCATCATCAGCCGCTTTGCCCTCCTGGTTGGTTCGGGTGCATTGCCCAAGTACGTGCACAGCAAAGTCAATGCTGTAAGTGCCGTCATGCGAGACAAGCCCTACTACGATGCGGCCTTGTTCGTCGACTTTCGCAGAGATGCCGAGATAGACTGGCTGCGAGATGTTAGAGCTGAGACGCGACGTTCATATGGGGAAGCTCGAGGGTAGTGGCTGGAAGTTGACTGACATTGAGCGCAATACCATATTCACCTCTATCATCGGCCTCCTTGAACTGCTCGGCCCGTTTGACGGAGCTTCGTACAACAAAGTCATGCTTGGCCTGCGTCTGCGCGCGCCAACGAGCAGCGGCCAAAACCGCTACAACCGGACCTGCAAAGAACTTTTCTGGCATTGTTTGGGGCTGATTCTATAGGCTGGAAGACTTTGGGACAGTCGGTGTAAGAGTTCGTGACCGCCAGAGTATGGTGTTCCGGAGAACTGTATTCAAAAGAGCTAATCAAGTTATGGTGCCTGGCAACCATCATGCGACTGTGACGTGATGCCCAGCTCACAATGACACAATGATTTCTTGGACACACAGGAGAGCGGGATGCGCCGGGCCCCCACGCAGAACCCGACGGACCATACTATCGGACTATGTGCAGTTTGAAGAGGTCCCAGGAACTTTGTCTTGAACCCAAAATTTTAGACTTGAGTTAATCCGTGCGTCTACTATATATGCGGTCATGTTGCCGACCTGCCGATGTTTGGGTGCTTGGATGAGATATTATACCGAATTACACGCTGTAATATCGATACCTCACTCGATTCGGATTAAGCACCTGCTTCACTCATCATGTCAAGATCACCTGGATATTCCAATTGCTTCACTGGAATAATTATGTAGCTGTTGATAAGCAAACCACCTGCCGAACGCTCTCTCTCTCTCTCTCTCGGATTAGGTACACGGATAAAAAGCAGCCCAACTTGCTTTCATCGTCAGATCCAGGGAAGGCCAAAGAGAATCTAGATAGTTTATATTTATGAGTTAATACTATGCTTCATCGTTATTGTATTACTCTGTAGGGTACCATCCACACCTCGTATTCTTTTTGCACCCTCGAAGTCTCCTATCAGCGGAAGCGGGAGGTGGGCACGTACTCAACTTGTGCTTCCGTGCATGATTTATCGTTAAGATCATTCATCACGACCTATACGGTGGTTGCTCACTATATATACTATGTATAAAATACGTAGGTAGAATCATCTTGGATTTTAGCGATTCGGAATCTCGACTTGAGAAAGTGATTCAGACTGAAGCCGTTACGCAGGCCGGAAGCTCGGATAGCCCGCAACCAGCACGCTAACCCGGCTATTGTAGTCGGTAATGTGTTACGACTACCCAGAGACATTAGGTCGACATTGTTCCGCTAGCCTCCACGGGCTGGCGCCAAGCGACAGATGCTGACCTAATGCCTCCGAGGATCAATGACCGTCCGTAGATGATAATATCGGCCCCGTGACTGAGCACCCCGTAGATGGAGTAGCGCCCAGAAACGCGTCCGTAATCGCAATCTATCTCCCAGTGAATGGCTTGTACGTGTCCATTTGTGGCAGTATGTGGTAATCATATGTGTAGGCAAAAGTAAGATTGTAGTCCTTTAGATTGAACCTACGGTTTAAAATGCCACGGTAGATCTGGCTGCTTGGTCTACATTGTGCTGTGAATGTAAATGTGTGAGCATGTGCTGACCTACCAATCCGACCACTTTGCTAGCCATTTCTCCCGTATGGGGCCCGACTATCAATGACGATCTTGGTTGATTTCTACGCACTGATATAGACGGTATGGTCCCTTCCCAGGCCGTTATATATACTCTCTAACCTTATACTCCTATTCTAATAAAGTAGAGGCTAGCTCATTCGGTTACCTAATCTACTCGGAATATAATAGGAGAATTATAAAGCGATTAACAGCTATCGCAGTGGATGGCATAGTGGGATTTTAAAAAAAAAAAAAAAAAAAAAAAAAAAGAATTATGGGTATAGAAATACTTCCGCTTTATTCGCTGGCTAATGGGGACTTCGAGCCTGGCACAAGTTTCGAGTGACACTGACACCGCACTTGCCACCGGTGCCATTGAGACATTGGCCATAGCCCTCCAACCATGCTTCCCTCCTTCTGAAGCCTATCAGAATGCTACGTTGAGCAACAATTTGCCTGATAGCTTCGGGCTAATCACTGCATCTGCGCGTTGAGTGGGCCCAAGGCTAGGTACATATGATTGGCATTGGAAAATATGTATCGTTCCCAAAAAGACATAGTTAAGGAAAGCCGTGAGTATGATTCATTCTATTTGCCCCCCCCCCCCCGCCCCTTTCCTATCGAGCTGTTCTGTCCTCTGTAGTGCACAAATCATGATCAGTACTCGTGATATTGACTTATGCAAATGTTATGAGAGTCTCGGTTAGCGCCTCTATCGACAGCCCAAACTCCATCATCTCTCCTTTGGGATTGGAGCTGGTAATACCCTCGACCGTAGCGTTAGGCTTGGGTTCTGGAAGGTACTAGTCCCTTTCACTGAAAAACTCGACCAATTCCTGAGCCATACCCTCCGTATCCCCTGCCCGCCCTCTGGTCAAACTCTTGAGAGCTTCCTTCGCGGGTACTCTCGCTGAACGCATGCCGGCAATTTCCAGCTCCATGAGCTCTCGGTTAGTTCTCCCCCAGACATTACCGTCCCAACGTCTACTGACCAATAACACTCCCGTGTCCGCGATGTCGAGACTGTCTATACAGATAAAGTATCTCGTATCGAAATTCTCAACGAACCGGTTCTCACGGCAAATCATCGGAAATTTCCGCACAGCTTCGTCGAAGTTCTCCGCCGAGCCATTGAACTCTTCGCGGACCACAAGCTCCTGATCGTATACCAGCTGCTCCTGGCTATACTCCTGCTTATAGGGAACTCCGGAGTAGAGCAGGTCAGCCCCGAAACCCCACCCCTCTCCGGGCGTGTTATACTGGCACACGGAAAACTTTGGCCTCCTGCGCGCAGCTTCCGACGGCCACGCTGCATCACCGTTTGCGATTGTCAGGAATGGACTCTGTAGACCGTATTGGCAGTTATACGCCAGGCGGACCGTCGAACTGGAATCCAAAGCGGCGGCCAGCGCCGCGCCCATCTCGGTGAGTGCGTTTTTGTTGCGTGGCATAGCCTCGTGCGTCAGACCTGCCCAATCGAGGCGTACCATAAGCATTCCGTTCTCAACGGGGTCGGGTGTATCGACGACGAGAAACATTATCTGGTGGAGCCATTTGTTTCTAGCACAGCGTAAGGGATGGAGTGCGGCTGCTTGAGCTACTAAATCGTTGCTCCCCAAGGAAGAGGCGGATAGTGACGGGGTTAGGGAGGCCTGAATCCGGCAACTGTAATGTTCCGGCGTCTTATAGCGGATCAATGGCTCGAGCTGCTCAAGAACATCGTCTGGTTGAAGCTCGGAGTGGATATATATTGGGACGCAGGCTCCCATTACACTGCCTTCCTTTGGAGGTGGTGGTCCACCAAGGTCGTTATCATCACCGGATTCTGGGTCAATGTAGTTTGGGCCATCGCCATCATCTCCATCTCCTTGGTGGGCATCTCCACCTGCGTCGTTGAGGTCGTCGTCGTCGTCGTCGTCGTCGTCCGCGCTGCCAGCTTCCAATTCGTAATTCGACTTTAATTCGGCCCAATCTGAATTGCCCACCTGAATATTGATAACACTAAGACCAGAATCCTCGGCTTTGATGAAAAAGGAATCCACGTTGCCGCCCTCGCCCTCCTCATCGTCCAGAGTAACCACCAGAACCCCTTTCCTTCGCCAGTTCTCCGAGACGACCACGATGAAGTGCTTGGGATCAAACTCAAGATCGGTGTCTTGTGCCCGCTGCTCAACATGGTGGTCAAAAACCGCCCGAAGCGGTCGTCCGACGAATCTAGGCTGCGGGCTAACACGAACACTGGTGTTGGGTTCATTGCCAGTCTCGACACACTCAGACTCGCAGGCCTGGCGAACTTGCTGGAGCTCATCTTCAGTAAGGTCGACGAGCGTGAAGATTGCTACGGGAAGCAGGTCCATAGCGTTGAAACGGGCCTCTGAAGGCCACTGCGATGGTAGGGAAAGATCCATGCTTTGGGGATTGAAGATTCAGAATGAGGAATGAAATGGCGGGGTTTCTTGCAGAGACTTTTAGTTCCGATGGCACTAGACCGGACTTGAGGAGTATTTGAATGTTCCTGCCACGTGCGGTTTGCACTTCGATGGAAGAAGTAGAATAATAAGTCAGGCCTGGTGAGAAACGAGACAGACCACGTCGAGGCCGCCTGTAGCAGAATATGCAGCAATGCGTCGGTCAGCACTTGTGGATCCTGCAGATCCTCCTCATATTCTTCTGCAAGACAACGGATGATAATCTGACTCAACCGCCCCAGGACCCCAAATATGCAAATAGAACCAATAGTACTTTTATTTTGTTTAAAAAAAAAATTTTATGTAGCACAAAAGGTTTATAAATAAGCTTAATTACGCACAAGACAACCCACTTAATCGAGCAACTAGGTATTATTTACACAACCTTGAACCTCAATCAGCCCAGAGATGATCATGCAAGTAAGTTGGGGACTAAAGTAATACACATAAGCTTGGCACTTCACGGCCAAATCAAAGAGAAGTTAATATCTTTAGAAGGTAGGGTGGCCTCGACTCAGTTGTCTAGGCTTAGGTATTGTCAGCTCGGTCTTGTTGCACGGAATCTTCCTGCGAGGGAATTTACGATGTATTTCCGAGACTGTTTTGAAGTCTATTTTGGATCTGGCTCAACAATTCAACAACGCTGAGTACAAAACAGCGTTGATGGCGATGACAGTCCACTAAAGCCACTCCAGACTTATTTTGGTGTCCCTGAGTATGTCAGAATTGAGACCACGCATTCTACGGGCTAACTATTTTTGAATCATAATCTGTAGATTCACTTCGTCTAGCAAAGGAACCCAAATTCGAGGTTACAGAACGGCTGTGACTCGTGGCTTACAGACTTGGTATCACATCTCTCAGCAGCGTTTCACCCTGCTAAACTTTTTATAGACATCGCTGGCAGCCATGCAAGGGCAAGAGAGCCAAGAATGGCTTCGAGGGGGTTCGTTTGAATGAACCTTCTCTAGTTCTTAGATCAGCCTCGTGATGGTGGGACGCATGGCCGAAGAGGCGTCGAGTATGGTCTCTCACGAGGCATGAAGCACCAACATATGTTCAGCTTTTGCTCAAGTATTCACCAACACAATCGTATAAGTAGACAGTAGGGTCTTTGTTATTCATTGCTGGAACTCACACTCTCAGTACACAGTAGATCACCTTCTTACCAGACACACACAGCTTAACTACATTTCACTGATAATCTACATTCAACAACATTCATTATCCAATATGCTTAGCAAAGTTCTCTTCATCAGCCTCCTGGGCCTTGCCACAGCCATACCGTCCCCCGCAACGCTCGAGGGCAGAAATGCGAAAATCCTCGAGTTCAAATGTGGCAATATGAAAGACGTGTGCGACAATATGTGCTGTGGTGTGTCATGAAAAACTATCTTTCTCTCCAACTCGGTAGTAATACATAGCTGATCATGCATTTCCTAGCTGCTTCCGGCCCCCGTGGGATTGGTCTGGGCTTGACATATGACGCGAGCAAGGACGATAGTCAAATCAAGCGCAACCGCCGCAAGCAAGCAGGCTGCATCGACACAGGCGGCAACCACTGCTCCGTGAAAAAGTCCAAGATCTCGGGCATGTCATGCGACGAGTACCCGTTTGCCTCCACATCACCACAGAATGGCAAAACGACCCGCATCAGTCGTTGTGTAAAAGCAAGATCCAACAATTCACAGGGCGGACAGATAGCAGGCTTCATCAAGAAGGCCTCCAAAGGCACCAAGTTCACAGTCGCTTTCGACAGCAGTTATACTTGTAATGTCAGAACAGCGTGCGCGGCTGCTGGGCCCGACACCCAGGGCACCGGTAGCACTGCTGTTGCTGCTGACGTTGCCTGTGACGGAACTGATGGAGATGATGAGGATGACACAAGTTCGACCTATCCCGCTTCGTGTTCTGCTAAGCGTGATTTTGAGTGGGAGAACTCAATGCTTAGCAAGAGGTACCTTCTCAGCAATGGAGAGGTGATCAATGTCCCTGGCGGAGCAACCATTGGTCAGCAGGTGTCGTCAGTGGTGCCGCTGAATGAGACTCTGTGGGACGAGCAGACGCTTGGCTTTGGAAGCCCGTTGGAGTCAAGAGCTTTTGGCGAGGATCAGGATCAGGAGGTCGAAGACTATGACTGGATGCTCCCCAACTTAAAGGTTGTTCGCTCGCACATAGTTGCTGAGCTGTCTGAGTGATGTTGGATTTGTGAAGGGGGGTGCAATAGCCGAATTGTTTTGTGGCACGGTAGGTGAGGGGCTTTATAAATTGAGTTTCGAATAGGCGTTTATGTAGAGAGGTTGTGTCTAGGTGGCAGGTGCTTTTGTATTATCTAGCGTTAAAGAGTTGAATATTACAACTTGATAAAAGATTTTGTATCGGTAAATTGATTCAGTAGAGGCTACTTAAATATAGGAGGTAAGGCCTTGCTCATAAAACAAGCCCTACGAGAAGATCCCCACTATCACGGGCCTGTTAATAAGATAACGGCTTTGACATATAAGGCCATGGCCGTAACGAGCATTTCTTAGCCCAGGTCGACTGGTTCCGACCCTTCGAAATAAGACATTAAGCGAGGATCGAATTACCACACATAATAGTCCGCTCTCTGGAATGAAAGAATAAAAGACACGTAAATGATTAATGTCTACTATATTATTAGATATTACTCCAAAAAGGATAAAAACCAAAAGGCGCATCGCTCTGGCCATTCAAATATTGCCGTCAGCGCAAAGCCGATTTGTTAGCTCTATCTAGAAGCTAGTCTTAAATTATAAAGATTATCTAGGTCTATAATTCTCAGCTTATTCTAAATAGCAAATCGGGTAGCGGCGCGCCTAATAAGAGGCCTGGTCAGAGTTATAAGGACGAATTCCAGCTGTACGATATCTTTGCAGCCTTATATATTGGGCCCGAGTTGGTCTTTACCCTATATGAGGGCGTTAATTTTAGGGAGAAAAAGTTTCTAGAGGTGATAGACCCTTCAACAACGGAGAGAAAGGACCACCCACATATGTATTATCCCTTAATAATCCAGACTTGTGATGGGGATAAGCAATATGTACGTTGAGCGGGAAATTGAGTCTTTGAATCGACAAAACTGCGGGCAATCAGTCTGTTTGTGATGCTGCTAGGTTTCTTTTAAGAAAAGTGCTTACCATGGCCCACAAAGGCGCATCTCTCTACCCTCTGCTCGCTTGAATAGTAGCTGTAAGCTGAAATACGCAAAGTCCCCATATTGGTGCTAGATTATTTCGGCTGCGATGTTAGATGATGGATAAAGAAACATAGGCGCCAACTTGGACTAAGAAGAGCAGAAAAGCGCTAATATATCTACTGTTCTACGTACTGTTATGGAGAGCGAGAAATCATTCGGCCCGGGGACGCGGAGCGTAAGGCTACCTTGGCCTGCTTAACTAATAACTAGAGTTTACCGGCCAATGATACAGCGTCATCATTCGTCCGTTCTACGGAGCGGGGGGGCGGCCTCAAGTGCTATCGTGCCACATGCCACCGAAAATTGTTAATTAGCTATGGACTGCCGCCTCCATACATTGCAGTCTTAAGAACAACAATCGCCTTCGACCGCACACACTGCGCGACGCTCATTGCTGAAATTAGGAGGATAAACACTGAAAGGGCTAACAGCTACACAAGACGCGGACATCCTTTTATCGGAAGCTTTACTGATATCCGAATCATAACGGAGCTTGAAACACCAACACCGCGAGTTCGTTGTTCAAGTCAGAGAGCGTTGGTTAAGCTACAATAGGCGAATCGCCCGCCCCAGAGCTGCCGGATGCGTGGTCACAGCAAGTCGCGTCACGGTTGCAAACAATGCAAGACGAGGAAAGTCAAAGTGCGTATATCTCGATGATATCCAGCGAAGAGAAATCTCCATGCTGGTAAGTTTGCTATGCTAATGAGTCTCTTTGCCGTTAGTGTGACGAGACCCTGCCATGTTGCCATCGCTGCTCCCGTCGCAATCAGCGCTGTTCATATCTCGAGGATCATAGTACCTCACTGCCATCATCGAATCAGCATAACAAGAGTACAACTTCCACATATTTCCCGGAAAACAGAAGTAGTGATCAGGTCCAGCAGGCCCCACTAGCTACTAGTTCAGCGCCGTATCTGAAGGACATTGAACTTGTTCACCTATTTCTCACGGAGACCTACAAGACTCTCTGGGGTAGAACCACAGGGCAAATCCTTTGGCGCGAAGCTATTTTTGAGGAAGCTCTCAATTATCCAGCTTTGCTGGATGGTATTCTTGCCACAGCCGCACTGCACAAGGTTCGCCTTTCTCCGTCAAACGAGGTCCGATTTAAGTCGATTGCATTACAAAAGCAGAGAAAGGCTTTAGAAGGTCTGATTCAGCTCCTCCATTCCTTGAATGCGGAGAGCTGCAAGGTTATACTACCTCTGTCAATGCTCGTTTCAGTCTGGGCGTTTGCATCGAGGAGCCTTCCTGACGAGCTCGGTATCCTACATATATTGGACTTAACGGGCTCCGCTATCCCGTCCGAGCCGCCACATGCTGTCAGGTCTACACTTGACCAGTTTATTGAGCTGGTTCGGAGGATCCAGCCTGTACAATTGGTAGTGAAGGAAGGCTGGCCGTGGATCTTGGGCGGTAGATACTCCGAGTTTACGCGTACGCCCAACGAGCGTGACTTGCCCGAGCTCTCTGAAGAAGTGTCCATGGCAATTGCGGAGCTGGAATTCAATCTGCAAGAGACCGAGAACCTTCCACCGGGTTTGATCGAACTGGAGTCGAGGAACAGTATTAGATTCATGTTTCGAGTATCCAGGTGTCCGGAATGGGCGGAACGTATCCTGGGCTGGCCTATGGCTCTGTCTCCGAGCTTCTTGCAACACCTACAAAGCAGGGACCCCACGGCCCTAACACTAGTGGGGTACTGGGCAGTCTGTTTAAATGCTCTGCGACACCGTTGGTGGATGCATGGATGGCAAGAAGCCCTGTTAGATGATGTAAGTGCATGCGTGGAGGGAAGATGGGCCAAACTATTGGAGTGGCCGAAATTGTATCTGGGTGGTAACACTTGATCCTCATGTGTACATATACGGATTCTTAACACCTCTTGGGGTTTGATGTTATTCGATCGAGGGGATTCAATATGGTCGTACAATGTTAGACGAAATTTACGATGGCTTGTGAAGCTAAGCCTTTCGGCATAGGAACTAAATTTTGTCTTTTTCGTGAAGAATGTGGGATTGCAGCGACAACCATATATCCTGGACCAATATGCCGCACCCAATTATTCTTTGCCCCCCCAGCAACTAAATTTTCATTGCATCCCCATGACGTCCATACCAAGTCAAGCGTGGTGATACTGGATTACGTTGTCCGCCCCCGATAGCTTCTCGGTTCTCGCTGTTTAATTTTGGCTTGACGTGTCCCGATAGAGTCATGCTTGTTGAAGCAGAATGCTGTCGCTGTCACGATTTAAAGGTTTACCCTCTCCTTTTCTCGTTGTCCTCATTATTGGATAAAAATAGCCCGGGTGGAAGATCATTAGAGCAATGCAGGCCAGAGCAATCATTCTAAGGGCAGTGAACTAGTCAGCGTTATGACAGTATTAGAATGTACGGACACCAATGAAGAGGCTTACAATCCATCCAGAGCTAGAAACTCTGCTTCTTTCCGCATCAGCGGATTTCCCCAGCCCCCAGCCATTTCCGGTAATCTAAGCATAGCGTGTTAGCTGTCGTCAAGGGCGAGCTCTCAATCGGAGGTGACTCTACCTGTAGATACATCGAATTAGGACCGTCAAATAGGCAAAGACCACGGCGCACTGGAAAACAATTCCGTTCGTATATATCGACTGAGCAGTAGTCTCTGTAGACTTGGCCGCCCTCCTTGACTTGTGGCGGTTCCAAGTATACTCAGCGGCCAGTAGCCCACAGATAACCATTGTGCCCACCTGAAAGGCAATACCCGCAATCATGATATCGTCTCCGGTGTTCAGGAGCTCTGGATGAGAGCTGCCTGTAGAGGCCAGCCCGCCACCGATGCCCTGCATGGCAATGGAGCCGATGTCGCAACCGACAAAGACCCACGTGTAAAGATGGGGCTTCAAGCGTGAGTATTCGGGCCCATTGGAGCGTACCACATGCTTGAGCGTCAGGTATATGCCTGCGGCAATGAAAGTCGGCGCGATTATCAGGCATACTATCTGCCTTTCGAAGCCTCCTTGGTCCCAAGGGTTGCTGTGCATAGATATGCGCCCCGAGTAGCCAATGACTTCCATCAGGGCACCGAGGGCGATAGTGATTGAATATGAGTATACCTTGGTGACAAAGCAGGCAATAATCTGCGCAGCGCAAACGGTTGCAAAAACGGCCATCAGAACCGCATTAACGCCCAGATTGGGAAAGTAGCCATAAGTTGTGGCCTCGACAGGACACTGAGGCGTGACTTGTGTACAATTTGCGAACGTCGACATGGTGAATATGAAGGAACTGCACTCGTACAGTCAATTCGAATCTGGGGAGACACAGATATTGTTGTCTCTGGAGATGAAAGTGATGGCGCAAGTGTTTCTCAAATCAATGCAACATTTTTAAGTACTGTCCTGCGGCAGACATTATTTACTCCTATTATATTATGTATGCGTTCAAATGATGCTCTCTTCCATTTGCTAGCGCCAAATCATCTTTGTTCGACGGTCCGCCACCGCGTCTCACGACCCTTTACGTATGCGGCTCAAGCGCACTAGAAGACCGTCCTATGCGAGGGTGGATGCGAGATAAATGCGAGGTATTTAACCTCTTTTGGTTAAGTGTCCGAGCCCATACCCGTGGCTTCCGGGACCATGAGTATTAGTAAGAGGTCAGAGTGGGGCTTGCCTGAGCACAGCTTTAGTCTTAGACCAGCCAGGTGTCATGTTGTTTTTATTTCGTTACCTTTCCTCCAAGCTTCTCTCGGCATGAGGTACTAGTGATAGGAACATTACGCAACATGCGAGATTGTGGAATCTTGCTGGCTTGGCGAACAGCACGTAGTGCTAAAGACGATTACGATAATGAATGTGCGGAAACGAGCTATCGCTTCACGCACAACTGCGCTCAATCCCGTGGCTGCGGTGCGCAGGAATTGGGCGCGCGGAAAAAGTGCTAAGAATATACTAACAGTTAAGTGCACACAAATGTTGCAATTTACAGTAAAAACGGGTGGCATGTTTAACTATTAGTCAGTACTACAGCAAGTTTTGCGGGCCGTTTTGGTTGCATGGACTAACGGCTTGACTGCACAATGTGGATGCTGAGCTGTAGTATATATGTTAAGAATATATTAAAATATTAAGACAAGTGGTGACGAATGGGCTGCTACACATGGCATAGAATTCTGAACTGAATCGAATAAAAGTGTGTACAAAAGGAAGGAAAGAGTGTATTATTATTATGGTTTTTCTTTTTTTTTTTCCTGTTTTTCTTTATATTATGTATTTTCGACGAAAAAAGGGCAGTTGTACTTGGCGATTTGAATGCCGGCACAAAACTGTTTTGTTAGCTTACATAATTATTAATAGGGGCGGGGACAAAGCCATAGTCAGGGTTAGGAGCAACCGGGCATCCCGGACATCATTTATTTCGAGAGACGATTCAAATCGCCTTGCATGTGTTCATATTCCTGCGGAATAGTGTTTCATCCAGTCATATCCTAGCAATCACACGTGATTTCAGGCTCCTGGGTCTAAATCGGTTGCCACTGGACTTTGATCTACTGGTAAGATCGAGCGGCAGTGTTGACATTTTCTGTACAATTTGGCTTGGGGACTGGAAGAGTCTCTGCCACTTCATATTCATGATTATATCAAGGTATACGCGGCACAAGACGTTTCTTCCCTGTTGGCTCCATAGAAAAAGCAACAGGACAAGAGAATGAAAAAAAAAAAAAAAGAATGAAAAAAAGAAGCCATGAAACACTGACGCAGACAAAACTTCATTTCAGCATGCGAAAAGCTTGAGGGTAGCTTTCCCATGGCTTTCGAGCTTTCTCAAACGACATGGGATTGATGTGATTTCCAGGTGTAAAACTAGGCTCAATGATGCAGGCCTCATAAGTCTTGCTGCTTGTAAGTAGCCCAACACATTGCCTTCCGATTCTCGTAACGGCGCTGTGTAGCCAACTTTGCTGGACTGCATCCGAGTCTAGTAGACCGTTCTCCCACCGAAGGGGGTATAAATGTTGTCGAATCGATGGTGGTCTACCATCAGCCGGCCTTGTTGTTCTTGGCTTTTTCATGGGTTGTAAATAACCTTAGAGTTATCTTTGTATAGCACTAGCCCCGATATATCCGGTGATCGGTAAATGCATGATCAGTGCGGCGGTATAAGTAGGCGATACAAATGTTACTGAAAGATTCGGCTTGCCCTTTTTCCCCGAACTGAAATTCTTTCATCTCCTTTTCAGAAGTCTGCACATAAAATGCATCCGCTCCATGTGTATATCACGAAATTGCGGACAATGTCTTCTTGTAAATTTGAGGTCGAAATCCCAACTAAAGTACTCATATACGCCAGCTCAGTTGCTGACCGTCTCAAACCATGTAAATCCTTATGCAACTTTGCGGGGCGTGGACTGGGCCCAAATACTGCCCAAAGTTCCTTACGGGAACATTAATCCGGCGTCCATGGCTGGCGATGTGCCTCTCCCGCTGCGGAAGTCCCGTAGGCCAGAGCCGTCGTGGACGACTTTAGCTACCTAGGTAGCCTTATATGCTAGCGGTAACACCGGGCGGTTAATAAGCTGCTTTTATAGTGCCTGACTCGAACGTTCCATACCACACGAAACTCCGAGAGGCTGGCATGGAACTCCGACTTCTCGGATCCTGTACCGGTGTTGTTGTTGAATCCAGGCTTCATTAACATGACTTTCGGCTCCTTACCAAGGCGGAACGCATCACCCATCAATGCATATCACCTTCAATGCAGGCGATTTTCAGCAACACTGGGGATTCCAAAAGTATGATAGGTCGATACTCGATGCATGGTTCTAGTACAATTTGCCGCACAACTCCCAACACGAGACGGTTAGAAACATACCCTCGGAAATTGAAGCAATATAATAAGCTTATTAGTGAGCAAACTCGAGCGTTGTGTATTGTCCGCCTTCTTTATCTGATGTTATTATCTCCGAACCTCCTTGAGTAGTATGTAGCCTGACTCCTAAATCGCGTTTGACGGGACGCGAGCATTGAACAGCAGTGGATTGCCGGAGTTTCGTGCACCAGGCCCACACCAACCGAGGTTTGTATTGCAAGCTACGGAGTACCTTGATATATAAAGCAAGCTGTATGTATTCTGTAATAGGACGAAAATTTACATTATCCCGATCCAGACATATTAAGAGTTTATACTCACCCACCGGCCCCCCAAGCCCGGCCGCGACAGTTTCTTTTGGCCCTAAGTTTCCCTTGACCACCTCCAGCGTCTCAACTTTGCGGCCATGACAGATTACTCCATCTTCGCCGAATCCAGGCGCATTCTCAAGGAGGTGCTTCTCTCAGATAAGCGCCTTAGCCTTCCGTCCTCCTTCGCCGAAGCGGCCAGCAAGGTTGACTTCGTCGGCAAAGACGATAAGCCCTTCGTCCTCACACCATTCAAGATCACCGAGTCCTGTGCAGCACTTACCGGCCTCTTGGCCACCGCTGCCAATGTTGTGGCTGCCGAGCGGTACGGGCGTGAATATCAAAATGTTACTGTCGACGTTGACGCCGGCACGCTGTTCCTCGAATCGGTGCTGCTTCCCACCATTGGCGACAAGCACTTCCTGCAACATCCTCAAATGGCCAAGGAGCTGCACGCCATGGACATCCACCACATGTCCAAGAACATCCGCCGTTATGCCACCAATGTCTACCAAACCAAGGATGGGCGGTGGTACCATCTTCACGGCTCGATGAACGCCCAGCCCACCATGGCCATGCTGGGTGTGGCGGATGCGGAAGTGAGCACAGAGGAGGCCTTCAAGATCTACGCTGACAAGGTGCGCGAGTGGGACTCCCAGGAGATTGAAAAGACGGCCAATGACGAGTACCACCAAGCTGGTGTCGTGTGCTACACACCCGAGGAGTTCTTTGCGAGCGAGCATGGCAAGGCCATGGCACAGGAGCCGCTGTGGACGCGGCGGAGCGTGACCGCGCCGCGTAAAGCCTGGCCCGCCGTCGAGGAGGGCAGCGGCCGCCAGCGCACCAAGCCCCTTGCCGGCATCCGAGTGCTGGACTTGTCGCGCGTCATTGCGGCGCCGGCTGTTTCCAAGCTGCTCGCTGCCCTCGGCGCTGATGTGCTGCGCATCTCGTGCGACAAGCTACCCGAATACGCTGCAACCATGCCAGACCTGCAGACGGGCAAGCGCGACGCGAACCTGGACCTCAAGACAGCCGAGGGCAAGCGTGTCTTTACCGAGCTCGTGAAGGGTGCCGACATTCTGGTCGACGGCTACCGCCCAGGCGCACTCGCGAGACTCGGCTTCGACTCCGTGTCACTGCGCCGGGACAACCCCAGCCTAATTTACATGCGCGAGAACTGCTACGGCTTCAAGGGGCCTCTCGCTTACCGCTCGGGCTGGCAGCAGATTAGCGACTGTCTGGTAGGATTGTCGTATGTGCAAGGCAAATTCCACGGCCTGGAGGAGGCGGTTGTGCCACTACTGCGTAAGTCGACATCCCTTGTGTACTAAAGTAGTAAACTCTCATTCTGAAAACTCCAATCGTGCTTGCCAATGATTACAAGCCAAGTTGCTAACGTGGAATGGCATATGATATACAGCCAACTCGGACTACCAAACCGGCCTGGTAGGCGCTGCCGCTGCTATCCAGGCGCTCCTGGACCGCACTACCAAGGACGAGACATACGATATCGACATTAGTCTGACTCAGTACAACATCTGGTACTATCAGCTCGGTCAATATGACGAGGAGCAGCAGCGCGCGCTGCGTGCACGGGACCCCGAGTTCTCGCCTCGTCATTGCGATGATATGAATGTGCTGGTGGCAAAAACACACAGCTCTTTGCAAAAGGTGCGCCCCGATATCTTCACGCACCCTGAGTACTTTGTGAGCATGTCAGGTGCCGAGTACGGCTTGAGCGAGCCCATCAAGTTGTTGGCGCCGACATTCAAGATCGAGGGCTCGGTTGTTGGATGGGACGTGCCCACTGGACGGCGAGGCCGGTCGAAGCCGGAATGGGTTGCATAAACAGGCACAGGATGCTTAGACCGGGAGGTGTATATAGTGTGAGTTGTACTATGATGCGCTGGCATTCTGTGGAGCACTCAGCAAAAGCAGTGGTTGAGAATTTTGTAAATGAAAAAATCATACTGTATATCCACGGAGAACTTATGTGTATAAAGATACCAGGTACCAACCCGCTTATCCAATCAAGTACCCATGTATATGGCCTAAATCGGCCGCTAGCGTCGGAACTATGGACTGCGCGCCTCGGCGTTATAAGAAGCCGCGCTCATCGCAGTCTTTGCGCGGTCTGTCGGAAATTGAACAAGACGCCAGCGCTTTTTACCACACACAGGACATAGCATCCTGAGATATTCAAACGGCCTCAGCTCTAGGCGCACATGGCAGATAGGCCTGCAGACCGCCGGCGCCGCCTCGCCAAGGTAAGCATGGTTGGGCGTCTTACTCCCCTCGGAATAGTCGCCGTGGTTGTCTTTGACCTTCCTATCGAGACGCTACTGCTGCTAACACCTCTACTATGTACTCTGTTCAAAGGCCTGTGACTATTGTCGCAGCAAGAAGCTCCGCTGTGACGGCATCCGGCCCTCGTGCAGCCGGTGCCAGTCCAAGCAGGGTGAGGCGGCGTGTCACTACGCCGACGTCATCAAACCCCGGCGGCGAGGCCAGCACCCACCTGCCGCCGGAGTTTCGGGCCGTGAACCCTGTGCCACTACTACCGACGGCGCCACTGCTGCTGCTGCTGCTGCTGCTGGCACTACGGCTGTGGAGGCCACTTTCAAGCCGGCGTCAGGCTGGCAGAGACCGAGTCCCGAGTCGAGACCCCGAACCCAGCACCAACTCCATCAGGGCAAACTGTCCGGCACCTTGGTTGGCGGCATTAACGATACGAGATTTTTTGGTACTACTGTCCTTGCTCTCCTTTCCAAGAACATATTATCACGGAGCACTAATCGTACTCACCTATAACCTAGGTTCGCTGGCGGCCATCTCGCTTGTCAGCCTCGATGAAGCGCCAAATCCCGCGTCAAGCGATGTTTTCCCGACCGCACCCACTACTGGCTCCCCTTCTGCCACTGGGTATCGCAACAACTCCAATAAATCTCACAGGGGCGGATCATGGACCTCGTGGACACATGCCACAATAGAGAGCATGCTCACTCGTCGACCCAGTCAACCCTTGCCGTCCTGGGCCGAAGCCTTCTCTCTTGTCAAGGAGTACTTTGACAACGAGCACAAGGCTTTTCCCTGCTTTCACCCTCCCACGTTCATGGCCCTGCTGGGACGGCAATACGGTGGCGGTGGTGGCTGTGAAGGGTCCTTGGCTTCCATTGACAACAGTGCCGCGTGGTTGACCTCGCTCAATGCCGTGCTGGCCATTGCACAGCGTGCTCGATCCGAAAAGGCGCGGCACCAACGGTCCTCTTCGTCGACGTCGTCCATTGTCGATAGCGCTAATGACAACGAAGAGCAGGAACAGCTGGCATGGGGTTATGCTGCCAACGCGCTCGGTACCGCTCTCGACGTTATGATGCGGAACACGCAACTTATCTCTGTGCAGGCGCTGCTGAGCATCGCCTGGTTTCTGCTTGGCACGCCTAACCCGCAGCCCGCCTTCATGTTCACTGGCAGCGCGGTGCGGCTAGCGCACGCGATCGGTCTGCACAGTGACAGCAGGGTCGATGCCCAGGGAGGGCGCGACAAGACGATGTGTACAACGCCAATCGAGCGCCAGATGAGGAGTAAAGTTTTTTGGCTTGCCGTTAGTCTAGATCACGAGCTTTGCTTGCGCACCGGGCGGCCGACAGCGCACGATTTGCAGACGTTTCGCGTTGAGTTGCCCGGAAACCCTCGTGCTCCATCCGTCGGCGGCAGGGAGGAATGTTATCACGACGATGCTGATGCTGAGAGTCTCACAACGGCTGCAGGCTTAAAGATACCCCTCGTCCGGGCGCACGCGCAGCTGGCCCTCGTGCAGCATTGTATATACCGCGAGCTAAACGTCGTCGACCATGGCCGCGACGGCGAAGATGAGGCAAAGACGGCCATATCCGCTGCGCAGCTCAACGCGCAGCTCGAAGGGTGGGCTGCCGACTACATCACTTCAGCGGTCGATTCTACCAATGCTGCCGGGCAGCATGGTCTGGTCCGCCTCTACCATTGCTACTACAACTGCGTCATGGTTGTCAATCGGGCGCACGGGCGACGATATTGGTTACCTCGCAGCGGATCCACACTAAGGCGATTGGCAGCCAGTATGCGCACATGTGTCGAGCGATGTCTGGCAGCAGCTAGGTCCGTATTGGGTTTGATGAATGCGCTCCCTCGGACTCACAGAAGCTTCTACTGGTGAGTGGATAAGTTGTCATTTGTTAAAAGAAAGCTTACGATTCTATTTGATCCGTTATGCGCTGCCATTCTCCGTTTTTTCTTCTCCCCTTCTCTCTCTGCTTTCCTTTCTTACCTCAACTCCCTCTTCCTCTTCTTTCTTATGAAGACAGTGGTAAGTTGGTGGGGAGTTGTGACGGGGAGCAACTACAAGACATGCATCACTTTCTTTCAAACCTTCATCTGCCACACTTCTTGGGTACTCTGCCTAAACTGATTTATTACCAGGGATGTCATCCCTATACAGTCTACTGCCGTCATCCTGGTCTGCCATCACTTGATTCGAGAGGACCAAGACTATTTCTCGTCGAGTTCTTCTGCCGCCAAACATGACCTCGAGGCTGTTTCCAATGTCCTGTCATTGTGGACCTTCCTCTGTAGTATCGAAAAAGGTGAAACATATCTGTCGAATGTTCTCGGCATCTGCCGCGATTTACACCGTTTGGCCTCGAAAAGGTGGCAGGATCATATCCAAACACATCACCAGCCTGAAATACGGACACCAGTCGGCATCAGCGGTGAGCAAGGGCAATGTGATACATATAAAACTGGAACATTACCATTTGAACAGTCACAGGTTCCCGCTCAAGCTGAATCCCAGCCATCTTATAGACTCGACCCGAGTGATTGGAGTCAGTCTGAGCCATTATCTGAACGAGCTGCGCAGATGCAATGGAACCTGGATTTCCTGGATATGAGTAATCCCTTTTCCTCATTCTATCCAAATTTAATCTAGAGAGTATCCTTCATGAATTGCAAAATTGATTTGGTGAGTTCCGTGCTTTCTTTTAGCCTAGAACAACCCCCAAAGTATAGTGTAGTATCTAATGCTGCGCCTGGTCCGCAAGCCTGAATGGTTAGCGAGCTCATCAACCGTCTACACACATTTCAGACTTCGTGAAGAGTATCTTCCATATTCACTTGATCCGTGTGTTTCTTGTTCTATCGCTTATATGTACGAGAACCCTTGTTCACTGCGCGTGGAAAGTCAATACTCGCAGGCTTACTAGCTTAGTTTTGTCCTCGGAACATTATAAAGGTATTTCCATCAGTAAGATGATATTCATTATTATCAAGTGGCTTGATAAGACAAAGTCTCCTTGGCACAAAGGGCTTGTGCAATGTGGACTATGTTGCTGGAGTCGGCAATAGAGGCATCATTACCGCCGTGGGTATCGTCTTCTTAGGTTCCGTCTCATTTGAGGACAGAGGGAAGACCAATTCATAACCGAGAAGCTTTGTCTCTAATGCAACAGTTATTGGTGCTGTACCCACGGAAAAGGTTTCTCGAAGGTAGGGTGTCGTAAGTTCACCACCATTTCTTTGCCCCTTAGCTTGCTTACTGGCCAAGTCAGTTATCGGTGTCCGGTAGCATATAAGGTTCTTACGGTCTACGGCCGCTATCACTGTCTCCTTTGCGTTGTTATCAAGAATGCTAAAGTCAATATGCTGGCTAAAGTCAAGAGGACTGGTGGATGGGGGCTGCTTGGGTGACTTCCTCACTTCTCGCGCTCTTCAGCTCCTTTTTTCATGATGAGCTGTAATTTCTTCCATATCCACCGCTTGTATTCGATTTTGCAACGTCTCCTGATAACTTTGAGAAATGCTGACAGGTATTCCAGAATTCATGGACTTCGACTGCCGATGTTGTGCCTCTAATCACCGGTATCAATTGGTATTTGCTTGAGGCTTTGTAGGCGTGGAAGTCAAAGTCACCAAACTTTTGCTGTAAGCTTTTGAGCACGAATTGACTAATTACTACGGTCACTATTTGTGACTTGGCAGATTTTGGAGTATTCCTGTATCTCAAGCCACTGTATTTTGAACTCAGCATCAACATTAATCAGGTTGAACCATAAGAAAGTGGCTATGCGACTCGTTTCTTCAAACACCACGTATATTCATGTATTTTCAATTCTTCCTTTGTAGGCTTCTAGACAATGGATGAAGTCGATTACCAAGTGACGGTGATCTGCCTTTTTTGAGCTTGAAATTTCGCAATTACCAAGTCTTTGTGAAAAGATTCTAACATTCGTTCCGGCACTTTGATTCTGCCTGTTTTGCTTGTCACAAATTGTCAATGTCTTTTCTGTCAGGCTTTCTTGCTATTCAAATGGTCGTTTTACTGAACCAACCTGATCCCAGGTTATGGACCTTTTGTACCACGTTTCCTGACCTCAGTACCATCGGTATGTCATGACCTTCTGGTGCTATAATAATTGCGAATTCTCATTACTACCTAGCCCAAGCATTGAGCAGACATTGCAAAGCATCCTGATAGCAGTTGTGAATGGTGCTCAAGATCATCTGCGCACCCTGTCACATCGCGATTGATGCCAAAATTCAAAGACGACGGCGCTAGGTATATCGCTTGACCAGAACCAGATTCATCAACAAGGCATTGTCTGTTATTTGACGTTCTCCTCCATCAGGGGCGGCTATCGTGATACAACATTATGTTTAACGATGGAGGGTTGGACACTACGAATAGGATGGCATCGAAATTATATCCGATCACCCAAACGTCCATTCTTCTTGTCCTTGTCACCAGAACGACAGTCGGTGGGGTGGACGATGTCCAGTATGGTTTCGTTCGTTGGTTGAGTGCCTCTAGTAGAGACTTGAGGCTTTCCATTGCCTTATCTTGGTGCCGCGACATGTCTATGTTTGGCTTCATACAATGGAATTTGCAGGCATTTTATACACCAAAGGGTTCTTTGTCATTGCGAAGAAGATTCCCTCTTTCCAGCGCAGAGAAAAAGCGCATAAATGTAGCCGCCAAGGCTAGGTTAAAGAATCAACGCCGAGAAAGAATAACGATGGAGAGTTGGCGATCGTTCCGATATGCTCAAAAGAGACTGCTCTAGGATTACCAAGCCCTATCAATTCAATGCTACAATATGCTTAACAAAACTATGTAATGGCCCCTCTCTGCACCATACCCCTTTTGACACATGGTCGTTACGCGTAGCCGGTATCTAATTTAGAGTTGGATCGTGCCCTGCTAGGCTAATCGCTCGGCTTCGCCCACGGTGCATTTGCCTTATGGGGCGTTTGTGTGTAATTGAAATTGACAATATGCGATAGAAGAGTCAGGAAACTCAAGCGCAATTCCAGAGACTCCATCAGAAAGCATGTACAGCAGCAGTAGTTTGGCCCTAAACAAGTGCACCACTCCATAGATGGATATGTGAGTGACAACCGGTATCCATGGTAAAGTTAAATTTAAAATACCATTGTACCACACATTTATACTTCTGTCAAGGCTCGCCGTTGGGACGTGAAAAAAAGTCTTGGCCTGCCGCAAGTGGATCAATTTTTGAGGTTGGTTGATGCACTAGAGGATTTCCACCATAAAGAAAAAGTATTAACGGCAGCCCATACTCGTGCGTTTAATATCAAAACAATGTCGCACTTGGCGAATGCTATCAACTCGATGGGAATCCCCAGAGGACCATTCAACCTTGAGATTCCTCCTCAGAAAGACGAAAGACATTCTCCTAAAATGAAAAAGTGGGGTATATCATATCTTGCCAAACCTTAACCCTCCCTATTATTTTCCGACCTTGATAAAACAATGCAACTTATTAGACGTTGAAGCTTTTGTTATCTGCAACATCCACTGATACCTGGATAGTCCGGTGGATAATGTGTTTTTGACTGTTGTCGTCTTCCAACTCCATCCAATTACCCTGGCCTTGCTGGCACGCCGAGGTGATGGTCGTTGTGTTGCCCCTCCCCTTGGGCGTCATGTATCCCATCTTGATGCTCTCGCCCCGAAGTCTCTTGGTACTTGCTCCACCGTCCAGAGGGTACGAGCCGCCATTGACGCGGTACGAGTCACCCTTGGACGACTTGTCGATCCAGGACTTGAGCAACGACCGAAGCGAGGGCAGAGAACCAGCGAGGATGCCGACGCCTGACTCAACTATTGACCAAAGAACAATGTTGCAAACGTTATCTGTTTGCGGTGTCAGCTTTGTATTGAAAAGGAATGTAAGGCACTACACATTCGAAGCGAGAAAAGAGAGAAAGAGAGGCAGGGAAGGAGCAAAGAGACATACAGTCGTAGTCTTCGGCGATGTTGTAAAACCTCAAATAGGGCAAGCGGATGACCGTCGCCGCACTAGCAATAATACCCAAGGCGAGGACAGCACAGACTGACGCCTTCAAGCGGCTTCTCATTTGTAACCTCCAGACGACGAAGCAAGGAATCAAAGCGCAGATCCAGTCGGTAATGATGGCCATGGTCGAAACGAGGTACGACATTCCCGTGATAATTTTCGTTGACGCACACCAGCCACCCTGGATCGATGTGTCCCAGTAATACGCCAGCGGTTGGCATAGAACAACAACGGCAATGAAACCAAGCACTAGAAGAATATAAGAAGGAAACTGTCAACTTTGACGGCAATACAAGAGCAGCGGAACAATTCCGTGTCAAAAGAAAGAGAAAAAAAAAAAAAGGAAAAAAAAGGCAATAGCAGCTCGGCATGGCACTCACAAGCGCTAGCTACAGAAGCTATCATGCAGATCCATATGATTACTCGAAGAGGTTTGTCGATGATGATTTTCAGCATGGTCAAGCAGATTGAGGACTTGATGAATGGGAGGCTCCAAGCATATGTGATCTGAAAGAAGATGATGTTCTTTTTCGCGAAACGGTCAGCCTTTTCTGTCTTGACTCTTTTCAAGAAGTGAATATCTACCCCAGCTCTGAGCACACGCCGTGCAGGTAGATGATGATCCTGCGTACCTTCATTGTGGCAACCTTGTTCCATGGCTCGAGATGGGTATCAATAGTTCCCAAGCCTGAGGCTACAGCTATGCACGTGAACACGCAGCATGCGGTGAAGACTGTCAGTGCAGCGAGCATCAAGACATCGTCAAGAGCATATGTCTTTGTCTTTACTCGAGTCCAGGACCGCATGGCAACAACTATGACGCACAACACATATAGCACGACTGTAACAATGAGCGTGGCCGTGCCCAAAGGATCGGGTCGGAATGTGGACATCGTAGTTCACTTCTGCCTGCTACGAGCAGAATCTCCCCAGCACGAACCAGCTGATGTTGTTGGGTTCGATGGTGGCGATTGACCGTGTTTCCTGGGTAACGTACAGATCGTCGTTGGGTGTGGTCAGTAATCCGTGCGAAAAGCGCAGCGAGCCACCAGAGGGGCATGGATAACGAGGATGCCCTTGTTATTTAGTCAAAGTGGTCAACAGTCGACGCGATGAATATGAAAAGGTCCGAAAGCAAGGGGAAGCGGAGAGTAGCATTAACTGATCAGAAGCCCACGGTGCATAGACGCAGATTTCTTCAAGAGGTTTAATCCACGGAACAAGCGAGAATAGGAGCCTCCACGGTAACAATTGACTTTTTCTGTCCTTGTACTCTTGAACCGTGCTGTAATTTTCCTATGTTGAGCATTGCTTTATACGTACTGAAACCGGTCAGAGAGTGGAGCTCATGTTCTCAGGGGCGACACGACACGCCCATGAGAACGTGAAGACGTTTGATCATATTAGATGTTCCTGGACGAGCATCGATCCCCAGCACAAATACTAGGTCGTCGGCACATTCGGTGCTCAAAGATCCAGAATGCAGATCTGCTAGTAGACTGACGAACCTTGTAGGGCAGCAATTGTGGCCGCCCAGTCTTTTGACTCAACTGGTAGATGCATGGTCGATTTCGAAGAAGAAGCACGCAGGCTTTCATGATATATCTACCTGTGCTTTCTCTTCAACACCATAGTTGGATACATAGTACAGTTTGTTGCTGAGGGCAAGATAAGCATCGAGGTGTCCCGTTCTGTCGAAGCATATACAAGGTTGCCAAGCAACGCCAGTTGCCTTGCTTGGCCACGCACATCATGACCTAGGAGCCGGGGGCATCCGGAACGAGGGTGATTTCTCTTCGCTGTTCTCCTCCCTGAAAGTTGCGCCAGTGAGATTTGATTGCACGGAGATACTTTTGCGAGCCCATGCTTGGTGGGCAGGTGGGGGGAGGGGGAGAAGGAATATATGCACCTGGGATCAAGTACACGAACAGACCCAATCTGCAACGACTCTCCAGCAGTTATGCCGAACAGCAGAATCCTATCGTCATAAACAGCTCTTTCCACTGTGCGAGCAAGACCAAGCGTAGACTGTCCATGTCCATGCTTTGATTGGGTGTTATATGGTGGGCAAAAAAAGTGCATGGCATCAACTGCCCTTAGCTTCAGCAAGCAGCCTCGGTAGCGGGCAGAAAGAGATAGCAAGAACTTAAATGCTTGATGGAGAATCTGGGTCTACATCATGCATGATCGTATACTTTTGCTTGATGGTTGTGTGTATGATGTCCTGTATGTACCTGGTAAAAGCGCCGCACGGATAACAAGAGTCTTCGCTTCGATCTCGTCTTCAAGCTGCCCAAAAGTTGAACAGGCAGCAAAGAGAGGAAAATGACTCGTGGCGAGGAAAAACACCGCAGTCTGGAAAGCCGGAGTGTAACCCAAACAGAATGTTTTACTTGGGCTATTCCGCTTGTTGGCTAGGTGTTGCTAGATTAGGCGCGCTGCGTTTCAGTCTCTGGCTCGCTCCCGGACTACATAGTATTATGTATCACGAACTTGATATGCCAACATTTGAATACTAGAAACGTATCGTGGCCAGATATGTGTCTAGGGGCGAAAAGCACACAGTACAGTGTCTGGGCAGGGCAGCGTGGGCCGCCAACATGCTAAGAGAGAGCGCGAAAGATTTCTACCCCCTGTAGCTCACATCCCCGTCATCCACACAAGTTCTAATTGGCCTCCTATGCGACCGCGCGTATCGGTCTCCGTAGTGGGTATAGTGAAATGCCGAGAACTCCGGGAAAGATACTTGGCCTCTACATCGCCGGCTAAGTTAGGAGCTAAGTTACTGTATATTAGTGAAATTTGGGCAGCGCTTCGCCGTCAGCACGCAGAGGAATTTGTTTGCAGGCGCAACCAGCAAAAGACTTCCATTGCTAGCTTTGGCTTAAAACTATAAATCAACTCAGAAATACGGCTTATATTTGCCAGTCATTCAACACTCTCGCTGGTGACCTGGGCTTACTAAGGCGTATTCTTGCCGGGGGCAAATCAACGGCGTACAGCGTAACTGCTGACTTTGCAGGCAGTGTATAGGCGAGGTATCTTTCCCGAAGTTCTCGGCAATTTACTATGCGCGCTGCGGGGACTGGTACGCGCGGTCGCATAGGGAGCCAATAATATCAGTTTTTTCAGCAGGGGTGTGAGCTACAGGGGGTAGAAATCTTCGCGCTCCTCGCTAAGAGACACGAACAACTCATCGTCACGGAGGTGTGCATAACGCAGTTATCTTAAGATGGTTTAGGGCGATGCTCGGCTCGGGGGCAGCGCTCCCGGGTGGAGCGGCGGCGCGCCGTGCAGTTCGGAGGCGGATCGTAGATCTTGAAGACATAGAGTAATTACTCCGTCCATTTATACATATTTCGAAACTGCTTATTAGCCGGGTATGTCTTCGGGCTCTGGCCTCACTTGTCTCGACGGCACCGTACTATGTGTCCCACGCCTTGGCCTCCTGGTGTTCCGCAATCTCATCGGATAACATCCTCTGCATTTTGGTGGCTCGAGAGTTCCGGGGGTCGGATTTCTGCTGTACTATGTAACGGCAACTCCGAAACCATCAACAAGCTCCATGGCCTGCAAGTCGTCAAGGTTCCCTCTACCGCACAAGTGGAGCGGAGATTCGATACTGTTTGTTTTGACGCATTACTTTTCGTTGCATCCCGCAGGAGACCGTTTCCTCGGTCGCGAACAGATCGTAGGTTGTGATGAGCAGCGGAAGGATTCCAAATCCTGCCAATATCCATAGGCAACAACAATGCCCCTTTTGTTGTCTCCTGAATGAAAGACCCTGCCATCTCTAATTTGTGATTCGATTGGAACGAACGGGCTACATGGCCCATTGGAGGCTTTTTGCAGGTTCCAAAAAGATCCATGCAACACGGCGGTCAACGCAAGCGAGCTACCGAGTATTTTTTTTGCCTGCCAGCGCATCCTGGAACCAGAGGCCATAGAATTGAAACGCCTGTGATTGGGCATGGTCAGCTACATAGTACATACTTATGTATGCACATATTACATACACATCCATAGGGCGGTGAGATTGGGATCGACATACATAGTACTTTGCCCAAGCCGAGGCTGAGAAAGGAACCTGACAGGGCCAACAGCAGTACGATAGAACAAAAGTTCTGGCACCGCACACTCCACTATACTAGTAATAATGAGGCTCATTATCCACAGGACGGTTGATACCTAACTTAAACATGGTAACTATGTACATTGGTATGGGGGATTCGCTCACGAGTTGAAGCCTGAGACGATAAGACATCCAATCTTGTCAGAATTCACCGTCTTTTTGAAGGCTTCGCAAGCGAGTTGTGGGTAAATATCACTTTCCAGAATAGTCCAAAGTGGTCTAAAAGTGCTAGGGAAAGGAAAGAGATTGCATCTCATGCAACAAGCCAGCCAGCCGTTGGCTGCAGCTGCCAGTCACTGGACCACGGGCTTGCGCGGTCGGATACACTTCTATGCAGACCTTGCGATAGAGACCCGCTTGGAAGAATAACGGTCGAATGTTTCCTAGGATACAACGACTTCTACCCTGTTCTCTTGGCGTTATTGCCCTGCGAGAGGCCTTGCCCTCAACAGCTCCGGGAAGCACATGCTCGGTAAAACCTAATCCGCTATTACCATATACGAGTACGTTGACCTCTTAATGCTCTCATACCACAAGAGATGCCGGCAAGTGGCCCACGTGTGGGCCATTTCCTCTATCCACATGGCATGATAGTGACAGTCTATAGGTACCGGCCCTGGTGTCGGTGGTCTGAGTGAGGGATGAGGACCTCACGCTTGCTTGAGGAGTGCTATTAAAGCCAAGGAACTCAGTCGGCGTATGAGTATATCTGCCTCAACAGGTTGCCTTCTCTGAGTTGCAGGACTCTGATCGGTATCCATTCTTCCAACAACTTTACGCAAAATCCTTCTTCTACAATGGCCGGCGTAGCTCCTGGGAAGACCTTCACTCCTGGACTCGACTTCAGTGGCCAATCTTACGTAGACTGGGCCCAGAAGCAGGAAGACGACATCGAACATGCCAGGGCTATCATCAGGGAGAAGTTGCCTCTACTTGGACAACTAAACGGCGTTATATCCCTTACCTTGGGTGAGAGGAAGCCTGTCTTCCTCGACGCTCGTACAGATGAAGCCAGGCTAGTGGACGACTTTGACGGCGAGCCTGACACAACCCTCAGTATCAAGCCAGAATGTAAGATGCAGTTACCCCGGGTTCGCCATGACCTTTACGCAGAGAATACGGTTTCCCTAATGACCGGTGTTCTAGATATCGCTCAGTTTTACAGGGGCCTTCTTGAGCCGAGATATGGCCTCTTCAAGGACGCTTTCTTCCACCCGGCGTCCATGCCCAAGGGCAACATTCCTCTAGCCATCAAATTTGCCGATCTTCTGACCCCCAATCCCCCTGAGCCTCCAAGGAAGGTTGTTCCAGGAGCCTTTGCCAGGCTTCCAAAGCCTACAGAAGATATTGAGCAGGTCAAGCGCGACATCACCGAGTTTGGCTACGGTCTGTTCAAGAACGGCTTGACGCCTGAGCAGAACGCCATTTTGAAGAAGGCAGTGCAAGAACAGGCGGCAGGTGAGAACAAGGCTGGCGTTGGGCAGGAAGACGGAGGTGGCTCCAACCAGCGCATCTGGACGCTGGTGAACAAGGGCGAGGAATTTCTCGACTTCCTGAACCATCCTCTGATCGATGCGCTGGTACCTTGGTTCCTGGGTGAACACGCTTTGATCCACAGCTACAGTGCCAAGTAAGCAAAACCCGATACGATGTTCTTGGTATATCATCAAGCCGTACTGACTGACACGCCTGGACTGTAGTATCACTCGCCCGGGTGGCAACGCCATGCAGCTGCACACCGATCAAATTGCCGTCCAGCCCCCTTTGCGCGATATTGCCTTTGGACTGAACATTCTGTGGTTTCTCGAGGACTTCAACGAGGAGAACGGCGGCACTCGCGTCTTCCCCGCGTCGCACCTGGGAGCCGTGGCCCCCGAGGACATTTTCAGTGTCGAGGGCACCATCGCAGCCGAGGGCACTGCTGGAACTGCTCTCATCACGGACAGCAGGCTGTGGCACGCCACGGGCCCTAACCACGCCAAGACTGGCGAACGACCCGCCATTCTCATGTTCTTCATGAGGAGTTTTATTCGCCAGCAAGAAAACAATTTCTTGTCTCTCCGAAAGGACGTCGAGGCAAAGCTCTCGGACAGAGTCAAGAGAATGCTTGGCTTCTACACCACGGGGGCTTTGGGAGGAGTCGAGGGCGAAGTGAGAGAGGGTATTTTTGTGACGAGAAAGGATGACTGCGTTGGCACACTCCGCGCCGAGCACGTACCAAGAAGCTAGATGCCGCATACGATACAATACCGTGGAAAAGTCGACTACAAAAGAAGAATCCCATTATGCATATGCGCTCCAGTCTGTGCTCAAGGCTTTGGAATTGGCATTCGTTTTGCCTTCTAGTAGTAGAAACGGTGAGTATTGCGATACCGCACCATTATAAGAATCGTCTGCTCAGGCTTTCCGAGTCAATCATCAAGTATAGCCTGATAACGATTGGTATACTGAGGTCATTTAGGGCCACGGTAACTTCGCTTATGCCTACTCAAAATACCTTAATCAAGCAGAGGTGGTATCAACAATTGACCACTTTGACAACCCGCGAACGACATAACCAACACTTATTGCACGGATATATACACATCACTGGTACAGTGAGTGACTGTTTAGTGGCAGTAGACTAGATAAGGATGATTCTATCTTTCATGGCTGTTGCACAGTCCAGGCTAATATGTAATTTCAAGATTGGACTGGTGGCGCAGTTCAAGTTTGCTCTGCAGACGAGACTATATTTGCACTTGGTGAGTATGACGAGACAAATAGATCCGCGCCATGGATGAATGGGTGATATCTGGTAAAAATAGTAGTGATATTGCTGAACAAAGCTCTTCACGCCATTCCTTTGAAGCACAGAACGTATATAGAGGATGAGAACATTGGAATACTGCTGAAAAAGGCGATTATATACATTGCGAAACACTAATAGTAGCAAACTCACAAGGCTTCCCACGTTCTCAAATCTACGCACCTAGTAGACAGTCAACTCAAAGAGCTGGCCACCCAGGCTCGACCCAGCCACCACGCTACCGCCAGAAGTACAGTAAACCTTGTTCTTTTGCCACTCGGTGCGTCCAAAATCGCAGCCAGTTGCCTTGCCCCATGTGGTCGAGTTGGTTGTCTCCGCCACCAGGACGGCAGAGGTGACGTTGCCGGTAGCGTCGTCGAAGACGAGCTGTTGGATGGCATCCACGTTGTCAGCCATGTATGCGTAGCGCGTGCCGTCAGTGGCAAGCGCAAAACCATCGTAGGAGACGGCAAAGTCATCATAAGAGCCATCGTAAAGAGACTCTGCAGTACCAAGGGTCAGATTGCTGTACAGGGGGGCGCGAGCCAGGCCGCTGTTGCCCGTCCAGTACAGGTAGTTGTCCTGACCGGCCTTGATACCGTTGATCGAGGCCATCAGGGAGTCGTTGAAAACGGTCCAGTAATGGCCAGTGGTAATGTCCATGGCCACGACAGTATCCTGGAAAGTTGCAGAGGCCAGGATCGTCGTCTCATTGAAGGTTGTCAATCCGTTGAAGTCGGTGACTTGTGGAAGAACTGGCTCGGCAATGAGCTCGATGTAGGGGCTGGTGCTCTGGCCCTGGTTGAAGTCCACGATCCATACTTTGGTGGCATTGACAGGAGGGTCGCTAATGTTGTCGCCAGTGGTATTGGCGCCAGTAATGACAAAGACGTCGGGTCTGACTTCGGTAATACCGCTGAGACCCAGGATGGAAGGAAAGTTCTGAATCACCACGGCTTCGGGCTCTGCCTGGCTGGGGTCGAAAGTCAACAGGTTGGCAGGCGGGCCAATTTGGGTTGCGAGAACGTGGCCGTTGGAGCGAACACGCACGTTCTCCAGCCACGTCGTGCTGCCGTTTCCTTGGAACAGCTGTCTGACCGTTGCGCCTGAAGCGATGCTGGCAGAGGCCGCGAGGCCGGTGAGATATTTGGTATGCATCTTGGCCTAAAGAGGGGTTTGTACTGGCTGCTATTGGCTTGATTGGCCACAATATTGAAGAATTTTGATCGGTGGCAGAATCTTGGATTGAGGACTCGCTCGAACAAAAGGGCCTGGCGGTGTTGATACTTATAACTTGATTTGTGGATGTTTGCTTTTCCACCTCTGACACCCGACCCAGTATTGCTGCTTGTAGTGGCTGGACGTTTACTTAGATCCTTTTTACGCGTATGGGATATGTACTAAGATGGGGGACGCGCGGCGCTTGAACAGCCCAAGTGTGCAGGGTCGATAGGTTGCATAATTTCTACAGTTTCTGGCTATAAGTGGTTTCGCAAAATGTTCTCTGCAAGTCCATGCCTACACCTGTACTACGGATTAGCAACTGCTTTTCGAGCCCTGCGACAGCAATGGTTTGTTCTCGAGAAGTTCCGTTTTGCCGTCTCTGTTGAAAGGATCATCGTCAATGTTCACAGCCGCTTTTCCTTGGTCAGGGGTCACCACAAAGTGACAGCCGGCTGGATCCATAGCAGCGCCATGATTGTTCAGTAGATCATGTTACGTCAACTATACGCGCATATACCGAGAGCCAGGGCGTCCATGAATGCAAACGTAAATTCGTCTGCACTGCAATAATAAAGGCGTGGAAACATGGAAGCTCTTGCAGAGTAGTATATGCATGGGACAAGGCTAGGGTCAAGTCCGGTCGAAAAGAAAGGAAATAGGAATAAAAGTATAAGATTAAGGTGTCATGGCTCCAGAAACTTGACTCGAGAGTAAAGTCGTATTTCTGTAGTGAGTTGCGCACCACACAGGTATGTAATCAAAAGTTCAGAACGGACAGCTTAATTAAATCAAGAAGTTGATTCACTCCATAATTGGCGACAATAGAAGAGCAACAGCAGCCATCGGCTCTTGAGAACATCCAATGGTGGCCACCCAAGTCACAGATCTTGGACAGCGAGTGAGCATAACCCTCGAGCTAACTTACAATGCGTCTGCTATATCAAGTCCAGATTGATGTTTCCAGTAGGCAACGTTGAGTCATTCGGTAAGAATTGTTACTAAGCGTACCTTGGTCCTTGGCATATGCACAATGGGGTGCTTATATAAATAACATGCCCAGATCCATTTATGCTTGCGTATGTTTGACGATATTTCCATGAATGTTGTCAGCGGTCCAGCGTGCCATAGTATCGATATTTCCACCGAGATAGCTGGGACCCTTGCTTGCTACCCACACTGTATTGCGTTGGCTGCTTCGGCTTGTCGACTTTCTTCGGCAGAAATATGAATTCGGATAACATCACCGCTTTAACCGACCCTCCGCCTCCCACGGAGCAGGTTCTTGCTGCTAACACCGACGGTCTCCGAGCTACTACCTTGCCCGGCTCTCCAGCCGCCCCTATAACGCCACTTGATGTTGCAGACAGCCCAGCGGTGCGCACAAAATTGCGACTTTATGCTATTCTAGCGGCCCTTTACGTATGTTGTTTGCAAGTCTAGAACTGCGCCCGGCTGGATCCCATGTTTCCTGGTTTCAGGGGGCCGTGCTATACTATGTAGTAGAAACAAGACGCACGTTCGCTAACGTCAGTGTGCCTGTGGATGCCACATGCCATAGCTCGCCCTGTTTGTGGCTGCGCTTGACCAGACGATCATTGCAATTTCCATTCCCACCATATGCGCTGACTTGCGCTCCGCCTCGGGATATGTCTGGGTCGGTGGCGCCTATCTCTTGGCGAGTGCAGCTACTGGTCCAATCTGGGCCAAGTTCAGCGACATCTGGGGTCGCAAATCGGTGCTTCTTGTAGCAGTTGGTCTGTTTGCTGCTGCTAGCATTCTGGCGGCCCTCAGTTCCAGCATGGCGATGCTGATTGCTGCGCGGGCGCTGCAGGGCACTGCCAGCGGTGGCCTCGGGCCCCTCGTGGCCATTGTCATCTCTGACCTCTTTAGTGTGCGCAAGCGATCCCTTTACATGGGATTTGTTGGCTTTGTCTGGGCTCTGGCCGGCTCGGCCGGGCCACTGATTGGAGGTGCCTTCACACAATACAAAAGCTGGCGGTGGTGTTTTTGGATCAACCTCCCCATCTCGGGGACGACCTTTGTGCTCTTGTCCGTCTTTTTGGACGTGCACAACCCGCACACCGAGTTTGCCGCAGGCTTCAAGGCTGTCGACTGGCTGGGCACTCTGACCATGCTGGCGACTACGCTTTTGCTGCTTATTGGCCTCGACTTTGGTGGTGCGCCACTGCCCTGGAACAGCCCCGAAGTGGTGTGTCTGCTCGTCTTCGGCACCGTCATGATTGGCTTGTTCCTATTCAGCGAGCACCGGCTGGCCAGGTATCCCCTGATCCCCTTGACAGTCTTCAAGACCTGGTCCAACAGTGCCATCTTTCTTGTCGTCTTCCTCCACGGCATGGTCCTGATCGGCATGGAATACTATCTGCCGCTCTACTTTCAGAGCGTCAAGCAAGCGTCCCCTCTCCGAAGTGGTGTCCTGATGCTGCCACTGATAGTGACGCAAGCCCTGGTTGAGATCCTCAGCGGCCTGCTCGTGTTCCGCACAGGCAGGTACCGAGAATCCATCTGGTCTGGTACGGCGTTGATGACGCTCGGCACAGGCCTGTACGTGACGTTTGGCGTTGATACCTCCGTGGCAGCGTTGGTGGGCCTGGAAATCCTCGGCGGCTTGGGGCCTGCGCTCCTGTTCCAGGGCCCCATGGTTGCGATCCAGAGCACCGTCAATCAACGCGACACAGCCGCCGCGACGGCCTCTGTGGGTTTTATCCGGAACATCGGCATGGCGCTCTCGATCGTTGTCGGTGGCGTCGCGTTCCAGAACAGCATGGATGCTCAGCAGCCTGTGCTTGCGTCCGCCGGGCTCGACAAGGCCGTCCTTGAGGCTCTATCCGGGGGCCAAGCAGCCGCCAACGTCGGTATCGCCGCGTCGATCCAAGATGCTACGCAGCGAACAGTCGTCCTGGAGGCCTTTGCAACCAGTATGAGAAACATGTTTATCATGTACACGTGCTTGGCGGCTGTGGCTGTGGCGGCTGGCCTGGGCATTAAACACAAGGACTTGAGCACAGAGCATATCGAGACCAAGACTGGCATTAGCGAGTTGACAAAGAGGGATGGAAAACCACGGCCTGTGTAATACTGAGAAGTAGGCAGCACAATCTGGTATGTTGTGGAAGCGAAGCATGTCATCCTTCACCTGTATGAGCCGACCTAGGGTGGTAACTTTGAGACAGGACTCGATTACTTCATAGATTTGGGTCTTTATTCATGTTGCCTAAGTTCAAAGATATTGAGTATCCCTAGGACGTAGTACGATGTGTGTCCCTACGTTGGTGCAATGATCAGATGCAAGACAGATGGATGCGCCGCGCCTCGAAAGCCTTGAAAGCGGCCTGCAAGTCTGAAGAGAGTCTGCTCAAATATGCGCGGCAGTATCCTAATGTTGGAGTCGTTATTATCGTGTCTCACTTTCCTACGGAATCTTGTCTTGGCCGCGATGGGAATGGAAAGGCGCTGGCGACTTACAACAATGATTTGCACCTCTGCCAGCTTAAGCTGGCCGTCGGAAGTGGCCAAGACAACCCTCGATGCCCAGTCACTGTTCGTCTTGTGGCCGTGATGGTGCCCGTAGTCCACCTTGCCGTAGACCAATAGCTGCGATTGGTCGTGACCAAAGGTGTAGATCTTGGTCACTCGGTGCTCGCGCTGGGGGATGCTGGCAAACAGTGCTGTTCGGAGTGCAATGATGGCTGTAGCAGTTGTTAATGACCTTTGAGGATTGTTGTCACTGTAAATCATATGATGATTTTGCTGTTGGCTTTGTCAAGGAAACCCAGCGCAGGAATACTCACCCTCTTTTCCCTGTGCTTTCTTGGAGGCCACCTGATAAGTCCCCTTTTCCGGCTCAAACAGCGCAGCGAGTTCTTCCTCCGCGGCCTCACTACCGGGGTTCGGGGAGTTTGAGAGCTTGTAGAAAGTTTCCAGCAGCTCCCGCGTCTCGCTGTTGGTGAGTGATTCAGGCCACGCGGTCTCTTCGATATAGGAAGGCATGTTGAGCAGATGTGGCATGAAATGCTATTTGGAGTGACTGCCAAGTAGATCCAACTTTGATATGATGAGAAATACACATGAAGATAATGGTCGATGCAGACCAGGACTCTTACAAAACCACGACTATATTTATATTCCCCCTCTGTAGGTCGTTACCTTGCCCCTCCTTTCATCCCACGCAAATGTCTGTGTGTGCATGTCAATCATGTATATGCTGACATGGAAGGCGTGATACTGCATAATTGTACCCTTCTTTTCAAACCCATATGATTTCAACAAGTCAACCCTACGTCACACACGCGCTTTGAAGCTCTTCCTGAATCTCGCAACTACTGGGGTAACTTGCGAAAAGTGGCCTTTTCCGGTTCTCTGCAGCCTACTCAAGAGCTCGCCACCTTCGCCATGACTTGTTCTGTCCAAGAGTTGGCTCAGAATGTAACCGTGAATCCTGGTGGCGTCTTGGGTGTCTTTGCAAAACGGGTGTCTTGCGCTGCGCTTACATTGCGACTATATATGTAGGTCGCTGGAAACGGGGGATCAGCCTGTTGACTTGGGGTTCTCTGGAGTTGGAATGCCACCCAAATCAGGTGTCAGTGATGCATTTTATATTGTTCACGCCAGGCCGGCCACGCTCCTGCATGTAACCCTCCGCATTCTAACATTGAAGGGTGTCCTCCTTCTCCATTGTGATGTTGTGTGACCACAGTGCAAGTGAATCCCCGATCTGGTTGTCATCGATATATAGTGAGGTTGCAATACATCACGGTTGATGCTGGTGTTTAGCTGCGGTATAGTTTACTCTAACACGGAACCGAAGTAACCTACAAATTTGCGAAATCTTGATTCGTAAATGTAGGATGGCATCCCACTCTGATCCGGGAAACAAAGTTCGCTTCATAGGCATGCGTGACCAAATATTCAAGTGGCAAGAGATGCGTAAACGCTCATGAACCTGACGCAGTACATATGTACCCAAAGCACAAAAGAGGATTCTCGAGTTGTTCTCTGCTCCTCCAAGAAGACCATTCGACAATGAGAATACTATGTTGTCCCATACTGAGCCATCTTTCCCACACAACACTACATCTTGGCAACCTTTTCCCAACCCACTTAGCGATACGCCTGGGATACTTTTCTTCCCTTTCAACGCATACTGATATCATCCCTTCTGTAGACAGACAAAGAAACTACAGCAACACAGCCAAGACCGCTGGCCCAATACCAAAGAGTCCAAGTGCCCAAGATTGCCATCCCATTCCGAATGCGCTCGCGCTGCCAGACTTTGTGGTCGTCGTCGTCGTTGTCGTCGTGCTACTACTACTGCTGCTGCTACCGCTACCCCCTTCGCTGCTCACCACAGTCGAGCTTGCAGAGATAGAAACCGAGACATTGGCCCCATCGCCAGATGCTGAATCGCTAGCACCGCTTGTGCTTGCATCCCCGCCGGAGCCGTTCGCATTCGTGTTGCCACTGTCACTGCTGCTCGCGCTGGCGGTTGTCGAGGTGCTCGTCGAGGTGCTCGTCGCGGTGCTGCTTGTCGTGCTGCTGCTGCTCGAACCAGTACTCGAGGCCGTCTGGGCGGCGTTGCACTTGTTGCCAGCAACTCCAATGGTAGTGCAGTACGTGGTGCCACTGGCAGCCATACTGGCAGTAATGGAGCTGAGGTCCGCGGCGTAGTTGGCATCCGAGAAAGGCAGCAGGGTGACACAAGACAAAGGAGTACTCGTCGTTGTTGTCGTCGTCTTTGCACAGAGGATAGAGTATTCTTTAGCATTCATTCATATCATCAATCACATCTGAGAGCCCAAAAAAAATGGCCAAACGGGAGAGGGAAGTTTGTTGCCGGGTTTTTTTTTTTTTTTTTTTTTTTTCCAAACTTACAGGTCCTTTGCAAATTGGCCAGCCCTCACAGACAGAGAGGAAGACGGAGGGCACGACGCCGCCTACGCAGCAGGCGGAGGTGCTCACGCCGTTGGTCTCGGCGGCATAGTTGACACCAGGACACTCGGCGCGCGCTTGCACTGCATGGGCACTAGCTGAGCCTGCCACAGCCAGGCCCAGGATGGCGGAGTATATGAGAGCCATGAGAGGAATTCCCGGCTTGGCTTTGGGGAGAAGGAGACACTGGAGTCTTTGAGAGGCTTGGATGAATGAGTTAAAATTGGCTCCAGAGACGAATGAATCCAGACTGCACGGTGATGGGTTTGGTGATTGCTCGAAAGCGGACGGGGTATGAGGCGAGTGGGACCGACTTATTTTCAATAAAGACCTGACAAAGGTTGGACCATATATATAGAACGGCTGCAATTATATCAAACCGTGCTCACGGTTTGAGGCCGTGTGGGACATGGCCGCTGGCCTTGCCCATGTCATCCGCTGGTCGTCGGTCTGCTCATCGTCGACCAACCGTCTCAGCTGCGGCCGCCGTGGACAAGCAACCCAGCTTAAGGCGGCCCTGGAGGACCTGGAACTGAAATGCTGACGGTATAAGCCGGTTGGGCCCCTGGCGGCGGTCGCTGCGGCATACGAGTGCTGTGTGGCAGAGCCTAAGAATAGCCCTACGGCCCGGTTTCTGAAGGGAAAGCTTAAACCCAATGTTATTATATTATGATTATCTGTGCCTGTTGGAGAGTGAGCTGGTTCTGAGCCCTGAGGTCGACGGACAGGCGATCCTCCTCCCGTGCAATTATCACTACTGTGGGCTCTTGTGGTAGCACCTCAGCGCCATATGAATCCCTTTGGGGCTCAAATCTCAGCAGTCTTATGCTTGAAACCTTGGGATGGTCTGGTTGTTCTGGCCGCCGTGTTGGGTCCAACTGTGTGTCAGCATTTTCACACAGCCCGGTTGTACAGCTGTCATTTGGTTCTGGGTCTGGTCCTTTCTTTTTCTTCTCTCTTTTTCCCCCGATTGCTCAGTGATTTTCCTCGCGCGGCGCAGTAAATGTTGGATCCTGACGAGTAGTAGCTGGGACCGGTCTGGTGTTCTTGGCACTCTCCGTTTGTTACGTTCATATGGGCAATGATTCGGGGCCCGAGACTTCAAGGAAAAGGACAGGAGCAGTTGGCGGCTTTTGCTGACGAGAAGTGCTATTCTTGGCTGGTGAGCATCAGTTTTGCGCCGCCTGCATAACAAAGTCCTTTGGTTTGTACACTGTAGGCTTGAATGGGTGCACGAAGTTCGTGAAGATTGTATCTAGGATGCTTTGCTTGTTCTTTTCTGTTGTTGCTGCACTATTGGTGACTCTCAGAGTGAGAGTTCCGCTTCCAAAATGTAAATCCACTGAAGGCAGACAGATGCACAGCAAATGCATTTCCAACCGGAACCTGAATCCAGTTATCTGTAATGGTCGATCGATACAGTGGCTCTAGATAAATTCCCGGACAAGGACAGAATATCACTGAAAGAACCTGTCCATATCACCGCACCGCTTTCCCTGCGGCCTTCTCCCATTGCTGGTTCATGAGTCGTGCTTGTTTCTGCATTCTTATCATATATTCATACCCATCTAGCTGTATGATCGGCGTTTCTTGATAATCCCAGGCCGACACCGAGAGGAATGATAGGTTCTTGTCCCTGTCACGTCTCATCCTGCATTATCGCAGCTACACTGAGAACCAGATGCGCCTGTCTGCTCGTTGGCTCTCCATTATCTTGGGCATTGCAACGGTTTGCTGGTCTAGAACAGCCTCGAGTAGCGCATCAATCTCTGTTATGATGTGAAGATTACCAAGAACTACGAGAAGCCAACGCCGCGCATTCTGGCCCAACTGCGTTTTCAAGTTACTCGGCAATATAGAACACCCATCAAAACATTCCGAACGATACAAGGATCCTATGCCACTAAGAGCTGACCATTTCTGGCAACGGAGGCTAACGATGTTATCTGTTGTTCATTCATTAGTCTCATTTTTTGGACGAGGACCTCCATGGATACAAGACATGATCACGAGTGCGCAAGTCCCTCTTTGTTGTCACTTGACATCACATCCAGAAGCATCTTCTCGGCCTCACCCACTTGTGGAATCGCACCTTGCACCCAACTCAGATGACATGCCCACGTGCAAACGCAGCAACCAAGGGGCCTCAAAACACACCACCCGCTCAAGAAATGGTAAGGATGCCGCCGCCCCCTGCGTCACTTGGGACCATCGTCCCACAGCACCAGAAACACCCCACACAAGCTGCTGCTTCTATTGGCGAGACGAAACCGACGGACTACTTTGTCCTAGGGGGGTTACTATCTAGTGAAGTATCAGATTAACTATGAATATTAGAGCTAGGCTGGTTATCGTTACGCCAGGCTAGGAGTCAAGCATCCGCAAGACCTCCTGACGATGGCGTTCTTTTCTGCTCATCAAACATAATAGCCCGCCTGTTGCGTCCACAACAACATCTGCTGTACAGCCCTTCCAAGAACCAGCCCAGGCCAACAAAGACAGTCCGAACATCATGTCGAACAGACTCATCGACTTCTCGACCCTCTTCAGCAACCTGTCGGCCGCCAAGGTTCTCGACATGGTGGACCAATGGTTCCCACCGAAGCCAACCTACAGCGAAGACTCTGTGCCACGCCAGGATGGGCGGGTGTTCATCATCACGGGCGCGAATTCCGGAGTCGGGCTCGAGCTCGTCAAGCTTCTGTATCCCAAAGGCGCAAAGATCTACCTTGCCTGTCGATCCGAGGAGCGCGCGCAGGCCGCCATGGACGAGGTGCTCAAAGAGTATCGCGACACCACCGCACCACCAGCGGCCCCAGAGAACAGCGCGGCCGGCGCGCCAGGAAGCCTTCACTACATGCATCTGGACCTCAACGATCTGGCCACCATCAAGGCCTCGGCAGCCTTCTTCCAGGCGCGGGAGTCCCGTCTCGACGTGCTCTGGAACAACGCCGGCATTGCCGGCAGCCCAATCGGGACCAAGACCGCACAGGGGCTTGAGAGCCACATTGGCGTGAATTGCATCGCTCCTCTGATGTTGACCCAAGAACTGCTCCCCGAACTGCGCGCTGCGGCGGCGGCGCCTGCTTCACCGTCCGCACCGGGCGCAACTCGCGTCGTCTGGACCGGCTCGCTCATCATTGAGAGGTTTGCGCCCGACAGCGGCGTCGACCTCGCGGTCCTCGACAGAATCCACGCAAACGGGACGGGCTCCGAGTCCGGGTCGCGCGACTACGGCGCCAGCAAGGCGGGAAACCTGCTGCTGGGGGTCGAAGGGGCGCGCAGATGGGGCAGCGAGAGCGCGCCCGGCCAGGGCGACGCGATTGTCAGCCTGTGTCAGAACCCGGGCATGCTCGGCACGCCGGTCTGGAAGCACCAGCCGAGCTGGATGATGGCCTTCATGAACCTCACGTTGTCGGCGCCCAAGATGGGGGCATACACCATGCTGTATGCCGGACTGTCCGAGGACCTTGGTCTGGAGAACAATGGCGCATACATCCTGCCGTTTGGCCGGATCCAGAAGAAGAATCACAATGCAGGCATCGTCAAGGCCATTGAGGAAGGACAGGGCCGAGTCTTTTGGGACTGGTGCGAGAAGCTCTACAAGCCTTACCTTTGATGCTTGTGTATGGTTATCGGTGTCGTCCACGAGCGTAACGATGAAACGTATATTGACCGAGGTCTCGATACGATCTGATGTTGCTCGAACTGGCCCATCTCTGGTGGAAACTGCCCAGCTTGTCTTTGAGCAAACGTATCATTCGATCTTCACACCAGGCGCAGGTGAGGTGAAGGAGAAGTGCATTGCGGTCGACGGTAGATTCCAGTCCGTATAGAATTCTTTCCCATGCCATGACTGTAGATGTTGACGCAGGCTCATCACCTGTCAGCATTCACTTGCAATCTGTTTGCTAACACTCCTGACGCATTCGCTGGAGAGATACATTGCTCACCGTGCAGTGTTGCCAGGACTCAACTCACATCAAGTCACCTCGTCACAGATGTCATTCTTCGTTGTCGTTGTGCGTCGCCACTTGGGGCTTTATAAATACAACGACAGCCAATATCCCAAGGCCGGCCTCTCTGCAACACCTGCTGTACTCGCCATATATCAACAGTTAGTTGTGCATGAATCCATCACGCTTTCATAGTGACTAGTAAAGACGACACAACCACACATTCCGACCCAAGCCAGCCAGCCAGCCAGGCCATCGGACTTTGTTGCGACTTTCCCATCGCCACATAACTTGTTCACCACCAGAGAGCCAAGCAGACACAGCTTCTTTTGTGCTCATCCGAGAGATATTCTGGCAAGGCTCTCCTTAGCCATGATCCTCCTGCGACTCCTGACAGCGACAGCTGTGGCCTTTGGAGCTGCACTCCCACGAGTGTACACGTCGTCGACATCTGCCGGGCAACTCGCGCACACTACACCACAAGACCATCACTTGCCGCCTCGAGCCGTTGCAGACGCGCCGGTCCAAGGCGGCGACGACGTCGATACCCAGCTCAACGTGACCATCTACAACGGCCAGGCCGGTCTTTTGTATGCCTACGTCACGGCCCTCGATCCCGTCAACGGCAGCTACCACGTCCTCTACCACCAAGGCAACGGCGCCTACACCTGGCAAGTCAAGCCGGATGGCGACAGCGCAGTGCCGACGTACTTCACCCTGGGCGCCGCCAACAACAACTACAAGATCGCGCTCGCCCCGGGCCGCAACACGTCCCTGTACCTGCCCAGCTACGCCGCCAGCGGCCGCATCTACATCGCCAACGGCCTGCTGCCGTTCGGCACGACGCGGGGCGGCCCTGGGCTGGATAATGCGACGGCGAATGCCGCAGGGCTCATCAAGGACTCGAGTCCCGCTTTGCTGTATATTGTGGTTGGATCTTGAGCCGTCCTTCTTCTGCTGGAATGTCTTTTGGGAAGAGAAGGAGGCCGGTTGTAGCAGTTTTGATCCTCGAATCAGTAGTATCTAGGAATACTAATATTCGTAAAAGCAATGTCTTTGTCGAGAGGAAGAACATATAGATCTTTCCAATGTATTGCGCTGATGACTGCAAGTATTCTATCCGCCGATACTCTTCACTGATTTCACCCTCACTTCGGAGCAATGGTCCGACCGCCCAGGCGATCCAGCAGCCAGCTGAGGACGACCAGCACGCGCTGCCTCCACGTGCGTGTCCAGAGGAAGTTCTTGCTCCGCCACGCCACCCACGCCTCGACGCCCGTGTAGTCCCCCTTGCCCGCAATGACGCCGTCGCTGCGGCCCAGATACGCCACAATCGCCGTCTGCTTGTACTCGAAGCGGCCGACCGCGGCCGCGTCGAAGTCCTTGTTGAGCGCCGCGCCCAGCCAGTTCGCCTTTTGGCACGCCACCTCGGCCGTCGTCGGCAGACTCGCGCCCTCAATGTCGGCAGCGTCGCCCAGCGCAAAGACACCAGGTATCACCCCATCATCCTCGCCCTGGAGGCGCAGAAACCCGTCCGTCAGCAGCCGCGGCAGGCCCTGGGCCGCCTTTTTGCAGCGCAGCCGCGCGGCGAGCGCCGTGGCCTTGTTGCCGGTGCTCCAGATGACGGTGCCGCAGGGCACGCGGCCCAGCTCGCGGGTGTGGATGGCCGTGGCGTCGACGCGTTCAATGTGGCTGCCCGTGACGACCTCGACGTCGCGCTGGTCGAAGCTGCGCATGGCGTAGTCCTGCAGCTGCTGGTCGAAGCCGCCGCCGCCGAGCACGTGCGGCGCAATGTCGTGGATCGAGATGCGCGCGTACTTTTTGATGTGCGGGTACAGGCGCGCATAGTCCTCGCGCAAGAGATCCGACAGCTCGCTCGAGATTTCCACGCCGGTTGGGCCGGCGCCGACTATGACAAAGTGCAGCATGTCGCGGACTGTCGGGGAGGTTTGGGCAGTGGTGAGCATGCTTGTATGTGTGAAGTTTGTTTTTCTTTTCTCTCTCCGCAGCCTCTCGTTTTTGGAATCCTCACCAAGAAAAGGAAAAAAGAAAAAGTCACTTACTCTCTTGTCCTGACAGGCCGGGTATCGAGGCCCTCTCGAAGCTGTCCCGGATCTGCGCCTGGATCGCCTTGGCATCTCGGGCCGTCCGGACGAAGAACGCATGCTCTGCCACCCCGGGGGTGCCAAAGGTGTTGTTGGTGCACCCGGGGGCGAGGATCAGGTGGTCGTAGGGCAGGTCGAACTGGGAGGGCACCGTCTCGGGCAGCTGGTCGAAGGCCGGGGCGCATTTGCATATCTTGGCCGCGAAATCGACGTCCTCGACGCGGGCTTTGATGTAGCGAATGTCCTTGTTTTGACGGCGGATTGGTGTTTCGACGACACTGGAGGGCAGTCAGTCGGTCAGTTCTGCTTCTGAGGGGGACTGACTTGTGTCAAACGACAGGAATTGGCAGTATAAAATAAAACAAAAACACACACACACACCTGAAATCGTACAAACCACAAGCGGCACTGGCCAGCAGCGGCGTATACGGCGTTGTCTCCTCTGGCGACACAACCGTCACCTTGAACTTCTTTTGGTCGAGAACATCAGACAGCGTTGAGCCGGCCCAGCCAGTGCCCACAATCACCACCTTCTTCCGGCTTGCCTGCTTGGCCGTATATGTCATTGTTGCTGTTGCTGCTGCTGCGCGTCTTTGCGCGAATCCTAGCATATCACGGCTGTGTTGCAAGGAGGAGAATCTTCACACGCTTTAGGAAGGGGGGGGGGGTGATGGTTTAATGATTCTAAAAGGCTGAACTGGGAGGCAGAAAAAGAAACAACCAATGGTCCAAAAGTCATGACTTGTACGCACCCATGATACCTCCCAGATCCGTGCAGACGGTGCCGTCAGATATACTCATCGTGGGGCCTACTATGTATGTACTTGAGCGACGCAAGACTGCTGCTTGTCATGATCCATGTCCCATGTGGCCAAGTTAATAAGGTTTTGTTTGGCACAGCACAGCACAGACAGACAGACAAACAGACAAGACGTAGCGTCATGGACTCTTCGATGGCTGCAGGCCATGCCAGGTACCCGGTCTCGTTTCCAATCCCAGTTCGTGAAAGGCTCAACGGCCATTCTGGGAACTGTATACATGTGTAATCAGTCTCGGCGTTGACTCGGCATTCGCGATGGCTTCTGCTGCCCGATCCAGAGGGTCGAGTCTCGCATACGATGATCACCGCCCATCTTTCGAGGTTCTTGCATGCAAAAAGGTGCGAGTGGGATGCTCAGCATAGTTACTATGTACAATCTACTCGTGGAAATGTCTCTTGAATGTACTCCTCGCCCAACCATGTGTACAGTTTCTGGTCTTGCACCCACCACTTGCACGTGTAAAGGAAGTGGACAAGATCTTGATACGGCCCAACAGTCACAAAAGCAGATCGGTTGGCGTCACTGTGGACTCGGCTACACCCGCAGTGATGCTTGAAGACCGGCATGTCCCTGTGGTTTTCCCGCAGCGTGGGGACTATACAGCACAAAATACCGCCAGAGAGCATAGTTATAGGGCCTAATCATGGCCCGGCCACGTTTCAGCCACCATGTCGGTGTTTCTAGAACCTTGGACCTTTGCATGTCGAGCCGGTCGTTGTTGGCCTGGGTCTCCGTGCTTCCCCAGGGACATTCCGAGAGATGGAAAGAGGACGGCGGGACTGTTGCAAGAGTCCAATCGATTGATTGATAATATACGAGGTGGCTAGTGCTCTTTCGGAGAAAAGAATTGCCAGTTGCTGTGCGTTTTCTCTCTCCAGTAGAGAGAGGGCTGATGAGCCACTCACTGCCAGACAAAGAGACATGGAACGTGGGATACATTCTGGAGACGGTGTAGATCAGACAGAGATCACCAAGCCCTTTCACGAAACATCTTGAACAGCTGGGGCGTCCAGGCTGGATAGAACAAATATCGTGAAAACAACACCGCGTCATGGGACTGGTTTCCAGTCTCCGTGGCTGGTTGGAATATGTCTTGGTGAATTCGATGCATACTGCTACTTTTGCAGCTTCCAGGCCTTCTGATGGTGCCAGTCGCGAGCAGAAGGGCAGAGTCTCACAAGTGCACGCGAGACGTGAATTCTCCCGACCATGCTTTGGCAACATTCCACGCTTACAAGGTCGCTGTTGACAGTATTCTCACAGTTGCTCTCTGGCAGATGTTCCAGAGGTTCCTGCCTTTCAGCCTCTCTGTCGGTGAGAGAAGGTCCGAAGCAGCCAACAAACACCAACCAAACATTACAGAAGGCTTCTAATGAGCGGCTTCCTTGTGAGCAATGGGTGCTCTTGCTCTTGGGCAATCATGACGGGTGTCTGTTGAGTTGAACTTGCGCGGAGGAGAGCCTTGGATCTTTGTGCGCGCGCGCGCGACACACTGTCAACAATACTCGGCACCGTTCTTTTACCTACAAGTTGGCAGATAGTGTTTGGCGGCAGCATCCCCACCATCGACAGCTTCTTTGCGCCATCGCAACCATGCTGGGCAAGGCGCGCTGCCTCGCATCGCTTCTCTGGCTCATGCAGCTCATCGCAGCCCACAAGGCGCCGGAGCCAGGACAGTCCCAGCCGACGCCATCCTCTCCACCGCCGATCGTGGCCGCCCAGCCTCGTCCGCCCACGAGAAACGCCAGCAACACTATCCAAATGCGCAAAGAATGCCCCTCGCTCACACCAAGCGAGGCTACAACGCCGCGCGCAGCAGAGACAAGCGACGAACCAGGCTACACCCCCTGCGCAGACGGACTATTACTCTCTCGCGAGCCGAGGCAGCTTCCACATCAGCATCAGCATCAGCGCCAGCTCGGCGAACTCGAAGACCAAGTCACAGACGCCATACACAGTGTGCTGGCGCAAGAGATGGGCGAGTTGGTGCAGGAGATTGCGGACAAGGCGTTGCGTCGCATCCACGACCGCATGTTGTCGTTCACGATGCGCGGTGAGCGGTATCTGTGCTTGAATGTTGTTTGTGCCTGGTGCCTCTTTTTTTTTTTTTTTACAAATACAAAGCTGGGGTTGCTTGCGTTGTACTTGTGCTGACAGGGCGGCTGCAACAGACAGAATGATGCAGGGTAGTCTGTTGAGGCTGCAAACATGGCTTGTAGCGTGCGAAGGGCGACAGTCGGTGTGTAGGCCAGTCGAGCAAGGAGGCGAGAGTGTTGGACACGGCTGAGGGGACTCGTATATAATATATGGCCTATAACTGAGGAAAAGAGCGTGTAGCCGGTAGAGAATCAGTAAGTAGCACCTAAGCAAATCACTCGAAGCAAATTACTCCATGGATTCAAGATTCAACCCGTCGCGCAAAAGATGTTATCCAAGGCCTCGTCATTAGCAAGATCGCGTTCTCACCGCATCCTCCATCATCGACCTTTGTGCACTCTGGGAGTATCTCACCCGTCTGAACTTACCAACGGCAGCTGGACCTGCGGGCTGCCAGAATATTTATCCCCGCCTTTCATGACGTCTTTTGGCGGGAAGCGGGTTGAGCCCTTGGCTGTCCTCCTCCTCCTCCTCCTTCTTCTGCTGCTGCTTTTCCCCCATCCCATCTTCAAATTCCCCCAGGCAACTTCAAGCATCGCAGAAGCCATTCAACCTTGGCGGAAACAAACCGCATGCTCATTATATAGCTATAGAAAGATCAGCAGCAGCAGTAGAAATCATTCCCCCCCCCCCCAAAAAAAAAAGAAAAAGGAAAAAATGACAACCCGGCCACCCCCCTCGACCTGCTTCACCTGCACACGCCTCAACGCCTCCACCTTCCGCATCGTCGAAGACGACCAATGGTCCGAGCACCCCTTCATCTACGTCAAAATCTACGACACCGCCCTCGTCGTCATCGACACGGGCTGCGGCGGCGGCGGCGCCGCGGCGCGGGATCCGGCAGTCGAGCTGACGTCGCTGCGCGAGTTCATCGAGACGTATCCCGTGGCGGAGCTGGGTGGTGGGCCGTTGAACCCGGGTGGGCGCAAGGGCTGTGAGGTGGTGTGCACGCATTGTCATTATGATCATATTGGTGAGTGAATGGTGTGGTGTGATGTTGGTTTGGTGTGGTGTTGGTTTTATCTTGCAGTTGTAAACAAGAGACAATCCGTTTGTTTGTATTATTATTGTTATTATCACTATTCTTGCGAGGCTTTCTTTCATTCCTCAGATATGGTGGACCCAAAAAGCAAAAGATGCACCAATTCTTTTCCTTTCTCAACCGTCGTCCCTGATGGGTTGGTAATACACCACAACTAACCAACGCCGACACCGCCACCAACCCAAAAGGCGGCATAGAGCACTTCACCACCACCAACAACCACCACCACCCGCCCTCCATCTGGGCCAGCGCAAACAACAAGCCCTTCATCCTCGACGACCTCCCCACAAGCTCTCTCTGCCGCTACGTCGGCATGCCCACCCCAACCTACACCGTCACCCACTGGGCGCCCGACGGGCACGTCATGCAGCCGCAGCAGCAGCCGCAGCAGCAGCAGCAGCAGCAGCAGCAGCAACCACGCGTGCAGATGGCCTGTGGGCACGTGACGAGCGCCGTGGACGCCGAGGAGTTTGTCGGCGAGGTGGCGAGCTTCTTTGGCCGGGTGCGGCGGGGGCTGGTGGAGGGCCAGGATGCCGGAGAGCAGCTGGGTGTGCCGCTCGTCAGGTACGAGAAGGAGGACGGGCGCGTGTCGTTCCTTGGGCCCAGGGCTCTGTTTGATGCGTCGATGGTCGGCCAGTGTCCGGTTGGAAACTGAAAAAAGAAAAAATGATTTGTTGTTTTTGGAAAAATGGACAAAGGAAATTCCGAAGCAGCCACCGCCCAATACAAAAGCCGTTCGTTCCCAATGTTTCCTTTTTCACAACCATGATTGGCTGCCCACCCATGCTTAGGATACGAACGAGGATCGCTCACACCAGATTCACAGCAATAACACCATGCATTCATCCCCCGCTCTCCTTCTTCTTCTCACTCACTCAGCCTCCGCCTCGCTCTCCTCCCAGACCGACGGATCTTCGTCCGCACCGCCCGCCAGCGCATTCACAACATGGACCTCCATCCCACCCCCCAGCGCCATCCGGTCCACCTCGCGCGGCACCCACCACAGCTGCACCGCGCCGAGCACCGCCACAGCCGCACAGCTCGCCCACGCCGCGGCGCTGCCCCACGAGTCGTACACGACGCCCACGAGCGGGGAGCTGATTGTGCGGGAGGCGCACACGGCGCTCATGGCCAGGCCGTTGACGCGGCCGAGCACGAGCGGCGAGGGCGTTGCGTTCTTGAGCAGGATGAGAATGCACGGCGTGGCGACGATGCCGAGGAGGTTCTGGAGGAACATGGAGGCATAGATGCCTGCGGGGAGCAGCCAGCTCTCTTCTGCGGCGCTGCCCGTGCCGCGGAGGAGGGAGAGGAAGGGCATGACGAGGTAGCAAACGGGGTAGACGAGCGTCGGGAGGAGAAAGGACAGCCAGACGCCTGCGCGCTCGACAACGATGGGGAAGATGACGCCCTGGCAAAAGAGCGCAATGAAACCGTTGACGGCAAGGTAGCCGCCTACGTCGTGGAGACTGTAGCCCATGCCGCCGATGAGGTCGAAGCGTGGCCCGGTGCCAGCTTCAAAAGGAGCAGGACCAGCTGCAGTTGCTGGCGAGAACGTGGCAGCAGAGGCGTTGTACGAAGAAGGCGAGTCGAGCAGGTAGATAGGCAGGATAGCGCCAAAGGCCATCTGGTGGAAAGCCGCAACGACGAGCGTGCCAATGAGCATAATCACGGAGAAATTAAAGGCCTTGGCCGTCGCTGCTCCAGTAGCAGTAGCGCCCTCTCGACGCGGGCGAGGAGCAGGATTCTGCAGCGGGGTCTGGTTGGCTCCGTGGCGGGCACTGTGCAAGTCGTCACCGTCGGGCCGGACGTTGATGGAGTGGATGGTGCCAAACGAATTATGCCTCAAATCGAAGCGCTGGTTGGCTGCGCCGGGCAGCCCTTCTTCCACAAAGAGGGGGCCGTGGACTTGGCCGAGACTTTCGGCGATGGATTTGGTGTGGCTTGTTGTGCGGATGAGAGGAGTGTTTTCGTCGTGCTCAGCAACAACAACAACAGCAGCATCCTCATCGTCGTCCCCAACACCACCATTAGCATATCGACGGTGGTGGTGGTGATGATACTCGTGTCCGCCTCCCGCAAGAGCACCACCACTCTCCCCCTTTTTCCTACACCTCGGATTCGTCTCCTCCAAGAACAAAAGCCCCTGCACAACAGCCAACGCAATCGCGCCGACCGCCACCAGGTTCGGCAACAAGTATGGAAACCGCCCAAACACGCCCGCCGGGTCGAACACGCCCGGGTAGAACTTTGCAGGCTGCGCCAGGAAGCCGCCCATGGCCGATCCGATGATGGAGCCCAGGAACCACACAAACGGCTGCACGGCGTAGGCCCGCGGCTCGTGCTGCGGCGTGTGCATGACCATCTCCGCCACCATGGTCTGCATGACCGAGACGTTGCCGTTGAGCGCACCCCCGACGAAGCGCGCGAGCAGGGCAACCCAGTAGTGCCGCGCGAGCCCGAACAGCAAGCTGGACAGGGCAACGCCGCAGAGGCCAAACAGGACGACGGGCTTGCGGCCGTAGCGGTCCGAGACGGCGCCCCACAAGAGCGCGGTGAGAGACTCTGCGACGGCGTAGGCAGAGACAAGCAGGCCGGCGTAAAAGGACGCGTTGGCGTCGGTGCCGGTCAGGTCTTGGACCATGACGTAGGTGTAGGCGAGGATGGAGTTGAACGCGATGGGCTCAGAGAAGCGGCAGATGGCCAAGATAGTGAGTTGGTAGGTTGGGAAGGCATCGTGGGGGGTGGCTTTTGCGTCCTTGTGGTGATGCTTGGAAAACGTGTGGGAGCCATCTTGGAGACGATGTGGGTGGTGCTCATGAGAGGGCATGTTTTCTTGGAGTCCGCGTCCAGGAAGGCGACTCTGGGGGGATCTAGGCGGCAAGCAAACGTCAGTAGGGTGCAATCCTGAAAGGGACAACCAAAAGGGCAGAGAAAGAGGGTGCAGTGCAGGCTGGGGAGCCGAAGCAGAAGCCAGGAAGTGATGAACGAGCTTGGAACATATAACCAGTCCGCAACCCACCTTTCTTGTCGAGAAATCCTCGACAGCCGGCAACACTGGCAGAGTGAGAGGGTTGGCAAACACCCTGACCGACCACCGACCACTTGCCCAGCCTCGACCGCTCCGACATGTCTCCTGCAACTAACTATGCAGTAAGCAAGCCGTTTGTTCGCGTCGCAGCAGAGAAACTGTCTCTCGTGGTGTCGATCCCTCTTCTAGCCTGCATATGCGAGCATTGAGAAGTCTGAATAGTTTCCGAAGACGGCATGTTGTACACTGTCAACGGCATGGCAGCCACGAGTGACTCTCCATCGCAAGTCCTGGCTCAGAGTCGCATCGACTACACGACCAATGAATCAGCCAACCAACCAGAAATCCTCATGTCCATAGAACCGCTGATTAAAAACTCCTCACTGAGGACGCGACTCGCACACATACACACACACACTCTCTCTCTCTCTCTCTCACACACACACACACACATCAACAACCAAGCACCAACCTTGCAAAGTTGCAGCCATCTCATCCTTCCAAGCCCCCGAAAGTTGTGGCGAGGGCAAACATGATTGGCCATTGGTACCCCATCATGACCGTCCCGTAATCCCGGAGCTTAGAGTGCCAGACTGCTTTCCCTGGTGCTGCCCATGGAACAGTCATAGTAGCCTGGGGTCCTGAGACTTGCAGATCAGTACTCCTCCTGTCCGAACTCATGCGCGTTAAACAACGGACTTGCATGAAAACGAAAGAGGGGCGCCGTGGTTCTACACGGTAGTTTTCCGATGTGTAACCGAGCGACAGGGACGACGCCGACTTGGCTGCAGACGGCGACTGATAGATCATGCCCATCCCAGCAATTGGCTGTACCCAGTACATAGTCATGGGATGGGACCTTGGCTGATATTGTTGGCTGTCAGCAAGCCCGTCCTTGGCCATCTGCGTGGCCCTTGAGCCGTCATTCCTTCGGGCCGTTCTACACCGGGGGCCGAACCCGGGCCGTTGTGCCATGTACCGATAAGATAAGCTGCCCCCGATAAGCGCCAACCCGTATCATCAGAAGCGGCTCAAGAACGCATCCCGGCTTTCTGAAGTTTGGCCAGCGCGCTATTGCTATTGTTGTTTTGATTTCGCCTTGTTGTTGCTGTCGCTGCGTTTTCCCAATACACCATTGTACATCTCGTTCCCTTTGCAAGCCACTGTCTTCTTGGCAAAATGGAGTACAAGACTTGCCCAGCCGGCTCCGAGTCGGCACCGTTCACGGCAGCCACCATCAAGCCCCGGCTCATCATCCATGGCGGCGCCGGCAACATCAAGCCGACAAATCTGACACCAGAAAGGTACCAAGCTGTGCGCGCTTCGCTCTTGGGAATGGTTAGTAGTGCCCCCAAGTATATCCTTTTCAGAAAAAAAACAAGGTCCCTCCCACGAAAAGAGACAAACCAATAATCGACATCAAATCCACATCCTCACACCGTCTTCCAGATCGCAAAAACGCACACGTACATGACCACCCCAATAACCCAAGCCAACGACGGCCCATCCTCTACTACTTCTTCTGCTGCGGCTGCCCTCCCCTCCGCCCTCGAAACGGCCACGTATGCCGTAACGCTACTGGAGAATGACCCCTTCTTCAACGCAGGCAAGGGCGCCGTCTTTACCCGCGACGGCATCCAACAGCTCGAGGCAAGCGTAATGGTCTCCAAAGGCTACGCCAAACGCGCAGCTGGCGTCCTCGGCTTGCGCCACGTCAAAAACCCCATCTTGCTTGCTCGCGAAATCCTTCAGCATGGCGAGGACGACCTCTGGGGTCGAAAGAAAGGCGAAGCAACTACCAGCAGCTCATGCTCACCCCGTGTATCGGCGCCTTCTGCACAGGGACACACCCTCGTCTACGGCGCAGTGGCCGAGGCCTTGGCGACCAAGTACGGCTTGGAAATGGAGTCCACCGAGTACTTTTTTACCCAACAACGCTGGGATGAACATGTTCGTGCATTAGAGCGTGAGAAAAACTCCGTGGGCACCCAATCCATTGCGACCTGGAGTGCCGACGAGTATCTGCCCCAGGGTACAACCGGCGCAGTAGCTCTGGACTCGCAAGGGGTTGTTTGTTGCGCCACAAGCACCGGAGGCCTAACAAACAAGCTGACCGGTCGCATTGGGGACACGCCTGTACCTGGTGCTGGATACTGGGCCGAGGAGTGGACAGAAAAGGGCGATCCGACCAGAACCCTGGAGCAGGGATTTTGGCAAAAGGGTGTAGAGCTTGTGCGTGGACCTGGCGCGATGCTGGAGTTTGCCGGCGCCATCAAAGGATGGATGGCCGATTGTTTACCGACTCCCTTTGTCTACTCGCCGCTGATGTCGCCGCGGTCTTCTTTTGGGGGATCCTCGCGTGAGCTGACCACCACCCGATCCTTTGCAACATCTGGCACGGGCAATGGCGATTCGTTTTTGAGGGTCAATGCCGGTCGCACCGTCGCTGCTATTGCACGCTGGAAACCAGTTTCATCGGCCGCAGCCCTCACAGAAGTGACGGGGCCAGGTGGAGAGCTGCAGAAGAGCGCGGGAGATCGGTGGATGCTGACTGGCGAGGGAGAGGGCGGCATGATCGGTATCGAAAGCGTGATCGTCCGTGATGGCAATGGGCGCATCGTCGAAACCCGCTCAGAGATTATCCAGGACCACAACTGCCCTGGCATGTTCCGCGCCTGGATCGATCAAAATGACAAAGGCGTCTTCCAGGTCTGGCACGAGGGCGCGGGGGTGGCGCCAATGGGTTTCGATGGAGAGAGACAGCGGGAGCATCTCTCGGCGTGTCTTCCGGAGAAGTGGAGGCCTATGGAACAGTGACTGTTGTGAGCGCGAAAAGCGGACAAACTTGGAACAACTTAACCTTCTAGACAGAGTAGACAGTGTAGAGACGAGATGTAGATGTAGATGTAGTGGAATGCGCCAAAGGTGGCGATATTATTTTGTGCTTTCGGTCGAGTCTCGATGGTCGCTGCTCACTTTTCCCCAGCTGTCGTGTGAGCCCTCGAGGACCTGAAACCCGTGGAAACTATACTACAGAAGATTTGCCGACGCCCCAACCCCCAAGATCCATGCAAAAGGATCGTAACCAGTTCAGTAAAACATGTTGATGCCGTCTTCGATCGAAAATGGGCGGGTTCGATGGAGTGGAGAAGATGGTTGAAACTCAGCCCTGTGCGGCAGAGGCGTTGCTCACTCATACAATTGCCGCCTCATTTGCGGGGGGAGCTTGTGGTACCTGTAGGGAAAAGAGAGGGTCGCGTTAGATGCAGATCGAACACCATAATAGGTCCGAATAATGTGCTCTGAAGCACTTACCTCCAGCTTGGTGCTACCAGCCATCATCTTGGAAAAGGCAATGCCGACACCCTCGATAACAGCGAGCAAAACAGCACAGCCAATGGCGCCGTTTCTCGCTGCCTTGTAACCTCCTCGGATGGCCAGCGAGCCGCCTGTGAAGAAACCAGCAATAATGGCATTGTACGGGTCCTCCTTCTTGCGGATGCCCTTGACGGCGCAGTCGAATGTGGAAAAGAGACCGCCCCAAACGCCAAAGTTACCACCAAGCACGGGTGCGCGCATCTTGACAGCAGTAATGGCACCTATCCGTCTCTCGCCGTATGGGGAGTTTCTGAAGCCCTTGATACCGTGCCATATCGTGCCACCGATAGCCTGTCGCGAAGAATGAGGTCAGGGCACCGCGTCAGAACAGGAAGGATGACTGAATCCAGTTCAGTTAGAGTACATACACCCATGCAGAAAGCACCGCCAAAGTCGTTGAGGATGACCCAAGGGCAGGGGTCGCGCGTGTGGTCCATAGTGACTGGTAGGAGGAATGTGCCGGCGGGAGAGGTTTGTAGCAGGAGATGGAGGACTGATTGGGGAATCAGACGGCGGGACCACTATCGGAGGAGGCAAGCTTTGGTTGAGCCTGCTTCGTGATTATCACAGACTCTGCTGCAGGTAGGTTGTCGTTTGTAGTGTTACTAGTGGGCCGACCAAGTAGGGTCTCTCGCAACGCTCTCTTGGTGGGTTGATGCGGTGGCTGGATGCAGTTGGGCGGGTCAAGATGGGAGGCTTGAGTGATGGTGATGCTGGGCTAGGTTGATAGAACGATAGAGCATTGTGGTGACCTCAGCCTGGCAAAGAAATTTGTTCGCCGCGGCAGGGATTGTACTTGCGGGATTGCCGGCCGCAGTTCGGTCCATAGAAGACGGGGCGCTTCCCTGTCCGCAAGCTAGTGCCTCTTAGCGTTCCAAGCGATGCGGGGTACCCCATACTCGATGTAGGCCGCATAGCCCTATAACAATACGGGTATCCAGTACTTTCGCACGAAAAGCATCAAACCTTCGGCTTCCGTTTCTGTGATTATATCAAGCCTCAAACAGACATCGTCTTTCTCTGGAGAGGAGAATCAGCTTGTTCTACTTCAACGAGCTGCATAACTAGCCTGGCCGGTCTCCACAGTCTCCCGAGCATCTGCAACAAGCAGAGATCACCAACTCATTCAGGCCAAAAACCAACACCCACTCTGCATGTCTCAGCGGTTAAACAGCAATTCTCAACAGATTGGGGCGAATAAGCAAGCTTCGACAGGCCTCGTCTGCTGCACCATACAATTTCAAGAGCATTGGAGGCTGCAAAAACAAACACCTGAGAGCTCACCCTGAATTGCTTGCCGGCAACTCGAAACCCCTCATCGATGGTCTGGCCGTACAGCGTGCTGTGCTTGAGACGACCATGTATGTAAAGGGAAGGCTGGTGTTAGAATATACACACTGAAGAAAGCAAAAGCATGATAGTCAACACATTATACTATGTTGAGGCTGAGCGCGTGCCATGATAGCTTAGCCAGTGATGGCCAGCTGCACGGTATTACTGTGCAGTGTGCCTCTACAGCTATTGCCAAGCTCTGCTTCTTTTTACGGTGAGTGTCAGACGGGCGTGAACGACACAGCCTTCCAAGCACGGAACAGTAGATCAGAAGGAAAGTATCGGACGAGATGCTGCATATCGAACGCTGTCAAACGGTCCAAGAACCAGTCGGGAGTGGCGGAAAGCGCTTGCGGCATGACGGGCCCCGAATCAGAAGACGCGAGAAAAAGAAAGAAACCGTGCGAGACGATCCAAGCGATCCGTCAATGTGATGCCATTCAGGCGCCCGTGCGTGCTTCTGCAATGCATCGACGTGGAGTCGCGAGAGCTGTATGGCCTGAGACAAGGTAGAGAGCTGCAATATTGCTCAAGAGTGGTGAATCTCTCGTCAGTGAGACATGGTGGAACGCAGCTGTTTGTCTTGTGCCCCAGTCGGGCAGTTCACCAACGACAAGTCGATGGTGGAGTATGGGAATTGCGATCTTTGACAGCGTCAAAAAGGGGAAGATGGAAGGATGAGACCCGGTTGGCGACGGGATCGTCCACGGATAGAATGTAGAGGAGACAGACACTCGTTTCCGCCGGCCCTCAAGCCGCGCACTCTAGAGGGCAACTGCTATTGATATTGACAACGGGCCAGCAGAACCACTGGCAGACAAAGGCGCTGCATTCGGTTGGTGGCATTCGGGCCATGGAGCCTGTTAGGGTGATGCCATTGCACTGTAGCAGTGCGTCATTTTACGGGCCATCCGCCTTTTATGCATGTCTCTATCTCGCGTACAGAGCAGGGACGGCGGCTTGACAGAAGACTGGCCACTCGACGACTTGCCTTCTCTGCCCTGTGCCTGGCAGCCCTGGAAGGCCCGAAACTCGGTGGTGTGGCATGTACGTGTGAATGTGTGCGCGCGCGTTTGTATGTGTCGGCGCATATAAACAGGGAGTCATGGCCCGCGAAGGCTGCTGATCCAACTGAAGAGACTCGTTTCCTTGCTTCTGCTTCTTTCAGATTGGCCATGTCAGCCCGGCACCACGGGAAACTCGTTGCTCAGCTCTCTGCAGACCATGTGCTAGGCGTATCCTCGCCCTTTCGACGATGCACCCGCTCCACATCTACGGCGCCATGGTAGTGCCCACACCACCAGCCTCGGAACTCGGGGATGTGGGCGAGGCTGAAGAGTGCCTGGGCTGCCGCAAGATTGAGCAGACCAAGGCCAGGAGGTATGGACCTCACGCTGGTGGCGATGGTGAGTCTTGCGGATGACCTGTTCTTTGTGTCCTGGCGAGGGATTCCGTGGTTGAGCAATGGGTCGTTTGTGGATCCGAGCACGCGACACCACTTGGTAGCGTTTCTGTCGTGGTGAAGGCACGGCGCGCGTCTTCTTTGTGCATGTCTGTTTGACAAGGACTAAAAAATGGCTGGCAGGCTGGGTACAGCCTTAGAAGGCTCAGGGGCTTGATTCTAGTGGATCCTAGCCCCGGAAGATGTCAATGGACCCCTAACCTTACCCCTTCCCCACCATCTGTGACCTGCCAGGCCTGCCCCTCCACGCCTGACCCCACCATGTCAGGGCATTCAGCGGGACGCTGGGCCCAAAAACTGGGAGCGTCATTAGGGCTACTCTCTCCTCCATGTCCCCCAGCACGTCTTTTAGGGGTGTTAGTGGCCCTCGCTTGGCGCTGGCGTCATTTCGACAATGGGCAACGCCAGCCGTGGAGGGCCCAGCTTTTCAAACAAGCCCCCTTCTCACCAAAACATCAACAAAACTATCAACACCAGTACGGCAGTCCTTCCATGGACATAACACCGCTCCAGCTTTGCTTCCACTCTATGCCTATCCAGCAGCCCCTAACAGGAGCCTTCTCATTCACTTCTACTCATTCAGTCGCTGACTTGATTCTCTTTTCTGCTTTCCCCTCCAGCTCCTGATGCTCTCGCCCATCTCGACGCCGACCTCGATCTCGACACGGATCCGTCCTCGAGCATAATGTCCTGCACCACTACGAACACCGGCCAGTTCCAGGCTCCACATGACGAGTTCAACGCTCCTCTGCGCATTCAGGAGCTTGAGCACGACGAGACCGTTCTGACGCTTGCCGTCAGCGACAAGTACATCTTTGCTGGCACCCACACAGGCGAGATCTTTGCGTGGTCTCTTGCGACCTTTGAGCTTGTCAAGCGCTTCCAAGCCCACAAACGACACGTCCTGTGGCTCTACCTCTCCGACTCGGCTTCCCAAGCCACTACCACAGCCGCCACCACCACAGCCAACCCTGCCAGCTCAGGCTCGCCTTCGCCGATTCCGTCGGTCGACGGACCGACGAAATCCATCCTCGTGTCGAGTGCTGGAGATGCGATCGTCTCGGTATGGTGTCCAAACACTTTTGCCCGCCTATACGAGATTTACTGGCCCGACCACATCGGCGATGTCTTTTCCTGTGCATACTCGATCCAACAGGACACCGTCTACCTGGGCGCGCAGAATACGTCAATACAATGGGTCAAACTGAGCGATCCCGAGCGTCGCGTACCTCACGACAATCCAAACCACCCAGACCAACGTATAGACACATTTTTCGATTCAAAGGCTGTCGGCGGCAAGTCTACACCTCGCAAAAAGGACCAGAGGGAAGCTTTGATCCCTCCCGCCAACGAAACGCTCGAAATCTTCCGCTCCTCGATCGGCAACCGCTCACATTCAGGCTTCATATACTGCATGTTTGTTGCAAAAGGCCCTACAGTGCTCGTGGATCCTGGCGAGGAGGTTCTGATCACTGGTGGTGGTGAAGGGCGCATCAAGCTCTGGCAAATCAAGCAAGATGAAAAGTACAATGACATGGAGGAGTGGGAGGCGTGGGAGCACCGTGAGATTATGTGTCTGGGCGAACAGGACGGACAATCAGTCTTTCACATGGCAATAGATGGCTCATTCCTTTACAGTGGCAAGAAGAGAGGCATCATTGAACTGTGGGATCTCGACACCAAGCAAAAGCTGAGGGTCATCAAAGACCATAGCGGCCCCGACGGACGGTGCGGCGATATCATGTCTGTGCAGATGGCTTGGGGCAACTTGTGGTCGGCGTCTACAATTGGAACGGTGGCAGTACGTTTTCTCATGCTCTTTTTTCTCGCCCTGCCTTTGCTTGATCTTTTTTTTTTTTTTTTCTTTTTTGTTTCCCTTTTTCCCCCTTTTTTCCCCTTTTTTTTTCCTTGTTTTTGGTGGCTAACTAACATTCATGAGCAGAGACATAGCACCGTCCTCTCCAACAAAGCCTCTGACAAGGTCAGCCAAAAGTACCAGTGCTTGTCTCGCTGGAAAGCGCATGAAGGCAAGATACTATCGTCGGCCTACACAACATATCAAGGACACAATTATTACATTACCGGCGCCAATGACAACAAATTGAGCGTGTGGCGTGTGGACGGTATCCAAGAAGAGCCCGAAGACAACTCTGACGAATCTGAGCGTACCATGCTCTCATCGCTGCGCGAGTTCGTCTCGTACCGCACCATTTCTTCGCGACCCGAGTTCGCAGAAGAATGTCGCCAGGGAGCGAGCTTCTTGTGCAATCTGTTCAAGCGACTGGGCGCACAGGTGAACATGCTCTCTACGGAGAAGCTGCACAACCCCGTCGTGTGTGCTGTCTTTAGTGGCAAGCTGGAGCCAGCCGAGAAGCGGAAGCGCATCCTGTTCTACGGCCACTACGACGTTGTTCCTGCGGATCGCGATAGCAACAGTAAATGGGCGACTGATCCGTTCCAGATGGAGGGCGTCAACGGGTACCTGTACGGCCGTGGCGTGAGTGACAACAAGGGGCCGATCATGGCGGCCCTGTACGCAGTCACGGATTTGCTGCAGGCAAAGCAGTTGGACTCGGACGTCATCTTCCTCATTGAGGGCGAAGAGGAGTCGACGAGCCGCAACTTCCGAGAGACCATCAAGAGAAACAAGGGGTTGATTGGCAACGTGGACTACATCCTTCTGGCTAACAGCTACTGGATCGACGACGAAACGCCCTGCCTCACGTACGGCCTTCGAGGCGTGTTGCACGCCACCATCTGCGTGGACAGTGCTTATCCGGACTTGCACTCGGGTGTGGACGGCAGCCACATGCTGGACGAGCCCCTTGCAGACCTGATGCAGGTGCTGACCTCGCTCAAAGGACCGCGCAACAAGATCATGGTGCCCGGTTTCTACGACGCCGTGTTGCCTCTGACGCCAGACGAGGAGGCGCGGTACGAGGAAATCGTCAAGACGCTCAGCCGCCGACACCCGCACAATGGCACTGTCGAGCAGCTCAAAACGAGTCTGATGGCGCGGTGGCGGGAGCCCAACCTGACGATCCACGGCACCAAGGTGTCGGGCGTGGACGAGAGTGTCGTCAGCAGCCATGCGAGCGCCACCATTTCGTTCCGCATTGTGCCAGACCAGCAGGTCGATGACATTGTTGCGTCGCTCAAGGAGTTCCTGCGGGCCAAGTTTGCCGAGCTCGAGAGCAAGAACACGCTCACTATCAAAATCGACAACAAAGCGGAGCCGTGGCTGGGCGACCCCAACAACCAGATCTTCAAGACGCTGGAGCAGGCCATCATCAAGGTGTGGGGGCTATCCGAACCCCGACAAGAGACGGAGCAAGACGCCAACGGAGAATCAACAACCGGCGCCACAGCAGAAGGCGCCAGAGAAGAAAGCGTCGCTGCTGCTGGAACACAAGAAAAGGACGACATAGCGCCGACCAAAACAACCGCCGACCCCAAGACAGGGCTCGAGGTGGGCGGACCTGCCGTCAAGGGCCGGAAGCCGCTCTACATCCGCGAAGGCGGGTCCATCCCGGCCATTCGGTTTCTCGAAAAGGAATTCGAAGCGCCCGTGGCGCATCTACCCTGTGGACAGGCGACCGACTCGGCACACTTGGAGAATGAGCGTATTCGACTGGTGAATTTGATCCGGAGCCGGGAGATTTTCGGGGAGGCGTTTCGCAATTTGTGATTTGATTGATTGATTGATTTGGCTGGATGGGATGCGCTTGCCGGGTTAGGACTTGTTGGGGTGTCGAGAGAGCATTTGAAGGCATCAGTCAGTGTGCGAAGCTCGACGGAGTTGGATGCAGCGTTTTGTGCATACACACTGGAGTATATGGTGTGTTTGGGATTGGGAGTTACGGGTCTGGTTTCACGTTTGTTTGTTTGCAAATACAGCAGGGAAAGACCAAGACAAAAGGCAAAAAAAGCAGGACGACAACCAAAAAAGAAAAGGAAGAAGGATAACAAGATCGAATCATGGGGAAAATGGATAGACAAATTATCGTTATGCGGTGTGCGATACCCAAATAAAGCTCTCTTTTTTTTTGTTTCTTTTTTCCCTTTTTGTTTTAATATGTGAGGTACATTTGTTTTTCCATGTGTTGCATGGTATTCACCTCGTGCTTCGTTACGGTCGTTTTCTTATTTTTCCACTTCGTGTCTGTCCATCCGTTGATCGTCGTAATCATCTATGCAATCCTCTATCCAGGCCTCTCTATCCAGCTGATGTCCACACTGTCTTTACACACAAAGACAAACGCAACACCCCTTTCAATAATCATCTCCTCGACGCCCCATTCAAGCAAACCCAAACATCTGATCCATATCCAACCGCGCATCATCATCATCATCATCCACCACCACCACCGCGGCGCCCTCATCCCAATCCAAGTGGTAGTTCGGGAACAGCTCGAGCCCTTGATGTTCCAGGTCGCCAAGCGAGAGGTAATCCAGCTCCCCAGCAGCAGCAGCAGCAGCAGTCGTCGTCGTCGACGCGAACAGTAGGTCCATGGCATGTGTCGAATCATGGTCGCTGCCGTTGCTGCTGTGAGTAGTAGTAGTAGTAGTTGTTGTTGTTGTTGTTATATATGGATTCGACGGTGGTGGGAGGATCCCAGGCGCGCTGTTGTCGTCTGAGAAGCTAAATGGGAACGCGTTCAGCGGGGGGTAGGTTGTAGGTGTAGGTGTAGGATTGGGGAGGTTTGTGGGTTGTGTTTGTGCTGGTGCTGGTGCTGGTGCTGCTGGTGGTGGTGGTGGCATCGTCGCAGAGAACAAGTTTGGGGGGTCAAAGAATGTATAGGGGTTGCAAGAAAGGGGTGTCTTTGAGGGTATCGAGTGAATGGTGGTGGTGTTGCTGTTGTTGTTGTTGTTGTTGTTGTTGTTGTTGTTGTTGTTGTTGTTGTTGTTGTTGTTGTTGTTGTTGTTGTTGTTGTTGTTGTTGTTGTTGTTGTTGTTGTTGTTGTTGTTGTTGTTGTTGTTGTTGTTGCTCTGTTGCGATATCTCTGGAGTTTCACTCTCACCACCACCGTTCTGATGATAACCAGGAGCAGCAGCACCAGCTAAACCCTTCTCCCTCCCATCCTCATCCAACAAGCCCTTCAACTGGCGATACCACGGCTCAATCCTCGTCGTAAGGGCATTCAGCCACACCATGGGATACCGATACGTGTAGGAGGAGTACGAAGGAGAAGAAGAAGAAGCAGCAGCAGCAGCAGCGTCGTTTTTAGCCACGGCGGCGGCACTCTGCAGGCGGCGTTTGAGCGCGGCGAGGTAGGCGTCGAGACGCAGGGACGGCAGGTCGACGAGGTCGTGGCGCTGGGTGCGCCAGAGCTCGTGGGCGATGAAGAGCAGGAAGCGCAGGGCGTAGAAGACGCGGCCGTAGGGGAAGCCGCCGAGGTGGCGGAGGATGTCGGGGGGGTGGTCTTTGGAGGAGTACGAGGAGGACAAGGAGGAGGAGGAGGAGTGGGTGGAGCAAGAAGGGGCGGCGGCTGTGGAGGGAGAGGAGTCGGTGGCGGCGTGGGAGGGGGCCATGGTGGCGATGTCGAGGATGCACTGTGCTGCGCGGATGCATTTGCGCGTGTAGGGGAGCTTGTAGGGTGCGAAGAAGTTTTGGTCTGGCTGAGATGTTGTTGTTGTAGTGGTGTTGTTGGTGCTGTTGGTGGTCTTGTTGTCAACAGAGGAGGAGGAGGAGGAGGAGGAGGAGCCAGCGGCGGTGGATTTCCTCGCCCTGAGCACGGGGAGGCTGCGGCTGCGGATCTTGAAGTCGGCTGTGCCTGGAGGGTAGATGATTTCCGAACTGCATTCTGCCTGTTAGAACGGGGAAGCTGGGCCTCATCAGAGGCGACGAGGGGCGGTGGCGGTGCCCAGGACGGACTCACATGATGACGAGGTAGTAATGATAGTCGATCATCATGAAATCTGCCGCCAGTGTCAGCACCCGCCTCTCGACAACCCTAGCTCGCCCTTCTCGAAGCCCTCGAAACAGAAAAAACGCAACCCACCATTGACCAAGTCAAAGGGACACTCGGCCAGCCACCGCCGCCGCCGCTCCTCGAAGCCCTTGAGGATCTCATCCCTCGCCTCGTTGCTCAGCCCGCCCCCCACGACATGGCCCTGGTAGAGCGCCAGGATGGCATCCGCCGCGATGCGCACCAGCCTGGCCCACGCAACAAGCCGCAGGTCGGCCTCGTTCATGTGCGCCCGCGCCGCCGCCGCCGTGCGCAGGATGCGCATGCTCGGGCGCGCCAGGGGCATCAGGCGCAGCACCGAGACCTGGCGGCTCTTCATGAGCAACGAGAGCGTCAGCCAGTGGCAGTAGAGCACGGCGCGGGCGAGCTGCGCGTCGCGCGCGGTGCAGGTCGCTGACGCGGGGAGCGGCGGCAGGTCGTCGCTGTGGTCGCTGTCGTCGCTGTCGTCGTCGTCGGCGTCGTCGGCAAGGAGAAGAGCATACAGAGGCGAGGAGTGGGCCAGCTGCACAGCCAGGCGCACGCCGACCTCGCACAGGGCCGTGGCCTGGCTGCACGAGTGGAAGCCCGCCATGACGGGGTCCCCGAAGGCGAAGTAGACGTTGAGGGCCTGGATGGTGTCGAGGGCGTCGTCGAGCTGGGCACTCTCATCCGCCCTGCTGCCGCCTTCTGCTGCTTGCGGCTTTGGGGAGAGCGGCGCAGCAGCCACGCGCGCGTCGATGATGGCGCGGAGCTGCATCGACAGTGCGGGCGCGAGGCTGTGCAGCGCGGCACTCCCTGTGGCGGCGGCGCAGAGGATGCTGAGCCAGAAGACGGGCTGGCGGCGCCGGAGCGGTGGTCGTTGGGGCGTGCTTGTGGCTCTGGTTCTGTGGTCGTCGTCTTGATCGATAGGGTCCTCTTGCTCCTCCTCGTCGTCGTCGTCTGGGACAAAGAGGCCAGGGAGGTTGCCGGCGACACGGACGCGGAACTCGTGCGTGAGCTGGTCGGCTTGCGCGTCTGTGAGAAGGCCTTGGTCGACGACATCTGGGGTGGGATGAGCAGACGTCGGCAGGGAGGCAGGGAGAGGATAGGAATGTCGGTGACAAGACCGAGGCTGGTGCTGGGCGACACTGGGCGCAGTAGTTACGCTGCACAACGCAGATGGCGACGACAACGGTGGCGATGATGATGGCGGCAACGATGGCTGGCCTTCTTCTCCTTTCCTTCCCTGCCCATCCACAGCCTCGACACCGTCCGAAACCCGCGCCTTCTCACCGTTCTCGCTCGCTGTCGCGGCACGTGAAACCCGCTTGCTGACCTCCTTCTCCAGCCGCAGCTGCATATCCCTCACCCTGCGCTCCAGCTCCGCAATGCGGTCGTTCTTGGTCCGCGTCGGCCGCCGCCGGGGCCCCACGGGCGAGAACACGCAGGCGGTGCCGTGCTTGAAGCACCGCCGGCAGCCTGCGCCCGTGGGCGACTGCGGATCCGGCACGCAGCGCACCTTGGAGACGTGGCACGAGTCGCAGGCCTTGTTGTAGCGGTTGTTGCCGTTGTGTGGCCCGCTTCTCGGCGCTGGAGGGCGTGCTTCTCGCTCTGGCATTGTGGTGCTGCTGGTGTGGTTGTCTTTGTCTGGCAAAGTGGTAGCTGGGGCGGATATAGGGGAGGGTGAACAAGAAACGTACGGTGAGGGTGAGCGAGGGATGGTGACAGGGCATGGGTGTAGGAGGAACGAAACTCTATCTGTGCCCTTTCTGGATCCTCAAAGGTCTGTAGAGCGAGCATCTTGCTGGGGTTTCTGCTCTGAGATCAAGAGGAAGAACAAGAAGAAGAAGAAGAAGAGAGGGCAGAAAGGTGCAGAAACGTATCCACGTAGAGCCATGAGTAATCAGTCCACTGAAAGTTACAGGTCTGCTTTTACATAGTACTTTACAACGCACTCACTCACTTACTTATGGAGATCTACTGACTTGTTGCCCCCCCGCTGTGGACGGACGGACGGACGTTGATATCTTAAATCCCCGTGCCGTTGCGGGCCGTGACAGTGCACCGGTGCCGGTGTGGACTCTTTTCTTGTAAACTCCTTCTTCTTCTTCTTCTTCTCCTTGTACGACAAGAGACACTTGTGGCATTTGTAAAAGACCTTCTTAAATCAGCACGTCGTTTGCTCATTGTGCTTGCTCATTTGCGCGCCCACAACGGGTACTTGCGCGCCATTTATATTCGTCCATGCTCATGTTCTTTTTTCTCTGCATGGGCGCTTGCATTTTTGGCTTTCCTGCCATGTTTCGTATCCCTTTTGATCAACATGGCTTCTGCCCAATAGAACGAAGCAGCGAGTACCGTGTGTAGCTGACGCACGTTTTTTGTCCCAGGCACTGAAAAGCAATGGAAAAGCGATCAAATGACATGACTATGTACTTTTGGTGGGGGTTGAGAACGAGTAACCCAATCAAGAAAAGAAGAAGAGAAAGAAAAAGAAAAAGAAGGGGGGAAAAAGAAGGGGGAAAACGCCATCGGCAAGGCATCCTGGTTGTTGCACGTATTATACTCTCCTATAATATGCAAGTCATCGATACAGAAACGGCCACAGCTAGAGCAGCAGCAGCAGCCCGTACAAATTGACAGATGACAAGCCTTCTTCTGCAAAAGAGAGGAGGGGAGGGAGTCTACTTGTGCCACGTGCCACGGCATCTGGGTGGCTGGCTGGCTTCATGTCGTGTGCTCGTGTATATTTCACGACCTTTGACCCGAGAATGGGATATCTGCGGAAAGGACAACTTATACGAAAGGCCATCGCCAGAGAACGGTTCGCTCGTGAGCATGTGGTGAGAGGAGCCATCCACACACCAGAACAAGAAACAAAAAACACAACATCACACTGTGCTTAGAAATAGGCATTGCTCCAACCAAAGGCTGTGCTGTGCTTACAGTACATGGCAGCACTTTGACAGCCTGATCAAGTCCCAAGATAATAATGCATAGAGCGAACTAGTCGTGCAAGTAAGCCCGATTCCAGCTCATCCAGAGAATCCTTTCCCCCCCCAAATGGGCCCCCTGGCCCCGGCTCGGTGTTTCGATTGGGAGCCGAAGCCGGGAAATGGGTGAGGCACTGGTCACGCTGTGAGGGTGCGGGATGGACGGGAGAGAAGCAAAGCAAAGGGAAAAGGATCAGCAGAAATTAGCTGCCTAGATGAGTGACATTTCGTCAAGAAATGATAGATAGCAAGGGCTAATCAGCAAGCAAGGCTAATAAACGACGTTCCAATCTGACTCACTTGGGGAGGAGGGGGGGATCTGACTGGCAGGACGGGCATACAAACACGGTTGTTTGACTGGCAGACTCGTGAGTATTCCACGCCCTTTCCAGCACCCTCAAAGTGGACCTTATCACCGCTATTCCCGAGGAAAACATCGTGGCCTACAGGCCATGCATCCATTGCTTATGTTTTGTTTTTTTGCCGGCCAAAGAGCGAAGAGGGAGAGCGAAAGGAAGAGTGATGCGCGGCGAGGGGGGGTTGTACGGAACCGAGACTGTCGCTTTGTTATTAAAAGCCCGCACAGTAGCATTTTCTCGTCTCAACTACAGCAGCTTGGGGACGTAGTTCTGTTGCTCGTGCCACGTTTTGTCTTGCAGAAGGGCTGGCTGGCAGGCTGGCTGTCTGTCTGGCTGTCTGCTTGGCTTTCTCTGAACGAGTTCCACAGATTCCAGTTCCATAACACTTGGGTTGCACGAGCATATGTCTATATGCATGTATATCTGTATGTACAGGCATTATTCAGTTTATCAACCCTCTCCCTCGGCTCCAGATCACTTGACCATTTCCCTCGCCCTGAGTTGTTGTCCAACTTGCATGTCAAGTTGACAGCATTCAAGACAGAACAAAGAGCACCAGGATACAATCAGAAGCGTGCTACGCCACGAGACCGACCAGTGAGCTACAAGTCTCTTCCAGGATCGCGCGTGGCGCCTGGAATTGTTGAAAGCAATGGAGGAAAAGAATATCGACGCCACGGCCGCCACCAGCCAACGTCACCATCCCCGTCACCCGCCACAGACTGCGGCAGTCACCGTCGGCAGTGATGTGGAGCGAGTGGCTTCGTCGACTGAGTCCACGGCCAGCGCCACCGAGATGGACGAGGAGAAGAGGCCAGCTTCTCCTGTCCACGATGCCAAACAGCAACAGCAGAGCAAGATCCACAGCGACCAGGCCGACGTCGACCTGGAAAAGGGCCACCTCGGAACCCACAACAGCAAGGCGGCTGGCCCAGCAACGTCGAGTGATGATGATGATGACCGCTCCGAGGACGATGGACACGGCGAGCCCGATCTCGAGCATCAGGAAGTCCAAGACATTGTGCCCGGCCACAGTCTCGATCGAGAGCTAAGCAGAGTGGGTTTCCGCCAGCAAAACGGACGCCTCTTTTGGAGGGCGGAATCGTGTGTGTCGTTGCATGGTGGCGCTGACTTGTTGCCCTCTCGTCTCCCGTTCTTCCCCGTCCCTCTAGGCTCACGACGTGGAAAGCATCCGAACCATTGAGACGCGCCACAGCATCCGCTCCAAGGTCTCGCGCGTCTTTAGCCGACAGAGCCGCAAGAGCAAGAAAGGCGACGGCCTCAAGCGCAGCCTGGTCCCCGAGACGGACCTGGACGCGGGCATCGTCGGCTGGGACGGGCAGGACGACGCGGCCATGCCGCTCAACTTCAGCGCCACCAAGAAGTGGCTGCTCGTCGGCCTGCTGTCGGCCATCACCCTCGTCACGCCCTTTGCCTCGTCCATCCTGTCGCCGGGCATCGCGTCCCTCATGGACGAGTTTGGCGTGGGCAGCGCCATTGTCGGCGCCATGACCGTCAGCATCTACCTGCTCGGCTACGTCGTCGGCCCCATGTTCCTCGCGCCGCTGTCCGAGATCTACGGACGCCGCCCGGTGCTCGGCGTGGCCAACGCCACCTTCTGCTGCTGGCAGGTGGGCTGTGCGCTCTCGCCCAACATTGCCGCCCTCATCGTCTTTCGCTTCTTGTCTGGCGTTGGCGGCTCGGGCTGTCTGACGCTGGGGGGCGGTGTCATTGCCGATCTCTTTCGCCCTGAGCAGCGCGGGTTTGCGATGGGGATATGGCTGATTGGGCCTCTTGTTGGTGAGTATAGCTCTGCGTTGTTGTTGTTATAATGTCTTCTTTTTTTTATCGTCTTCTTCGTCTTCTTCTTCTTCGTCTTCTTCTTCTTCGTCTTCTTCTTCTTCGTCTTCTTCTTCTTCGTCTTCTTCTTCTTCGTCTTCTTCTTCGTCTTCTTCTTCTTCTTCGTCTTCTTCTTCGTCTTCTTCTTCTTCTTCGTCTTCTTCTTCTTCTTCGTCTTCTTCTTCGTCTTCTTCTTCTTCTTCTTCTTTTAATTCACACCACAGTCGCTGTCAACACCATGCTCACAAACAAACAAACAAACCAGGTCCCACCATTGGCCCCTTGGTCGGCGGCTTCATCGCCGAAACCATCGGCTGGCGCTGGGACTTTTGGATCGTCCTCATGGTCGCCGTGCCCATCACCGTCCTCATCGAGGTCCTCAACCAGGAAACCAACCACTCGATCCTCATGCAGCGCAAGACCGCGCGTCTCGCCCGCGAGCTCGGCCGCGACGACCTCCGCAGCTGCTACGACACCTCGCACCCCGTGGCCCCCGGCGGCGGCACGCGCAAGGCCACGCGCAGCCAGATCCTCCTCAACGGCCTCGTGCGCCCCCTCAAGATGCTCTTCCTGTCGCCCATCGTGCTCCTGCTGAGCCTCTACATCTCCTTCACCTACGGCGCGCTCTACCTGCTCTTCACGACCATCCCGGCCGTCTTCGAGGAGACGTACGGCTTCAGCACCGGCATGACGGGGCTCGTGTACCTGGGCATCGGCGCGGGCACCACGCTGGGCTGGCTGGTGCTGACGCTCTACTCGGACCGGACCGTCATCCGGCTCGCCAAGAAGAACAACGGCGAGTTTGTGCCCGAGATGCGCCTGTGGATGGCCATTTGGTTCTCGTGGCTGCTGCCCATTACCTTTTTCTGGTACGGCTGGTGCGCAGAGTATAAAGTGCAGTGGATGTCGCCTATCCTGAGCTTTATACCCTTTGGAACGGGGCTGATGGGTGTTTTTATGCCCATTACTACGTGTGTCTCGTCTTTTCTTTGTCTTTTTCCTTTTCCTTTTCCTTTTCCTTTCTTTCTTTCTTTCCTTTTTTCTTTGCCTCTTTTCGTTGCTTTGATTTACATTCATTTATACATCGAAAAGAGGCAAGAAACTGGCACCCCCCCCCCAAACTAACACACAACTCACACACACACCCCCCGGGCAGATACCTCGTCGACTGCTACCCCATGTATGCCGCGTCCGCCATCGCCGCCAACACCGAGCTGCGCAGCCTCGTCGGCGCCTTCTTGCCCCTCGCCGGCACGCCCATGTACGACACGCTGGGCCTCGGCTGGGGCAACTCGCTGCTGGGGTTCCTGTGCATCCTCATGATCCCGCTGCCGATTGTGTTTAACCGGTATGGGAAGCAGCTGAGGGCTATGGAGAAGTTCAAGTTATAGGGAGCCCCCCTCTGCCCCCCCTCCTTGGTGTAGATTGAGGAAAGGATGAGAAGGGGGGGGGGGGTTGTCTTTTCTGTGTTGATATTGATGGACTGGACTGAACTGGACCATGGTGATGTTTTAAAGTTCTGGAGAAAATGATATGTAATGCTACTTCAATATCAGGGTGGGATCCTTCTTGTTTGAGCAGTTCCCGCGTATATCAATCACCTGAAGAAGGCACGCAAAGTCATCTATGAACCCCGTGATAGTTCACCCAAGAGCATAGTTGGATAAAATATGAAGTACGCTCCTGACAATCTGATCTAAACACCATCAAGAGCTCTTGTGTCTGGATGTCGTTAGTCTAGACCAAGCGTATGACACCATGACAGTTGATACAATATAAAAAAAGAAAAATTAGACCAGAGCAGTTCTCATCAACTAGTCACTAGCGACCAAGTCTCACGATGTTAAAATTGCAAAGGGAAATGAATGCCCAGTTGACATATAATGCCCGTCGTTTTCCTCACATCTCAATGGCTGTCTGGATATTCAATTCGGCACGTATAACATCTTTCCATATACATCGATCGATACGGAGGTCCGTGTAATGGTCTCGATACATTAAAATATATCAGATTACAATGTTCAAAAACGCAGTATATCCACGGCACCGTTGATCATCTCACTTGAAATCCGGTTGGACGTCCGTCAAAACCTGCAAATGTTAATTCGTAGCTGTGGGAATCTTCTCCCACGTCTTTTTTTTTTTTTTTTTTTCTCAAATCATAGTTACTTGCACAAACCTATAAATCTATATAAATATAATCTTGCGGTCACCTTACCTTTGCACATTCAAGATGCATCGCATATCTTTCACATGCTAAAACAAAAAAAAGTAAAAAGTAGCTGAACTGTGGCATATCTATACAAAGTCCATGGCAAACTCTCTCAAGTCCGTTGGTCCGCACATGTGATTAACTGAAAGTTTAGAATTCACCCAAGGATGCGCACAAAAAAGGAAGAAGAAGAAGAAAAAGAAAAGAAAAACTGTTCGCAAATTCAATATCATCGAATTCCGTCTTATTCCTTCTTTCCCCTTCCTGTCAAAAGATCGAATGGTCCGCCCGCATGGCTATCAATATCAAAAGTCAAAACACCAAAAGGCCTCGGTAAGCTGCACAGTCAGTTCTCTGTAACTTGTGTACATCGTTGGCGGGCGGGTTCATTGTCTTCTGGATAGTCTGCTGTCTCACCAACGGCACATGATTTATGATATGTATATATACAAGCTGCACCATTATTTCTCTTATCACAGCAGTATCAGATTTCGGGCCCCCAACCGTAGAGAGGGATGCCTGCATACAAATAATACCACAACACCGCAACCGGTCCTGCCAGTTGACACCAGCGCAATGGGACGCACCCTGGGCTTACTCTATCACCCAAAAGAGACACCAGAGAAACATTTTTGTGTGTCAAGAGCATGAAAAGGCTTATCTTTTTTTTTTTTTTGTTGTTGCTGAATGGATTTGAGTAAAAGGGTGGGGGGTTGTTGTTGTGTGAAGCTGCTTTGGGAACTCTCGGCTCCAAACTGTCGGATACGTTCGTGGAAAATAAAACACAACGTTCTGGATTTCTTTTTTGGGGGAGGGGGATCTGCTGACACTGCCTACCTGTGGGATTCAGAGAGCGTCCCAGCAACCCGGTAAAGATGTGTGAGATGCAAGCAGGTGGAAAATGTGAGTTGTTGGGGTGCCTTTGTCTCAAAAAGTTGAGACACGCGCCACACACACAGAGAAAGACAGAGAGAGAGATAGTGGGAAGATCAGATTGCTATCTCGCCTTTTTGATAGAGTTTGCGTGGGGGGGTGGGACGGAGAGAGAGCAACGTGCTTTTGGAACTGCCACTGGTATGCTGCCGGGTTCATCAAAGACTGGATTTTATGACAGGTTACTTTGCATCCACGATGCTTTGGGATCGTGAATCTCAGGAGGAGGAGGAGGAGGAGGTGGATATCTACTATATACGGATCAGAGTAGCAAAAGTATGTCTACTAAACCCGGCCTCGGGGGGTTTTGAGAATCATACATTAGTATTAAAAGGCCATAATGTACAGTGATGGGGCCAACCATGTGTCACTGTGTACTTTTGCTTCTCCCCCTTTTTCGTTTTTTTTTCTTCTTCTTCTTCTCTTCTCCTCTCGAGACCCTTGCACCAGTCTCCCGAGTGGACGCCTCCATGGCGCTCATTCGAGAAGTGATCATCCCATCTCCATGTGCTTTTTTCTTTTCTTTTGGCGAGGGGGGTACTTGGGCAAAGGCTTTTTTTCTGCCCCAGCCTTACTACTATGTGGATAGTAAGTACTGTACGATGGGCCAAGACTAGATAATAAAAGAATCTGCAGGATGGGGTGGTGGATACGGGTGCCTTTGCCTCCCCATTCGACACGTGAACGAGCAGAAAGAGAGGGAGAGAGAGAGAGAGAGAGAGAGAGGCGTTTCCTCTTTTCTCCGCACGAAAATGACAAATTCAAGGGCCCATGTGCAGAGCGCCACGGTGCCACCTTTGCAGCATTCTACTGCACGCTTTAGACATTGTTGCTGCAGAAACGTGGGTGTGGTGTGGTGTGGTATCACGATATCATGCAGGTTTTGTGGTTGCTGCGGTGTGACCCTCGGACTTTCTTCAGCTACCATCAATGCACTACGACACGGCATTTTCAGATGGCAAGGGAGAAATGAAGTAGAATGATTAAATCAACACTCCAAAAAAGAAAAAAAAAAAGGCCAGAGACAGGTCTGACCCTTCATCTCGGGACTGATACCAGACAGTTGGATGCATGCATGCAGCCAACATGTCTTGCGACATCTCTTGACAAAACAGTGGCCAGGCAAACAATGGATTGCAGAAACCCAAGTGTACACGTGCCATGGAGATCTTTCTCTTTTCCTTCCTTTTCTCTTTTCTTTTCCCGCCTTCCTTCCTCTGGCGGTTTTGTTTTGGCATGTCCCATCATACTTTGCGCGGGGGCTGGGAAACCTCCATCTGCAAACGACCATCGCCCAGTCAAGCCCTCGCGAGATTGGAAACGGCCAGGCTGGGTTTGGGATAACAAAGAAGAGCCAACAAGAGCTAGGCCGCAAAGGGCCAGCCAGGTTCTCACTGGCCTCTCAAGTACTGGGCTGGGCTGTGTCCCGTGGCACCGTCCGCCCGCCCGCCACAAACGCGGGCAAGCGGTCGTCGTTCGGATTTTTGACACGGGGCCAATAGCTCACAAGCACACGAAGCAAAAGAGGCTGGGAAGCTTGGTGGTCTTGGTGGTCTTGGTGGGAGACCTGGACCTGGACCTGGACCCGGGACGTAAAGTAGAAAACGCCCAGCTTGAAATCAAGCATTCTAGCATTCCTAACGGACGAGGGACGCGGCTCACGACGGAAGCTAATACACTTGTGGTAGCCCGGGGATGGATTGGAATCCCTGGCCGGGCTGGCATCGGCGCATTTTCTTTCTTTTCCATGGTGCTTTTCGCGAGGGTGGCCCAAGATGCTCGGGGCGTTGTCACTGTAGGTGAGTGAGGCTTCTTTCTCATTGCCAGTTCCTTGCTTGCTTTTCTCGTCTCTTGGAGTCTCGCGCGAGCTCAGGATGGGGGCACGAGCACATGACTGCAGATAATATTATCCTTATTCTTATTCTTCTTCTTCTTCTTATTATTATTCTCCGCGATTCATGCTTGATTTTATACATGGTAATGCAGCGGGGCCATGGCCATGGACGAGACTGAGACTGGGCACCAAAGTTTAATTTCTTTGGCCGCCTGCGTGATGAATCGACTCTGTCAGTGTCTCTCTCTCTCTCGCTCTCGGGGCCCCTCAACCGTCACCCAAAGTATATTCGCAGCAGGACAAAGACCGAGCTGCAAGAAACACACGAGCAGAAAGAGGCTACCTTGTGCCTTTCACCCGCTTGTAGACTGCTCGAACCAGGCCGTGAGTGGGCACAAACTCGGGCCCAAGAGAGGAAGACGACGGACGCATGGCAAAAGATGCAGAAGGGGGGAACCAGCCGGGAACAACGGGCCAGTTCTCGTTCTCTCCTTTGCCCCCGGTTCCCCTCCCGCGGACAAGTGAGAGTGAGAGTGAGAGAGAGAGAGAGAGACAGAGAGAGGCTCCATATATTCTCACTGTACTGTGGTTCTATGTACACAGTACACTGCCTTGTCCTGTCCTGGCCTGGGATTCGTCCAACGGCTCGGCGAAAACGTCCCATCGACATGACGTTGCCATGTTTCTGCTCCACCACGGTGCCCCAGACCCAGCCCGTTTTTTTCCCTTTCCTGCCCTCGCCCTCTTCCTATAGGATCCAGGTGCGTGCTTGTCTGGGTTTGTTTTCTTGCCTTTTGCCCCCATGCCAAACCTTGGCCTTGACTGCATACAGCCAGCCAGCCAGCCAGCGTCCCTGTCTGCATGTACAGCTACTTTTGAATCCCCAAGACCCGCAGTCTCTTGTCCCCAACGTATCAGATGATGGAGACGCAGACGGGTCCCGGGATGTAGCCGACGAGGGACCCTCACAGCCAGACAATGAGACCCCACGGGGTACCCCGCGGCTTGCTATTCACACACACACACTCTCTCTCTCTCTCTGCGCCATGTTTGCTGTACTGTATTCATGGTCGATCACTGCCCTCTTGGTCTGGTCTCTCTCTGTCTGCAACATGGGGGGCCCCAAGCAGTTGCACGCGGCACGTGAGCGGTCCACAGACGCAGGATCCGGTCCCCTCCATCTCCCATCAGAACCCAAGTGCCAAGGTCTAGGTCTTGGCCAGTGTGCTGAGGGTTGGTTGTCTGTGTGTGTGTGTGTCTAATCAGACTACCAAAGCCGTGGTACATGCGTCCCCAGACTTACTAGAGATGCAAACGCATCCGGGGGAGAGGGGGGCTGTCCCAGGGTCCCATGGCTCGATCGATGCCTTTGGCTTGGGATTGGACGGGCTATGGAGATGGGATGGATGGATGGATGGATGGATGATGGGAGGATTGCATGGCCAGACAAGGTCCAAATAAGAAAGGGCGCTCGCTGGCATACATAATAAAGCCCTGGGACCCCGCCGTTGACACCATCAACACCACCACCACCAACAACAACAACACCAGCAAATGGACGTTCCTTTTTCCCACTCATCGAACAGGGTTGCAGAGAGCGTGTAGCCTTGACCCTTGAATCCTCTTTGCTTTTCACTTTCCTCTTCTCCTTCTCCTCCTTCTTTACCGTCACCTTCTGCCCGCCCAGCATGAGTGAGAAGCCCATATCCCCCGGCGTCGACATTGACCACGACGAAAAGATTGCCGTCAAGGACGTCGCCCACGATGAAAAGGTGGCTGTCAACACTGGCGATGCAGAGGCGCACCGCACAGGCAAGGCCGTGGCCTTGAATCTGGTCGAGAATCCGCTGAAGGTGAGCCGCCCCCCTCGTCGTATTCTCCTTTTATATATAGATAGTCTGGTCATTTGCTCACCTCGCTCTCTCTCTCCCTCTTTCCTTCATCTTAGCGCTTCTCCCCCCAACAAGCGTTTGAAAACGGGCGCGTCTTTGCCCAGAGCCATGGCATGCCCGAGCACGCCGAGCTCTTTGGCCGCGCGGCCCTCGTGGCGCGCGAACCGACGCGCTTCGAGACGACGGGCGGCCTGCACGACGACGAGCGCACGGCGCTGGCCTACGAGCGCGACCACAAGTGGCACGGCCCGGCGATGCTGTGGTACTCGATTGCGCTGTGCGCCATTGGCGCGGCCACGCAGGGCTGGGACCAGACGGGGTCCAACGGCGCCAACCTGTCGTTCCCCGAGGAGTTTGGCATCAACGGCACCGGCAGGGACGAGTGGATTGTCGGCCTGATCAACGCCATCATCTTCCTGACGGCGGGCTTGATGTAGGTTTTCGTCTTGTGTTCTGCTTTCGGGGAGGCGAAGTGGTGTGTCAGTTGCATATCGGGCACTCGCGCTGACCTTTTGCACAGCGGCGCCTTCATCGTCGACCCGCTCAACCACTACCTCGGCCGCCGCGGCGAGATCTTCCTGACGGCGTGCTGCCTGACGGCGACGCCCATCGGGTCCGGGTTCGCGCAGTCCTGGCAGGGCCTGTTCGCGGCGCGCTTCATCATGGGCATCGGCATCGGCGCCAAGAACGCGACGGTGCCCATCTACTCGGCCGAGATGGCGCCTGCGCGCATCCGCGGCGCGCTCGTCATGTTCTGGCAGCTGTGGGTCGTCGTCGGCATCTTCCTGGGCTTCTGCGCCAACGTCATCGTCAAGAACACGGGCGCCATCGCGTGGCGGCTGCAGCTCGGCTCGGCCTTCATCCCGTCCTTCATCCTGCTGCTGGGCATCTACTTTTGCCCCGAGTCGCCGCGCTGGCTCATGAAGCACGGCCGCCACGCGCAGGGCTTCCGCTCGATGCTGCGCCTGCGCGCGCACCCCGTCATCGCCGCGCGCGACTACTACTACTCGTTTGTGATTTACGAGGAGGAGCTCAAGGAGGCGCGCGGCGCGGGCTACTTTGCGCGCCTCAAAGACTGCTTTACCGTGCCGCGCATCCGCCGCGCCAACTACGGCGCGTCGACGGTCATGATTGCGCAGCAGATGTGCGGCATCAACAGTGAGTTCTTTTGTCGTCTCTCTCTCGATTTGCCCTTCTTGTCTGTCTTGTCTTGACGAGAAGGAGAGGAGGCAAACACAATGCTAACGACTCTTTTCCCCCCTGCCAAACAGTCATCTCCTTTTACAGCTCGACCATCTTTGAGAACGTCGGCTACTCGGCCACCCAGGCTCTGTACGCGTCTCTGGGCTACGGTGCGGTCCAGGTCGTGTTTACCATTCCGACGCTGTTCCTGATCGACACCAAGGGCCGAAGAACACTGACTCTGGCGGTGCGTTTTTTTTTCTTCTTTTTTTTGCCTTTCCTTTCCTCTCTTCTCCCCTTAAAAAGATTGTTGGGCCCATAACACTAACACCACTTTGACAAAGACGTTCCCTCTCATGTGCATCTTCCTGCTGGCTGCTGGTCTGTCGCTGCTCAACACGACCGGCAGCAAAGGCGCCCAGATTGGGCCCGTTGTCTTGTAAGCGTTTGATGGTTTTTTTTGTTTTTGTTTTTGTTTTTGCAATCTGTTGAAGAAAAAGAAAAAGAAAAAAAGAAGAACCACACGGCTAAATCCAAACCCAACAACAACAGATTCGTCTACCTCTTTACCATCTGCTACTCGCTCGGCGAAGGCCCCGTTGCCTTTCAGTACTCGGCCGAGGTCTTTCCCACCATCCAGCGTGAGCAAGGCATGGCCTGGGCCGTGTGCATCAACAACACGTTTGGTAAGAAAGACGATCACCCTTGAAAGAAAGACGATATATCCACAGCCGTGTATATATATATATATATTATATGCTAACATTGTTTCTTCTTCTCCCCAACCAGCTGGTATCCTCAGCTTGACCTTTCCCCGTATGAAGACCGTCATGACACCCACAGGAGCCTGTAAGCCAATAAACCCTATCCCCATTTATCCCATCCATTTATATATATATATATTAAATATTAATTTCATTTCCTACAGTCGGCTTCTACGCAGGCCTCAACCTCATCGCCTGGTTCCTCATCTTCTGCTTCGTGCGCGAGACCAAGCAGCTCACGCTCGAGGAGCTCGACCAGGTCTTTTCGGTGCCCACGCGCCAGTTCATCGGCTACGAGCTGAAAGTGTGGCTGCCCTACTTCCTCAAGCGCTACGTCTTGTTCCGCAACGTCCCCAAGCCGCCGCCCATCATCGAGCGCGACACCAAGGAGGGCGAGTCCGCGTCCGAGACGTTGCCGGGGTATACGGAGTGAAGAACTTGCAAGTTGAAAGGGGGGGGGGGTGGAAGAGAAATAGAAGAAGGGAAGAAGGGAAAGAAGAAGAAAGAAAAAAGAAAAGAGAACAAAAAAGAGAAAGGAAAGCATGAATACGAAGGACAAAGGGGACACAAGAGGAAAGCCCAAAAGGCAAAGGTAATGAGAGAGCGCGAGAGAGAGATATTCATACTACACAAAGGGTAATATTCAACAGGCAAGGAAACATAGCCAGAGAACCAAGGGGCAGCTGGTAGACCTCTGAGGAAATCCATGGGGTTTTTCTTTTTCCTTTCTTCCTTTCTTTTCGAATCTTGAGCGTGTGTTCGTGTGTGTTCGTTCTTCTGGTTTCTTGTCAAGTAGCAAGTCATAACATACATGATGGAGCAAATGACCACCACCACAGAGTTAACTTGGCTTTGGAAATATCCTGTCTTTTCTGGAGGCTCTCAGAGCATAGCATGGCCTTATTTTATGTACACACACACACACACACACACACACACACACACACACACACACACACACACACACAAAAAGAAGTGAGTGACTCTTTTGCTGGAGTATGGGGGATTAATAAAGTCCACGCTTTGCTCTGTAGAAACCACATCGGTCAATCAATACGGTAAATAGATGCCCACCCAGAGCCTTGATCTGTTCATGAGGAGCCACTGCAACCCACCATCAGCCTCAGCCACTCGCTTACTTGACCGCAAACAAGGCCGAGTGAGTGAGTGATTAGTCACCGGTCAGCGAGCCATGCCCACCCCGCTGCCGTGCTGTGCTGTGCTGTAAATGGGGATTCATAAATCAAAGCAGGAAATTAATCAACATAAAAGACAAAGTATATTATATAATAAAATAAAATAAAATAAAAAGGATCCAAAAACAGGATAGGATAGGATTGGATTGGTGCAAGTAGAAACCAAGCCCCGCCATCCGCCGTGGATGCGCAAATGCGCAGTGGCAGTTGACAGATTTAATCATTCTCACAAGGAAACCTACGTCCTTTTTTTTTTTTTTTGACTCATTGAGAAAGAAAAAGAATTGGATTTGGATCTTGAGCATGGAGGGAAGAAAGAAATGCAATGCCTTGTATACAACCAGGTCGTTCACCAAGATTCGTATAAGAGAGTCGATGCTCCAGATCGTAACCCAACCATCGTCACTCTCGGCTCTTTATTCTCGATACTCGATCAGATCAGTCAGATCAACTCATCTCCTCGTTGACCGCTATAAAGAACACTATATTCATTCAGCTTAACTTATCTATCATTCAAAACCCTCGCGCCGTTAAAAAAAGAACAAAGAATCTCCCCCCCCCCCCAATATAAAAGACAATGGACGACCACGCCTCCGCCGCCCTCCTCCAATCCGCCATCGCCGCCCTCAACGCCATGCCCTCCTCTCCCCTTCACCACACCATTGCTACCAGCAACAGCAACACCACCACAACCCCCTCCCTCCCCCCAGCCCTCCTCGCCCTCCCCCGCCGCAGACCCCACCCCCAGCGTCCGCACGCCCAACGCGTCGCAGAACTCCTCTTTCCCACCCTCCCACCAGTCACAGCCCTCATCCGGTACGAAGAGCAGCGCAAACGCGCCGTAGCCGCCTACCGCGCCCTCACCCTCGCCCTCACGCAAGCTGCCACCGCCACAGCCCGCCGCCGCAGAGAAGCCGCCGCCGTCGGCGGGCGACGGCCGTGGAAGGGCCCGCTGGAGGATCCGGTTGAGATGCCGAGGGCGGTGCCGATGCCGGTTGTGGTGGGGAAGGAGGAGGACTTCCGCGACTGTTTTGCGTTTTTGAGGCGCGGTGGGGTTGTCGAGGATGCTGTGGCGGCGGCGGCGGCGTCGGCGTTGTTAAATGGTGGGGCTTTCGATGTACACAAGGAGGATATACACATCAACAGCAACATGAGACTCGGCACAGAGCCCATCCACGGCGTGCCCCTCGTGGAATTCCCCCGCGGCGTCGTCTACGCAGACGGCCGTCTGGATCTGTGCAAGATGGTCGTCGGGCCAGACCACATTGACGCCCTCATGGACGCCCTGTCCATCTCCCATTCTTCTTCTTCTTCTTCCTCCTCTTCCCCTGCCTCCTCACCATCACCATCACAAATCCGCCACTTCCTCCTCGGCAACAACATCATCACCAACCACGGCGCCCGCCGCATCGCCCGCTTCATCACCGCCCACCCCTCCCGCATCCAAACCTGGTACCTCGCAGGCAACCACATCAAACCCTCGGGCTTCCACGCCCTCGCAACAGCCCTCCAGCACAGCCCCGCCCTCACCAACCTCTGGCTCAAACGCAACCCCCTCGGCGCAGCCTCCGTCCCCGACCTCCTCGCCCTCCTCCACGCCCCGGCCCACCGTCTCCGCGTGCTCGACCTCGAAACCTGCGAGCTCGGCGATGCAGGCGTCGCCGCTTTATTCGACGGGCTCTTGATGAGAATGATGATGACGACCCCGCCACCAAACACAAAAAGTCCCACCCTCGAAGCCATCTACCTCAACGGCAACGGCATCGCAACCCAGGCCGCCACCTCCATAGCGCGCTTCCTCGCCTCCCCACGCTGCACCCTCACCCACCTCTTCCTTACCGCCAACCCCCTCGCCGACAGCGGGGCCCGCGCCCTCGCGCCCGGCCTCGCGGCAAACACCACCCTCGAGGTCCTGACCCTCGCCTCGTGCGGCCTCTCCAGCGCCGGCGTGTCCGCCCTCTGCGACGCGCTCGCGTCCAACCCGCTGTCCCGCCTGCGCAGCCTCGATCTCTCGTCGCGCTTCACCACCGTGGACTTGGGCCAGCGGTGTAACTATATTGGTGACGGGGCTGTGGAGTCGCTGAGGGGGTTGGTTCATGCTGGTGCTGGTGCTGGTGCTGGTGCTGGGGGCGGGACGGGCCCGTTGCGCTTCTTGAAGCTGGGCCATGTGGCCATGTCGGAGCGTGGGCTGGAGAGGTTGCGCGATGCGGTGGCGGACGAGGCAAAGTCCAGCTTGGTTGAGTTCGAGGCGACCAGGATAGAAGAAGAACCCGTGAGCGACAAAGAGGAGGAGGTGCACCGCCAGGACAACCACCAGGACAACCACCAGGACAAACAACAAAAGGCACCCCCCCGCAGCTGCTCCCTCCGCGTCCGCCGCGCCCTCGAACAAAACTACCGCCGCCTCTACGCCTCCAGCGGCAGCAACAACCAAGAAGACGCCACCAGCGTGCCCTACGCTTCCTTCATCTCCAGCATGGGCCCGGCCCGCCTACTCCGTAACCACCCCGATGTGCGGCTGATTGATTCCGTCTACCGCACACGCGATACCAGAAAGGGCAGGGTGCGCAAGTTTTGGGACCTAGAAAGCAATGAGGAGATTGTGTTGTGGAGGCGGTTGGATGCGATGGAGTGACTGGAGGAGAAGGAGGAGGAGGAGGAGGAGGAGGAGGAGGATGGGTGCGTGGAATGCCAACGGATGTTCATGTTCAGCTGTTGAGTGACTTGAGAGTTGTGTTAACCGCAAATCAAACGTATGCTTTCGGATCCAGATTCAACCTCTCCCTCACCAAAGATCCCATCTCAAGTCAAGCCCCAAGTCAGCAGGACAAGAACATCCAATGCAACATCCCCAGTTCTTGACAATGGCATATTTATTACTCACAGAGACTCGCCCATTCTTCTCCCTCTCCTTCTTTCTCATCACACACACCATCGCCACTGACTTGTTCATCATCACCCATACTCACACTCAGCAACAAAACTCACACACAGAGAGCACCACGAACCGGGGGGGAAACAACAACGCGGGCAAGTAAAAAGAAAAAAAGGCTTGTTCTTCATTTTCTCATCACGGACATGGATCTTCATGAAACAAAACAAAAAAGAGAAAAGCACAGAAGCCCGAATCCTGCAAGCAAAACAGACGCTGTCATGATCGTCGTTGTCGTCTGCCAACACAGAGTTCTCGGGCTGCCTTTCTCCTTGTTGGGGGGAGGTTCTATGTACATAAAATACTACATGTACGTGTGCTGTGCTGTGCTCTGATCGGTGTTGAATAAGTGCTTGCCCTCCATATCACTGCTGTACGCCCCTGGGATGAACAACAGGCCACACCCCATCTTGGTAGAACAGTGACAGCTCCCTGCCAACATCTGCAACGTACCCTTCCAGTCAAGGCCCCTTTGGGCAAGCTCTCAAGGCTCGCCGTCAACTGTCTCCGACCTCAGCACAACAGAACAGTAAAAGCGCGTGCCGCCAACAAGAAGAAAAAAACAAGAAAAGGAAAACGTTCCATAACTCCCATGCAATTATGCTTTCAACTCCTAGCCACGCAGTGGTGGCTGCTCAAGTGCACAAAGTAGGCAAGCGATAACCAAACTCGGTTATGCACCTCTGCTGTACTGCAGCAGAATACTCCCTGAACTTTGGGGAGAGAAGAGGGAAAAAAAAAAAGAAAAAAGAACAAGAATCCAACCCTTTCCGAGCCGTGCCCTGCCGCTCCGTACCCAGTCAAGAAGAAAACGCCTTCAAAAGGCAGAATGAAATAAAAGGCGAGGAAGAAAAGCCGGGGTGGGGGTCAGACTTTTCTGCTTGCTCCATTGCATTGCATCCCAAACTCCTCGAACGGTTCGGGACGATCAAAAGAAAAGAGAGAAGAAAAAAAAAGAGAGAAAAAAGAGTTTGATCTCCAATGTTCATGCTGGGTCGAGACAGCCTTCTCATGCTCGTCCCCCGTGGGTTGTGTCTGGCTAGATGGCAGCCCAGTGCTTCATCTCGCACCCTTCTTCATCTTGAGTCGGTCAAACATGTCCGTCCACTTGTCGTCCTCCCACTAAGGGGCGGCGGACAGCGGCCCATCAAGCATAAAATCGAGCTTGGGCATCTCCAACCTTGGCGGCGCTTCCTTCTTGGCGGCGGCGGCGGCGGCTGCTGTCGCTCCCACTGCTCCTCCTGCTGGTGCCGCAGCTGACTTTTTGGGCGACGTGCTTCGCGATTCCTGCGGCGGGCCAAAGCGCACGTCTCGCACGCTCCACCCGTCGTCTGCAGCCGCAGCCACCCACGTGCGGAGTGCGTCATGTACCCCAGGATAGAACTTCTCTTTGCACAGCCGCAGGCTGCCGCCCATGCACCGCTCCCACCCCGACATGCGGAACAGTTCGCGCAGTTGGTTGCGTTCTGCCTGCGAGGGCGTGCAGGCGATGATGGCATTCAGGAGATCCAGGTGGGAAGCAAGGTAGTTGGTGGCATCCCACTCCACTCCACCCACGTACGGAGCCGCAGGCACTGGAGGGCGCTCCTGGGGAAAGTGGCGGTGCATGTACGCATACCTGTCGTCGGTCGGCAGGCCTGCGGCTGGCACTCGGTCGGGGAAGCGGCATGGCGAGGACTCGGTGGGGGCGGCCGTCTTGCGCATGTCCTCGCATGACTTGTCGCGCCCTGCTGGCAGCGCAATGACATTGAGGTGGTGCAAGAAGATCCAAAACACCTCCTTGGTCACGCTCACCACCTCCTTGTTCCAGACCCGGTACGGCCTTTCGCGTCGCATTTCGAGCACAAAGTCCACGGGCCGCTCTTCCTCCTTGGGCAGGGGATCGCGGAGGTAGGACAGAACCGTCTGCGCCCGTGCTGTTCGCTCTTGTTCTGCACTACTCTCGATATACGTAAGGAGTATGGATGTGATGATGTTTCGCGTGGTGAATTCGCTGGGGCCCTTGTGCTCGGGGTCGAAGATGAGGTGGATCAGGGCTGGCAGAAGCGTCGCTTGGATCTCGTGGAGATACTGCAAAGCCAAGGCAGTCGTGCACAGGGCCTTGAGACAGAGCAAATCCTCGTGGAGGAGTGCGTCTTCATGTTCCTCTCTGTGAAGGTTGTACTCGTCAGCAAAAAAGCAAAAAACTACCCAGGGCCCCGTCCATCAGGAGCTTGCCAAAGAAAAAAAAAAAAAAAAAACCACATGGACTCACCTCCACTCAACGTCCATGATCCGCTGCAACAGGCCTACAATCTCCTTCATGCCGCCCTGTCTGATGAAATCCTCGGTCCACGCGACGCGCTCGTTGCGAAGCAACAGGCGCAGCTTGTGGAGCTTGCCTACCTCGACAGCCTCAGGCTTCTGGACCTTGCGCAGGTAGTTGACAAATTCACAGGGCTGCTGGCCCGTGACCTTGGCAATAATGCCAGTGCCCGAGTAGTTTCCGTTGGCCGAGGGTGGTCTCTCAGCCACCACGCTGTCGGTGGACTTGTTCCTGCCGTGGCCCTTGATGGGGCCCTCCTTCTTTTTGCCCTTGGACGGAGAGCCTCCAATCTTCCAGCTGTTGCGCGAAAAGGTGAAGCTCCGGCCTCGCGGCTGTTTTTTATCAGCAGCCGCAGCGGTCGCAGCAGCATTGCTGTCGCCACTGCGTACCGAGTCCCTGCCGCTCAGACCCACGGCCGAATCGTCGCTATCGTTTGTAGGACGGCGACCCAGCTTCTTGCCCTCGGCCTCGGCCCAGTCTTGACGAATAAACTCCATCTTGATTGTGCTGTTGAGATTGCGCATCTTATACCGTTGATTCTCGGGGATGTTGCGGCGGTCCAGCATAGCCTCCAAGTGCTTGTCAACGTCTTTGGGATCGATCTGGGGCTCGGTCGGCTCGGGGGAGGGGGAGGGGGAGGCTGCCTTGGGCTTCTGACCTGTCAGGCTCGACAGGGCAGAAATGACTCTAGCTCGCGAGCCAGACCGGCTCTTGGCCCATGTGGACGAGCGGTTGCCCTCGGGCGCTTCATCGGCCTTGAGACGGCCCCGTTGGTCGCGGTGTCGCTGTTGTTGTTGTTGCTGCTGCTGCTGCTGCTGCTGCTGCTGCTGCTGCTGCTGCTGCTGCTGCTGCTGGTAGTGGTGGCTGTTCTGGTCTTGGTCCATCCTGGCCAAGTCTGGTCTGGGCATGTGCTGTGGCTGGAAGGACTTGGGCCTCGGTCTGGGCCCCGACGACATGCCGTTTGACTGTGGAGGGCGGAAGGAGTTGTTGAGGTTGACAAGGTTGGCCTGGGTAAAGGGATCGGCGGGGTTGTCAAAGGGAGAGCCGGGCACCGAGCCCGTGCCGCCCAGAGTCGTCTTGCAGAATTGGGCATAAATGGGTGTGAGGGCGGGTGATTTGGGATCTGAGGGCTTCCTGTTCTCCTTGTCTCGTCCTTGGGGATCGTCCTTGTCGTTGGACCCCGTCAGGCTCTTGTTGGAGCGTGGACGGGACAGCAGCATGCCCTTGAGGTTGGTCGAGGAGCGCTGTTTGTCTTGTTGTGATTGCTGCTGCTGCTGAGGAAGGTCTCTGGGCCGGTCCAGGGAGAATCTGGCGGACAGGTTGGCTAGATTCGTCTTGAAGGGGCTTCTGGGGGTGTCGGCATGATCGGACTTGCTGGGATCATGGCGCGCAGACTTGACGGGAGAGGAAGGGCTGTCGATGGCAACAGGGCCCGTCTGCTGCCAGTGGCCGAGTGCCTGGGTCTCGATCTGGAGCTTGGGGTAGGCCACGCTGGCTGGGCGACGAGGGGAGGAGGCTCCGCTCTCGTGCGGCGGAAGATTGCTGTGTTGTCGTCGGGTTGGGCTGGACGGCGGTGGGGCGGCTGCTGCTGCTGCTGCTGCTGTTGTCGTGGTTGCTGTGGTTGTGACGGGCGTGGAGGTGGCTGTGCTGAGGGCGGTCGTGGCCTGGGAGCGCAGCGGCGCAAAGGACGAGGAGAGATTGCCACCGTCCGAGTTGTTTCGCTTGTGTATAAAGGACCGCAGACCGCCGCCCGCCTTGTTGTTCTGGTGGGCTGAAGGCGGTGGCTGTGATTGTTGTTGTTGTTGTTGTTGTTGTTGTTGTTGCTGCTGCTGTGGCTGTGGCTGCTCGAATTGTTGCCGAGTCTCGGAAAAGTTAAAGGGCGATTTATGGAGGGCCGCCATGGTGGGCGAGACCTGGCGGATTGCTGGGGAAACGCCCGCACACAATATGCGCGCTAAACAATACACAACAAGGCTGGATGGGGAAAATGCTCAAAACAGAAGAGATGCCTCGTGCCAATGCGGTGTGGGTGCGGTGTCATGCCATTGCCATTGGCGAGGAGAAGGATGCACTGCGAATTGATGATTCGTAGAGTATGCAGCGAGGTCTGGCAAGCTGCTGGCGGTGATGTGTTGTACGTTTGAAAGAGCGGTAGTGGTGGGTGCCGTGCGGTGCGGTGCGGTGTGGTGTGGTGTGGTGGGAGGAAGGATGGTGATGGTGGTTGCGCAACTTTGTGAAGTGATGGTGGTTGCACGCTTGGGCCAGTGGACAGGAACAAGCATTAGGCCAGTCAGTGGAGATTGGTGGGGGCTCCCAGCGCCCGGGATGTGGCCTGGCTCTGGGACAGGCTACTATGTACCTGGCTACCATGCCTGCATGCTCAGTCGCAGGGGCTGCGATAGGCCTGGAGAGGGGCGCCGGAGGGGGGATGCTGTACTTGGGAAGCAGATGTGCACTCGGTTATGGCAGCCGACGAATGAACACCTGACTGCCTAGGCAGGCCTGGCAGGCGAGGTATGACTGCAGTACATGGTAACCTTTTAGTGGGTGGTGCGTGCTAGCGGAAAGCATTTCAGCGGGCGCTGTGTCTGGTGCATACACAGCACATCCTGGATACTACCATGTACCTGGCAGCCCTGGGGCGCTGGGGCGCTGGGGCGCTGGGGCGCTGGGGCTCTGACCTCATCCCGCCCCTCCAGACGCTGGCAGGCTGTCTGGATTGGCTCGCTGGGCCGCTGGCCTGTCAGTCAAAGCACCGCCGCTGGATACTTGGGTACAGGGGGTTCTTATCACCACCACCACCACCAACAACAACAATGACGACGACGGCAACGACGCCGCCGACGACGACGACAACACACCGGCTGCCCAGAGAAAAACAAGCCCAAATTATATCAGCCCCCTGAGGGAGGACAATATGCTCATCTGATGTACTGTGCAATACACAAACTTTCCTAGCAAGGGGCCCAGCAGCCTTTCTGGGCTGGCCTGCCAGTCGGCGCCAGCGCCATCGATGATCCCGGCCCGTTGCCAATCCACTGGATTCCCCAGCCACCGATAATACGGCTTGCGCACCCCACGAGCCAATCCATCCATCCATGGCCCATCTCCACGTCCCCAACCCCCGTTCTCCATCATGGCTGACTGATTGATTGACTATCTTGATCAAATGCACTCACGGCACACCTGGTTTGCCCGTCGACTTGCTCGTTTCTTTCCAAGTCTTTGGGATCTTGACGAGCCTGTCTACTTTGGCTTATTCCTTTCCTTCTCTTTTCCTTGGTGTGCTCCCTTTCCCCGACAGCTCGTTGGGCCACCACGATCATGCATTCATCCTACTGTGAGAATACAGAGCAGTGCTTGCCGCACCGCCGCTTCAAGCGCGCCAAATCCTGTTTGATCCAGGCCACGGTGGGCCCGCGTGTCTGTCTTTCGTCTTGCCGTGCACATTGGAACTGTGGATATCAAGTTGTGGGCGGGTGGTGGAGTCGGGCAGGCATCGTCGTCGTCTGGCCAGCCCCAGTACTACTACTATAGTACTAGTATATACAAAGTACCTGTGTACTCTGTAAGTACCAAAGTACCGGCGTCAGCCTCACATGCTAAACCACCTCACCCCACCTCACCTCATGGCGATGTCCTCTCCTTCAGCTGAAGGCGTCTACCACGTATCGTTCGCCTGACCCAGATGAGTGGTTTGTATCTTTCCAGTTCGATCTGGGTGTGAGCGTCGACCCTGCTGTGCATGAGCACGAAGACTCTGCACCTTTCGATGTTAGCTTAGCATTTAAATTAAAAATATCGATTAGCATCTTGTATATCAGCATCTCACTCACACAATTCTACTATTATAATGTCCTGCATTATGTATACTATACTACTCGTCTCCAGGCAAGCCCTCCATCTCCATCAACCTGCCGGCTCCCCAGCCTTGTCACGGAAGATTCTCCCGAACAGAAAAAGAAGAACCACGCCGTCCGTTCTTTTTTTTTTTTCTTCCTTTCCCCTTGGCCGAGTATTCTCCTACTGTTACACTATGTACATACATAGTATACACAGTATATTACCATAGTAAATAGCTGCCACACCAAACCAGGACAGGCGCGACTCCACCCACCGTGCATACCGCCGTTGCGGAAAAAGGAACAAGACACTTCTCATGGCGTTGTCCTCGTGCCGATCGATGCATGTTCATCTCATCTGGGGCATCTCTCGTGTGTTAGGATCGAGAATACCTGTGTGGGCGGATGGGGGGAAAAAAGAAAGAAAAGAAAGAAAGAAAGAAAGAAAAAATAGATCCACTCTTTGCCATCGGAGCCGCCGTTTCCCAGCAAGGCCTTTTCTTTTTCTGGCTTAGCAATCCTGCATTATCCTGGCCATTATCTTGTCAATGCCATGGTCCATTGCCGTGAACTAAAGAAGCTATTCTCAAGAAATCGAGATCTCTCTTTTCTTTTTTCCCTTCTTTTTCTTTTCCCCCGCGGTTTTCCGTCTTCCTTCTTCTTTGGCCTAGGTTCTGTCATCTCTAACCTTTCCAAGGTGGCAGAATGCGCATGTGAAATCGGGAAATAAATACACATCAAACCCTAGCTTGATCAGGACTAACTATAACTAACTACCAACAACTAAACACTGTCCTGACATGGACAGGGAAAACGGCGTCCTGAATTCAAGATTTTCTGACTCCCATCGCCAGTCAAGTCTTGGAATCCATCAGAGTACCTACCCGCTGCCCTCTCCCTTCGCCCTGAGAAAAGGGAAAACAAACAAAAAAACAAGCAATATCTTCTAGAAGATCCAAACAAGAAAAGAGAAAAGAAGATGATCATTGACCGCTCTTCGTCATATGACAGTCCAGCTCATGGAACCAGACTATTACCATTACCCAAAAGGAAACCCGGGTACCCACCCCCCCCCCCCGGTCACACGTTTGTGGAAGTAGTAAGTAGTATACCATGTAACATGGTTGAAAATGCGGATTATCAACATAGTCAGCTGCTTACCTGGAAGTGGTCATCTCTTTACACACCGCGTCTATAATCAACCGTACCACCGGACCGCGGATGGTTATCCGGGTGCGTGCGTTGCGCGTGTAAGCCCATAGTACGCTACGCTGTTCATGACAACAAAACCAAACCAGCCTGGCACTAAGAAACTCTATGAAGCCGCAGATCATCATCAACACGGTCCAACAAATGAATGGTAGCTGAAAGAGAGTAATGAAACAGAGAAAAAGTCTGCGGGGGAAAAATAATTGACGATGGCCGCTTGAATGGATCTGGTTCTTGCGACCAGAGTGTGAAGACAGTTTTTCCAGATCGACTTACGTCTCATTAGTGTTCACGCAAGGTCTCATTTCTGGATGGATTCTTCTTCTTCTTCTTCTCTGTTGTTCCCGTGTCACCATATCGTTTTGATGATTCGTACATGCTACAGAGTCGAAACCATCACAAAATAGACCCTCTGAGCAAGACCTTGCTTGCTGGCTATGGTAGAAATTAAAGGTCGCAACTACAACTTTTGTTACATTTCTGGGGTCTGTGGCATCCGAATCGATATTCAACAAAGCGCTCTCTCTGTTCTTGTTGCTGGAAAGAAGACTGACAAGAGTCCATACTTCCCATTCAGAGTTATATTGCACATGATGCCACTGTGGTAATGACGAACACGACCACACGTAGCCATCCACTATTCTCCAAAAACCAAAAAAAAAAAAAAAAAAAAAAAAAAAAAAAAAAAAAAAAAAAAAAAAAAAAAAAAAAACAACGTAATCTAGCCGTCTATGGTGTTGCTGGTGGCACTGGTTGCGCAGAAACAACTCAAGATCAGACAGGCACCACTGCTGCATGACTGCGACCTATGAAGACCGGAAAAAGGATTGAGGCAATATCTACTCAGTCTTGTACTCACCGAGCTCAGTTCCCCCACTAGGTGCGCAAACAAATAATGGAGATTGCTCATGAGAAAATCATCAAAGATTAACATAAGTGGTAGATCCCCAGCAGTGACGACGGGCCCCCGAGTATCGTGCTCAGGTAAGCGATACAGCATCAAAATACTACCAGCCTTACCACAGCATGACATATGTGATTGATTTAAATGGTTACATTAATTCACTACCAGGCTGCAACATAATGGATACGGTAGGCCAGAGACGGCTCTGATAATGCAGAACGGTGGATGAGCGTAAAAACAGAATGAAATAAGAATTGCATAGAAACAATCCGCCGTAATATTTTTATTTACCAAGCAACACTCACCTTCTTCTTCTTCTTCCTCGAGAGTCATGGACCAACTACTCTGGTTCTCTCTCCGCCAGTGGCGACTCACTCCCCGCGCTGTACGGCTGGGACAATCGACCGCCGGGTTGCATACTGCGCGTTTCCGATGTTGTTTGTTGGTCAACTGTCTTGCCTCTCCGCAAAAATAAATCATACCATTGTCCATCTCGCTCCCTCACCGCTCAGCTTCAAACATGATTCTCACGAGCTCAATCGTCTCTTTCCTTCCACTCCTCTTTGTCTTGCACCTCGCTACTTCAACCAAATAAGCCGCCAATCTCACCTCACCTATGAAGACCACGACGACTGGACGCAATGAACGAGGAATGACTTGGAAAAGACAATCAGCAGCAACAGGTACCCAGGGTTATGTAGCCCAGAATATGCAGATTCATTCATACCCAAGACGCCCAGATACAAACAAACGTACGGCCCTATACTTGGTCGAACTATAGATACATTGGTTATTTCTTTTCTTCCCCATCCATAGGTTTTCATGATAATGACCTCATATTCAGATCGTCCTTTTCATGCCCCGCTACCGCTCGCCTCAGCCTGTGAACTGCTCCCCTGCTCTGTCGTAGAGCTGTTGCTGTTGTTATTATTGTTCGGCGAGACAGAGTTGTTGCGCTTGCTGGCCATGGCGCGCTGCCACTCTGGGATTTTGACTGCCGCTGCGGTAATGCCGCTGCTGAACGGCGAGCTGCGACCCGCACTGGGTAAACTGGCGGCCTGGGTCGATGGCGATCCATTGGCTGGCTTCTTCTGATCTGTGTTGGTTGTGGCATTGCTGCTTTCTACAGCAGCACTATTGCTGTTTTCATTCGACGTTGGCACGGGCGTGGATGGCGCAGCAGCCACGGGAGTCCTCGATCCAGCCGTGTAGCTGTTGTTGCTATTGTTCAAAGCGGCTGTCGACGATGACGCCGCAGCCATGCGCTGGCTCACAATAGTCTTGAGGCTCTTGAGCTCGGCATTGACTTCCTGCAGCCGGCTATCGGTCAGGTTCTTTTGCGCATCGAGGGCCTTGGGGATCGAGTCCTTGAGGTTGGACACGTCGTCGCGCACACGCTGGGCCTCGTCCTCGCGGCGCCGGTTGGCAGTCTTGAGGTCGTTGATGACAGCTTCGAGCTCAGCCAGCGCTGTGTCGAGCTTCTCGGTACGCTGCTGCTCGGCGTCCTTGAGGGCCTCGGTGTCCTTGGCCAGCTGGTCGACGAGGGCGAATGCCTTTTCGAAGGAGTCGTCGATGGATTTCTTGTCGGATTCAAGACGTTCGGGCGTCGGGGGTGCGATCAGAGGGTAGACGTAGCGCTGCGTTTCCCGGTTAGCTTCGCGGTTCACTGCTTCTCACTAAGCATATAGCATATAACAAAAATGTACCTTTCCCAATGCATACAAGCCGTAGCTGACGCCGCCGACCACAGTAGCCATGATGAACCAATCGCGCCAGTCGCGCCTTGGGATCTCGGGTCGTGGGGGCTGCCACCCGTATGGCGGATAACCTCCATAGTATGCTGGAGGAGGCTGCTGGCCGGGTATCACAGCTCCTGGCGGTGGCGCCGCTTGTGGTGAAGGGTATGCTGTGGCTGCTGCTGCTGCTGCTGCTGCTTGGTGGGCGGTGGCACCATCGCCGGCGGCGCGGGCGAGGGAGGCCTGGACCTCTTCTTCGGTCAGGTTCTTGGCCTTGAGGAAGGCTATTCTGTTCTCGACAGGCGCTGCTGCAACGCTGGGATCCTGCAGGACTGTGGAATGGTTACTTAGTCGGGCGAGGCATCTCTGAACTGAGGAGTGCAAGACTTACACTGCGCCTATAGTGACGTCGCTCAGTTAGCATCCGTGAATTCCTAGATTTTGGGAGGAGTAAGAGAAAGCAATGAATATGCTTACCGCTGATGCGACGAGATCCTCTCGAATGGCCATACTGGGGGTTGAGGATGCAGGCCTAGTGCATGATGGTGGTGGAAGTGGGAGACCAAGAAGAGAAGTAAACTTGGTGATGGCTGATTTGGTGGTGGTGGTGGTTTAGCACCAACGTGCTGTAGATTGCCTGTGACAAGGCGCCGATAGCGAATGAAAGTACACTCTCCGGCAGTAGGTTGTACTATTACAGAGGGTCTCCTCCCCGGATGCCGAGGTTCATTTTTCCTTTGCTGCTGCTGACACAGCTGGCCATGCTTGACTTACATAGTACAGCGCCAGCTGAGCGCCTGGAGGGACCCACAGCCTGATGGTTCTCCAGCAAACAGCAGCGGGCTGCTGATTGGCTGAGGCGTGGATTGTTTACTTGCTCCACGGCAACGGGGCAACCTGTTGGCGCTACAGGCGCTACAGGCGGTGCAGCGCTGTTGACCCCCCTCAAGGTTCCCCCCATGGCTAGCTGCCAATCCTCGCCAAACGCGTCACTTTTCGCAGCCAAACCCAATGTCAATTCTCCACGATACCTTCATTTCTTCTTTAGCGATTTCCTGATTCTTGGGTCAGCTCATTCGACACTTTGCTACTTTGCTGTTGTCACCATTACCACCACCACCACTACCACCGCAGCACGCCATGTCGCAGGAGACGGGCCTGTGGAGCGTGCGCCGGCCCCGAGAAGTAAGTGAGAAAAGTACCTGCTTGAATGCGGCAGCAATCAGAACCTGTCGGTCTCGGCCGCAAGGCGCGACTCGACATTCCACTCCTCCTTCTCCCCCACTGCCCCTATCATCACCACCATCGTCGCCGCCGCCAGGTCGCCCAGTCCATCCCCGTCGCATATACTATATAATCCATTGCCACAGCTGCAGTTGCCTCTTGCTAATGCCATTGACCCCGCGCAGACCCTCGGAGGCATCAGCTACAACTCATCGCTGCTCCAGCCCTCGTCCGCCATGAAGCGCTCTCTCTCCGCCTCCCTCGGCCCTCAGGCCGCCAACCATTACTCCTCCTCACAGCACAAGCGCTCTGCCTCGGGATCTAGGCAGTCCCTAGCCATGTCGCGGCCGCCGCAGCCTCTCTTTACCCGCTCCTCGTCTGGCGGCGGCGGCGGCGCAAGCAATAACAATAACAATAACAACAACGACTCGGCTCACGGGCCCCTTATCTCCTCCATCAAGCGCATGTCTTTCCAACAGCAGCAGCCCAACAGCGCGTCCACTCTCAAGTCCTACACACCAATCGGCCTCAAGTCACAACATAGCCGCGCTTCGAGCGACGGCGAGCGGCGCAGCAGTGTCTACCGCGCCCGCACCTCGACCCACGCCCACATGGGCTCTCACCAGAGCTTTTTCCAGCAAGCGCCTCAAGCAGCCGGTGTGCCGCGCGACCCGCGCCCGCTCAGGGACCGCGCCTACCAAGCCCGCATTGGCCAGGAACTGCTCGACTACCTTGCCGCCCACAACTTTGAGCTCGAGATGAAGCACGTGCTGTCGCAAAACGTCATCAAGTCGCCCACTCAAAAGGACTTTAACTACATGTTCCAGTGGCTCTACCATCGCATCGACCCCAGCTACCGCTTTCTCAAGAATATCGACCAAGAAGTTCCTCCTCTGCTCAAACAGTTGCGGTACCCGTACGAAAAGGGCATCACAAAGAGCCAGATTGCCGCTGTGGGCGGCCAGAACTGGTCCATGTTCTTGGGTGTCCTGCACTGGATGATGCAGCTCGCGCAGATGCTCGAAGCCTACTCGCACAATCGCTACGAGGATGCCTGCGCCGAGGCGGGGGTGGATGTCATTGGCGACCACATCATTTTCGACTTTTTGGGCAACGCGTACGAAGACTGGCTTAACATGCCAGAAGAATCGAGCGAGGAGGATGCGCAGCGCGTGCTGTCGCCACACGTCGAAAAGATGGAGCAGCAGTTCAACAGGGCCAATGAAAAGTACGAGCGCGAGGCCAAGATACTCGAGGAAGAGCACAAGCGCCTGACCAAAGAAATCGAGGAGCTGCAAAAAGTCACGCCTGACCCGGCTGTGCTGGACCAGCACCACCAGATCATGGAGGAGGACCGTGTCAAATTCGAAGAGTACAACACGCTGGCGATGCAGCGGTCGGAAAAGTACGAGAATCGCATCCAGGTGCTGCTCGAAGAGCTCGACAGGATGGCGCAGGAGCTGCGTGAGGCCGAAGAGGAGCGCCGTGGATTGCAAAAGGCCGTCGACGACCAGGGGATTAGCATGGCGGATATCGACCGCATGACCTCGGAGCGCGAGCGGCTGCAAAAGGGCATCGAATTGGCGGGGCAGCGACGCGACGAGGTGAAGCGCAAAGTGGCCGACAAGGAAGCAGAGGCGAGTCGCAAGCTTGAAGACCTGGAACGCATGGTGGATCGCTACAACACGCTTGCCTACCAGATCGGCCTGATCCCCGCCTCGGCTGCGAATGCCAGGGGTGTCGACTTTGAGCTCCGCGTGACTATCAACAACGGGTCCCATTTCACCAGCGGCGACAACGGCAACGACGGACCCGAAACCGAGCGGCTGCTGGCAGACGTCAACGCAGGCTACCAGCCAGCGCACATTCTCAACCTGGACCTGCGCGGCCAGGTGCGCAGCGCCTTTGTGACCTTGCGCAAGGAGATTTCAGAGCGGCGCAGCGCATCCATGGACGCCATGATGAAGGACCATGAGCTACTGGACAATATCCGCGAGGCCATGGAGGACAAGCGCAATGAGGTGGAGGCGCTCGAGCATCGTGTGCGGGCTGCAGGGGAGGAGCACGAAAAGACCAAAGAAGTGACAAATGCGCAGCGTATGGCGTCGGACGCGCAGATTGAAAAGATGGAAAAGGAGCTGGCCAAGATGCGGGCCAGTTTGACGGAGAGTGTGCAATTGATGGAGCAGAGGGAGATGAACGTCAATCTTGAGTGAGTTCCCGGTACTCCCCAGCGGGTCGGCTTCATGGCCTTTGTAGATGCTGACGTTTTCCAACAGGTACGAACAACTCACGATCCGGGCGAATGCACTGCGGGAGGAGCTGCACACGGAAATCACGCGCATGCTCAACGATACCATCAAGTTCAAGATGCACGTGCAAAAGAGTCTCGAGGATTACGAAGGCTTCGTGGCGGACGAGCTGGAAAAGGAGCTCAATGAGGATGAAGAAGAGGATGAGCAGGATCCCGCCCAGGACCACACCGAGGAGTGATGCCCTCTCCTTTCCTTGTCGTGCTTTTGATCTGCTGTTTGGTGCTCGGTTGCACTTTACCCTCGGCCTTGCATTCACGCCGCGGTGATGGAAGGCTGGTGCTCTGACTTTGTTCATGGTTTCTCTTGGGTACGGTGTTTCTTCACTTGGTTTGCCTTGGTCTTCGTATTCTTCTGCGCTGCTTCTCTCCACCCAACACCCGGTTTGGTCTGTCTTATCTTTTGTTGGTTCGCTTTCTGGTCTCGTTTTTTCTTCTTCCTTGTTTGTGTTATGATAATACCACAGCATCAGCAGGCGGTGTTGAGGCGCCTTGGGTTTGGAAGGGAATTCAGGTGTGAATAGGGAGCATTTGCTACTAGGAGAGCTGGGTAGGGTTTCTTCATTGTCCTGTATTGGGGGTTTTTTTGTATTTTTCCCTCCAGCCGTGTTGTCTGTCTTGTTGTACAAAATACGCGATGAAGAGTATATTGATACTCTTCTACTATACAATTCTTACGCTACCCCATGGGAAGGCAAACCCGGTACATGCTTCTCGTCGTGCTCGCTGCTGTGCTGTACTTTTGTTTGCAATCGCGAGATGGGAATATTTGCTGGGTGGTGGACGGATGATGCACTGATGGCTGTGTGGTTCCAGGCTTTCTGTCTTTTGTCGTTGAAGCTTTTGGTGTTCTTGGGCAGAGACGATAATGCCTGAGTGCATACATCTATATATTATTTACCTAGGTACGTTACGAAACAAGATATACATGGCCGGTTGGATCCAAGTATGTTTATATTAGTAACCCCGAGTCCTCAATACGATTCGGACCCGATGCCCAGTACTACATAGTATAGTACGGAGAAGCGACCATGTACTATGTACCTCCGACGAACGGGCCTAGTACTATGTACCAAAGTACCAAAGTACCAAAGTATCTTTCCAAGGAAAACAGCCCCACCAAAGATTGACAATCGCATCGCGGGGTAAGTACTGGTCCTTGTCATTTGGGCTCAGGCCGCCATCACAAGCCGGAAGCTTCCCGTCTCTACTCTCGAGACGATCCGCGTGCCTTTACAACCTTTTGAACCCACCATCCGAGCCCTTCTTTTCCACAGTGCACAGGGAAAGACGAACTATCCTGACCGACAACAGACAGCATCACTCCCAACCATCCCGAGGAAACGACAGCCAACACCCGCTTTTGCGACATCATCTCGTAACCATCACCGCCATCGTCGCCCTCGACAACCACAACCAAAACTCCCTCTCCTCGCTCTCACGACCAGGACGCACCCACACACACACACACACACAGACAACACACGCACACACGCACAAAAAAAACAAAAAACAATGACAACAATCACCACCCAACCCCAAACCGACCCCTTCCCTTTCCCCCGCGAATACTTCTTCCCAGCCTTCTACACCCGCCAAACAAACCTCAACACCCTGCACGCCCAACTCGTCAAATGGTCCTCCCTTGTGCTCAGCTACTGCCGGCACTACCGCATCTTTAAACTCGCTTTATCGCCTTCTTCTTCTTCCTCGTCGTCGTCGTCGTCGTCTCCTCCTGCGTCCTCCATCCCAACACAACCCCCAACCATAACCAACGGCATCGCAAACACAGACACCCTGTTCCACAACCCTCGCCTCAACCGCCGCCTCGCCCTGTCCGACATCCGCGAGGTCATTGCGTTTATGCGCAAGGACGGACGCGCAGAGTACGTCTACGATGCCGGTGCCACGAAGTCCAAAACAGACTTGAGCAGTCTCGTGGCCGCCTTTCCCGGCGCCGCAACAGGAAGCGAGGCAAATGGAACAAGTGGTACCGCTGGTGCTGCAGCAGGAGCTGCTTCTGCTGCTGCTGCTGCTTCAGGAGGAGCAGGAGGCGGAGGTGGCGGCGACGTGGTATGGATCTACTGGCGTACACCTGAAGAGTGGGCTGCGTTGGTCGAAGCGTGGGTCGATGAGACGGCGCAGAGGGGGACGGTCCTGACACTGTATGAGTTGACCGAGGGGGATGCCACGCGTGGAACAGGTATGTCGTTTTGCCCCTCTTCCTTTACCCCTTTTGGTTCAGCACAACTAACAGCATGTCGTGAGTAGAGTTCCACGGCCTCGACAAAGACCTTCTCCTCAAAGCCCTCAATACCGTTGTCAAGCGCGGCAAAGCCCAGATATTCGGCCAGGAAGATTCGCAGGGTATAAAATTCTTTTGATTGAAAATCGAAACTGAAATTCCACCACAATCGGACTGGACTGGTTTCATCAGAGTACGCAAGCAGCTTTGGAGCCCATGGACTGTTCTATCGCAAGGCCCTACTGCCGTAACAAACAGCTGCAGAAGAGGGTACAATATTCGGGTATGCAACTTACAAAAGAGTCAAGAAGGGCCGTAAACCCTCAGATGGTCATATCAAGCAACACCGGGCCAAAAGGAACAAAAAAGAGACCACAATTCTTCGATATACTCCGCCTAACACCCTGTACCATATGCCCCTACACCTTTCTCATTTGCGCCAAAAACAACAACATAAAAAGCTCGAGAATAAAGCAGCCTTGACCAGGCCATACCGATAGGGGCCCATAGCCCGTAACACGAAGACAGACAATAGCACATGGCGCAACATTACATCAAATCAAGCCTTGTGCTTGAAAAAGTTTTCGGCCAAATACTTGTCCTCAAAGGCTAGCTCCTGGCTCATGGCCACCTTGAGCAGCCAGTCTGAAGCCACCACCCGCGGCACCATGTTGCCGTCGCGGGCCATCTTTTCGAATTTGGGCCACAGGCTCTGCTCCGTCTTGCTGTTGGATGTCAACAGATAGACTGGCTCCGGTGCCTGGCTGTCGTCTTCAGGCCGGGTTGTCTTGATGGTTGTTGTGCGGCCATTGTACGTCTTGAAAATGGCCCCGTTTGCCTCGGCAATTGGCTGGTAGCTGTCTGCGCCGCCCTTGATAAGCGCGGTGCAGTAGATGGGCACCCCCCACAACAGTCTGCCCTTGTTTTCGCGCGCCCGCTTGAGCGACTTGGCTAGGTCCACGCCAAACAGTTTTTCCCGCTCCTTATCCTTGAGTCGGTACGCCGATACATCGACGCGCTCGCCTTGCGCAAGACAGTCGTCGATAAAGCTCGAGTTGATCACCTCGGGGCCTTTGGCTAACGTGCGCAAGAACTTGACGGTGCGGAGGATCTGTGGTGCGGCAAGATAATCACACGGCGCATTGTCTTGCGCAAGGAGAATACCCATGTTGCGTAATTTTCGCTGGTTATTGTTAGCCAATAGCTCGGTGTTGATAGATAATTGCGCCCGGAGAGTAAACAAAAACAAAACTTACTCGATCTGCATCCTCCTTCTTTGCATTTTGTGACCATCCCTTGTAACCGGTCAAGACGATGCGCATGTCCACCGGGGGAAGAGCGGTCTTTTGCTTCTTGGCGGGACGCTCCTCTTCCACTTCGACTTCGGCATCTTCTGATTCCTCACGGGTGATACTTGAAGACCTGAGGCTCTTTTCTTGCGCCTTCTTCTCTCGCTCTTTTTCTTGTTCCTGCTCAATCAGATTTGCGGCTCGCTTGCCGCCAAAGGGCGTGTTGCCGGTCGACTTCCTCTTGCGCTCTTTTTCGTATAATGCGATATCCGGCGCCAAATCCTGCAACTTGTTGAGTGCTGAGGCCTTGGCACTTCGGCTGGTATTCGAGTACACTGAGGGTGTGTCATTCTCTTTACCCGTGCGAGTACTTTGCGGGCGAACGGGTGTGGCTGCTGCCTGTGTCTTAGACTTGGGCGGTGCCGGCACACCAAACTTTTGAGCCGTCTTTTCCGCATACTGCTCCTCATTGTCCTCGGTAATGTCGAACTCAGGGTGCCTCTGCCGTCCAATCACAACACCTGCCCCCGGGCCATGTCTGAGAGCATTATCTTGAACCATTTTCCGGACGTTCTTTTTGTGGAGCGCTGCGGCATCAAGGTCCTTGTCGTCGTCTCCAGGGTAGTACTTGTCACGCAGCTTTGACTCGTCGAACCATGTCTGGCCAATGATCTCACTAAGATTGGTTCGCGGAGGAAAGTGTGTATAACGAGGGTCTGTTAGTGGCTGCAGCTGGCACCTGGCATAACTCTCTTCGACCCAGAGATGATTGACCATTGCAATGTTCCATTCCTGCGCAGCTTCGCACTTGTCACCAGCCTTGCGTGCAGTAATGAGGTGTGTGTTGTCCTGCTTCATCGCACCGGTGGCCTCAGCACCTGCGGCCTTGAGCAAGTTCATCAAGTATGTGCGTGCTTCGCCTCCATAGTTGGAGACGGTGATGCGCAGCCCCTTGAAATCCTCCATGCCCCCCTGAGGCACTGGGTAGTGCAGGAGACGGTGCAGCGGGTCTGACCACTGGTTCCTGAAGATTACGTGGTAAAGCCAGGCAAGATTGCCCACAGTTTTGCCCTGGCGCGAAGCTTTGACATACTCGGGGCCATCACGAAACTGGCACACAAACCAGTCGCAATCTGGAACCTGGATGACAACCTGACCCCCTCCATGCTGGATAAGTTTTGTAATGGTGCTGCGCAAGGCTTCGCTCATTGGGAGATCGCGTGACAAGGCCACTTTTTTCTTGTCAAAGACTGTAAGTCTCGGTCTGCCAGTGTGTGCGTCGTGTGGAGGACGGTCGGGTATATCAGTTGTCGCTCCATCGAGGTGTCTGTTTTCTGGGATGTCGACGTTTTCGCTTGGGTTTGTGGTGAGGATCTCTGGGTTAGGAAGCAGGTATGGGCCCTCGTCGATTCTTTTGCCGAGGCGGAAGCAGTCATCGAACCTGCGGTGTGTGAGGATTACAAATACAGGGTAAGGACAAGGGCAGTGGCAACACACCAATGAGGCAAGATGATTTTGCAGTTCAAGTTTTTGTCCAGGGCCATGCGTGCCTTGGGGCCGTCGATCGACAGGGCGCAGATATGGGTAGTGAGGCGGCCAAGATCCTTGGACTCGCTGCCACCCAGGGCCAGGACCGCGCCAGAGATAGATTCGCTGTCAGTGATGGGCAGCTCGTCGCAGGTAAGGACAACCTCGGAGAAGAAGAGGCGTGGATCGGGAGAGTAGGGGCGGATCTGGGCTTGGCGGCCTCTGCGGAGCGACGTGTTGATCCAGGACGGTTTGACGACAGGCACCATCATGGCCATGGCTTCGTTGTATTCGGGAAAGTCAATCATGTCGGCAACAATGTGTGTGCAGTTGATGACGGGTATGGTGTCGTCTTCGTTTCGCTCAAGTACCTCTGCGCCGTAGCCCTTGACTGTCTCGCTCAGCTGCAAGGCGGGCAATTAGCAAGAAGGCGCACCCATACGCAGACAGACGAGGCAGAAACTCACTGTGCCGATCATGGACTCTGACAGCCTAGAGCTGGGGACAAAAAAGAAGGCACATTGTGCAAAGAGATTGCTTCCACGGTCCTTTGCAAGCATGGTGGCGGATGTTGGGCGCCTGTCCCAAGTTCAAAACGGTGCAAGTCGTGATGGGCGCCGACGCGTCAAGATGGCGAGGAGCGTAGCATGCACAGAGTACAAGCGTCGGCGCAGTAGAGGTAGTACCGCGGTAGCAAGCAGTCAGGTCGATGAAGAGAACGGCCACCCTCGTTCTGAAGCAATGCGAGATCCAAGCCTGAGTGGTGGTTGTGGCAGTGGGCAGGCAGGCAGGCAACAGTCAAAATCAGTAAAGTCGCAGGTGCCATCAATTAAGATGGGATACGCGCTTCATCAGTCTAGAAGGCGCGTTTTCCTGCGGGTCTGCGGTCCAGGGTGTGCTGCGTGCTCCACGACTGCCTCTCGAAAAGCATGACCTGCCAGTACCTTGATACCTACAAAGTTGCCATGTACTTTTGCCGAAGCCAATACTTACATAAGCATTGTGGCTACGCTTAGATAATCGCTTGCTCTAGCCCCGCAACTCCCACTGCGTCGGCCGCTGTACATGGTAAGTACATAGTAAGCGCGCACTAACACAGCCTCCAGCAGCGGTGTGAGTGCCACAATACAGTACATACTATGTACCAGAAATCAACATCCACCTTGTCAAGCCTCAACACCATTGTCACCACACATTGTACCACAGCCGCGACCCTCGATGCGACATTGCACGCACATCTCATACACATAGTGTATGTAAGACAATGCCAATGACTCTATGGATACCCACTTACTTCATCATAGCACATCTCAACAAGGCTGATCGAGAATTTCACGGCCATGAGCATCAGCTGGCCATGATACGCATGCTGCATTTCCCGGTTGCTTCGGCCTTTCTGAAGGCATCTCGCTCCATCTCCGCAGTCTGATGATGGTGTGGCGTGCAAGGCAACGCGGCTGAATTGTCCGACGAGGCGGGACGGCCTCCACTCAACTCCACCGCGATATCCACCTCGCCGGCGTGTCCATCTGAGGGACATAGTGAGCACTTCACCTATCTGCTCTCCACAGCTCGTCTCACCTTCCGACACGGCTCACGGCTGCTTCAAACCAGTCATTCGGCCGCCCCAATGCCGTGTCAAGTGTATACTATGGTGTCAAGTGTTTAGCCGTCAACTCGCCCTTGCAAGGGCGGCCGTGCAAGCCAATCACGCCGCTCCTCCCGCCCGCATTCCAGTCGAGTCCAGGTACCATGTAAGATTGAGCAGCCTTGTTCCTCTTCCCAGACATCCAGCCACGCCTGCCGTGAATGCCGTCCCTTGGTCGTATATCACATATGTCCTGCCTCCACGGTTGTCACTTGCTAGCCTCCGCGACGATTGTCCGCGCTGCCTGATCGCCAGCACATGAAGATGGTTCTACACTGGCGGACGTGGGGTTGCTATAAGGGACGGCGGCGCAGGCAGCGCACATGCAGTTCGCAGCATGGACGAGCCACCCTCCTCGATCCCCTCTGCCAGCCCCAGACTCGCCTCCTGCCAAGATGCGCTGGTATCTGCTGCTAACTGCGCTGCAGCAGCTCGTCGGTGACGCCACTGCTCTACCTCCTCCCAGCCCTCGACAGGCTGGCTCTGCTGCCCATCTGCACGTGAAGGATCATAAGCTCGTTACTACTGCCGCCGTCGCTGCTGCTGCTAGAGATGTTCTAGTAGTGCCTGCGATCTACACCACTGTGGTGAGTTATGGTCCAATGAAAACACCAGGGTCTCTCGCGGTGAGATGGGTCCACTCACTCATTCTGCTGGCAGGATGCTCTCGTTGTCCAAGGGCCCGTCCTCGAGACAACAATCTCCGTCTTGACCACCACGGTCTCTTGCAACATTGTCCAGGTGCTCCCAACGCCAACCATAACTCCAGACACCACTGGCCAAGTCCACACCCAGCTCGAGACATCCGGACAGGGCCAAGTCAACCCTCTGTTGACCAACACCATTCCGTCTCCCACCAGCCTACTGCCCGTTGTCTCGACAATGGTCCTGAGAAACATAACCAATACCACAGCCAGCGCCTCGTCTGATATCTTTGAGCCCATAGCTACAGATGCGCCGCCATCGCAGTTCCGCCAGACCAACGACCACCCTGTGCCTCGCCTGGGCATCCGGCAGTCGGCGCCCATCTCTACGAACAGCTTCTTCCAAAACTTCTTTCTGGGATCCCAGGCATCTGCAACTTTTCTTCATCCTTACTCCGTCGCCTGGGCAAAGGGACAGGGCGCAGCGCAGTCATGGGGCCTGGCCATCTCGCACATCGACGCGAACCAGCGCGCACTGGGACCGGTCAATATCTACGGAGCCATTGACTACTTTGTCAACCCCATTGGCATCCAGTCTATTATCTTGTCTGCAGCAGAGCTAGGATCGAGTACCAACCTCACCAGCACCAGCATCGCAGACATGTCAGCCGTCATCCAGCTCCGTCCTTCGCCTTCATCTGCACCGGCAATCGAGTTCCCTCTGACCCAAGGCGCTGGCTTTGTAACCGCTGTCTACCACGGTTCCACCCCCGAGATTCAGACCAGCATCTTCTTTCGCAACGTGACCCGGATTGGCACGCGGCCAAGGCCAGGCGTGATCAAGTACCGCATCAACCTCGAAGATGGCAAGACCTGGTACTTGTATGCCAAGAGCTCAAACGGCTCGTCTCTGGATTTGCAAGTCATCAACAATGGGCTGATGCGCGCGACCTCGACATTCGCCGGCATCATCCAGATTGCCAAGGATCCCAATGGAGCGGGAGAGGCCCTCTACGATGCCGCTTGTGGCTCCTATGCCACGAATGTGACCGTCTCTGGCGCCGTCAAGGGGATGCTCGGTTCGTATACACTCAAGTTTGCCAAAGCCGGATTGTCTGGCCGTCCGCTTCTCATGTTTGCACTGCCTCACCATGTGCAGTCGTTCAGCAACGCCACCAATTCTTCGCTGCAGAGCTCGCTGCAGCTGCAGACGACGACCAAGGGAATGGCCACTGCTGTTCTTGCGGACTTGTGGACAATGGTCGAACCCAGGCTCCCAGTGAGCATGTCATTCCTGCCGTGGACTCCCACGCGGGGAAATATGGGGACACTGTCTTCATCTGCCAAAGAGCAGATTCTGGCAACTGCGCGGTCCGAGTTGAGTCAGGACATTTCTTCGCAAACAAACTTGACCTCAATGTATTACAGTGGCAAGGTAAGCCGTTTGTACCATGGTCGTACGCTTGGACTATGAGACAAAGGTTAACACGTTACTACAGGCTTTCGCCAAGTTCGCCATGATTCTGGCCGTTGTGTATGATATGCTGGGAGAGACGTCCCTGGCTGCTGCTGGTCTGACGCAGCTGAAGGCGGCCTTTGCGGTCTTTGTAAACAACACTCAGACGTATCCTCTTGTGTATGAATGTAAGTACACCTCCTTCCCAGCACTGCGAGGCTGGATCATCTTCGCTCACCAAATCAGCTGCATGGGGCGGCGTCGTGTCCAGTTCCACCTATGAAACAGGCGACTCGGGAGCAGACTTTGGCAACACATACTACAACGACCACCGTAAGTGCACATCTTCATTTGCCGTCAAAATTGACGACCCGGTTCCACCTCCTCATACTCACCCCAATCGCAGACTTCCACTACGGCTACCACGTCCTCACGGCCGCCGTGATTGCCCACATGGACCCTTCCTGGCTCGCAGAAGGCCAGAACCGCGCCTGGGTCAATTCGCTTATCCGCGACTATGCCAACCCGAGCGTGACCGACCCGTACTTTCCCGTCAGCCGCATGTTTGACTGGTACCACGGCCACTCGTTTGCGCACGGACTCTTCGAGTCGTCTGACGGGCGCGATCAAGAGTCGAGCTCCGAGGATACCATGGCCGCCTACGCGCTGAAGATGTGGGGGGTTGTCTCTGGCGACGCGAATACAGCCGCAAGGGGAAGCCTCATGCTCGCTGTTCAAGCGCGCTCTCTCAACAACTACTACCTCTACACCAGTGGTAACAACGATACCTACAACAGGTTCACCAACAAGACGACGGAATCGGTTGAGCCGGCAGACTTTACCGGGAACCGCGTCGCAGGGATCTTGTTTGAAAACAAGCTGGACCACACGACATACTTTGGCACAAACATTGAGTATATCCAGGGGATTCACATGCTGCCGCTACTGCCGAGCACAAGTTATATTCGGCGGGCCGAGTTTGTGCGTAGGGAGTGGGCGCAGTATTTCTCCGACGGCAGGGCGGATAGCGTCGTGGGTGGATGGAGGGGAATTCTGTACGGGAACCTGGCGACGGTCCAGCCGGGCCGGGCATGGGATTGGTTTAGCCGCGATGGCTTCGATCCAAGTTGGCTGGATGGCGGCGCGAGTTTGACGTGGTATATGGCGTATTCGGCGGGTGAGTTGTCTTTGGTGTACTGATGTTTGGTTGCATGTCAGTATTGCAGTGTCGAGTGACTTGCTGACAGTCTGCTTTCTAGCACTCGCTGGTCTGTAGCCAGCTACGACGAAAAAGGGTCATCGTGCTGCATTACCACCAACTGACAGCACCATCACGACCATCTTCACCAGCAAGCGCTCAGACATCCGTTATCCTCGATCTTAAACAAACGCATTTACAACGATTATCAGAAGCACATTCTAGTGTCCCAATCGACTTGATCGATATATGACACTCCACCGGACTATCCGTTTTCGAGAAGAGATTGATTTGCACTTCATTCAGATCAACATAACACGACAAATAGACGGACCATTGCATCGACATTACCCCATGTATACTATACAAACATGAGTAACCACGGCCAACACACGACGCCATAACACGACAGCCACGACATCTCGGACGGAACGAAGCGAAACGAATCAAGACAGAGAGCATGACACAGGCACATATACATAGTACGCACGCACGCACGCACTTACACGGATGGTTGCATTTGCGGGGAAACGATCTACACGCCTACATGCATCTATTTCTTTTATTGGGCTCGCGCACTTGCATTGGGATCAAGTATCCTCTTTTTTCCTTTCCCCATTTTCTCTTTTCGGTTTGGGGGGGACGGGTCTAGACTTGCGGCTGTCTGTTTGTCTGGGGTCTTGGGACGATACACGTGTACAGCGAGCGGGCGAGGGGGAGCCATATGGTGGCCTTTTCCCAAATGTTACCAATCCAGGGGTGGCGATCTCAGCTGTATACATAGTGCAACACAAACCAGGATAGACAACACAAATATGGCGCGGATACACGGGATGGGATTGCATGTCAAAGGGTGGTAGTGGGCTGGGGAGGCAAGACGCAGTTCGCTTTTTTGGGCGGCTTGGGGGGCCGCATTGTTGGCACTTGGGATCGCATCGCATCGCATCGCATTGCATTGCATTCTGTTTACCCTTGAGTATTCATTTTCCTGCTTTTTCCTTGCTGTCAGTGTTATTTCCGTTGTTGTTGTTGTTGTGTTTTTTTGTTTCTTTCTTTTTTCCCCCCAATTTCCCGTCTTTTCTTTTACATCCCTTTTTTCCATTCGGCCCCTCAACTTAATGAAGTGCTTCATATTTCAGTTCTTTTTTTTTAATGAAGCATACTTGGACCATTCTTATAGACCAACCAAGCAAAGCATATAATATATATATTCTCATTCATATACATACCTCCTTCACCGGGCCACAGAAACTATCCATCTGTCCATTCATTCATTCATCCAGTTTGCTTGGATCAAGACCCTTCTTACTTCTTACCTTTCCTTTCTCTCCTCTCTCTCTCTCTCTCTCTCTCTCTTTTTGAGTCCGAGGCATCCTCTAGTTCTTCTTCTTCTTCTTCTTCCCTTCCAAATACTCTCTCCCTCCCGTTTCTTTTTTTCTTCTTTCCCTTGAAAAGAAGAACGGGACCACTCTGGGTCTCTCGCTTCAAATTCTTTCCCTGCCTACGTAGTGAAACGTCTTCTTTTCACATGACACGGCCAAGTCAGCCAATTCTCTCCCCCCCCCCGGGCCAAACCATGTGTTGCGCGCCATCACACCACAAACCACACCACCTCATCCTCTTTCACGCAGATTGATCATGTACCCCAAACTCTCCCTGCCTAATGTTTCCCAAAAAATCATTCAATATTCTCCCCCGCAATCATTCCACTTTTGCCATCATGCATACTACACAAGAAAGGGCTCACAAGGTTGGTCAGGTGGTCCTGTTCTGGTTCGTTGATTTGAATTTTGATTTTGAAATTTATTTAATACCCTCTAGATTCCCCTCCTCATTCTCGGGAGGTTGAAATTATCATCTAGTGATGTCTTTCTTGATCTTTCCATCTAACCCCGGGGGAGGGGGGCAAGTACTCCCCAAAATATGCATAACCAATCCATGGTTTGGTATCGGTTTGCCCGTTCCAATATAAACACCCAAAACTCCTTCGCAGTCCAAGATTCAAGGTAAAAGAAGAAAGAAAGAAAAACATGGGTATAAAACCGTACCCAAAGCCCATGCCAACTGCCGCTCAACTGTCCCGAATCGCAACATTAACGATAGTTTGGTATTAGGTCATGACCACATCATGTGCAAAAACAAAGTTGCTTCGCCAACTGAGAAAGAGGGGGAAAAAAAGAAAAATGCACAGAGATAAGTCATGATAGAGTAGACAAGAATGCTACTATCACTCCTCATCGACATCTTCCATGTCATTTATCCAGCCACGGCTCATCTCAACGGCTTGTTCCCAGCGCTTGAATAACTTGGCGCTCTTCTGCTTCGACATCTTGGGCTCAAAGACCTTGCGGCCCTTGCGGTTGACCTGAGAGAGGTCATCAAGCTCGCGCCACACACCAGTGGCCAGGCCAGCAGCGATAGCGGCACCCAGAGCAGTCGTCTCGCGCATGGCAGGACGGTCAACAGGGATACCACTGATATCAGCCTGGGTCTGCATGCAAAGATCCGAGTTGGACAGGCCACCGTCGACGGCCATGACCTGGAGCTTCTTGCCCGAATCTTGCTCCATGGCGTCCAAGATAGCCTTGGTCTGGAAGCAAGTCGCCTCGAGGGTGGCACGGGCGATGTGACCCTTCTTGGTGTGCTGGGTCATGCCGAAGATGGTACCCTTGGCCGAGTCGATCCAGTAAGGAGCAAAGAGGCCCGAAAAAGCAGTCACGAAAAAGACACCGCCATTGTCGGGCACGCTCTGCGCAACTTCCTCGATCTTGTCTGATGTGTCAAAGAAACCCATGTTGTTGATGAGGAACTTGACGCCGGAGCCAGCGACAGCAATGCTGCCTTCAAGGGCGTATACGGGTTTACGGCCTCCGCCAAAGTCATAGGCCACTGTGGAAAGCAGGCCATGCTTGGAGATGACGGGTTCGGTGCCCACATTGTACAAGATGAAGGAGCCAGTACCGTACGTGTTCTTGGCTTGGCCAGGCTGGAAGCCGCACTGGCCAACAAGCGCACTGGACTGGTCACCCAGGCAGCCGGCAATGGGGCAGCCGGCCAGAGGGCCCCTGGCCAGCTTGCCATAGGCAGAGGCATCGGAGGATGGCACGATACGAGGCATAGCACACTTGGTCGGGTCAATGCCAAAGAAGGACAGCAGCTTTTCGTCGTACTGCATGGTGTGCAGGTTCATGAACATGGTGCGGCTCGCATTCGAGCTGTCGGTGACGTGGACAGGCTTCTCAGCCTCAACACCACCGTTCAGCTTGAAAATGAGCCACGAATCTACAGTGCCAAAGGCGAGGCGGCGGTCTTCGTACGCCTCCTTGACGGCGGGGACATTGTTGATGAGCCACATGAGCTTGACACTGGCGGGGTAGGTGCTGAGAGGCAGTCCACACATCTGGGGCAGCTCATCGGCGCCGGGACGGCTCTTGAGGTCGCGAACGAGACCGGTGGTGCGGGTGTCGGGCCACACAACGGCGTTGTAGAGGGGCTCGCCAGTGACCTTGTCCCACACAACGGTCGTCTCGCGCTGGTTGGTAAGGCCTATGGACTTGATGGATTTCTTGGAGAAGCCCTTGTTTACGAACTGGGCCATGGCGCCCTCGATACACTCTTCGACGGAGCTGAGAAGCTCGAGCGGGTCATGCTCGTGCCATCTGCAGGTGGGTTGTGTTAGGAAGACAACGTTCGGGAGCCAGCTCTGCTGCAAGGGGACACTCGGTGCATGGTGCTACTTACCCAGACTCGGGATAGTGGTTTTCAAATTCAATCTGGTGGTTGGCCACAGGCTCGCCCTCGCCGTTGAAGATGAGGAAACGCGAGGAGGTGGTGCCCTGGTCGATGGCGCCGACGAACCAGTGTTCGCGGATCTCATCGTCCGTCTCCCTGATGCCTTCTGGCAGGTACTCATCCTGGATGAATGCCTCTGGCTCTGGGGTCAGGGGTGTGGCGGGGATCTTCTTGTTGTCGTCGCGGTTCTCGACAAACTCTACGGCAATGGCGTCTGGCTTCTCCTCAATGGGGGTGATGAGGCTGATGGTGCCGACGTCTTCGTCGAGGCGTAGTCTCTTGGAGTCCCGCAGGTCTGCAATGGTGGCGACCGGTCTGGCCCTGGCGTTGGTGGTGGTTGTGATCATGGTGGGCGAGGAGGCCGCGAGGCTGCGCGGTGGCAGATGCTGGAGAGCAGGGAGAAGAGGGGTAGTGGTAGAGATGTGGTTCACCAGAGATATTGGTGCTTGGTGTCGTGAGAGCCTAGCGGCAGAGACACGGCTGATGGGGCGGCTTGCGTGGGGGACGAGGTCGTGGTTGGCAAGCAGCCCGTGGTCCTAGCTGAGCAGATGACGGTATCGCGATAGAGGCCGGGAAGAAGGAGGATGACCAGGCTCAAGCCAGCAAGAGTAAGAGTGGCAGTGGTCAAGAAGGAGTCCGAGGATGGTCGACAAGAGTGTTGTGGTGGTGGTGGTGGTGGACACTTGTGATGGTGGTGGGAATAATATCTTGTGCAGGTAGAAGAGACAAGAGGAGAGAGGAGGATGGTGGGTTGGCATGGCGGAGAGCAAGCCACACAAAGGGCAGAAGGGGAAGCCGTATTTGAATCAAATCCCGTTGGGTCGAGGCAGGTGCGAGTCTCTGCGGCTCAAGGGCTGGCCTGGGCGTGTCTGGGGGCACGGGTTACCGAATGGGGAAAGGGATGATGGGATGGGCCAGGGCCAGGCTGCTGGAGTAAGCAGTGTTGTCACTGTGGTCACTGTTGTTACTGCTGCGATCGATCGTGAAGAAAGGCGTTGTACGCTGGTACTTTGCGCTTTGCTGACTTAGCAGGGTTGGACGGGCGGGCGACAGCGATCCGAGGCACGTCATGGGGGCCTGCGCAGCGTCACTTGCGACGATCTTGGGCCTTCTGCCATTCCCTTTTTTTTTCCCTTTTTTTTTTCTGCCAGCCTGCCAGCCCAGCAGCCCTGGTGGGGGTGGGGCAGCCTGAATCTCTGGGCGGCCGGGGCAATTGGGGCAGCTGGGGCCAGCAGCCAAAAGGATGCCGAGCTGATGGAAGAACTGTGATTGGAGGAAAAACCGAGGGGCACCGTTGCAGCACAGTCTCTGGCGCTGCGAAGTGACGGTCTAGGCTTGGGGCTGGGGGCACGCTGCAGTGGGGTGCTGCGTTCTGGGTGCTGTGGGCTTGCTGCATGGTACATAGTCCAGGCGCTGAGGAGGCGGCCCCCGGCCCTGTGCTGCAACAGAAGCGCAGAGAACAAACAGCCAGCCAGACAGCCAGAGCAGCGCCCGGGGGCCTGGGCCTTTCCCCTGGGCGGCAGCACCTGGCAGGGAAGCCCCTGGAAGTATCCCCACACAACCCGCGCCGGACCAGATGGCCCATGCGACTGGCGTTGCGCTCTCCATGCTCTGTTCTCCGTCGTGCCGGCTCCATCTCATCTCCATCGCTGCCCCAGAGCCACACACACACAAGCGTGCACACAAAGCAACAGAAGCGAGCCCTCTGGCCAAGTGGGGCCTGCTGTGTACTATAGTACATAGTCGCGGCTCTATCTTGGGATCCATCGAATTCCATCGCACCCTGGAACCATCGTCGCCGACGCCGTCGTCGTTGTCGTTGTCGTCCATGCCGAGAGCCCCGGCGAAGCGCGGCCCAACAACCGGTTTGGAGCGATGCACAAGCACGACACCGTCTTTTGCAAGCAGGATTCACGGTTCGAAACCACGATACGATGACACGATGCAGTTCCTTCCAATAATGCCCAGCCCACACACACCTGCTGCAACGCGCAAGCTCCCGTGCGTGTGTTGTGTGCTGCCAAAAACAGCACAGCACAGCACAGCACAGCACAGCACAGCACAGCACAGCACAGCACAGCAAAAACGAGCCGAGACAAGCCAAAAAGCCAAGCAGTAGCAGCAGTGGAGGAGCAGCAGTCTGGACCACCTGTCAAGAAAAATGCGCCTCGTATCGCCTAGCCGCCTGCAGTCCCGCCCCCCATAACTATAAGATTTGCTCTGCGCACTATCCTTCCGGCGGATCGCTCTCACCCCGAGTCTGGAACACCGCCTGTCACATGGACTGCCCGTGTGTGGACCGACTGCACTGCGGACAAGACCAGACTCACAGTCAGTCCAAATAATTCAAAAGGTTCGGGATGCGACTGTGATGAGTTATAGTTGAGGTTGATTTTGAATCCTAATATTGTTGTTGTTGTTGTTGTTGTTGTTGTTGTTGTTGTTGTTGTTGTTCTTTTTTTTTTTGGCTATCTATAAGATGGGTCGGGCTTCGACAGGCCTTGTTTGGTTTGTATGGGCATAATTCGAGTCAACTCTACGGAGACACCCAAAATAGCATGTGAACCAACCCAGGACACCCAAAAGAACAGAGGGCCAAACCGGACCAGAGCACGGAGACAGCGACATTACGCCGACGCATACCATGACAATTTCGCACACATACTGCAGCTGCTTGCACCGACTCCGCTCTCGTCGGATAGCGAGGTAGACGGGAGAGGACAAGAAAGAAGAACAAGGGCGCACGTACGGGCCAAGCAGAAGCGAGGGACGAGTACAGCAGTACACAGACGCGCCGATCGGAGTAGTCTGTATTCTCATCGTTACTAGTCGGCATGGCCTCGACCTCGACCTGGACCTGGACCTGGATTCGGACTGACCTGCACGCCAGTCACAATCTCTGCGCCGGCGGGGAACTACACAAGATCGACACTGCACATTCCCTTATCAGATAGTCACGATCCCTCCCTCTGCGCGCCCAAGCAGAAAGGAAGGGCAAAAAAGTGGTCCGCCATTTTCCGCCCGCACCCGAGTCCCACGGTTCGTCGTCCTGCTTCTCTCGCTACTCTCGTCCCTCTCGTCTTGTCCGCGCGGACTGGACGGCCCTGCGCGCCTGGCTTGTGACGATAAACTTCTGCTGGCCCACAGTTGGGCGTCGACCTCAAATTACCAACGGTTGCCAGGCATTTCGCTTTCCCCTTCCATCAACTCCCCATGCAACGTAGAAAAAATCCTTTGCAGTCCGCGCGGTTGCCATTAAAATCGTCCAGCCAGCAGTGCAGTGCAGTTCCATTTTTGAAACACACTCTCGCATCCGTCTCATGTCGCTCGTCTGTTTGCATCTGCCATCCCTGAGCGCGGAAACAGCCACCTCGTTAGAAGAAGAGACCGTCGGCTGATTATTCCATCGCACACAGCCAATCATTTGATGCTGGCATGAACCTCGGCAAACAGCTACACCAGCGTCCCAAAACCTGTTGGTCGGACAAGTGCAAGAATCTTGATTCTGCCCTGCGATCAGACCTTGGCAGGCTTCGATAATCCAGAGAATATTGTGTATACGACGGCTAGTACAATCTGCATCCATCCGTCCATCCTCCTCCTCCTGCTGCTGCTGCTGCTGCTCCTGGGCACACCATCGTGGGATTCATCGATGGAAGCCAGCCAACGAGCCCGACCAGGGCTTCTGGACAATCATTTCCCGATTGTACAAGAGTGGTTCTGCCATTTCTGGCCATTCAGCGTCAAGGTCGACAACTCTCCGCCAGCTGTCAGAACCGCTTTTACTATGTATATCACAACAGCATTCGCCCCCTCCCCCCTTCCCCGGGGGGAGCCCCGGGGCACTGCAAAAGGCCATCGTGACCATAGTTGCCGCCAATCTGCGACGCTCCCTGTCTCGTTGTCTTGCACTGCACTGCACTTTTAGGCCCGCCCCGGGGGCTCTTCACTGGAAGCCCCGGCGAGCACGTTTGCACGACCGCTTCCGGCGAGGCTGACAAAAGGCCAGTTAGCAAAGTACCCTTGGAAAAGAAAGTCTCCACACAGTCAATTTCTGCCTGTGCAAACCCAAAATATGCAGCCTTACACTAAAGAACCGACGCTCCACTTGGCAACGCTCTACTATGTAGAAGTACATAGTACATGGCAGCTGTCCAAGCAGATTGGCTAGAAGGGACCGGAAAGCCCCACCGATCGGCTCTCTCCTTACGACACTGCCACATGCTGACTTCATGCAGAGTGGCGCGCACTCTGCTACCTGCGCACGTTCAAGCCGCATTTCCGCCACACTTGGTTTACTATGTACATAGTATGTGCTTCATCGACGATCGAGAATCCGGTATGACGGGACCCTGACTTCAGCTGGGATTTGCATCACCGTCCACATGCGACCAGGAGATGTCCATCGCCAACTTAGGCCAGGCTCTCCTTAGATGATCGACGTTCCCGCAACCCACGTTCCCCAAACATGACTGACGTTTTCCTCCGATAATATGGGGTTTCCCCTCAAAATGCTACAACACTACAGTCTTAGGGGGGCACGCAACTGATCTGCCCAAGTGCTTTTTTGTGTTGTGTCATTGCTCAAGTTTTACAGCTACGAGTTCAGATCAAAAAAGCCCGGTGCACCAAATGTCTCAGGACTCATGCCCGCCAAGAGATGAATGGATGAGCAGGACATCGTTTTGCAATGACTTGGCCATTTTCATTTCAGATAGTATGGAAGCCTGAGCACTGGCTGTGCTTGCATAGTACAGAGCGCAAGCTCGTGGACCCGGCGCATGATGAGATTGTCTACGCCCAGCCGAGTAGAAGAAGCCTTCCTTGCACAAGCGAGTGCTTTGTCTCTGGGTAGAACTTGCTGGGTGCGATTTGCGCTCGTGACTGGCTGTTTGCCATCTACTCTGCTCCTCCTCTCCGCGAGCCCGTCGTTTGTCCTACCTGCCCTTCATAGCAGGCCCTCCGGCCGCGGCCCCGGGATACCCCAGACTGCAGATCCACTTTAGATGATATCACAGATGGAGCAGCCATCCACGCGCGCTCTCTCTCTCTACTACGTATCTCTCTCTCTTTGTGGGTGTGTATAGCTGTGTGTGGCTTATCATAATCCTCTCCTTACTCAACCTGGTCACCTACTATGTTAGCCCAGTGACACCATACCTGACATCAACGCATGAAATCATACCTACCTCCCCTCCACGTCAATCACCAAAGGAAAAAAGAGGGTCGATTTGATCTTTGGGCTCACATGAGACACTGAAACGATCAGATAGAGTAAGATATTCATTCCATTTTTGCTGGACCTCTCCTTTTTGCCCCCCTCGAGCAGTTGATGGATGCAGGGTCTGTCTATCTAGCTACTGTGGTAGCTCATTCACCAATATGCCTCCATGAAATTGGTTCATGTTGTCATAGGGGTCCCGCTGGGGTGGGTGTACATACTGTTTTTGCATGTCCGGGTGATCATCTGACCCTGTATACAGGGTATATGGTAACGATGTTATCATAGCATGGTTTGGGCAGCCTCGGGGATGAGGCGCAAATATTGGGGCCTAGTGGTGAAAGTGGTGGGTGGCAGTGCACCTATGGATGACTGTCTATGGCAGAGAGGCGCATACCATGATAATGCAGAGTTGCCTTTTTTGGTGTGTGTGTGTGTGTATGTGTGATCAGACAGGATCGACGACTGATATCATATTCTGTGTGACTGCTCACACTTTTTGCATTGGCTACCGCCCGCTTGCTTTGCTTTCCACTGTCACTCGCCATCCGCTCATCACAAAGGGCTCACGCTTGGCATGTTTCCGTTGGGGTTTGGGTCATGTTGCACATCGGTGATTCTATCTTGGCTGGTATCTATCTCTGTTTGACTTGTCTACTTTGCCGAGTGGACAATTGCCTTTACTATGTAATTACAATTCGAAAAAGATATGATGGTTTACACAAGAGACATAACTTCAGGACCCAGAATATGAGTTTATTAGTCTTACTAGTTAGTCATCCATTCACACACTGTATTCATAGAAGAGAGTCCTTGACACACTGTATGGCTGATAGCGAGGTTAATAGGAGCTAGACCTCCTTTCCTGTGGCGGGGAGGGGGGATCTTGCGGTTCGATGCGGTACGCTATTTATTCGATCTGGACAAACAAGGTCACCAAGGGGGCCATTGGGATCGGTGCTAAGGAATGAGTTACCAAGGTGCGGTCGCTCCAGAAAGGTACTGGTATGAGTTTTCTATGGCCAGTGCCTTTTTCTTTTTTTTTTCCTTTCAATGGGATAGTGTCCAGATGTGGGATGTTATAACCCAGCCTATCAGGGTTTTGGTGGGCAAAATGACAGGATACAAGAAAGCATCCAATAAGCAGGATCTTAGCAGTGTTCAAGATGTGTTTTCAATAAGGTTATATTCAGAAACTAAACTGAACTTAGTTCCTTTCTTTCTTTTTCCATATCCCAATTTCCATCCTTAACTATAAATATAATTGACTTCGCAGGGTTCCCATTGCTTTTGAGTAATGTATAAGCAGGTTTCCAGTTCAGACTCTAACAATATCCCCCTTCTTGTAAGCTTCGTCCTCGAAGCTATTAAATACCAGAAGAAGTCCTTTTTATCTGACAACAGCAATTTAGGTTAAGGTACTCCAGCTGATAACTCGTTGCGTTTAAGCAGGTTGTTTATAACCAAATTGCAGGTTATATGCTTGAAATCCAATTTTCTTTCATTAGTATTGTAGTATAGTGGCTGTACTATTATTCCAAAAACAGCTTATTATTATTGAATATCGGTTCTAGGGATAATATAGTATATTGTGCGTTGAAGCATCTTTATTATTGCTTTGTTGTCCTTATTACTATATTGTTATCGAGGGGTTTTAAAGTGTCGTTGGTAACGCCGTAATTGTAATAAAACAATAGCAATAATAATAGAATAATAGTAGCAACAAAAGAGTAATAAATAAGAATAGTTCACACCGAGGACAATAGTAATAATAAAAGAACAATAGCAATAGTAAAAATAGCAGTAATAGCAGTAAATAGGCAGGGTATATAGACCACCTAACTATTACGATGGCTTTACCTCCATAACTATAAAAGCTACTCTTTTTTCCTTATTAATTTGCTTCTCTTTCCTTTTCTTTCTTCCTTTAGACCAAACTTTCAAATATTTTGTTAGTATTCCCTTTCAGTCTCCCTTCATCACACGCTTCGTCTTCCCTACTAAAAAGCAGTTCCATCGCGCTTATCACTTTATTCCTTTCCTACGTTTTCGCAGCTAGTACGCAGTGCTAACACTTTATTATAGCAGTCGCAACATTTATCAGTCAGAGAAGCAAAAATGCCTCCCAAGCGCCCCGCTAATAATAATGGAAATTAGTAAGTATTTTTTATATTCGTCTTGCGTTAAAGCACCGTTAACCCTACTCTTAGGCTTAGCAAACGCGCTAAAGTCGCTATAGCTATTAATAATAATAATAATAGCCCCCTAGCCCCCGCTCGGCCTATTATAGAATAGTATACGCGCTACGTTCGTATAGTAGCTAAGAAGCTAAACTATATTTATAAACCTTATCCTAGTAAGCAGCTTTTTCCTTACGTATCGGGCTAATGCTAATAGTATTAGGTATTAGTATTAAGTGCAAATATTACGCTAAAAATAATTAGCCTTATTATCGTATAAGTATAATTATCCGAATTTATTATATTGCGAGAAGTATACTGATAAGCAACCGAATAGATGCCTTTTGCCGTCTGTACGATTATATTGTTGTAGTATCCCTTTACTACCGACTAGTTAAAAGAGGCTGTTTCGAAGATTCCTCGTGCTTAGTCCTATCTATTTACTATTAGTAAGGATAATAGTAGCGGTAAAAGCGTTGCGAATTCGTAGGGTAATACTAGCCCTGCCGTCGTTATTAGTGGTAGTAGTAATACTAAATAGCTTACTATTACTCGCGATATAATGTCGCTACTTGCTCGCGGGGTTAACGTATTGGAGCGATTAGCTGATATTGGAGAACGGTTGGTTAAGGTCGCTAGTGCCTATAATAACGATAAAGAGGATGATAATGATAATGATGGTGGTAATAATGATAGTAATAACGGCGATAACGGTGCTAACGCGTAGGGTAGAGGCGGCGATAATAGCGGTGATGGCGGTAATAGCGGTGATGGCGGTGATAGCGGTGATAGCGGTGATGGCGGTGCCTAGGCTGTTATTGTTGGCTATAACTAGTAAGTATATTTTACGCTGCTTAATCGTTACGATACGCTATTATTTTCGCTGGTTGATTATTTAGACTAGTTTTGATTTTTCGTGCTTTTTCGTTTTACTATTAATTGTATTTTATATTTTTAAATTATTTCTCTATTATTAATATGTTAACGCGGCTCCTATATATCGTTTTCGCTGCTATAACCCTTCTATCGAATAAGAAATTGGCGTTATTTTTTAGGACCTCGATATATAAGAATTACTTCGACTTTAAAATATTCTTTACCTTTAATATTAATTTTAGGTCGGGGCTTAGGATTATCGCCTTCTCTACTAATAAATTGCTTTAATGTAGAGATATGAAAAATATTGTGAACTTTATAAGCTTTTAGTAGCTCTAACCGGTATACTAATCCGTACGCTCTAACTACCTCTAATACTCGAAATGGACTAAGGTATTTATCTGCTAGCTTTGCTAATGGATAGCGTTATCGTAAGTTCTTCGCTAAGATTAGGACGAGTTGGTTAGGTGTAAATCTTTTGTCTATATGCTTTGCATTATACTATTTAGTATAACTGGCTTGAGTATTATGTAAATATTGCTCTATAGTAACGCGTTCCTCTAATAGGGCTGTTATTCTCTCTATAGCGGCTAGTGCTATTATTTTTGGGTGATTAGGATAGTTAGAGGGTAAACGAGGGTTATATCCTATTAAGGTATAAGTAGGTAATAAAGAAGTTAATAAATATAGTACGTTGTTATAAGTAAATTAAGCTATAGGTAAACGTTGCATCTAATCTGCTTATTTGATGTTATAATATATACGTAAGTAAAGTTCCAAAGTTTGATTTAGGCGCTCCGTTTAACCATCCGTTTGTGGATGTATTACGGTGCTAAGACGCCGCTTTATCGCTAAGTAATAGTAGAAAGAACTCCAAAAGGTGCTTATGAATAGGCTTCCTCTGTCGGAAATGATTCTATCTGGTATTCTAAAAAATTGAAATATATATCGTACGACTAAGTTTACGAGTCCGCTGCTTATAAGTCGAATTATAGTTAGTATATATAATCTATATTTTATATAACGATCTACGATAATTAGAATTGAATTATAGGCTTTTCCGTTACTTCCTATAGATACTAGCAATTTAGTAATAAAATCTATCGAAATTTCCTGCTAAGGGCGTATAGGTACCGGTAATGCTGCTAATAAGCTATAAGGGCGGTAAGTTACGGCTTTAGCTCGTTAACAAACTGTATAGGTATTAATATATTATTTTATATCCTTACGTATAGAAGGCTAAAAGTAGTAGCGTTTAAGCAACTTATAAGATTTGTTAAAGCCGAAATAACCTATAGTTGTATTATCGTAGTATACTAATAACAATTCCCTTCGGAGTACGGGCACCTAAGGCATATAAAGTTGGTCCTTTATTATTAAGAGTCTATATTAAGTATTCCATGCGTTTCTTATACGGATCCTATATACTTTCTATTCGTCGGATACTATAAATGGATCGCTTTATTGTATATCCTTAACCTTAATATAGAGAGGTTTATCCAGCTATAAAGCTATTACTATAATACGTTGAAGTTACGCGTGCGGAAGGATAGTGGGGTTGCGAGGCCTACTTCTAAGCAGGTAAATTATAGAACTAACGTATAGTTTAAGCTTAGATTATATAGTCTAATAACTCCGCTTAGAGGTCTTTAGTCTCTGTCCGAGAGTATGTATTATTAAAAGGTAAGCTCTCCGTCCTATATACTTTACCGCTGCTTCTAAGTAACTTAGTAACCTGTACGGGATATAATTTCTGGATCTAATCTTATAGATACTACCTCCTTTGTCTGCTAACGAGATAGCACTGCTTAGGTTATCCAAAATATGCTCTAAGACTGCGTATTCGCAGCTTATCTGCAAACCAGAACTTGTTAATCCTATAGTGGACTATACCTCTTTAGTACTTAGTTCGTTATTTCGGTAAGTCCGTTTCAATTATACTGGGTCTTTAGATACCTATATAACAAAATCGCTAGGTGTATATAGCTCCTTATTAGCTTTCGCGCTACTACGATAATTAGGACGCCGTAATAGTCCGTCTATAGAATTCAATCGACTAGGTTAATAAATAATAGCAAAGTTATAGTTGCTTAAAAGCTGTAACCATCGTACTTACCTCGCTAATAGCTATCTTTTTGTTTCCTAAAAACTCCAATTTAAGTAATTAGTCTTAATAATAACTGGAGTTTATGCGTATAAAAGGTATTAACGCCAGTTTAACGCTACGTTAATAATAGCAAGTAGTTCCCAGTCTCCTACGCTATAACGGGCTTTAACTGAAGTTAACTTTTTAAAGCGAAAAGTAATTAGATGCTAAACTATATTAAATAACTATAATAAAACAGCTCTAATAGCTTGCTAAGACGTATCTGTTTCCATACGTATTAGCAAAGTAGGATTGAAATAGCGTAATAATAGAGCGATAGTAAAACGGGTATATAGCGTTCGGAATATAAGACGCTATCGGAAATTAAGAATAAAAGTACTAATATACTCGCCGCGTAAAAGCTACGTTAAAGGTATAGTAATACGAGAATAATTCCGAATAAAACGCCTATAAAAACCAGTAAAGCCTAAGAATACTTAGATATCTTTAGTATACGTAGGCTCAGGCTATTACTTAATAGCAGCGACTCTACTATATTCTATACTAATTCCCTTAGGAGTAATAACGAAACCTAGAAATTCAACTTTTAATATATTAAATTCATATTTTTTAAGGTTAATATATAACTTCTACTTATATAATCGTTTAAATACTCTGCGAATATCTTACGTATACGTTGCGGGGTCCTTGCTAAAAATCAGAATATTATCGAGGTAGATAATGCAAATAATATTAACAAGCCTAACTAGAACTCGATTGATATAAGATTGAAAAGTTGCAGGAGAATTAGTTAAACCTATTGGTAAAATAAGGTACTTAAAATGCCCGTATTTAGTGCGAAAAGCAGTCTTCTATTTATCACCTTCCTTAATTCGTATATAATAATAAGCATCTTTTAAGTTAAGCTTAGTATAAATAGTAGTATATAATAATTAGTCTAGAACTTCTAAAATCAAGGGTAAAGGTATGCGATTCTTACGTATTAGCTTATTTAAAGCACGATAATTAATATAGAGGCGTAACTCCCCGCCCTTTTTTAGTATAAAAATAATAGGAGCTCCTGCAGGATTAATAGAATAGCGAATAAGACCTCTGGCCTGTATTTTCTATAAGTATTCCCTAAGACTTTCCAGCTCTAACGCAGTAAGTGCATAAATAGGTCCCTATAGAGGTATCGCACCCTTTTCCAGATTAATAGTATAGTCTGAAACCGTTCGTACTGGTAAAGGTATATTAGGATCTATATGTATAATATCCTTAAAGTCTACGTATTCGCTGGGTAAACTAGGAATGGGTTTTTCAACTTCCTTTTTAGATAAATATAAAGGAACAGTAGGTATGCTTTGCATAGTAAATATTGCGCGTACGTCGCGTATTTCCTGCGTAGACGCAGTAAGTACTAACTTAGATATATATAGTAGCCATCTCCAATACCTAGTAGCCCAATTAATTTAAGGATTCGCAGAAATAAGCTAAGGAAAACCTAATATAATTAGGAAGGGTGCTTTTTTAATAATAGAGAAGCGATAACGCTACGTTCTTATAACGCCTAAGGAATTAGTAACTAATAAATCCAATAAAATAGAACCTAAAGTTTTTATTAGTATACTATTAAAGGTAACTAGTAGAATACTTGGTCTAATATAAAGTTATAGAACTTATTCGAATAAGTTACGTATAAGTAGGTTCTCCTCTACGCCTAAGTTAATAAGCGCTTCTTTTTCTATAAACTGTAATGTTTTACTTGAAATTATATTGGCCTTAATGATTAAACGAGGATGATCCTGCCCAGCGTATTCCTAGCTAGAACTTTGCGTATAAGCTATATCGTAGGTGATGTTCGAAATTCGTTGTGATTTTGGGTATACGATTATAGTATAGCCTGCTATTTGATAAGTTCGGCAATAAGCTTTAGGATATTTAGCAGAAGTATAGTTATCCTCCCCGTAAACGTAACAAATTCGCTACGGGTTCTATAGGCAAGTTACTTGTCGATGGCCTTGTTGGTTATAATTATAATATCGAATATTATAGTTGCGAGTTAGGTACGTTAACATAGCGGAATCGTTAGTATTACGCTTAGGGGGTAAAGATAAGTTAATTAATAACGTAGAAAGTAGCGAATTCTTGGTAGCTTTCTTAGGATAATGGGTTGTAATATAACCAGACTCCCTATATATAAAGTAAGTCCTACGTTCTCGCGAGGTTTGTATAGGTTAAGGTTAACTATCTTTTTGCATTAATTCGAATCGTTATGCTAAACTGATAGTAAGCTCCTATTCCTGCGGTAACGTTGCTTAAGAGCCGAGTATAATCCGTAACTTAGGGCGTAGCCGAGTAATAAAGGCTATAATACGAGCTAATCCTTCCAAAGGAGCTAGATTATCTAATTCGATTTTATCAAAATATTATACGAAATCCGCAACTGCTTTATCTCGACCTTGTATAAGTCGTAAAAGCTTCGAAGACGCAGTGAGTACGCGAGTCTTAGGATTAGAGTATTATTTCTCAAGAATTTCCAAAAGATTAGATAGGGATATTTTCGCCTTAGCACTATTTTCCCTACGTTAACGTATAAGATAACTAACCTAATAGCGTTTTGTATTATCTCTTAAATAACCGGTAGTATAATAAGATTTATGGTCTTCGTTAATAATACTATATATCTTAAATCGATGTATAAGGTTAAATTTGAAAGCTTAAAATTCCATTAGACTAGTTCCTCTATATATTAGGTTCGGTATACTGCGTAAAAGGGTAAGAAACGTAGCGTTAACGGTATTTTCCAATTAAGAGGCAGATAAAGAACCATTATATTTGGAAAGAGTGGGTATAGCTCTACTCAGGGGTAATAAATTACTACGTGGAAGCATTGTAGACGAAGAAGAAACCTTATAGCTGGCTGGTGATAGGTAAACATAATCAGAGGATCTATTCTTTTACGCTAAGCGTACGCGTTTAGTGCGTAAGCGCTGCTTAATATCTTGGAGCCGTAATAATGCGTCCACTTCAGCCTCTTCGCGAAGGCGTTATTTAGTTATAACAGCTGTGTTTAGAGATTCTGAGGAAATTCGCTGTATTAGCGTAGTATTAGCGCGACTAATACGAGAAGAGCGTCGGGTGGATAGCATTCTTATTCTTGCCGGTTTGCACCCTTGGAAAAGAAGTTCAGAATATTAGGGTTTTGGTAGGCAAAATAACAGGATATAAGAAAGTATCCAATAAGTAGGATCTTAGCAGTATTTAAGATATGTTTTCAATAAGGTTATATTTAGAAACTAAACTGAACTTAGTTCCTTTCTTTCTTTTTCTATATCCTAATTTCCATCCTTAACTATAAATATAATTAACTTCGCAGGGTTCTATCAGGGTTTTGGTGGGTAAAATGATAGGATATAAGAAAGCATCCAATAAGTAGGATCTTAGTAGTATTTAAGATGTGTTTTTAATAAGGTTATATTTAGAAACTAAACTAAACTTAGTTCCTTTCTTTCTTTTTCCATATCCCAATTTCCATCTTTAACTATAAATATAATTAACTTCGTAGGGTTCCCATTGCTTTTAAGTAATATATAAGCAGGTTTCTAGTTCAGACTCTAATAATATCCCCCTTCTTATAAGCTTCGTCCTCGAAGCTATTAAATACCAGAAGAAGTCCTTTTCATCTAATAATAGCAATTTAGGTTAAGGTACTCTAGCTGATAACTCGTTGCGTTTAAGCAGGTTGTTTATAACTAAATTGCAGGTTATATACTTGAAATCCAATTTTCTTTTATTAGCATTATAGTATAGTAGCTATACTATTATTCCAAAAACAGCTTGTTATTATTAAATATCGGTTCTAGGGATAATATAGTATATTGTGCGTTGAAGTATCTTTATTATTGCTTTGTTATCCTTATTACTATATTATTGTCGAGGGGTTTTAAAGTATCGTTAGTAACGCCGTAATTATAATAAAATAATAGCAATAATAATAGAATAATAGTAGCAACAAAAGAGTAGTGAACAAGAATAGTTTACGCCGAGGATAATAGTAATAATAAAAGAACAATAGTAATAGTAAAAATAGTAGTAATAGTAGTAAATAGGCAGGGTGCATAGACCACCTAACTATTGCGATGGCTTTACCTCTATAACTATAAAAGCTACTCTTTTTTCCTTATTAATTTACTTCTCTTTCCTTTTCTTTCTTCCTTTAGACTAAACTTTTAAATATTTTGTTAGTATTCCCTTTCAGTCTCCCTTTATTATACGCTTCGTCTTCCCTGCTAAAAAGCAGTTCCATCGCGCTTATCACTTTATTCCTTTCCTACGTTTTCGCAGCTAGTACGTAGTACTAACACTTTATTATAGCAGTCGCAATATTTATTAGTTAGAGAAGCAAAAATGCCTCCTAAGCGCCCCGCTAATAATAATGGAAATTAGTAAGTATTTTTTATATTCGTCTTGCGTTAAAGTACCGTTAACCCTGCTCTTAGGCTTAGTAAACGCGCTAAAGTCGCTATAGCTATTAATAATAATAATAATAGCCCCCTAGCCCCCGCTCGGCTTATTGCAGAATAGTATACGCGCTGCGTTCGCGTAGTAGCCAAAAAGCTAAACTATATTTACGAACCTTATCCTAGTAAGTAGCTTTTTCCTTATATATCGGGCTAATGCTAATAGTGTTAGGTGTTAGTACTAAGTGCAAATATTGCGCTAAAAATAACTAGCCTTATTATCGTATAAGTATAATTATCCGAATTCATTGTGTTGCGAGAAGTATACTAATAAGCAACCGAATAGATGCCTTTTGCCGTCCGTACGATTATATTGTCGCAGTATCCCTTTACTGCCGACTAGTTAAAAGAGGCTGTTTCGAAGATTCCTCGTGCTTAGTCCTATCTATTTACTATTAGTAAGGATAATAGTAGCGGTAAAAGCGTTGCGAATTCGTAGGGTAATACTAGCCCTGCCGTCGTTATTAGTGGTGGTGGTAATGCTAAACAGCTTACTATTACTCGCGATATAATATCGCTACTTGCTCGCGGGGTTAACGTATTAGAGCGATTAGCTGATATTGGAGAACGGTTGGTTAAGGTCGCTAGTGCCTATAATAACGATAAAGAGGATGATAATAATGATAATAGTAGTAATAATGATAGTGATAACGGCGATAACGGTGCTAATGCGTAGGGTGGAGGCGGCGATAATAGCGGTAATAGCGGTGATAGCGGTAATAGCGGTGATAGCGGTAATGGCGGTGATGGCGATGCCTAGGCTATTATTGTTAGCTATAACTAGTAAGCATATTTTGCGCTGCTTAATCGTTGCGATACGCTATTGTTTTCGCTGGTTGATTATTTAGACTAGTTTTGATTTTTCGTGCTTTTTCGTTTTGCTATTAATTATATTTTATATTTTTGAATTATTTCTCTATTATTAATGTGTTAACGCGGCTCCTATGTATCGTTTTCGCTGCTATAACCCTTCTATCGAATAAGAAATTAGCGTTATTTTTTAGGACCTCGATATATAAGAATTGCTTCGACTTTAAAATATTCTTTACCTTTAATATTAATTTTAGGTCGGGGCTTAGGATCGTCGCCTTCTCTGCTGATAAATTGCTTTAACGTAGAGATATGAAAAATATCGTGAACTTTGTAAGCTTTTAGTAGCTCTAACCGGTATACTAATCCGTACGCTCTAACTACCTCTAATACTCGAAATAGACTAAGGTATTTATCTGCTAGCTTTGCTAATGGACAGCGTTATCGTAAGTTCTTCGCTAAGACTAGGACGAGTTGGTTAGGTGTAAATCTTTTGTCTATATGCTTTGTATTATACTATTTGGTATAACTGGCTTAAGCATTATGTAAATATTGCTCTATAGTAACGCGTTCCTCTAATAGGGCTGTTATTCTCTCTATAGCGGCTAGTGCTATTATTTTTAGGTAACTAGGATAGTTAGAGGGTAAACGAGGGTTATATCCTATTAAGGTATAAGTAGGTAATAAAGAAGTTGATAAATATAGTATATTGTTATAAGTAAATTGAGCTATAGGTAAACGTTGCGTCTAATCTGCTTATTTAATATTATAATATATACGTAAGTAAAGTTCTAAAGTTTGATTTAAGCGCTCCGTTTAACTATCCGTTTATAGATATATTACGGTACTAAGACGCCGCTTTATCGCTAAGTAATAGCAGAAAGAACTCCAAAAGGTGCTTATAAATAGGCTTCCTCTATCGGAAATAATTCTATCTGGTATTCTAAAAAATTAAAATATATATCGTACGACTAAGTCTGCGAATCCGCTGCTTATAAGTCGAGTTATAGTTAGTATATATAATCTATATTTTGTATAACGATCTACGATAACCAGAATTAAATTATAGGCTTTTCCGTTGCTTCCTATAGATACTAGCAATTTAGTAATAAAATCTATCGAAATTTCCTGCTAAGGGCGTATAGGCACCGGTAACGCTGCTAATAAGCTATAAGGGCGGTAAGTTACGGCTTTAGCTCGTTAACAAACTATATAGGTATTAATATATTATTTTATATCCTTACGTATAGAAGGCTAAAAATAGCAGCGTTTAAGCAATTTATAAGATTTGTTAAAGCCGAAATAACCTGTAGTTATATTATCGTAGTATACTAATAATAATTCCCTTCGGAGTATGGGCACCTAAGGCACGTAAAGTTAGTCCTTTATTATTAAGAGTCTATATTAAGTATTCTATACGTTTCTTATATAGATCCTATATACTTTCTATTCGTCGGATACTATAAATAGATCGCTTTATTATATATCCTTAACCTTAATATAGAGAGGTTTATCTAGCTATAAAGCTGTTACTATAATACGTTGAAGTTATATATACGGAAGGATAGTAGGGTCGTAAGGCCTACTTCTAAGCAGGTAAACTGCAGAACCAACGTATAGTTTAAGCTCAGATTACGCAGTCCAATAACTCCGCTTAGAGGTCTTTAGTCTTTATCCGAGAGTACGTATTATTAAAAGGTAAGCTCTCCGTCCTATATGCTTTACCGCTACTTCTAAGCAACTTAGTAACCTGCACGGGATATAATTTCTAGATCTAATCTTATAGATACTACCTCCTTCGTCTGCTAACGAGATAGCACTACTTAGGTTATCTAAAATATGCTCTAAGACTACGTGTTCGCAGCTTGTCTGTAAACCAGAACTTATTAATCCTATAGTGGACTGCACCTCTTTAGTACTTAGTTCGTTATTTCGGCAAATCCGTTTTAATTATACTAGGTCTTCAGATACCTATATAACAAAATCGCTAGGTATATATAGCTCCTTATCAGCTTTCGCGCTACTACGATAATCAGGACGCCGTAATAGTCCGTCTATAGGATTCAATCGACTAGGTTAATAAACAATAGCAAAGTTATAGTTGCTTAAAAGCTATAACTATCGTACTTGCCTCGCTAATAGCTATCTTTTTATTTCCTAAAAACTCTAATTTAAGTAATTAGTCTTAATAATAACTGGAGTTTATACGTATAAAAGGTATTAACGCTAGTTTAACGCTACGTTAATAATAGTAAGTAATTCCCAGTCTCCTACGCTATAACGGGCTTTAACTAAAGTTAACTTTTTAGAGCGAAAAGTAATTAGATACTAAACTATATTAAATAACTATAATAAAACAGCTCTAATAGCTTGCTAAGACGCATCTGTTTCTATACGTATTAGTAAAGCAGGATTAAAATAGCGTAATAATAGAGCGATAGTAAAACGGGTATGTAGCGTTCGGAATATAAAACGCTATCGGAAATTAAGAACAAAAGTACTAATATGCTCGCCGCGTAAAAGCTGCGTTAAAGGTATAGCAATACGAGAATAATTCCGAATAAAACGCCTATAAAAACCAATAAAGCCTAAGAATACTTGGATATCTTTAGCATACGTAGGCTTAGGCTATTGCTTAATAGCAGTAACTCTACTACGTTCTATACTAATTCCCTCAGGAGTAATAACGAAACCCAGAAATTTAACTTTTAATATATTAAATTCATATTTTTTAAGGTTAATATATAACTTCCACTTATATAATCGTTTAAATACTCTGCGAATATCTTACGTATATATTGCGGGGTCCTTGCTAAAAATTAGAATATTATCGAGGTAGACAATACAAATAATATCAACAAGCCCAATTAGAACTCGATTAATATAAGATTGAAAAGTTATAGGAGAATTAGTTAAACCTATTAGTAAAATAAGGTACTTAAAATGCCCGTATTTGGTACGAAAAGCAGTCTTCCATTCATCACCTTCCTTAATTCGTATATAGTAATAAGCATCTTTTAAGTTAAGCTTAGTATAAATAGCAGTATATGATAATTAGTCCAGAACTTCTAAAATTAAGGGTAAAGGTATGCGATTCTTACGTATTAGCTTATTTAAAGCACGATAATCAATATAGAGGCATAACTCCCCGCCCTTTTTTAGTACAAAAATAATAGGAGCTCCTATAGGACTAACAGAATAGCGAATAAGACCTCTAGCCTATATTTTCTATAAGTATTCCCTAAGACTTTCCAGCTCTAACGCAGTAAGTGTATAAATAGGTCCCTATAGAGGTATCGCACCCTTTTCTAGATCAATAGCATAGTCTGAAACCGTTCGTGCTAGTAAAGGTGCATTAGGATCTATATATATAATATCCTCAAAGTCTGCGTATTCGCTAGGTAAACTAGGAATAGGTTTTTCAACTTCCTTTTCAGACAAATATAAAGGAACAGTAGGTATGCTTTGCATAGTAAATATTGCGCGTGCGTCGCGTATTTCCTGCGTAGACGCAGTAAGTACTAACTTGGATATATATAGTAGCCATCTCTAATACCTAGTGGCCTAATTAATTTAAGGATTCGCAGAAATAAGCTAAGGAAAACCCAATATAATTAGGAAGGGTGCTTTTTCAATAATAAAGAAGCGATAACGCTACGTTCTTATAACGCCTAAGGAATTAGTAACTAATAAATCTAATAAAATAGAACCTAAAGTTTTTATTAGTATACTATTAAAGGTAACTAGTGGAATACTTAGTCTAATATAAAGTTATAGAACTTATTCGAATAAGTTACGTATAAGCAGGTTCTCCTCTGCGCCTAAGTTAATAAGCGCTTCTTTTTCTATAAACTGTAATATTTTACTTGAAATTATATTGGCCTTAATAATTAAACGAGGATAATCCTGCCTAGCGTGTTCCTAGCTAGAACTTTGCGTATAAGCTATATCGTAGGTGATATTCGAAATTCGTTGTGATTTTGGGTATACGATTATAGTATAGCCTGCTATTTAACAAGTTCGGTAATAAGCTTTAGGATATTTGGTAGAAGTATGGTTGTCCTCCCTGTAAACGTAATAAATTCGCTGCGGGTTCTATAGGTAAGTTACTTATCGATAGCCTTGTTGGTTATAATTATAATATCGAATGTTATAGTTGCGAGTTGGGTGCGTTAACGTAGCGGAATCGTTAGTATTACGCTTAGGGGGTAAAGATAAGTTAATTAATGATATAGAAAGTGGCGAATTCTTGGTAGCTTTCTTAGGATAATGGGTTGCAATATGACTAGACTCCCTATATATAAAGCAAGTCCTGCGTTCTCGCGAGGTTCGTATAGGTTAAGGTTAACTATCTTTTTGCATTAATTCGAATCGTTATACTAAACTAATAGTAAGCTCCTATTCCTACGGTAACGTTGCTTAAGAGCCGAGTATAATCCGTAACTTAGGGCGTAGCCGAGTAATAAAGGCTATAATATAAGCTAATCCTTCTAAAGGAGCTAGATTATCTAATTCGATTTTATTAAAACGTTATACGAAATCCGTAACTACTTTATCTCGACCTTATATAAGTTGTAAAAGCTTCGAAGATATAGTAAGTGCGCGAGTCTTAGGATTAGAGTATTATTTCTTAAGAATTTCCAAAAGATTAGGTAGGGATATTTTCGCCTTAGTACTATTTTCCCTACGTTAATATATAAGATAACTAACCTAATAGCGTTTTATATTATCTCTTAAATAACCGGTAGTATAATAAGATTTATAGTCTTTGTTAATAATACTATATATCTTAAATCGATATATAAGGTTAAATTTAAAAGCTTGAAATTCTATTAGATTAGTTCCTCTATATATTAGGTTCGGTATACTGCGTAAAAGGGTAAGAGACGTAGCGTTAACGGTGTTTTCTAATTAAGAGGTAGATAAAGAATTATTATATCTGGAAAGAGTAGGTATAGCTCTACTTAGGGGTAATGAATTACTACGTAGAAGTATCGTAGACGAAGAAGAAACCTTATAGCTAGCTGGTGATAGGTAAATATAATCAGAGGATCTATTCTTTTGCGCTAAGCGTGCGCGTTTGGTGCGTAAGCGCTGCTTAATATCTTGGAGCCGTAATAATGCGTCCACTTTAGCCTCTTCGCGAAGGCGTTGTTTAGTTATAATAGCTGTGTTTGGAGATTCTGAGGAAATTCGCTGCGTTAGCGTAGTATTGGCGCGACTAATACGAGAAGAGCGTCGGGTGGATAGTATTCTTATTCTTGCCGGTTTACACCCTTAGAAAAGAAGTTCAGAATATTAGGGTTTTGGTAGGTAAAATAACAGGATATAAGAAAGCATCTAATAAGCAGGATCTTAGCAGTATTTAAGATATATTTTCAATAAGGTTATATTCAGAAACTAAACTGAACTTAGTTCCTTTCTTTCTTTTTCTATATCCCAATTTCCATCCTTAACTATAAATATAATTGACTTCGCAGGGTTCTATCAGGGTTTTAGTAGGCAAAATAACAGGATATAAGAAAGTATCTAATAAGTAGGATCTTAGCAGTATTCAAGATATATTTTCAATAAGGTTATATTCAGAAACTAAACTAAACTTAGTTCCTTTCTTTCTTTTTCTATATCCCAATTTCCATCCTTAACTATAAATATAATTAACTTCGTAGGGTTCCTATTGCTTTTAAGTAATATATAAGCAGGTTTCCAGTTCAGACTCTAATAATATCCCCCTTCTTATAAGCTTCGTCCTCGAAGCTATTAAATACCAGAAGAAGTCCTTTTTATCTAATAATAGCAATTTAGGTTAAGGTACTCCAGCTGATAACTTATTGCGTTTAAGCAGGTTGTTTATAACTAAATTGCAGGTTATATGCTTGAAATCCAATTTTCTTTCATTAGTATTATAGTATAGTGGCTGTACTATTATTCTAAAAACAGCTTATTATTATTAAATATCGGTTCCAGGGATAATATAGTATATTATACGTTAAAGCATCTTCATTATTGCTTTATTATCCTTATTACTATATTATTATCGAGGGGTTTTAAAGTATCGTTAGTAACGCTATAATTATAATAAAACAATAGTAATAATAATAGAATAATAGTAGTAATAAAAGAGTAGTAAACAAGAATAGTTCACGCCGAGGACAATAGTAATAATAAAAGAATAATAGTAATAGTAAAAATAGCAGTAATAGCAGTGAATAGGCAGGGTGCATAGACCACCTAACTATTGCGATAGCTTCACCTCTATAACTATAAAAGCCACTCTTTTTTCGTTATTGATTTACTTCTCTTTCCTTTTCTTTCTTCCTTTAGACCAAACTTTCAAATATTTTATTAGTATTCCCTTTTAGTCTCCCTTTATCATACGCTTCGTCTTCCCTGCTAAAAAGCAGTTCTATCGCGCTTATTACTTTATTCCTTTCCTACGTTTTCGCAGCTAATACGTAGTACTAACACTTTGTTATAGCAGTCGCAATATTTATCAGTTAGAGAAGCAAAAATGCCTCCTAAGCGCCCCGCTAATAATAATGGAAATTAGTAAGTATTTTTCATATTTATCTTGCGTTAAAGCACCGTTAACCCTGCTCTTAGGCTTAGCAAACGCGCTAAAGTCGCTATAGCTATTAATAATAATAATAATAGCCCCCTAGCCCCCGCTCGGCCTATTATAGAATAGTATACGCGCTGCGTTCGCGCAGTAGCTAAGAAGCTAAACCATATTTACGAACCTTATCCTAGTAAGCAGCTTTTTCCTTACGTATCGGGCTAATACTAATAGTATTAGGTATTAGTGCTAAGTGCAAATATTACGCTAAAAACAACCAGCCTTATTATCGTATAAGTATAATTATCCGAATTTATTATATTGCGAGAAGTATGCTGATAAGTAACCGAATAGATGCTTTTTGCTGTCCGTATAATTATATTATCGTAGTATCCCTTTACTACCGATTAGTTAAAAGAGGCTATTTCGAAGATTCCTCGTGCTTAGTCCTATCCATTTACTACTAGTAAGGATAATAGTAGCGGCAAAAGCGTTGCGAATTCGTAGGGTAATGCTAGCCCTGCCGTCGTTATTAGTGGTAGTAGTAATACTGAACAGCTTGCTATTACTCGTAATATAATGTCGCTGCTTGCTCGCGGGGTTAACGTATTAGAGCGATTGGCTGATATTAGAGAACGGTTGGTTAAGGTTACTGGTGCCTATAATAACGATGAAGAGGATGATAATAATAATAATGGTGGTAATAATAATAGTAATAACGGCGATAACGGTACTAACGTATAGGGTGGAGGCGGCGATAATAGCGGTGATAGCGGTGATAGCGGTGATAGCGGTAATAGCGGTAATGGCGGTGATAGCGGTGCCCAGGCTATTGTTATTGGCTATAACTAGTAAGTATATTTTACGCTGCTTAATCGTTACGATACGCTATTGTTTTCGCTGGTTGATTATTTAGACTAGTTTTGATTTTTCGTGCTTTTTCGTTTTGTTATTAATTGCATTTTATATTTTTAAATTATTTCTCTATTATTAATATGTTAACGTAGCTCCTACGTATCGTTTTCGCTGCTATAACCCTTCTATCGAATAAGAAATTGGCGTTGTTTTTTAGGACCTCGATATATAAGAATTGCTTCGACTTTAAAATATTCTTTACCTTTAATATTAATTTTAGGTCGGGGCTTAGGATCGTCGCCTTCTCTACTAATAAATTGCTTTAACGTAGAGATATGAAAAATATTGTGAACTTTATAAGCTTTTGGTAGCTCTAACCGGTATACTAATCCGTACGCTCTAACTACCTCTAATACTCGAAATGGACTAAGGTATTTATCTGCTAGCTTTGCTAATAGACAGCGTTGTCGTAAGTTCTTCGCTAAGACTAGGACGAGTTAGTTAGGTATAAATCTTTTGTTTATATGCTTTATATTATACTATTTGGTATAACTGGCTTAAGCATTACGTAAATATTGCTCTATAGTAATATGTTCCTCTAATAGGGCTATTATTCTCTCTATAGCGGCTAGTGCTACTATTTTTGGGTAACTAGGATAGTTAGAGGGTAAACGAGGGTTATATCCTATTAAGGTATAAGCAGGTAATAAAGAAGTTAATAAATATAGTACGTTATTATAAGTAAATTAAGCTATAGGTAAACGTTACGTTTAATCTGCTTATTTAATATTATAATATATACGTAAGTAAAGTTCTAAAGTTTGATTTAGGCGCTCTATTTAACTATCCGTTTATAGATTTATTGCGGTATTAAGATGCCGCTTTATCGCTAAGTAATAGCAGAAAGAACTCTAAAAGGTGCTTATGAATAGGCTTCCTCTGTCGGAAATGATTCCATCTGGTATTCCAAAAAATTGAAATATATGTCGTACGACTAAGTCTGCGAGTCCGCTGCTTATAAGTCGAGTTATAGTTGGTATATATAATCCATATTTTGTATAACGATCTACGATAACTAGAATTAAATTATAGGCTTTTCCGTTACTTCCTATAGATATTGGCAATTTAGTAATAAAATCCATCGAAATTTCCTGCTAAGGGCGTATAGGTACCGGTAACGCTGCTAATAAGCTATAAGGGCGGTGAGTTGCGGCTTTAGCTTGTTAACAAACTATATAGGTATTAATATATTATTTCATATCCTTACGTATAGAAGGCTAAAAGTAGCAGCGTTTAAGTAACTTATAAGATTTGTTAAAGCCGAAATAACCTGTAGTTGCATTATCGTAGTATACTGATAATAATTCCCTTCGGAGTACGGGCACCTAAGGCACGTAAAGTTGGTCCTTTATTATCAAGAGTCTATATTAAGTATTCTATACGTTTCTTATGCGGATCCTATATACTTTCCATTCGTCGGATACTATAAATGGATCGCTTTGTTATATATCCTTGACCTTAATATAGAGAGGTTTATCTAGCTGTAAAGCTATTACCGTAATACGTTGAAGTTGCGCGTGCGGAAGGATAGTGGGGTTACGAGGCCTACTTCTAAGCAGGTAAACTGTAGAACTAACGTATAGTTTAAGCTTAGATTATACAGTTTAATAACTCCGCTTAGAGGTCTTTAGTCTCTATCCGAGAGTACGTATTATTAAAAGGTAAGCTCTCCGTCCTATATGCTTTACCGCTACTTCTAAGCAACTTAGTAACCTGCACGGGATATAATTTCTGGATCTAATCTTATAGATATTACCTCCTTCGTCTGCTAATGAGATAGTACTACTTAGGTTATCCAAAATATACTCTAAGACTACGTATTCGTAGCTTATCTGCAAACCAGAACTTATTAATCCTATAGTAGACTATACCTCTTTAGTACTTAGTTCGTTATTTCGGTAAATCCGTTTTAATTATACTAGGTCTTTAGATACCTATATAATAAAATCGCTAGGTATACGCAGCTCCTTATCAGCTTTCGCGCTACTACGATAATTAGGACGCCGTAATAGTCCGTCTATAGGATTTAATCGACTAGGTTAATAAATAATAGTAAAGTTATAGTTGCTTAAAAGCTATAACCATCGTACTTACCTCGCTAATAGCTATCTTTTTATTTCCTAAAAACTCTAATTTAAGTAATTAGTCTTAATAATAACTGGAGTTTGTACGTATAAAAGGTATTAACGCTAGTTTAACGCTACGTTAACAATAGTAAGTAGTTCCTAGTCTCCTACGCTATAACGGGCTTCAACTAAAGTTAACTTTTTGGAGCGAAAAGCAATTAGATGCCAAACTATGTTAAATAACTATAATAAAACAGCTCTAATAGCTTACTAAGACGCATCTGTTTCTATACGTATTAGTAAAGCAGGATTAAAATAGCGTAATAATAAAGCGATAGTAAAACGGGTATATAGCGTTCGGAATATAAGACGCTATCGGAAATTAAGAATAAAAGTACTAATATGCTCGCCGCGTAAAAGCTGCGTTAAAGGTATAGCAATACGAGAATAATTCCGAATAAAACGCCTATAAAAACTAGTAAAGCCTAAGAATACTTAGATATCTTTAGCATACGTAGGCTCAGGCTATTGCTTAATAGCAGCGACTCTACTACGTTCTATACTAATTCCCTTAGGAGTAATAACGAAACCTAGAAATTCAACTTTTAATATATTGAATTCATATTTTTTAAGGTTAATATATAACTTCTACTCACGCAATCGTTCAAACACTCTGCGAATATCTTACGTATACGTTGCGGGGTCCTTACTAAAAATCAGAATATTATCGAGGTAGATAATATAAATAATATTAATAAGCCTAACTAGAACTCGATTAATATAAGATTGAAAAGTTGTAGGAGAATTAGTTAAACCTATTAGTAAAATAAGGTACTTAAAATGCCTATATTTAGTGCGAAAAGCAGTCTTCTATTCATCACCTTCCTTAATTCGTATATAGTAATAAGTATCTTTTAAGTTAAGCTTAGTATAAATAGTAGTATATAATAATTGGTCTAGAACTTCTGAAATTAAGGGTAAAGGTGCGCGATTCTTACGTATTAGCTTATTTAAAGCACGATAATTAATATAGAGGCGTAACTCCCCGCCCTTTTTTAGTATAAAAATAATAGGAGCTCCTATAGGACTGATAGAATAGCGAATAAGACCTCTGGCCTATATTTTCTATAAGTATTCCCTAAGACTTTCCAGCTTTAACGCAGTAAGTATATAAATAGGTCCCTATAGAGGTATCGCACCCTTTTCCAGATTAATAGTATAGTCTGAAACCGTTCGTGCTGGTAAAGGTGTATTGGGATCTATATATATAATGTCCTTAAAGTCTGCGTATTCGCTAGGTAAACTAGGAATGGGTTTTTCAACTTCCTTTTTAGATAAATATAAAGGAATAGTAGGTATGCTTTATATAGTAAATATTGCGCGTACGTTGCGTATTTCCTGCGTAGATATAGTAAGTACTAACTTGGATATATATAGTGGCTATCTCTAATACCTGGTAGCCTAATTAATTTAAGGATTCGCAGAAATAAGCTAAGGAAAACCCAATATAATTGGGAAGGGTGCTTTTTCAATAATAGAGAAGCGATAACGCTATGTTCTTATAACGCCTAAGGAATTAGTAACTAATAAATCTAATAAAATAGAACCCAAAGTTTTTATTAGTATACTATTAAAGGTAACTAGTAGAATACTTGGTCTAATATAAAGTTGTAGAACTTGTTCGAATAAGTTGCGTATAAGCAGGTTCTCCTCTGCGCCTAAGTTAATAAGCGCTTCTTTTTCTATAAACTGTAATATTTTACTTAAAATTATATTGGCCTTGATAATTAAACGAGGATAATCCTGCTTAGCGTATTCCTAGCTAGAACTTTGCGTATAAGCTATATCGTGGGTAATATTCGAAATTCGTTATAATTTTAGGTATGCGATTATAGTATAGCCTGCTGTTTAATAAGTTCGGCAATAAGCTTTAGGATATTTGGTAGAAGTATAGTTATCCTCCCCGTAAACGTAATAAATTCGCTACGGGTTCTATAGGCAAGTTACTTATCGATGGCCTTATTGGTTATAATTGTAATATCGAATATTATAGTTACGAGTTGGGTGCGTTAATATAGCGGAATCGTTAGTATTATACTTAGGGGGTAAAGATAAGTTGATTAATAACGTAGAAAGTAGCGAATTCTTAGTAGCTTTCTTAGGATAATGGGTTGTAATATAACTAGACTCCCTATATATAAAGTAAGTCCTACGTTCTCGCGAGGTTCGCGTAGGTTAAGGTTAACTATCTTTTTGTATTAATTCGAATCGTTATACTAAACTAATAGTAAGCTCCTATTCCTACGGTAATATTGCTTAAGAGCCGAGTATAATCCGTAACTTAGGGCGTAGCCGAGTAATAAAGGCTATAATACGAGCTAATCCTTCTAAAGGAGCTAGATTATCTAATTCGATTTTATTAAAACGTTATACGAAATCCGCAACTGCTTTATCTCGACCTTATATAAGTCGTAAAAGCTTCGAAGACGTAGTAAATACGCGAGTCTTAGGATTAGAGTATTATTTCTTAAGAATTTCTAAAAGATTAGGTAGGGATATTTTCGCCTTAGCACTATTTTCCCTACGTTAACGTATAAGATAACTAACCTAATAGCGTTTTATATTATCTCTTAAACAACCGGTAGTATAATAAGATTTATAGTCTTTGTTAATAATACTATATATCTCAAATCGATATATAAGGTTAAATTTGAAAGCTTGAAATTTTATTAGATTAGTTCCTCTGTATATTAGGTTCGGTATGCTATATAAAAGGGTGAGAGATATAGCGTTAACGGTGTTTTCTAATTGAGAGGCAGATAAAGAACTATTGTATCTGGAAAGAGTGGGTATAGCTCTACTTAGGGGTGATGAATTACTACGTAGAAGTATCGTAGACGAAGAAGAAACCTTATAGCTGGCTAGTGATAGGTAAATATAATTAGAGGATCTATTCTTTTGCGCTAAGCGTGCGCGTTTGGTGCGTAAGCGCTGCTTAATATCTTGGAGCCGTAATAATACGTCTACTTTAGCCTCTTCGCGAAGGCGTTGTTTAGTTATAATAGCTGTATTTGGAGATTCTGAGGAAATTCGCTGCGTTGGCGTAGTATTAGCGCGACTAATACGAGAAGAGCGTCGGGTGGATAGCATTCTTGTTCTTGCCGGTTTACACCCTTAGAAAAGAAGTTTAGAATATCAGGGTTTTAGTGGGCAAAATGATAGGATATAAGAAAGCATCTAATAAGCAGGATCTTAGTAGTATTTAAGATGTGTTTTTAATAAGGTTATATTCAGAAACTAAACTGAACTTAGTTCCTTTCTTTCTTTTTCCATGTCCCAATTTCCATCCTTGATTATAAATATAATTGACTTCGCAGGGTTCCCATTGCTTTTGAGTAATGTATAAGCAGGTTTCCAGTTCAGACTCTGACAGGTTCCCATTGCTTTTGAGTAATGTATAAGCAGGTTTCCAGTTCAGACTCTGACACAGCCCCATGCAGGTTATAAGAACAGGCTAACGCAATATAGCACCAGGAATCGGGACTATAACGGACCGATAGGATCCCTTATATAAGAATACGTAAGGATAGTATAACCTAGGGTTAGGGTTGGATTATTAGGATAACTAAGGCAGTTGGAGCGATAATAATCTAAGTAATCTAAATAATCTAACGCTTCTATCGCTCCTAATAATCTAAGGATCTATATTTGCTATAGATAAGGGAATAACGGAAGGATATAAGGATAGTAGATTTCCTAGCTATTAGATAGTTTTCCTTATAGTCTTTAGTTATAAATTTAAGTATTATTTTATATAATAGGATAATCTCTCTTAATCTCTTATAATACTTAATATTATATAGAAATATACGAAGACTTAAAGGTATATTTCCTCCTCCTATTAATATATAACTTATAGGTATTTCTAGAATTAGGGATTTAGGTAAGGATCATTATATGGGATTTATGTGGAGAATGAGGCTCTGTATGGATGTTACTACGCAACCATGGCCGTGGATCGCTTCTTTTGTTCTTTTCTATAGTCCGTTTTGCGCGCTTGTTCACTCAAACTCTCTCTGATTTGGCTCCGTTGTGGCGCGTTATCCTGCTCTCCCATGAGAATTCGTGATTACACAGAAGTTGAGTGGTTTGGGGATTCAAAGGAAGTATAAGACGTCTTTGACACCAAGAGAGTATAGTATAGTCTAGGATTGAAAGTCTTTGGTCACCACTCTCTGAAGATATATATTGCGGGGGATTTTGTTTATCTTTTATACGGTCAAAAAGTGTCCCTCTGTCTTTCGTTGTCGGGAGACCAATCATCTCGTGGTCGGTCGGTCCGAGTCGGGTGTTCCCTTCGTTCTTCTTGGAAGCATATTTTTCCTTTGCTACTAACTTTGGACGATCAGCGTTTGCTAATGCTGTTGTCTCGGAGTGTATACCGCTGGAATGCTCGCTCAATCGGTGATTGGCGTTGCTTCTCTTTGCGTCGTTGAGATTTGTTTGTCGCTCAAAGTCTCTTTGAACATTTGTGTAGATTGTTGTACTGACTATATATGGGTATATATGTAGTGAGGCAAGTGGGTTTTCGTGTGTTACGGCTTCTTTCTCATGTTGTGGGGAGAGTGTAGAAGGAGAATGGGATTCTCAATGCTATTTCATTTATTTTACACGCAAGCTGCGCAACAAACTTTACAAAGCTTTCACGGCGAAGCAGGTCAGCTAGCTCTCTCTATAAAGTCCCTGCCGACGAGTCCATTGCCAAAGGTAGATATAATCGTTGACTCAACCAACGATTATGAAAGGACGACGAGAGAGTTAGGCAAGTTTTGTTGCTGAGTCCGATCTCGCCTCCTTATAACAAACAGTATCTCTCAACTCTGTCCGTCTATTCACGGTCCATCGTGTTTCGGAACACCTGCAGAACTGCCAAACCCTTTGCTGCCTTTTGGCCAACAACGCCCGAGAAATCAAAAGAGTCAGGTGAAAAGAACAGAACAGCACAACGGCGTGGATCACCTGCACAGCATACATGATAAGATGTACAGCACCAGGTCGCTCGCTCGGCGCCCAGCCTTGGCCTTGGATACAACAGGGCCTTGGCAGGATACTCGCATTTCAACCACCAAGGATGACAATCACTGGCCAAAGGCATTCTGGCGTCCTTTTTGTTCGCTTTTATTTTTGGTCAGTGTGGGTGGTTTGGACGAATGGTTGTGCCAGGACTGCTGCTGCTGCTGCGTGGTGTGCCGAGGGTCGTCCATGTGACCCTTCTCTGTCTGTTTGTATACTCATTCGCCCAAGACCAAACAAACTTGCCCGTAATTTTACATTACATCAAAGAGCTACTTTACTATCCAGAGACTAGGCCCGCAGGCCGCTGCTTGACACATGAACACCATGTCCGGGCCGCACGGGAGCCATTGTAAAGTTTATTTCACCAGCCTAGCTAATCAACTAATATAGCAAACCCGCGCCGTTGGGGTTGAGCCGCGCAATGCACAGATCAGATCTCCCGGCGCTGTTGCTCCCAAGGTTCAAAGATACGAGTCACTCGGGCTAGAGATCGCCCGAATAAGTTTTATCACACTCTTTTGCGGGGACACGGTGAACTCTCACGATGATAAAGCCAAGAATATACTTTTACGTCTGCCACTAAAAATAGCCCTTTACTACATAGTATGGAAAGCGGAAAACGGCGTTGGCGTTGGTGTGCTTTTCGTTTCTTGGCGGGGTGACGGGAACGGCGGACTCGACTCTCTGTGGGTTTGAAAGGGAGGGAAGGGGATGGGGAGGTGCCATTCATTTGCAAGGTCGGTGGGTTCTTCCGCAGGCTTAAGCTTGAAGAGGTATTCCGAGAAAGTCTAATTCGGTGAGCATGGCCTACTGTATACCGCCTTGTTGATTTCCTGGTGGATTATTCAGTGAAAGTTGGGTGTTTTTGCGGCTGCGTGGCTGCTGATGGATGTGTTCTGGGCGCTTTCCGCTTAGTGAAATGAAAGTGCTGCTGAATTCACTCGAGATGCAGGTGAATGGAGGGGGGCAAGATGTTGTTTCTAACGATTCACCGGTGGTTTCGGGTGAGATGGCGGCTTGTGAGTTGTGTAGGATGCGTGTTGTTGCTGCTGCTGACACTCTGGGTCTGTTGACTGTGAACGAATGAGCTACTTATATCGTAGCTATCTGGAATAATAAATAAGTCAGTGAGGCGGTGCCGTGGTGCTGTCATGAGAAAGTCCGTCAACGTCCGCGATAAAATGAGTTGTCAAGTCCGGGCCATAGACTTGATATGGCCTGACTGCTCATGATTCTGGCCCTCTGCTAGTCTGGAGCTTCAAGTTGCTTTGAATCGATGGATCTCGGCCGGTCTGAATCTGTTGTTATCTGCTGAACAGCATCTCGTGCATTTGACCCAGGACAATACAACTTTGCTTACGAGAATCTGTTCAGGCCTGTGCCCAAACTCGTTCACCACCTATCTAGCGATGCCAATCGTCTTCCTTTTTCTCTTAGCTGTGGCTCCTTAAAGTACATACATGATGGAAGACCGAGTAGATATTCACCATAGAATCGGACAACCAGACGCCGTATGCAGGACCCGAACCATCAGCTTTGAGAGTCCTCTAATGGCTTATAATGGCTTATTCTCACAAGCTTGTTCGGCAAGTAACAACGTGATCATGCAGTCGATTTCATATACAACGAACGCTAGCCAGCGAAGGGGCGCTCTGGAGTTTCTGCTGCCACTACGAGTTTGGTCCATTTGAATATCTTCATGGAGCCTATGCCATTAAGTGAGAACTCAGCTTCACGTAATATGCGAGGCACTAAATGTGCTAGACCAAGTCGCCGGAAATATTTTTGTCGTAATGGGGGAAATGGGGAGCCAGTGGCCACCTCGGCAGATTCAAAGTTAGAGAGACCAACGAGCATTGGCGCATAAGGTGTCGTTGCTCAACCACGCACTAGGTGACATGGCGATAGTATCGTCTTCTATGATAGTTTTGGCCCTCTTCGAACATCATCCTGGCCATACTTTGGGTAAGATTTGAGAAGAAGGACAGAAGGATCCGGTGTTTGTGACTTGAAAGCTAGACGCCGTGGTTCACTGTGCTTTTCATCCAGACTATACACAATTGGCATATTGCTAGAACTTCATCGCCATATTGCTATAGTGCCATGCTCTGGGACCTTACGAAACGCGCGGATTCTAGGATCTAAAGTGCAAGTCCTGAGTTATGGCTCTGCTCTTCCAGTGCCAGTCTTTCACGCTAAGCATTGCAATAGATATAAGGCCTACGCAGTGAGTGCTTGCTTGCCTGCTGCCACGTGCAAGACGAATTATTCTACACACAACAAATATTGAAGAACACGAGGTGTGAGTTCGACCAAGTCAGGCACTCCAGCCTGCGCAGACGCCTGCTATTTTCCGTCACCAGACTGACATTGTATTCTTTAGAATAGCTATACAACATGCCCCCCCCTGCAGTTGCAGGAGATCATGTGCCATTGGACACAGGCCACGGAGTTACTGTTTCGTTTTTTGGAGTTGATTGTGGTGTATATTTCGATAGTTCATGGTACAGCGCTTGTCGAGGCCTCTATGGGGGCAACGTATTCTGGCTTGCCCTAACTGCACATCTTGACATCCCGCGATGCATCTCCCCAGATCTGATGAGCCTGGAATATCCTTCGCGCTATGTCCAAGACATGTTTCCCGTCATGATTGGCTCCGTGTCTCGACGGGCGGCTTCAAGCTCTAAAGATTGCGCAAACCTGATGCAAGACTGTCCTTGTCCTGCCTCCTACCAAGCAGATTTCAATTGAAAAATGTTATATTGTTTTTCTTTCCCTCTTCTTCTTCTTCTTCTTCTTCCTCGTACAACCCGACTCTTCAGTCCTGGCCGTTCTCGTCCTTCCAGCGGTCCAGGTACAGTACGGGACTTCTTGGACCCTCCTTGCCATACGGCCGGTACGATTCCATTCCCGACCTCACGCGGACGTTGTTTGTGACAAAAGGTGTGAGCTATAGCATCCAACATCAATCAGCATTTTTTTTTTAACCAAAACAATCAAGCCAATTTGCTTGACAATGACCCATTCCGGAAAAGGCAGCGGCCCTTCCAACAAAAAAAAAAACAACCCACCTTGAACGTGTCCAGATCCTTAGGCACGACATATGTCCGCACCAGACTGTAGTCGACCGAGAAACCACCCCACTTGTCGTGCGTGCCCATGCGTCCTGTGCGCGTTCCCTTGTAGAAGCCCTTGTTGATGTCCTTTGTCGTCAGCCGCAGCTTGCGGAAGCGCCGGTAGAGCGCCTGGGTTGGCTTGAACATGATGGCGTCTGCAAAACCTGGCCGGCGGGCAGGAACGGATGAGAGGCGCTGTTGGGGGTGTGCGGCCTGTTCTCTCGTGGATGGGAAAGTTGGGGGCTCGGAGTTCGATTCACGACGTGAAGTTGACGCGGCTCCGAAAGCGTCGTGGTGCGGGTGCATTTTGAGAAAAGTTGCGGCAGGCAGGGGCAGCATAGTACATAGTTACGTGCCCAAGTACTAATTACATAGTACGTACCGATAAGCAATCGATAAGCGGTTACCCCAAAGAAAGAGAAAAAAAGATTTTGGATGACCCTGTTACGTTACGTCTTTGCAGCACCGCCCATTTTCCCGCGACGGCACTTTCCTTGATTGGTCTTATTCTTCTATTTTTTGGGGGGGTGGGCACCACGCAACACCTGGGTTTACTCTTCCTTTGGTCAACTCTTTTTTCCCCCGGTTCACAACAGAGGCAAAGCAGCGCAAAAGGTAGAACCGCCAAGATGCCCGGCCGCCAATCCCACGGCCGTTCGCTCATGGGCCACGGCCCCAAAACAAACAACAAATCCAAGAACCAAAAGTCAACGTCCAAAGCGCGCGCGCACGCCCTCGATGCCTTTGCGATTGCTGCGAAACAGCTCGATCCAGAGCGAGTCACGCGACGCGGAAGAGATCTGGGGCTTGATCCCCAGCGGGAGTCGAGAGGCGGCGGTGGCGGCAAGCACAGAAGAAATGAAGATGATGATGATGATGACGGCGACGACGACGACGACAGCGAAGAAGACGAGGACGAGGGACCAAGGAAGAAGCGCGCAAAGAAGTCTGCGTTTGACGACAATGCGGACGCGGATCAAAGTAGCGACGGAGAGGGGGGAAGCGACAGCGAAGGCAATGAGTGGCACGTGGGCGTGCACGGAGACGACGACGATTCCGAGCTCGACAGTGACGAGGCGTTTGGGGAAAGCGACGATGACAAGTTTGAGGGGTACACGTTCCGTGGCAGCAAATCACAAAAAGACGAGGATGATGAAGATGGCGAGTCGCTTGGCTCGGACGCTATCGATCTCGCGGATGCCCTGGACCAATCCTCTGGTGACGAGGATGACGATGACCAAGGCTCCGCAGGAGACACCGAGTCGGGCTCAGAAGAGGAATCAGCCTCTGAATCTGAAGAGGAGGAAGACGATGAAGACGAGGCTGATCCATCCAGGGTTGGCGAGCTGCGGAATCTTATCAAGGGCTTTGCCGAGACGGACAAGGACACAGAGGCAGACGCCCCACCATCCACGAAGCAAGTCATCAGTTTGGATGACCTGGGTCTGACTGCAGTCAAGGACCCCTTGATCAAGAAGTCGGTCAAATTGATGAAGAAAGAGGACAAGGCCGACGCTACCAAGAAGGGCTCCTCCAAGAAGCTGGACGTTCCGCTACCGAGAAGACAACAAGACCAACTGCTCCGCGCTGCGGCTTACGAAAAGACCAACGAAACCCTCGACCGATGGAACGACACTGTCAAGCACAACCGCAGAGCCGACCACCTCATGTTCCCCCTCCCTGACACGCTTCACGATGCCGGGCTCGACAACAGCGAGCTCCTGCCGCTCACCAAGAAGACCGCCGGCACAGAACTGGAACAGACCATCTTGTCCATCATGGAAGAGTCAGGGCTGGGTGCGACTGCCACATCGAACAAGAAGGCAGAGACAAAGGTCGATGACGAAGGCGAAGAACAGACCATTTCTCGCGCCGATCTCAAGGAGCTCTGGGCGCAGCGCCGAAAAGAGCGTGAGCTACAGTCGCGCGAACAAGCCCGCGCCAAGCGCATCAAGAAGATCAAGTCCAAGACATACCGCAAGATCCATCGCAAGGAAAGGCTGGGAGACGAGGCAGCGGAACTGGAGGTGATGCGCGAGAACGGCGAGATTGATTCTGAAGAGGAGCGTGAAGCGGCGCACCGGCGGAGGGCTCTGGAGCGAGTCGGCGCAAGGCACAAGGAGAGCAAGTGGGCCAAGATGGGCTCTAAAGCTGGGCGAGCCGTGTGGGACGATGACTACCGCGCAGGCTTGAACGACATGGCTCGGAGGAACGAGGAACTGAGGAAGCGAGTGGAGGGAGAAGCCGCACGAGGCAGTGACGACGAAGATGGCGAGTCTGACGATGTCTCTGAGGACGACGATGATAGAAACGCGCGGCTACTCCGACAACTGGATGCTGTAGATGGTGCTGAGAGCGATGACGACCACCCTCACTCGAACCTCATGAAGCTGGCATTCATGCAACGAGCCGAGGCTCAGCGCAAGCAACTCAACGACGAGATGACTGCGCAGATCCGGCGCGAGTTGGAGGATCCAGACGCTGAGGAAGAGGACGAAGACGACAACGAGGCGCAACTGGGTCGTAGGACGTTTGGTGCAGGCCAGGAAAAGAAGAAGACGCCCAAGGCCACCAAGAAGGGGTCTGCACCACCAGAAGGAGCTCTCAGCAATGGATCCAAGAGTAAATCTTCACCGTACACGACGGCACCGGTGGAGCCTGTAGAGCCAGCTTCGGCGCCTGGCGCAGCAGGATCTTGGGCAAAGGCTGGCAAGTCGGCCGTTGATGAGCGCAAGAAGGGCAAGAAGGGAGCTAGCCGTGCAGAGGTTGCAGAGTTGGATCTCACGGGCGCCGAGCCTCTTGCAGTAAAGGCCTCGGCAGCTCGAAAGCCAGCCAAGCCCACAAAGGCTGCCAAGAGCAGTGCCAACGGGACGTCAGCGCTCGCCGAGGAAGGCGATTCCTCAGACGACGAGATTCACCTACCCCTCGCGCTTCGTGACCACGAGCTCGTCAGCCGTGCTTTTGGAGGCGAGGACGTAGTCGCCGAGTTCGAGGCTGAGAAGGAAGCCATCATGTCGGAGGACGACGAGAAGATGATCGACAACACCATGCCTGGCTGGGGCAGCTGGACAGGTGAAGGTGTCAGCAAGCGGGCTCAAAAACGCAACAAGGGCAAGGTCATGACCAAGAAGGAGGGCATCAAGAAGAAGGACCGCAAAGACGCCAAGCTGCAGAAGGTCATCTTGAACGAGAAGAGAGTTCGCAAGGTATGTCCCAAAGTGAGACTTCTTTGGGTGTTTGATGTGTATATGCCACGTGCCATTCTTGGGAACACTATCGCTAATGCCCTATTCTTTTCTTCTTTCTACAGAACGAGAAGTACCTCGCCTCTCAGCTGCCGCATCCCTTTGAATCCAGACAGCAGTACGAGAGATCTCTCCGTCTGCCTGTTGGCCCCGAATGGATGACCAAAGAGTCCTTCCAACAGGCTACCAAGCCGAGGGTCCTTGTTAAGCAGGGTATCATTGCGCCCATGGCCAAGCCCCTTATCTAGATGCATATTTGCCTATTCGTACGGATCAATAAACAAATAAGGAGAATCACCTGCTTGCTCCGAGGCTTGCACAAGAATCATCAGCGCAATACATACCAGACGCGAAAATCTTCAACGTTGAACCAAACATGTCGTGCCACGTTTACGATGTCATCTAAATGCACGATGCCGTCAACAGGACCACTGCAAAAAATGCCGCGAGTATGAATGAGCTTTTCGTCGCCTTTTTTTTTTTTTTTTTTTTTCATGACTCCTTCACGCTCGCAAGAAATATGTCGTCGATGTTGTCGCCGTCGATGACCGCAGCATGAGCGATTGCAGCAGCAAGGCTGTTATCCACAGTTCCCAGAGACCCAATTTTCTGGTCTTTTTTCCGGACCTTTCGCTCCGTCTTGCACGTGCAAAACAGATGCTGCAGAACAACGGGCGAGTCAACATCTGGGCGCACTCTATATTTTTGGCTTGCGAAGGCGAGTCGAAAACATGGGAAGATTCTGCGAGAGCTCCACCATGACGTCTGCAGGAGACATGGCATTTTTTGAGCCGCCCTAGACTGCCATGACTGCTGACTGCTTGAACAGGCACTCTGCAGATCATTTCTCGTCTGGTTCCCGCCGTGGGGCCTCTGGTCAGTGCAATGGGATACTCCGGGCACCACGGCCGCCCAGAGAACAGCCCAATCTCGTGGACTACTGGTTCAACTGGGAGGGCCAGTGATGCGATCTGGTGGATACGCCGGATGTCTGTAGCACAAATCAGCACGATGCCCTTACCCGTTGACAGAGCCGCATGCTGTAGCGCGTTTTGGGCAAGCAGATCTTGACTTGATGTGGGTGTTGCAACTGGCGGCGATATCCCACACTGACCTTTTTCCATATCCATCCTTCCCACGACCACCTATCCGCCTGCCAAAAAATGTGGTTGCTGAGCAAACACGCCCCATAATATTGCTTATACTGCGGGTACAATTTGACCGGACAAACCTCCGGCATGCGTCGTCTTGCCTGTGACGATATTCGCATTCTCTCATCCCCGTCAGGCCTCACCCGCCAGGCGCAATGGAGGGAAGCGAAGAAGGGGGGAAAGAAAAAAGCAACGCTGAGGCATCGTTCTCGGAGCAAACAAGCGACAGTATCGCGATGCCGGTGCAATCACTCCATTGCGCACAGAGGACGGGGCCCTCCTGCTACGTCAGGGAGAAAAGGGTAAATGTGGACCGCGGTAGTTGTTGGATTCACACACAAGTATATGATGGTGTGGGCTTCCCTCTCTTCTCTCTCGGGTGGACAGAATGCCATGGCTAGTAACGGTGCTGTCGTCACCTTTTTATCCTACCACTTTGACAAGTTTCACCTGGGGTTTTTTCGGTCCAAAGATCTATCATCGTTGTCACCCTTTTCTTCGTGGTTGCCAAAACTGATTGTGATACATGCGCTCTCTTGATATTGAGTCCTCCGTAACACAGTGCCAAACTCATCAAGCCATCCCCATCGTCTTCCCTCAACACTTGAACACGACACCTCATCATGACATCCCATGAGGGCCAAAACGAGCCCAAAGAGGCTCGCGGCCAACCCACTCGCGGTACATCCAACCGCCAGCAGCAACAGCAGCAGCAGCAGCAGCAGCAACCGCCAAGCCGCCCCCTCCAGCACCGTTCCCGGACAGCCTCGAGCGCTTTAGGAGACCTCCACGCCGACCCCGACAACTCGCATCGTCTCGACCGCATCCTGACGCAGCTCGACGACAAGGGCAAAGCCGAGCTGACCGAGCTCGCCGCGCAAATCGCGACGGGCGCCAAGCGCAAAGGGCGCGTCTCGCAGGAAGACGAGTACCGCCAGCAGAACCCGTGGTATGACCAGCCCAAGGACAAGCCGCTCTTCAGCCTGGGCGAGCCATTGCCCCGCGGCACGCAAAGGGGCCATGGCGGCAGCGGTGGCGGCGATCAAGACGGGGCCGCGGAGGAGGCTGCTGCGATCGCCAACGAGCGGCCCAACCACACTGTGTTTAGCCTGGGTGAGCCTTTGCCGCGGCGAGTGCGCAGGACACACACGGGCGGGGGGCGGGATGCCAAGAATAAAGAGGATGATCTCGAGCAAGGGCTGCGCAGAAGGCCAACTCGAGACGCTGCCAGCCGCAGAGATACAGGTTCGGGGAGACAGCAAGGCCAGCAAGGACAAGGCACAGACAGCACGCTCGATCCGAATCGCTCTGATGGAACGCTTGCCGGGTCACAGCATTCCTCTTCCACTCCACCCGACTCGTCCAAGGACCGCCAAAGCGCCAAACCCCACCGCGACGAGCAGACGGAAGGCAGCGACCTCGCGCGCGACTTCCAGATCGACGGCGACGTCATTGGCGGCCAACGCGAAGGCGACGCCGTCGAGCAAGGCTGCGTCGACCCCAACGCCATGCGCAACAAGTGGGCGCGCATCCGGGCCAAGTACCCCGAACCGCTCGCCGAGTTCCTCTGCACGGCCATGTGCGTCTTCCTCGGGCTGACGGGCACGCTGAGCGTCAACCTGTCGCAGCACCAGGCGCAGCAGTACGGCACCTACGAGACGCTCTGCTGGGCGTGGGGCCTGGCCTTCATGTTTGGCATCTACCTCGGCGGCGGCGTCTCGGGCGCGCACATGAACCCGGCCATCTCGGTCTCGCTGTCCATCTTCCGCGGCTTCCCCTGGCGGCGCTGCGTCGTCTACGTGCTCGTGCAGGTCTTTGCCGCGTTTGCGGGCGCCGCGCTGGCGTACGCCATCTACGCCGACGCCATCCACGAGGTCGACCCGGAGCTCACCAGCACGTACTCGAGCTTCTTCACGGTGCGCAAGCCGTGGGTGTCGCCCGCGACGGGCTTCTTCAACGAGTTCCTCGGCGGCGCCGTCATCATGGTCGCGGTGCTCTCGCTCGGCGACGACCAGAACAACCCGCCCGGCGCCGGCATGCACGCCTTCATCCTCGGCCTGCTGGTGACGGTGCTCAAGATGACGCTGGGCTACAACACGGGCGCCGCGCTCAGCCCGGCGTCGGACCTGGGCCCGCGGCTGGTGGCGTACGCGGCGGGCTACCAGATGGCGCCGCTGTGGCAGACGGGCTGGTGGTTCTACGGGCCCTGGGCGGGCACCATGTCGGGGGCCATTGTCGGGTGCACGCTGTACGACGCCATGGTCTTTGTGGGCAGCGAGTCGCCGGTGAACTACCGTTGGTCCAAGGAGAGACATGTGTGGCGGACTCTGTTCCACAAGAAGGAGTGAGTGAGTGAGTGAGTGAGGGTGTGAGTGAGGGTCTGTGTGGCATGCTTTGTTTTCTTTTTTTTTTTTTTTGTGTCACGTTGGGTAATAAATAATCAGGTCAGGAAGCACACATAATCACACGTTCTGGAATTGCAAGGGAGCAGAGCAGGGCAGCGAGAATCACAGGGGCGGGCGTTATATATATAGGAAAAGGGAAAGGGGTATCTTTGTATTGAATACGGCAGTCTAGTATGTCAGGAAAACACAAAAGGGAAACTCCATGCTCTCAGTCTATCGCCCATACAAAGATTGGCCATCGTGGTTGTTGTCGCCCCAGAAAACAAAAAGTCCAAGCCAAAAGAGGTACAATCAACGCTTTGTTCAGGTTCCGTCCAACGCCATCCTGGATGCCGTCAAACCAGAGAATAATCAAAAGAGCGCTTCGCTGAACCAGACCTAATGGTAATATTAACCTTTAGGCCCGGTAAAACTCACAAAAAAAATTTAAAAAATCAACGGCTATCAAGGAAGCCCGGGGAAAAGACACAGAGAGTGACCTCCATCGCTGTATGTGGTGATGGTGGTGGTGGCTCTCAGGGGAAGCAAGTCAGTCAGTCAGTCAGTAGACAGAGAGACAGACAGGCAGGCAGGCACATCTACTTGGCAAGCTTGCCGCCACCACGCTTGTCATTGACCTTCTTGTTGGTCGCACGCGTCTTGCAGTCATAGCATTTGCCCGACTTCTTCTCCTCAGTGTGCTTGCTGGAGGGGCCAAGGCAGGTCTTCTTGCCACAAGCAGTGACACCCTTCAGGGACGTGTGGCCACAGTCATACTTGTAGTCAGTTTGCTGACACATTGTTGGTTGTGTTTTGGTGTGTGTGTGTGTGTGTGTTTTGTTGTTGTTATGTTGTGGATGGTTTGGTGGTCGACGTCGAGTCCTGACCTTTTGTTTGCGCGTCTGCTTGAGGAGATGTGGTGTAGAACAGTGATAGAATCGCTGTCTTGCGCTTGTTGCTTGTTGATGGTTGCTTTGGTTGTTTTCTCTCTTGGTTGCTTGCCCAGTCTGTTCGTCCACCTAATAGTGGGAATGGGACTGGGCTGCTGCTTTTTTATATTGCTGCTGTGGCCGTATTCGAAGGGTGCAAGTTAGCCAGTGAGTGAGTGAGTGAGCGAGTGAGTTGCACAAAGCCCTGATGCCCTTTTCTTTGCTCTGCCCGTCCTTTATCGTCATCGCTGTAAACAAGGGATATAAAACACACACAGAAAAAAGAAAAAGAAAGAAAGAAACAATGCGGCATCTAGCCCACCAACCCCCTGTGACAAAAAAGGCATTGTGCTATCGAAGAGAAGGGGATGAACGAGTGACAAACAAAGTGTTGTGCGGGATTCGGCCATGACTGTTGTTGTTGTTGTCATTATTGTCTCGAGGTGCCGAAAGAAGGAGAAAGGAAAAAGGGAAGGGGGTGTGGCCACTTCTATAGAACAATAAACCCATTCAATTCCACACAATGGGCTTGTTTGTCATTCATTCTCTCCTGTATAGCACTCGAGACCGTTTCTTTACGGGGCTGATCATGAGCTAGATGTCTTCATTGTTTCTTTTCGCTCAAATGAGAAACGGGGGGAAAAGGCGATTGTCTTGGATAGTAGTAGGTAACGAGAAAGGAAAATAAACCCATCACGTCTAGGCATACGTGAGGCAGTGAGTAGGTAAGTGAGGGAATGGGACATCCGCAGACTCACCAGAAAAGAAACGGTAAAAATCCTGAAGGGGAGGGAAAAAAAAAAAGGAGAAAGAGAAAGAATAACAACAACAACAACAACAACAAAAAAAAAGATGCCTGAACTGCAAGTGGAGGGGCTCCTTTCCCTCTCTTCCTCCCTAACCGGTCCTGTGGCCTGTCAGGAAATGCTCACAGCAGTGAGTCTCCGACGGGGGCAACACAGGCATCCAGCCAAGTTGTTTTCTTTCTCTCTTTCTTTCTTCTTTTCTTCCGCCTCGGGTCGGTTGTTGTTGTTCGAGTCCTGCTTTCTTGCTCGCGTTGGCGGCTCCTTTGCGCTCCTTTGTTGTCGCACGGCAAAAGGCAACATGGACTGACTGGCTCATCTCTGCCATGCTCACTCCTCGCCTCCTCCTGGTGCCAAAGCAAGAAAGGAACGGCGGACAAAACAATGGAAGCAGGAGATGGGTGAGAAGATATGAAGCCTCGCAAGGCTACGAAAGAGGAGAGGAGAAGAAGGTCCGTCTGTGGAGGAAAGCAAGAAAAACCGACACGGCTCCAAGCAAGCAAGCAAGCAAGCAGGCAAGCATTCATGCGCCTCGACAACGACCTCGAACACAGCCAACCACACCCAGCACGCCCTCTCGGCGCCGTTGGGAACATGGCTGGTACCTACGCAGTACACTAGGCTCCCTCGGCCTGCCGGTCCTCTTTGTTCTTTTGTTCTCAAGCCAGCAAGTGACAAGTGACACCTGTCAGAGCTTGTCGATTTTTTCTCCTCTCGCTTTCCTTGTTCCCACTTTCTTGGCTGCAGACTAGTCCTCGCTTCGCAACACCAGCCTCGATTGGGACCTCGGCCGTTGGCCTGGGGTTCCTTCCTTCGTCTGGCTTCTGCCCATCAGAAAGGAGGGCCGCAGGGCAAGGGAGCAGAAAAGAAGGCAGAAACCAAGAGAGACCTACAAGCGCAAGCCCGACCCCAAGGGGGGGAGCCCCCACGACGGCGCGCCGCAGCGGTTGCTCGCTTTCTGGTGTGGTGCACCCAAAGTCTGTGGCTCTGCCATTTTTGTCTTCTTCTTCTCAGGTATTGCCTGTTCGGAAATGTACGGCCATGTAGGTACCAACCATCGCGTAGTACTATGGTATCATGGGTATTAAACCGGTGTCGGCTGTGGAGACGAGGGTTCGGGTTGTGATATTATACGGAACTGGCGTGGTTCTGCTAGATAAATCAGGGTTAGGGTGGGTAGGATATACGTAAAGAGCCCCGTTATAGGCGGTATATACCGCCGTACGCTAGGCTTTATTCGTCGGTACTCTGTAAAAAACGCGCTGCCCTACTTATGCAGTGACTTGACAGGGTTGATTATTACGCCTGATACTATAGTATATGTACTTATGCGCGTTGCATGCAAGTGCCCACTTGCTGGCCCCCCTTTTTTTTTCCTCTCAACTCTTGATCCACACAACTAACATGGCAGCTTGGCAGCCGTGGACCCCTTCCGCCGGACTGGCCGGACCGGCACTGGGCTGCAGCACGACTCCTCCATGGGCCCAGGGTAAAAAAAAAAAAAAAAAAAAGGACGCCAGCGAGTGGGACGAAAACGAGACGGGCGTACTCTGTATACGTATGTACATACTATGATACATACATACATAGTAGTACAGGATGCAGTGCGTCGTCAGTCCAGAACGCATGCCGTGATTCCAGTCGCAAGCGAGCGAGCAGCTTCTCTGACTGGGCGCACGTATATGTACGAAAGGCATTCTGTAGGCAGGCTGCTGTCTATGGTGTGTGTGTGTGTGTGAGAGGAGGGAGCTGTGGGCTGGATGGAGCTGCCCACATGCGTGTTGATCAGAGGCGTTCTTCGCCTGGCCGCATACGAGGCTGTGAGCAAGGGAGTTGCTTTTCCCACGCAGGCCATGAGGGATTCCAAAAAAACGCCGGCGAAATAAGCAACCGTCCATGATCGAGCGCACAAGCATGAGCACGAGACGAGTATTGACAGCAGCAGACAAGGAAGCCGAGAAGCAAACAACAAACCAGCAAAGCGGAAAAAGCACAAGACAACAAAACGACAGACCATGCATATCTGCACCGAGTACTTTCAACTAACCTTCTTATATGTCTCTCTCAGCACTTGCCCTGGGACCCACCATATAATACATCGTATCTACATAGTATTATCATAAGGGCCAGACAGAGTTCGCCTTCATGGGACCCTCACAGATCGCGTCACTGTCCCTGCGGTTCGGTTCGGAAAATGTGTGTGTGTGTGTGTGTGTGCGTGCGCGTGGATGCAGAAGAGAGGATCCAGGCTCGACAAGAGCGAGTCGGAATCTCCCACCACTTTGACAGGTGCGCGGCACTCGGACTCGTTTATGTATACTATCATGTGTGCCTTGCGAGGGGGGGGGCTCTCTCGATCCAGATCCAGATCTAATTCCAAGGTGGAAACAGCACAACGTATCCATTGCCGCTGCCCGCGTGCTTGTAGTCACGCGTCAAGCTTCGAGGCAGGTAGGTGGTTGTTTTCTGTCGACGTTTGCGCCATAGCCGAGAGGCGGTTGTGGTTGTGGATTGTGGATTGTGGATTGTGGTATGCTCGTTTTAGTCGATCAAGGAACACACACATGCACGCAACAAAAGCCAAGAGAAAGAAGCCCTATACCTATTGGCTTGTGAAAGCTCAAGCTCACAACAGGTTCGACCCCAAGAAAGCGCGAATATTACGCCGGTGGTGGTGTTTTGTTGTTGTTGAAGGTCGGAGCAGAATCTCGTGCAAACAGAGAAAAGTACGGGCCACTCGTGGCATACCAAAGAGTGACCAAGTACCTAATAACCCTTGATAACAACAAAATAGCACACGAGTTAATAAGTAGGTGAATAGAGACTGTGAAGCCGGCCTGGTCTTCCACTTATGCACGCTCATGCTGGGGAACAACGCCCTCAATACCACCTCGATCCTCGAAAACTTCCCGACGTTTGTATTTATCCATTTCCCTCCCACGGCGTCTGCCTTGCTTTCACCCAATCAATACGTCGCGTCCACGGGAAAAGCTACGACGCAAACAAACCGCAGCTTACTATGTACTGCTGCCCCCCTTATACAATCTAAGCTCACTCTCGGAAAATATATGTTCTTTCAAGGATCACCACACCTTTCCTATATTCAAAAGGTACCCTGCATATACAGACGTCTACTACTATGTTGTGCTACCCGTCCAAAAAAAAGAAGATGGAGCGGAGGAAAGAATGAAATCCCACCCAAGTTCGGTCATCGGCCTCGCTTGGCCAAACATCAACGAGGCTTTTGTTTTTCTCTCCCGTCTGGCCCATTGATTGTCCCTTCGTTCCGAGTCCTCGTGTGCTTTCTCTAGAGTTACTAGGCATTGTCACGTATTGCATGTACTCACGGAAAGCATTGATAGATCGATCGGTCAAGCACCGTACATTCATAGCAAAATTCATAGGGAATTGTATACATTATTTTGCGTGTCTTTTTACTGTAAATCGTGTCTTACGGACTGTGTTTATTTAGACCGTACTGACTATACAGTAACTGCAGGATGTCTAGTGACTGTGCTGGAATAGCATAACACTTCATAATGAACATACATCCGGCAAGGATACTACTTCGTCAGTGATATATACAATCTCCCATCCATCCTCAAACTCAACCATTTACTTTCAAACAGGAAAAAGAGAGCAAATATTAATATCCGAGTTGTGAAAATCTCAGACATTATACCCAGGACTGTTCCTCAACTCAACACTTATCTAGCAAAAATAACATATAATATAAACACCTTTACACTAATTTCTTTCTTTCTTCTTTCTTTCTTTCTTTCTTTTTTCTTTTAAAAAAAAGACCCCGAGAGAGAAAATCCCGGCTTATTATCAAAGAATCTTCATTCTCCCTTAGTACTCCAAGCACCATTAAAAGACATGATACAGTTATTCAACAAATAGTGCATAACACGATACAAGACAGATATCTAACAAAACCAAGAGTGAGTTAGTTCTAGGCAAGGCAGCAAAGCACGGCAGATAGGAATCCGCATTGAGATAGGATATATCTCTAGAATTTAGGTGAAACCCTCCAACTAAAAACTGATCTGAGCTATAAGTACCGCCATATCTAGCATCGCCACTATTGACCAACAAAGATCACTTGCCCCCCCCCCCCCCAAAAAAAAACTAAAAAACTGTGTTGAACATATATATTGAAATAATCTCATTCTCAAATAAAAGGCTCTCCTTCTTCACCTTCTTGTCCCTTATTTGCCCGGCCCGGCCCGGCCCTGCCATTCTTCCTCCTCTCACCCAATCTTGTTCGTTCCTTTGCTCGAGCCGGGTCACCTCTTGTCGGTCTCTTCCCCAAATACGCTCACTACCTGCCTATCTATGTAAATAGATATTCTCTGCTTTCCCCCCCCCGTCTCCAACCTTGAAAATGCTATTCAAAAAGCCACCTAGCCACTCAATATCTGGAGTGCCACCTACGTAAAAGCAAGTATTGGGAGAACAAAAAGTAAACGCCAAGATTCCAACCAAATAAAGAGAATATTCGAGGGTACAAAAAGAATTTGCATTTGCCATTTTTGGTTTGAGCAAATCATCAAAAAGTATGCCGTCCTCTCCTCCTTTTGGGTAGAGTGAGTAGTTGTGTGTGTGTATGTGTGGCAGAAAAGGCCTTGGTATCTTTGCGGTGTCCAAGTAGCCCCCAAGTATTGCGCCGGTGCGGCATCGAAGCCTAATGCTCCCAATATCCTATCCAGAAAACTAAATAATTCAAAATGTCCGGTCCCGGCGCCGTGCCGTTTGTTGTGTATATCATGCTCGAGCGTAAAAAAGATTGGGGGATCAAATCTCCAAAAACATCTCCGGACCTGCTCTCAAGCCTTGCCTGCTGCTTCCATGACCGGCTGCGCCGCTTCTTCTGTACACTCGGCGTCCTTGCCTAGGTACTTCTTCATGACCGTCTTAAAAGTACGCTCATCGACCACGGCACCGGAGCCCGAGCATTTGGCCTTCTTTTGCAGATCCGAGCAAAGACCATCCAAATCGAAATCGCCGCTTTGGACACTAGGGCAGTTTTGCAATTTCTCCCTGTTGTCGTGCATTAGTACAAGTTCAAAACAAGCATCAAATGCGGCTGATACGCACCAGATCTTGTTACAGGTCAGTAGCTTGCCGTCCTCGGTCTGCAACAGCTCCGTCTGGTCCTCGTTCTTGGCAGCGTCAATTTGAGACATGAGATCCTTCTTGGGAGGGTTCGGGCTGGGCGCAAAGTAGGGCGTCGTAAAGTCAACGTCAAAAGCGTCTTTGAAGAAAGTATCATCGAGACCGGTATTAAGGACATTTTGTTGCGGCTCGCGGTACTCTCCGAATAGCTGTGGATCGAACTGGAAGTTGTTTGTGCCGGCAAAGAAATCCACATCATTCATGTTGAAGTTGGCGTATTGCGAGAAGTCTGCAATTCAACAAGTAAGTCCATGCTCAAGTGGTGAATTGATGGAGGGAATATATATTTCTAGAGCTTGGCTAGGGCGCATTTGACTAGCAACGCAAATACACGCAGGGTGGAGGGCTGATTTGCCTTTTTGTTTTTCCCATAAAAGAAGGAGTAAAAGACCAAGTAGCCAATTCAATGTACACGGGGGTTTTTGCAGGGATAGCCTTACCATGAGGTTGGACAAATGTCGAGTGATTTTCCTCGCCAATTGTTGTCAATGCATCCGGTTTGAAGCTCATGGGGGACTGGTTGGTGGGCTCAGGAGAGGTTCCACAAGACGAGCTGGGCCCAACATTGGAGTTGGGGGAGCACGAAGGTGATGATGTGTTGGTAGCACCACTGCTCACGTGCGAGTCTGTGCTGTGCCTCGCTGCGGTTGCGACGTTGTTGTTGGTCAATGGAGGGCTAAAGATGCCAGAGAATTTGGCGAGATCATCCTTTGCCTGCGCATCCAACCCATTGGCGCGGCTGGAGATGGTCGAGTTGTGTCTCGTAGCATTGTCCAAGGGACTGAATTGGTCACTCGGCGTACGGATGGTCTGAGGTGAGGCAGAAGTGCGTCCATTGCCAGAGGAAGTGTTCGCTGGCGATATAGGACCGGGCAATTGACCAAACTTGGGGAATTCAAACTGGAAATTGACGTCGTTCAAGTTGCCAATGGCGGCACTGCCAAAGACGGGCCTCTTGCTCATGGTCGGGGGGTGACGGTTGCTGACCATGACGGACAGCCTCTTTTTGTACTCGGTCAGCTCGACCGTCATTTTCTCGACCTGTGCACGAAGCTGCGAGTTTTCTTGGGTTGCCGACTGCGACGACTTTTCCAACTCGGCAACCTTGTCTTCCAGATCCTTGAGATGCTTCTCCTTGCGCTCTCGGAACGCACGTTGAGCGGCCCTATTTTGGGCTTTCCGCTTCTATATTGCCACGAGAACATCCACAATGTCAGCAGGTGAACTAGTGCTACAAACTACCGAGTTCATTTACATAAAACGTACCGAAGTCGGTTCTGTGGTGAGCGGCTTGCGTCCGGGCTTCTTGGGAGCCTTATCTCCAGTTTCTTGGCGCTTGGCGCTGGCCTCGTCCTCCTCATTGTCATCATCGGGGTGGCTCCGCTTCTCGGTATCGTTATTGTCCGAGCCAGCCCTGGTCGACTCGGCTTTGGCCGGGCTGCCATCGGAGCTGTTGGAATCAGGCAGGTCGCCAATCATCTTGGCCTGCGAGTCATCGGCGAAAGTAAAGTCGTAACCAGCATCGCCAGCAGAAAAGTCCAAGTCGTAGTCAATAAAGGGACTCTCTTGTGGGAAGCCATTCAGACCATGCTTTTGCACTGGCGAACTGGTGAAGGAGGCGGGCGACATGTTTGTGTTGGTGGTGGCGGCGCCATTGGACGTAGAGCCAGTGGGCTGGCGGTTTGAGTTGAGAGCAGCAAAGAGCAAACTCTGTTGCTGAGGGGTGAGCATGAAGTCGCCCAAGTGATTTCTCGTGGAGGCCATGCTGAAAGATGTGCTGTGGAGTATGACGGCCCAGAAGGGCAAGGATGACGACAACGAAGGCGACGGCGTGTGGGTGGGTTGGGCGAGGTGTTTGCTCAGAAAGTCTGTGTGGTCGCTGAGCGGGCTGCTCGCACAAGAAGTCGGCGCCGCAGGTGGAAGGGCAGAGAAGTGGAGAAGGGTGTGGCACAAGGTGAGCCGGAAAAGAGTCCACGTCTCCGTGTCGTGTCCGGTCCTACTGCTTCAAGTCTCTCCAACCTTTGACAAGCAAAGGACCCCTATTTCTTTTGCCACTGGTGGGTTGAAGGGCTGACTACACTGTGTAGCCCGCTTAGGTCTGGCTTAGCGGTGTCGCTATGGTTTGCGGCTGGAGATAAGAGCTCTCGATCCTTTGTCTGGGCAGCCTTCCCAAAAAGCACCTCGGTGTGGACAAAGAGCCAGGCAGCGCAGCCAGCCAGGTCAGGCGCAATGCATGAGCGAGTGGGCGGATGCTGCAGTTGTCGTGGGCCTCTGGGCGAGATGCGAAGAGTGGGTTGGCTGAGAGAGAGAGAATGGTGGAAGAGATGACGTGGGAATGAATGGTTTGGCAGAGCGGGATGAAGAGAGAGAGGAGGCAAAATCGGGATGGGGACAAGGAGGTGCTTTGGGGGAGATGGAGAGAGAGAATGCCAAGGCCTCTTTCTCGGCCGTAGTGATCAGTGGTGGTCAGTGGTGGGCCGCGAAGTCTAGCACTCAACGAGCTAACAGAAGCTACCTGTAGCACTGTACTGGTGCCCGCTAAGGGAAATGTCACAGCAGGTAGCGCTGGCGGCGTGGTGGGTGGTGATGCGGTATGAGTCGAACAAGTAGCAGCAGAGCAGCAGCAGCAGCTACCACCAAGAATGTACGAGTAACAGAGTGGAGGCCGGGTAAACCGGCTGAGCAGTAGTCATAGAAGGAAAGAAAAAAAAAGAGATTTGGGTGCTCGATGCGGATTGGATCAAGTGCCTAGTTGCCAGGTGGTTTGGTTTGGTTTGGTCTGGTATGGCTTGGTGCTGACGATACTTTTCGCCGTTCGGCTGATGAGGAGTCCTGAGTTCTGGATCCAAGCCTAAACCAAGAGCATCCACACACCCTAGCTCGCTCTCTCTGTCTGAGGCTGCCGCTGCCGGTGCCTGTGCCTGTGCCTGTGCCTGTGCCTGTCAGATCCGCCGTTTTGCTGGCGGGGGCGATCGCGTGCTTTCTCGAAACAGGACCAAACAAAGACAAGCGACAGTGAGAATAAGGTGGACGGCTCAATTGATGATGGTGGGTGGTCGTGGGTGGTGGTGGGAAGAGCAGCAGCGGAGCGGGGGGGGACACAGAAGGCAGAAAGACAGCCATGGCATTCTCTGGGCGTGGGAATCTGCTGGAAGGGCGAAAGGGCGGTGCGGGCTGCAACTCCAATTTGTCAGCGAAGGCAGTCCAGAAGGGCCTTGCTCTGTCATGCACCCCGCGGCAGGCTTGGGCGTCCGTGGACTTCTAGGGCCGATCGACGTCGCGGGGGTGAGCCTTGTAACGAGGTTTCTAGTGCTCGCACATACCTTGTTTTACAAGGTTAGTACTACCGACAGCAAGTACTTCTACTGCCGACAGCCCGCTGCAGAAGCCCCTCTCTGCGCCCTTTACATAGAACATGAGTACTCCTCACAAAACAAACAGGCCATCCATGTTGGCCATGCGAGCGAGATGTTTTTTTTTTTTTTTTCAACCACCCCACGACCCCGAAACAGTACGCCACTCCAAAACCATGTACAAGCACCCATGTAGTGGCTGCTACTGCTGTCAAGGTACCCCCAGCGGGTTTCAATTGGCAGCCAACAGCCAAGTGTAGACAGGCAGACAGAGATCTCCCGACCACGATCTTAGCCGCAATGGGGCTGACACTACGGTACCGCAGTACTTGTACTACGTACTCGCAGTCCAAATCGGCGGGACCAAGCCTCCGGCCGGATGACTCTTATCGCTTCATCCCTGCATTTGCCGCACACCAAGCACTTGAGTCGGCCATGCTAGTTGCTCCATAGGCCGCTCCCGCACAAGTCACAAGTCCGTTTGGGGCTGCGACATCGACTCTATTCGTTGTGCTCTGTACACTTGATTCCACATCGGTGCCATTTCGTACCGCGTGAATTCTGAGACGGGATTTGAGAGCGATTTGCTATTGGGCACAACGAAAACTAACGAGTCTGGAGGCAAAGGCAAACCACACACCATTTTGAATTCTTGAACCCTCGGCATTTGCAAAGTACTTTGTATTGGAATACACAAGCACTTGTAAGTGCACATGGAACCAGACCCAGCAGCATAGGAAGAAACGGAGTGAAAAAGAAGAGAGAGGGCCAGCAAGGTATCGAGTCTTTGTAGCTGCTACCTAAAAGTGTCCGTAAAGGGACTTGTACCCTGTACGCCATCAATTGTAGACTTACTTTCCCCCCCCAAATACATAGTCATAAAGCCTAACCAACCACCCAATCAATCATCGGAGCCGAGCACTCTTCCAATCCCGAGACGCTGGAGCCGAGGACGCCCTCGCTCTGTACCTTATTTGGACCCTGGCGTGCAATGGGATGCACCGCTTCATTTCAAACCGTTGCAGATTGCCCAAAAGTATATATATGTTTCTTCACACATACTATGTTTGCCGAGGTTCAAGACGGAGCTCTAAAAGCTTATTATCGCCAGCACGTCCCGCCCAGCAAACACACCAACCAACCTGCCTTTTCTCGAAATGAATCGACTGACCAGAGGACAAACAAGTTGTAGACATTCAACGGTCATAGCAGTTGCAGTCGGCCTTGTTATCAAAGAGAAACTCACGCCATGCCATCATGCGGGGGAACTCTGGGCTCCGAAAGGGTTACATAATAACCTAGTACTATAGTAAAGGAAGGAACGAACGAGCTGAGAGCCCCACTCAAGTCCTTATCGGAGCTGCTTATCGCGCGCATACCAATCTGCTTCTGCTTCTGCTTCTGCTTCTGATTACCAGACCCCGGTAAATTTTTTGACATCTTTTTTTTTATCCTTTGGCCCTGGCAGACAGAATTGACGACAGCCCTTCCAACATCACCACCACTTTGCGCTCAAGTATTCTGCTGTGGCGCCCCACTAACCCACTCGCTCATTCATCGTCAACTTTGCCACACTCACTTCTCTTCCTCGCTTTACAAGACCAGCTCTCCACGTCTTGTCTTCACTTCGTCTTCTTCTTTTCTCCCTCGCGACCCACAACGCTGTCCACCCTTGCGCAATCGTGCAGACCTGCCCAAAGCCATTCATTCTCAACCGCTCCTCTCCAAATCCTCGTCTCGAGCATTGTCCCAGTCTCGCGAATCGTCTTTCCCGGCTTCCCCCTTCTACTCACCATGGCTTCCTCAACGCAAGATGTGTCTTCGGCTGGTAAGTTCCCCCCATCTGCTAAGCTGCCCAACCCCTCCCCTTCAACGCGCAACCTCCTCATCCACCATATCTATCCCCTACCTAACCTGCCGGCCTCTGGGCAAAACATGAAAAACAGACACCCGCCAGTCCCGCTTCGAACAAGCAGTAGCCCTCTCCCTCAACCTCTGGCCCGCCCTCACCCTCGCCGTCCAAAACAACTGGGGCGGTCCCGACAGCGCAGACAAGCGCGACTGGTTCGCAGGAGAAGTCGCCAGCCAGTTCCCTCCCTTCACCACCTCTACTACGTCTTCCACCAACCAAACCACGACTTCATCCTCTTCCAAGCCCACAACAACAACATCCACCACGGCGGCGGCAGCAGCAGCAGCAACAACAAAAACAACAACAACAACAAGCGACCAAACAGACCCCGACGCAGAGTACATCGAAGAGCTGCTCCTCCAAGTGATGCTCGACGAATTCGAAGTCAATGTCGATGACGACTCCGGGTACGACGTCGCAGTGGAAATCATCCGCTTGCGCGCACAATGCAGCAAAGGCAACTTTGAAGAGGTCGACCGGTTGTTGGAGCGCTGGCAGGCCCGCAAGGGCGATAAAGTGCAGTTCCAGATGGCCCCCGACGAGGAGAACGATACGGATTGGGACGAGACGGATGGGGAGGATGAGGATGAGGACCAAGAGATGGATGAGGCACCGCCGTTGGTTGCTGCTGCACCAAAGAAGGAAAAGACGGAGCCCGAGGTCGACGAGGACGGTTTCACAAAGGTGACGAGAAAGAGGTGATCAATGCAATCCTTTCGCCTCTTTTTCCTTTTCCTTCGTTTGCGACAAGAAGCACCAAAAACGGTAATAGAGCGGTTTGATGCAGTACCCATTGAGAAGTATTGGTCAAGGCGAAGACTTATCACAAACGTAATACATGCGCTCTTCTTAATTACAGAGAATGGAGAATGTTGGAAGTGGAATAGAACCAAGCACCACAACTATCCCTATTCCACCATAGTATGATACGGGGAAAGAAAAGCCCAAAGAGAATCAACCACCCGAAAGGGAAGGGGAAAAGTTATCGTTTTTGCGCGCGAGTGTTTGGGGAACCGACGAAAGCGGGCGACGGAATACACATTGGTGGCCTGGAACCTAGCCTCCCTCCTTCTCGCCTTTCCTTCTCCATTATACCATTCCAACCCAAAAACCACCCGGCCGCCATTCTAGCGCCAAAAACACCGCCTTCAATCCCATGCAACTAACCACTTGAGAAAAAAGAACAAATCAAAAAAATAAAAAATTCAAATGGAGCAACCATAGAATCAGACATCCGCATCCTAATCCAACAACTTGACCACCCTTTTACTCCCAGTCCTCATCACTATCATCGTCCTTGCGCGCCTCCTTGGGACTATTCGGCGCCTGGCTAGGATTTCCCGAACTAGCACCCACATGGTCGTAGCTTGTGTCGCTATCTGGCTGTGAGGATCGCTCGTCGTGCGACTTGCGCGGCTCGGCGGCAGGTTTCAGGTGTGCCGTGGACGCGCCCGTTGACTGTGGGTGGATGGTGGTTGACGAGGCAACCGAGTTGGAGCGCTGCTCCGATGTCTTTTTGGCTGGGGGGCTAGGCACCGCGGCGGTTTCGTCATCCGAGTCTTCATCCCATCCTACTTCTTCTTCGGCCGAGGCAGCTATAGATGACATATTAGCGATCCGCGTGTACCTATCCACGGAAAAGAACCCCCAAAAAGAGATGCTAAACCGTACCCTTCAAAAGCTCCCGTCTTCTAGCTTCTGCAATATCAATACCGTGTCTCAAGAAGTAATACCGCTTCCAAAAGTCCTCGTAGGGAATCGTCTCGGGCACCAATTTCTCCATGGTAGCTCGCAGCTCGGGGTACTTGTCCAAGTCCCGCGCAATATCCTCCGTCTTGCTGGCAATGTCAAACTCGGCGCCCCATTCTGTCCAGTCGCCCGTAGCAGGGTCCTTGGTAAAGCTCTCCGTCGATGTGTGAATGACATGCAGCTGGGCCTCAAAACGGCTCGAGTGGATGACGCGTTTGCCCGAAGCGTCCCTGGATTCAAAGAGGACCTCCCCGCCGGCAGAGTTGCCTCCTTGCCCAGTGGTTCCGCCGGCACTGCCCGACCCAGGCGTGATGGAGACGGCGTCCTTGAGGAAATCGCGAATATTGGTGCCAAAGCGCAAGAGCGCCTCGTCGGCGGCGTCCTCGGCGCGCTGAATGTCCCTGAGACGCTTGGCGGCTTCGGCGCGGATGCGCGAGAGGACGTTTTCGTCGGTCGTTGTGGGTATTGCTTCGGCATCTCTTGTGGCGGTGGTGGTGGTGGTGGTAGTGGTAGTAGTAGATGAAGAGGCGGAAGACGCCGCCGCTCCGGAGTCTGTGGCGGTTGTTGCTCCTGCTAGGGAAAGGCCGCGGGTTCTGTTGATGAGGGCGCTCGAGAGGCCCGAGAAGCCGCGCTGGGCTTCACTGCCGAGATCGGTGAGTTCCTTTGAAGCTTCTTGGTAGACGTTCTCGCCCTAGAAAAACCCGACGAAAGAACAAAGGCACTTGGTGTTAGCCCAGACCGCATGCTTTTCTTGTTTTGTTTTCTTTTGCGATCTTATATCGCTTGCATCATCATCCCAAACAAGCCATGAATCATCATCAGTGACACACCTGCTTGACTACAGACCCAAAGAAGCCACCAATCTTGGCGCCCCAAGGACTGTTGGAGAACGCCTTGTAAGCATCTTGGATCTCGGCGTTCAGGCTGTTCTGGGTCTGCTCGGCACCGCTCGTGCCCGCCGCGCGCCTGCCGTCGTCCTCCTTGGGCAGGGACTCTTCGACAATGTGGTCGTAGGCTAGATCCATGATGGGATGGAGGCGGGTTGTGTTGGAGTGATGGTCGGTATACTACTGAGGCCCTTTTCTTGGTTATGCTCGGTTGTGTTGATCCCTTGTGTTGTATCGCAGATAAAGGCCAAAAGTATACTGGCGTAGCAGATCGAGCAATAATGAATCGAGCCTACAACAACTGCGAGGTTTTGGTTGCAGGCGGTTTTGTCGCTGATGCTCGTTGCCCGGTGTGGTGAGCTGCTCGCAATCACGCAGGCAGGCAGGCGGTTGGTCGGTCGGTCGGTCGGCCGATCCGTTCGTCACTGTTGTTTTCGTGATGGCAGCGACGCGATGGTGAAAGCTTCGTCTCAAGTGCACGTGTCGAGAAAAAGAGCTACCGTTCACGGCAGCGGCCCGACAAGTTTAGAAGGTTGGCTGGGGAGATGGCGGAGGAGCAGGAGGAGGGAAGGGAAGGGCCAAGATTGCGGTTAGAACGGCGCTTGTTTGTCACAAGCACAAGCACAAGCACAACGAGCACAAGCCTGAGCATGGCTGGCTGTCCCTGAATCCGGCGCAATACAGTGCCCTAGAGCATGTACTGTACTTGTGACACACAGTAGAGGGGTCGCGTAGCCGGCGGGGAAAAGGTACGTACATAGTACTGCACTTTGTATTGCTTATCTCATCTTCACAGTTCTGCATGGCTAGGTAGTCCCGAGGGTATAAGTAGTGCATGCATGCACTACTTCTCAAGTTCGGCTTCTACAACAACAACCAGCAACCAATCAATATACCCTGGTTTGCGAAAATATATATTCTCCTTTACTAATAGAGTCACCGACACGCAGACCGTATAGGAAACCATAAGGATCCTCATCCGCGCCCAAAGCTCCTAACAAATACATCACCAAAGTAGTGATATGCGTTATACACCTACCTAGTCAAAATGGGCAGGCAAGCAATTGACCATCGTCGGCGAACATATAAATACCCATGGGGTGTTGCGTATTATTCGTGCTTTCGGGGAGCGGGTTTCTTTTTTTTTTTTTTTTCCCTTTGATTTTTCCATTCTTTCTCTTTCTATTTCCAATAAAGGCTTATCTTCCTGTGTTATTATCAAGGTATATTCTGTCATGAACTGGCTCGCAAGCCATGGTTGAACCACCAAAAGATATGAACCCAAAGTCGTCATCAACCTAATGGATTCCTCGGTGTCACTTCCAATTTCATTTACCTAAATCCATCTACACGCGTATATTGCCTTATCTGCCCTCCTATCCGACTTTCCTATCCTTATTCGAGAGGGGGGGAAAGAGTCAGAACAGAAAAAGACTTGGGGGCAATTGAGCAATAAAACATGTATACCATTCCTCTTCCGAGAACGGACGCAAAGTCCATGTCTTTGCATGTCACATGCAGTCTTGTGATTCTCTCAATCAGAACATCACAGGTGAAGGAAAATAAACAGAAGAGGGGAAGGCAAGGGAAGTGACAAGCATCATACAACACAACATACCGCACCATCCACTTTTGATAGCTCTTGACGCCAGGATCGGAGAAATAGACAAAACCGAGGCAAGAAGTGGACAAGTGAAAATGGCCACACAACGTCTACACTGCAGAGGCAGAAGTAAGCACCGAATCCCACGGGACCGTCGTATTAACAAGGACAAGAGCCACCGCTCGTGAACGTACAGAAATTGGTATCATATTTTTCTGACTCTGGTAAAATAAAAGAATTGGCTGCTGGTATTGTATGCTGATGGGAGAATCGGTATCACCCTCCCCGTCTTGGGAAATTCTATGGTGATGACTGTCGTCACCTATCGGTGCCGCAATCGACGTCCATCCCAATCATGTCCTATGCAAAATGCTGGTTCGCGCTGAAGCGCAGATCGCCCGAGAGATGCACAACAAGAGAAATGACGATCGTATCGGACAATCTTGGACTGATCGTGGCCAGGCAAGCCGTAAAGGAGCTGACCAACAGATCTGCGTAGCCTCAAAACGCCGTCTTCAACGCCCCCAAACGCCGCGGAAGCCCGAATGCCTTTGTGCCGCTTCATTCCTTACCCATCCTCAACAGGACATATCGTCTTGATTTGCAACTGAACCCTAGATTCGCTTTCCCTTTCAATTTGCGCATAAGCCTCCTAATAGGTGCCGCCATAGGAGGGGAGAGAAAAAAAGAGGAAAGGTCGGGTATCGTCGAAGAGGAGCAGCAATTGGGAGGAAAAGAGGCAGACAATAATAGTCAAATTGAGCCAATAATCTTGGCCCCATGATGCCGTAGAGTGTCTTCGCCTGACCGAGGCTTGACCCTTTATCCAATGACGACTCTTGCGCCCTCCTTCCCCAAAACACCCCTCTCCCGTGGTTTCGGGCTGTTGCCGCGCCCCTTCTTCCTGCTCAGGAACCCAAACACGCCGCCTGAACCAGCTTCGATCTTGCCACCTTCCTGGCCACCCCCAGCTGCGTCGGCCGGTAAAGTTGCGTCCTGGCGTGCCAAATCTGACCAACTACCGCCGCCGTCCAGAGTCACCTGCACGCCGCCTGTCGGGCTCTCGACAAAGATTCCTTTTGGACCGCCCTTGCTGTGCTTTGGGCTGGTATATGAGTTTGGATATGGCGCCAACGGAGCAGGCCGGCCAGGACCTTTGCCTCTGCTGTGGTTCTTGGAGTGCCCTGGCATCGTCTCGGTTGATCGCGTTGGGGCGAGGGCTTGTCCTGGGTGCCCATGGTAGCTATTTGACACGGTCGTCGCTTGTGAAAGAGGGCGAGCGTCGTCGGTTGTGATTGCCTGTCCTTGATGTTGGATGGGTTGTTGTGAAGCCAATGCGCCATTCGACTTGGAAGATGTCGGCGTTGTCTCATCGTCCCCGCAAGCTTCCGTGATTCTGCAACCATTGCCATCAGTAAAGGTTTTCAAGATACGAGGACCCTTTCCTTGGATCGTGAAATAAAAGAGTCTTGACCCACTTTTTGTATGCGGCTACGGTGTAGTCGAAAGGCCAGAAATCGGTCTCGATCATTCGGTAGAGCTCGTCCTCTCTGATTTCCTTGTCGGTCGCATCTTCCTTGAGTTTCTCGCGCGGCTTCTGTCTGCGGGCGCGCGCCTCCAGTGGGGCTTCTTCTAGTAATAATTCTTCGAGATCATATGTAGCGTCAAAGTTTGTTTTTTCAGAGGAGGGTACGAAGACGGGTTCGATTTCCTTCCTCTCGAGAGCGTCAAAGTCGATGGGTTTGAAAAAGTCGTGATGAATAAAGCTCTCCCAAGTGTGACCGAGTCGCTTGTTTGGGTCTGCGCTCAACGCGTCCTTGATGGCGTAGAGACAAAGTAGAGAAACGGGCGGCTGGGTAATGGGATACTTTGGATTGGCTGCTTGTATAACTGTGCTCAATGCATTCTCCGAGTTGCCCTCAAACGGTCTCTGTGGTGAGCAAGTCATAGTCAGCAATCAGCTCGGTACGGGAGGAATCAAGGTTTGGCGGGTGTGGAAGCTTGCACATATGCGGAGCTTGCCCTTATCTCACAAAGACGAAAAAGGCATGAAGGAACTATCAACAGCACACAAAGGCGCTGATGCAATGACAGTGATTTGAGGAAGAAGAAAGAAAAAGAAGAAAAAAACCCGGGGGGGGGGACAGGAGGGTGGAATAGAAAAACATGCCAATAACATACCTTGTTATAAATACATTCGTAAAATAAGACGCCGAGAGACCACCAGTCTGCTCTTCGGTCGTATCCTTTGCCGGCGTAGACTTCGGGTGCGAGGTAGGCCAGCGTTCCTGACTTGCTCGTAAGGACCTTGCCTGGGATAATATCTGATGCTACGTTCTGTTGTTCCAAGATCTGTTAGCAGGAATGTAAACGTGGACTTTCAAGAACCAGAGAAAAGGACGCACGAAGTCTGTGAGATGGACGTGGCCATCAGCATCCAAGAGAACATTGTCCGGCTTCACGTCTCGATGTATGATGCCTTGGCCATGTATATATCTCAAAGCACAACCCAGCTCGGATATCCAAAACCGCACAGCCTCTTCCGTAAAGGTCTTTCTGGAGATGTGAAAACGCAAGTCGCCGCCGCTCATCAAGTCAACAACAAGGTACCTTATGGGTGGTGTCAGTAAAAGTTCCAAGACTACATGGGCCACAGCGGTCCATGGTTCGGGATTCTGACTCAACGCACATGTATTCTATGTCCTGGAAGCTGTAGCGCAAGTTGCAAATGAAAGGGTGGTTGACATGTTCGAGCATACGACGCTCTCGAATGATATTTCGCACGCTCTCGGATCGGACGACTGTGATCACCGGGGTCATGCCATGTTAGTCGTCTTGTTGTGAATGCAGCAGTATGTCTTGGTGCCAAAAAGCCCCCTACGCACCTTCATCTTTGCGGATGTACTTGAGAGCAAACGAAAGACCGGTATCTTTTCGCTCGACAATGCGAACTTTTCCAAAAGCGCCCCGGCCGACGACTCGTGCTAAGCGGAAGTGGTTGAGATTGACTATAGATATTCCGAAGCACCATTGTTAGTCAACAGTCGTCAGTGCAGTTAGAACACAACATGTACAGAACCGCGGCTTCAGACCGCATTGGTGACGATGAAGAGAGACCGCATAGCGTGAACCCCACCCCCCCCCCCAAACCCTCCCCAAAAATTGAATAAACAGAAAGGTGGAAACAAGATCAAAAGCAAGGAGGGGAGACTGGTCTCTGGAGTGAATTGGATCGTGAATTACCTTCTCCGTCAAACTCGACGGGCTTGCCCTGGCTATTACCCATTGGAGCGACCTGCCCAACTAACAATCTCTGCGGACATTCGACTGCAGTGCCGTTTTCAATCGCGGATTATACACTGACCCACACGCACACACTCACACGCAGTCGGCAAGGAGGATTGACGTATATAAAATTGATGTAGTTTGGATGGAGAAAGGCGAGGTGATTTGAATTTGAAGACGGCGAGATTATTGGGGGAGTCGATAGAGCAGAGAGAAGTGGCGGCGGCGCTGGTCGGATGAATCGATCGGTCGGTCCGTTGGCTGGTTGGCTGGCTAGCTGGTGAGTTGGCTGGCGGCCGGTGATCTGGCAGGGAGCAGATTAGACGACGGTGGAGGACAGAAGGCTGCTTGAGATTGCCGAAATGGAGAATGAGCAAGAGGCAGCAGGACTATGTAGTGGAAAGGGCCGACGCCAGCCCGGGCAAGGCATTTGAGGGTGGAGATGCAGGAGACTGGGGACAAGGCGGGACAAGGCAAATGACAAAAGAATGAGAGAAGTCAAATTGCAGCGGCCGAGCGGTAGTGCTTGGTGCTTTAGTTAGGGTGCGCAACGGAGAGCGATACGGTGCGCCACGCTCTGCTTATGCTGCCGTACGGTGCAGGGACGGTGCGGGAATCGATTTGCGGATTGGGGGCAGCAGCAACCCGTAGCGGCAGCAGCAAGCAGCGGCAGCAGTAGCAGTAGCAACTACCCGCATGCGCAAACTTGATTTGCATTGGCCATGGACCATGGACCGCCGCTGTGCATTGTGCTTGACCTCGGATCCGAGCCAAGATGATAGCACCACCCAAACGTGACAGCCAAGAACAACCCAGCACGACCAATGTCACCACCACGACCAGGAGCAGCAGCAGCAGCAGCAACAACAACAACAACAACAATTCCCACGGGCACAGAGATGCAGATAGCGTTGCAGATTCGAAAAGGGCAGGACAAAGGAGGGTGACAACGTACAAGGTGCGAATAGCCGGCGCAACAGCGGGGACGAATTGGGTTAACCACAAGAAGCACGCCAGTAGAAGCACGACACAGGCGAGGTCGGGAAAGACTTGGCGACGGAGCGAAGGGCAGACGGACAACACGGAGAGGGCGACGGCGACGGCGACGGCGAGAGCGGCGATCTAGGACGGCGCGCGAGCGGAGGATAAGTAGAACCAGTCAGTCGACGAGGAGAGAAGGGGAGAGATTGGATTTCCCAGCTCGTATGTGGCGGTCAGGTCGGGAATGTCCAAGGTTGGCTTGGATCGCGCAGTGCTTTGCTGGCAAGCCCAAACAAGGCAGAGCAAGGTGGACGGGCGGAGGTTGTTGATGAAGAGAAAGAAAGGGAACCTTGGAAGGGAGAGGAATGGCAGATTGCGATTGCCCCGAGCGCAACTGCAAGTAAGAGAGAGCGAGAGGAAGAAGCTCGCTCCTCTTTGTCAAGTCAAGGGCTGACAACCTGAATAGCGCGCATGGGCGGAGCCAGGGGGCAAAACCACAGGCCCCAACAGGATGGAATCTGATGATGGGAGGAGGGCATGCAGGCTGGGCGACTGGGCTGCTCTGCACTGCACTGGACTTTGCTGGACTTTGCTGGCAGCTGCAGCGCATGTTGATAGCAGCCGCGGTGCTGTGCAAGGACGCCACAGGTCCTGGCTACGGCCTGTGAGCGCTGGAAGCAGCAAGCAGGAGGCCGCGTACATGGTATTACTGAGTACATAGTACTGCCTGTGGCTCCAGAGGCCTGGCTGGTTGCGGGAAATGGTGGACATAGTGGACCAAGGGCCGGGGGATTCCAGGCGTCCCAGGCGATGCCAGGCACAGACTATTCCCGTTTCTTCTGCCCGACGCTTGCAAGGTATGTACTGTGGAAGCAGGGCCCCCCGTGCTACAGCAGCAGGAACCCACCGACTAGTGGAGGCCAGGCCCAGCTGGAGGTACTATGTACTCTAGTACCTGAGGTACTTCGGTGCGTCCTCTGTACTATGCTCTGTACGACCAGCCCAAAAAGTGGGGCGCGGCACTGGGCCGGCAGGGCAGGCATGCCGTGCTGTGCTGTGCTGTGCTGCTGGAGATGTTGCGGACTTTGGTCACACGAATAATGAAACAAGATAACCTGCGATTCGAGCGTGAGCGCGAGCCCTTTGCTCGGTCCACGGTGGAGCACGGTAGACTCTGATCAAGCACATACTATGTATCTAGCCGTCGCGATTACCATGTACGACAGGGTCATGTGAATCCAGGCGTGGACACGGATAACAGGCTGATTGCCCGTCGTCCATTGTACCATAAAATGCATAGTATAGTAGCAGGCGACAGGGTCTTTTCTTGATACGATGGTATATAAAGCCCTATGTGGCTCAGGCCGTTATGATATTGAACTCTATATAGAGGCCAGCCCAGGCTCAAAGTCTGTATTATGTGCGGACTCGGCGTTGCGCAGAGGACAGTCCCTAGTTACCATGTTATTACACAGGGGCAAAGCACACCAAGATCAGCAACAGACCATCGCCACGCAAAGCAAACGTAGTCCAAACAAGAGAGAGGAAGAAGAGCACCCAGTTGAACTATTACATACTATGCAGTATATGATGAGATTTGCGGTCGACTCTTGAGTCGTCCCCCTGTCCCCTTAATCGCAACGACACGACCCAGGTGCACGGGGCAAGGCTATCAAGGGTCTGGCGCGTGGCCCCCGATAGGGCAATACTTCCTATGTACCATGTAGCGTGCAGGCCGGCCGGCTGTACATAGTACTTGATAGCTACCCGAGGATCGCTGTACATACTATGTAGAATAGTACATGGTATTAGTGGATTGCTGGCCCTAGCAAGGTTGAGCGGAGGCTCCTGGGCGCAAATCCCAGCTCACGCCCGCATCCTTCCCATCATCACGTCTCCTTCTTTGTCGACGACGCTGGTCACGTTTGTGCTGGAACCCTGACCAACAACGACGACAGCCACGATGGAGAATGCAAACCGACGACCTGGCCTTTGACTTGCGCGCCACAAAAATAGCCACAAACGCTGGCCTGGCCGTCTCTTGAAGTCCAAGCACGCCACTTATCCATTCATTTCCTCGTCCATCTCCATCTTGTCCACACATGGTGAGCGCAGAGGGATTCTTGCTTTTGACTGTGATGGCCCTCAAGACGTGGGACGTGGAAATAAGCCCGCGGATTCGCTCTACCCACCCCTTTGCAGCTTGGAACCAAAGAAGGAAGCCCATTCTGTAACCAGCTGATGTTCCTTTTTCCCTTCCACCGCGTAACACGAGGCCCCAATCCCTGATTAGCCCCGCGCGCGCGCGTGTGTGTGTGTAAGAGAGAGAGAGAGAGAGAGAGAGAGAGAGAGAGAGAGAGATTGAGCGACTGAGAGAGAAGAAAGAGTGTGGTTGGGTGGCGGTGGTGTTGCAGTCCCCAATTTGTTCCATGCAGTGCTCGTGAAATGCTTCGCTGCAGCCCGCCTTGCTGACCACTTTTTTCTTGCCCACCACGTGTCTCTGACAGATGATGATGACCCATGGCCGGGGATGCGATGCGATGCGATGCATGTGAGATGAGGATACCTACTGTACATGGCTCGCTTGTTCCTCTTTGCTTCGCTCTCACCGTTTGCCCTCTTGCGGGCTGCTCCCATGCTGACGAGGAACACCTCGTGCGACTTTTCTTTTCTTCTCCTATTCCCATTTCCGTTCCTCTTTTTTCTCGTCAGCATCGTCATCATCTTCTTCTTCTTCTTCTCCATGCAACCATACCCATTATTGACTCCGCACCAGCACCCATGTCCCAACGGAACTCTCCGTCTCACGAGGAATGAATACAAGTCAACGAGTCCCGAAAAGAAAAGGCTATGAGACCTGTCGTTCCAAATAGGCTCTACCGAAACACTGGAAACCCCCAATTGCACATGGTAACATCATACAACAAGTATCCAGTAGAGGTCGCTTCATTGCTTTATTGATACATGAGATCACTATACCCTTCTCTCTCCTTTGTATACATGCAACAGTCGGTTCTTGCTGTTGGGAATTGATGTACTTTCGCAAACACAGATAAGCATTACCTTGTAGAATCCGGGCTACAGAATAAGTTCCTTGATTTTGGTTGGCCAAAAGAGTCTTCAGCCCACTCACTAATCAACTATGGTTGTATTTTAGTACGCCAACCAGCCACAGCTACTTACTCATCTCATTTACCATTCTCACTTTTGGGGGGGTGGTAATCAGACATCACATATCAGATTCACATCAAAGGAGGAAGAAGGGCAAAGAGAAGAAGAAGAAGAAGAAGAAGAAGAAGAAGAAGAAGAAGAAGAAGGACATGCATGCATGCATGCATGCATGCTGCTTCTAGAAGGTCGCCAACTTTACAAGGGCTTACATTATGCATATGTGTTACCATTCATATACCAACTTTCACTAGGTACCTACTTGGACCCAACAAGCGAATGGACGGTCATCTGATTCATCTTTACACACATGGTAATATTATGGAAAAAGGAACCCAAAAGGGCCCGAATACTACCTAGGTGTTTGATTTCAGGGAGCACAAGCCAAGCAGAAAAAAGCAAAAGAAGAAGAAAAAACAAGCCCCCTGCCCCCCTTCTTCCCTCCTCCGGTCCGCCCTTTTTCCAAAAGTCTCCAGCCCGAAATTCTTTCGGCCGAAAAGCGTCGACTCCACGTGCTGCTAAGAATAACCAACTCTCCCAGGACAGTTCTTTTGTTTTCTCTGCCTTTTTCTTTTCTTTTCTTTTTCCTTCTGTTGGTTGGTGGGTTGATTGGTTCCTTCACTAATGAGACGCTGCACTCGAAATTCTTTTTGCTACGCATTCATGTTCTGCTGTACTATGTGATGGTCCTTTTTTCCCCAATTCTCTGCTGACCTTTGTGTCACCTTCCATATGCTGACCTGTCCCATCATCGTTTCGTAACTTATGAAGTGAACAAACCAACATGAGCAAGGGAACACTCTGTCCCCCACAGCCCCTCTCCCCCAGAAAAAGAAAAGAAGAAGGTAGCACAAGCCTCGTATTCCATCCAGCTTCTAGAAGGACGTACGCATCGGGGAAAGAAGAAGAAAAGAATAAAAGACCAATTACTTTTTGTGCAAACGCAACGGAAGTCATGTGGCAAATAACAAAGTAGTATGTACCAAGCAACAAAAATAAAATTAAAAAACAATAAAAAAAGTAAGCCGGATTTTGTGTAGTATGGAAAAACGACAAAAGTACTGATTTGCAATTTTCTTTCATTTTTTTTTTCTTTTCTCACTGCAGTCTGCAGCAAGCAGCAAGCAGCAAGCAGCAAGCAGCAAGCAGCACGCTGTCGCGCGCGCACGCCCCGGCGGTGGTTGTGGTTGGTTAGCTGCAGACGGGCTTCGGCGTGACCGGCGGGGGACAAAGGGAGAAATACGAAAGAGAAGAGGAGGGGAAGGGAAAAAAAAGGAGCATCATGCCACGTTGAGATGGCATGATGCAAAAGTGTATAAAGTATACTTTTCTTGCTTGCTATTGTGTGTTTTATTCCGGGAGCAGAAATTGGGGGGAAAAAACGACTTGTCATATTATTGAGAACGAAAAGCAAAAGTGGCGTCGTTGTTGTTGTGGTTGGTATTGCTGAATTATAACACGGTTCGTGTGAGTGAGCGATTGTTGGTGGGCCTGGCTTTTGACGACCAAAGACGGCGATGAGATGAAGATGTTGATGATGATTGTTCATGGTCACCTGCCACCAGCTGAATGGTGCTGAGATGGATTCTGAATTATTTGAAATGTACTTGAACAGTATTCTAGCCCTTCGCGTATACATTTGTCTTCCAGTTATCCCAGAAAAGACGAATCCATTACCCTTCCCTCATAGATCGCGGGGACAGACACGTAAGTGGACGCAATTCATTATACATCAATTAATAGATATTAAACCAAGGCTCTGCGTAGAATATATAGCGTAGCCACAATCACGGTCTACTGAAAAGGCTGCTTTGCGACATAGATAGTGATTGATATAATCATTGCATTCCAGTATGATATCTGTCTTGAGAAACCAACGAAATTGTTTCATACATGTCCACCAGCATCGCTTCAACCAAACCCAACATGAGCCCACGAGGGGAGGTACATGGGCAAAGGAAGAGAAAAAGAAGAAAAAACCAATAGTACTTCTCTCGCTCAATCCAAGTAGTCTCTCGCCAGCGTACCAGTGCCACACAACATACAAAGCAACTGGGCAACAGTTACCCATCATCAAGTGCTAAGCGCGTATCAACTATCCAACAAAACAAATACCAAACAGATGGGGATGTTGCAACACAACATTGGTACATGAGTAAAATGGTTGATGTCCAGAAACAGGCCTGTCTTCTATCCATAGTATTAGTGCCAATTCCTTCCGCCGAGATGTGCACAATCCAAAGTCGAAACAATCCGTGTGTATACTAAACAACTCCTTAAAGTTATATCAGGTTCGGTCATGGATACAATCATGCACGCCCGTACGAATCGACTCATGCGCAAGTCTACCTCTTCCCATGCATCAGTTCTTGACATGTCAGGGGTAAAATGTGAGAAAGGTGGAGTAGTCCTGCGCATGCTTTCTTGTTCTTTCCAAATCATGTATCTTGAGCTGTGGCTTCCTGAAATATCGATGTGGGATGGGCGCTGGCAGGCAAGCCACTGACTTTACTCACTCATATAGTACTGATGCTGACGCTGATGCTGATGGCGGGGGAACGTGTTGGCTGACGGACTGTTACATCTCAACAGGGGAACACTGCCCCTTTTCCCCGACATGCAAGCAGTCCTGCGGATCTTAGCAGGGATCACGAATTCGTGGATAGGATGCTCTGTTACACTCCGTCATGTTGATAGAAGTGACAAGGAGGGAATCCCAAAGATGACGGGATCTATCGAACGGGGAGAAGGGTGCTTGGGTCATGCTCGGATATTTTGGGATTCGGATGCTGGTCGTTGATTTCGTGTTTGGACGTATCAGAACCCCAGACTTCGGATGGTGAGCCCGTGTTCGTCTGAGGAGTTCTGTCGCCGGCGACTACCCAGAGCAGGCCACAAGAGACCGCACGCTGATGTCAAGCACTTGAACATGGCTACGATTGCACATGCCCGGAGTCGCCGCCAGTCGACATTCGTATATCCATGCCGTAGTCATCATGATGTATGCGTCGCGCACATGATCTCTATCTTCTTCGTTCTTCATCCTTGCGACACCTTCGAACGTCCTTATCGGACAGATACCAGGCCTTGTCGAGGACGTCGTGGCGAAACTGCGTGACCTTGTCCCAAAAAGCCATTTCCTGCTGCGTGCAGCGCAGAATAGTTGCTTTGAGAATCTTGATCTGCTTGTTGCCTCTAAAAAGCGCCAAACCGCCCTTGATGTCCAGGATAGTGCCGACGTCGATGTCTGCAAAGGGAACCGTAGCTTTGGCCTGTTCGGAGGCGGCGCTAGTGGTTCCTTTTATGATGGCGGCAGCAGGAGTCGTTGCCTCGAGCGCTGCCAGAAGATCCCGTTGTTGCTCAGACTTGGGTACGTCGACAGTGCATTCGATGCAGACACCACTGCTGTCGTCGATAGTGTAGGTGCGGTGGCCTGCAAAGTCGTCTACGGCAACCACGATGCCCGCAATTCGCACCCATTTGACGGGATGGTTGTGGCGAAAGAAGACATTTTGTCCTAGTGAAGTGTAGTGTTAGCTGGTTGATCAGAGCCGATGCTTCTGCTTTTAAAACAACGAAGAAGCACCAAAAACAAAAAGCATCAAGAACAATCTTTGTATACCCCCAAAGCCAGAAAGCAGAGTCAATGCGTTGATATCTGCAATTTGCAAGTGACAGTAGGTGTTGATGGTCGGGGATCGCTTGAAGCAGTACTGCGGGTAAAAGGGCAGGCCGCTGACATACTCGACGGCTCGGCTTTTGTTGGTAGGTTTCCTGTTGCTTGATGCGTGTCTAGACGCCATTGTCGTCTTTATAGGTTGTGTCGAGGAATCTCATTTCTTCTCAGGTGATGCTAATCCGGTGAATCTCGCGAGGCGCTGGTGAGCGAAACTCGGGAATGGGCCCAGTCTTTGTGTCGTGATGCGCGGTAGAATGTTGTACAGTAAGTACCGTGGGAGAGAGACCTGGACTCCAAGTCTGGATTTTTGTTTTGTTTTGATTACATCTTCAAGTGTACTGCTGGCGGCGCCATCATCCGTAGCTGCTAATAGGATGGTTGCCTATCATGAGATCAGGGTGTTCGTAGAAGGAGGAAATGGAGGAAGCGGAGGGTAAGGGTTGGGCTTCCTGTACATAAGCACGGTGATATTCCGAGGTTAGTAGTTTACGCGTCACGCGTCGTGCAGCCCCACGTATGTTATCGATAAGCCCCCCGAGAGGGTGCAGCAGATGTCTCAAAGGGGGGCTTCAGTGGCTGCCAAGCAGCCCACGCTGATACCACCACCTGGGATCTGTAAGCTCCAGAGCTGCCATCTTCTGTTTCAAAGGAACGGAGCGAATCGGAGTGTAACTTGGCAGAGCATTCGAGAACTAAACTGCGTCAACGGTCTTGTGCGTCTGTCCTTTCGACGGTATACATGATGAAATTCGGTGCAGGGATTCATGTACCCAAGTCGCTGCCCAAATACCTAGCTACATAGTATATCATAGTATCGCAGTACAAGCTGCAAACACGTGGCCCGTGCATTGCTGGTAGCGATATGCAGGGTCTACTTTATGGTATGAGCGTATATATAGTAGATTGAGTAACTTGGTACATTCGTCATGTACCTTTTCAGATGTATGCACATAATAGTTCAACGTTCTTTGATGTGCGCTTTCAGAAGCTAACATCAACGTAACACGGCAGCCAAGCATTCTCGTTGGGGCTGCCTCAAATGACCACAAGAAGGCTAGGGCCACTGTTTCAGCGGGGGACGGGCCACATCATAGTACTATCGCATTTACGCCCTAGACAGTTTTGGGTGCCACTGTAGCACAAGGTTTTTGCGGCTTGCCCAGCGAGCTGCACTAGCAAATACGTTCATAAAGAGTCGTGTTATAAAGATAACTCTGGGTAACGGTTCTGGGTGGTTGTGAACAGCGATCCAGGATATCAGTTAGTCGGTTGAGCCCTTTGCCAGTTATCGATACCAATACCAATATCGATAACAATAAAGACAAAGATAGCGATAACGATAACGATACGGCTCGACACAGCTCCCCGTTGCGCGCCAAGATCAAAAGAAGCTATAGTGACACTATGTAGAGTTTGGCTGGGGCGGCTTGGCAGACCGCGGAGAGATGGGGGCCTTGCCTTGCGGGGCGGGCAACTGACCTAGCCATTGAGGCCGCCGACGGATTGCCAAGCCGCAGGCAGCAGGCAGCTTGCAGCTTGCAGCTTGCAGTTTGCAGCACACTCAGACTGACGTACGCGGCAGTCTGCATCGTCAGACAAGAGCAGATGTTGCATGCGATGCTTTGGGTTGGTTGTCGACGGCAAGGCGGCGTCGTCGTCTTGGATCCTTCTCTCGTCCAGTATTTGCCAGCGGGCCGAATCAAAGTTTTTATACCTACATAATACTGTATCGTATCGTGCGTGTGCGCTGCCAATTGGTCGTTGCAGGGGTCCGCTCAAGCCCGCCTTCTTTGCTCTTTCTGCTTTTGCTTCGAAACGAAAGCTTGACACGTCTCAGAGCAGGAGCAAGCTTACCTAGCTCTTGCTCTCTTTTTCGCTCTCTCTGGCTCCTTTCCAGCTCCTTTGCGGCTTCCCCTGCAATCTGCTTCTTCCTCTTCTCCTCCCCCATCACGGCGCTTCATCCCATCGTCAAACACCCACTGATTGCCTGCGATCATCCCATCCGTGCCGTTCCCATCAACTCGACCTCCCCAGGCAGCCCAGCCCAGCCCAGCCCAGCTCAGCCCAGCCCTGCCCCGGTGCTAGCCCAGCAACCAGTGAAGCAACAAGCGGCTGTCGTCATCGTCCCACCCTCGGCCAAGCACTCGCCATTGCATATCTCGAATCCCGGCCAAGACCACAGCCAAGCCGATTCATCAGTCTCGACCAGCTGCGTGCCGCTTCAGACAACCGCCGCCTCTGCTGCCGGCCCAGACGAGCCATCACTGTAGTATTAATCTCCGCCCGTCATCTCTCCCACATTTCCATATTTGGGATCAACCTGGCACCCGCGCCCTTTGTCGTCCAGCTGCAACCCAGAGAGCAATGGCTTACAGTGAGTGTGACCTTGGCCCAGCAAGCTCAGCCTCCCCCCCTCCCCTCTGCACTGCCTCTAGCCGTTGCCCTTGGTCTTCTACGATACATACATAGCGGCACACACCTTCTTCTGCTCCGCTGCCTTTGATTCGCCCGTCCGTCATTCCGTTGCCTTGGTTCTTGGTGTATACGCGCGCGTGCCTGTGTGTGCTTGTGTGTGTGTGCGCCTGCCCTTCCCCATCCATTAATGCTTGCCCGCCTGAGCTCGATGCACAGCTCTCCTCCCACCTCATTATAGCTACGAAACGCGTCCTCGTTTGTCATTGTCACCGGCCTACCCCAGTGTCTTGCTCAGGCCTTGCCAATGCTGCGCTCTCGACGGTAACTCAGCGCTAACCCATCGCCATGCGCTCCGTCGCATTATAGTAACTGTTGCCTTCAAGAAAACAATCAAGTCGATGCGGACCAACACCGGCATGAGCCTAGGCGCCGACAACAACCACGTCGACTCCTCCGACGGCCCTTTCAGCGGCGCAAATGAGAGAACCCACCTCCTGCCCAATAGCGCCGGCGCTCCCAGCCATACCTCGAGCCGCGGCGACTTTTGGCGCCAGGTCTTCCTCGACCCCAAGAAGACACCCGGCACAGACAATCCCAACCCCTTTGTTAGATGGCCCGCCCATTGCTTCAATATCCTGAAAGTTGTCCTTCTTAGCAGTATGTTTTCTGCCCATCCCTCGAATTTACCGTCTTGGATTATGAGGCTCACTACGCAACAGACTATGTCAATGTCCTCCTCGTCTTTGTGCCCCTGGGTCTGATTGCTGGCAAGCTGGAATGGAGTGCCACGGCTGTCTTTACCCTCAACTTCTTTGCCATCATTCCTCTCGCTGCCATCCTCTCGTTTGCGACTGAAGAGATATCACTCAAGTTGGGCGAGACACTCGGTGGCCTGCTCAATGCCACCTTTGGAAATGCCGTCGAATTGATTGTGAGTGTGGCCGTTATATTGCGAGAGCGCATGGCACAATTTAGCTAATCTCTTGTCTTTTACCGACAACAATAGGTGAGTATTATTGCTTTGCAAAACAACCAGATTGAGGTTGTCAAGTCGTCCATGCTTGGCTCCATTCTGTCCAACCTGCTGCTTGTCATGGGCATGTGCTTCTTCCTGGGCGGCATTTGCAACATGACGGACCGGAATGGCGTCGGATTCGAGCAGCAATTTGCCTCGGGTACGGCGCAGACCGCCTGCTCTCTCATGGCCCTGTCGACTGCCTCCATGGTCATACCTGCAGCCCTCTCCATGGTCATTGAGCGCGGCAAGAACCCCGAAGCTGCCACCGAGAGTGTCCTGATCTTGTCGCGTGGAACCGCCGTCATTCTGTTGCTGCTCTATGTGCTCTACCTCTACTTCCAGCTTCGAACACATAAGAACCTGTTCAACCCTGAGTCGCCTGCCACCCAAGAGGACGAGGATGAACCTGAGGAGGCCACCATGAGTGCGTGGTCCGCTGCTGCTGTCCTGATTCTTGTCACGGTTGTTATTTCCTTCTGCGCCGACTATCTTGTGGACAGCATCGATGCCATCGTCGCCACTGGAAAAATTAGCAAGAACTTCATTGGCTTGATTCTGATTCCTATCGTTGGCAATGCTGCCGAGCACGTCACAGCCTGTGTTGTCGCTATCAGAGACAAGATGGACCTTGTAAGTTTGTACCTGGAAGACATTTGAGTTCAGTCATTTCAGGATTCGGTACTAACCTGACTTTTCTTTTCCTCTCTCCAAAGGCCATGGGTGTCGCCGTTGGATCGAGTATTCAGATTGCCCTGCTCGTAACCCCCTTCCTGGTACTTCTCGGCTGGGCCATGGGCAAGGAGATGGATTTCCAGTTTGAGACCTTCGAGACCGTCAGCTTTTTCATTTCTGTCCTTGTCGTCACATATGTGGTTCAAGACGGCCGGTCCAACTACCTCGAGGGAGCTATGCTGTTTGGTCTCTATGTCATCATCGCTGTCGCGTTCTATGCTACTCCCAGCGACGCGCTCGACCGTGACGTTACTGGAGCAGTACTTTCTGCACTCAAGCTGAGGTAAGTCGCTGGTGAATGTCTCGTGGGTCTTCGGGCATCAAACGAGCCACTGGATTGGTGCAAACGTCCGACTTGGATTTCAGAGGAAGAGTTGGGTAAAGGGAGTCGCGAGTCGAACATGCATCCATTAAAGATATAGTTGTGTCCACGGTTGAATAGCGGATGGGATATCGGAGATGACACATCCCGCAGAAAACAGCATTCTTGAAAAGCACTTGTACTTCATACCGTAGTAGACCCAGGCTGGGAGTTGGAAAGCGGATTTTGTGGGGAAAGTTTGGGGTTTGTTTTCGTTTGCAAAGTTCGCAGGCAATAGATGAATTCCAACTCGTTTCCATCTCTGCTTGTGTGTAGTTTCGTCCTAATACTTGATTGTGAATATGGTAATGTATTTGTAACGTGGCGCGATACAAGTCATTTACCATATATACTCAAGTCGACATATCTGTACATTTAGATCTCCAGTCGCAATAATGCCGCCATGGCATCAGCTACTCTATATATGTCTTGAGTTTGATATCTACTCGTACGAACATTAATCAGCGACGTTTTTTGTTCGCTTTTGCTTCCTTTTGCTTCCTGTTTCTTTTTTTTTGGTCAATATGTATCCTTTTTTTCCCATACATCATGGTCAGCTTGCTCGAGGAATACCTATTATGGACTGGTGAGTAAATGCAAACTATGCGCCGCCGTCTTTTGACCCTGTCGGAAAATGCACAGATCAAAGGAAGCAGGTTGTTTTTGTTATGTTCTGGTTTCTAACTTTCTGTTTCGATGACATATACTATCTAGATCCAAGTCCTTGCTTATATAGGCTCCCTATTTTCTTTCCTTTGGCAAATTTAGAAAATGCGTGGACGGGAGAAAAGCGGGAATGAAATGGTGGTATTTTTGATTTAATGATAAGCAAGACACTCCGTTTGCGCCTTCTTTTTGTGAAAGACAGAATCATGTGTCTTACACGTGTTTATGAAAAGCTTTTTTGACCCTTGTGAGACCATCACTCACAGTTACCGCTCGCCCGCTTCCATGATGACATGCCATGACAAGACCACCACCACCACCATCACCACCAAATCAACAAACACAGTCACTCACTCACTCATTATTCATCCGCTCCCAAGGTAGTACCCAATTCAGCAGCCCGATCCGTAGCAGCCTTCACAGCCTTGAGAGTAACCTCTGCAAATCCGGACGCGGCAAAGCTCTTGAGGGCCGCGTCGGTGGTTCCATTGGGGCTGGTGACGTTTTTGCGCAGCTGGGCGGGCGTTTGCGAGGGGTCTGTGGAGTCGACGAGCATTTTGCCGGCGCCGAGGCAGGTTTGTTTGGCGAGGCGCGTGGCTTGTTCCTCGGAGAGACCGAGGGAGGTGGCGGAGGTGATGAGGTGTTCGACAAAGGCGAAAAAGTAGGCTGGACCGGAGCCTGCGGGGAGGTATTCGTTAGCGACGTCCGCTAACGTTTGAAAAGAAGAAGGAAGCGGCAAGCAAAGGGAGAAAAATAAAAGAAAGACGAAAATAGAAAAGGAAAAGGATTAACAAAATGGGGGCAGGCCTTGAATGAATAGCGCCACAAAGAAAAAAAAACAAGGCAACAGAAAAATAGACAGAAAAAGACACGTACCGCTCAATCCAGTTACAACATCCAACAGCTCCTCTCGGTCCACCCATTCGGTCACTTTACTCACACTACCCAGCAAAGTAGCAACCTGTTCCCTTTGCGCCTCACTGACCTCTGGCTCGGCATACAATCCCGATGCACCCTCGCCGAGCAAAGCAGGCGTGTTTGGCATGACACGGACAATAGGTGGTGCGCGGCCGTCTGAGGTGGTGGTCCACTTGCGCAGGCTGGACGCCGTGATGCCTGCTGCGATGCTGACGACGAGGGGGAGCTTGGTCTCCTCATCAGAAGATGTGGAGGAGACCTTGGCGCGTTTCGCTTGCGGTTCTTCGATGTCCTCGTCCTCGCCACCTTCCACAGCCTTCTTGTCATTGGTGGACGAAGAAGCAGTTGCCGAGCTCCAGGAAGCAGCCAGCTCGCGACACACAGTCTTTGCAATCTGGGGCTTGACAGCAATGATCAAGACATCGGCGCCCTGGGCAGCCTCGATGTTGGAGGTCGTGGTGCTCACCCCCAGCGCGGCCATCTTGTTGCGGTTGACGTCCCAGGGCTCGGCGACGCAGAGCTGCGTCGATTTGGCGGCAGGTGTGGTGAAGACTGTGGACACGAGGCCGGATATGATTGCTGCGGCCATGTTGCCGCCTCCTTTACGGGGAGAAGAATGGTGAGCATGTTAGTCGATGTGTCCTCTTTTTGGGTCTGTGTGAATATATTCAGGAGGATAAGAATGGGTTAGACAGTAACATCTGTGAGAGAGTTGAGAGAAGGTGTTGTCCTCTAGCACGAGCTTAGAGGTGAGGTTGTACACCTGCACTCTTGGGCTACCGCCAAGAAATATTCCATCACACGTACCTATGAAGGAGATCTTGAGGGAGGAGAGATCAGAAGCCATCTTGATGTTTCGATTTGGGGCGAATTGACTATTTCCTGGTGTGTGACAAGATAGAGAAGTATGTAGGTGAGTAAGTCTTTTGCTTTTGGTGCCCGGCAACGAGTCGCTCAGTCAACATTAGGTCCGCCGACGGCGGAGGTCAAGGCGGGTGCAGGGTTAGGGGTCTCCCGGCAACACGACAGGGAAGCACCGACTCTTCACAAGCCTGCTTTACTGTGGTCGCCGTACGAAAAAGGAGGCCTATGGACCCAAAGAGGGAGCATGGCTATGCAAGGGTAGAAGAGACGGGTACCGTTTTGTCAATTGGTACGTGACTGATAGTGTCTTCACCCATCGGCATCGTTGATAAGTCATGTTCATGTTCGCATTATGCCAAAAACACCTCTGCCATACTCAGGCAATCCTGCACAAGTCCCAAACGCCAGCGCCAATTGTCCATGCAAAACACCAGTCGAGGGCGTGCTTCTTCTCAGCGCCGTGCTTTCTTACCCGCCCGCGGTGCTGGATCCTCACTCGCCTTCTTTTTCTTGCTGCCCAGTTTTGCTGCGGCAGCCTGGAAAGCCGCTTCATCTGGCTCGTCTTCATCAATCTTTGCGCCGTACTTTTCAGCTAATCTGTTGAGCGAGTCCATGCGCCCCTTTTGCCTGCTCTGAATCAACGCTGCGAGCGCGTCTTCAGAGTTCTCTTTTGTCTTCTTGCCCTTGCCCTTGCCCTTGCCCTTGCCCTTGTCCGAGTCCTTCTTTTTCCCGTCCTGCTTGGCACCAAACAGCTTGTCATGTACACCGATTTCCTTGGCGTACTCCTCGGCCTCGACTGCCTCGCTTCTCGCGGCAGCCTTGCGTTTTGATTTTGAAGATGCGCTCTCGCGGGTGTACGTCTTGAATGCCTCCACATCACCCTCCTTGATTGCTTCATCAATGATCTGGCGAAACCTTTCATCATCCTCGAGCACATTGCTGAGCATGACGCTCTCATATACGAGGGTCATATCACCCTTGTGCTGTTCGTATGCAGCCAGCAAATCATCCTTCTCCTCGTCGCTGCCCTTGTACACCTTGGCGAACTTTTCAATCGCATCGCTGCTAACGGCGTCTGCATACGCCGCGCGATAGTATTCGGACCAGTCGAAGCCGTCAGCATCGATAATGGATTCCGAGGTAGAGCCGGTTGTGTCGTAGCGCTTGCGGCGCGCGGGGTCAGAGAGGACAGCGTTGGCGAGGGCGATGCGCTGGAAGGCGATGTGTGCTTCTTCCTTATGTGACTCGGGGACCTTGTCTTGATTCTCCCCCCAATGGAGGATTAGAGTCAGATATTATGTTCGACCCGGCGCAAGTGTGATGCGAAAGTGCTGAGACTTACCTGGGTGGTGCTTCAGCGCGGCCTTGCGGTATGCCGACTTGATCTGGTCGGGGGTTGCATCGCGCTCCAGCCCCAGGACCTCGTAAGGATCGATGGATGGGGGCTCTGGGTTCATGTGGTCCTCCGTATCCGACATGTTGAGTGGTGTATGTGTTGGGAGGTTTGAAGGGGAGTTGAGTTGGTTGATGGCAGCAGAGGTTGGCAGACGCGACTTGGGTTCTGTAACTACCTAGGTAACGCGTCCAGGCGCGGAATCCCCCTGTAAGATAGCGGCCCGCATCAGCACCTACCAAGTATCTACTATGTACATAGTAGCTGGGAATGTACATTCGCAATCGCACGTGGCTGCAACCACTAAAACGTTCCAACAGGGGATGGGACGGCAGGGCCCCAGTGTCCTAGGCACATAGTACTACGTACTAGGTACTTCACCTGTGCCCTACACAGAATACAACACTGAGCCGAGCTCTGGTCTCGTGCATCCTCGAACATACGCCGAAAACATTCGCGCACCATGGCAGACATACAACCAAACGACCACCTCGCGTACATGCAATACGCCCTCAGCCTGGCCCGCAAATCTCCTCCCAAACCCACAAACTTCTGCGTAGGCGCCGTGCTGGTGGACCAGTCGTCCAACACAATCCTCGCTGACGGCTACACCCTCGAACTCGACGGCAACACGCACGCCGAGCAATGCTGCCTCATCAAGCTGGCCCAGCGGCACGGTGTGCTAGAGGAGCAGCTAGAGACTGTCTTACCACGCCATTTGGCCCTGTACACGACAGTTGAGCCCTGCTCCAAACGCTTGAGCGGCAACCTGCCGTGTGCCGAGAGGATCCGGAGGCTCGCTGGAATTATTGACGCTGTGTATGTGGGTGTCATGGAGCCCAAGGAGTTTGTGCAGGAAAATACGGGTCGCGAGGCTCTCGAAAAGGCTGGCGTGCGGTTCCAGCATGTTCCGGGCTTGGAGGAGGCCATTCTCAAGGTCGCAAAGGCGGGCCATATATCTTAGACGGGGGTTTCAGCAAGCAACCAAACAACCACCTTTCTCTTTCATTTGAACAACATCGTTCTTGGGTGGCCGAGAACATAACGGCTGGATGATTGGAACGAAATGCATCACCATATACCTAGTCTATGCTTTCAGCAAAGCACATGGTTTCCTGGGCGGCCTACGATCCTTCCGAGACCCCAGACGAGCGTATCATCAACTCGCAAATAGACAGTCCAAGCTCCCCACCACGGCGCAACACACCAGCGCCAGGTCCACAGCAGCATCCTTGTCCTGCATGACCCGCTTCACGATGCCAAAGAATTGCATAATAGCAGACAACGAAGCCCCCAGCATCCGCGTGCCGGAGTTCACCATCAACAGGCACAGAAAAAGGTCGATATACGGAATTATCCACGTGGACCCATTATTGGGGGCGCGGTCGAGCTGGTAGGCGTAAATGGTTGGTGTATACCGGCCGTGTGTGAGCCGGGAGAAGCCTCCTATCAGGTGGGCGCCAAAGACGATACTCAGCGCGACTGCACCTGTTGGGGACATCTTATGTGTCTCTCTTCCCTTTGAGAGGTGAAAGATTGGGTTTCAAGATCCGAGAAGGGAAAGCGAGTGGGTGGTTCTCGTTTTGGGACCTTGTGAGAGGTCAACCAGGGATTCAATGAGAATAAATAATCAAGGGGGCGAAGCGCTTCGCGAGCCAATCTGACAGATGAAACAAAAGTTCAGAGGCCGAGGAATGCGTGGTTGTGAGCTGAGGTGAGTGAGCGAGCTGAGGTGAGATGATGTTGCACATATTCTTGTTATCTTTTTGAGGGTTAGGGTCTTTGCTTCTTCGCAAGATTGCTACCCAACACCAGTTAATCTTTTTTTGCTGACAATGAAATTAATTGACCATCAGGGAGTAAGATGATGGTCTAGGTCATTGCGTGGCGACCCCATAAGGCTGGTGCTGGTCGCTCTAGAGGTCACCGTTGACGTACAGCACGTGTTGCGCAGCCTCGCTTTTCGCTTATTGCTGGATGCGTCTGGAATAGCCTACACCTGTCCCTCAATAAAGGCTGGCAAGAGTAGAAGTGAATAAATTCCCGCCGCGGAGGGTTGATCTTTTAATACTGCCAATATTCACGTCGATACTTTACAAACCATCCGCTCGGGATTGCATCTCGGCAATTCAAGATATTAGCACGGCCCCGTGTCCGATGACCTGCAAGTAGAGGGTACAACAGCTTCGCCTGGCTTACACTTTTCCCGCAAGCCTTGTCTACTTCAACAAGAAACGATTTACCAACACCGGTCACAATGTCCTGACCACCACTCCTCGCAGGCAGCGGGGCCTTGTTGGCCAGGTATCTTGGGTGCTGGGCCGTCAGCGAGGGGGCAGAGTGAGATGCTGCTGACATGACACGCCTGCCAATGCGTTGCCCGTCATGTCTGTCTACAGCCCACTTGAACCTACCCTCGCCCACCAGGGGCATCTTTTGCGCTGATCTTTGCCTTTCAATTCATTCCAAAACTCAACTCTTGCGAGCCGACTCCGCGGTCTGCTTCTGGTACAGCAAAGTGCAAGGACCTTGAGTCTTGTCCAGGCATTGGCGCCCTGGAGCGGCGTACACACGACAAACATACACACCAGTAACAAGACTATGATAGGGAAATGGACGCAATTTCGCTGAGCTTTGAGCTCTTTGCAATATGCGTCAAAGGTGGGTTGATCGACAGAGTAGAAACAAGCAGGACCACGAGGTGTAAATCACGTACTAATGCAATACCCTAGTGTATCAACTCCTCTTGGAGGCATCCGACATGCCTCCCAACAGCCGCTTCCTGCAAATCCGTCTACGCATTGAAAGGGACAAGCTCATCGACTGGGCCGTGCTGGCTAACCTGTCGGAAGATGAGCGAACCATGAGCTCGGGCCTGCGGCTCAACATGCAAAAAGTCAACGGGTCCCTCCAGGACATTCGGCTCGTGCTGCTCGAGCTCGTCAGGCTCAGCGGCTCCTATGAGGCAGACCGCGATCCGGCGAGCATCGACAGCGACTATGGCAGTTCTGACGAAACGCCAACTGCGACGCCTCCACCGCCCGATGCGACGTCTGTGCGGTCCAGCCTCGCTCTGCAGCGCAAGGCGCTCTCCTTTGTCAAGACGACGCGCGCGTTTCCCCGGCGGCTGCGGTGGGCGTCCTTTGACGAGACCGAATTTGTGCTGCTGCTGGCCAAGCTGGCGGCGCTCAACGAAAAGATGGTGTACTTTTTTGACAGTCGGCAGCAGGACGTGCAGGTGCAGATGCAGCAGGACTCGTTTGTGTCCATCTTGCACGCGACGGACCGGTTCGAGCGGCTGCTCGACCTGATGGCTTCGCTGCAGGCGACCACAAGGTATAGGGGCATGACGACGCAAGAGGTGCAGCTGGTGAGGCTTACACGGTTCAAAGCGTTCAATCTTGCGGTGCAAGCGTCGGAGGATGGGCGGGACGAGGCGCTCATCAAGTCGCACTTGGGAGATTCACCGCCGGTCGTTGGTGCTGGTGGTGCTGCCGTGCGGCCGATTGGTCTGGAGATGGCCAAGTTGCTGGTGATGGGGGAGGATATGCGCGAAGGTCGACCGTGTGGCGCGTGGGGGCTCTATGAGGAGGCTCCTGTGTGGATTGAATGGAGATACTGTACGTTGTTGGCCACCACTTACCACTTTGTCAAGGCGGCCAGAAGGAAGCCAAAACCCCACAAAACCCTAACATGTTGAAACAAAACAGACCAACCAATCGACTACCGGGGTAAACCCCCGATCTACCTCGAAAGCCGCTTGGCCAAACTCGCAACGCTTCTTCGCGACAACCAAAAACCCGACGCCTTCCGCGTGCCAGACTGCCTAGGCTACCTCGCGGACCGTGACAACTTCCGCTTTGGGCTCGTGTTCCAAGGCCAGGGCGCCTACTACCCACCGCGGCTCGCGGATCTCCTCGTCTCGCGGCAGCCGAAGCCTTCCCTAACGACACGGCTGCAAATGGCGCGCGCGGTGGCCCGCAGCGTCATGTACCTGCACGCGACAAGCTGGACGCACAAGAGGCTGCGCAGCGAGCACATAGTGTTTCCGTACAGCCTCGCGACGGGGCCTTACCTGGCGGGCTTTGACTACGCGCGGCCCGTGGAGGCGGACACAGCGGCGGGCCTGCTCCCGCCGGAGGAGATGACGAGCGCGCAGCTGTATGCGGACTTGTACCGGCACCCTGCTGCGCAGTTCCACGAGGCGTTTGAGGGGAGGGGCCCGCTCGGGTTTCGGGCGTTGTATGATATTTATAGCTTGGGGGTTGTGTTGTATGAGATTGGGATGTGGAAGCCTATCCATGTGATTTTGGGGGTGTACAACAACAACAACAACAACAAGAACAGCAGCAATACGTGTGATGGTCATGATCGTGATGTGGGTAACGATAACACCCAGGGAGGCAGGCAGCAAGGGGAGCCAGGAAAAGACGAGAATGGGCCAAGATTGTCCGTGGACGAGGTGCGAGATGTACAGACGAGGCTGCTGAGCCAGCACGGGCTCATGAGCCTTGCGGCCGAGGTGGGCGATGTGTACATGGCGGCTGTGGCGAGCTGTCTGTCTGGGGATTTTGGGTTTGATGGGTTTGACGGGGTGGAGGATCGGCAGGGGAATTATGAGGCGAGGCTGCAGCTGGAGTTTGGGCAGAGGGTGATTCGCAAGTTGGATAAGATTATGATTTGATTCTGTGTGTTGTTGTTGTTGTTGTTGTTGTTGTTGCTGTCGTCATCGCCGTCGTCGTCGTTGTGGTTGTTTTTATACGGGCCTCTCTTTTGTACAAGTTACTACTGGGCGTATGTGGCGTTTGTCGTCTTGGTGGTCAGGAAAAGAAGATTTGGAGAGACAGAATGGGTTGGGCTGGAGGAGGAGAGGTTCAATACCCGCGCACTTTATGATTGCGTACCATCGTTTGGCGTCGAGGCATACCATCTCTTTGTGTCTGTGGTGTTCTTGTCAGTTTAGCATTATCATCACGAAGTAAAAGTACCATGTATATTCGTAGTCAGTCGACAGGACACGGCAAAGCCCAGGAGCCCAGAGTACATGCTAGGTGTACCTTCAAATGGCACCGGCATCAGCAGGTCGCCAGGGCAATGCACCGTCTTATTTCTCCGGCGAGCAGTTTTTCCACCAATCGCTGGGCCAGGCTTTGGCATCGCGGGGGTAGAACCGGCCCCCACCGGAACCCACTATAACCCCTCGTGGGGCACGCCTGAGTGCCTGGGCAGCTAATCACATGCGGGCTGCATAGTGCATAGCGTACCTCTTCCAGGCCCTACGGGCCCTACATAGTACATAGCACAGAGGACAGTTGGGGCAGGGCGGCCCGCCCCACCAACCAGCGTGTCCTGGCAGCTACATACATAGTAGTGCTGTGATGCAGAGTACACAGTACCTGCTTGGTCAACCCCCGCCCTTTCGACTGACTTGGCCAAGCTGGGGAAGAAACGGGCGAGGGAGTAATGGGGATCACGGCCTCACGGGGGCTGCGAAATGCAGATGGCATGTACTATAGTATTCCGCTCTCATCGGGTGACTGAAGGCCGTGTGGACTATGGGGGGACTGGGTAGCGTGACGTTGAGGGGGGTGGGCGTGTGAGTTTCTTTGGGTTTCCCTTTGGATGATGTGTTTTGTTTGTATATATAAGATGGCTTGTTGATCCTCGGTCGGGGCGGGTTTGCGCGAATATATTGTCACTATTCTTTACCTTGTCTCTCCGTGTTCTTCTTCTTCCTCTCCTCGTCCTCTTTGTTCTCGTCGTCGTTGTTGTTGTTGTTGTCGTTGTCGTTGTCGTCGTCATCATCATCGTCATCATCGTCGTTGTCGTCTTCGCTTCCTTGATCTCTTGCTCCTCCTTTTCCCCTCAAATCTCACCCTCTCCATCACAGACAGCAACAGCCACCACCACCATGGCTGCTGCCGACCTCACCATCACGGGCTGGACCACCCGTGACGTCCGTTTCCCCACGTCGCTCGACAAGACGGGCAGCGATGCCATGAACGCGGCAGGCGACTACTCGTCGGCCTACTGCATCCTCCAGACCTCGGACGCCAGCCTGACGGGCCACGGCATGACCTTCACCATTGGGCGCGGCAACGACATTGTCTGCGCCGCCATCGACCACGTCGCCGACCGCATCAAGGGCCGCAAGCTGGCCGACCTCGTCGGCACCAACTGGGGCAAGACGTGGCGCCACCTCGTCAACGACAGCCAGCTGCGCTGGATCGGCCCCGAAAAGGGCGTCATCCACCTCGCCCTGGGCGCCGTCGTCAACGCCGTCTGGGACCTGTGGGCCAAGGTCCTCGGCAAGCCCGTCTGGCGCATCGTCGCCGACATGACCCCCGAGGAGTTTGTCGCCTGCATTGACTTCCGCTACATCACCGACGCCATCACCCCCGACGAGGCCGTCGCCATGCTCAAGGAGAGCGAGGCCGGCAAGGCCGCCCGCATCCAGGACGCCGAGAACTCGCGCGCCGTGCCCGCCTACACCACCTCGGCCGGCTGGCTGGGCTACGGCGAGGACAAGATGAAGGCCCTGCTGCGCGAGACCCTGAGCAAAGGCTACCGCCACTTCAAGCTCAAGGTCGGCGGCAGCGTCGAGCAGGACCGCCACCGCCTGTCCATTGCCCGCGAGATCATCGGCTACGACAAGGGCAACGTCCTCATGGTCGACGCCAACCAGGTCTGGTCCGTGCCCGAGGCCATCAGCTACATGGAGCAGCTCAAGGAGTTCAAGCCCTGGTTCATCGAGGAGCCCACCTCGCCCGACGACATTCTCGGCCACAAGGCGGTGCGCGACGCCCTGCGCCCGCACGGCATCGGCGTCGCCACGGGCGAAATGTGCCAGAACCGCGTCGTCTTCAAGCAGCTGATTGTGAGCGGCGCCATTGACGTCTGCCAGATTGACGCCTGCCGCATGGGCGGTGTCAACGAGGTCCTCGCCGTGCTGCTCATTGCCAAGAAGTACGGCGTGCCCATTGTGCCGCACTCGGGCGGTGTCGGCCTGCCCGAGTACACGCAGCACCTGAGCACCATTGACTATGTCGTTGTCAGCGGCAAGCTGTCGGTGCTCGAGTACGTCGACCACTTGCACGAGCACTTTTTGCACCCCAGTGTCATCAAGGATGGATACTACCAGACCCCTGTGGAGCCCGGCTACAGTGTCGAGATGAAGCCCGAGAGTATGGATCGCTATTCCTTCCCCGGTGAGGAGGGTGTGAGCTGGTGGAGGTCAGAAGAGGCAAAGCCCATCCTGGAGGGTGAGAAGATCTAAAGAGCCGCATGCCCTCCAGTGGATGGGTGAACGGGGTGGATGACGGACCAGACGGTCGTCAAAAGACCGCCTCCGGTTGTCTGCGGTTTCAAGCCCTCGCAGCTTGCCTGACTGACTGACTGACGGATCGGATGGCCTGCGATGTGTAAAGATGTATATAAAAGGGTGTTGGCAAGGAAAGCAAGCAAAGCATGGGATGGGAAGCATGAAAAGGGATACTGAAACTTTTTGGGTTGTGAGTATACCTCCCCCAATATTAAACAGGGAAATCTGTCGAATGATTTGATGAAGAAAAAAACAAAACAAAAGAGGAGGTTCGGCTAGCGATTCATAGGGCCGTTCCGCGAGGCAACGATGGCATCTCGTATAGGTCTGTCTGTTTCTTTGATCAACAGCGGCTATTCCTGACAGATATAGAGATAGTATCAGTAGTTGAATTGATGTTTGATGATTTATGGTCCACAAAATACTTTTTGATATATCAAAGACAATTTGTTGGATGCAGACCTGTCTATTCCTCAAGACAGATTGATTGTGCAGCTGAGAGATAATCAAGGCGTCAGATGTTGATATGGAAACTACTTGTGAGGTGTGAGAGAAACAAGGCCAGGCTGAACAGGGCTGCAAGACGGACAGAATGAATCTAACGTTGAACCCTCATGATACTACGCCAGGCTTACTTATTGCTCATACAAGACCAGCATTGGTTGCTTGGTTACCGTACTAATAAGATACGAATACATGTCTGTGTACTCAGCGCATGCTGATTATACGATCCTCGAAGTACATACTCTTTTGCAATCATCATATGATGTAGTGCTTATATATAGTAGCAGCATGAACCTGCAGCGCTACCAACTGGTACACACAAAGTATATGAAACCGGGCTAACCAATGTATGAACAATATTTGTTCCTGATCAGCGGTGACCAAGATGGGAATCCTACTATTTCAGTCGATACCCCATCCTACATAGTATATTATTCGAAGCCATACCCCGTACGTATTCCACGTTCCAACAAACTATTGGCTCGCGCCCGCTGAGTACTCTGACCATCACACAGACACCACCATCAACAGGGCAAAGCAGGGTTAGTCGCCTGCAATCATCCCAAGCCCTCGCTCGAGTCTATTGTACTTTCCATACATGGTTGTCGTACATGAGCTGCTACTACGACAGAAATCCGGCTCTTGCCATGCAGATAAGCAACGTGGCGTCCGTAACATGTGCTTGGCTGTGCGCCAGTGTAGCACAAGCTTATATTGTCCGGGTAGCAGCACCGGGCAGATGTAAGATACCTAGTATGTGTATGCAGGCTGGAAGATGCGGCCGTGGAATGACGCGCTGGGATGAGACTCTGGAGGGGTGAATGCTACGTGACGATAAGAGCTCTACGCCCGCCCAGCTGAGGGATTCCATATAATCTTCTTGTCTGCCCAAAGAGTGTGTGGATGAAGAATGATGTGAGCAAAATGCTACCCAGCCTGGAAAGTGTCGAAAGTTGTTGGATCAGCATCCCACCACCATTTTCTCAAGACAAAACTGATAGCCTGTCAGTCAACGGGCTATCATAATAGTATGTCAACATGCCAACATGTCAAGAAGGGTTTCGTTATAAAAAGGAAATTATCACGATGCAGTCGACTGACTCGGTGCGTCGAAGCCAATTTGCGTCCAATAAACGACCAGTCCAGATTGCATGTGGCTACACGCGGGTATGTAGGGATGCAGACCAGTTCAATATTGGCCCATGTGTGAGAGTAAAGGCGACCAAAAGTGAAGAAAACGATGGGCTGAATAGGAATATAATAGTCTTTATCTTGGTCGAGGTTGGTACAAATGTGCTATCCAATAGCATAACACCTTGCCATGTACCTAGGTACCCAGTCAAGGAGAAAAAAAAAGCACCTACGTGCTTAGTTACCGAGGCTAGTGGGTCTGCAGGGGCGGCATAGCGCCCAAGCCACTCAAGTACTATGGCACTATAGTATGTAGAGACAAACGCCTGCGACCGGGGGGATTAGCGCTGGTGGCCGCCCAACATTGGGCCCCAGCTTGCGCGCCTACATACTAATCGGTCTCCATCGATGCGCCCTGTACAGGCTCGTCAGTCACGACTGTTCCAATTTCGCAGGTAGCGAGCGGCAGCTAAGCTCTGCGGACGACCAGCCACGCCCGCCACGCCCGCCACGCCCGCCAGCCTTTGCCTGGCTTGTCTTTTCTTCATTTCAAGATTGGGCGCCCACCGACAACAATGACAGGGCTGCTGTGCCCGAGCCGTTGGCGACCATGGAGCATCTCGAGACGCAGGTCAGCGACCTGAGATCATTCCTACCGGGCTCGCTCGTCGGCCCCTCCGCCCAGCAGCAGCAGCAGCAGCAGCAGCAGCAGCAGCGCCACCACCACCACCACCATCACCAGCACATTCTCTCCTCGGCCAGCGCCTCACCCACAAACGCCCCTGCTGCGACTATGCTGCCGACTATATCGACGACCGTGGGAGGACTGAGTGGTGGTGGAGAAGGAGGAGGCCACAGCAGCAGCAGCATCACCACAAACACAGCCGGCAACAACCCCAACTCCAACTCCGATAACCACGCTCGTTCCTCCCACGCCTATGCTTCGACCACCGCCAACAGCGACAACAACTACAACAACAACAACAACATGGCCACGCCCTCGCCGGCTGCGTCCTCGACTCCACGCCATTTCAGCGCCCGCAGCCACCACAACCACCAAAGGCTCCAATCCCCTGGCTCCGCGGGCCTCGGTCCCAATCCGGCCTTGCCATCCGCATCCTTGTCCTCGCCCGCGCCAGCCGCAAAGCGCAAACCAGCCGATGCTGTGCCCGACGATGGCGCCCAGAAGCAGCATCGCAGCAAGAGAAACCGGGTAAGTGCGTGTGCTGGTTCGTGAAGTCTGATAAAACTTGGCGCCAGGAGAAGGCTGACCATGTCTTGGTGGCTGCTGCCGCTGCTTGCTGTTGTCGTTCACTAGTACATCTCGATTGCTTGGTATGTGCTGTTCTGGCCCATCGCATACACTGCCTCTCTGCTTCTCCGTCTCGACTGCGGCTACACAGATGACGCCGCTGACTTGTTCCTGTTCCTTGCCCCTTCCATAGTAACGAATGCAAGCGCCGCAAGATCAAGTGCAATGGCGAGACACCCTGCCAGAGGTGCGGCAACCTCAACTTGCAATGCCTCTACGCCCCGAACTGCTGCTCCAACCACTTCAAGGACTCGGACGAGTACAAGTCCATGAACGACACCCTCGCCCTGCTGCAAGAGCAAATGGAGGCACTCCAGCGGAAAGTCAGCGACCTGCAACAAGAGACGATGCGCCTTGCCCCGCTCCACGACCGCATCCTGCCTCCTCCCTCCACGAGCACGAGTGTCGGCCCGTCGCCCGGCACGCCCACGTCTTCTGTCCTCCTTCAGCATAGTCACCAGCAGAAGCCAGACCACAGTACAAGTCGCGCACCAGCACGGTATCGCGGCCCCACGAGCGCATCCGCCCACGTCAATGTCGCAAAGAATACCCTCTACACCATGGGCTGCATTGGCCCCGAGGCGAACGAGGCACAGGACTATACCGCGCTAACCTTGGAAGACGACACTGCCGCCCGCTCTCCCCTCCCACGTGCGCCGTCCGACGCCGGCTTTGTGCAAGCATCTCATGACCCGCTCTGGGAGTATGACCGCGACGAGATGATCAGGCTATGCAGAGTGCACGAGGAAGAGGTGGGCATCATGTACCCCGTCGTGAATATCGAGGACGTAATAAGCCACGCCGTAGACCTGGTGGATCGGATGGAGGCGGCAAGAAAGTATGGCGCATCCACTGCAGCCCGCAGTCTGGAGGACGAGTTCAGCGACATCAAAACGCTCGAGCTCAAAATCATCATGTGTTGCGCCTTGGTGGTCGAGGAGCACGGCTACAGCACCAAAGCCACGCAGCTGTGGGATAGCATCCAGCACACGACCAATGCGCTGCTCATGAGCGAGCCCAGCGATGTGACCAAGCTGCCCTTTTTGGCTCTTGTTGGTGGCTACCGCTTCCTGGCGAATGAAGAGGTGCTCGCGTGGCGGGTCATGGGCCAGGTGGCGCGGCTGTGTCTCGAAATGGGTCTGCACCGGCGCGATGGCATTGCCAAGATTGCCGGCGAGCAGGAGCGCAAAAACGCAATCAACACGTTCTGGTCGGCCTATGTGCTCGATCGGCGGTGGAGTTTTGGCACAGGTTTCCCCTTTGTGGTTCACGATGACAAGATTGACCCTGGGTTGCCATGGCCTGTAGGTTACTATCCCCATTGTTTATCGGGTCTAAAGAAAGCAAAAGCAAAAAAAGAAAGAAAAAAGAAAAGGCAAAAAGAAAGGGGGGGCTCAAATACTCACATGCTTTTCTGCTAGGAAAACTACCCTTACCTGACCTGTCTGATTACCATTTCGAAGCTGACGTCCAAGATATGGCGACTGGTGGACTATTTCGACTCGGTGCTCATTCGAGACCTCAAGCGCGAGGACTTTGAGAATTTGGACCAAGAGATTCTTGACTGGTACGAGACTGTGCCGGAGAGCATCAAGATTAGCAGCCTGGGCAATCTCATTCCCAGACCGGGCACATCGACGTACAATATTGAACGTTTACAGATTTGGACTCGTCTGCGGTTGAACCAGGTATGTGACTTGTGGTGTCCAGTGTGCCCTGCTACTACTACTTACTGGCTTCTGTGTATGCTAATTCTCGGTGGGCAGGTCCGGATCTGGCTCTATACACCAGTCTTGCACACAGCCTCGAGCATCTCCCAAAATAGAGAACTGGCACAGCGGGTCGTCGGTCTTGCCCAGGACACGATCCAATACTTGAGCCTGCTCAACAACAACAGCGTTGTGTACCACCGCATCCAGGTCTTTTACCACCACTTTCTCACCTCGGCGATTGCCGTCCTCTTCCTCGCCTCGACGCATGCCCCCGTGGCCTTTAGCTCCATGTGCCGCGAAGAATTCCACATGGCCCTGGAGCTCGTCAAGCACCTGTCGTCCAAGAGCTGGGTGAGCCAACGCCTGTGGCGGACGGTCAAGAGCCTCCAGGCGTATGCGCCGAGCCTGGGCCTGCAGCTGGACCAGGACGGGGCAGCAGCAAGACAGGATCGTGGCTCGTCGTTGGCTGTTGCGGGCATCGCACCGCAGAGCAATGGTCACGGCGTTATGGATACCTCGCACCGTAGCTCGGTCAGCAGCGGCGGGCCGCTTTCGGCTTCGAGTCCCGGGTTGACACCCGGCTACGCACAGCACAATCACTCATCGAGCCGGGTCGGCAGTCTGACCCCTCATGCGGGAAGGAATCCACCACTCTCAACAACAACAAGGAGTGGTGGTGCAGGTGGAGGACAGGCACAAGGTCAAGGACAGTCTGCGCCTTCGCCCGACGACGCGAATAACGGCCGCCGGCTGCAGTCAGAGATGTGGAGAATGTTTGAAGGGTTTGCGAGCGGTGCTGCCCAACAGGGCACGGGCACGGGCACGCACTTCAACGGGGCAGATGACTTCTTTGGCGGGCAGATGGGCGACTACTCGACTGGTGCTGGTACTTCTTCTCTTGGCGGTGGAAGCGTCGACAATGATGGCGTGTATCAATACATGAAAGAAATGTTTTAGAAGACAGTACCGAGGGGGTTCCGGTCTTGCTTCCAAAAAGAAAAAGGGGGGAGGGGGGCTATCGACATTAATCACCACGGCGTCATGGTTATTCATCATCAATGCATATATAACGGACGGCGGGAATCACTGGAACGTCAAGCCGAGCCAAGCGAAGCGACATAGCAGGGGGGATGGATGTATTATGATTTGTTTTGAGTGTGTTATCATTACTACTGTATTTCTACCAACTGATAAAGCATCGTTTATGATCTCTTGGCCCGACCTGGCCTGCATCACCTCACTTACTACCTACTCCCAGGCATCTCGACTGGCTTCAGGATGGCGCAGCACGCCATCAGGCAACGAATGGCCGATCCCTGGGGTCCAAGCAGAGACTCCCCTCGTGGATGATCTCGCCAGGATGCCAGCCTCTCTCCACCGCGCGATCAAATGCATCGCGGTAGTAGAGCAAGACGCGCGCTTCGGTCTTGCACTCCAGCACGGGCTCTGGGGGGGACCTCGTCCCGTGCTCGTCGCCGCCATCAACAGCGGCCAGGTGGTGCAAAGAGCGGGTATACCGGCGCTCGGCCTTGTGGGCGGAAGCCGTCGGCGTATGGCTGCTGCTGCTGCTGCTGCTGCTCCTCCCGCCAGCAGGCATATCCGAGCGGTCTCGGATCCTGTCCGCGCGCCGCTTCGACTCTGCTATGTCCCGGCGGGCGCGGGCAAAGGCTTCCGAGACGGTCCGGAGGAGAGGGTGGCTGATTGGTTGGTGGTCTTTTTCTTCTTCTTCTTCTTCTTCTTCTTCTTCTTCTTCTTCTTCTTCTTCTTCTTCTTCTTCTTCTTCTTCTTCTTCTTCTTCTTCTTCTTCTTCTTCTTCTTCTTCTTCATGGCCCAATGTCCCTGCGGGCCTTGTCCAGGAAACATCCGTCCTCTTGGCACCAGCACCGCCACCGCAACCCCCACGCCGACTACGATCGCCAGCAACGACCCTCGACAGATGGCCAAACTCAGTCTCGAGCGCCCACTGCGCATCTCCCGCGGCACTGCCCGGTTGGTGCCGCTGCGAGGGACGGTCCACGACGGCGATGGAGGTGATGAGCAAGGTGCGCAGGTTGGGAAACGTGCGGGCGAGGTCGGTGCAGAGCTGGGAGACGCCCGCGGATGCTTTCCGGGCTGCGTCGTGGAGGCTGGCTGGGTTGTTGTTGTTGTTGTTGTTGTTGTTGTCTTTGGTCTGTTTGCTCTTGGAAAGGGAACAAGATGGCTGGTGGCGGGCGCTAAGCGCGGGTGAGCCGTAGAAGGGGTCACCGGGAGAGGAGGTGACGGGGGTGGATGATGGGTTCATGCTCTCACTTTCGCCCTCACCACCTGTAGAGGGCAGTGTTGGTGGTGGTGGTGGTGGTGGTGGTTGGAAAAACGACAAGAAGGCAGCAGATGCCACGGCCACGGTGGTGATGTGGCTGCGATCGCGCGGGTGGACGCAGGGGAGCAGGTCGGGGGGCACGCGCAGGGCCGCGCGGGCGGTGGTGCGTGCTGCGGTGTAGGCTGCGAGGTAGGCTGCGTCGAGGAAGAGGGTGTCGGTGTGGGGGCGGAAACCGAGGATTTGCTGGTGGGTGGTGGTGGTGGTTGTGTGTGTGGACTTGTGTGCTTGTGCTTGTGCTTGTTGGGATGGATTGGGGGAGGAATTGGAAGGGGAAGGGGTTGTGAAGCTGAGTGGGATTGGTGGTATAGGAGGGAGAGGGGACGAGGAGCGTGGAGGAGAGGATGGCTTCCAAGAAGAAGAAGGAGGAGGAGGAGAGCCAACAACAGAAGAAGAAGAAGCAGCAGCAAAAGTGTGGGGATGGTACGGCCGTGCCGCCGCATGCGTATTTGCAAACCTGAAGAACGACGCCATGTGCTCCCTATCCAACTCGGTCACGGGCCGAACCCAGCGGGCGTGGATGCGCGAGCACGACACTCGCTGGATGAGGTGGGTGTCCTCCCATGAAGAGCACGCGCTCCAGCCTGCCAGGGCGCCGCGGGGAGTCGATGCTCTCGACGCCGCGGAAGCCGACGACGACGAAGATGGGTAGCGCAGGTGGTGGATGCGCGCTGGGTAGTCGATGATGTGGGTGAAATCGGGTGTCTCGACGATGGCGGCGTAGTAGTCTGTGGGCAAGTCGAGGGGCGCGTGGAGAGGGCGGAAGAGGCGGCGGTGGATGGACTTGCTGGGGAGGGGCGGCGGTGGTGGTGAATGGCTTGGGCTCATGCTTGATCTATCTGCTGAAGACTGTGTCTCGGGTGAGGAGGAAGCAAGGGGAGGAGGAGGAGATTGAGAGAAGGACGAGGACGAAGACGGTGCCGTTGCTTTTCCCTTGCCCTTGTCGTCGTGGTGTTGATGTTGCTGCTGCTGCTCAAGACGTCGTTCAACCTCATCCACGCGGAACGTCTTGCTCAACAGCTCCTTTGTTAGGAGGCCTTGGACGGGGCTGTCGGCCGAGACGTGGGCCTGCATCCCCTGGGTGAGTGTCTGTCGTGCAGTTGCCGTTGAGTAGATGGACGAGGTTGGTCGAGGCCCTTCTTGCACGCGGGCTGCAAAGAGATGCGGATACTCTGGGCCAGCTCTGTCCATGTCAGCACCCACAGCATCAGCATCAACGGTAGCGTTCGTGGCAGCGTCGTCTTGGTGTCTGGGTCCTCCTTGCTTGTCATCATTATCTCCTTCTTCTTCTCCTTCTTCTTCATGGTCCTCAACCTCACTAGTCCATTCATCATCATCATCAACATTCGTCACTCGGACCCGGTGGGCGGGACCAGGATGGAGGACGCCCCTCTCGGGTTCGTCATCTACGTCGTAGTAATCCAGCTCGTCGTCGTCATCGGCGCGAAAGGTCTCGAGGATACGGGCAAAGAGGCTGTCTGCTTCGACGGCGGGGGGGAGCTTGAATTCGGGCATGGTGGGCAGTTTCTTTTTTTCTTTTTTTCTTCCTCCAAAAAAAAAAAAAAAAAAAAGGGGATGCTGCTTACCTCGTGTGTATGCTGTTGGTTGGAATAAAGGCTTCCTGTTTGGTGTTTGATTTTTTGGAAAGCCGCGAGAGTTATGTGTATGGGGGATCAAGAAAGGTGATACTGACCCGTTGGATCTTGTAAGTTTGATGCTAGAGAACTTGCACGCTTGTGTGTCTAGTGAAGGAAGGGAAAAAGAAAGGAAGAAGACAAAAGTATGATGTTGATGGCATTTTTATCCCCAAAGTGAGGCAATACAATAATAATACAACACAGGAATGAGAATCCGTCTCCATGTTCAATCGATGATTGAAAAACAATGGGAACGGATTGTTGTTGAAACACGCGATACAAGTCTCTTTGATTCCATTCCATCATCATTGATTGGGCTTGGTTTGGGGATCAAAGCCATTGTGTGTTGCTGTCTACCTTGCACTGCAGCGTGACAGGACACCCCATATTGTCTTATCACGACAAAGAAACCTTGGTTGTTATGTTTGCCACAAAGGCATTCTGTTTCAAGCGTTCAAGCGAGCATACAAGGAAAGCAGGTGGGCCTCTTTTCTTTGATTCCTGCATGTGGTTCGGTTTCACCTGGCTGTACATAGTACTGTGTCATGTTATGGCCAGCTTCGTCTGCACGCCATGTTCCCTTTTGTGGTGTGGCAAGGCAAAGAGATGCCCATTGGTTAGAAGAGGGTGGGAGCGAGTGCCAACGTATAGGATGGTGATACCGGGTAGCACAGACTATTGCTGCCTTCTCACGGCAAAATGAACAGAGTGCGAAGTAGTGATGCGGCCGTGAGGTGATGAAGGAGGCAACTTGCAGAGTTCTCATTGGAAAAGGAGTCCATATGGTGCTTCGTGAGGAGGGATGGTAAATAGCGAGCGGTACTCTACAGTTTCAGCGTCTATCCCAGGCAAATTGAATAGTCGAATACTGAGTACTTGGGTGTTACACAGAGACGTGATGAATACCTCATCTTACATGAGTGTATGCACGATTATGTTGTTGTTCTTGTGCAGAATCGACACTATCTAAAAAGTAAAACAGCCAGCCACTCGAGATACAATCAGGTATACACCCCACAATCCAAGTCTCACTAACACACACCTCAAAGTACCCCAGGGCCCTGGGTCGGTCAGTAGCACCGTAGGGCTGACGGCAACGCGTTCCCAGCCATGCGGTGGCACAGTCCGGGGCGGAACAGTCTGACAGGCAAGAAGAGAGAGAGATTGGGACTGATGCATTCCCAAACGGCGCACTCGGCTCAGCCAGCCAGTCAGTCCACTTACCCCAGATTCTTGTTGTTATGTTTTGGATGGCCCGGAAACCTGATCTTCTCCACCAAGCTGATGAATCGAGTGTCCCAGGGGGGGAGGTTATCGAACCTTCACCATGTATGCTTCTCGGATGTTCGGGTGCTAGGAAGGGTCCGCCAGCGTGATGGTGTGGTGGAGAAATGGTGGGTGTAGGAGGTCTGATTGTGTGTGTATATATACTATGTATAGATATATATACACAATACAATACTGAGAGTTGCTTCTTCTTCTTCTCCTCTTCAGTCTTTGTCTCGTGTCATGTTCTCCCTCTTCCACGATTCTGATTGCCCATGATGATTCCCCTACCGTCCACGATACCAAACAGGTACACAAAGGAGTCCAAAGAGCGTCCCTCTCCGTAAGAGAGACTCCACTGTTCCAGTGAATAGCACATAGTAGCATGGCACTAGATTCCAGGAAGTGGAAACAAGTGTCGAGGCGATTTCCCACTCCTTTTTTCTCTTTTCTCTCTCTCTCTCTCTCTCTCTCTCTCTCTCTCTCTCTCTCTCTCTCTCTCTCTCTCTCTCTACAATCACATGTCAATCCGTCCGACTCGGACCGCTTTCCACGCCAATCCATACTATGCACAGGGCGATCACACGCAAGGTCCCTTTGCTCTTTCGTTTGAGAACAGAAGAACAGACAGGCACCCCCAAGACCTGACTAGTGCAGCCCTTTTTGGGGCGGCCCTGACTTGTTTCGCACCCCGTAGCGTATCCGCACGTGCATCCTGGTGCGTTTGCGCGTGTGGTGTGGGCGGGCGGGCGGTCAGGACCGGGAGCCGTTTGAGCTAATCACGGCGCGCAAAGACAGATGACAAGAAGAGTAGGAGAAGGGAAAAGGGCTGGCCCCTGCCTTCGGATAGGAGGTGTGTCTTTTTGCTAGTCAGGGGCAAAAGAGGGCCAAGAGAGCAAAGATCGCCAGCCAGCCAGCGATGACCAGTGGTCGAAGGTCCTGACACTTGGATATGGCAAAGGAAAGGGCAACAAGGTGGATGGGACAGCTGACACTCAGAGCGTTGTTACACTACCATACTCATACTGCCAAGTGGCAAAGAGGCAAAGAGGCAAAGACAAAACACGCAAGATTGTGGACCGCCGACGGAGCGGGATCGGCTGGGCTGGCAACTGTCCAGCATGAAACCCCCCACAGACGAGACCCTGACCGAAGCGAGCTGGACCCTGAGTTTGAGTTGCCATTGGCCAATCAGAGCGCGCGGCTTGGACGGGAAGAGAAGGTGGGGAGGGGAAAAAAAAAAAAAAAAGAAAAAAAAAAAGAGAAAAAAAAAGAGAAAAAAAGAGAAAAAAGAAAAGAGAATGAGAGAGCAGCAGACAGCTCAAACGGCGAAACAGGACCTTCAATGCCCAGTCAACGACACCAAACACCACCATGCCTGGAGCCGGTTGCAGAGAGCTGCGAGGAGAAGGCGCCAGCAAGAGAGAAAAATGGCAGAGCGACCGGCCCCTGCTCACAAACTGACATGAAGATCTGCTCTGACTCGACCATCCACTCAGCCAAGACAGCCAGGTCTGACCCGAGGAAGAAGGCAAAGAAAAAAAACGAGACGCAGCATCCTGCCAGCAAAGAGCTCGGCAGCTCTTGGGCTCCACCGGCCAACAGCAAGAGAAGAGGCACAAACGGTCCCCTTTCCACGCTGCCCGTTTTCCCCCTTCGCACCCCCACGGGTTGCCCATCCCAGCAAAAAAGGGTGCGTTTGGTCCCCCGTGGCCCACTGCCTCGGCTGGGTTAGCCTGGCCATTTGCTGCAGTTCCACCGGGACCAGGGTGCTGGGGTTTTGTTGTTGATATCACCGCTTCCAGAGCGGTCTATATGGCCGGGAAAGCTGATTTTGTTGAGGACGAGTGAGAGCCGTGCTGCTCGCGCAGCCAGCCAGCCAGCCAGCCAGTCGTGCGGTTGTGCCGTCTTGGCTGTCGTGTCGTGTCGTGTCGACTCGTGTGTCTGGTGTGTTTGGTATTGCGAGAGGTGGCGGCTTGATATTTTTTTTTTCTGCCGTGCCGTGCGTGTCCTCTTGCTGTCCTCTCCAGGCTCTCCCTCCTTCCGCCCTTGGTACTGCTATATGCGCTGAGCTATCCTATTAGTAGTAGTAGTAGTAGTAATAGTAGTATATACTAGACTGACTGACTGACTGACTGACTGACTAAACGGCCTGTCTGTCCTCAAATAGCAGTGTGTGGATTGGTGACTTGGACCCTTTGCGCATGGTCGAGAGGGTGCAAAACACTGGGTCTGCCTCTTGTCTTTTTTTCCCCCTTCTCTTTTTTTATAACCTTCTTGCGCTGCTGCGTGCGCACTCCTTGGGCCTCTCTCTCTCTCTCTCCCTTTCCTTCTCTCGACCCAACCCGCCTCCTTCCACCCGTTCCTTCTCTCTCTCCTCCTCGGTGACAACTTGTCGTCACCAGACCGAGAGCAGCCATGGCCACCACCGTCACCACCACGTCCACCATCCAGACCAGGAGCAGGGCTGCCAAGCAGCAGGTAAATGCCACACTCCCATCTGCATCCTCTCCCTGACTTTACTTTGCAGCCGCCGCAGACGTGTGTATGGCATGGCTGACGTTTGCCCACCTTCGCAGGCTGCTGATGATGTGCCCTCCCTGCAAGTCGAGGCCGTCGCCACCGAGGAGCTGCAGGACTTCCCCGACGTCAGGACCATCCGCTCGTGGATCCCCGCGCACTGCTTCCAGCCGACGGTGGCGCGGTCCATGAGCTACGTCGTGCGCGACTACGCCCTGGCCCTGGGCCTCGGCTACGCCGCGCTGCGCTTCATCCCGCAAATCGACGGCTTCTACGCCCGCGCCGCCGCCTGGCTCGTCTACGGCTACGTCCAGGGCCTGGTGTGCGTCGGCATCTGGATCCTCGGCCACGAGTGCGGCCACGGCGCCTTCTCCACGCACCGCCGCTTCAACGATGTCATGGGCTGGATCCTGCACTCGTCGCTGCTCGTCCCCTACTTTAGCTGGAAGTACTCGCACCACCGCCACCACAACTACACGGGCCACATGGAAAAGGACATGGCCTTTGTGCCCCGCACCGTCGCCGACCGCGGCCGCAAGCGCCTCGCCAACCTGTACATGGACTCGGACATGTTTGAGGACACGCCCATTGTCCAGGCCGTCAAGCTCTTCTTCCACCAGCTGGCCGGCTGGCAGACGTACCTGCTCATCAACGCCTCGGCCGGCAAGGCGTCGCTGCAGCGCGACGAAAAGAACTGGCTGCGCGTGTCCCACTTTGAGCCCACCTCGGCCGTCTTCCGCTCCAACGAGGCCATCTTCATTGCCCTGTCGGATCTCGGCTTGGCCCTTGTGGGTGCTGCGCTGTACTTTGGCGCCCAGCAGGTTGGCTGGCAGACGGTGATTTTGCTGTACATTGTGCCGTATCTGTGGGTTCACCACTGGCTGGGTATGTATATCTTCTTTTTCCTTTGCTTCTTCTTCTTCTGCATCTCTCCCCAATCGTCGCCTCCTTCACGTATGACCCGAAGAGCGGCGCCAGAAAACAAAATGGAAAATCACTGACTGGAAGCATCCCATCAGTCGCCATCACCTACCTCCACCACAACCACACCGAGGTGCACCACTACGAGCCCGAAGCATGGACCTACGTCAAGGGCGCCCTCGCCACCGTGGACCGCGACTTTGGCTGGGTCGGCCGTGTCTTGTTCCACAACATTATCGACGACCACGTTGTCCACCACTTGTTTCCGTAAGTTGTTTCCGTCCTCTTTTTCACACTAAAGCTTTCTTCAGAGTTATATGTATATATAGCACAAAAAAGGACACTCCCCCCCCCCCAAAAAAAAGAGTCTAACACAAAAAACCAAACACAGCCGCATCCCCTTCTACAGAGCCAAGGAAGCCACCGAGGCCATTCGCCCCAAGCTCGGCAAGCTCTACCACCGCGACGACCGCTCCTTCCTCGGCCAGCTGTGGTCCGTCTTCACCACCTGCAAGTACGTCGAGCAGGACCCCAACGTCCCCGGTGCCATGCGCTGGGCCTCCAACGAGAAGAAGGCCGAGTAAAGTGCCGCTCCCCCGCCCGCCGGCACCCCCTTGTTATTCTGAGAAGGGATCAAAAAGGACGGACTTTTGTGTGTGGGTGTGAGCCCCCTAAAGGGCTTCTTCTGGGACCTTGGTGTGCATCCGATCTCATACGACACGAGCCCTTTTGCACGACCCCTTGTCACATACTTGTTTTGCTGTTCCCTTTTACACACATGGACAACACGACATATGGAGCATTTGAAAAAGAAAAAAAAAAAAAAAAAAAAAAAAAGAGGAACGGATGGATGGATGGATGGATGGATGGATACAAAACAAACCAAGACTTGAAAAGAAAAGAAAACCATAGAGCGAGAACGAAACCTCGTCGGTTCGTCCCTCCCGTTTTAGACTACTACTACTACAAGTTAGACACGGTATAGACATAGAATGCTGTATAGAGAGTATTTTTTTTCATTAACCCGAATAGAAAGGAACAGTCTTTCTTGAATTGTGAAAAAAGAAAAAGCGCCCCCCCAAAAAAACATTGCAATTTTACATGTTCACTGGGGTTGTGAAGTTAGTGTAGGATTGATTCCCTTTGCTAAGTAAACTATAAGACTCACGAGCGGAGATTGACCATGTCAGCGTAATGTAATTTTACATAGTACCGTCGACGGTCTCTCATGAACTCTAAATCTAATCACTAACACCATCTATGCTCCCTCTGCAGAAGTTACTATGCCTAGCCAGCTGTAAGCTGGTTCCTGCACCATACACTCATCATCTTTTGGACAGAAATATAGACAAGCAATGCATGTATATAATATGGTCTTGTATGTTTCCTTCTCATAAATAAATTTTGTACGAGACATATAGACAGAAATATAGACAAGTAATGCATGTATATATAGTCTTATGTTTCCTTCTCATTAATAAATTTTGTACGACATGTATAATTATGTGCTATATACACCATATTATTATTATCGGTAAAACCTTTTTACCTGGCCACACTCCATCCTTCAGCCTTGCCAGTGAAGGAGCCCTTGACACCCAGGTTCTCAAGAATACTCTTGAACTGAGGAGTACCCCAACCTGTGACAGCATCCCAGCCAGCCTGTGCAGGGAAGCCAAGACCATCACCCAGCCCCTCACAGCCAACAGCACTGCCACTGGTAATGTCTGTAAAGGCCTTGTAGCCTTGCTTGTACAGCCAGGGGTTGAGGAAGCCGAGGGTGCTCTTGCCAGCAGCCAGGAGCGCATCGTTGACGAGCGCAAAGACGGCGGCAGCAGTGGGGGTAGCAGCAGAAGTGCCGGCCACACCACCCGTTTCGCCGTCCCAGACAATCAAGTCAGACAGGCCCTGCGCGGCAATGTCGGGGTACGCACGACCCGACTGGTTGTAGTATTCGGCGTACTTGCCGCCCAACGAGGCAATGTACTTTTCGACGACAGCGTCCTGGTACGAGGGGCGGGCAAAGTAGTTGGAAAAGCCACCGCCGCCAGCGTAGTCCTCGTCAGCAATGTAGGCGACGACCTCGGGGTTGAATTGACCCGTGGCGCCGACAGATGTGATGTAGGGGCACGAAGAGGGAAACTCGGGCAAAAAGGTGCTTGTGTTCTTGCCGTCGTTGCTGTAGCAGTAGCCACTAGCGCCAACACCGTCGTCGCCAGCGGCGTAGAAGAGACTGACACCACGCGCGCCCAGCTGGGCCAAGTCGTTGCAGACGCGGGTGGCATACGACAGAGGCACAGTCTGCTCATCGTCGTCGTACGAGGTGCTGATGACCTTGGCCAGCTTCTCGTCGGACTCGGCCAGCAGGGCCTCGAGCCAGACCAGATAGGGCTCGTTCGTGTCAGACGTGGTGGCGGCATCAGGCGTGTAGGGAGGGCTGCCACCAGTGGTGTAAGCAATGAGCGGGGTGGGCCAGCTGACACTCAGCAGGTTCTGGACATCCAGGTTGCCTTCCACACCAGTTTCGGCTTCGATGTCTTCCTCAGTGTAGACCTGGGATGTGGTGCCGTTGGCAATCGAGTCAAAGGTGAACTGGTAGGCACCCTCGGCGGCCTCGGGACGGAAGGTCTTGAGAAAGTTGTACGTGTCGTTGCGGTTGTTGGTCTCGTTGAGGAAGTCGGCCAGACCTGCAATATTCTTGTGGGCGGCCTGGACCTCGTAGTCGATGGTGCCATACAGGGTGCGGATGCAGGTGGGGGTGACAGCGTCGGCATCACAGACATCTGCGACGGAGCCGTTGGTGTAGTACTGGAGGGCGGGAGCCTCGCCAAAGGCCTTTGTGACGCGCAGACCAACCGACTTGGGCTTTGCGCGGAACCACGAGTTGGTGGGCTGGATGGTGTCGATGTGGTCGTGCAGATGGGCGGGCAGAGACCACTCGGTAGTGCGCACCAGCTCGGCACCGTCGTCGTGGCGGTAGACAGCGTACTTTGTGTCGAGCATCTGCTCCAGCTGCTCCACAGGGACCGTCACTGTGATCCAGTCGCGCGACGGACTGTAGCGGAGGGCACTAGTGGGAATGCCATTGTCGGCGAGCCACTCGTGAACCAAATCAGAGGTCTCGTCGGTAGGGCGCAGCAGCGACTCAACCTCGTGAGACTGGAGATGCTGGCCCCAGCGAGGGTGGTCAGGGTCAGAAACCTCGTCTGTAAGGAGGGAGTGCGTGTCAGTGGAAGAGCACGGCCAGATACACACAGCACAAGACCAAAAAGCAGCCTTAGCAAAGCAGTGGGGAACAACATACACAAGTGACGCTCGAGCTGGGCAAAGTCGCCTTGCTTGAGGCCAATGCGCAGGGCAATGGAGTGGTCGGCGTCGGGAACGCCAACCTGGGTCCACCTGCGCGGCACAAAGTGGGCGTCCTTGCGCGCAAAGGGCGAGCGCTGCTTGATCAAGGGCTTGGCCAGAGCCGAGTTAGCCACGAAGGCTGCTGCCAGGAGGAGAGCGTTGCCCTTCATGGTGCCGGTGAGAGAGAGAGAGAGAGAGGATATGGCTGGATTGGCGATGGCGGAGCGGCTGCGAAGGAAAGCCTCAGTCACAGGTCGGGCTCGAGCAGCAGCAGCAGGAGGAAGGGCAACGGCCCCCTTTTAACTCGTTGGCGTCATGGTCGATCGGCCTTGCTTGCCCTGCTGGACTTGCTTGTGTGCTTGTGCCTGTGCCCGCGCAAGCGCACGCGCACCGTGGTATCCATGGTAGAATCGATGGCTGCATGGGGACACAGGGTGCCGCCAGAAGGAAAACACAGAATGCCACCATCCGTTATCAGCAACCATTATTATTAAAACGTGAAAACAAGGCCCCATTGCACCAGACACGGCAGGTCGCCGGCTCATGGCCGCTAAGCCCAATCCAGCAGGTGCTCGTCCGGCCCAGGCGGGCCCCCATGGTGCGGAGAGCACTTAGGCTTGTTATGTAAGCCTTATCGCGGCCCGCTTCTTATCCGAGGGGCCTGCTTGGGTCTAGCGCGTCTGCGCGTGTGCGGCGGCGGCCGACGGACGGGCCTGGCAGGCTCCACCAGTTGACGTAGATAATCACTGCGTGCCGATCTAGCCATGCAGCCCATGCAGCCCCCATGCAGCAAGCCGCTCTCTGCTCTTTTCCCACTCCGCCTGCTGTCATCTATTGGCAACCTGACGAATTTCCCATCTGCCAGTCTGCCAAGCTCACAGAGGCGGGGCTAGAGACGGCAGCTGGAAAGGGTCCTTGCTTCTGCTTGCCGAACCGAAAGGCTTGTTGTCGCCTTGCCGTCCTGCCGCCTCGCCTGGTATCACGACGACCCTGCAATATCAGAAGCGATCAGCACCCCGTACAGTCGGATCAAAAACATGGACCACTATGTATTAGCATACGACCGCCGAATCAGTCAGCCGTGGATCCCAAAAGATAAGTCTAATGGAAAGTTCCGCCAATCAAGCGACGGGGTGGGTATGGGAAGAGTGAAGCTTGACCATATTGTGTCGTACTGCGAATCAGGCTTGCCAACAATGGCTCGGTCTCCGGACTCCGAATCATTCCATTCGACAGGTCGACAACACTGCTGGGTTGTGGAGAGGTGAATGTTGTTATTAGCTGTGGGCTCGATGACCCGTTAGGCATATACTTCTACTATGTACTATAGTCCATGTTATACTTTTTTCTAGCCATGGCGCCATCACGTGCACGCAGGATCAGCATGGACTGTCAGAACTATGCATGATACTTTGGGTCTCAGATCGGTTACACAACAGTATGCGAGTGACCACAGAGTGTTAGTTGTCTTCCAGACACACCAGCCTCCACTTGGGCCACTGAAAGGCTACAACTTTTCCTTCACCCGTGGTACCAGCCCCAACCAAGCATACCCAGGACCAGCGCCGTGAGCCCTCCCATCCACAGATACACAAAATCCACCCGCTCACTAAGATCCATCGAGCCACGTGCCAGAAGCGCCTCTCTGCACATGGTCCTGTCAATGACGTGCAGGTGCTTGCGGAGATCCATGAGGTGCATTTCTATGTGTGGAAGCGTTTCCTCGATTTTGGACCTGGTCAGCATGGCAACGTAATTGGTCGCGTCCATGTCCTGGTACACGTAGTGCTGGAGGAGGTTGGTGTAGCGCTGGTGGGCGAGTGTTTCGCGTATGAAGGCTTCCAGGAATTTCTGCGGGAGCAGGCCAGATTGTTAGCTGTGGAACTCGTGCAGTCAGTCCATGGAAAGAGTTTGGGGTGGACTTACAGCGTCAAACGTGTCTGATCCTGTAACGTAGGTGCCACGCTGAGTATTCTGGTTTCCGGCAGCAGTGTTGTCGGTGTCGTCCTTGTCGTCCTTGTCGTCCTTGTCGTCGTCGCCGCCGTCGTCGACCACAACAACACCCTTGTCCTGTTCCTTCTCACGGTGTGCGTCAGTTTTCTATTGCTTACTAACCCTCTCGACCACCAAAAACCAAAGCAAAAAACACGATGGGCTTACGGCGGATTGAGCAGCAGCAGCAGCCGCCGCCGTGGAACCAGAGCCCGCGGGCGCCGCCGGTCGATCATGCTCTCGCAGGTACGCATCGGTCGCATCAGTTGCTGCGGCGAGAAAAGCACTGAGATCGTTCAGCTCTTCGCGCCAGCTACGGCTCCACGTGTCTGGGCCCTGGCGATCGGCATCGTGGCCGTTCTGGGGCAGTGCACCATTGACGCCTGGGTTCGTGTCGTGTCGATCGGTGCTATGCTCCATTCTCGCGGGTTGGCCGGTGGCGTTGATGCGAGGAGATGCAGCAAGTGGAAAGGAGAGGCATCGGCATGGGTAGAAAAGCAGAGAAAGGAGGAGACGAAGGGAAGCTTGGAGAATGAGAGGTCCTCAGCCTAGAGTGAACTGCGACTGTTGTGGGGAAAGCAAAAAGAAAAGACGCGACTGGTTGTATGCCTGGGTCACCATGGCTACCTAGCTCTTCCTTGGTCGAGGAGATTCACTCGCCGAGTGGCGTAGCTGTATTGCTTGAGCCTTGCGTGGTGCCAGCTGTTTTGAAACTTCAATCTTAGGCTTTTGATTTCAGCATGGACTGTGTGTGGTCAGGACTTGGTATCAGCACCACCTTCTAGCTGGAGTTCTGGTGCACTGGTGATTTTATCACATACCAGCTTCTTGTTTCAAGTCGACTACTCTATGGCATTTTCTCCATGTCATATTTTGAGAATTCTCATACCTTCAATATGGAATATACACGGCTTGCACCACCGAGCACCGAGGCACGGTTCGTCTCACGTTTGCTCGATATAGCCCAGACAACAGTCATTGCACAATCCAAACTGTGCGTGACGTGGTCGTACTCTTATGGAGTCACCAGATGGGCATATGACATGTACGTAGCAGCATAATATAGATTGCATTCTTGACCCAGATCATAGATGTGGCGAGTGCCATATACACCAGAGTTCAAGCGATCCACCACTTTTAGCATCACAGTCCTACCATTGCAAAGCATACACGTCACGTGCTCTTTATGATCACAATCCACAGTGTACGACTAGAATTGTCCAAACACAAGCACATGGGCTAGAGTCTGCGTGACTTGATTCATATGTAAAGGCACGGATAAAACCACAAAACATCATCGAGTGGCGCAACGTTATCCTCGTTTTTTGTTTTTCTCGTCAATATACACAATTATATCAACCACACACAAGTCCTCGATTATTCGGTTCTGGCATGTACCGCATCTTGTTGGGTGATAGATATCCGGCCTCCACCTCTATACCCTCAATATCTAGAAGTATCAAGGAAAAACACACTCACACGCGAGAATCTTATACATATAAACTCAAACCTCTTCAGAAAATGAGCACCTTAAAATAGACCTCACTCGTGCAGATCTGCTCCAAACTTGACCATGCTTAACGCTGCCCAGTGGATACCACACTCTACTATTACAGCAGCCATACATAATAATAAACTCAATCGCACCAACACGACTAATGCACTCACTGCACTGTGCATAATAACAGGAACCCTTAAGCGGAGAGAACCCCCCACTGGGGAAGAAGAAAAAAGCCACTGATTCGCCTTGATTAGAGTCTATGTATTGCCATCTCACCCTGCCAGCCTGCCAACAAATCAATAGTAACTGTGGGGAAGGGTTTTCATTTTTGCTTGCGAGGTGGATCGATCGCCGGCCTCTCACCAGCCAACCATTCACCGTGCGTGTTTGTTTGTTTTCCGTGAAACGAGAAGGGGGCGGTGACGTGTTATTTTCATTACGCTCTTCTCTTTTCTACCAGCAGCAAGGCCACAAAAAAGAAAGACATTTCTGTTCTTGCGTTTCAGCAAGTAACCAAAGAAAAGCAGGGTATAGGAGCTTGGGGTTTTCTTGCCATCTGTCCGTCCGTGTGTAGACTGACAGTACCGTATGTGGCCGATTTATTATTCACCCGTTGCTTGATGTCGGGGCCGTTGTTTCTTGATATACTTGAACGGCCGATACCGTGAGCAAGATTCATCTGAACTTGACGTTTCTTTCTATTCTGTGAAGTACCAATTTTCAGGGTCCTTTCCCCAGCGCGCGTTATTTCCATATCCTTCATCCGGACTGCTTGCCAACATCTCGTTTCAATACATATTGCGAAGCCCTTCTTGATTCAATCAAAGGCTCTTTAACCCCCAAAGGAAGCTTCACCGCCAGCAAGTGAGCCAGAGGAGTCAGTGACCAGCGAGCGGCCAACATGGCAAGGGGCAAACGCAGCGAAGACGGCACCTGGCGTCCCTCGGCAGCAGACGCAGCCATGGAAGCCAACGACGAGCTGCTCGAGGAGGAAATCATGGGCGAGGCACCCGTGGCGTCAACAAGGAAGAAGTCGAGCCATGCTTCTGCTGGTGCTGGTGCTGGTGCTGGTTCTCCCTCACCAGCGCCCAAGACGCAACACAAACACCAGCAGCCCATTGCGCACCACCAAAAGAAGAAGCCAGCAGAATCAAAAACAACTACTACTACCCGCAGAGCCCACAAGACTTCGCCCGATGATGAGGCCTGGAAGCCGACGGACGAGGATCTCGACGCCGAGGAGCTCGAGGTCCAGGACATGATCAACAACCAGCTGTCGCTGGAAGAGGCTGTGCGCAGGCCGCAGACGCCCGTGAAAAGCAAACAGACAACGGCGAAAAAGACCAAGCCTGCTGCTCGGAAGAAGCCTGCTGCTGCAAAGACGCAGCACCAGGGTGGTGAAGACGACGACGACGACCTGTGGCGGCCCGAGGACGAGGACTCAGACGACGAGTATCTGGATGATGAGGAAGAGGAGCCAGCCAGTGACGAAGAAGAGCAAGAGGAGGAGGAGGAGGAGGAGGAGGGGGTCGTGGCTTCACCGAGCCAGCAGCAGTCCACCCCCAAAACCAAGCCCACCAGAAAGCGCCCCGCCGCCAGCGCAGCCGGCAGCCCGGCGCAGACCAAGAAGCCGGGCCCACGGCCCAAGCACCGCCTCACGCAGGCGAGCAACCGGCACCCGCCCAGCTTCCTCGTCCGGGGCGACAACGCCGAAGCCCTCTTCACCTTTGCGGCGTACCGGGGCGAGGGCATGTGCATGCTCGCCATGAACTGGAAGACGGGCACGCCGCCCGACGACTTTGGCGGCTTCGCCATCGAGTACAAGGAGCCGCAGGCGCACAAGTGGTGGCCCATTCCCAACTACATGACCTTTCCCGGCGAGGCTGCGCGCTCCGGGCCCGACGCCTACTCGAGCCGCTTGTCGCCGATCCAGCGCTTCCGATGGATCCATTTCCCCTTCAGCGTCAGCGTGCCGGGCCACTTCCGCTACCGCGTCACGCCTGTGTTCATCCAGAGCGACGGTGGCGACGGCGAGGTTGTGCGGCGCTATGGCGAGGCGCAGGAGGTGTCGATCCAGCTGATCGCCGACACGTTCCCCGGCCAGATGAACATTGCCTTTACGCGCGGCTTCATCTCGTCCAAGGCGTTCAACAAGAAATTCGGCGGCGGCGGCGTCGCGAGCATCCTCCCAGACAAGGCCGCCGAGGGCCTCGACTTCCAGCCCAAGGACGCAGAAATGGAAGAAAAGGCCCTCGCATGGATGGGCTTTGAGGCGCGCGAGGTGATGCTCTCGACGCTCAACGCAGCCATCGCGGACACGACGGCCGAGGTGCGCGTGCTAGCGTACGATCTCAACAGCCGCGAAGTCGTCGAGCTGCTCGAGAAGCTCGGCAAGCGCCTCAAGATCATCATCGACGACTCCAAGTCGCACGACACGCCCGAGGCCGCCGAGTCCAAGGCGGCCGCGCGGCTGGAAAAGACGGCGGGCAGGGCCAACGTGCAGCGACAGCACATGGGAAGCCTGCAGCACAACAAGCTCATTGTCGTCGACGGCGACAGGACCAAGCTTGCGATTGGCGGGTCGACCAACTTTTCGTGGCGCGGCCTCTACGTGCAGAACAACAACCTGGTGGCTCTGCAGGGCGCGCAGCCGGTGGACATCTTCACCAAGGCCTTTGAGAACTACTGGGCTCACCCCAACGACACGGATGGCTTCTACAAGACGGCCTCGTCGCAGTGGGTCGACTTGGGGCTGAAGAACGTCGACGCCCAGGTCACGTTCAGCCCGCACAGCTCCAACGCAGGCACGCTCGACAGCATTGCCGCCGACATCAAAGCCGCCGAGTCCAGCCTGTTTTACTCGCTGGCCTTCCTCTACGAAACGCCAGGCGCCATCCGCGAGGCCATCGAGACCAAGACGTCGCAAAAGGGCATTCTCGTCTACGGCTTGTCCGACAAGTCTGTCGGCGGCCTCGACGTCGCCACCAACGACGGCAACCCGCCCATTGCGTACCCCGACGACTTCGACAATGAGTCGTCGGGCGGCTCGGGCGCGCGCATGCACCACAAGTTTGTCGTCATCGACTTCAACAAGCCCACCGCGCGCGTGTACACGGGGTCGCACAACTTTAGCGCCGCCGCCGACACCAAGAACGCAGAGAACCTGTTTGTCATACGCGACCAGAGCGTGGCGACGGCGTACATGATCGAGGCCGTGTCCATGTTCGACCACTACGAGGTGCGCGACCATGTGCAAAAGAAGGAAGCGGCGGAGAAGAAGGGCGAAAAGCACACCATCCACCTCAAGCTGCCGCCCGAGAGCAAGCGCGACAAGCCCTGGTGGGATCAGTACTGGACTGTGAAGCAAAAGATACATGATCGCGAAATGTTTGGAGTCTAGGACACAAAATGCCATCGATTTTCCCTCCAATCCCTTCTCTGTCAAAAGTATGTTTTGATGTATCTTGATGTTGAAGTGATGTATTACCAGGTGCGAGCCCAGACTTCACCGTCTACCCACACTGCCGCCTCAACGAAGAATTTCACGTCACCGCCATGGTTGCGGATCCAGTGGTACGGCAGCACCACGTCCTCTTCCTCCCCCTCTTCCTCGCCCCGCGGCTCGAAGGGCGGCATCAGCTTGTCTAGCCTCATAAACCTGCTGCCACTTCCTCGCCCGCTCCTCACCCAGTTGTCGTGGCGTCTTGCCGTCCGCGTTTCGTCGGTCCATGAGGTCGGACAAGCTGCCATCAGACACTTGTCCGCTTTGCTCGCCTTTGGCTGGTTGCGGTAGTAGAGCTCTCATCATCTCTTCCTGCGCCCGTCTGCGGTCCTCTGGCGTGACACTCTGAGGAAACACGCGCAACATGACCCCTTCGGCGGCAGCAACATGGAGTGGCGTGTTGCCACGTTTATCAACAGCACCACGGAGATCATCATCATCATCATCATCATCATCATCATCGCCACCGGCGGCGGATCTTGCTAGGCGGAGCAAGAAGCGCACAGTCTGAGGAGCCCGAAGATTCTGCGCTGCATAATGCAGAATGGTGCGGCCGTCGGAGTCCGTGTCGCTCACTTTTGCGCCGTGCGCCACAAACAGCTCAACCACGGCCGGATCGATCGTGATCGAAATGTACGGATTCGGGCGAGAGAGCATTCGATGCAGTGGCGCGCGGCCCTTGCTTCCGCGGAGGCTGGCGTCCGCTCCGTTTTCAAACAAGACCTGGAAGATGGCCGAGAACCAAGAGCGGTGGGCGGTCTCGAGGCTTAGCTTGTAGTTCCTTGCAGCATAGTGAAGCGGCGTGTCTCCAGCATTGTCTCGTATGTTGATGGTGTCGGGATTAGCAGCCAAGAGCAGCTTGATGGTATCAATGACAGGTGTCACATTCCTTTGCTCAGCGACCGCGTGGCCGTTTTCGCACATTCTCGAAATGAGGCAGCTACCAGCAGCCCAGTGAAGCGGTGTACGGCCATAATTATCACGACACAGCACCATGTCTGCTATGCTTGCGCCACTGGCGCGGCAATCCAACAGCGCCTGAATGCCATCAGCGTTGAAATGCAGGCTACCAATGTGAAGAGGCGTGACGTCCCACGCATCCAGTTCCGGACCGTAAAAGATTTGATCCACATATGAAGTCGTCGTGTGCACATGGATATCAGCGCCTGCGTGGACCAGGCGCTTGATCATATCGCCACTAGCCCCCGCCATCGCCAGGCTCAACACAGTGTGATACGGTGTCTCCAAAGGAGTGCCTCTCCTTTCATGAAAGCCGCCAGCGAGGGGCCTATAGTCACGAGCGCAGGCGCCCCTGTCGAGAAGCAGGCGCATGGTTTCCTCCAATCTGTGCCGCGGTGGGGAGCCCGTCTCTGAGGTGGCAATGTACGCTTCAGCTGCCGAGAGGATGGCAGACATGCTGTGGGTGCCGTCAGGATTCTGTGTGCCCTCGGGACCGTGGATGTTTCCCATGTCATGTGCCCAGGGCAGACTCTCATCCATGAGAAAGATGGCCGTCTCGATTCTGGCCGAAGCGCAAGCCGCGCCGAGCAGCCAGGAACTCGCTTGCGCACCCGGACGTAGTGAGTCTCGTTGCGCGGCCCAATGCTCCAGCATCACTCGCAGAGCGTTTGTGCTGCCGCTCGAGGCTGCCAGGTGGAAGTGCTTCACATTTTCCGGGTACGACACTTCGTCTGGTCCAACACTGGAAGGGCACTTGGCAAGATAGCGTATGAGCAGAATTGCGTCGTCGTTTTCAATAATCGCACGCTTCAATGCTGAGCATTCCGTTTCGTAAAGATCCTCGCCGTCGTAGCCAGTCACTGCGCTCTCCTGCGTTTCCCAGCCTTCCCAGCTCCATCGCCTGCGCTGCCGAAAAGCCTGGTAGTGGTAGGGTGATGCTGATTCGGAGGGTGGTGAAGAACCCATGGATGAATAGTGAATGAAGCGCTTGCAATTGGTCTCGTATGAGGTAGGTACCCAGAGACACGGCTCGGCCCTGACGAGACAGAACTTGCATTTTATATATAATGGGCCTATGTAAGCAGAACACATTTGGCCTCAATGCATGGGTGTCAAGGCGTGACTCAACAGATTGCCAGAATAAGTAACCCTGTAAAAATGGAAATGGCATTTTATGAGTAGATATAACAAGATAGAACGATCAAGGAATCGAATCATAAAACCCATGGTCGAAATAGAAGAGGCAAGAGACAAAGCAAATATGTTTCGCGGTACGACCGCCCCGCTTTCCGACCACGCCCTGTCTCTCTACCTTATGTGGAGATTTGGTTAGACAGGTGTAATTCTAGCAAGTTGTTGTTCTTGGTAAAACTCAGGAAGCTTTGTGTTTTTTTTTTTTTTTTGAGTTGTGATGATATAAACCTAGTGAGCCAGATGGGGTGCCAAAACAGCGAAAATGGTCGGTTGGCAAGGCGAAAGATGACTGCTGGCCACCCCAATTGGACCTCCTCGCTTGTCTATAACCTCTGATCAGAAGTTAGACAACACTTGGGCGCTTGTGGGATATACGGAAAGAGTGTGCAAGAGATATAGCTAATCCCTTGGAGGATTCGAGTTGGAAGGAGTTGGGCTTTGTAGGAACTTGAAGGGAAAAGAAACCACCTCAAAGCTATTCTGAGCCAAAGGCTGCAGAAGTAAGCCCCCTAGGGGTTAGATCAGAACGAGAAAAGAGCATATGTATTCTCACTTACTTCTAAAGGGGCTTTGAGCCTATTATATCTGGTCTGGGCTGGGTGGTGTGGCCAAACGAACGTTCTGCACTGAGCCCTGGAACACTAGCTTTCCAGTCCGGTGAGAAAAGTTGTTGAGAGCCATTGCAAGCAGTCCCCGATCACCAAGGTAGCCCAATCCAATCACCAAGGTAGCCCAATCTGTAAGGTAACCCAGTCTTGTTTCTGATAGGGTTAGTTTCGGGTGGAAGGCCAGATGTCCGATTCGCCTGGAGCTATTGTCGCCCGCTGTCTTGCATTCCTCGAGTATTTTCTTGTTATACTCGGCCACAGGCTCCAGCAGTGGGGCGCCTGGATTCCAGTGCCGGATTCAAGGAGTACCATTCGGCCCATCTCTTCTCCTTGAGTTGCAACTCATTGACTCCATCGTCGAGATCCTCCTGTCTTTGACGCAATTTGTGCATACAATCTTCGAACGTTGCATCGCTTGCCTGCACATGCATTTGTTTGGGGCCTGAGACTTCCGAAAACTTGTACGACTCGTGTGGGGCACGGCCGTTCGATACGACATGTCGGCATGTCAGACCGTAGACATTTGTGGATGAGTCGCCAAGTCTCAGATGGAACCCAAGTGTTCTTCTTTGGTCTCTTGTCCTAAATCGTAGGCAAGAGGGTAACCGAGACTAGATAACAACAGCGAGGCGCTTGCATTCGTCAACTGTCGGTCGGGATCCTTCCAAGCTGCAGAGTCGATACTCTGCTCCAAACTTGTTGATGCCGCGAGCTCCGCATACTCAAGCTCGCAAATCTCGACATGGACAATGTGGACTGGCATTCTGCCGCCCTTTCAAGCAATGCAGGGCGATGGCGACGCCAGTCTCCCATTACGGATTTCTGTCATGCTCGCTTGCGTTGTACAATGCCCATGAGGCACTCTGCGCCGTAATATAGAGAGCGTCGTTTTTTGATCGCATCGCATCCATCTGTTGAGTATTGACCTGGTGCCAAAGTTTGACTCAAATCTAATGCGTTCCTCTCGTTTCATCATTGCATAGTCTGTGAGCGCCTCCGGCTGCCTCACGCCCGTTGTCCGCGTCCGTCGAGTCCCCGCGCGGACTCGATGTGTCTTGCCAGAACGTATCATGCAGAAACCGCCTCCACGCGCGGTCGGTCTTGCTTCTCATTTTCCGGGACAGTCGGCGGGCCCGGCGGCGCATAGGGATAGGCCAGCGCATCCTCGTTTCGCTTCTCACTGACTCTTCCTTGTGCCAGGTTGTCATCAGCGTCCGGTGAGAGTAATTGGCCAATGGTTGAATGCGTGCACTCTCTCTCTCTGGATGGATCGATATGTCGTAATTGTCGCTACTGCAATCAGCAGGACAGCGGGAAACGTAGACGTCGCTCGTTCTCGAAACCGATCTTGATTAGGACCAAGAAGTTCCAGGGACATGTATCCAAGATTTGAACATTTTCAAGAGCCAAATCTTTGTTCCATTTCTCGGTAAGCTCATCGTCTTCTTGGATGGATGAGTATTGCTTTCTGATAGGGCCTCAGCAATATGACAACTCGTTCTGCGGTGTTGACAACCGGTACGTGCTGGATCTGGCTAGGAGCCGGAGTTTGCCAGTGCGCCCGTAGTAGTATTCTGTTGGCTTCTTCGCAGATGGCTGGTAGGGCTCCATTTCGCCGAACGATGCGATTGATACCCGTAGGCACCTGCAGTAAGTGCCTGATACGCTTTCGCCGGGGTGGAACCAGGCGCCTTGAAAGACGCCAAAAAGACAATTTGGCGTTCGCTGACTCTTCGCGGGTGAGGAAATGCGTAGTCCTACCAAGGAGATTGTGCCCAGCGTCTCGAGCCCCAAAACCCTTGTATATACCGAGCAATCCATACTTGGTTTTCTGCGTCTTGATTTGAATCAGGCCTCACTGCGTGCATCCTTTCGCGCCGTCGATATGATCGAGACCCACTCCCCAGTTGACAGAGCTCTGAAAGAGGGACTTTCTCTCCAAAATTCCCAAATTAGAGAGGAGGGCCTTTTTTTTTTCCCCCATAGTTTCCAAAACCTGAATCGCCCAAGTATCCCACACAACATTGCACTCTTTTGACGTATGCCGTCCCCACATCTCCGCCGCATGAATCGTTAAGGAATCGTTTCTGGCTCAAAAATAAGTCGGCACCACGCCAAAAATCACAAAAATTGTACCCTGGCAAGCCAGTGTACGTTAAATCGCATGGACACATAGGGAATCGAACCCTAGACCTTTAAACTTACCCTGGGTTCAATTTTCTCAGCGGGTCCACTGCCATTCTCAAACCGAATCTCGGCCGCTGCCATTCTGAAACCGAACCTCGGCCGCTGCTATTCTCAAACCGAATCTCGGCCGCTGCCATTCTCAAACCGAATCTCGGCCGCTGCCATTCTGAAACCGAACCTCGGCCGCTGCCATTCTGAAACCGAATCTCGGCCGCTGCCATTCTCAAACCGAATCTCGGCCGCTGCCATTCTGAAACTATAGGGCGTAAACCGAGAAATCGCATTAGGGAGGAAAAAGTATGGGGCTTAACTGAGAAATCGCATTAGGAGGAAAAAGCTATCTGACTATAGCAGGCCCACAGGCCTTGGGCTAACTATTGTGTGTGTGCTGGTGCACGGGCTACACCCTGGCCCACAGAAACCGAATCTCGGCTACTGCCATTCTACCGAATCTCGGCCACTGCTATTCTACCGAATCTCGGCCGCTGCCGTTCTTGGATAGAACAGCATACTAAGCCCCTATTACATAATATATAGTACACATTCTGGGCCAAGTAACCATGCATTATACTGGGCCGCGTACGTATTTCTAGTTCTATAGAAAGAGCGTAAACAGTGTTTATGGAAAGAGCGTATTAGGACGAGTATAAACCCCCCCCCTTATGGGCTTTTCGTTATCTTTTCTCCCCTTCGGCTATTCTAATCAGCACTCTAATACCACCCTACCAGATTATGATACCTACTACCATCAAGTTACCCTACTCGTCGTCCGTGTCGTCAAGCCTAAGGATCGAGTACCCCTTGCGGCGTGAAGTGGAAGTACGCTGGCGCTTGGGCGTGGTCTCCTGCGAATTCTCAGCGGCCGACTGAGAACGAGCATTCTTATGGCCTAGCTGCATGGATTCGAGGTCGCTCGAGAGTTCGTAGTCAACCTCAGCGGCACCTTTTCCTTTACCCCTGTCGTTGTTGTTGTCGTCGTTGGACTTGGCCTTGGACTGCTGCTTGCTGCTGCTGCTGCTGCCGCCCTGCTGTTGACCATCGACCTCACGCAAAACAGGCAGAGGCGACGAGATTAAACGGCCGCCGCTACCAAATTCCTCAAGGATAGTGCCCTGTGAGGCCGATTGTTCCGTCTGTACCATCTTGCCCTTGCCCTTATCCTGCTTCGCGGCACCAGCCTTCTGCCTTTCCCTCTTCTTGCTGCAGAGCTCATGGTAGATGCTGATCTGCTTGCTATCGCTGATATGGATGAGATGCTGCCTGAGCTCGCTCTCGTGCCAATCCTCGCCCAATTCATCGGGCAAGCCACGCTGCTGGAGCATCTCGAAAAACAGGGCGGCATGCTTTTTCAATCCCTCGCATTTCGATGCAAAGGGTTTGTGTTTCTCGTGGCCGTTCTTTCCCTCGATCCAGTCGTCGAAATGCTTCTGAATCAGGCCAACGTTCTCCGTGACACTCATAAGTGCTAATTCGATGCGCGATTGTTCCTGCGATTCGGTTACGTCCTTAAGCTCTTCGTCCTCTTCTTGCTGGTGCTCTTGCTCAGACTCGTTGCCCGCCTGGCTTACGCTGGTGCGTTGCGAACTTTGCGAGCTAAGCGAGCCGCGACGGCTTGTTTCGCCCGACAACGGACGTGCCCTAAGCATATTCTTGATTCTAAGCAAAGGAGAGGGGCGGAAATATAGAAGTTAGCAACTCGTGCCCTAGAGAGTCTGGGTTCCTATTTCCCTCTTTGTTATGCGCTTACGTCTTTATTTCTCCGGCCATCTCGTTAAGAATTCTGGTATGCTGATTCAGCTGGGTCGCTAATACGTCGAGGTTATTGAGAATAATCGTCTGTTATTACGTAGCATCGTTTCATTGTTAATTCTTGGGTTGGAAGCTGTTAAAGAGAACGAGCATAGTGAACGTGGAAAAATAAAAAAAAGAAAGGGTATAGCCCAAGTGAAACCGAGGAGCTTAAGCCCGTTATTGAAAACTACCGAGCTAGCATAGCGACTAGGCCAGGCAATATCTGTATCCAAGGTCTATCTGGCACGTTGCTTTGCCAGGCGATAACAACTGCGGCATACCTATCCTATGGCTACGCGCTGCGAAACAGTACGACGCTCGGTATCAAAATGCCCCACCATTATAACAACAACGACGATAACAACGACGATAACGAAGAAGAAGGAGAAGAAGAAGAAGAAGAGGAGGAGGAGGAGGAGGAGGAGGAGGAGGAGGAGGAGGAGGAAGTAGGCATATTCTTACGTCGGTGGGAGAGAGCAGGTCGGCATTCTTGATTGCTAGCCAGTTACGTATTCGTGTGATTTCCTGTGAGGGGTTAGGAATACGAGGAGGCGCCATCTTGGTTGCTTTTTGTTGTTGTTAGGGTGGTGGCGGTGGTGATTTAATGAGTGGTAAAAAGGTTGGTGGATGAAGAACTAAGGGAGGAGAGGAAATATTGCAGTATTTAGGGGTTCAACCTGTGAAAAGTAGGTGGCCGGGGCAGGCAGGATTTATAGCTAAAGGGGTTGTGCGAATATTAACGCGTCTTTGCGCGTTTTCTGCTTGTAGTTATTGCTGAAAGGCGGGATATATGGAAGAAATACTATGGCGCCGCCTTTATCCTCTTGCTGATAACAGACAGCAGAGCAGACAGCAGCAGGCTATATGCTGTGAAGTTTCATACTATAGCTGCTCAGTATCCTTTTCTTCTCCTTGCCTTTCTTTCAAGCTCAGCGAAAGGATCTAGACGCGGACTGCAGAGAGGCCTGTTACAGTAAACTGTTTGATTCCCCTTTTCAAACAGAGGCAGCAGAGCAGATAACAGCCCCCTCCCCCCCTTCTACGCGTCTCCTTACTGCCCGTCCTTTCGCTTGTTCATCTCTTTCTGCCCCTTCTTCCGTATTGGCAATATCTTGCCTTTAAATCGTATCATCATTCCACCACCTCACCCGCCCTACGTCGAACAATACTTTAATTCATTCTCATTCTCAAACCGACTACGCCGCCCACTCCTCTGGCAACTGAACACACGCTCGCACCGAGCATTGGTGCTGAGATAGGATGGATTTCGAACGCCTCGCAAGTCAGCTGGGCACGGTGATTGTCCGTAGGGAAAGGGAGTCGGCGCGCGCCCAGCTCGCACGGCTGACCCATCTCGACATGGACGCTCCAGAGGTTCAGGCGTTCTACAGGGACATGGAAGCGGCCAGAGAAGAGGAAGAGCAAGTCAGGGGTTTCAGATGGCACGGTACGTATGATTTCCCTGCCTTTTGCTTTCCCTCGACCACCCGCTATGCTTCGGCTCCCTGTAATACATTTGGCCTACCTGATGGCTGATTGTCCGCTGTTGGGCTGTGCAACAGTGCTCAAAACCCAGCATTTTCAGGACAGAGTCCTCGGCGAATACCGCAACTGGGTCAGTTTGGTGTATCATAGCGAGCTCGAAGAGTTCACAGGCGACCAAGATACGTACACGCAGATGCTGGATACTTTCGGCTTTCCTCCTACGACAAACGCAGACAATAAAGACTGGGAGGCACTTGCGACAAATCTCAGGCTGTTTATGTTGTACCAGATGCCGCGTTCCACTCCAGCATCTCTCGACGCAGAATCGATCAGCTATAACCACATGCTCCGATACCGATTCGCCCTCCAGTTCTGGGCTAGGCGAGTCTACGTCGTCGACCGCAAACAACAACCACCGCCTCATTGGATGCTGCATAATACTCTAACCGAGGCCCTTCGCTACCTCTCTGTTAAGCTTAACATCAAATACGGCCGCCAAAGCCTGAGCCCTAAATCCCATCTGGGTTTCTTTGAAATTATGCAGCTGATTGATATGGACTTGCGAGGCACTCCTAGTGTTGCCCTGGCCGAGAGCCATCATCTGGCTTGGCTGCTGGCACGCTGCTGTACAATCCGCCCCAGCTCGATTGGAACGCCCACGGCGAAATTCATAGACCCTGAGCAGCCTATACCTTACCTCTGTTTTGGCGATTTCGAAGTTACGAGGTCGATCGTCACCCCTGGCCAGTTTGACATCGATCTTACTATTCGCAATACCAAACAAGACCAGGCCAAGGCTGCAGGGAGTACCGGCCAGCACCGAAAGACCGTACGGTATAGGATCAAGTCGGCGCAGCAACCAGAGAACATAATGTTCTCTGTGCCCCATCGCTTCTTGGTCCTAGCGCTACGCCGCGGCGCCCTACGAGACTACACCACGATTGAAGAACTCTTCCAGGATAATCGACACAAGATTGCTATCCACGAAAGCTTTGAGACGAAGCCGGTTGTCGTAGCGGGAACGCACCGAGGCTTGCACGCGCGTTTTGATGTACCCGCGACTGCCGAAGCTCTGTCAGCATATCTAAAGCTACGGGGCCAGCGGATGGGTTATAGACTAGATGTGACGTTTTACTCTATTCGACGTCGAGCAGGTATTTACAGCCCTCCCATTCCCTTCCCTTCCCTTCCCTTCCCTTCCCTTCCCATTCCCTTCCCTTCCCTTCCCTTCCCATTCCCTTCCCTTCCCTTCCCTTCCCATCCCATTCCCATTCCCATTTCCTTCACCTCTCTCGGGCACAGAATATACTATCTGTTTTATCTCTTCCTTAGCCTAATCAAATACTAGGAACGGATTTTGCTCGTGTTCTGGGCCACGATCTGGCACGCCAAATTATGTGCCACGATGCGAAATCTCGTGTCATGGAGGCTAGCTATCTGGACTCATTGGTAACGGCTGATGTCTCAGCCGTTGGTCTCGAGGAGGATCCTGGTGCGCGCAGGGATGAAATGGTTGCAGAGAGCTCGAATCTCGCGTTGACGCGTCTTAAGCCGGAGGAACTGTAAGTGAAATATATTCTCCTAACCCGTCTAAACATACCCTTTCCTTGATTTCTTGCGTCTCGCGCGTTGTATACTTGTTAATACCTCAGGGGCATTATAGCGCAAGGACCCACGGTAAAGAATTCAACGCCGTATTTCAAACGGCCCTCCTCCAAGACCCTGTCTTTGAGCAATGCAAGACGGACAGTGAGCGCAAGAATAGACGGCGTGTCCTGAAGCGACGCGTTATGCGCTACGTTACGCGAGCATTGCATGAGAATTCTCAATTAACAGTGGAGGAAGTGCGTCAGCGCTTGCAGGATTTTGTCGAGAAAGCCACCGAGTTCAATAAGGCGCTTATCCAAAAGATCCTAGACGACGACAATACTGACGATGAAGGGCCCTTTTTGGAAGAAGACGATGGAGGGCTCTTTGTAGAACAAGACGATGAAGAAGATGAACCAGAGGCAGACCTAGACGAGGACGTTCCAGATAATGCCCTTATCGAGATTCTCGAGGAAGAGCCCGCTAGCGACGTTTTTTCGAACTATGCCTCTTTCCTCAATGAGAGAGAATATCAACAGGCTGCTAAGATGATGATGCATCTGCTAATGGAGATCGACTATAATACTAAGCTCTCTTCCGGGGTTCGAGCCCAGTGCCCTCTCTGTCTAGACGACGATTCTATGACCGATGAAGCCGACAACAAGCTCCGTTATTATGAACAATCCAAACTCGAGCGACATATACTCTCCGCGATACACTCGCCGTTCCAGAGGCTCTACCGAGAATGGAGAAATGAGAGGCAGCAGCGCCCGGATCAATCGATTATCTGCGAATTTTGTCGTAACATTATTCCACAGGACCAGACGCTCAAGATATACAGTCAGGTACAGCACCTAACCCGTCATATTGAACGGTCAACAGAGACCAAGATACAAGGCATGCATTGGTCAACAGAAGCACTCGCCCAGCAGCACCACGAGCTTAAGGTGGCTGTAGGCTGGTACGACGCCGACTTTAAGGGTGACGAGGCTACAAGGGAGCATCAGGCACGAAGGACGGCAGAAAGTCGTACGCGGCGGCGAAAGGAAACGCGACGATACACCTTTACAGACGACAAGGAGCTATACGTAGCCATACAAGTGCCAGGATCAGAGGCTATTGTTCAGGGCTCATTCACTGACCTTGGTCAGGCTCGTCGCTTTGAAGCAATACTTGAGCCACGTCCTTTTCCCGTGCTCCCCGATTCCGGTGCTTATATAAGAGCTCGTCACCAAGGGATAGTAGCCTTTGGCAATGCAAGCGACTCTGTAACGCGTCCGCTTAAGGTCTCGGCAGCGTATACGGCATTGATAGAGAAGGTTATTATGCCTGGACAGGATTCATCCGACGAGAAGGATCTGCTTAGCTACAAGATACGCAATAGGGAGACTTCGTGATGGATTTGCCTTTCTTCAACACTGGATGAGTTTGGGGTGTTATACGTAGCATAATTGAAAAGCTCGGTGCTAAGGGAGTGTTATACCACTAAACCATGCGCCCTATTTGTTGAAGTCCTATGTTAACCTATCCCTTACATAGTTTCAACCATACAGAGCCAAGCTGGGACAGAACGTCAATAAATAGGTCGTATGGCGCATGCAGAGGCGAAGCGGTAGGTCGGGAATCACTTGTGCGGCATCAGGTTGCGGGCGACATATCGACACGAAAGATAATGCATCTGAGACTCAGTCAATTGGCGATGCACACTACATGAGTGAATTATTGGCCAAAAGTTACTGGTGTGGTTGATTGCTGCTGGCTTTGCCACCCGGTGTGGCACCTGTGCTGCCAAGGTTTTAACGTGCTTCTTTGGTGTATGCCGAAGCCGGATGAGAAGAGCTGAGGGAAACCGGAACGTCGGGAAAGCGCAGTGCAACAATATCTCCAAAGTCTGAGTCTAAGCAAGGGTACCGAATCAACAGAAGAAAATCGACTTTCAGAGACTCACCTCGCATATACCATCATCGGGCGGTACTGCTGAAGATCCTTCCACTGCACTCACCGAAGCCGACCTTCTGGCCTGGCTCACCAGCTGACGCTCTGAGAGTAATGGTGTCGCCGTCCTTGAGAAACTTGCGAGCGTCCATGCCATACAGCAGAACCTCCTTCTTTCCGCCCTGGTTCATCTCTAAGAGACTGCCGCATTCCGAAGACTTTGTGCCGCTGATGGTACCGGACGCTAACAAATCGCCTGTGCGCATAGGACAGCCACCCAGGGTGTGGTGGGCTAGCATCTGAGAGAAGGACCAGATGAGATTTTTGGAAGAGACTCTTGAGATGGTGGATGTGTCGCCCTCGGGAGCTGATGAAGAAAGTTAGCAGGACGGGTGGAGCAAGGTACGTGTCTGCGGAAGCAACACTCACTCGTCAAATCAACCTGGCACTGGATATCGAATACATTGTCCTTGTTGGACTCTCGGAGGTACTCTTGCAGTTCAGGTCGTCCATCGACCTCGATGCCGCTGCACTTGAAAGGTTCCAAAGCGTCAGGCATCACGACCCAGGGACTTATGGTGGTGGCAAAGTTCTTGCCATTGAATGGCCCGAGCGGGACGTATTCCCAGTTCTGGATGTCTCTCGCACTCCAGTCATTGACCAGGACGTAGCCAAAAATGTGATCTTGTTCGGCCTTGTTAACGTCGATGCTGGTGCCAAGCTTGTTGCCTCGAGCCACGAAACAGCCGAGTTCCAGCTCAATGTCCAGTCTCCTGCTGGGCACAACAATGGGCTGCTTGGGGCCCTCAGCAGCAGGGTCAGCGATGATCTGACCCAGTGGCCGAGTGATAGGGGAACCCGAGACAAGGATGCTGGATGCGCGGCCGTGGTAGCCAACAGGGATGTGGAGATAGTTGGGCTGCAGCGCGTCGGCTGGGCCACGCCACATGCTGCCAACGGCAAAAGCGTGGTGATAGCCCGCATAGAAGTCAGTGTAGTCGCCGATGTCCATGGGCAGGTGCATCTTGACCTTATTGAGGGGAACGAGAGCCTCCTTGCGCGTCGATTCATTGGCCTTGAGAAAGTCTGGGTTCTTCGTGTCGACGGCGAGCAGATCCTGGATCACAGCCCTGACTTCTCTGTGGACAGGGCGGCCTAGGGCGGCGAAGGCGTTTAGCGTGGGTGCAGCAAAGACATGGCCTTGGCCTGCCAGTGAGGGAAAGACGGACTCGAAGCCTGGCTGGCTCGACAGGACTTTGAGGTCCAGCACATGGCTTCCAATGGCTGTTGCAGCGTGTGGACTGGCATCGTTGGGCGTGGTCACAATGCCAAAGGGGATGTTCGCGAGCGAGAAATCACTGCCGGGCTCAACGTCTGGCACCCAAGTGTCTGGGAGAGCCATTGCTAGAGTAGTGGTGATCGACAACACGGTGGGAAACGGTTGATGTGGTTTGTTTTTGTTGGGAAGAAAGGTGTTGGAGGCTCGCACTTCCCAGGTTCGCGTGTGTTTGGAAGCTGGAGCCTGGAGCTGTGTTTACAGGAGAAGGAAGGGGTGAGGGTGGCTTCAGATCGAGGAAGGCAAGACCCGATGTCAGCCGAGGAATGGCAGGTGCCCTTACATAGTAGTGCCTCTGCCTCAGTCCCGGTCGCGCATACTCGACGATGCCGGCCTGCGGGACAATACTTTCCGGAGCAGGCCATTTCGTGCGCGAGGATGGCACCTTCCAATAGTTCCATCGACTTCGACCACCCCTCCATCGTCCCCCGCATTGATGTCATCGTCGCGCATCTTATCTTATCTCTTATCTGTTATCACAAAATCACAAGCCAAACAACAGCACACCCAACGTCCAGTTTTATTTTGTATATACGCGCATAATTCCCGACTTCAAACTTTGCCATGGACATTGCAAGCTTGGCCACTTATCATGGCACCCTCGAAGCGTCGATTATAGGGCACAACCCTGGTTTCCATGTGCCGAAGCCTCGACAAGACACAGCCCCACACCCCGTACCAGAGCGACAACTTGTGGTTTTGCGTTGGCTGGAATCAAGCCCAGCGCTCAGAGGGACCCCTCCACAAGCTCTACGCGCATGGTGCTGCCACTGTCTGCTTTCCAGTCCTGAACAATTGAGGAAACGCACCGCGAAGCTCTTCAATGTGCCTTATCTGATACTTGGAGGCTGGCATTCTCGGCACACCCAACAAGCCGTCTTCTGCAAGATGGGCTGCCGTCCAACCCAGCTCCTGCGCCGCCTTGCAATTGAGATATGAATCGTCTTGGTTCGTTCACTGTCAGCTGGCTCGAGCAACATTCACGCGGACAGTCACAACCTCGCGGGCATCGAGACTAACCAACAAAGAAGCAATCCTTGGTCCGCTCCACGCCAGCTTCCCTCATTGCCTTGGCATACATGCCCCGGTCAGGCTTGCACACGAACGGCTCAGCAGCATAGTCGCAATATGTGATGCCGTCAAAGTACTCGGCAATGTCTAGCAGACGCACAACGCGACGTGCATGATTGATATATGCGTTTGTGAACAGCCACAACTTGACCTTGGTCCTGTCAATGTCCCCAAGCATCTTCTTCAGGCCAGGCCTTGGTCGAATCACACTGTCAAGAGGGAGTGCGTCGTCAACCTTGGCGTTGAAGTCCAGCGGGTCGATCTGGTGATGACGGACTAGGCCAGCAATGGCGAGCCCATAATTGCGATAATACTCTGAGTGAAGTGTGATGGCGTCCTCCCGGGTCAAGTTCAGGTGCTCTTCAAAGTACCCGTTGATCAATTCAGCCATCAAGTCATGGATCTTGGCGCCTGTGTCCTTTGTTAGCTTCGAACTGGCTTGATTCAGGGTTCCATGCGAGCTCCGTTTTCGCCAAGCGCTTACTTACTTTTGGGGTACAGGCAATTATCGATGTCACTGAGATTTTCTGTTAGACGCCTTCTGCACTCTGAGCAAAGACGGGCACAACTCACAAGAACAAGACTTGTTTACGAGGCGAATTGCTAGCTGGAGTTGCAGCATGGAGCCTGATGAGCGGCATGGTGTTCGTCATTATCCTCTGCAGGTCCAAATCACCCATGTTGCTCTACGGATAGGCTCCTCGACTAAGGAAGGGCACGCTCAACATTCGACTTTAAGTAGTCAAATGCTCTCACTTTTCCCAAAATGGCATCAATTTGAGCACAACAAAGAGCCGTATATGCATAGTGGAATTTCGAATGGCTTCCAGCATCACACGTACCACAGGACTCTCGAGACCAGTCGCTTCGGCCTCGAAAATCGACCCTGCGCCGCTGCGGGGTGACTTGGGCCAATTCGTTTTGTTGGTATGGATTGCACAAGGTCTTCAGCCGAGAGACATGAACACTAAGGGCTGGACCCAGCGTTACGAGACGGCCATACAAATCCGTTCATAGTAGCCGAGGAGCTATATCAAGGGTCTTGGCAGGTCAGATCTGCACGTGTAATGCCCTGACGCTCAAGCCGATGTATCACCTCTGGACCTTCTCAGTCTTCCATCACCCAAGACACTGGTGGATAAAGGCATGTTTTGATCGGGCGCCCACATGCCTCGTCCGTAGTGTTACTTTCGTAATGGAAATGGCTACTTGCGTTATTTGGGCCTCTTTTGGAACGCCTTTGTCTCTGAGCCCATTCTCTCAGATTCCTCGGTTCCTCGAAAATGTCGGCAACTAGTTCGAATTGTCTACTCATGTTCTGAATGAAAGGCTTGTCCACAAGCGGTCCGGTCCGAGACAGGGCAGGGACACCTGAGTGAGAAAACAAATTTGCGAATACAACAAGACACAGGACACTGGCACAAAGTGCTCTGCTGGCTCACAAGGTGAAGCTTTGGCCATTTTCCCTCGGCGATGAGACTTGGCCTAGAGCAATGATGCGTATCGCAGTTACGCGATCGAGGTCTCAACTCTTCAATAAACAGAGTACACGAGTGTGTTACGCGAAGTGACCCAGAAATATCAATTAAAGGAGATCAAGAGGCTCAGTCCATTCTCGTACCGTGGCGTACAATGTGAGACGAGCCGCCGCCATCCTCTGGGGTTCAACTTCCACAGCCGACTTGTGTATGTGCGACACTGTGCACAAGCCGCAACAAAATTAACGGGTTGTCTGGTGGTACAGAGCTCTGTTAATGGACTCGGGCAACTCCTTGAACCGGGAACTACACTGGCGACAAGCAGGATTTCTACGCAATGCGGCGTGCCGCCGCAGGGACGCCAAATGAAGAACTTACGAGAACGGCATGATGGCAGCAACTGGGGACACTGCCATGCTATGGTGGGAGATGATTGTCTTGGCTTATGTGCAACCTCTGAGCTCGAGCTCATAGGCGCCAGACTCTTCCAAGCATATCCTACGGAGACTTGCTCACCTCGCAGGTTACACGACCAGAATCCTCGACTCGTGTAGCCTGTGGTATTCGTGCATCGTGCCTGGGCTGCCTTGGATTCACGTAAGCCTGGACTGGTATTTACCCAAAGAACGAACGGGCTTGCAGTGCCAACAAAGAAGGTGTGTAACGAGTCGTCATTATATGGGTGTGAGTACGTGTTTTCTGCTTGACGTACGGGGGAAAGATCATGGCACCGGGTCGTCCTGATACAAACCCCCCCTTTCTTGTTATTATTTCACACACCTCATTCGTTCGCTATCCAACTTGTTCTGTCACTCTGGTAGCCGCTGTCTATCGCCTTTCCCCACAGGCTTGAGTAGATTTTCCACGAATTCCACGTGATATCCATCTCTTCCACCTCGGTCGTAGTGCTCAATCAGTCTCAAGAAGAACATAGCAAACCTAATATACATGGTGTTCGGGTGTCGTAAACGAAGCCGAGTACGGTGTAGCAGCCCACAACAAGTCACGGTTTTGGTTCCGCGTCAAAGCCCAGTGCTTGCAAGGCTGCATGTCCTCTACCTTGGAGACCTGTCTTCAAAGACAACGTCAGCCTGGTACACCTACGGAGCCAAACAGCCAGCTGAAGAACACACAAACGAGGGGGGGGGCAGGAAACAAAAGCTCGCTACCTGTGACCCTCGCCTCCATACCACGCGTGCCCTTGCCCTTGCCCTTGTTCCTCTACTTGTTGTTCTCGCACTTCCTCTTCTGCTTCTGCCCCCGCCTGTGCATCATCATCATCATCGTCATCATCATCATCAACAGCTCCCTCCTTTGGCTGATGCTCCAGCAGCCACCCCCCGGCACCAGCCCACAGCAGCGTACACACACACGCCACCGCGCCCGCAGCAGCAAACGCCCTCGTCATAACCGCCCACCCAAACCGCTCCTTGACCAGGCCCGCGACCAAGGGGCCAAACGTGATGCCGGCGGAAAACGCACAGTTGCGCAGGGCGTTCGCCTGGCCTGTGGCGCCGCCGCCGCCGCCCTTGCCAAACCGCTGCGGGTGGGCCCGCACCTCGGCGCGCACGGCGTGGTTGATCTCCGCCATGGTGGCGGGGTGGATGAGCGTCAGGGCCAGGCCCACGAGGACGAGGAAGGCGGTGAGCAGGCGCTGGAAGAGGTGCGTGGCGTGGCCGTCGATGAAGCTGAGGAGGAGGAAGCCTGCGGTGGCGAGGAGAAAACCTGTCAGGATGGGGGTGCGGACGCCTACTTTGTCGGTCAAGTGGCCTGTTTGATTGGGGTTAGTGGTTGGTTGTCTTGTGTGTATTGGTCTTTATTTTTGGGGGGGCAAGAACTCGTGAGGTGCGTGCTTGGAGGTTTGTTTTACCTGTCAGTGGAGCGAAGAGACTTGGTACCGCAATGGTAAGAAAGATGAGGCCCTGGAAAAGTGAGTCCCAGCCGAAGAGGTCTCTTGTGAATAACGGCAGAGTCTGCATGGTTATGAAGTGTCAATCAGACTGGCTGGATCACGCTGATGCGAGGAGAAGAACAGTGGTTGGGAGATTGGATGGAACGATGTCACGCAACTTACACTATCAAAACAGGTGAGCATCGCTGCATTCAGGACCGCCAGAAATAAGCAGGTCAAGACCCTCGGCGAGCCCAACAGGTAGACACCCGAGGGGACATATCGTCTGACTGAGCCATGCTCTGGCTCGGCAGGTTTCGACAAAAGACGGTGCTGCTCCTCCAAAGACTGCTGGTCATTAGTCGGGAAATGCACGTCTGCCTCCCCATGCTCTAGGCCAGAGTCGTCAGCAAGGACGGGAAGAATCGTCCCATATCCGCCATTCTGGCTCAGTCTTGGACGAATGCTCGCAGCCTCGTCGCCATGAGGACAGACACCGTTGGTTTCTGAGCCAATCTGCTGCTGCGGAGGAGGAGGAGGAGGATTCTCAACCATCATGAACCGCAGCACAAGATCAACGAGCAACAGTGCAAACGAAACATAGAACACGGCCTGGTACCCCGAATAGCGATAAATAGCGCCACCCAGCAGCGGTCCGACAATCACAGCGGCCGTCATCCCTGCGCCCACGATGCCGAGTGCGCGGCCGAGCTGCTCGGGAGGAGACTTGTCGACCACGAGGGCGATGCCCACCGTGTGCACAATGGCTGTCGCCATGCCTTGGAGGGCGCGCGCCACGGTGAGCATCGCGAGCGAAGAGCCCAAGTAGAGCAGGACGGTGGCGGCTGTGATACCCACGAGGCCTGAGGTGAAGACGGTGGAGCGGGAGCCGGTGCGGTCGGTGATGTATCCTGCCACGACTTGATGAGGCAAAGCGAGTCGTTAGCAGGAGATAAATTGCCATGAGACTGGACAGCAGTGATAAAATGTAAATTGAGGATATACTGACGTGCAGTGACGAGGCCTGTGGCGCCAAAGACGGCAAGGAAGATGGAAATCCATGTTTGCACTGCAAACGCGTCAGTCAGTTGGATCGATCGGGGCTTCAAAAGAGACTCTAACCTTCATTGTGGGAGAGATTGAACTGCTTGCCTATAGTATTGGGTAGTACTGGGACGATCTATGCAACATTTCTTGTAAGGGAAGAGTTCGTTGGGGATTCGCAAGGTGGGAATGGAGTGGAGGACTCAAGATTAGTTGGCCACTTACGATTCCGTACAAGACATCATCCTGAGATTATTCACAATCAGCCACGGTCTTCTGTCATAAAACATACCAAACCAGCAAAACGTACAGTAAATATAGAGACAACGACCGTGAACGTAATGAAGCCTCTTGATGCTCGGAAGTCCAGCGCCCATGGCCGCTTTTCAGCATGGTCGCTGGCGCAAATGCGTTGCTCTCCGGGCCTGGATGCCATATTTTGTGCTCAAAAATTCTCTCTGGTTCTCGGAATCTCGAGCGTGTCTTGGGTTGAGTCAAGTGTGAATCCTTTCTTTCACTCTGGGAAACGCGAGGGCCAAGGGTTTCGGTCTGTGGTTAACACATGCCCCGGAAGGTTCAATGCTACAGTAATAGTTTGGAAAACCGCGAGTGCAAGTGGGAAAAAGGGGGTTCGAAGCAACGTCTCGGAAAGACAGGTCCTGGCAAGAGAGGGCTCACAAAAGTCTACGTAGAATTACATATTCTCACGTGGCACGAATCTGGGATATATCAGCTCGTCGTACGGCGGCTGTGGCAATTTGGTGGACGCCGTGACCAGGAGTGATCAAGTTGTGGGCACGGAACGGTATTACAATAACGTTATATCTCAAGTCGATAGCCGTGATGAGCCTGTTCTGGCTGTGTGTACGCATCAGCAATTTCGAAAAGCCATTCTTTGAGTGTCACAAAACCATCGTTGCCCTTCCATAATTTACCCACATATTTTCAACATTGCTTCAGTCATACCATAAGACTCTTCAAAATCTGAATATCAAACTATGCAAACAAACAAAGTATCTTGAAGGTGGCCTTTGAAGTAGAAATGTGTGCACAGGGCCTTGCCACGACGGCAAGCCGTGAATTCCTCTCGGCCTTTAAACAGCCTCAGCATAGTACATCAGGGTTGTGCTACAGGGCAACGATCGAGGAAGATGAAAGCAGAGAGTGAACCGCGAGTCAATCGAGTAGCCTCCCGTGGAGCTGTGCCACCTGGTATACGGAGCTTCATGCGGCTCGTAGCCAGATATTGGGCAAGAGATTGGGAGAGGCGGAACGCTGCGCGCTGCGTCAAACCTTTAATCACCCTTCACCCGCACGAATACATTCTATACATGATATTGACTGCCCGAAAGTAAAATCTGCGCACTCATAATTTGAAGATCTGAAGAATATGGCGGCGTCTAAAGACGTCCCATGTGCTATTATTATATGGGATCAAGGGGCGAGGCATCAAGGACTTTGGAGAGTTTGACTTGCTGAACCTACTAAAGGTGTCTTTGGAGTGCTTGAGCTCTGGTTTCAGGGTGTTACTTGTGTGTTTTCGTGTCGCTTAATGGCATATGCTGCGTTGTGTAAGTTAACCACAATGTAACCGGCCGCCCCGCCATTGGCGACCAAAGGGGTCAATTCAAGCAGGAGAAATGAATAGCTGGGGAACAACAAGGAATGTACTTACGAATCTCTCAAGTTGAGACTCTTCGAAATCGAGATGTCCCAGCGGCCAGCAATATTATATGATGCCGAGCTTGCGTTGCCCAGTTGCTGTGGCTCTTTGCTTTGTTTTCGTACACCGATTTCTTTGCTTTGGCATATCCTGTTCAAAATGAGTTCCCTGGATGTCCATAGCCTCAAAGCCGTCTTCACGCCGCGCGAAGTCTTGATCGTTTGCTGCGTCCATCTCGCTATCCTCGCTCTCTGGTGGATCAAGCAGTACTGGGCTGCTCGGCTGCAATTTCCCGGACCACCTGTCAGAAATGTCTGGATTGGGAACCTAGACCAGACAATGAAGCCAGATATTCATGAAAATGTAAGAGTGGTTCCCCCGCAAACATGTGCCGGAGGGATTGCGAGTCCTGCCTGGACTGACTGATGTGTAGTGGAGGAGTTGGCATCGTCAATATGGTCCCATCTATCAAACAGTAAGCAGAATTGGCATTTTCTTTTGAGACGTCCACAGCTTCAATGAATCTCCAATGTTGTCATCGCACTGACTTGTCCATTTGTCACAGTGGAATAGTCTCTTGTCACGAGTGATTTACATTGGAGACCCGGCCATTATCCATGCCATTGCAACGGAAAACTGGGACAAGGCGCGTTCGCAGTATGAAGGTTTTCGGCCCTTGAGCGGCGACGCACTTTTCATGCCCAAAGCCCACAGCAAATGGCTGCGTCAGAGGAAGAGCCTTTCGCCTGCATTTGGTCCGCAAGTGATCCGGATGCAATATGCCACGCTGAGCAAATACATCCATGTCAGTCTTGTCGCGAGCCCATGACAGAGATCAGCAGCTTTCCAGAAGAGCTGGCAGAGTGTGGCCGACTGACTGTCTGCAAACACACCCCATAGGAATTCACGCGCCAGATAGCCACAGCAGCAGGCCAACAGCAGTCTATAGACCTGTCGATGCTCCACGTCCTCCTTACCCTGGACTTTGTCGGTGAAATCGCCTTTGGGAGTGAGCTGCAGGCACTGGCTACTGGGCCCGATTGCCGGATCCTGCAGCTTTTCAAGACAATCCTGCCCGAGCTCATGAAGTGTGGCCTCTTCCCTCTCCGGTCCAAAGTTCCCATCCTCCAGAGCACGCGAGACATGCACCGGGCGATTCAAGAGCTCAAGCAGATGGCTGAGGGAGCGGTGCTGGCCGCGCGCGACGCTGATGTGGCCGAGGGTCCGAAAGGGAAACCCACGCGGCGGATTTTTGAGATATTAGTGAGGTATATACCATTCTGTCTATCTGGCCCAGTCAGTAGTGTTGCCGCCGAATGCTAATCGAGAATATGGCTTGGCTCGACCAGACAAAAAGAGCCCAACGGCAACTACACATTCAACACCAAAGACCTTGTTGATAACTATGGTCGGTTCGATTGCGCATCCCAAGGCACGAAAGGAAATCTTGGCTAATGAATGTATCGGGCTCTAGTCACCTTTCTCGTAGCGGGTGGCGATCCAACAGCACACACACTCAGCTTTGCAGTCTATGAAGTCGTAAGTTCGCCTCCCAGACAAGAGGCACTCTGAAATCGATCTGTTTTTGACGTCTCAATCTCACACTGCGGCTTCCTGTCGCAAACACAGCTTCGCAACCCTGTCGTGCACGCGAGACTCGTACACGAGTTGCGCGAAGCGCTGCCCAATGTCGCTGAATTGCCCACAGATGGGCACATTTCAAAGCTGCCCTTTCTCAACGCTGTCATCAAAGAGACACTACGTTGGAACGGTCCTGGATTTGGCACCTTCAGGACCTGTGCGCGCGACACCCAAGTCTGTGGAGTCACCCTGCCTGCAAAGACAACCCTTGTGCTGTGGAATCCTCAAGGTGTGTGTGTGGCTGTAGTGATTTCTTGCCTCGAATATGGACAGACTGGATCTGGCACCCTCGGCAAGCACGCGGTATGCTGATTAGGATATGGCAGTCCATCGTGATCCCAAGATCTGGGGCTCCACTGCCGACGTCTTCGATCCCTCTCGCTGGCTTGAGCCGGGCTTTCGTCCCCCGCCAGGCTCGTATTTCCCGTTTTCCTGCGGACCTCGAGTCTGTTTAGGTGTGTAACAGCCGTCCTTGTGGCTTGATTCCGCAGTGCTGGAGCCGACACAGCCATGGTGGCCATATATATGCTGACCGGTGCTTGGGAAAATCCCTTCGTCCAGGCCAAGGACTCGCTTTGTTTGAGATTTCCCTTACTTTGGCCACACTGTTCAGGCAGTTTGACTTGTCACTGCCAGACGGGTTTGAGATGGAATTCGACCCGGCATTTACGCTTTGCCCCAAGAACGGGCTTCCTGTTTTTGCAACTAGACGGACGTCGTGAGAGGGGTTATCAAGTGTCGAAGTCGAATCTTGGCTTCAGGTAGCATCCGCTTAGTGGGTTGTGGTCACACTCTTACTCGTTGATGTGTCGAGAGACAAGCAACCAGGCCAGAATATGAATAGATGTACTCTGAATGTTGGAACTCAATCCCTTGTAGAGACCGAGATGATCACCACATATACTGTGAGACTGGCAGGCCACGATACGATCCTCAAACATAAAAGTAGCAAGACATCAACACAACGGCATCCATATCAAATGTATATATAAAGCAGCTCGAACACGTTGACATAGACTGTTGTATTTCAACAGCACTTACATATTATCCTGGTGGCACGCCCCAGCTTGACGATTATTTCCGGCCTGAGAACCACGCACTCGCATCTCACCATCCCGAGAGCCGATGATGCCACTCACTCACTCACTCACTCATCGTGAGTATCCTAATTCGTTACACTGCTCGCTCATCCAGTTTTGAGCAAGTCCTCACTGTGTCTCTATCCTTCATCAAGTAGCTCTAACGGGCGGTATTTCTCATACAGATAGATCACAGCCAACCTCAATAGGCCTGCCTCGCCAACTCCCAACTCTTCACTCCACACATCAAGACTCTCCCTCTCACCTGCTTTGCTCCCCACACAGCAGTCCAGCAAAATGGCAGACCCGTCATCATCATCATCATCATCGTCACCACCCTCGCTGACCCCAGCCAAAAAACCAAACTTCCTCCTCATCGTCGCCGATGACCTCGGCTTCTCCGACCCAGGCTGCTTCGGCTCCGAAATCCACACCCCCCACATCGACGCCCTCGCGGCCGCGCCCGACGGCCTCCGCCTCACAAACTTCCACACAGCCTCCATGTGCTCCCCAACGCGCAGCATGCTCCTCTCCGGCACCGACAACCACATCGCCGGGCTGGGCCAGATGGAGTTCTGGGGCCGCGGCCGCGTCCCGCCCGTGCCCTGGGCCCGCCGGCCCGGCTACGAGGGCTACCTCAACTTCCGCGTCGCCGCCCTGCCCGAGGTCCTGCGCGACCTCGGCGGGTACTACACCTGCATGGCGGGCAAGTGGCACCTGGGGCTGGCGCCCGAGCAGAGCCCCCACGCGCGCGGCTTCGAGCGCAGTTTCGCGCTGCTGCCCGGCGGGGCCTCGCACTATGCCTACGACCCGCGGCGGGCCAGCGATGGCGAGCTGGTCTTCCAGCACTGGGCGAGTCTGTACATGGAGGACGAGCGGCTCGTGGACGCGGGCCGCGAGTTGCCGGCGGACTACTACAGCAGTGATTTCTACGCGACGAAGCTGGTGCAGTTCCTGCAGGAGAGGGAGGCGGACGCGCGCAAGAAAGAGAGGCCCTTTTTTGCCTATCTGCCGTTTACGGCGCCGCACTGGCCGTTGCAGGCGCCTAGGGAGAATGTCGATCGGTACCAGGGCGTGTACAAGGATGGACCGGATGTGTTGAGGGAGACGAGGCTGCAGAGGCAGAAGGAGCTGGGCTTGCTACCGGAGCGTGTCGAGGCGCATCCTGTGGTGGCTGATGGGGCCAAGGAGTGGGAGGCCATGACGCCCGAGGAACAGGCCTGGTCGGCGCGGACAATGGAGGTCTATGCGGGGATGGTCGACCGGATGGACGAGAATATTGGGCGCGTGCTGGAGCAGATTCGCCGGGCGGGCGAGTGGGACAACACCTTTGTGCTGTTTATGAGCGACAACGGCGCAGAGGGGGCCGTGCTTGAGGCGATCCCCATGACGGGCGAGGTGATCAAGAAGACGATCGACAAGGAGTACAACAACGAGCTGGCGAACCTCGGCAACAAGGATTCCTTCATCTGGTATGGCCCGCGCTGGGCGCAAGCTGCGACGGCGCCGAGCCGCATGCACAAGGGCTTTGTGACCGAGGGCGGCATCCGCTGTCCTGCCATTGTTCACTACCCGGGCGCTTTGCGTCCCAGCGGCTCGACCAGTGGCAGAATCAGCACGGCCTTTGCCACCGTCATGGACATCATGCCCACCATCCTCGACCTCGCTGGCATCCCGCTTCCAGGGCCGCAGTTCCAGGGGAGGGAGGTGGTGCCCATCAAGGGCAAGTCGTGGGCTCCCCTGTTGCGCGGCCAGCAGGAGGAGGTGCACGGCGAGGACACGGTGATCGGCTGGGAGCTGTTCTTCCACCAGGCCATCCGCAAGGGGAAATGGAAGGCCGTGTTTATCCCCAAGCCCAAGGGGCCAGAAAAGTGGCAGCTGTATGATCTCGAGAGCGACATGGGAGAGGTTCATGATTTGGCCGAGCAAGAGCCTGCAATTCTGGATGAGCTGGTCAAGTATTGGCTGGCTTATGTGTCGGAGTTTGGAGTGTTTCTGTAAGTCACGTTGACATGGTGAAGAGGAGAGAGTCTGGCTAGATTTCTTGTGTGACTTGACACACTGACATTCACTTTTCACAGACGAGACGAACTGGAAGAGGGCTTCGAACTACCATAGCATTGGCGAGTGTTAATTGGTTGGAAAAATCGAGTAAGCCGAGTATGAAGTTGTCCACAGCCTCATTCCACAGCCCGCAATTTTATGCGCCGCCCTCCCGCTTGGCATACTCGTCCTCAATAGCCTCCTCGTACAGCCGATCTGCCTCGAGCTGCTCAGCCGTCCTCTCTCCTCCGGCTCTGTTGGCCGTGTTCTGTCCTTGCTGCTCCGTGTTTGTTGTAGAGGATGATGTTGGCACCTCGCCAGGCTGGTCTGTGGTTTGAGAAATGGCGGATGGCATGATGGGCGCGATGTAGTTGAGTGAACGAGAAAAATGAAATGATACTTGGTGAGACAATGTTGATGCTGGTTGGTTTAGTGCTTGTAGACGATGTGTGAGAAAGCTGGCATTGATGCAAAGGTCAAAATAACGAGCGATGAAGTAAGCGATGGACAGGTGGACTTATAGACGTTTTCAGAGGCAGCCCGAGTGGCGAAATATTAGTGCCACAGTGCCCGCCAGCCTGCTTGGACTTTTGAGTCGCCCCCATACAAAATAACAGGTGGCCAATGCCAATAAACACCATGAAGAAGAGAATGAAGAAGCAATGCAGCCACTGCATCTTGAAAGCGTATTTGCTCCCAGCGGTCTTGTTTTGAGATGGGCAGTTGGATAAATTTATTAACAATATAGTTCTCCTTGACATCTTTATCTTCATTTCCTCCAGACATGCCATGCCCTCAGACAGATAGACTCCATAACCCAAAAATGCACACACCGAAAATGCCCGTTTCTTGTTGTAGAAGCGAGAAAGGGAGGAACCACAGCACCTCTCTAAGGCAACAAAACGCCTTGCAAATTGACACCGAACTCGCCATGTGAAGCAGGGTTAACACATATGGACAAACAAAAGACCGCCATCCCAAATGCCATCCCTTTCAAAACGAGCGACTCTCGCCAATATCACACACGTCAAAAACCCCCGTCTCCTGTAGGCCCCTCTTCTTCAGGGCCGCCCGCAGCTTGATGGGCGGTTCCATGAGAGGCTCCGTGGTCAGGGACCAGGTGCCCCAGTGGATGGCAAGGGCCCTTTTGCATTGCGTGTCGCGAAAGATATCAACGGCATCCTGCGGGTCCGCGTGCACGGCGGAGAAGAGATAGCGCGGCTTGTAGGCGCCAATGGGAATCAAGCCAACATCAAAGGGCCCGCGCAGCTTGCCGATTTCCTTGAAATCTGGATTGGAGGGAAGGTGGGCGTATTTGGCGCCATGGTCGTCTTCATCGTCGGGTAGCTGCGGCACTTTGCGGTAGCCCGTGTCGCCGCCGAAATAGATGGACTTTGTCAGCGGAGCGGAAGCAGGGCCGGTGGATTTGACGCCCCAAGAGCACCACAGGGTGCGATCCGAGTCGAGCGAATAGCGGGACGAGGTGTGCTGGGCGGGCAGACAGGAGACGGTGGCCGTTATGGTCTGGCCCTCGTCCAGTTCGACAGTCAGACTGGCGTCCTCCCACCAGTCCATCTCGGTCACGTTGGGCAAGCCTGAATCGCGGAACCAGTTCGTCAGACCCAGACCGACAAAGTAGTGCGCGTGAGGGAACTTCTTTTTGATCTCCTTGAGGGTGGCTGTGGACAGATGATCGTAGTGGTTGTGAGAGATGATAACAGCGTCGACATGGGGGAGGTCGGCTATGGCACAGGCGCGACGAGTGTAGCGCTTGGGACCGGCAAAGGTGAAGGGCGAGCAGCGGTCCTCCATGACGGGGTCAAAGAGGACGCGCAGGCCGGATGGAAATTCCGTGTAGTGGCAGGCATGGCCGAGCCAGGTGGTGCGCAGCTCCTTGGAGGCAAAACGGTTCTCGAGAAAAGTCGGGGCCTGGACGTCCACCAGCTTCTCTCCTGGCTTGGGCGCAAAAGAGCGCAAGCTGCCGTCAAGATGACCCCTTGACGAGTAAGGGAAACCACAAAGTTAGCGAGGTTTTGTCCTGATTCGGGAGAATGTGACTCTGGGCAACATACTTGAGCAGGATGCGTTGAACGTCCCACTGGCTATAATCCTTTGTGCCTGACGGGTGAGGATTCCGATAGTGGCTTGTCGAGCCGTCCTTTGCCTTGATATGGTGCGGCTTATTGGCGGCGCTGTCGGGCACGGCGCCCAAGGTTGGGCTGGTCGCAGAGACCGAATATGGCATGGCGGCGCGGGCGCGAGGATGACTTTTGGCAGCAGCAGTGCGCAGCAGTGGGTGCCGCAGGGAAGGCCGGGAATGGGCCACGAGGAACGACATGAATGCGGGCAAGCGAGGTGTGGTGCGCCTTATGTATGCCTGCTCGTTGCTTGTCTTCCTCCTCTTCCCCTTCTTTTTCTCCTCTTGTTCTTTTTTCTTTTTCCGCTTTTTGATCCTGCTGGTATGAAGCAGCTAAAATCCACTAATTCCGGCGGCACGACTGTGGTAGTCGGGCGCGTCGAAGCCGATCGGAAGGATTACATACCGTGTGGCTGCTCGCATTCGCATATTTGTCTGCTGAGCTCTCGTTATCGTGGCTGCGGCAGACGGAGGAGGCAGGCCTGTGATTGATGCTGGCCATTGCTGGGATCCATCGATGACGCTGTGACTTCACTGGTTGCCTCGACTCTCCCATTTCACCCACGATGCTTGCATGTTTTGCAAAGCGAGGTACCATGTACTACCTATGTACCAAAGTATATCGGCGGCCAGGGCGGGGCGGGGTATCTCCGTGTCCGGCTCCGTTTTCAACTCCGCAAGTGCGGTTTTCACCAAGCAATCTTCAACAATTCGTTTTGCCCTATGGCCTTGAATACATACACTTACTGAATACCCAACCACCGCCATTTCAGGAGATGATGTTTGACATCTGGAACACGGCTTGCAGAGAAGCAACATAATATACAAAGCCTGCAGCTCCTATCAGACCATATACTCGCACAACACTTACTCTGATGCCTAGCATTGTACTTCTGTGCTATATGCAACATGATCAAGCCCATTGGAAGGTAGGTCTCTTGGGCATAAAATCCAGCAAAACATCAAAAACTAAGACAGACAAATCAACGGCGCTTGTGCAGTTTTAACATGCTATGTGCACAACCGCTGAATAAGCACCGAGAGGATTATTAATCACACGTCCATAAATATGCACCACTATATACATAGTAGTACAACAGGAAAGCTTCAGAAAGCTTTCTTTAAGTCTATGAAGGCAAGACGCTCTAGCTGTAGATCACACTCAATATTATGTACCTGCAACTCAAAGGCTGTAAGCCGCAGTAATACACCTTTGAATACACTTGGCATGTAAAACTATAATATACTATGTACATGCCAGCACCAACTGATTACACGAGCTGAGCACCCATCAAGTTTCTGTCTTCCTAATCAGGCATCTTCCGAGGTTTCTTAATAATCAAATGGATTCATATAGAAGGACTCTCTACCAACCCCCGCTAAACTGGGCCTCACCCTGATATCATTCCGGGCTCTTCTGCGCAGCAGCGAACCTTGTACTCTGCCCTACAAAATTGTACCAACAGGTACTTGTACTTGAAAGGTCCTTGAAGATAGCACCCCTCCTCATTCATGATTGCAAATCAGTCTTTTTGTGCACAAACCCAATTTGACACTATTCACTTGTACCTATACAAGACGAAACAGGCCAAAAATAAAGGCAGATTATACTACTCACTTTGTATAAGAGGTACCACATTGAAACATGGCACACCTCACACTTCGCACCACCTCAAGAATAAGAGGCCCTTCTTTCCCCTCATCTGCTGTTCCTCCTTTTATCAGATCATTTCACCACCACCACCACCACCACCACAACTCTCACCTTGTCTCCTCAACAACAAACAGATCTGTACATTCACCTCCCACTAAACTCACCCACTTGCCTTCTCCTCCATCCTTCTCCTCCTTATCCACCTTCAGCCGTTCCTACTCCAGCGATACCGACGACAATCCCACCAGCGCCATGTCGACGCCCTCAGAACCAACAGGCCTCATCGCCAAGGAAGGTCTCGAACTCCTCACCTTTGGCACACCAAACGGCTACAAAATCACCATCTTTCTCGAGGAACTCAAGGCCCACTATGGCTCTGGCTCGGGCTCGGGCTCGGGCTCGGGCAAGTTCCCCCAAATCACCTACCAAAGCGTCAACATCCTGAAGAACACCCAAAAGGAACCCTGGTTCACAGCAGTCAATCCCAATGGCCGCATCCCCGCCCTCGTCGACCATGACCGCGGCGGCTTCGCCGTCTTTGAAGGACTCGCCATTTTGACCTACCTCGCTCGTCATTACGACCCGGACCATGTCTTTAGTTTTCCAGTCGACAGCGATGATTATTCTGTTGCCGAGCAGTGGATTTCGTGGCAGCACGGTGGACTGGGACCTATGTAAGCGGACCCCTCTTCTCCTTTCTATCTCTGTCAACTCTTTATCTCACACTCTCCAAATCCCCCTCTACCTTTACTCAATCAAATGCTCAACCTCTTCCCCCCCCCCCCCCGGGCCCAAAAGAAATACCCAACACAGCTCACACCACATCAGGCAAGGTCAAGCAAACCACTTTCTCCGATTCGCCAAGGAAAAAATTCCCTACGGCATCCAGCGCTATGTAGGCGAAACAGAGCGTCTTTACGGCATCCTCGACGCCCGCCTCAAGGACCGAGACTATGTCGCCGGCCCGGGCCGCGGCAAGTTCTCCATTGCAGACATTTCCATTCTTGGCTGGGCAAACATTGCCCTGTTGTCCGGCATTGATATTGACAATTTATTCCCCAATGTCGTCGCTTGGTTGGACCGCTGCTTGAGTCGTCCTGCTACCAAGCAAGGCTTCTCCATTCCTAGCGCGAGCTCGTTCGTCAATGAGGCCCTGCGCAACAAAATCAGCAGCGACCCGGAGGAAAAGCGCAAGGACGATGAGATCAAGAAGCTGTTGGCAGACGCAAAGGCCCAGTACAACTACAAGTACAGCTCGCCTTGAGAATCCGTCTCATGGCCACCCAAAGCACATGAATCTACTTGACAAGCCATACATCCAATGCTGGAATGAATAATTAACACAATACTGATAATCTCTTTGTTCGTTTTCATTCGCATTCTGAATTTTTTCTAAAAAAGGAGATGGTAACCCAACAATAAACAAAACAACAGCAACAACGTGACATGACATACAAGAACGATGCAAAACAATTTCCAGGCCTCGTTCGTTCCACATACCCATTAATTTGCAAAATGCAAACGCCCAAGCCGTGTCGCCGCGTATTCAGTCCCTCCCGAAACAGAACAAGGTAATCCGATAGACAAGAAACACACAAAACAACAAACCATACTTTTTTTTTTCTTCTGATGGACCGCCAGCACCGATTGACCAGGCAGGCAGACGCCCACATTACAGATAGTCATGGCATATAAAGACTTTGCCCAAGTGCTACACATTCACATCGCCCAATCCATCCGCGTGTCTTAGAGCGGCCGAGTTGCCTCAAGTCGAAGGAGCCAAGATCGGAGGGTAGTGTGACACATCTATTGATATCAGGTCCTGCACCGCGCGGGTTCAGGGAGTACATAATGAGATGAATTACCAGTAGCGGCGATCATAATCGCGTGGGGGGTAAGCCCCGTCCCGAGGGTATCCAGCATCACGGGGAGGAACATCCCGAGGCGGCGGACGGTCGTAAGGAGGGCGGCCATTCATGTAAGGGTCCGGAGGAGGGTAATCGCGACGGTAAGGGTCGTCGTAGCGGCCTCGTGGAGGCGGGTAGTCATCGATGGGCCCGCGGCGGAGAGGAGAGCGGTACCTCGGGCGCTCATCATAGTAGCCCCTGCGTGGGCTTCTTTCACGGTATCCATCACGGTAGGGGTCGTGGCGTGGGCTGAATCCGCCTGGGGGCGGGCCGCGGCGGTCCCAGTCATCGCGCATCCCATAGGAGCGACGACCGTTGGGGGAACGAGATCGACGATCTACACGAGGGACATCGGGCTGGGCCTAGACAATAGATGAGTATGCAAAATACAAGATAGTCAAAGGCAAGGGTAGAGATTGGCCTACGTTGGCAACGCATGTGACGCGGTGCTCCTTGAATTCGCGACCATCAAGAGTCTCCACGGCCTTTTTCAAGTCCGCGGCAGTCTCAAATTCAATGAATCTAGTCCTTGTGTTAGCGCACGCCCTCCCTGTCCAGAAGGACCCATGACAGTGACAATTACTGACCCTTCGCCGTTTGAGTTGCGGCCTGTTTCCGAAAAGACGACCTCGCAGCCAGATTGGCGAGCAAAGTCCTTGAGGTCCTATGTCCAGAAAATCCACGTAAGTTGTAGTCCAGGACGGAGGCGGGACGCGATTGTTTTCAAGGCCCACGGTATCCCAGTGTGCAGCTTTTCCTCAAGCAGCAACAAATTCCAGAGACATCCAAGAGTGACCACAACTTCTGGAGCTGCGCGCATAGATACAAGACGCAGAGACATCTGACGCCAGCTCTCAAGCAATCCAGGACTCGTAACTAGCGATAGCGGATGGGAGACCAGAGGAAGACACACTTGGAGTCGTCCTAGGAAAAGAGACATTGGCGCAGTGAAGTTGGGTGCAGAGAAAATCCAATATGCCACAGAAGCCGAAGGGGAAAACCTTATCCAAAGACATGGGCGGTCGCTGCGAGGGGTATCCATGAATCCGGTAGCAAGGAAGATGAGGAAAGACAGACCTGCCAACTGGTATCGGTGGGAAGACCACTAATTTGCATGCGATGCGGGGTGCGGCGAGGACGGGGAGGGCCGCGCTCGTGGGGAGGATAGCCACCTTCGCGAGCATGGCGAGAACCGCGGGCAAATTGGACGGTCAAGCGCTCGCCCAACAGGTTAGATCCATCTTTGTTGTACATGTATTAGCCAGGCTCAGTAGGGGTCGGCACGGTGGTGGTAGTTGGTGGATTCCTTGGAGGAGGACGACATACGGAAGGCTGCGGCGCACGTTTTGAGGTTAGCCATCTATCGGCGACAAGGACGCAAGAGCGAATGCGCGTGGGAGGATTGCCAATGACTTGAGGAAATTGGAGAGGTCATAAAAGACCAAAACCTAAGTCCAACCAGACCAGGAAAAGAGAATTGGAACATACCTGGAACAACGTCACGGGCGTCCATGGCATCCTTGTACTCGATGAAGCCGAAGCCGTTCATCAGCTTGATCTCTGTAATCTCCCCGGTGCCATGGGCGCCAAAATGAGACTCGATATCGGCCTTGGTGACTATCGTCAAGGAGAGCAGGCAGCAGTCAGTGCAACGTTTCAAAATAGACCTGCTGTAGGCGCAAGCAGGTTGTGGCGCATCATCGTCGACACGATGAGGCTGCTGGGTGCTTACCATTGCGAGGCAGATTGCCCAAGTAGAGGCGGGTGGACGACACCTCATTCATGGTTGCTGATGACAGGTGCTATTTGGTGCTGCTGAGTCTTGTCGGTCTGTCCAGGGTTAGGTCAAGCGACAGGAAGTGGTTGAGTGCAAGGTAGGCATAAAGGTGAAGCCGCAGGTCCACCGCGCACTGCAAGAACAGGGTGTTGATGGGAGCTGGCGCAGGAGCTGAGGGGAGCTGGAGCTGGGAGGTGGCTGAGTTTGAGGAGAAGCAGGTGCTCGCCACAAACAAATCACAAAACAAGGAAGGGCAAGGCAAGGCAAGGCAAGGCGTGTTGGTCAAGGTTGAGCTCGGCTGGCCTGGACTTTTAGGGTGCTCCAGGTATGTACTGTGTAAAAGCAAAAGACGTGGAATGGGAAAAGTTCCTTGCATCGAGCGAGCGGGCTGGTGCCGAGTGGGGAAGAAACGAACCGTGACGTTGACCAGGGCGAGCGCACAGTCTTCCGGTGGTCCTGTGAAGTTGGCGTGGGACGAGGCTCGAGTTTTCCAAGCCGCTAGACACAGGGCGATGGTAGTCGTCGAGCTTTGGTCTCGAAATGGCGCACAGAGCAGCACGCGACAGTGTGCGAGGGTGATGTGGGTGGTGCGTGATGAGCAGGAAGAACGAAAAAGAGAGAAAGAAAGAAAGGTAAAAGGCAGAAAGAGGTATAAGCAGCAGGGGCCCTGGAAGACGGGGCAGAGAGTTGTAAGGGAGGGGCTGGTCGGGCTGCACTTCAGGTGCTGCTTTAGGCCTGGTTCAGATGTTCAGGCTAGTCCTGCAGTGGCCTGTAGTGGCTGTAGTGGCTGCAGTGTGCCACGGTTGGGCACGCCCGGGACGGAGGGGCCCGGATTCAGCAGAGCCTCCCTCTACCCCAGCCTGCCCAGCGTGTTCGGCAGTCTGCAGCTTCAGGCGGGGAAGGCAGCGGGCAACAGTGGCCTGCAGGTGCTGACCAGGGCTGACCTGCAGCGACCCTGGCTCGGAAAGAGCCTGAAGGGGGGAGCCACCCAGGCCACCATGTATTCTGTACTATGGTAGTGCAGCAATCTGGGGTGCGTGCATTCCGTCTGGGTCTTGGCACCCGACCTGCAGGCAAGGTGTGGACAACCTTGGAAGTACAGAAGTACTGAAGTGCATACGTACTCAGTGCTTACCTGAGTACCCAGGTACTTCCAACATATAACCACCAATAACCACCCTCATCAACATCTCGACACTTTTATGATCCTACACAATTCTAAATGCCGTGTATGATTTTGTGTACGTGGTATAACAAGCACCATCAGATCATGCTCGAGCTACTATGTACCGCAACGTCCATCCACAGCCGATCGATCCTAGTCCCCCGGTACACACTGTGCACAGCACTTAACTCGGTTCAACGGTGACAAGAAAAAGCTATTCGCCTACTATGTAAGCCGACAACTGCCCTCGTTTGCCCTGTGCAGATCTGGCCGAGGATCGCAGAACACAGTACACCAATGAGAGAAAGGGTTATATGAGGCTGTACCGTCTGTACATTTGCGGTAGCCATCTGTAGCATGGAGCTTTCTCTCCGTCTGATGCCACAAACAGCACCTCGTTGTAAGCACTCTTACACGCGCACAAGCGGAACAAGCACGTGCGTGGAACCGGAACACCACACAGATCTCCTTCATGTTTTCCTTTGGTGACTTTCAAAATCGGTTGTGTTGCCATGTGTTGCAACGCGTACTCTCTCCTTTCGATGACAGACATCAAACCCATTCAAACATTAGGCTGTTCTAGCTCGCTCCACGCCGCGCTATGCCATTCAGTCCAGCATCAAGTCAAACATACAGTGTATCGTCCCTATCGTTACCAGCACATTAATGTTCATCAAAGAGTATATCAATAAGCTCATCCATGACTGTGAATGCAAGATGCGTACTGTTATGATAGATTAGCACCTTGAGCCATGAAATGACCGACCCAAACGATGGTCAGAAAAGGAAGGGAGAGGGGGGGGGGGGCCAGACCACAAACTTACTTGAGTCTGGCGTTATTAAACGTAGCAAAAAGCCTGCGGCTTGCGGCCTGCGCGTTCACCCTGCCCACAACGCTCCCTGCAAGATCCGGCACCAGTGTGGCCAGCATCAAGCTCGCCTCGCGCCGCGTATTTGTCTTCTCCATCTTGGTCCGCGCCTTTTTGCCCTCCCCAAACGTCTGTCCGCCAGGCCAAAGGCTGTCCTTTAACAGCGCAATATATTTCAGCACCGCCTCCTCCTGCACGAGCATGCGCACATTGTCGCGCAACTTGCGTTCAATGGTGCCGCCCAGCAGCTGGTGCAAGACCACCACGACTGCACGACCGCGCAGCCAGTTGGCGTTGCTGCCCCTATTGAGCTCAAAGACTTCGAGGAAGATGTCGCAGATGGGTTTGACAAAAGGCTCGGCTTCCATATGCTCGCGCCCTTCAAACGCAGCCAGTTCAGCTTCCGCTTCTGCTGCCGTCGCAGCGTCTGAGGAATTGGCTGCAGGGTCGACCAGATTCATGGAAGGGCCCAGCGTATTGATTTGGCTTGTCGCGGCCGCTATAAGATTCTGCCCAGCAGCAGATAGTTGGTCCAGCACCGGTATGCTGCCCAGTATGTCCTCAACGCCGTCCGTAACCGAGTCGTAAAATCGTGTCATCATGTCCTTTCGATCCTCCTCTTCCAAATGGTCTCCGCTAGGCTTGATAGCGCTTTGGGACAAGAATGCTCGGAGATCTCGGCTGCGACAAACATCTGGAAGAAGCAAGATTTCCCGAAGGTACTTTTCCAGTGCTTGTCGGCGCTTTTGCAGAAAGTCAGACTGCAGCTTCATCACCACCCGCCGCCTCGGGAAGTCCAGATGACGGACAGAAGGGTATTTGGAGCGGAGCCTCTGGTGCAGCTCGTGAAATTGACTGTACCGGCGCGTAATGAGCCACGAGGCAGCAGGCATCTTCTCTCCTGCATTGCGCGATACCTCGATAACATAGGCTGCATACTCCCTGCCATCGCTTTCATGACCCAGCTTGACATTCTTGATTCGAACCGCTGACCTGCCATAGAGGCTGTTGTCGCTCTCTTGTACCACATACTGCTGTCTCTGTAGTTCTTTCCTTCGGATTTCTCTATCCAAGCTAGCCTTCGATTTGCGCAAGATTCTAAGTTCAGCAGTGTTGTTGGTAAGCTCAGCCTTTCTCAGCAACGAGTCTACAACAGCCCCCTGCGTCTCGAGCTTATCGATGTCATTGGTGAGGGCCGTAATAGCCTCGGCAAGCCCAAGATCTCCTGGCGCTGCCTCGTGAATATCGTCCATGTCATCCTTCTTGGTGGGGCTTTCCGCGTCGTCGGGGTCGTCAGAGAGGTATCGGTCCTCGTCTCCAAACAAGTCGTTGTCTACAAACACACCAATACGCGAGGCCGCGCTCACGAGTCCCAAGGATGACAAACTAGGCTTCTCGGGTTCTTTGCCGTTGCTAGGGCGTCCAATGTCACCCTGGCCCTTTTTGGACGACGTTTCATTGTCGGAAAACATGCCAGAGTCCACGTCGTCGTCGCCAAAGAGTGATTGTCGTAGATCTTCAGAAGTGGGTGGCCGGGTATCTTCTAGAATATTATTTAGAGCTTCTTCCATTGCAGCAACAACCTTTCGATCAGGAGGCCGTGGACCCTGGCTTTGCTCTAAACTGGCCACGCTGTCTGCAAGTCCGTCCTGCTCAACTTCTTCGTCGTCGAATAGTGAAGTTGGTCGATTCTCGTCAAGCGACATTCGCATTTCACTCGTCCTTCGTGCATCCAACGATCTTCTTGGCTCTAGCAGAGCATCCAAATTGCTAGGCTGGCCTTGATGGTGCGCCAAAAGATCTGAAGACGAACCTGCGTGTCGGGTTTGCAGTTTTTGGTTGAGTTTTGGCGCCAGCCTAGAAAGCGGTGCCGGTTTACCTGAGAAATAAGTTGTCCCTCGGGACAAAGCAGGCGGTGAGTGACTTTCGAGCGGCAGTGTACTGGGACGGTTGCTTTGGGAGTAGCTCTTGGAGGTCTCTTCTGCCGCGAGACATTTGTACCAGAGGTCTGATTTCTTGAAGTTGCTGAAATGCTGCGACTGCATCTCTTCCAGTACGGCATGCTGTGCTCGCAGGATGGCCTTACGAGCTCTATAATATTGCTCTGGCGTCGCGGCTTTTCCTGCCTCGAGGAACTCGCGCACCGTTCGTTTCGACGACCCTGGTACCTTTAGCTCCGGTTTCAAAAGATATGCCTGCTCAATCTGAGCCAAATCCTGCCTGTCTGAGTTGGTCCAAGGTGGGAGGGAAAGAGGCAAATGGTCGTCGTCGTCGTGTCCTTCCTCCTCCAGGGGATTGCGGAACCCGTCGACGACGAGCCAGAATTGGACGAGGCTCATAAGCTGCAATCTGTCCATGTACTCCATGAAATAGGACAGGCCCGAGGCATCTCGCAGCAGCTCCGCAAGAGAAGCATTTTCGAGCTTGGATTCTGGTGTAGCGACTTGGTTTTGGGGCAACGTAAGGGATGTGCGATCTTTGCCAGCGGCAAGAAGCTGTACTCTCTGGTCTAACAGCCTCTTTCCCATATCTAGTCGTCGCAAATAGACTGGATCTTGTCCTTCCTGCTGAGAATCCCTCTTAAGCTGGCTTGTGACCTCGCTTCTGAACCGGCGCGCATCGGACAAATTGGCGACCTTGCGAATGGCCCTCACGAACCTCTCAAATCTCCTCTCGCTATCACCAGCGGCCAGTCGCGGGAATGCAACAGGCTTGCCAGATTTGGGCGCAGACGGCGCATGTTCATCCAATGCCGCACGCAGCTTTCTGACAGTCGAACGATCCTGCAACATATTTCTCCCAAAGTTCTCCATGATTTGATTCCACGTATCAGGGTCGGAGAGGATTTGCAGGACCGGGGAGAGCACTGCGCATGCAACAATCTCTCGGATTATGGTCGCCACAGCTCGGCTGTTGAGTATGCTGCCCGGAAGCACATGAGGTAGAACCCTTGTTGTAATCTGCCGAAGGTAGTCCTGCTGTGTGAATTTCAAATCGGAAAACGACAGAGTCGCAGCGGGGTGTAGCTTGCCGTCTCGGTATTTCGACGCAATGGCTAGGTCTAACTCTTCCGACTCGGTGACGGAACGGTTGAGCTTGCGGCCTCGAACAGCCCGCTCGGCTTCGTTGAAGTCTCGAAAATGCGCCGTCATGATGGGGACCAGTCGCGTGGTCAGAACCTCAGGCAGGTCGACCTGGAAAAGGCGGTCACGGATGTTCTCGAGGGCGCATCGGATCGCTTTGTCGACCTCATTTCTGAATACTGGGTTGGGACTGATTTTCGAGGACCAAGACCAGATGAAGTCGCGCGTCATGAGGTCGAGGACTTCATCTAACGCACCCGAGATGTTAGGCGAAGCGGCGTAGAGGGGCTGCTTGACAAAGGTCTGGCGCTTGCGCAACGCAACGCTTTCAATGCGCCATGCTTCTTTGCCCAGAAACTTGGGTCGACTTCGCAGACCCGGTACTCTCGTGGTCTCGGTGAGATTCGAGGGCTTCGAGAGCACCAGCGAGGCTGCGAGTAACAGCAGAAGGGCGGTCACGAAACCTGCGACGAAGGCATGGCCAGCCCAGCGAATCGCGGGAATCCAATTGGTCGCATAGCCCCAAGCGATAAAACTGGCGATTCCGGCAAGAATCACATCTCTTGCCTTCAGGGCCATAATCCGTTCAAGGGTGGTGTGTTATGCAAATGGCGCCGCATATTTCAGTGGTAGCGGATGTCTGATGTTGGATTGGGACGAGTGTATGGCTGGCCGCTAGGGTATGATGCTATTTCAAAGGGAAGAGGCAGGGGGAAGGCTTATCGATTGTGTGTACGGTATACTATGCACATTATGGGTGCTATAGCGTAGGACCGATCCGATAGCAGGGTTCTACAGTGTCGCTGAGATGCCAAACTCAGGCCTGCAGACAAGTGACATTGATAGTGCATCCGGGTACTTTAGCGATGTATGTACTTCAGCCACAGGTCGGATTCGGATTCCCAGCAATGGATATTAACAATGTCCTTCCCTCTTCCACATTCTCACCACGAGCAGCAGTGATTGTACATAGTCCGCCGATTATGACAGGCTTTCTTTTCCAATTACAGATAAGAAACCCATGCGACACTGCAAGCTAACGTGCATAGTATCTTCACCACGGAGGATCCTCCAACCGCCTATACAGCGCCACAAACTTCTCGCCATGATTCCTGGACACCTTCTTGCTCTCCTCTGTTTCGGTGCTCATGATCTGCACACACTCATCAGCCTCCTGTTCCTCCAATGGCACTCTCTCGAAGGCAGGATGCGCCTCAAAATGCGAAACCATCCATTCGTGCAGGTCCTTGACATCTGTGATAGTGTAGACGATGCCGCCAGGCCTCAACACGTATGCATACTCCGAGTTGAGCTGCGTCGACACGATACGCGCCTTGTGCTTTTTTGCCTTGAAGTGCGGGTCAGGGAAGCATATAAAGATCTTGGAAAGCTGCGCCTTTCGGAAGAAGTTGGGCAAGAACTTCATTGTGTTTGCGCGCAGGCACGCAATGTTCTGGTAGTCGTTCTTGTTTTCAAGTCTGCTTTGGTTCCTCAGTGCGCGAATCTTGTCCTCGACAAACTCCAAGACAGATGTTCTGATTTCCAGCCCTACAACACTTTATTAGTATCGCTTTTGGCCACGGGTTCCCTTCCTAACGAGGAACCTATACGAGCAACGAACCTAGACATAGGGTATCTGGCATCAAAACGCCCAGCGCCATAAGCAACCCGCCATAGCCGCACCCAATGTCGGCTACCTCCACGTTCTTAATAAGTTTCCTTGGTGTCTTGACAACTTTGACCGCCTGACCATTCTCCTCGGTCGCAGTCACCATTTCAGGGGCTGTCTCTTCTTGGCCTGGCTCTACATAAGCCGGGTACATCTCCGACCAGTCCATCATATCAGGACATGTTGGGCTGATTGAAGGGTCAGCATGGTCTGTATTTGTCACTAATAGTGAAGAGACCAATGAACTCACTATACAAGGTTGTGGTCGGAGAAAGGGTTGGCATGCGCTCTCTGTCTAAAGAACTTCTTCCTGGGCAACTCGGTCGAGTCCTTGTCGGCTCGGTGCGCCGTACGATATGCCTCGCGCTTTTGGCGCTTTGGCGGCGGACCGGCCGAGCTTTTGTTGACCTGTGACATTTGCGACTGGTTATACTACTTTCTGGTGTGATGTGTAAACAAGCGAAGTGGTAAAGGGTGACGAGGTTGCTGGTTCGAGGTTCGATTCTTCACCGTCACAAGCTCAAGTGAGGCTACAAATTTGGCGGACAAGGTGAAAAGTTCGTAGGGCTGTCTGCCACTCGGAGTGCGCTGAGAGAATAAGTATCCAGTACCTGAAGCAATTACTTTTTGTCGAGCAGATTAAAGTACTCAGTACTCAAGCACAACTTGCTGCTACACTGTAACGGAAGGTAACGCATTGCTTGCCGCCTGCTCAGGGGTCTGCATAGTGCTGCTGCTACTATGTATAGCGGGGTTCTCTACAGGCAACTGCCCCGCGATCGGCCTTGAAGCTCTGTGTAATGATAATAACCTTGGGGAACCCATTTTCTCAACTTCGCAACCTCCTCATTGCACAGCCACCTCTTCGATCCCACTCGCTACACTCCCCAACGGAGACCCTCTCAACCAAACATCTCAACTGACTCGAAAGTTGATAACAAAGATGGCCTCTGCCAAGACAGTCTACATTGGCATCATCGGCGCCGGCGGCGTGGGCAAGTGTTTCATCAACCAGCTCGCCCAGCTCGCCGTCCGCCGCCCAGATCCAAAACTCGTCCTCTGCTACATTGCGACATCCAAGAAATCACTCTACCACGCCGACTACAAACCCATCGATATCGCCTCCTCCGTCAACGAGCTCAGCACCGCTAGCGTCGGTACCCCGCCCCCTCTGCCCGAGGTCGTCAAGTATCTGTCATCCGTCCCCCCGGGATCCAAGTCCATCCTCATCGACAACACCTCCTCACAAGACGTTGCCGAGTCGTACCCGCTGTTCCTAGGCAAGGGTGTGTCTGTGATTACGGCCAACAAGAAGGCCTTTTCAGACAGCTACCAGCTGTGGCAGGATATCTTCTCCGCCGCGGCCGCTAGTGGCGCAAAGGTCTACCACGAGTCATCGTGCGGCGCAGGCCTGCCAGTCATCTCGACTATCAAGGACCTCGTTGACACGGGCGATGAGGTTACACGCATCGAGGGTGTCTTCTCTGGCACCATGTCGTTCCTGTTCAATTCGTTTGCGCCGACAGAAGGGTCGGGCGGAAAGTGGAGCGCTGAGGTCAAGAAGGCAAAGGAGCTGGGTTATACGGAGCCGGACCCACGGGACGACCTGAATGGTTTGGACGTGGCACGCAAGTTGACGATTCTTGCTCGGCTGGCCGGGCTCAAGGTCGAGTCGCCCACAAGCTTTCCTGTACAGAGCTTGATTCCTAAAGAGTTGGAAACTGTGGCTAGCGGCGATGAGTTCCTCGAGAAGCTGCCCGAATTTGACGCACAGATGGAAGAGGTCAAGACGGCGGCGGAGAAGGAGGGAAAGGTGGTGCGTTTCGTCGGCAGCATCGACGTGGCTGCGGGCCAGGTCAAGGTTGGCTTGGAGGAGTTTGATCGGTCGCACCCCATTGCGGCGCTCAAAGGCTCCGACAACATTATCAGCTTTTACACGAAGCGCTATGGAAACAACCCGCTCATCATCCAGGGCGCAGGTGCGGGTGGCGAGGTCACTGCCATGGGGGTGACGAGTGATTTGCTCAAGGTCTTGTCCCAGATATAACATGTTTTTTGCAGTACATTATCGAGAAACTAGCGTAACTCTTGCAGAGCAGAGCAGAGCAAAGCAAAGCAAAAAGCACCGCAAATAAAATAAGGAAAGAGAAAGATCAAACACCACAGACAAAAGATTCTCCTCCCAAACGGAGTGATCACATCAACTTATCAAACTCCGTGCTCTTTCGTACTCGAGGTATCCCAGTATCCTGATGCGCCGTGCTGTGTATCCCAGTAACGCTCTTTGTAGTAGTTTATCATGTCGAAAAGAAGAAAAAGGAACAAGATCTGAGTCGGCTAAGGCAAAGCTTTGCTTCTATCGCGCGTACGCTGCTGTTTGGGCGTCAACAATTTCCAGATCGAAACCCAGCTAGAATGTCGACACAGGGTGACTGAGCGATTCGCGTCTTCGTCGGCTTCGGGGGTTGGTCATGGTGGCAGGGAAGACGAGGCGGTAGATCCAGAGGATAAAGTCAAAGGCTATCAGCACGACAATCGGTGTCCAGAAGGAGAGCGCAAGCGTTATCTGTTGTTTGAAAGAACCAATCTCAAGGTTAGCCACTCTGTGCACTATTCATAGTGGGAAGACATAGATGGTATAAATTGACTAACAAAGAACCACGAAATAATCCTGATTATCCACGAATATGAATCCGAAATGACAAGCAACTCGGTCATTCTAGACTCAAGGACGGCGGCAACCTCGTGAAGAGAGAGCATGTCGAATGACTGCGGGACGTGCATGCTTGATGAGGCCAATCAAGTGTAGAACAAGGCTGTGGGAAACGAGGACTGAGCTCGCCGTCCAACGAGCTGTCGTGTATTCTCGTCTTGCTGTGCGTGATATAACAATCGTGGGCGCTACCTTGGTAGTCCAATATATCGTGATGGATCGTATGTGCTTGTAGAGAGTTGGAATTAGAGGCGAAATAAACGAGTTGGCGGCGCGAGCCCACCACCAAGAACGAAGCCACGGTGCGAGAAACAGATTTGTTGAACAGCGGGTCGCCGGTGAGCAAAAGAGTGGTGCGAGCTGGGTTTATAAAAGCACGACTGGTAGCAAGAAGGACGATGGACTGGCAGGACTCCTGGAGCAAGGGGAGAATAAAAGAAGCCGAGGGAGAATGACGGGATTCCAAAAATTTGGGCCTGGAGAGGGAATGTGTATTATTAGCTTGTGATTACATATAGCAACGAACCCACTACCAGTACTATGTACCTTGGCCAGCTTCCCTAATGCTAGCTTCTTTTAGAAGGGGCTTCAGCTGGTTCGGCTGCTGCGGAAGGAAAAAATGGGGAGCCCTGTCAGGCGTCGTCAGGCCCGTACCGAGGGTCAGCCCAGTCAGTGCAGAAGGAAAGTACCTTTTTCGTAACAATCAACAAGCACTACAAGTACATGCCTTTCTCGGAATCCCCCATTCTCCACCGTCAACTCCACGCATCGTCAGATCAGTTGACTGGACGTACCTCAGCACCAAGTCCGGTATCCGCTTTGATTTCCGCGTCTGGCGACTTGAGTACGTTGCAAATACCAAAGTACCTGCCTCTTGAGTCTGTCTGCTGGATCATGCCACAAGATCCAAACCTCTACGGCCAACGCGCGCCAAAGCGCCAAAAGAAGGCCACCGCACTGCCCTCGTCGCTCGCCTTTTCCTCCGAGCTGGCTACGCTCATCAGTAGCGCAAAGTCGACGACATCGTCAGCCTCGCTAGTTGCGGGCTCAACTGCTTCTCCAAATTCCACCACACAGGCTGCCCGCCCACGCCCATCCAAATCAAAAAACGACATCTTTGCCGGTGTAAAAGCCAAACGAAGGGCCGAGACACCGCATCGCAGTCGTGATCGCGACCGGGATCAGGGCAAACTCGTTCTCAAGGATGTCTACGGCACCGAAGATGAAAAGAATCAACTCGCCTCCGCCCGTCGCATAATGGAAGAGAAAGCCCGTCTCTACGCCTCCATGAAACGCGGTGACTACGTCCCCAAGGAAGGCGAAGCCGCGCCCCTCGTCGACTTCGACCGCAAATGGGCAGAAAAGACACAACAACAAAACCACCGCCCAGCTTCCTCGTCATCAGAGGATGAGGATGAGGATGAATCAGACAACAATGACACAGAACTCATCACCTACACCGACGAATTCGGCCGTACCCGCACCGGCACGCGTGCCGAAAAGAGCCGCTTAGAGCGCCGCCTGCGCGCAAATGAATATACCATCACAGAGCTCGAGCGCATGTCTGCACGTCCCAAAGCGCCCGAGAAGCTCATCCTTGGCGACGCTATCCAGGCCGAGGCATTCGTCGCGCACGATATCGAGCAAATGGAGGCGATTGCCCGCAAGCGTGACCGCAGCTTGACACCGCCTGAAATGAAGCATTACGACGCCAATGCTGAAATCAGGACAAAGGGCGTCGGATTTTTCCAATTTAGCAAAGATGAAGAGATGCGGACGCGGGAGATGGCGGAGCTGGCCAAGGAGCGCGAGACGACGGAGCGGGAGAGGCAAAGGCGCGATGAGGAGCGTGATGAGAGACGTAAGGAAGTGGCAGAGCGTAGAAGGCTTATCGAAGCACGGAGAAAGGAAAAGGGCACAAAGAGGGCGCAGAAACTAGCCGATGACTTTCTGGATGGGTTGGCTGGGGAGATGGGAGATGGGAAAAATTGAAACTGAAATAGAATTTGGCAAGTTCTCAGCCTTGAATCCCAGGAGCACATACTGTGTAGAAGCGTATGTAAATACACACTGGACACGTGAAGAACATGTTATTGCATGCAACTTTCACTTCATATGAAGAGCTGAAATCTATTGCTCGTCTATCATATCCATAGCAAATCCGACATTTCTTTCCATTTTTGCACAACGCAACGACATGCTATCTCTGTACATAGGTCACCGCGTCTCCCCAACATCAAATCATATAATCGCCAGTTGATGTGCCGTATTATAGTAGGCATAAGTCTAGCATTTTTTCGTCTCTGTATCGGCAACACTTGGTAATATATATATACCTCGTAGAGTAGATTGCTTTCCCGGTCAACAATGGCATTCCTCTAATATCGTGTGCAGTTTCACAAGTCGTTCAGCCATTGCCAAGCCGTCTCTTCCATTTCCAAAATCGCTAGTTCGCAAATTCGCGTGCAGGAGTATGTAAGAAAATGATAAGTCAGGGATGTTATGCCGCCGTTAGTGCTCAATCATTGGAAATTCATTCCCAAGTGTCAAGCTTTTGATATGCGATCCAAATTTCGCATACAATCCTCAACGCCATCTCCCTCCCCCCCGCCCCCCCAAGAAACTCCGAAATCTTCACGGGGAAAGGAAGATTTGTGTTATCAAGCAAGTCGGGAAAAATACGCATGAAGCGGTCGAGTCCTTTGCCGCCAACGCCCAAAATCAATCCAAACGCCCATCGCAAATATGATGTAAGATATATCCATATCCGGTCAACGCCAGTAAATTACAGGCGATGCCGCCCATGCGAGGGGCCGCTCCGCTTACGACACAATTCACTAACTCCCTGATGTATGACATCCAAACATCGAAGGTGAACATCGTAACGCGATGCTATGACGAGAACCACATGCAACCGCAGGAACTCATGTCGCCCCCATCATCACGACGCGTCAAATCCGATTCATCACCATCTCTCTTTGACATGCCGTTTTGCGTTTCAACTTCTTCAATCAAAATCGTGACTGGATTGCCGTTGGAATCAAGGATTTCTCGTGTTGAGTTGTCGGCTAAAATTTCCACTTGGATGCAGTACGGTTGCAATGAGTTGGCCATGCGTCGTTCTTTCACTTTGACCGCCCGGGGATATGCCGTCCGGTGGGCCATATTGATAATCTCGGTCCCGGCTGTCGCAGTAGCCGTTGATGCGCCGGATCCAGTGGCGGTTGCTGTGGATGGGGCGGTTGTTATTGTTGCCGTAGATTCGTATGCATAGCTGCTGTTCTGCTCGGCATAGATGAACATCTCCACGAAGGTTTCGGGCCATGTACAGATCCATGGTTTGTCTCCTACTTCTGCAACACCCTTGCGTTGGAATTGATCCACCGTTGGTATTGACCGTCGCGTATTGCCGGCCGAGAGCAAGCCCTCCGAAACCACTACCGTCTTATTATACGGTAGCATTCTGAACCAGGCCGGGCCTCGCCCAATATCAAAAGTATCGTTGACGAGCTGCAGTTCCATCGAAGGCATAATAATGGGAGCGCTTGCTCCATATGATATCGCATTGCTATTGTTGTTATTGTTATTATTGTTGTTGTTATTGTTGTTATTGTCATTGCCATTGCTTTCATTGTTGCTCAATAGAACATTGTAAAAGCCTTCCTCGCCGAGCTGCGGTGCATTTTGTGAAATGGTAAGCTGCATGGACATGGCCTGCTGGAATATGATGTTGCAGCTCCATGCCGCAGATTGGGACGTATCATTGAAGCACGTGTTTGGTTCCTGGTTCAAATTCAAAGGAAGCCCATACGTGCCCTGCGCAAGAGCAGGCAGGTTGGAGGGTGTGGCAATAGGCGTGGCGTCATATGTCACCGTGATGGTAGGTACGCTGTCTTGGTACCTATGGGTTGCAAAGATTAGTACTCAAAAAAAGATCCAGAACATGCCAACCGCTGGGATGCAACTCACTTTGTTGGGCTGTTCAAGTCACTAGAGGGCTGCTTATGGTGTGTCAACAAAGTGCCAACCAAAGCCCCAATAATGGCAAAGACAATCAAGAGAGCAGTGAATGTCAAACCGAGAGCCCAGTACGGTATCACTCCGCAAGCTTTCTTCTTCGCCCATATTTGGTACCTCGTAAGTTGCGGTTTCTCCGATAGCTCGGCCGCTGCCGTATTGACCTCGTGGTGACTATCTGTGCCAAAACTCCTGGAAGAATGACGCGAGCCTGCTAAGGCTCGGCTGCCATCCAGAGAGCCAGTGTCATATTCCGGATTTCGAGCAGCCAATCCTATGCCGCCAGCGCCAGGTATCGGCGCTGCTGATGTTGATGTTGATGTTGGTATTGCTGCCATAGAGGTCGTGGCACCAGAGCCATCAGCGACAGTGGCGCCCAGAAAAGCCCCCGTAGTAATAGTCGCCGCTGCTGCTGCTGCTGCCGATGCCTCGCCGGTCGCTTCTGCGGATGTGCGTTGTAACTCGTCATTGTCGCGAATCTTGCGCGTGTAATACTCATCGGGATATCTCGTGTAGGGCGGTAGTGCTTCAGTATGGCCATCCGGTCCGATAATGTCGGCCATTTCCTCGCCGTCGGGTCCAATTCTGCGTTGATATGGGTCTGCGACGCTGACGAAGCCAACAGGTATGGTTGGAACGACAGGCTCACGAGTCTCCTCCTCGGTGGGGTTCTGGGGGTACATGGAGTAAGGGTGAGAAGGTCCTCGAGGGCCTTGATAGTCTGAAATGGGTCTGGCGGTCGGGGCCGTCGACGCACTGGCACCGCTCAGTGTCCTTTCCAATCGCGTGTCCTGGGAGTACATTTGGTAAGGATGAGATGGTTGCGACGGTCCCTGGTATGGTGATTCAACAGGAACGTGGGCTATCTCGCCTGCTGTGCTAGGGACTCGCGCCATTGAGTCGCTCGGAATATGGCCCTCGGCACCATCATGCCGGAGGGTGAAGGAGTCGCGACCACGGGGTGGCTTGGATATACTGGACCTGTTGAGGCGAGGCACAGACGAGGCGACGGTGGAAGCCGGCTGCGGACTGGAAGTAGTAGCCTCATGCCGTGCATCGGGCTGAGGTACGGCAGCAGCGGCCGGAGTCATGGGTCCGGCCTCTGCCGGAGCTGGGGCGGGGGCGGCTTCAGGGCGGAAGCCATCGGATATCATGCCAGCAAGAGCAAGCATATACTCATCATTCTGGTCGTCCAAGTCGCTCTCGTCATTGCCAGTGTGGCTCAAAGCGTCATTCTCCACGTGAACGTGTCCGTCACGCTGGACCGATATATGCCTGGATGTCCGAATCGACGACCTCCTCTCAGGATTGGACGATTTAGAGCTGCGATCGCCCATGTCAGAGAACACTGGCCGCGGTGTGGAACCGCGACAGCAGGGTGAGCAGAAAAGATGAAGACAAGGTGGTGACAGTGGCTGCGCGCTGCGGCTGCAGCAAAACCAACGAACGCGATAGCGTTATACCAAATGGTAATGTGTGAACGGGAGTGGGAGTGGTGGTGGTTGGATACAAAGAAAGCAGCAGCAGTAAGGACAGGCTCAATCCGCTGAGACTTGACGAGGCCTGCCAGCCTTGGAAGTCATTGGAATGTCCAGCAGCAATGACGTCCAGCTGAACCAGATCAAGAGCTCGTGTCGCTGTGCCCGCCGCAGAGGAAATAAGACTCTGCTTGTCCTCCAATATTCAGAATCCTATGGCCGGAAGCGGTGGGTCCGAAACAGAATTTGGGCGATTGAGAAAGAGCGCCAGCTCGCTTCCAGCGGGTCGTGATCGTGGTCGTGGTCCTAGGCCCGCGGTTCGGAACGTAATCACGTCGTGGCTGTGCGTGGTCGTCGTCAAGTGTGCTCCTGCTCGCGAAGTTCTAGTTCGATTGGGGCTGCCAGAAGACGTAATGGTGGAATCAGAGCGGGGACGACGGTCCTGTTCTTCTTGTTGTTGTTGTTGTTGTTGATTTGTGAGTTTGGCGGTGGACTGAGTGTTTGGTGTGGTTGTTGCGGGCAGTACTTGGGAGGAGAGTGGAGAGAGATTGGAAAGGGTTGGTCTGGGCAGGAAAGGGGTTGCCCGCAAGGGAATCAATGTCTGGCCCAGTGGTCAGTGCGGCGCTGCTGAGCCAGGCTTGCAGGACCTGATGGGCTTGGGTGGACTTGAGTGGAGCCTGTGCAAAGCGGGAATGAGGCCGGGGTAGGGTCCAGAAGGGTGCCCAAACCGCACTAACGCTCACTGTGCTATGTACATGGTAGCCCAGAGCGCCAGTTACGATGAGGACTGGTATATGTACCTACGTCCAGAATAGAAAGTAGTGGTGCTGTGGTGGGCGGTACTTACAGGGGGTCCGGTGGGACCAAGGGGCCGAGACAGCCCTGGAAGGGTAACCCTACTATGTCAAACGGTGGCTATGGCACGTGTCTATGGGCAAATCCAAGTTCTTGTGCGGAAATATCCGCAGTTGATCAGGCACAACGAAAAAAAACAAATCGAGCAACAAATAGACTAAACAGACAAGCACGAATTTGACTAACCAACAAAACTCGTGAAGCAAGTGCACGGGCGAAGGCAAATGGCCAAGTGGAGAGGGCGCTGACGGTGGCAGTGGGGATTGGAAGTGGCTTGCGGGTGCGGATACAACAAGGTGGGCACAGGGTGGCACGGGATGGTGTGTGCGGGTGGGGCTTCTGGGACGGCGTGTGAGAGGCTGCTGTTGGCCTAGAAAAGCAGGCTTGGCAACGTGCAGGACCTCTGTACCGGGGCCCCTGCACGCTTGAGTTTGCCTGCCAACGGCAATGCTGCAGCGCCCAAGATGCCCTGTAGAGTAACACTGTCAAGTATCCTGGGTACTATATGCAAGGTTACTTACTGTAGTGCCCACCACCCCCCGTTCCGGAACTCCTTTGGGGCATCCATTGCTCCTCGCTTTTCGGGTTCTACCTGCTTGGATTTTCAATCCTGATGCTGCCCAAACGGTTGCATCCATCACAGCCAAGCGAGCATCCTCCGTCCGTACATCAACGTCGCGACCGTGCAACGCTTCCGTTGAGCCCTCTCTCCGTCGTCTATGTTGTCGAGAGCCGGTCCGGTCAAGTAACAGTTCATGACGCCTCTTCGCATGGTCTGAATGGCGTCGCTCGCGGCGCAGCAGCAACCTTGTCCACGAGTCACCAGCCAGCCGTCCAACCGCCTGGTTCTCCCAAATCCTTCGAAGCGATCCCAATCTAGCCAAGAGATGCCATGTTGAGGAGCTGCAGCACGGGTGCGAGTAAGTGAGGGAAGCTCGGAACTGGTCCTTTGAAGTCTATGATCTTGCTTGCCGGCTTACTATTCAAGATGCGGCAAGACTAACTTTTTCACTAAGTTCTAGTCGGCCCGCCGCCACTCGGCGACCGATTCTTGTTCTCGTGGGTCTTCCAAAAGTCATCGTGGACACCCAAGCCGTCATTTTCCTCTTCAATCGAAGCCGTCCGTCAGTCGTTGGGCAGTACGGGTCGTTACCAGCCCACTTGACTTGCCCGTGAGCCTGGTCGTGCAACACTCGCTCGACGCTTCGAATGATAGCGTCCTTCTTGCATCCCGTAAATCTTTTCCCTCGCTGAGTTGGAAGGGGTTTCGCCATTTAGAAACCCAAGTTCCGCTGTCAGCGATCCTTGGCCGCCACGGCTTCGGACAAGAGAAGCCGGCTGGCTCTGGAGCCCAGCCATAACACACACGCACTTGGCATGGCTGCACACACTGATAATACCATGGCCTGCCAATAGTGAAGACTGTAACAGCTTCCCTGTCCAGTCCACTGACTGCTGGTTTGCCAATAAAAGTAGCACGACAACATGCTGACCGCCTGACTGGTTGTACAGCAGTGTTTCCGTGCTGACCATCGCCTATCGTGTGTGCCGAGAGCTACTATTGATCTGACTGAGGCAGAGTCAAGAGCAAGCCAACCGACGGGTTTTGTGTCACCTTGGATTTAATCAAAGTCTGATTTCAACCATATAACCAACCTTAGCCCGTCAGAGTTGCGGGCAAGTGGGGATAAAGATTTATTATGAGCGGATCCTTTTCACTTCCCAGGCCCATAGACCGGCAGACGGGCTGTCTTGCGAGAGGCTGGGGAATTGTTCACCACAGTACACGCGGAAGTGACAACCACTCATGACTACATTTGGGGCTGCAGCGCGCCAGGACGAGTCTTCCAGGTATAATGAATGGCTGTCAGCAATGGCGCCGCCCTGTTGGCACCAGCTATGGCTTCACCGATTACATCCTATGGGTTAATAAAGAGAGAGAACAAGCTCAAGAGGAGATCGACGAGGCCAAACAGGGGCAGCCAGGGGGAGAATAAAGGCTGGGAAAACAAACAAGAGATATATATATAAAAAAAAAAAAGAGAGAGAGAGAAGGGTCGAGGCACAGAATCCGCCAACTTACTCGTGCGCTGACGAGCCTGCATTAAAGTTTGCGAGCCGACCCAACGGAGCGAAAGTCAGACGAAAAGAAGGAAGAAAGGAAGATCACCGAAGTATCCGGCATTTTCCTAGGAGATTCTCAGAATAGGGAATGTTACGAATGCAACTGACGCCAACTTCTTTTTTTGAGCCCTCTCATCGTCGACAGCACTGGCGGTCAGAACAGCCTCAGATGCCTACTATTAAGGGCAAGCAGAGTGGCTCTTGGTCCGCTTCCACTATTGTAATTGTGGAGGCCATCAAAAGTGACGACTCACCGGATCGTTCAACGACGACTAGGCGTTTTTCCATCGTTGGGAGAATCAGAAATCATACACAGTACATATGTACAGTGTCAGGCTATGCACCGTACCGTACCGCACGCTACCATGATCCACCACCCTGTGCATGCTCGGCTTTCTCTTCTCGGCTGGGAGCCGTGGCCGGCTGCCGCTCGCTCCTGTGCAATCCGTCTCGACCGTCGAGAATGGCGTGACCCCAATGTTACTCACCTCTGCTGTCTTGTCGTCTTGATGATGTGGAAGCGGCCGCACACGACCAGCAGCCGGTCTTGCGGATGACCATGGCGAGCGCGGTCGATTGGAGTGGAGAGGCAATATTTGCATCGTCACGTCAATAGCCGCATATGTGGTCTGTCACGACTATTTGGTATGTGCAAGGCTGGGCCGTCGACCTGCATTGGGCTCCTTTGGGCCCGCCAGCCCTGTTACTGGGTATGTATTGGATTGCAAACACCGACTGCGGTCCCCAAATTTGTGATTCGGCATCTTCGGGTGGTGACCGGGTGGGACAAGCAGATATCGCATGCCAAAGTTCTGTGTGCCGACGTTGCGGCCGATTCTCAAAAGGCCCACAAAAACGCCCGTCGACAAGATAACAGTAGAGAGGCACGTGCAAAGCAGCGGCCCCAGATCTGTGGTTTGCGCTGAATAAGATATGGAAACAGGCTGATATCCTGAGCCTATTCTCGAGTCGTGCTGCAAAAGGTGGCATGCTCCACCCTGAAAGCGACGAGACGATATTATCCATGGATTTCAGCAGACAAGCAAAACTCAAAACACACAAACACACGAGCACCACCGCGAAGCCGCATCTCACGCGCACATCCACGGTGCCCTTCACCCCCGCTCTCCTCCCCCCCCAAAAAAAGACACGAATACAACAAGCACAAGCACATTCCGTGTCCGCCTCTGGACCTGGCTGGTCTCATTGACGTCTCAGCTTTGGGCAATCTTGCTGGGTCCTCCACCCCAGTCCTTCGGACGAATTGGTGGTAAGCGGCTTGTGCGCCGACTCGCAAGCGAAGGCTTGGTATCGCACAGGCTCCGCCCATGTGTGACTTTGGGTGGGCCAACTGCAACTCTCCTCGGCAGCCAAGTCCTCTAGAGCTGCAATCTGCATTTTCAACAGCCGAAAGCTTTGCCATGTTGCGATAATAACCTTATTGCTTTCTCTGTTTCCTGGTCTCCCCTGTGGCACAGTGTATGTTCTCACCCAGGGTATAGAAGGTCCCTCGTTTTTCTGGCGAGGTTCCCGCCTCCGTTTTGCAATAAGGACCCTGAAAGCCGAGCTGTCTCGGCGAGAAAGCGTCCCGTTTTTTTGGTTCGGCATTCTCGCTCTGGTATGATAAGTATGGAGAAGTACTTTTACGTCGCAGTGTTTCGAAACTAGCCAAAGAGTGTTGGCGCTAACCAACCTGTGGCTATCATCACTTCGGCAGTTTATGCAGACAAGGTCCGCCCCTCCCGAGCAAAGGCATGGTATTCCTACACTTTCTTTGGGCCCTCGTTGGTAGAATGGACGAGGAGCAGCACGGCTTTCAAGTCCTACGAAACAGTACAGCGCCAGCTGAAGAGTTGTCGGTAAAGAGAAGAATAAAGAAGTAGACGGCGACAACAACGACAACAACGACAACCACGAAGCAGGGCGGACCTCTCTGTGCACAGTACATGGATATGGGACCATCACGCCCGCCGCCCTGCCAAGCGTCTCCATCCTTGATCCTACTAACCTTGAGGTGCAAGGCAAGATCAACCTGCCTTGCCTGCTTCCCTACCTCCCAAGCAAGTGGTCATGGCTTTTTCGAGCCTAGAGTGCAGGCGCTGAAGAACAAAGCATACAAACCCGCTTGAATTCGGATGCTGCTCTTCATTAGAGTTTAGTGCTTATGCGCATGCTTGAAATTGCGCATCTTGGAATGTCCTTCATATCCAATTCGGTTGTATGCCACCCTAAACCGACGATTGACCTTTGGGACCCCTTCAGTTGTGATCCTGTTGGGCGAGGGCTCAAAAAAGGGGATCCGTGGCGTGCGAGCCTAGCCGATGTAATCTGCTGATATCTTGCAGCCGTAGCGACGTGCACAGAACGTGCGGAGCGAGTATCGGCTAATGCTCTTGGGAATACCCGTTTGAACATAGCTGTTCGAAATAAGGTCACTGTAACGGGAGACGAAGGGGCGTGAGCCACCGGCTGACCACGAGGGGTTAAGGAAACTGGCTCCCGGGCAAATTGGTTGTTTCCCTTGTTGCTTGAGAGACGTTCAAGCTGCTTCCGGCTGGTAAGTAACGCGCAGATTGTAGGTCAGCCATCCGTGTTGCTTGCTCGGGGTGGATTCTGAGTGTCGTTGGCTCGTCTCATCCTCATATTCATCACTGGCCCTCTGGCATGGCATGACAACTATGAGGGACGGTGAGATGCCGGATGTAGCTTCCTCCACGAAGGACTTTCAGCCTCAGCTATCCACAAACTCATGTTGAGCACCCCGTTGCTCATGTTGAAGTTGTCCAATATAGTGAAGATACTCAAGCATAATACCGGCTCAAGGACGCAGCCATGGTTTCCAAGATCAGAAACAGTCTTGCAATTCATTCGTCCAAGGACCTGCTTCACGGCAAATCTACTCACTCGATATGATCAACTGAGACTGTATTGACCACGACAGTCTCCCGCCAGCGGCCAGCATTCATCTCGGGTGAAAGCTGGCACAGATCATCCACCTTGTGATAGAGCCGTCAAGGTTACATTTCTGCAAGCATATATATAGTGTGTGTTGGTAGAGAATCTCTTGCTGGGTCCTTACATCCTCCTCCTACTCTCAAGTCCGAAGTGCCCATACCGTCGTCAGTTCATCTTCCTTCCTGACAAGTCCATTTCCAGTGTGATATGCCGTATGGATCCATCGTTTCGAGTAAATCTCGTGTTGTTTGGGGTGAAAATATTTTTAAATTATGATCAACAACACAAAGTAAACGAGTTGTTGCCATTGGGGAGCCGATAATGTCCAGGCAAATCTTGATATTCCTACCACTTCTGGATGGATACCTCACACGCTTTTTTTTTTTTTTTTTTTTTTTTTTTTCAAAATGAATAACACGAACAGCAAGGCCTGAGTCGACTTGTAGTATCCATATCAGAAGCTTAGCAAAAATGAAACCGTCATGTCTACCCGTATACTACCGCAACAGGTCCGAGCCGTCTAATTCGCCGTCTTCAAAGGGCTGTCAGCTATGTTCAGAATTGTGCAGCATGTGGAAGTTGTGATTCCTTGGATGATGATTTGAAATGCCCGCTTGAGCATATTATCAATATGTATATGGTTGTTATCCATGTGTCGGCCCCCAGACTCCCAATAGCACGTGTGAAAATCTCAACCGACTCAACTTCCCATTGAATGAATGGCCATGAAATCTCGAGCCACAAGCACCAGGATCAAAATGGAAATCACTAGTGATGTTGTTCCTGAAGATCACATGAGCATTCTAGAGACGCTGGTCATAGAGCTATGTTCACACGAGCTGGGCTGAGCAAAGCAAATACAAGTCCGCCGGAACAGTACGGAACAATTGCAATATAGAAGGCTATATATAACATGGCCGAAACCGATGAGACATGAGCCGAGAGCCACTTCTGGATTGTATCAATCACTTCTACAAGATCAATAATGGCATATATGCTTTTCAGCATTGGATGTTGCTTCGACACTATGAATCCAGACTTGAAAGGCCACAGGCTGTGGAACTATTTCCAGCGTACCCAATCACCCTTCTTTCACATGACAGTCATCAATACCGCAGAGATACACACATAGTATTCAGGCAGCCAGGGGATAGATGGGTTTCTGAGACTAGCACCCCCAGTATTGATGCGACTTATCGCTGCATGTGTATCCGGACCGTTGAGTCCTCGCGAATGCCTTCGTATCAATCCCGAGAGAACAAGGAGCCCACGTGCGCTCCGAATAGGCGTTAAAGGTGGCGACATACTACACTGTTTCCGCGCAGAATGTATATAATCCTTCCCTGTTCGTAATCAATATTACACAAATCTGGGATGTGGGCACCCATTGCATTTCCCACCCACCCACCTTTCGCTTCGGGAGGCTAGTCATGAAAACTACTGAATACTTGCATCCAGGTAGATTGTGAACGCTTCAACTTTTTTCTGTTGGGGGGGAAGGGGGAGAAAGCAAGAAGATGCCTTCGTGGAGGTTGTTTCTAATACGGCAAAATCTGAATGCCGGCGGTGCCAAAGGCGTTGGAGGAGCAGCAAGAGAGCAGGCGAGCTGGGCTGCAATGCAACTTCGTCCCCCTCATTCACTAATGAAGGCAGGCAAAGCAAACCTGTCCCCCGATTCCGTCAGCGAGAGTCCAGCTCACCCCATTGTGGCAAATATTCTCCGTTGTTTGGTTATGCACGTTTCTCTTTTCGAGTTGAACCGGCAAAGGTGCGTTGAGGGCACTTTGAATTGTGATGGCCTGACGTAGCAATGTCGTCGTCGACGGGCTGAATTGCAAGATTCCAGTCACAGAAAGATTGCGCTCGAGTATCGAGAGTCACACCAATGAATCACCTTCCCCGTATACAGATGGGCTGTACAATGCACCGCTAATGCACATGTAAGGCAACAAGGCTGTAGGTGTATAGTTAGCCCACAGAAAAGTTGGTGTAACGCAGCGAAAAGAGAGCTGGGAGAACCTTGACATTCATGTGAGTTGCTCCTGGTTCGAGGCTGCTCCTTGCGAGCTGACCATTTTGCAGCGCATCGAAGATCTCAAGGAGCCCAACCCCTTATGAGCCTGGAGCGAAGAATGAGCTCAGAAATGGGCAACGACCCAAGAAACATTGAGCCTCACCTGCAGAGTGCTTGGACAGGCTTACAGGCTACAAATTGCAGTCATAGTGAGCAAATTCATACTTCTAGCTTGTTTTCTTTCTGTAATCTCAGTTTATTTAAGACTGTGACATGGGCTCACAGATTTGATTTGAGACTCCGAACTCCCGGATGCATCTGATGTCGAGATGTGATCTCAGACTGGACCAGAGATCAAGAGGCTTGGGATGAAGCATGCCGGCTTGTTTATATATTTCATAGAACCACGAGGACTGGTAAATGGTGACATGTGTTGCTATAAACTACTAGCGGCGTGTCGAAGTCCCTGGCTTCTTTTACGATCATTGGCGTGACGTCTGTCTCGGATGCAAGCTATTGTCATCTGTGTTTTGGTCTTCGAGAATGTATGTAAGCATTGAGTCTCTAGCCCTGGGTTATAACAGTCAGTTCGTGTTGGCGATGCGGTTTTGAGTATCTGTCTTCAGTCATGCGAAAGGCTGAGCGTCTTGCCATGCTATCATTTGTACTGGCCTCTTGTCGTTCATCAGAACAGGTTCTATGATAATCCTCTCACGTAGCCACGTCCCATGGGAGTTGATCTTTGCCCTTGGCGCCATTGCGTGGTCATCTAGTGCTACCTGTTGATGCTAGTTTATTGGTTTATTCTACTGACTTGTTCTTCTTGAACGGACTGGGTTGAATGAACAGGTCGACCAGTGTTGTTGTTGGTGTTGTTAGAATAGGTACCAGTATCTGTTGCAGTCTCGCGTCTCTCAAGAGCTTTTATGTGTGTATAAATATGGAGGCTTCAAGACAAGTCATATCGTGCTTCCTCCGACCATATACCTGTCTTGAGATCCGAAGCGCTTTTGCGCGACAGCCGCACCAAGGATGCTGCTATGTTCAGTCGCTTGCGTCTCGATAGAAAAAGCGATGAACTCTTGCATTGGAAGTGGTGACTATATGATTCCATCGACTTCATTCTCCGTTGAGACCCCGATCTGTGTCGCTGGCAAAGCACACGGGTGTATGTACTGGAGGATAATCCACCATCCCCTATTGGAGAGCCATGTTTCTCATTTTTGCCATTTGAGTTTGAAAAGGCTCCATATATACCAAGTATATATTCTCTTTTGACACGCAAGTCACAAAGGACACACTGGCCCATCTCAGCGTGCTTTCAATGTGATCACACCGAGCCTTGCTTGCTTTTCACAAGCCATGTCATTTCTCCCAACTTTCCCAGATCGACAGCAAGCCCATCGTCATTCGTCATTCAATACACGGGGGAAAAGCAACAAAATCATGTCCCCTGTTTGCTTGGAACAGCAGTTCCAGCTACCAAAGACCAATCAATAGGTCTTGGAAAAACATGGCGCCCATTGCCATGCATTGACCCAGACTGTAAAGACCCGAGACTTGCCAAAACGCCACAGTGTTACGGAACCATATACTGGCTTTTGTCGGCCAGCCACAAACAAACAAACAAAAAAGAAAACAGCCCTTGGTTTGTCAGCAACAGCGGACCAATAGTCTATAAGAAGGCTTGTGAGGAGAAATGCCAACTTTGAGGTTGATGTTCTGCACGAGACTGGTGTTTCTTTTGCAGTTGGTCAAGAGCGAGGGCTTCGAGGACAGGAGGGAGAAAAACCCAAGCACGCGTCTGACTTTGGGGAGTCTTTTGAGAACACATGCTCTCAGGTACAACACGAACACTATGCAAAGGCACAGAAAGGTGTAGATCCATTTGACAAGATTACATAGTAGATGTGATACTTTTCACATGTGAAGTTCTTGAACAACGGGCAACATGGCCACGCCGAATAGCCATCCAAAGCTCACTCACAGTCTTGGCTGGTTGGAACGGGATGTACGGCAGATGCTGACGCGCGGATGGCGGATATAGATTTGCTTTACCATTGACTGAATGCCGTTACTGTTATGTAGTCGCGCAAGGTAGCAAGTATTTCTTTTTACTGGTGTAGCACGCCAGATCATTGTGGCATGTCAAACTCGGTCGGTACGAGTACGCAGAGCAACAGCAAAGTCTCAAAGTAGGATCCAGGTCCTGTTGTCGGGTGACTTTGTTTCCAAGCAGGGTCCGACTTGCTGGGCACCATTTACAAGTGTGTAGAGTCGGCTGGAGAAACGAAGGGCCCCCCTCTCTCCTTCACCACAAGTCCAGGACTGTGCCGAAAATACCTCAGGCTGTCCGTCCCTTGGTGGGCGGTATCCGCATGTTGGCGGCTGCAGCCGCGCGTCTAGGGCATGGCCCATTCTCCAGCCTTGCTGATGGCTGGATGCTGCCATTCGTGGCCGCCGGGCCGCTGACCTGGCCAGTCCACCTCGCGAACGTCGAACACTCACTTGGTACTATGCACACGCGGCTATCTGCTGCGGTTGGAGCTCCAGTACTACGCCCCCGCCCCCATACTGCTACTATACACAGCAGCAAGGTCGAAGACCTCGTAGAGTAGTATCCAACCAAGGCTGATGATGCATAGCAGCAGCGACGGCAACAACAGCAGCAACAGTAGCAACCGAAGGGCCTGGCAAAGCAGCGGTCAACCGCAAAACAAATGCTAAACCACTATATCTGGCCTGGTCACCAGAAACGTCATCTGGGGGCACAGCGCAGATGCGGGCAGCCGTGTGTGGTGCAGGGTAGAGATCATATCGTGGTTGCTTTTCTTCTGCCCCTTTCACTGGCCATCCTGCTCCATACTACTATGACTAATACGCATGTACTATGTACACAGGTACATAGTAGTACTTGGCGGGTTTCAGAGTCTGATGCGGCAAAGCATCTTCAAGGAGCAACACTGCTTCTTCGACCCGGAGAAAAAAGAGCTGTTTTGACCGTGCAATGCAGCGATCCGGCGCTGTCTCCTCCACTCTTCTTCCCTCTCTTGTCCTTCTTCGCTCTCTGTGGCAACGTTCTGCTCTGCCTTTCCCAGTCGATCCGCGCGAGCGGCGGCTATGGGTGTGATTGGACCTGGCATGGGCACACTCTAGGGCGATCCAGCGCGGGGTTTCCAGTGGCCTCCAGGTGCCCGCTGCAGCCAGCCTCATTAGCTGCAGCGCCAGATCGATCCCTTTGGGGGGCCTGCTGTGGGGGGGGGGTGTCTTAGGGTCCTTGCCCGCCCCTCCAGTGTCACGTTTTGGCGGGGCCTGCTGGCCTGCTGGCCTCATGCCGTTCCATGCCGTGTGCCGCTCCTTGAGCTTCCAAGTATGCCGTGGCTGTTTTTGTCCTACGCGACACAGACATGGTTGCGCCAAAACCTTTATACAGTGTCAGAGAGAGTGTTGGGTGGAAAGTGTGGTGTTCTCCCCAAGAGAGTAGCATCATCATCTTGCCCCTGGGCGAGGTGAGAGCGCGCAAAGGAAGGGCTACTATGATTCTTCTTCAGACTCTCTCTCTCTCTCTCTCTCTCTGCTCACCAGTCGCTATGGCTGGCTGGCTGGCTGGCTGTATCACTGGGCTGCTGCAGTGGGCCCGTTTCGTGAGTCGACTGCGATACGACAGCCAGTTGCGGACACGACATTTGTCCCATCATCTGCCCTCTTTGAAGCGGTTCATGTCTTGTAGCACCCTGCCGCTTCCGCTTGCTCTCTTCTCTCGCCCATGCTGTGTGTGGTCATGGCCGAATGAGAGACACAGAAATTGACACATACATCCACACCCCAACCACGCGCGCACCGAAACGGTCCAGACTGAGAGGATCGTGGCAGCCGACAGAAGCAGCCCGTCGTTTCCAGGGCCAGCACACACGCACGCTCACATGCCTCCGGCCTGGAGGAGGTGAGGCTCGGGGACGCTCCTACAGGGCATGTAGCTACAAGGCTGTCTGAGCCCCGAGTCGGTGGCCAGGAAGCGCTCTCTGGAGCAGGGCGAAAAGAAGGCAGCTGAGTTCTGACACTGGGGGGGGAGCAATGGGAGGCCCAGCACGGCGTCTAAGTGGTTGGCTGGCCTTGTCATGCGCAGCAGGACGCTGCTCGCCCGACGGCAGTGAGCTTCCATGCAGCGACGCTCGGCTGTGATTGATCAATCGCTGATCGCCTGGTCTTGGGGGTTCCGCGCTCCGCCTGCCCTTATTTCTCATCTTTTTTTGTTTTTTGGTCCCCTCCTGGCCCGTTTCCAGGGCTATGGACCAGTGGCCTATCACTTCCATCTGCTACGGCATCCGTATCCATCCACTCGGGGTGGGGACCAGTAAGCAAGCACTTTCCTCGGTGTATACCATGTAGGCCAGTCCAACGGTCGGTGAAAAGGCTGGCATACAGAAAAGCAAAGGATGACTAGGCCTCTTCCTGTCAAAGAGTCATCCAAAGTGCTGAAAACAGGGGGGGGGGGGAGCCATCCGCAGCCAGCAGCATAGCACGATGCATGTAAGGACACACATATGTTTATATTGGCTCTGTAAGTTGCAAAATGTACCTACGCAGGTAAGCCTCGTCTAACTGCGTGCGTGCGTGCGTGGACGAGGGCGTGGGCAAGGGCAAGGGCATGGGCATGGGCGTGGGCGCGCGCCTTGTTGCCTTTGCCTCCCGGATTCTGCACAGATATATGTTTGGTGGCTGTCCCAGCTGGGGAGACTGGTCTGGCTGCCTCCGTTCCATGGATGCTTTTGCTCCTCCTCCTTCTTGCTCTCTCTTGCTCTTCTCTTCTCTTCTCGTTTCTCCTTCCAGCCAGTGTCTCACCTGGCCCTGTCTTTTCCACCTTGTAAGCCGGGCCGAAAAAGAAAAGAAAGATCGCCGTGCCCCCAACACACCAAGAGAGTAAACCCAGCTGAACTCAACGGCTGACTCTCACCAACCACCAAGCATCAGTAAAAAGCCGGAGAAACCTTTCCTCAGCTCCTCCAGAATCTGCACTCAGGAGGTGTTGAGCTCAAAGAGCTGTAGCAAGCGAACAAGGCACAGGGGCATACGCAAGATTACATACATACACAAACGCACTCACTCGCTCAGCCCACCCACCCAACCACCAACTTGGGAATAATCTCACTGGGCGCCTGTTTGTACGAAGGAGAGGAGCAGGAATATTCTGCTCTTTTATCCCTTGTTCCTCCCCAAAAGCGAGGATAAAAAAACAAACACACAAAATCACACAAAATCACACACAACACGCACACACATACAAATCAACCATGCCGCGGCCACACTCCCGTCGCTCTTCGTCGGCCTCATCCGCCTCGTCGGCCTCGTCAGCCGGCTCCTCCTCGTCCGGTCGCTCCATCGTCTCCGTCAAGTCGTACGACATCAACGTGCCCCGTAAGCGCGGCATCAAGGCCGCCATCTACTTTGCAGGTGGCGACCCCCGCCGACACGCGAACCTGCGCCGCGACGTCAAGACCTTTGAGCTGGCCGACGGCTCCCTCGAGACAGAAACCGTCCTCGGCTTTGTGCGCGACCCTGCCGCCTACATGTTTTGGTACGGCGGCAGCCATGGCTACGACGATGACCATTACAGTCGCAGCTACTATGCTTCTTCCTCTTCCTCTTCTTCCTCGTCCTCGCGAGGCTCGCGCAGCAGTGGGAGGAATAGCCGTACAGGAGGCTCGACACGGGCTCCTTCAGCGGCGGCTGGCGGTGTGCCGGCGATGCCAGGTCCTCCCATGATGCATCCGCAACATCCGCAGCAACCACAGCAACCGCAACACTTCATGCCACCTCAACAACAGCAGCAGCAGCACCACCACCACCACCACCCCCAACATCAACCTATGCCAGCAGGCGGAGCAGGCGGGGGCACACCCTGGATGGGAGGCATGGGCGGAGGCATGGGCGGAGGAATGGGCATGGGCATGGGCATGGGCATGGGCATGGGCATGCCTCCTCCCATGATGGGCCCCGGCGGCGGCCACCCAGATCCTGTCGAGATAGTCGACGCCATGGACGACGATGAGATCATGTCAATGCTCAGCGGCTCGTCCTTTACGAGCGAGGACGACTACGAGTCGTCAATGAGTGGCGGTGGTGGTGGTGGCGGCGGTGGTGGCATGCCGCCAATGCATATGCCCGGCGGCCACAACATGCAAATGCCTCCTCCGCATCCTGCTGGCGCAATGCACCACCCATCAGGGCCCGTGCCACAACACAACTCCATGGCCCAGGATGGCTTCATCAAGCTGGGTTGAAACGAGACGAGCGAGAGCATCACCACGCACCCCCACTTACACACAACAAGCATGGTATAAGAGGCATAACTTGATGAATACGATACCACAGGAACATGATGTAACGATAATGATATTGGTAAATGCCGAGGGTTGGGAAACATGCAAATGAGGTCTGCAGCGGGGTCACCGCATGTTGTTGTTTTGATAAAACTTCCCTTGGTCTTTTCCTTTCCTCTCTATCCTTCACTTGTGCATTCCAGTTTGAATTTTACGATGAACAACATCAGGGCGAGGCCCCCAAGATGTCTGAAAAGGTATATGGAAGAAGCACAAGCGCAGACAGCAGGGGCGGGGAGCGGGCATCGGCGTTGTGAGTTCTGGATCCAGATCGGAGGCAGGACAGGACTCCTGGGAAGCAATTCTGGCGCATGGATTGATTTACTCAGACGCAAAGCGCACATATACATTTTGGCTCTGTGTTGATTAGTGCGGCAACAAGTCAAGCTTTGGGTTCCTGAATGCATGGCTTAGCAATTCTAGTCACTTACTGGCTGGTTTGTGATAGAACAGAATGAAAGAAACCAAGCACCCATATAGTTGCAGAAGTGGCTTCTCTTCCCGCTGGAGTGTACTATCCTGAGATGCATTGCCATACCCGTCCCATGCAGGTTGTTTGCTGGACTTTGACTGCCGCCATGGAATGGGAAAGAAGAAAGACTTGACAGCCAGGCTTCTAGGCTGCTTAACAAACGCTCATCTTTCTTTGCTTCTCCAAGGCCAAGATGGCTCATCACAACTTCGACTTTGGGCCTGCCACAGCCCCGTCCTTTCTCACGTTTGCTTCTGGGCCGACGCTGTCAATCAGGCCCCGGAACTCTTGGCTCATGACCGTCTTATCGCGAGCTGCTACGCCCTCAACCCATTCTTTCCTGTACTGTTCTTCTTCCTTCCGCCACCTGTCAACCTCGTCCTGGATAAACAGAGATGCGCGGTCGGCGACTTCTGTGGGCCTCTCCAAGGCAACAAGATGCCCGACACCCTTGACAATGTACTCCTTGACCCGGCCGGTCTTTGCGCCGCCGCTCCCACCGTATCCAATGCCCGTCAACTCCATCTTCTCCTCCTGCGTCTCAGGAGTGCATACGGTGCTAGTCTCGCCTGCCAGCCACAAGACCGAGGGCCTGAGCTCGCCCAGTCTCGAAGCTATCACAGGTGGTGGTGGTTGATAGAAGGGGAAGTTGGGAAATTCATCCACATCTGCCGTGGCGTCTGGAATCAGGCTACGATCCAGCGTTCGTTTGCCCGTAGCAGGATCACGTGGTCCCTGATTCTTCACTCTGTAATATGTCAAGCATTCCATGTGCTTGGATGTCGTCAAAGTGACTGCAGGTTCCGTCTCGTCCGGGTGGACCAGGGTAGGACAGTCGCGGAAGCCGTATTTGACCATGCGGTCCACTGCACGAGGGTCCCAGGTGGAGTAGAACTTGCTCTTGCGAATGGCCTTTTCGGCATCGGCACGGGACGGCCACAGGTCACGGCGACCTGCCGAGGCGCGCATGGTCTGGAAGCCGTAGAGCGGGCCGTAGCGGGTTCGAAGGCTCATAACAGGGTCGATCATGACCAGACCTGAGAATAGACGCGGGTGCATGTATGCCACATTGACAATGATACTGCCGCCAAAAGAGTGGCCTAGGCCAAAGAGCGGACGGGGCATTTGTGCACGAAAGACATTGGTGAGGTGCAACAGATCGCGAGAGTGGTCAAACCACGACGCTATACACAAAGTTCAGCCATTGTCGCAGCAGCAGGATCACAAAAGACAAGGGTGGCTTAGTGTGGCTCACGCTCGCTGCCCAGCTTGTGCTCGTTCAAGATGCCACTCTGGCCCTGCCACGCAGTGTCGGCCATCCATATGGCACGCACACGTATGCCTTGGCGGCGACAGGCGTGGACGAGATCTTCCCATAACGGTTCGTACAACTCCTGTTGGTAGGCTCGAGTCAGCTGAAGGCGAGCAGCTGTGCGTCTATCGAGTCCTGGAGACCGGGGGGCTGTGCTACCTTGACAAAGCCGTTTGCGTGTGAAGCAATGATTGTAATGTCACCAGGCTGCGGGTCCAGGTTGTCCTTTGGAATGTACTGCTTGACGGCCAGCTGCAGCGCCTCGTCCTGTGTTTGTGCGGTGGCGCGAGGATATTCGCGTATGTGCTGTCCCGCGACGACGTGTTCCTTGATAAGGAACTTTTCCGACATGGCGGCAGGAATCTACGTCTGGATTGAGATGTGAGATATGCCAAGAAACTGACAAGGTCAGGAGGAGGAGCGCAGTGGCCAGAACACGCAGATCACCAAGACTGAACGGAGTTTGGTGAAATGACGCCCGCAAATATATGAGAAGTAGTGATTACGGGAAGAACAGGGTCGCTGTCCACACGCTCAAGGCTCTCGAATAACCTTCTTGGGGAGGTTGGAGGGCGAATACGGCGGGATGAAGAGGAGAAGGAGGAGGACGGCTACGTGTAAGTCCGAGGTACGTACACTCGGCATGTGCCTCGGGAGATCTGTGGAATGGTTTCCCCTAACCCTCCCACGTCCCGATCATATGCTCCTAACTACATATGTGCACTTAAGCATTCTTTTGCATATCTATGCAACTATCCATAAGCCGAATTACAGCGTACACATGTAGCGCGACTTAGGAGTTGTTTAGCACCCTGCAACCCCTGGACGGCGACCAGCCGCAATGACATCACCCCTTTAACAAACCCCAGAGTGAAAGCGCAGCCACCCCCCACAAAGGGATCCGTGATTGAAGCTAATTCCAAGCCGCACAACCATCCAAATCACTTTGCTAAGCGTAATGACTGCCGGCACCACCGCGCGCTCTGCTGTCTGCCCTTGTGTCCACGCGTTTGGTTCCATGCCGCTCTGGGCGTTATGGAGCCAGACATGGGCCCAATAGCTCGCCGCTGCTGGTGCCGCCCTTCTGGTTATCGCAAATCAGGCTGCTATAATATATAATTTCCCTCTTCTACTGCTGCTACGACTGCTTCCACTTTCGCTTTCGCTTCCGCTGCGCCTGTCCGTGTACGCCCCCATCACGAGAGGACGACGACGTGAACAAACGAGGAGAACGAGCACGAGGACGAGGAGGCCTTTCCAGGGAGACGACAGGGACTGCTCATCATCATGAACCGGGTCAACACCGCCTCCGTCGGGCTGGCAGTGACTCCCACCGTGCTCCAAACCTTTCTTTCCCATGTGGGTTTCCTGCTTTCATCCGTCCTTGTTTCCAGCCTCGCCATTGCGGTCGCAAGCCAGTCATGATACTTACACGTGCTTGCTCTCCTCGCAGTATCTCAACCGCAGGCCGCTCCACCAGCGGCCAACTGCTCATCTTTCGTATGATGAAGGCCTGCACCTTATCCGCTCCTTTCTGGCCTACGTCGCCCAGCACACCGTCGAGGACCTTCAGGCTTTTACTGCCCAGTGGGTGCCACACCCCCAATGGATCAAGGTCGAGGAAATCAACATACCCCCGGCGGACCTCGACCGCGCTGCCACGCATATCGAGGCCCAGCTCGGCCCTGATGGCATACGCAAGGTCGGCGGCCGCAAGTGGTGGCAATGGCGCAAGCCCGAGGCAGAAGCCCTGCGCGCAGAGTGGATTGAAATGCGTTCCGACTACCACGAGCGCACAAAGGCCGGCGGCCATGCCAAACGCGTCATGCTTTACGTTCATGGCGGCGCCTACTTTTTCGGAAGCATAGACATGCACCGCTATCAGATGCAGCGCCATGCTCGCAAGCTCAAGGCCCGCGTCATTGCTCCTGATTACCGCCTTGCGCCCCAGTTTCCCTTTCCCTGCGGTCTGCAGGATTGTCTGGCCACCTATCTGCATCTCCTCGACACCCAGGAGCCTAACACCATTATCCTGGCCGGAGATTCTGCTGGCGGAGGCATGGTCCTGAGTATGCTGGTCATCTTAAGGGACCAGGGCATCCCACTACCGGCTGGTGCTATATTGATTAGCCCCTGGTGTGACTTGACCCACTCCTTTCCCTCGGTTGCGGGACATGCACCCTTTGACTACATTCCACAGAGCGGCTTCCACCACAAGCCGTCTCCAGCTTGGCCGCCTCCGACCGACGACGAACGTAAAGAGCTGCAAAGACTGGCCTTGGAAGAGAAGCAACGGGCCCAAGGTACGTGTTTGGAGGCCGCAGGCTGTCTTTTCATGAGTGACACGGGTATATGCTGACCAAAAGAACTCAAGCCACTTCAGCGCCCGATGCACCCGAGAGCTTGCCCACGTCCAGCGATGTCGCAGACTTCAAGTCTACCCATCTGTCTGTGGTCATTGACGGCGAGACAGTCCAAGTCAAGGAGCAGATCCAGATGTACGCCACCAATGAGCTCATTTCTCACCCATTAGTCAGTCCCGTTATGCAACCAACGCTGGGTGGCCTCCCGCCTCTTTTGATTATGGTGGGTGGCGGCGAGATCCTGCGGGATGAACAGGTCTTTGTGGCGCACAAGTGCGCCAACCCTTCCAAATACATGCCACCAGAATCTACATTGGACGACAGAGGGCGAGAGCAGATCGACAAATACAAGCCTACAGATGTCCAGCTCCAGGTCTGGGATGATCTCTGCCATGTGGCGCCTACTTTGAGTTTTACCAGGCCAGCCAAGCACATGTATAGGTCGGTGGCCCAGTTTGGCGCATGGGCACTTGCAAGGGCGCAAAAGACGGATATTGAGATACTGGATGACGACGATATTTCCGTCATATCCAGTTCCACATCAGACTCGGATGCTGAGGTTGTGCGAAGAGTGCGTCTGTCCCCGTTCCCCCGTTATTCCCTCTCTCTCTCTCCTCTTTTTCTTTTCTTCTTCTTTTCTTTCTCGTTTCCTGGGAAGGAGCACTGGGCTGACCAGCGACCGATAATCCACTAGGAGGACGAGGCCGCCACCGGTAAGCAGTCTGATGGAATAATTGGCAAGGCAGGCGATGCCCTTCCTCCTTTTCAGAACCATATGATTCGTCAGCGAGTGACGAGGCACGGTGTCATATTCCCATTGGCGCCCCCCTCTGACCTCCCCGGATGCTCCATGGAGCGAGACCTTGTAGGTGTGGTCAAGCGAGGACCAGTCGAGAAATGGCTTGAGCAACGACAGCAATGGGATAAGCGCTTTGCCTCTACTAAGCGAAAAATCCATAAGCAGGCTGTCAAAGACTTGGCTATTGGGTATGAAGGGTTCGGAGAGGGCGAATTCCCACCACCAAGCGCTCTGGCGGGTCGGCGCAAGAAGGAAGGTGCCACCAAGACGAGAAAGCGAACCAAGAACATGGGTTTTGCAATGTGGTCGCTCTGGGGCTCCAAACACGACAAGCTCACCATGCACAGGGAAATTCAGGCAGAAAAGGACAATCAAGGTGTCGATTACAAAGAGGCGTCGGCCTTGGAAGGCCAGGGTGCGAGACCCTTTGGTGATATCGAGTCCCAACAGCCGGCGGCTCCCAATTCACCTCCCAGATCTCGAGGCCACTCACGCAGACCTTCACGCAAGACAAGAGTGACGTACGAGGGGCAGGACCAGGTGTTTGACGAGAACACGACGGTCGCCGAGATTCTTGCCAAGGACGAGACATCTGGGGCTCTTGATACAACATCAAATCAGCTCCTATCGCCTGGTTACCAACCCGGCATTGGCATTGGCTCAACCGGCAAGCGGCCTTATGTGGACGGCGTTGCGGTGCCATTCAGCCTGGTAGGTTGGGGAATCGCTCTCAATCTCCATTTTGAGTTTATGCTAATGATTCTTGCGCGTGGTCATAGGGAAAAGACGCTGAGACGGCAAGCATGATGACGCTAATGAGCCACTTGAGCCAAGCTCCAGAGACACCGAGAGTCTCAATGTCGCGGCCCCAGACCCCAACTGAGGCTTCGGACGAGACCAAGAGCAGCGATTCTGCAGCAGCTGTGGATAACGATGCACCTGAAGGCAAAGGCAAACAGAGGGAGTCAGGACTTTTGGTCAGGGTTGACAGTAGCGAAATCAGTCCAACGAGCGAGGCTCCTGCCGAGTCGCCGGCCAAGAGACCTGCCATAGAGACGTTCTCGACGGCTTTGGAGGAACTTCCCGGGAACAAGGAGAGTCTATGAACGTGATGGTGGGATTCAATGGGTTGTTTGATGAAGGTTTTCTGCGGTCAAGGGCTGGGTAGTAAGGGCGTCGCTCAACCAGCAACCAAAGCATAATGGCAGTTATCGGAAGGACTGAGGGGTCAAGGCACGTTTAATGGTTTCCCACGAGCAGCATATATCTCGGGTATTGTATAAAAAGGGCTATAGATGTGATGGGACGCATAGGAAACAGGGTCCGCATAGGCGTTGAGCGGGTCTTCCACAGGCAACATTGGACAGAGGGCTGAACATGTGCACACTATTTAGTAAGTTTGAATAACCAAGATCGCTTACAGACAGGAAGATGAAGAGCATATTACTGCTTTGGCATCTCACTGTTTATGGTGGAGCAATGAAGAGGTTCAGCAGAAAACAAAACGCGTTTCAGCTTGGGGTCTCTTCTCAGCAAATAAGTCGGTATCTGTTTGCCTTGAAACTGTGTTCCTAAACGGGTAGAGAATTGCGAACTCACTTAGCTTGGCCGCCTTTTGCGACGAATATCCAATATGCCCACATGTCGCCCGCTGCTTGCTACCATGTACACTGCTTCAACAAGGTTCGAAGCGTTATCGTTGGCCATTCTAGGCTTAAACGGGTTGGATTTGCGACGGAGAAGAGTGGAGAGCTGAGACAGCAACAAAGACGACAGAGCGCCCCACGAAAAAAGAAAGAAGAAGAAGAAAGGAACGGGAATAGGAGAAAGAGTGCGTATAATACACGTAATTCGAAAAGTAGACAAAACTCAGAATAACCAAGGTCATGGTGCCTTGATAAAAGTGGCAGAGGCTGCGAGTGCGACATGTTCTATAGGTACGCTTTGGCTGGTACTTGGTGTGGTGTGCTGTAAATAGCAGCGCTATGGCTCAAAAAGGCAAGTACAACTGCCAAGCGCAGCTGCCACAGCATTCGCTTTGAAAAGTTACCTCGGAACCTGGAATCCACCAGCATCGTGAATACGCCCAAAACCCTCCATCTCTGCGTTTGTGACTTTGTGCCCAACTCGTCAGCCTTGCTTGTTTCGTATATACCACCGAGCGCCGCATCTCCATTTTGCTTTATTCGTGTTTTCAACATCTCGTTTTGTTGATGGCTTCACCTTCAAACTTGTAGCGCAGAAGCATATCTTCACCACCGTCGTCGTCGTTTGTCGTCGTCATTGACTGTCGCTGTCTCTACTGGCTTCTATCTCGTTTCTCTTATTCATCCATCATACGTTTTTCTTGCTTGACTTATTACATCTCTCCACCAGTCACTGCAATCTTCACCGTCGGTGCAATGAATGAACGCCTCAAGCTGCTCTTGCAGCTCGTTGCCAAACTGCCTCTGATGGCCCGCGTCGCATTGCTGCACGTGTTGCGCCTGTCGCCGCCGTCGCACTACATCGATCTGCGCACCGAGATAATCGTCGCGGTCCTGCGCTCCTTTATGGAGCCAGCCAAGCCCATGTCCATTACGGCCACCCAGAAACTCCTCAATCAAGACCCGGGCATCAAGGGCCGCATCTGGATCGCAAATTACACGGCCCCCACGCCACCGGAGTCCTCATCTCGCGAAGCCCTTATTCGAGCCATCGAATCCATGAGCAGTCCGGTCTCATCAGCATCATCGTCATCGTCCTCCTCCTCTCTCAAAGATCTCGAATGGCCAGAGGCCATGCCCGTCGAGGCTGAGTGGACTGGCTACCGTGCCAACGCAACGCCGTCCTCTACCCTTCCCGACGGATCCGAGGCCGACAAGTACGCCGAGCTGATGAAGGAGGTTCGGAGCCCTGTTACTGTGCTGTATTTCCACGGTGGTGCCTACTTCCTCATGGACCCGGCCACCCACCGTCCTACCACCAAAAAGATTGCCAAGCTTACCGGCGGCCGCTGCTACTCGGTGCGCTACCGGCTGGCTCCTCAAGCTCCTTTTCCAGCAGCCCTCCTCGACGCGCTGCACTCTTATTTGACTTTGCTTTATCCACCCGAGGGCGCTTTCCATGAAGCCGTGCAGCCCGAGCATATTGTTGTTGCCGGCGATAGGTGTGTCACAAAATTGTAGCTCTGCGTGATATGTACATCAGGCTGACATGGGACGTTCTAGCGCTGGAGGCAACCTCTCCATGGCCCTCATTCAGCTCCTGCTCGAACTCAAGCGCTCCAAGACCGAGATCGAGTGGCATGGTCGCACAGTTTCCGTCCCATTGCCTGCTGGTGTGGCCCTCAGTTCGCCCTGGCTGGACCTGACGCATTCATCCGCTTCGTGCAAGTCGAACGCACCCTTTGATTATTTGCCCTCCTTACAAGGCCTGGAAACGGCTACTCGGCCCTCTTGTCCAGCATGGCCTGCCAATCCGCCACGACGGATGCTCTACTGCGCTGACGCCGTCATCACTCATCCGCTCGTCACCCTCCTTGCAGCTACCAACTGGGAAGGCTGCCCCCCGGTCTTCATGTCCGCTGGCTGGGAGCTCTTGACTGACGAGGGCAAGTACATGGCTGCGCATCTGCATGCCCAGAATGTGCCTGTTGTTTGGGAAGAGTATGAGGGCATGCCGCACTGCTTCCCGATGGTGCTCAACAATCACCCCATGTCCAAGCGCTGTTTTGCCAGTTGGACCAACTTTATCAGGGATGCTGTCGAGGCGCAGCCGGGAACGATAAAGAGCTCATTCAAGACCATCCGCGCGAAGACGCTGCAGGAAGACGGCGTGAATCCGGCTGAGCTGGCACCGTTCACCGAGGAAGCTTTGTGGACGCGGCTGAAGACACTGTCAAAGCAGCAGAACAGCCCGCGGGCCCCAGGAGACGTGGCTGCAAAGCTGTAGTCATGTTTTTTTTTTTTTTTTTTTTTTTTTTTTTTTTTTTTTTTTTTTTTTTTTTTTTTTTTTTTTTTTTTTTTTTTTTTTTTTTGGCAATGGAATTGTCTTGTTGATGGTTGTCTTCTTGCTTTTTCTTCGGCCCTCTTCTTGGCTATTTCTTTTGATACCAGCGTACATAGTAACCAGAGGTGCATTGGACAGCGGCATATACCCATTGAGCCTGTCGGGGATTTTTATTTGGGCACTCATTGAAGAGACATTCAATATGTATAGTATGTTGTAATTGCGGCGGCCATTGCGGTTTGTACAGCATTGTTTTTGATCTTGCAAAGGGATGATGTACGTAGTAATTGGACTCCAGAGTTTAATAGCATCAAAGCACATGTTTCTTGACCTGTACGGTTTCCAAATCACCCAGATATTCCTGCACAAGGACGTGGATAATTTTCGTCTACTTATTCGGTTCCTATTCCTCAGCCATTGTCACTCGCAATACTTAAAGGACCCGAGAGCAAGAGGTGGGTTGGCCCGAAGCCCGCGCCACGGCTCTCCGGACCCACTCCGATTCCGTACCGAGAATGGCTGCTTTTTTCGCTCTTGTTACCGGCCCGCTTATTTCAACACAAGACACTGGCAACAAGCCCATGCCGCCTACTGTGACCGAGTGAGCTTCCTCTCGACCGAGAGAAAAGGCATATTCCGAAGAAAGGGAGACGGACGGTGGGAGGCTTGCGCTGTGTGGCGTCTGGAGCCTTTGTGCGAATAAAACGACGGGGGAAAAAAAGAACATCACCCTTTCAACCGTGGACAGTAAACCCAGCCAGAATGGAGCGCCACCGCGCCCTTCTGAAGACCATCTCCAAGACGGTCCAGGAGTTCTATGCCGCTAAAGAACCGTACCGCATCTTTCACGGGAGCACCAACTCGACACGGCCAACCCAGGCACACGCACGCTCGCGCGTTGTCGACATTTCGGCTCTTCGCAATGTGCTCTCAGTAGACACGGCCGCCCGCACGGCCTTGGTCGAGCCCAATGTCCCCAGTGAGTCGTCTTGAGCCCCGTCCTCGTGCCAAGGACTGGATGATGGCTGAAAACACAAGCTAGTGGACGCGCTCGTCTCCCACACGCTCAAATATGGCCTGGTCCCTCCCGTGGTCATGGAATTCCCAGGCATCACAGCAGGCGGCGGCTTCGCCGGCACAGCAGGCGAATCGTCGTCGTTCCAGCACGGCTTCTTCAATGACACGGTACGCAGCGTCGAAATGGTATTACCCGATGGCGAGGTCGTCACGGCCCGGCCCAATCCGGCCGACCAGCAGCACGCGGCGCTATTTCGCGGCGCAGCGGGCGCTGTAGGCACCCTTGGCGTGACGACGCTGCTCGAGCTCAACCTTGTCCAGGCGCGCAAGTTTGTGCGCACAAAGTACACGCGCACGAGTAGCGTCGCCGAGGCTGTCGCGTTAGTCAAGGAGGAGACCCAGAACGCAAGCAATGACTATGTCGACGGGATCCTGTTTAGCAAGGACCACGGCGTTGTTGTGACGGGCCAAATGACGGACGAGAAGCCCGCTGCGGCGCCTGTGCAGACGTTCTCGCGCGCCTCGGATCCGTGGTACTACCTGCACGTGCAGGACCGCACGCACAAGGCTGCAATAGCAGAGGACTACGTGCCGCTGGCCGAGTACCTGTTTCGCTACGACCGCGCGGGCTTTTGGGTGGGACGAGCTGGCTGGCGCTACTTCAAGGTGGTGCCGTTCAACCGGTTCACGCGCTGGTTCTTGGACGATTTTATGCACACGCGCATGCTGTACCGTGCGCTCCATGGCAGTGGCGAAAGTGCACGTTTTATCGTGCAGGATATTGCAATGCCGTTTGCCACAACCGAAAAGCTCGTTGACTACACGGCCGACGAGTTGGACATTTGGCCGCTCTGGCTGTGTCCGCTCCAGCGGAGAGCCCCGCCAACATTCCATCCCTACACCACAACGCCTGGTCTAGATGTCAGCAAGCAGGAGGAGGATCCCATGATGCTGAACGTCGGTGTCTGGGGATGGGGTCCAGCCAATCACGATGCATTTGTCCAGGCCAACCGCGCCCTCGAGGCAAAGGTCAGAGAGCTCGGCGGCATGAAGTGGTTGTATGCACACACGTACTACGATGAGCCCGAGTTCTGGGAAATGTACGGCGGACGAGGTTGGTATGATGAATTGCGCAAGACTTACAAGGCCGATCAAGCAGGTCTACCGAGCGTGTATGACAAGGTGAAGGTCGATCTTGGCAAGATCAAGGAGCAGAGGGCTGGGCTCAAGGGAATACGGCCCTTTGGTGGTCTCTATGGTATTTGGAAGAGCATACAAAGCAAGGACTACTTCTTGCATCGGAACGCCGAATGGAAATGGAAGGGCGAATAAACAGAATAGCAACGTCTGGATTTTGTCATTGAACAGCGTGAACTTACATAGTAACCACTACTAGATATTTCAATACAGTATCCGCACCAGGACCGATATTCTCTGGTGAATGCCATATTCGTTGTCCGCGGATTATCGCGCCGTCATATATAAATGTATATGTTCTTCTATATACATGTTGACATTCCTTCGTCAGGCATCAGGTAACCACCCATGATCAATTATTAAAATAGGCTTTGTGACTTTCTCTTTAGTCAATGCGCCACGCTCCGTAAGACGTTAGAACGTGGTTCCCACTATGCCGCTGCCATTATCTTAGGCCCATCTCAAAAAATAATCAGCGCAAAGACGCCTCTATCCGATATGCAACAGGGACAGGTTGCCTTGTGCCCTGTCTCTCTCTTTCTCTTTCTCTCTGTCTCTCTCTCTCTCACACACTCACATACACACACACACACATTAACGTCCACTCTTCTTATCGAGCCAAACAGCTTCTTTAAGCCTTGACAGCGTATTCGCGCTTGAACATGTCGTCCACCTTCTCGAGGTAGTAGGTGCCGGGAGCGATGGTCGAGGCATCACCCGCTGGCGTGAAGTTCTTCTGCAAGTGGGCCTTCTTGCGCAAGTCGCACATCTGTGGCATTGGGGGTCAGTCCATGTCTACCAGGATATAAAAGGGACACGCGAGATCATTTTCGTGTTACTTACAGCATCGTAGGTCTCTGGGGCAACCTGTCTTCTGGCAGTCAGGCGGTTGGGAATGTCGAGAACCTTGGAGATCTTCTCGGTGCTGCCAACAACCTTGAAGGAGCAGAAGCTAGCAGCCAGACCTGAGCCGTAGCTGAAGAGGCCAATTCTCTTACCCTCCAGGCTCGAGGGCTCGACGTGGCTGACCAAGCTGGCAAGACCTCCCCAGACGCTGCCGCAGTACATGTTACCGCACATGGTAGCGACTTGGATACCAGGGTTGACGCGCTCCTGGAACTTCTTCTTGGTGAGAGCCATGAAGGCCTTCTCAACGACCTTGTCGGTCAGAGACTTCTCGTAGTCCATGTCCTTGACCTCGGGAGGAACGTCGGCAAAAGCCTTGCTCTCGGGGTCAGCCAAGAAGTCGTGGTACAGCAGGCGAGCGTACGACTTTTGGACCAGCTTGCAGGTCGGGGCGTGGAAGGCCAGGTAGTCGAAACGGTCCAAGGGGGTCTTGACGGGGCCGTCAGCCACGCCGTTGCCATTGGCGTGGCCGTTGGAGACACCATTAAGCAGCTTCTGCTCCCTTTGGCAGTAAGCGCGGTAGGCAGCATCCAGAGCCTTGGTGTAGCAGTTGATAGAGTAGTGGCCATCAACGTAGGGGTACTCGCTGGTCAAGTCAGGCTTGTAGAAGTCGTAGGCGTGCTGCATGTAGGAGCCACGCAGACCGGGCTCAGCAACAATGGGAGCGTCAGGGCCGATCAGCATGGCAATGCAACCTGCACCACCCGTGGGGCGAGCGTTGCCCTTGGCGTAGAGGGCAATGTCGCCAGCCACGACGATACCGTCACGACCGTCCCAAGCAGACGACTCGATCCAGTTCAGGGTGTTGAAGAAGGCGTTGGTGCCTCCGTAGCAGGCGTTGATGGTGTCAATGCCCTCAATGTTGGTGTTGTCGCCAAACAGCTGCATGAGCACCGACTTGACAGACTTGGACTTGTCCAAGAGAGTCTCGGTACCCACCTCGAGGCGGCCGATCGAGTTTGTGTCAATCTGGTATTTGCTCAGGAGGTTGGAGACGGCTGTCAGAGCGAAGGAGTAGATGTCTGGAAAGCAAAAGATTGGCCCTTTGTCAGTACTTTTCATGGCGCAATTGGGAGAGAATAATGGCTGCCCTTCGGGGCAGCCGAAAGATGGGCCACCTACCTTCACGGTCGTCGCAAAAGCTCATCTTGGTCTGGCCGAGGCCAATGGTGTACTTGCCGGTGCCGACACCGTCGAACTTCTCAAGCTCGGATTGCTCGACATACTGGTGAATTGAGAAAGGCACGTTAGCGCGACAAGTTGTGCGTCCGAGGGGGCAAGCAGAAGGGGCGCTTCAAAAGGGGAAGAAACGCGAGGCCATTGGCGTCACGGCAGGCGCTGGAGACTTTTTTTTTTGGATTAAAGGGGGAAGCGCGGCAAGAAGACGAACGAACCTGGCTGGGGAAGTAGATCTCGATGGCCTTGATGCCAATGTTCTGGGGACGAGAAGCCATGGTGCAAAGGAGGCGTTGGGCGAGTGGGCAGGTGTTGAAGGAGAGAGGCGAGGGAAGGAGATGAACAAGAGGGCAAAGAGACAAGAGAAGGACAAGATGGGGGATGGGAGGTGTAAAGTACTGTAAGGAGCGCAGGCCGCGAGTTGTTGAGGGATTGACTAGGAGGGCGTATGTGGGTTCTGCTCTCCGTCTGGCAGCAATGCTGGTTACTATTACTAGTACACTGTACTGGTGCTGGTGGCTTGTTGTTGGAGGGGTCCTTTTCTCGGTGCCAAATTTCCAGCGGCTCATTATTCGTTATCCACGTACCATGCTCGTGCATCGTGGACCCCTGCGACATAGTATTTCTGCCATCTTCTCGCGTTTGGGGCGACCCCACCGCACCAGCCTGGCGGCCCCCCTGTTCTGGTCTCGCTTCTCTGCTCCGTTTAGCGCGCCGATACGGCAGGCATACATAATCATACTAGTAGTAGTGCGGCCCTCTGCAGCACCCAAGTACTCAGTACCGGCCCGCCCCCAGCGAGTCTGCCCAGGCAGTCACGTAATTACTATGTAGGCTGAACCACAAACGGCTTGCCAGAGTAGGTGCCCAGTACTTGGCGCTCAAAAGCGCTCTCGGCCAATTTTGGGGGCTCAATCAATCCGCAAGGTGGATACACCGCCCCATTCATCCGTGTTGTCTTTGCTTCCTCTCCAACAATGAGCAGAGTATGGGACGCAGTTTCTTTCTTATTTGCCTCTCTGCTCCATCATCAGTCATCATCACCACCACCTACCAACTTTCTTATAGGTGTTGGAATGGAGGGTATACGTATGTCACTGCAGAAATGCTAGCCGGTCGACTCGTTTGTGCCCGCAATCATTCGCTGGATCATTTATACGTTTACTTATGCGCACACCGGACGAATACAATCTTCTTCCCGTGTCGTTCTGCATTCGAGGCCGCGGCATTCTTCCTTGTTTCGTCTGCTTCCTACCGGCCGCAACCTGTGACGTGAAGCTGTAATTCGGTCCATTACAATCACCAAGGTCGCCATTGTGCCGGGGTCCACGCATGATTGTGTGTTGCCAAAAGTTCCCATTGCTTCCACGTGGGTGGCATGTCTTTGTCAACTTTGACATTGACATTGGCAACCTGTGCCGCGTGCTGTCAAATAACCCAAATACCATACTATGTACTGATGAAGCATCTGCAGGGAATCTGGTCGGTAAACGTCAACAAAGACAATTGTAGCCGTCAATCACCCTGCGTAGCTTTCCATGGATTCAAGGAGGAAGAGAAGAAGAAGATATGGATCTGGAATAGGGAGAGCAAGATGAAAAGTTAACAAGAAGAAAAGCCACCGAAAATCCCCGAGTCGCGTATATGTGGTGGTTCAAGGCAAACAGTCACAACGGCGCCAGATGTACATAGTAGATGCCCAGGATTCCACAGTCACCGAGACCCAGAGGTCAGAGCAACGCCAGAGGGAAACCGACGAGCAAATCCTCGTCACCAAGATCCGAGGACCGTTGCCGAGGGGGAGTGATAATAACCGAAATGCCATTCTTTGTGCCTGATTGGGAGAATGTGAGTACGTACTACAGTATGCACTCTGAATGTACAAAGTGCTGAGAACAGGCCCTAGCTAGCGCCCCTGGCAAGCCCCTGCAGCGGTTGCTCCAACCGTCCAACCGTCGTCGTCCGGTGCACAGGGGTGTCCCTGGCTGTTTTTTTTATCTTATCGTCCTGTCTAGACACTCGCGGCTTGGTGGACAACGGCCCCTTCGCTGTGAGTACTATGATGTCGATGCCTTCATCTTGCCTCTTGTTCAGCTTTCGTTGATCCGTCTGTCCAAGCGATTAAATTACTGCACCCTTCAATAGCTGGGTACGTGCAGTTGCCAGTGACTTCCGATGCCGCACCAATGGACATGGGCTGCTTCCGTCATTGGGCAACACACAAGGCTGGGGACAGAGAAGACCAAACTGCTAGTTCGCTGTCTGCTGTGCATCACCTCGGTCGGCCGCAACAAGCCCATACATCGCTTGCTGCACCCTGTCCCCCTGCATCTGCGCTGGGATGCTGACCGTTGTCGGCTGCCGGCTTCGTATCTTCACTCGAACCCTGTCTTATTCAGCTCTGGTCGTGTGGCTGTGTACTTACAATGCAATAGTGCATATCTACAAATGACAATGCGTCCATCGTTTTGGTCTTTCCTGGACAAAAGCACGTACAACATGGCACAGACATCAAGCGTGCCAGGTAAAAAGTCCGAGGGCTGTGAGTAACCCAATGTTCAAGACTCGGAACTCCAATCGGAGCGGGGTGGAACGATTTTGGCGAGTGGGAGAAGACTCTGGAAGCAAACAGCGCAAAAGGAGAAGAAAATCCTTCTTTTGGAAAACTCTGGCAGCAGGATAAGAAAACAGTGCTAGACACTTGGTTGCTCATCGGCCACGCCCCTCTATATGCAAAGCCCAAAAGTAAAAGCGGCTCCTCGCACCAGTCGGGCTTCAAATATTGGCTAGCCTGGCTAGATGGCCAAGCGACGGCAAGCTGCCCTCCGGCTGAGACCTAAAAAGACACGAGAGAATGACGATAGCAGAATCCGGCGACCAGGGGTGCTTGCAGTTGTCTTAGAGTTATCAATCTAATCAGATCGATCAGTGGGTGGCCACCGAGAAACATCCATCACTGGCCTCCATTATTCTGGTGCGTAAAACCGGGTCGCTGCCCACACCACTATCCCCGCCAAGGCAGCGCTCCGCTGGACTGGCCGAACATCCTACCAATCAAGTTGGCTCAACAGACCTCCAATGGCCACTTGTCGCATCTCTGCGCCGTGGTCACCCTGGCGCAAACTTTGAAAGCCCCCTCTTCTTTACTCAAAAATCTTTTTCAGTATCTTTCTCCGTCGCTCTGATGCCTCCGTCGAGAATGGCGAGGCGGAGCTGTGAATGGCACTACTATGTACATGCAGACATAGCACAGAGGAGATACGCCGCCTACTGCAGTGGGTAGGCATGTACTGTGCAACGGCCGCGAGTACACACAAACAGGGGCCCATGATTCCATCTTTGGATACCAAGCACAGAGAGTATTTGAATGGATAGAGCACAGCAGGACGCTATACAGACAGGGACGATTGGAGTCAGATGCATACGTGGATCTTCACAAAAAGTTATAATCCACCAACTAGAGGCACGACTTTCTCTTGTGCGTACAACCGCATGTACATATACGTTATAGAAACTGGCACCCGCTCAAAGCCTGGCTGCACTCAAGGCGTGATGGTCCGTGGATAAAAAACGGCAAAGAAGCCATAGCTCATGACGCATTTGTCCTTTGCCAAGCAAATGTTCTTGGTATACTGCAGTCGATCGTCCCAGTGATATATCGTAGGCTTCCTATGCGTCTAGCATGTTTCAGTAGCCTCTACTCTGCATCTGCAGGCGGCACCCAAACCAAAAATCCATCCTTGTCTGTCTTCATGCCTTCTGTTGGTACAATCCGTAAGACCTTCTGGAAGTACTTGTCCCTCACTATCAAGTTGGGTCTGATCCAGCTCCCGCCCTTCACAAGCGGGAGCAATCGATACACCACCGTCCTCTTCGATATTGGTAATAAGTTCAACGTCGTCTGCTTTGCTCCTGAAAAAGCAAACTCGTCGCTTGGATCCATCGTCAGCCCAAAAGTGAGGAAATGGTTTGAAGCGTTCTCAATGGTAATGTCCAGAAGCAGCAAGGAACTGTCCCCTTCGGCTTGTGGACTTAAATGGCGTATCGAAGCGAGAACACGAGGCTCTGTGTTGAAGACTGGTAATCGTGGCACCGCGAGGAGGGTACGGTTGGTGGTGCCAGGCCCGGCGTTCAGACGAGACCACTCTATCACAAACGAAGCGTCAAGCGCTACAGGATTTCTTTCGTCGAGACTTGCCCGTCGCACTTCTATAACGAAATGTGCTTCCTCAAGCATTCTTGGACTGATTTCCACACCTTCGGAGGCAGGTGAATTCTTGTTCGAGACCCGGCACTGCACCCCATGTGAAGGGGCAATATCGATACCCAGGCCCACGACCTTCAGATTCTCCGACGCGAAGGAGGCATACCGGGTTACTAGACACCAGGCCTGAGTTATTCCGTGGCTTGAGCCACGGTTTTCTGAGGTCGGATTCTGCACCCCTTCGTAATCGAAAAGACTGGGCCATGGGTCTGGATGAAGTCGCGGGAGCAACTCATAATTTGCCTCAAAGGGACTAGCTACCGCAATCTGGAGTGTGCTTGTCTGTATAACCGTGGTACCCGGGTCGGTGTCAAGATTATACGAGACCTTGACCGTCAAATTATAGGCGGTTGTCCGTTCAGCTGCGGTGAGGGAGATGAGTATGCGGGATTGCTCCGAAGCCTTGATGAGACCTAGAGAGGTTTCGTTCAGCCTGGACTCCTCGCCATCTGCCAGTGCTCGACTCTCCAATCCCTCAGCGGTCTTGAGTTTGAAGTTGGGTGGGTCCTCGCTCAGAATTGAGATCTCCACCCTAGCATTTGCGTTTGCCTCCTCTCCATTGATGATATCGAGGGGCAGCTCAATGATTTCATTTGTATAATATTGGTCCAGGAGGCCAACCTCCTTGATCACCATTTTCGGCGGTCTTGGCAGGATGCGAATGGATTCAGGATGCGCACGTGCTATCCGTCTTCTTGTCACCCCCGCATACCAGATGTGGCCTTGGCCAATCCCGCGAATACTGCTTCTCTGAGTGAGCTTGAATGCGTCCGTGTTCACAGTCACTTTGAGCGACGTAGCACTGGCTTCTCCGGGCTCTCTCAATGGTATGCTCATCTCAAATACCGTGGTGTGTCCAGCATACAACGATAGGTTGGTGGATGCAACCATCTGCAAAGTACCCGCACCTGGTGCAGATTCATCATGTTCCGCGCCAGAAGTCTCCTCCTGCAGAGATATCATCCTGAATGAGACAGGATTACGATCTGACAGCTTGGCATTATCACCAGGCTGGTGTTTTAATATTATGGGTTTGACGCTGCCCTCGAATTCGACAAGAATACTCTCCAGTACCACTGGCGCAGAGCCTGTTGTAGCATTCGATGTCACGGACAATTGAGACTGACAGGTCTGTCCAGCTTTGCCTTCTTCGTGCCTAAAAACAAACGATGAAGTGAGAAACGAGGTACCCATCTCATCATTGATCTCGACAAAAGGTTTAGGTGCTTGAATTCCTTCAAGAGACTTTGCAAGATCATAGTGCCATGTGGAGCGTTTTGGAAATTCTGTTTAATTACGGATGTTAGCTACCGAAAATCATGAAGCAGATGCTGCAGTGTGAGACGACGTCAACTTACTTTGGTTCAACAGCTCCCAGTCAATAGACACAACGAGATCGGCTTGCGCAGTCTCTACTGCAGCACTCCGCAGGACCCAGCACATATCCTCGGTGATTTCGGGCCATCCGTCATGTCCAGCAAACCTTTCATCCCAGAATGGGCGCAAGATTTTGACCACATGTTCCCAATCCTTGACTGTAGCGAATTCTTTAGCGCACTCCATCGACACCTCCGCAGCCAGTCGTCTTTGTGTCTTTTTGATGAAATACGATTGCGCAGAGAGCAACTGATCCAATATGATCTGAGAATGATTGACACCTGAGCTGGCCAAAGGTAGTTCCTCGTACGGCTCAGGGCACATGTAGTTATCATATGTGAAGGCTTTGGATGCCAACTTGGAGGCTGGAGACTGGCTAGGCGATCTTCTGTCGTCCTCTGACATCGAGTAGGCGAGCCGACGGCGGGCAATGGAATGCCGGGCGGCCAGACGGTACCAATATCCAGGATGGTGGAGCAACTCCCACGGCTGCAATCTCTCTGCGATTGCACTTCTTTCTGGAGGCAAGTATATACTGGTGAAGGAGTGGTCGAAGTCGGGAATGTCGGCTTTCTCAATGAGGTTTGCCATGACAACCGACCAGCGCGCCTCCCAGGCCTCCCAACCGTAGGTGGTAGTCCCATGACCCAGTCTGTCCACAAGATCGGTCACTCTGTCGCGATGGAATTGCCAGCGACGCACAGCAGCGGTGTGCTGCTCATTCCATAGTAAGCACCGAATGCATCTGACGGCGATAATATCTGCCAACAGCCTCGCCTGGTTCCACCTCGGGCTCCAGCTGGGAATGATTTCTATGACTTCTGGACCAAATAGATTTTCGTAGGCAAGTTCAAAAGAACGCAGAGCAACGTCGAGCTCCTGACGATACTCGGCCCAGATGGCGGATTTGAAGTCGTACCGCACTTGCCAACCAGCCAGCGACAGAGTCTGAGACGTGCCAGAGGTAGGGGGTACAGTGGGTTGCGGAGCTGCGCCGCGCCCTCGTTTCTTCCTCGCCTGCTTCCCATGGTCTCGGTAGTACTCGACTGCTTGCGCATAGATGGTTGTCAAGGCATTGTCAAGGATTCGGTCCAGTTCTTCGGGCGAGGCGCTTGTTGGGGACGCAAAGAAAGATTTTGGATCCAGCCCGCTTCCTCTTCGTATGTTTTCAAGCCGCTCTTGCACTCCAGACGAATTATCCACCAGGACTATGACCGCGAGCTTGGACTTGCAGCCAGACTGAGCAATCGCATTTCGCAGGACGCCTATATCGGATTTGATTTTATTGTCGTGGAGTGTAGCGAGGGTAGCGTCGGCTGTTAGACTATATAAACAGATAAAGACGCTTGGCACCAACTCCTGATGCTTCTTAAGCCAAACAGTATCGATCAAGCCGTCCGGATAGAGGCTCGAAGACGGACTCAGAGGAGAAAAGGGCGAGTGAAGCACGGCTTGTGATGGCGGTATTTCAGCATCGTCGGGAAGGCGCGCTAGCCTTGGGGGTAGCAGGTAGGTCTGTACACTCGTCAGCAACAACAAATTCAAACAAATGGCTTGAGGCTGAAGTGGTCATCCCGGCATACCCTTCCGGCGGTTCTAAAGCGGAACTTATATCTCACGCTCGCCGTGGCCCTCTTGTTCCATGGCAGCCCAGAAGCATCCGAGTCGCGGATATGCTGGACAAGCGCAGCGACTTGGTCTCCCTCGACCGGAGGTGGTTCTGAGCGTATCAGAACAGCCCCGTCTTTGTACTGGGGTTCCAAAGCTGATTGCTGGACGTAGGTTGAGGGAAGACCTAGGAATACAGCCAAGGGTAGGCAATAGTCGAGGCTGCAAGGAGGATATTCGTCCATGTTGGAGTATGTGTATGTGGCCAACGAGCCCCCAGGCCCGGGTCTTTTGATGCTCAAGGCAGGGGCGTAAGATCTGCAGACTCAAGGGGAACGGTAGTCGGCATGAGTTGCAGGTGTCTTCAGGCCGTAGATGTTCGGGAGGACGACGCGTTCTTACAGTACATGATAGTTAGCGAACAATGCAGACGCCAGCGCGGTTGCAACGTGCGCGACGTGACCAAGAGTCGGCCAAAGCTACAGACATGAGGCTCACAGAAAGGAGAACTTGCAGCTGGCCGTTGCGCTATGGCTTTATTCTGGGTATCGCTGGCTCAACTTCTCGACCGCCCGTTGATCAAAACATGGCAACTTCTACTGGTTTATCGTGGCTATTCACCCCGGGCCCTTGGTTGACGTGGGACCAATGTGCCCATCAGTGCCACGGCAATCGAAGTGAGCTCACCCCAGATCCATCTCACTCTACGTTACTGTTTAGGTAGGCGGTAGAGACCACATCACGGCAGAATGTGGTTAACTACGTAAGCGAACTGAGAACTCGGGTACCTAGTACATGCCAATGTACATTGGGGATGAGAAAAGCAGATTGATTTCTTTTAGCTCGCACCTCACAAATCTCCTGATCAAGAGTTGAATAAGCTTTTGTTCCGAGTGCGTAGCAGCACCAGCAAGCAAGTACTGGAAAGTTATTGATGCAGTGTTAGCCGATTCAAGGCATGTATTGTGTCGCGTACTCGTGAGCTGAGCGAATGCATAAGTATATGGCTGTGTACCTGATCGACACAAGACGCGAGATAAGAGACTTGTTAGCTACCCGTTTTGCAGCCTAGCATCCACAGTATTTTAGGTATCTGAAAAGTACCTCAGTCAGATAAGTATCTGAATATCTAGTACTTCTGATACCGGTAAGACGACAACAACGCTGCCTGCCGCATGTAGAGGGCGCGCTTCCCCCTCCAAACCACTTCGACTCTTTCTTGACCTTTTAATGCTGACTCTCCAAAAACCCCCGCTCATTGCTCTCTGGCGATTCACAGCAGACGCCCAACTATACCTGTCTTGTCTGTCCGCCCTCAACCGCCGCGCCCGCGACCGTTTGGCCGCTTTCCACCCGAAAGACGGTTGTCAACACCGCGCCCAGACAAATCTCCTTGTATTGACGTTACTCGGGATATTCACCCACCTCTCAACTCGCCCATCATGACCTCGCGCGAACAAGTTTACGTCATGGAGACAATAAGAGCTATGAAGAAGAAGATTGCTCGAGATGCCATTGGTAAGAGGAGAGCCGTTACTTTGTTCAACAAGCAGCCTGCGCCCCCACGGCTGACCACGTCTTCTCTATAGAGTCCGACTCCGACTCCGACATACAAGCACCTACAAACAGAGGCAACAAGCTGAAACAAAAGGCAAAATTTGTCCGTGAAGGCAAGCTTGGTCCGCCCACTGGACCCGCTGTTTACAAAGAGGCATGTCTGCGAAGATGCTCGACAAGTATCGCATGTATTGACCGTGGCACTAGGTGGTGGAACACACTGGCTATCGACGAGCCATAATAAGTCGCAATCCGCCGCTCGTTGACGAGGATGGCTACGATATCGACAGTGACGATGATGAGGAGCGCATACAAGAAGCCGTGGCTGCTGCTGCTGAGGCCGATCCTTATTCGTCTATACATCTTGAACGTATGTCTATACATAGCTGGCTCATGCGACAACTTTACCATGCTGATCATGCTTTCTACAGAGCTACTTGCGCCCCTAACCGCTGTCACCGACTTGCCTGCTCATCCGACTCTTTCGAGGCCATTCGTCTCTCCTGCGCTTACCGAACTTGCCAATCAAGGTAGTAACCTCATGCACAAAGAAAACGCCGCCCTCTCAAAGGTGCGGCCACTTCTAACGAAACTCAGTGGTGATCATACCTGGGCCAGTTGCGAGATGTTCCTTGGCCCTGATGATCGAGAATATTTCGATGACGCATATATCTCCCGTTTACTGAAACGAAGGAAGCTTGAGTCGCGTGCGAGCAACGAAGACGAGACAACAACTATGAGACTAGGAAAGCAAAACACGGGCGACGTGGCGACCAATGGAGCGTCAAACCAGGCGGACGCAGGCCAGCCCAGCCACCAGGAGCAGATGGCCTCGAATCAAAATATAGTCATGATAGACAACAATACAAAGGTGTCGCAAGAGACGGAAAATGATAGAAACACGGGAACCAATGATATTCTAGCAGTCTCTGCGGCTGTGTTGGGTACCAACACAAAGGCAATGGAGCAGGATGAAGGATTGCTTGTGGAGAAAGACGCGCCTACAGGACGAGATTCTAGCCCTTCCAACGGCACTTCCAAGTTGACAGGCGAGGAAAAGGGGAAGGGGAAGGAGCAAGCCGCAGGTTCTGACGCACCTGATGGCGACACTGCTATGGTGAATGGTGGCATCCTGGCCAATGTCGAGCCAGGCCAAGCCGGCCAACAAAAACAGCAGCATGATGATGAGGCCAATGATTCATTAGCATCTCTAGCGGACGATTCTTTTATACATCCCATATTCCTGGCGCCCAAGTCAGCGCATCCCGATCGGGATGTGGGCTTACCGGAACAAGAAGCTGAAGACGTCCGTCGTTTGCTCCAGCTGTACGTTCAAAAACAAGAGGAGGTCTGCCGAGGAGCGCGAAAGCTGTATGAGGGTCTGTTAAAAGCCGACCGCATGCGCAAAACCGTCTTGGCTTGGGCGAAGGCCGAGGCGCACTGCGGTCCCAATCGAGACATGTCTGATGGCGAAGATTGGTATGATAAGGAGGAATGGGGACTGACAGAAGACCTGAAGAAAGGTGTTGATGAAGAAGAGGAAGACACGGCGCAGCCGCAAAAGAAGACGAGGAACAGGAACAAGTAGCTTTGCGGTCGATCCAGTATCCTCCGTAGGATGGTTCTGCCGTAGCATGGGTTTTGAGTAGATATACAAGGCCGAATGTCAAAGATTTGGCTACATCAACACTGTAATCTGCCGGTTGATCATTCTTGTCAAGCGTCGAATGCTGCACCTCAATGCAAAGCGAACTAGAATATCAGAAAGGAAAAAGAGAAATCCTGCTGATGCCAACCAACGAACAATAAAATATGCTCGTGTAAGCCAAGACTGCCAAAGAACTGGTAGAACAGAGACCGGACACGCCTCGTTTCAGACCCTCTCATTGAGATTCAAGTGGTGGTGGGAGGTTCCACTCTCTGGAACCGGCTCTCAGGCTATTGTTCCCTTTGATGATCTTGTAAGCTGCCGTGTCTACCCCCAGATCCCGAGCAACAAACCTCAGCACCCAGTCTCTGACCAACCTCGTCTTGGCGAGCTCTGGAGAAACTTGCTCAGGTTGGGGTTCTGCAGCCCTTGCCAAGTCAGTATGGGAATAACATCCGGCAAGATGCCCTTCACTTTCGGTCCGCGCTCTGTAGAGCAGATGCAACTTTGTCATGTTGCGCCGCAAAGTGCTGCCATATACCCTCTTGCGAAATACATTCAAGGCGACGTTTTGCATGAAGACAACATCTTGATTGCGCAAGTCAGCCAAGACACCGCCGACGGCTGACTGCACTTCTGCTTCTGCCAGCCAAAAAGTGATGGAGAAGCCCGACTTGGTCTCATCGCCCACCAGAACCTCAACGAGGGTTTTGCGTGTGCCATAGCGTGTTTCCACAGAACGCGGGGCGGTGATACTGATGATACCTACAATGAGCGAGACTGTCATGGTCGATGGCATGATGGACGTAAGATATGCGGCAGATGGGATATCGCTCAGATCCGAGAGATGGCCTACGCGGGTGGTCCAAGCTGGCGGGACGAGCGGCGTCCTGGGTAGTGATACAACACCGGCTAGAGTTGTGTCGTCGAAAGGCCGACTACTGCTGTTGGTGCTTGCAAATGAGGGGCCAGCACTATTGTCCTGGCTTGAGTTCCGATGGGGCAGTGTCGGGTGTTGTTGTTGGCTTTGCGGCACAGGCACGAGCTGGGAAGTCAAGGTATCGTTATGCTTGGCAAGAGAGTGCGCATAAAACTTGTCAAGTAATGAGGTGTCAGCTGCCACAGCCGAGTTATGGCTCGTATCGTCCTCACGGCTTGTGTCGTCTCCATAGCTGCTACAGGATGAGTGTGTCGAGAAAGACGCTGGGGACAGAAAGTCGGCGCTGCTGGGATAGGCGGCCACCAAGTCGAGGTGGTGCTGCTGGGAGAAGCCGGTGCGAAAGTGGTCAGGGTGTAAAGCCAATGAGCGCCAGACAGCGCCGTGAAGAAGCGAGTGATGGGCATCGCTTGGGGCGTCTGACGAGGCTATATCATGTGCATAAGGTTGTTCCCAGGCGAGAAAGCGGGCCACGGCAGGCTGGAACGTCGACAGCAGGTCCATTGAGATCCAGTCCAGCCGGTGGAACTCTGGAGCACCAGCCAGCACAAGCACTCTGTCTGTCATGGTGGCGGCGATGGCAAGGCTGGCCGCAGAAACATTATCGAGCGCACCTCCAACCGGCTGAGATGAAGACGTTGGTGGTTTGTGGCAGCAAGTCCTTCGTACAGTACCTAGGTAAGTATGTAGAGATATACCCTGGATATATCAAGTATCCAGGTACTCAAGTACTTCCAAGCTTGCAGTACTATTCATAGTATGGATCTCCGAGTGCCACAAAGGTGGCTGGGCCCACTGTATTCCGATATATATCTTCAAATTTGTTATTATATCTATGATGCATATTATAGAAGCACCGATCTCTTTGTAAAGCATCTTCTTCGTTGTGTACTATGATGCGGTGGTAATATTTTCGACTAGAATCTATCGTACTACTACACTATGATACGATATATCCCCATCGGGTTAGAGAAGCGTGGTTTCACAGGGGTACTAGAAGTACATAGTACCCTAGAACTATGATACAACTGTACATAGTACTGAAGCATAGCAGTACCTAGGTAATTAGGACTTCCACATTAGCATTTTCTTTGATGGGTACGGCCCGCCAAAGATTCACGACTATATCACAGTTCAGCACAACACATCTCAATTGGACCAATCGCTCAATCTCGCCTTGGTTGCGGGCTCTCGTTCCTCTTGCCATCATGGGCTCAGCACCATGGGACGCAGTGCCTGCTCAGGATGCCGTCTTTGTGCTTGTCACCGGCGCCAACAGGTCTGTTTTACCCTCTGTACCCTCACTCGCACCCGCAATGCCCTCCAACTGCTGCGCGTTGCATTATTAACATGGACGCCCTTCCTCCAGTGGCGTGGGCCTCGGAATCTGTGAGCGCCTCATCGACGAATTCCTCGCTACCCGCAGTCTTACCGCCCATCTCGTCCTCCTTCCAACCACTCGCTCTTGCTCAAAGTCCGCAGAGACCGTCGCCTTACTCCGCAAGCACCTCGTCCGCGCCGCCTCCTCCAAGACTATCGTAGCCCGAGGTGCTACTGATCCACAAGATACCATTCGTAGAGTCCACATTTCGTCCGTGCAGCTGGACCTGTGCGATCTCTCCACAGTGCAGCGTGCAGCAGACCAACTCGTTCACGGCAAGGTCTTCTTTGAGGGTCTGGGTGACTTAAAACTGCCGCGGCTGGACGCTGTCATTTTGAATGCTGGCATTGGCGGCTGGACTCATATCAGCTGGTTCGGCTTTGTATGGGATATAATCACCAGGGGCTGGGTGCAGGCTACCACCCGGCCGCGCTTCAAGCGTTCCACCCCAGGCCTGACAGTCGCTCCGTTGCCGGGCTTGCAAGAGACCTTGGGTCTGGTCTTCTGCGCCAATGTCTTCGGTCACTACCTCTTCGGACATTATATCGCCCCGCTACTCAATCGATCAACTTCATTGTCGGGTCAAATAGGCGACAGTACAGCTCTGCCTTCTGGCAGGATCATTTGGCAGAGCAGCGTCGATCCTAGTTTCTCCCACTTTAGCCTCGACGATATCCAGTGCCTCCGTACTCCAGCCGCCTACGAAAGCAGCAAGATGCTCACCGATGTCCTCTGTCTGACAGCCGGCCTCCCAAGTGCTGCCCCGTACTCTTCTCGCTACCTGGCCTCCACGTCACCTGCAACTACCGCCGAAACTGCCAAGCCTAAGATCTATCTTGCTCATCCAGGTGTCGTCGCCACGACCATGTTTCCCTTGCATTTCACTCTCATGTGGGCCTATGTCCTGGGTACAACCCTTAGTCGCTGGCTAGGCAGTCCATGGCACCCCGTTATACCTTACAAGGCGGCTTTTGCGACTGTCTGGCTTGCTTTGGCTACCCAATCTGAACTAGACGCGGAGAAGGCCGAGAGATGCAAGTGGGGTTCTTGTACTGACTTTTGGGGCAATTGCATGGCTAAGAAAACAGAGATCGAGATGTGGGGTTGGGATGGCAAGGCAGTCAGTCCGAGTGGTATGTCGCAGGAGGATGTGGGGCTCATCAGGGTGCTGAAGAAGAGTGTAGGCAGGAGACCTGGTGCCACAATGCCAACGGAGGAAACCATAACTTGGTTCGAGGAAACGGGTGCAAAGTGCTGGGCCAATATGGAAAACCTCAGGGCAGAATGGGACACCAAGATATCGGCGTCAAAGTCATAACGAACCGAGCTTGCTTGTCGAATTGATCGTCGACTCCGCCCATTTCCTCTCCAGTCTATCATAGATCGCACTGAGTGCACCGCCTCCAAGAACGGCTCTAGACCATTCAGTTGCTTCATTAATATTTAATAGAAAACTATTCATACCGAGAACAGATTTCATTACATATCAATTGAATAGTGTGTCCACGGTCCTCCGTGCACAATCCTGTTATAGTCTGGTAATACTTGTCCATGTTAGCGTGCTATTTTCAGGGCGAAAGCCCAATGCACAACCAACAACTTTCTAATCATAAGCATATGCCAGGCTGGGTACACACTTGCGCGAAATCAGCGCTCGGGCAGGAGCTGATCTCATTAGACCGGAGTCTCTTCCACGAGCTGTCGATCCTGCGTCTGCTCTTGGACAAAATGCTCCCGCGGCTGCAAATCCGACCACACTCGCCGCAACACGACCTTGTTGGCTCTGCCAAAGAGACCGAGGAACAACGGCAGTGGAAAAGCCACCATGCAAAGGACTGCCTGAAAGATCAATGCTCGCGTCATGTTATTTGGAGGGCTGGCGCCCGAGCCGGCTTTGAGCGCGTTCGAGACAACAATGAATATGGCGCCGAGAAGCTGGCCACCCGCCCAGGCCACCGTGCTTGTCACCTCGGGGCTGAGAGGGTGTGTCAGCTCCACGAGGTATTCCATAACAGCAGGCACCAAGCTGAAACTTGATGCGCCTATAACGGCCATGATAACGGTTACAGCGGCCATGGATCTCGTGGCCGGCATCCAGACAAGGATCAGGTAACTAAGACCAACGAGGGGAACAAGGCACTTGATGAACATGAGGAACGCTTTGGTGCGGTCGATGATGGGAGAGGTGATGGCAGCCGAGACCAAGCCAACAACAATGAAGACGGCGCCAACAATGCCCGCGTCCGTGTCGCTGAAGCCATAGGGTGTAAGTACCTGGTTGATGATGGTGGAAATCGAGTTGAAGAACCCGACATAAACGACAAAGGGGATGAGCAGCAGCCAGGGCTCCCGGGACTCGAGTAACTTCCGGGCAGACACCTTAAGGTCGAGCTTCTCGGTGTCACCTGATGGCGAAGGCGGAGTTGGCGGTTTGGCTGGGACTAAGAATGAGGGTATAGAGGCTGCGGTTGACTGGACAAGGTTATTGAGCAAGTCAGTCAAGTTGCTCCAACCAACAGGCCCACGACTATCCGCTCTGGGAAAATAAAATGATTTCGCGGGAAAGGGAAAGGGGAGAACGTACCATAATTGCTAGGTACAGCACGGCGTTAGGTATGTCGCTTGGGGAGTAGACCCAAAAGGGAATGATGAGCTGGCCAAGAGCAGCACCAAAGGGGTTCGCCAGGCTCATCAAAGCAGTCGCGGTCACACGCCCACGGCTGGTGAGCCATAAATCTGAGTAGCGAGTGGGGGCCGCGAGCACAAAGGGCTGCGAGAAGCCAATGAGGATCTGACCAAACATGACGACGCCGAAGCTGTGAGATTGGGCTTTGACTCCGCCATAGCGGATCCAATTACCCACGAGCATCAGGATTGAAGCTGCCAAGATGGACGGTTTGGGTCCCCAGTGCAGGGTATAGATGACGAGAGGCACCACAGCAACAAAGGCCAGAAGGAAGGCTGTAGACAGCCAGTTGATGGCAGCCTCGCTAGTCTTGAAAAAGTCGGCGGAGGTGGCGACGACAGGCGAAAACGTCAACCACTGCGCAAAGAGATGACATTGTCAGTCTTGAAGGACCACGCAAACTCCGCCACGTAGTATTTGTCAATTTGGATCGCGAGCGCTACTCACCTCCCAACTGACGAGAATGTTGAGCAGGGTCAATTGCACAAGCCCGAGCCAGCGCCTCTTATAGACTTTGTACGTCTCGACAGTTGCGTCTCCTTCTTCGGTTTCTGAAGGTGGCGTTTCAACCCCAGCGCCATCACCTGCCTGACGCACCGTCTTGTATGGGTCGACACTGATGTCCTTGGCCATGGCGTCTGGATCCTCCACTGCTGTCTCTTCCACGGCGTCGAGTGCTGAGTCGGTCTCGCGTTCCGCCTGCGTATTGGCCTCCCGCTCGCCAGTGCCATCTTCTGCTTTGGAGTCTATCGTTCCCATTGTCTGCAAGTCAAAGCCTGTGACAGTTCACAGCGCCGCAAGCCGCCGGTTTGGACGACCTCGGTAATGGCACGCGCGTCCACTCTTTGAAGCGGTGCTGGGTCAAGTTGAGGGTTCGCTGCTAGCCCCGCGACGGCGTCGATTATCTGATGATCTCGCGCGGTCAAGAGCCAAGTCGTTCCGGTCCGCCGAGCAGCTCATTTGCGATGCTGAGAGCTGTCAAAATAGAATAGAGCGCTGGCGAGTCCGCTGGCAAAGAAAAAGACGAGGGAACTGAAATGATGGAGCTAGTAGCTTGCAATCTGCGGCTTGACAGTATGTACTGGGCCTCGCTTTCATGTGTCCCCCCTCCCCCAACAGGCACGTCTTACATGCACAACTCCTTGCAAGCTCAATTTGAATAGCCATCTTGGGATCGCATCCCCGGACCCGTGTGTCAGGGCTGCCCGGGAATGTTGCCAAAGTTGGTATTAACCCGTGAATGACAGCAAGTGTGGCAACTCCCCCCATATACCGCGGGTGCGTCTGCATACATAGTGTGGTAGTTCCGCTGCAGGGCCTGCCACATGAGGTAAAGACTAAAGCGCCTTGCGCACCTTGATGAATCCGTCAAGAGAGCACAGCGAGACACCCCCTGTCCCAAGGGTGGCTGCTGGCTCTTTTGTCACACTCGGTGAGCTACCAGGAACATACACAGTAAGTACATAGTACTATGGTGATGACTAGGGTTGCGGCAAGGCGTCGGACGTGACCAACGGCATAAGCAGGAGCAAGTCAACAGTTATGGTGGTAGCCGGTTGGCTTGAAGATATGGTCCGGGAAGGGCCCGCGAGTGGGTCGCCCTGGCTGTTGGCAGCTGATAGTGGAGCCGGCTAAGCATAGTAGCCCGGGTGTTGGGAAATCTTCTCGTTTATTATGCACTATACTCGGAGGCACTAGGTTAGCATTCTTCCACTAGCCTCCACGAGATAAGCTTATAAGATTAGTATATATAACTAATCAATATATAAAAGTTAATATCGTTATATATTATATATAGAGTTTTTAAAAAGTATTAAAGCCCCTTACAAGAGCGAGCTTATATACTTATAATAATCCTTACTTAAATCTCGGATTCTAGAAGTACTTATAAGTATATATTAGCAAGAAAGAAAAGTATTACCTTTAAGTTATCGTATATTACTAAGTAATATTAAGTATTATAAGTAATTAAAAGAGATTACCCTATTATATAAAATAATACTTAGATTTATAATTAAAGTATTATAACCTATAAATATATAGGTTATAGGAATAGGCTAGCGCAATTATATGCTAGCAAATCGGAACCTTAACGGACCGATAAGGATCTCTTATATAAGGATATCTGGATACTTATAATAATATAATTAGGGTTAGGGTCCTAATAGTTATACGATCGATAGAATTAATATCGACTATATCGACTAGTATACTATAGATCGATAGGATCGATATCGACTATATCGACTTACTAAAATAATAGAAGGATATAAGGATAGGAGTTTATAGCTTAATATTAGATAATTTCCTTATAGTCTTTAGTTATAAATCTAAGTATTATTTTATATAATAGGGTAATCCCTCTTAATTACTTATAATACTTAATATTACTCGATAACGTATAAAGACTTAAAGGTAATACTTCCCCGCCTACTAATATATAACTTATAGGTACTTCCAGAATCCGGGATTTAGGTAAGGATTATTATATTTTTATAACTCTTATTTAGGACGGTCTATATATACCTTTTAGGTAATATTAAGTATAGTAATAGCTCCTTAAACTCCTACCCCGTCTACTTTAGGAGAAGGATATCGCTAGGTTATAACTTAGGAAGATATAATACGCTAATTAATCGAACTTACCTAATAACTCGCTATATTCTAATAGAATTAGGAGTAGTAGAATCGTACTATCCGTAGGTAGGCCTAATAACTCGAATAATACTAAGCTACGGCCGCTATACCCCTAACGCCTATTATTTAGAATACCGGTAACGGCTATAAGATAAATAAACCTATTATATATAACGGTAACTAAAAGACGTTTTAAGGGTTCCTTACCTATTATAAGGTATACTTCCTATATAATATAGCTTAATTTATTACTAAACCCGATAAAATTATCCTAGCCGGTATACGATTCGAAAAGGACGCGCTTATTTAGTATAAGCCCTTACTTCGTAATTATATTAAATACCTAGGTAACCTTAATTAACGTAAGCCGACTACTAAGAATATATTCGATTTATTCGTAGGATTCGAATATATCCTTAAGGAAATATTTAGCGATCCTAACGAAGAATAAACTATAATATAATAACTTATAGAACTTAAGTAGAATAAATCTGCTTTAGCTTATATAGTCCGCTTTAAATAACTCTTAGTATACCTCCCTTAGGAAGATAAAAACCTTATAGAATATTATTATAAAGGATTTAAGGATAAGGTTAAGGACGAAATCTCTAAGTAGGATTAGCCCGAAGATTTTATAATATTTAGTAATAATATTATCCGTATCGATAACCGTCTCTATAAAAGATATATAGAGAAAAGTAAGAAAGGAGGAAGCTATACTATATAGAGGAATTATATTAATATAAGACGGCGGATTTAATAGATAACTAACCGTAACCTCTAATAATAAGGAATAGTAATTAGCGGTATAATATACTTAGGCCCTATAGAGCTTAATATAATTTAAAGGAAACCTACGGCTAAGGAATACTTTAACTATAGTAAGATAGGCTACTTCGTACGAGAGTACCGATAACCTAAGAAACCTAGAGAATTTAAGAAAGTCCCCGAAGGATAATAAGTTAATATTATAATATATAAGATTACGGACTCTACTCCTAGCTAAAACCCGCTTTTAGAATAAATATCGGACGACTCTAATTATAGACTCCTTAACTAGACCTTCTATTACTAGGATAATTATATAATATACCTCTCGGTAAAGTAAGGCTTAGGATAATTCCCTTAGAAACCTTATAAAGAACGATAAATTATAGTTATTTAAAGGACGCCCCTTCTAACGGATAATAATTTATTTAAAAGACTAGTAATAGAATAATAAGCCTAGCTTATTAGGGAATACCCCTATTAGCGCGATATAGAAGGGTATAAACTACCTAACGAAACGGATATTTTATAGAATAATATTACGGAAATTACGGAATAATAGGAAACGCTTAATATCGGTTAGAGTATTAGTACTTAAACTATTAACGAAGAAATAAATTTAGAATTAGAAAGCTTTATAAACGAAGATATCGATAAAGGAGATATATACTACCTTATCTACGGTATTATATTTAAAGAATTATTTAGGATAATAACTTATTAAGATAAAACCCCCCTTATATAGGAAGACGTACGAATTAATTATCTCTACGAAGAATACTATTAGATCGTATAGTTTGCCTATATTATATATAATTATAGATAATACTTCTAATATAAAGTAACTAACGAATAATTCCCTACGCGTAAATTAGGGTAATATACTATCGCCTATAACGACGATAATAGCGATTATTATAAAGTACTTAGAATAAGGGGAAACTATACTAATATTAGCCTTATATATAATACCCCCTACGGATATATTATACGATAAGTAAAATAGTACTAATATATAATACCCTAGTACGTACCTTACGCGTAAGAAAAAGCGCTCGATTAGTATAGAATATATAAATAGAAATAAAGGGAAAAGCTCGTAAAGCCCGTATATACGGAACTTACGTACTATAGCTTCTATAAGAGCGTAGATTATATAGAATATATAGCAGAAAAAGTACGAATCTATTATATTATTAAGAATAGCGAACCCGGAGTATAGACTCCTTATACGAAAAAAGAAAATTAAGCGCGCCTATAGTAATAGGCCGTAGTATATATATAATACGGAATATAATAAGCTAAGAACCTAGTATAGATAGTAGCCCTTAGAGTATAGTAAGAATAGTAGAACCTAAAAGGTAAGGATTGCCTATAAGGGATAATAAGCGATTAGGACTTACGGTAAAGTCCCTCTATACGATAGATAGCTCGATATACGAATATTTGAAAATCGTAGTACGAATTAATAATAAATACTATATAATACTCCTAGATAGTAGAGTATAAAGAAACTTTATATACCTAAGCGTTATTAATAGAGAACGGATATCTTAGAAGAAGAAGATAGAACCCTATAAACTTAGTATTATAGAAGGTATAAAAATCGCTTACGGCTAAGGTATTATCGATATAGAATCTAATTAATTATTAGTTATAATCTATAAACGTACGATACTAATAAACTTCGATATTACGGATACCGTATAATATAAACTAATTTTAGGTATACTATAGTTAAGAAAAGAAAATCCTCGAATCGATTAGATTAATAACTATATTTTATAGGATAAAGCGGATACCTAAGAAGTAGTTATAATTAAAGGCGTAGGATTAGATTTAGTTATTAAGCGATACCTAGATAATAGGGGCTTAAACGAATTTATATATACCTTTAAATCGAGAAGAGCTAAGATAATAGCTACCCTAGGATATAATAAACCTCGATAGCTTATAAAGAAGGATCTAGTAATAGTTAGTACCTAATAAAAGAAGGGATACGGTAGATTAGGATACGATATAATAGGATTCTATAGATAGTAGGATATATTATCGCGATAAGTTTAAGAAGAAATTAAGTATATATAATAATATCTCCTTATAATAGTAACTATATAAGACGAAGATACGTTTAGAAACCTCTCCGGTATATTAGAAGAGTATCGGAAGTTTATAAAACTATTTTAAGGAAAATTCGATAATAGCCTATTAGAGTATAGCCTATATAACTACGAGATTCTACTTAAAGAAGGAGAATAATTAAAGTTCTTTCCTATCTATAGATTAGATAAGGATAAATTTAAAGTATTTAGAGAATATATCGATAAAAATCTTAAGAAAGGTTATATTAAACCCTTATATTTACTAATAGGATACCTAATCCTATTTATACTAAAGAAAAATAGTAAATTATAACTATATATTAATTATCGGTAACTTAACGATATTATAGTTAAGAATCGATACCCCTTACCCCTTTTTAAAGAATTTAGAGATAGATTTAGAGGAGTTTAATACTTTATAGCCCTTAACCTTAAGGAAGGATACGTATATATTCGTATTAAACCCGGAGAAGAATAGAAAACAGCGTTTAGAATACGCTACGGATATTTCGAATATCTTATTATACTATTCGGACTTACTAACGCCCCTATATTATTTTAGGAAATAATAAACTTTATCTTATACGAATACCTCGATTATTTTATAATCGCTTACCTAGATAATATCCTTATTTACTTAAAGATATTCGAAGAATATTAGAAGTATATTATAATAATCCTATAAATCCTCTAAGATAATAAGATTTTAGTAGAACCTACTAAATATAACTAGAATATTTAAGAAGTTAACTACCTCGGATATACTATTATACTAGGGTATATACGAATATAGAAAGATAAAGTATAAGTAGTTAGGGATTAGCCTATACCTTAGAACGTTAAGGATATTAGAGCCTTCTTAGGCTATACTAACTTCTACCGATAATTTATTAAGAACTATAGTAATATTATAGTATTATTTATAGAACTTACGAAAAAGAATACTACCTTTAATTAGAACGAATAGGTATAAAAAGCCTTTAATATAATTAAGGATATAGTTATATTAGAACTAATCCTAATTAAAGTAGATTAAGATAAAGTTTTTAAGATCGAGATAAACGTATTAGATTATATAGTCGGTAGATAACTCGGATAACGAGACGATAAAGGACGACTACGGATAGTTAGCAATTTTAGTAAGAAGCTAAATAAACTAGAACTTAACTACGGAACGCCCGATTAAGAATTTATAATAATAGTAGAAGCCTTTAGGGAATAGCGATACTATCTTATTAGCGCGAAATAATAAATTCTTATATATATAGATTATAAGAATCTTTAGGTATTTACTTTAATAAAGTAGCTTAATAAACGATAAGTTAGATAGTACGAATTTCTATTAGAATTCGACTTTAAGATTATCTACCGTAAAGGTAAAGAAAACGAACGAGTAAACGCTCTTAGCAAACGGTTAAATTATAAGGATAGTAATAGTAAAGACTAAGATATTATAGTAATCTTTAAAGAAGATTCGGAAGGTAACCTTATTATACTATTTATTACTAAGGAACTTAACGTAATACTATATATCGAAGGAGAAATATTTAACCTCGATAGTATAATAATATCGGAATAAAACGATTATATTAGAAATATCTATAGCGTACTAGTATATAGATATTAAGGAATTAGAGTAACCTATAAAAGGATCTAATATTATTAGAACCTACCGAACCTTAAGAAACGAGTTACGGATATCGTTAATAACTACGATATATATAAACAGAATAAGATAGAACGATATAAACCTTATAGACTACTATAACCCCTATTAGTACCTACGATTATTTAGTTATCTATTAGTCTAAACTTTATTATTAAGCTACCCCTTTTACGAGAACCCTTAACTTAGGTATAGTATAATAGTATCTTAGTAGTAGTTTATAGATTAAGTAAGTATATATACTTCCTACTATATAAAGAAAGTAATACCGTAGAAGAACTTATATATATATTCCTCTGTATTATTATCGCTAACTACGGAATACTTTAGGAAATTATATTAGATAGAGATAGAAAATTTATATTAAAATTCTAGATCTTACTTACTAGATACCTCGGAATAATATAATAAATATCTATAGCATTTTATCCCTAAATAGACGGATAAATAGAATATACTAACCAGATTATAGAATAGTATCTATAATATTATATTAACTACGAATAAGATAATTAGGTCGAACTTTTACTAACCGCGTAGTTCGCTTATAATAGTATAGATATAACGAGTATAGGAAAATTACTATTCTTCCTACTCTACGGATATAACCCTATAATATACTATAAAATACTACTAGATAGAAATATAGAAACGGCAGACTAATATACTAAAAGAATTAAGTAATCGTATAAAGATACTCGACGTATATTTTAAGATATTAAAAAATAGATAACGAAATATATTAATTAGAAAAGGATTAAGGGACTAATCTTATAGAAGGGAGATAAAATCTACCTTAACCGTAAAAATATTAAAACTACTAAACCTAGCGATAAACTCGATTATAAAAAACTCGGACCTTATAAAATTATATAATAGATTTTACTAGTTAACTATAAATTGGAAATCCTATATATATACCTATACCTAGTCTTTTATATTTTACTTCTAGAACTAGTACTAGTAGACGTAGAATTCTTATATAATATAGATATCGTCGAACCAGAATAAGTATAATACGAAGTTAAAGAGATTCTCGACTTACGTAAACGCGGACGCGGAAAATAATACCTTATTAAATAGAAAAATTATAATAATTCGGAAAATACTTAGGAACTACTAAAGAATATATACCTAAACCTTATTAAAGAATACGAAAATAAAAAGTTATTATAGCCTCGGATAGAGAAGGTATTATAGGGAATCGAACCCCGGACCTCCTAATAAGAAACTAGGAACTCTAACTACTAAGCTATAAGACTACTCGTATCTTTAACTATAATAGCTATATATAGGAATAACTAAGCCCCTTATTAAAGATTACTAATAGTAACTCTAAGGAAATTAAAGTTACGAACTAAAAGCCCTAATACCCTATAGATTACTAATAAGAAAATTAGATAAAGATAACGGAGAAATCCTAAACTAATTAAAATCCTCTAACGCGGTAGTTATAAAACCCTTAGGTAGTAGGCCTTTAGGAACGGTCGGCTCTACGGAACGATATTTAGCCTCGGCGGCTAAACGCTCCTTCTCTACCTCCTTATATTCTATACGATCTAGGTCTTCTAGATTTAATAAGCTATAACGAATAGTATACGTTATCCGCTCTCGCTATATCTTCTTCTACCTATATAATCGTATTAGTTTATCTTCTAGCTCCTCGATCTTATCCTTTAACTTTTAATACTACGAAGAGATATATAAAAGATCGGTAGAATTAGTCGTCTCTAAAATATCGTAATAAGGAAGATTTAAACGTACGTACTTAGCGTAGCGAGAAGAATTACTAGGGGAAATTTAATAAGAAGTCCTGCCCTTAGAATCGTAATAAGAGTAAGGACGTATCTCGAAGGCGTTCGAAAGAATAATTAAATATAAGGATAACTTCTGTTTTATAGAATTAGACCTTGGATTTAACGAACGAGGTTTCGTTATACGGGAAGACGACGATATAACGAATTAGGAAAGTATAATCCGAAGTAAGAATATTAGGCAGAACTACTTACGAAAATATTATAGGTCTTTAGGGATAAAGATTAATAGAAGGGAGATAATATTATAACCTATAAATATATAGGTTATAGGAATAGGCTAGCGTAATTATATATTAGTAAATCGGAACCTTAACGGACTGATAAGAATCTCTTATATAAGGATATCTGGATACTTATAATAATATAATTAGGGTTAGGGTCCTAATAGTTATACGATCGATAGAATCGATATCGATTTTTTCGACTAGTATACTATAGATCGATAGGATCGATATCGATTATATCGACTTACTAAAATAACAGAAGGATATAAGGATAGGAGTTTACAGCTTAATATTAGATAGTTTCCTTATAGTCTTTAGTTATAAATCTAAGTATTATTTTATATAATAGGGTAATCCCTCTTAATTACTTATAATACTTAATATTGCTCGATAATATATAAAGACTTAAAGGTAATACTTCCCCGCCTGCTAATATATAACTTATAGGTACTTCCAGAATCCGGGATTTAGGCAAGGATTATTATATAAAGATTATAAAAAAACTATTTAATAATTAGAAAATTATTTATTTATTTATTTATTTATTTATTTATTTATTTATTTATTTATTTATTTATTTATTTATTTATTTATTTATTTATTTATTTATTTATTTATTTATTTATTTATTTATTTATTTATTTATTTATTTATTTATTAATTTATTTATTAATTTATTTATTAATTTATTAATTTATTTATTTATTTATTTATTTATTTAATTAAATTAACGCCGGACTAGTTATACTAGTATACCTCCTAGGGGGTATCTCGGCGTATACTACTTATTATACTACTAAGGAGCGTATATACGCCTACTTAGTATTCCAGGACTCGGTGCAGAACGTTTAATTAACTATACCGCCTAGCTAAAACTAGCTATATTAGGCTTAAGGCCCCCTTAGAAGTAGTTAATAATAAATATACTCTTTTCTCGTTTTAATCTAACCCGTATAAGGCTTATTTCTATAGCTTCTAGCTTAGAATAGCTTTAAGGTAGTTTCTTTTCCCTTTAAGTCTTTATAAAGCTAACTCTTTCTATTACGAGTACTCTAAGGGATTAGCTATATCTCCTATATACTCTTTTCCGTATATTTTATAAAGCGCTTAAGCGTTGCTTAGCTTCTAATTAGAAGCTATAGATAAGCGAGGAGGTTTAATTAGGGTGACTAGTAGTTATCTTTCGCCTTATTAACCGACTATTTTTACTATTTTAGCACCCTATCTAGCTTACTAGTATATATAATCGTAGTATAACCTAAGCCTAAAAGCTACTTTATAATATATTAGCTATATCCTAGAGGCTAAATACTCTAAGGATTAATTTTAAAGTAGAGTTATATAATATTATTTATATAGGCCTATAATAATCCTTGCCTAAGTCCCTGACTCTGGAAGTACCTATAAGTTATATATTAGTAAGTAGGGAAGTATTACCTTTAAGTCTTCGTATATTATCGAGTAATATTAAGTATTGTAAGTAATTAAGAGGGATTACCCTATTATATAAAATAATACTTAGATTTATAACTAAAGACTATAAGGAAACTATCTAATATTAAGCCGTAAACTCCTATCCTTATATCCTTCCGTCGTTTCCTACTATTCTATAAATAGTACCTTAGACCGACGAAGTCGCTCGTCGACTATTACGGTCTAAGTCGATAGAGTCGTAATACGGTCCTTACGGTCTACCCTTATCCTATATAACCCTAACCCTAGTTATATTATTATATATAACCTATTTATATAAGAGATCCTATCGGTCCGTTATAGTTCCAATATCTATACTATATTATATTAGCCTATTCCTATAACCTATATAACCGTAGGTTATAATATTATCTCCCTTTTATTAGTCCTTATCCCTAAAGACCTATAGTATTTCCGTAAATAATCCTACCTAATATTCTTACTTCGGATTATACTTTCCTAATTCGTTATATCGTTAAGAATTAATAAAGTTCGTTATCGTAAGACTAAATAAGCTTCTTCCCTTTAGTTACCCGTACTAGATCGTTATTCTAAGATACCCTCCTATTCTTCCTACTAATCCCGTTAAGTTCCTTGCTTAGCTTCCGAGGAGGATTCTTCTCGCTATTCGGAATATATTCGTTATAAACGGGGAAACTACGATATATAGTGCTTAACTTCTATATAGATATAAAAGATTACCCGTTAATATTCGTTAGCCGAAGCGGCCCTTAATACTACTAAGAAAGAGCTTAAATAGGCTGCTACGAAGGTATATCGGTTACGTAAGGAGCGTTATATATAGGCTAATAAGATAGCACGTATTATTCGTTATAGGTTAGATACGATAGAAGAGCTAGATCGTATTAAGGCGGAGGAGTTAGAAAAAGAGCGCTTAGCCGCCGAGGCTAAAAGACGTCCTATAGAGTCGGCCGTTCCCGAGGGTCCGTTACCTAAGGGTTTTATAACTACCGCGTTAGAGAATTTTAATTAATCTAGGATTTCTCCGTTATCTCTATCTAATTTTCTTATTAATAATTTATAGGGTATTAGGGCCTCTGGTTTATAATTTAAGGCTTAGTCTATAGTATATATATCCTTCTATTAATTTTCTAGGTTATTCTAGGTATATTTTTCTCTATTTATTAATTACTTACTAATAATTCCTAAGGTTACTAATAGGTTCCTAAGTATTTTCGCTATCTAAGTAGCCTTTCTATTTAATAAGTAGCATCTTAGCTTTTTCGTTAATAATTTTCTTAACTTCGTATTCTAGTTCTTATTATTCTTCGAGTTCGAATAATTTTTCGATAGGTATATCTTTTAGTACGGGTTTAAGAAGTAAAATATAAAAAACTAGGTATATCCTTATATTTAGGGGTAGTTTAAGTTTATAGTTAAGGTCCGAAATTTTATTCTTAATTTCGAAGGGTCCGAGTTTCTTATAATCGAGTTTATTAGAGGGTCGCTTAGTTTTAATATTTATATAACGTAGGTAGACTTTATCTCTCTTTTATAGAATTAGTCCCTTAATTCTTTTCTAATTAGTATAGTTTTTTATTTTCTCTAATACTTTTTCGAATATTTTTCTAAGTTCTAACTAAAGTTCCTTAATTCTTTAAGTTATATCTTATACTATAGGTATAATTCCGCCTGGAATTTCTTCGAGGTAAGCTATAGGCTATCTTCTATAGAGTGCTTCGAATAGTAATACTCGTATTATAGATATAGTTACGCTATTATAAGCGAACTATACTATAGGTAGGAGTTTAACCTAATTATCCTATTAGTAGTTAATATAGTATCGTAGGTATTATTCGAGGATTTAGTTAACTCTTTCTATTTATCCGTCTAACTAGGGATAGTAAGCTATAGATAGCTTCTATTTCGTTCCGAGGTATTTAAATAGAGAGGTCCAAAAGTATAATATAAATATACTTCCTTTATCTAAGATAGGTTCCTAGGGTATTCCGTACTATACGATAATATTTCTAATAAATATATAAGCGAGGTCTATTATATCGCTACTTTCTAAGTAAGGTAGGAAATAGGTATACTTCGTTAATCTATAAACTACTACTAAGATATTATTATATAAAGCCTTAGTTAAGGGTTCTTATAAGATTAGTAGCTTAACGATAAAGTCTAAGCTAGTTAATTACTATAATACCGTAGGTACTTATAGGGGTTTTAGTAGTCCGTAAGGCTTATATCGATCTGCCTTGTTTTTCTTATATATATTATATTCGCTAATAACTTTTCCTATTAGCTATCTAAGCTTAGGGGGATTCTAATATCGTTTAATTCGTTTATAGATAGCTTTAATTCCTTAGTATCCGTATACCGGTGCTTTATATACTATTTTAATATACTTCTTTTTATTATTATTTATTATATTGCTAAAGTTATATATTTTTCCTACGATTCTAAATATTACGTTAAGTTCTCTTATAGCTATTAGTATTATAAGATTTCCTTCTAAATCTTCCTAAAAGATTACTATAATATCTTAGTCTTTATTATTATTATCTTTATAGTTTAACCGTCTGCTAAGAGCGTTTACTTATTCGTTTTCTTTACTTTTATAGTAGATAATCTTAAAGTCGAATTCTAATAGAAATTTATACTATCTAACTTATCGTTTATTAAGCTATTTTATCGAGGTAAATACCTAAAGGTTCTTATAATCTATATATATAAGGATTTACTATTTTACGCCGATAAGGTAGTATCGCTATTCCCTAAAGGATTTTACTATTACTATAAGTTCTTAATCGGGCGTATTATAATTAAGCTCTAATCCGTTTAGTTTCTTACTAAAGTTACTAACTATCTATAATCGTCCTTTATTATCTCGTTATCCGAGTTATCTACCGAGTATATAATCTAATACATTTATCTCGATCTCGAAAACTTTATCTTAGTTTATTTCGACTAGGATTAGTTCTAATATAACTATATCCTTAATTATACTAAAGGCCTTTTATACCTATTCGTTTTAATTAAAGGTAGTATCCTTTTTCGTAAGTTCTATAAGTAGTATTATAATACTATTATAATTCTTAATAAATTATCGGTAGAAGTTAATATAGCCTAAGAAGGCTTTAATATCCTTAACGTTTTATAATATAGGCTAGTACCTAACTACTTATACTTTATCTTTCTATATTCGTATATACCTTAGTATAATAATATATCCGAGGTAATTAACTTCTTAAGTATTCTAGTTATATTTAGTAGGTTCTACTAAAATCTTATTATTTTAGAGGATTTATAGGATTATTATAATATACTTCTAATATTCTTCGAATATCTTTAAGTAAATAAGGATATTATCTAGGTAAGCGATTATATAATAGTTAAGGTATTCGTATAAGATAAAATTTATTATTTCCTAGAATAATATAGGGGCGTTAGTAAATCCGAATAGTATAATAAGATATTCGAAATATCCGTAGTATATTCTAAACGCTATTTTCTATTCTTCTCCGGGTTTAATACGAATATACGTATATCCTTCCTTAAGATCGAGGGCTATAAATTATTAGGCTCTTCTAAGTCTATCTCTAAGTTCTTTAAAGAGAGGTAAGGGGTACTAATTCTTAATTATAATATCGTTAAGTTGCCGATAATTAATATATAGTTATAGTTTGCCGTTTTTCTTTAGTATTAATAGGATTAAGTATCCTACTAATAAATATAAGGGTCTAATATAGCCTTTCTTAAGGTTTTCGTCGATATATTCTCTAAATACTTTAAGTTTATCCTTATCTAATCCGTAAATAGGAAAGAACTTTAGTTATTCTCCTTCTTTAAGTAGGATCTTATAATCGTATAGGCTATACTCTAATAGGCCGTTATCGAATTTTCCTTAAAATAGCTTTATAAACTTCCGATACTCTTCTAATATACCGGAGAGGTTTCTAAACGTATCTTCGTCTTATATAATCGCTATTATAAGGAGATATCGTTATACGTATTTAGTTCCTTCTTAAACTTACCGTAATAATATATCCTACTATCTATAGAATCCTATTATATCGTATCCTAATCTACCGTATCCCTTTTTCTATTAAGTACTAACTATCGCTAAATCCTTCTCTATAAGCTATCGAGGGTAATCGTTTCTATAATTAACTATTCCTATAGTTCTTCTCGATTTAGAGGTATATATAAATTCGTTTAAGCCCCTATTATCTAGGTACCGCTTAGTAATTAAACTCGATTCTACGCTTTTAATTATAACCGTTTCTTAGGTATTCGCTTTATCCTATAAAATATAGCTATTAGTTTAATCGATTCGAGGATTTTCTTTTCTTAACTATAATATACCTAAAATTAGTTCGTATTATATAGTATCCGTAATATCGAAGTTTATTAGTATTATACGTTTATAAATCGTAACTAGTAATTAATTAGATTCTATATTAATAATACCTTAGCCGTAAGCAACTTCTATACCTTTTATAATACTAAGTTTATAGGGTTTTATCTTCTTCTTCTAAGGTATCTATTTTCTATTAATAACGCTTAGGGATATAAAGTTTCCTTATACTCCGCTATCTAGGAGTATTATATAGTATTTGCCGTTAATTTATACTACGATTTTCAAATATTCGTATATCGAGCTATCTATCGTATAAAGGGACTTTATTGTAAATCCTAATCGCTTATTATCCCTTATAGGTAATCCTTACCTTTTAGGTTCTACTATTCTTACTATACTCTAAGGGCTATTATCTATACTAAGTTCTTAGCTTATCGTATTCCGTATTATATATATACTATAGCCTATTACTATAAGCGCGCTTAGTTTTCTTCTTTTATATAGGGAGTTTATACTCCGGGCTAATTATCCTTAAGGTTATAATAGGTATATACTTTATCCGCTAGGTATTCTATATAGTTAGCGCGCTTATAGAAGCTATAGTATATAGGTTCTATATATAAGGGCTTTATAAGCTTTTCTCTTTATTATTATTCGTATATTCTATATTAGTTAAGTGCTTTTTCTTACGCATAAAGTACGTACTAAGGTATCGTATACTAGTACTATCTTACTTATCGTATAGTATATTCGTAGGGGGTATTATATATAAGGCTAATATTAGCGTAGTTTCCCCTTATTCTAAATACTTTATAATAATCGCTATTATCGTCGTCGTAGGCGATAATATTATACTCTATCTTATATATAGGGAACTATTCGTTAGTTACCTTATATTTAAAGTATTATCTACAATTATATATAATATAAGCAAACTATATAATCTAGTAATATCCTTTATAGAGATAATTAATTCGTATATCTTCCTATATAAGGGGGGTTTCGTTTTAGTAGGTTATTATCCTAAATAGTTCTCTAAGTATAATACCGTAGATAAAGTAATATATATCTCCTTTATCGGTATCTTCGTTTATAAAGCTTTCTAACTCCGAGCTTATTTCTTTATTAATAGTTTAGGTACTAGTATCCTAACTAATATTAAGCGTTTCCTATTATTCTATAATTTCCGTAATATTACTTTACGAGATATCTATTTCGCAGGGTGGATTATATCCTTCTATATCGCGCTAATAAGGGTATTCCTTAATAAGCTAAGCTTATTACTCTATTACTAGTCTTTCGAATAAACCGTTATCCGTAGGGAGGGGTATTTTTTAAGTAATTATAATTTATTATTCCTTACGAAGATTCTAAGGGAATATCCTAAGCCTTACTTTACCGAGAGGTATATTATATAATTATACTTATAATAGAAGGTTTAATTAAGGAGTCTATAATCGGAGTTATCTTATACTTACTCTAAAAGCTAGTTTTAGTTAGGAGTAGAATCCGTAGTCTTATATATTATAATATTAGCTTATCGTCCTTCGGTAACTTTCTTAAATTCTCTAGGTTTCTTAGGTTATCGATATTCTTATACGAAATAGCCTATCCTATTTATTCCTTACTTATAAGTTTCCTTTAAGCTATATTAAGCTCTATAAAGCCTAAGTATATCGTATTGCTAGTTGCTATTCCGCGGTAGTTATTCTATCGGGGTATAAAGCGTTAAGGTAGCCGTTAGTATCGTTTTCCGATATCAGCCCTAGGTATAAAGTTAGTAATAGGTCTTTACCTTCCTTACCGTTTTTAGTTCCTTTCCTAATTACGGTCGTCGATAGCTACTACTATTACCGCGAATTCTGCGAATATCTCTAATCGGGGTATCTTATATAATTCGTTTTTAATAGATTCTTTAAGTCTATTATAATAGGCTATTATAAAGGGTTCGTCGTCCTAATAGAGATATAATATAATTTATCTAAAGAATACTATATAGTATGATATTAACTTAGTTTACTTAAGTTAAGAGATCTTACGTTCTATATTATATTTTTCGTTAGGGTTTCTAAAGGTTTCTTTAAATATCTAGGCGAAGGTTTCGAATAATATAAAGAGTTTACTAGTCTCGTCTTCTCTAGTTTCTTCCGTATCGAATTCTAGGAAGTTCCGTAGGATAGGTTTAAACTATATAAGTATATCGCCTTTAAGCCTACTAGCTACGAATTCTATTTTCTTAGCTTTAATAGGGAATTATTATTAGTAGTACTAGAAGTAAGCTCTAAGGGCTATAATAAAAGGTTAAATATCGTCTTCTTATCCGCGATAGACCTTAGGCTGCTTTATTTTAAAGGGCTTATTAGGAGTTCCGCTAGTATTTCCTCGAGCCTCGAGTTCTATAATACGTATAGTAAGTACGTTAATAGTAGTTAAAAGTTGCTAATTAGTATTCTAGGTTTAGTTAACCGTTAAGGGGGCTAGAACTATTAGTATTATAGTTAAATATTATACTTAATATTACCTAAGAGGTATATATAGACCGTCTTAAATAAGAGTTATAAAAATATAATAATCCTTACCTAAGTCCCTAACTCTAGAAGTACCTATAAGTTATATATTAGCAGGTAGGGAAGTATTACCTTTAAGTCTTCGTATATTATCGAGTAATATTAAGTATTATAAGTAATTAAGAGGGATTGCCCTATTATATAAAATAATACTTAGATTTATAACTAAAGACTATAAGGAAACTATCTAATATTAAGCCGTAAACTACTGTCCTTATATCTTTCCGTCGTTTCCTACTATTCTATAAATAGTACCTTAGACCGACGAAGTCGCTCGTCGACTATTGCGGTCCAAGTCGATAGAGTCGCAGTACGGTCCTTGCGGTCCACCCTTATCCTGTATAACCCTAACCCTGGTTATATTATCTTATATAACCCTAACCCTGGTTATATTATCTTATATAACCCTAACCCTGGTTATATTATCCTATATAACCTGTTTATATAAGAGATCCTATCGGTCTGTTATAGTTCCGATATCCATGCTATGTTGTATTGGCTTGTTCCTATAACCTGTATAACCGTAGGTTATAATAAGCCCGTATAAGGCTATAATATATTAAGTTAATATATTATTATACAGCTATTAAATATTAGATATTAGCTGAAACCGATCCCGAGCCCGTTTTATATGTATATAATATACCGATTATATTAGCAATAATCTTATTAATATAAAAACCGAAGGGCGCTATACTAAAAAGCATATTAGCTATTAAGCTACTATCGTAGTATAAATACCCTTATAATAATATAAATCAGTAATTTAAAATATATTAGAAATGTATTATAAAACGCTTATCATTAATAGTTTATAAAAGTATATATTATTATACTAATAATAGCTAGCCCTTTATTTATAAATATAAATAATAGCTATTATAGCTAGAAATACCCTTATTATTATTAATAATAGAGGTATTATATTATCTATTATACTTCTTCTACCCGCTTTATTTATTACCTAAACTCCTTCTGCTTTTTCTTTCTTCCTTCTTCCTTCTTCCTTTCTTACTTTAATATATAGCTATATAATACTATTACTAGCTTATACCGCTATTATATTAAACTTCCCGCTAGAACTCTTAGTATAATTATTACTATCTCTATATGTTGGAGGTTATAATATATAATAATAAAGAGGATCGAGGGGCTAAAGAAGAGGGTTAATAGTAGTTATATTATATCGAAGTGCTTGCTTGCGTCTATTGCTATTTCTTTCGTCGGGAGGGAATAGCTATATTTATAGTTATTCTATACCTATCTTCTGAAGCCTTCTATACTTTGATTTATAATATATACTATAAATCCGTATCTTTAGTTATTCCTATTGTTAGGTAGTGGAATAATATATTCTGCCGAGTGGCAAAGTGGTGGTGAAGGCTTACGTAGCCTGAAAAGTCTACGTACTTTCTAGGACCTTCTGCTGACGTTATTGCTTACGTAATCAACGTTATATATTTTATATTAGTATATATATATATACTCTATACTAGTTATAATTATATTAGTAATACCTTATATACTTGTTTAGTTATTAAGATATTGAAGAAAGTTTGTTAAAAGAGACGAATTAGCGTTCCTTAAGCTCTTTTACTTTCTTTAGCTCTTTTCAAGCTTATTAGAGTATATATATAGCTATAACTTAGTATATATATATATTATAGTATATTATTATATTATAGACTCTCTTATATATTACATAAGCGTTCTATAATCTTATACTATAATTATTATAACTTTTAAGAAAGAAACTAAGCGTATCTACTACTCTTAAATATCTCTTAGGACTTATAATAGCTTATTAATATCTCTTAATAAGATATAGGTAAGTATATTAAAGCGCGCTATATTACGAATACTATCAATATCTATATAGTTAAGAAGCGTATATTAAACTAGATAATCTATATAAACTAGCTTATACTCCTAGAATATTATACCTAACGCTATTCTAAAGTCTTATAGCCTCTTAACTATATATATATATATATATAAAAAGGTTATAATAATTATAAAGTATAACTTAAAGGTGATATTTAAACTTTACTTATTAAATACTATTAATAAATATATTTACTAATAAAGCTTAAAGCTATTAAAAAGAGTATTACCCCTATAATATATAATATACTCCTATATAGCAGTATAAAGCCGATTACTAATATATTTGATAATAATAATAAGAATAATAATAATATCCTATAAAAGACTTTTAATAATACATTTAAGTTTAAGGATAAAGATAAGGGTAGTATTAAAGCTATTAAGGATAGTATTAATAATAATAATAAGGTAAATATATTCTATACTAATTATAGCTAAGCCGACGATACTTCTAGTAATAAGGAAGCTACCGCTAATATATATACTAGCGATAATAATAATAAGAAGGACGATAATAAAGCTTATTAGGATAAAGCTAATAATAATAATAACTATAATACTAGTAATAATACTAGCTATATTTATATAAGCGGTAATAATAATAGTAGTAATAATAATAATAATAATAATAATAATAATAATAATAATAATAATAATATCGCTTATATTCCTACCGCCGGTAATAATAATAATAAACGTTTTATACCTACCTTTACTCTGATTAATATTCCTATTACTAAAAAGCAGTATTCTATTATCATTATTAATAATAATAATACTAAAGCTAAAGGTATTAGAATTATAGCTTTTATTAAAACAAATCCTCCTTATATTATCCGTACTATTAATTCTATTATTATTATTAATACTTAGCTTAAGGCTAAGATAGGTAAGAAGAAGGTTAATATTATTAAGAATAAGGGTAACGCCGTTAAATTTATTACTTTTATTAAATATAAGAAGATATAAAAGGTTAATAAAGCTATTCCTAATAGCTAATATATTATAATTTAATATAATATACCTTATAAATGATACTTAGTTTCGGTAATCGCCGGTAAATTGCTTAGCAATTATTAAGATATCGAAAGTAATACTTATTATTAATATTATTAATATAAGGATTATAACCCTTTATCTAATTATCTAATAACTATTAATAACTAGCTATATAATACTTTATAAATAGGTAAGGATAATAGCTCTTATTATATTATTAATTATATAGCTAAAGAGGCTTATAATAAAATATTAATAAAGGGTCTTATTAAGACTTTTAATAAGTTTAAAGAGGAGATAAAGCTAGTTATTTAGCTTTAAAAGTATACTTATTATATCCTATTCTTATAGCTATATTAAGTAACCTTATCCTTCCCGATATTATTCTTATATACGCGTGCTTTTATTAAAGGTATATATAGTTTTACTAATAATTTACTAATACTCGGCCTATTTATATACGAGTAAATATAGTTATAGGATAGCTTTATAGGAGGCCCTCCCTATAGATATAAATTAAGGCAGCCTTATACCGCTTAGGGAATTAATATCTAAAACGGATACTAGTTATATCTTAGATTTAATCTATTCCCTTATATAATAGAAGAAGCGCTATAATATTATATTATAAATATAAAAGGATATTATTATTCGTTAAGATAACCTCCTTACCCCTAATACGGTTAGGACCCTCCTTATAAGTATATAGCGTATATTTATAGCTCGGGAGATAATCTTATTAATAATATATAAAACCCTAAGAAAGCTACTTAATATCTTTAAAGATCCTTTATAAAGTAAAGAGCGTTTTTATATAGAGAGGGTATATTCCTAGCTCCTAGCTATAATTAAGCGGGAATTTAAAAGTTTTTTATCGGACCCGGTTATTAGTTAACCTATTCCGATATACCTAACCCCTTCTATTATTACCTTATAAACGGTATTCTATTCTTAATAGCCCCTTTACCTATTTAATACTCCTAGTAAGGTTATAGCTAGGTAATTACTATAAATATAACTATTAAGCTCCCGGCGGAGCTTATATATTATATTCGAAAAGCCGGCCCTTAATCTAGCCGATAATAGGGGTAGGATATAAAGATTTTTCTTAAAGCCGCTCCTTATAATATATTTATAAGCTTACTCTTTTAGAGATTTAAGCTAAATATTTGTGTTTCGCTATAAATCTTTATAATTAATATAGCGGTAGTTATTAAAACCCTTATTAGCTAGGCTTTATACCTTATAAATAAGAAGGTTTATAATAAGCTTCTCGTTAACCTTTTAAAAGATAAGCTATTAGAGTTAATATAAGCGTTTTCGGCGATTATACTTTAGATTTAGGTTATTTATATAATAACCGGGGTCCCGAAAGAGCTATATAACCCCTTTACTTATTAGAAAGTATTTTCTATAGAGTATATCCGAAAAGAAGCTATTATATAAATAATAGTTAAACTTATTTCTTATAAGGTATTTATAAATAAATATAATCTTATTATAGGTATAAGTATTTAGCTAATATTCTTTTAATATAAAGTATAACCCTTTTAAGTTTTTAACTTACCCTAAGCCCGGTTTATATAAAAGATAAAAAAGCTTTCTTTTTATATAAATAATTATCTTAGCTATTATTTAACTAAATATTCTATAAAGAATAAATAATACCCTATTTATTCTAACGCTTAATATACTTAAAAAGGGGAGGTTTATATACTTCCCCTTAAATATACTAATTATTATAAGCCGGTCTGTCACAGGCCCACCTGTGACATTGCCTTCGCCCGATATGCCTGATAAGTTAACTAGATCTTCTGAAACGTATTCAGAAGATTACGTACCTTTTGCCTCAACCACTCAAAAGGTTCCGTACATCGGAGGCGGCCGCAGGACGCTAGTCAATTCCTAGAGCCCCATAGGGGCCAGCCCGTCACACGGTCTACTCTAGCTATCTTAATTATATTATTACCCTTATAATAGTTAATAAATAACTTTATTACCTATTTATTTTTAAGCTTAAAAGGATTAGGAATATAAGTAAAGCCCGTTATAATATTATAAATATAATTATAAATACTATTAATAGTTAATAAGAGCTTTAACCCTTTACTAAGTGTTGGAGGTTATAATATATAATAGTAAAGAGGATCGAGGGGATTAAAGAATAAAGAAGAGGGTTGATAGTAGTTATATTATATCGAAGTGCTTGCTTGACTTGCTTCTTACTATCTATCTTTAAGTCGGAAGGAATCCCTATATTTATAGTTATTCTTAAGCTATATTCTCGAATCTTCTTTTAATTGATTTATAATATTGATTATAAATGCGTATTATTTAGTTATTCCAGTTGGTAAGGACTGGAGAGATATATTCTTCCGCGTGGCGAGTATGGCAAGTGATTACGCGGCTTGAAAGATTCGAGTATCTTCTAGCACCTTCTGCTGACGTCATTGCTTACGTAATCAACCCTATATATTTTATTATAGTATATAGATATATACCCTATACTGATTATAAATATATTAGTTATAGCTTATATACCCGTCTAGTTATTAAGATATTAGCGAAAGTTATTTAAAAGTATTTAAAAGATTTTAAATTCTTCTGCTTTCTTTTGCTTATTTTAAGCTTATTTGGGTAGTTATATAGCTATAACTTTAGTATATAGGCATATTATAGTGTTATAGTTATAAAATAGATATTTTATATTACGTAAGCATTCTTATATATAGTTATATAGTCTTATACTCCCCCGTAATTCTTTTATGGGAGTAAATGAATTAGTTATTAAGATATTATTACCCTGCTCGTAAAGCTTATTAGGTAGTATATATTATATTATATTATATTATATTATATTATATCGATCGATTTTATATTCATATTTATATTTATTATTACCGGTATATATAGTATATTTATATTTATATATATATATATATATATATATATATTGATAGTACTTATGCTCGTAAAGCTTATTTTAAGTACTTATTTAGACGCTTTTGCTCGTAAAGCTTCTTAAAGCGTATATATTATTTTTAATTCTTATTTTTATACTCCTTAGTTATATTATCGTTATTTATATAATTCTTCGGGTTATATATATTATTTGATATATTAGCTTGTTTTATAAGATATTTCTGTTGAGGATTTGGCAGATTCTTTGTAAGAAAGTCTGCTAATTGTTCTTTTGTAGGGGTATATATTATTCTGATTTTATTATCAGCTATAGCTTGACGAGTATAGTGATATATTATATCTATATACTTAGTCCTTTTATGAAATTCTGGATTTTCAGCTAGTTTTATAGCACTAGTATTATCTACTAGTATAACTGGTATTTCTATATTATACCCCAGTTTTAAGTTATTATTAAAGTAAGTATATAGATTATTTAGATATATAGCTTCGCGAACGGCTTCTTTTAAAGCTATATATTCCGCTTCGCATGAACTTATAGCTATAGTTTTCTGTAACTGGGAATTCCAGCTTATTATATTATTATTAGCTATATTATTATTATTATTGTTTGATAAAGAGAATATATAGCCTGTGGTTGATTTTCTATTATTTATATCGTTAGCGAAATCGCTATCGCAATAGCCTTTTATTATAAAGCTTATAGCATTGCAATCGTATATAATACCCAAGTCTGGATATTTAAGTAGATATTTCCAAATATATTCTAAAGCTTTAAAATGCTCGTTATTTGGATTACTCATAAATCTTGAGCAATATATAACGCTATAGGCTATATCTGGACGAGTCTTTAAAGCTAAATATAATAAAGACCCTATTTGCTTTTGATATTCTTTTATTTCGTCTTTATTAGCTATATTATTATTTTTATTTAGCTTTAACCCTGGAATACCAGGTATTAAGACTGGTTTATAGTTATTTATATTTATATTGAATTTATTAAGTAATTTATTTGTATAAGCCGTCTGATTTATATATAATAGCTTTTTATTATAATCGATAGTTATATCGATTCCTAGAAAGGATTTTGGTAATCCAATTTTTTCAAGTTCTATATCGTTATTTAATAATCTTTCTAGCTTATATAGATTATTGTTATTTTCTGTTATTATAAGCATATCGTCCACATAGCATATAATAATTATATTAAGCTCTTTATTTATATATACGCCTTCGTCGTACGGACATATCTCGAACCCGTATTTATATAATATAGATTTTAAATATTTATTCCATAAGCGTGGAGCTTGTTTTAGGCCATATAAAGCTTTATTCAATTTAGCCACTTTATCTTTATAGTTATTATTATTATATATACCAGTTGGTAATTGCATATATATTTCAGTATCGATATTAGCATGTATAAATGCATTTTTAACATCGTACTGTATTATATTATAGCCTTTATTTATAGCTATTATTAAGAGTATATGCCAAGTTTCTGAACGACAAGTTGTTGAAAAAGTATCGAGGTAATCTATACCTAAAACTTGGTTAAAGCCCTGAATAACCCAACGGGCCTTATATCGATATGTTTTATCATTATTTATTATCCAATCCGGATTTATATAGTTGTTATTTATAGGTTTCTTTTTATATACCCATCTACCGTTTATAACGGTCTTATTTTTAGGTATATTAACTATATCGAAAGTATTTCGACTATTTAGTGTTTTTACTTCTTCTTTCATAGCTTTTAGCCATTCAGGGAAGTCTGGGCTATTATATACTTCTTTTAACGTATTAGGTTCGTTTATAGTAGAAGTAGTTAATAAAAAGCCCTTATTTATAAAACTATTAAAGTTATATTGTGTATATAATATAGTATCTTTAATAGTTAATGCTATAGGATCAATAGATGATATTTCACTTATATTATCATTATTATCGTAATTATCGTTGTTATCGTTATTATCGTTATAATCCTTATTAGGGCTATTATTAACTACTTCTTTATTTAAAGAAGCATTATTATTATTAGTATTTATAGTAAAGGGAATAGAATCTCCCCCGTTTTGATTATATATAGTTATATCTTTTAAGTCTGGTATATTATACTGATTTTCAATTATATAGCAATCTCTAGTCCAGATTGCTCGTTTATTTATAAAATCCCAGACTTTAGTTATTATTATTTTCTCCGTATCCGATAAGAGCTGATTTTATAGCTTTAGGTTCTAACTTAGTTATATAGCTATTATTCTTATAATAAGTTATAGAACCCCAAGCCTTTATATTATTTATATTCGGCTTTATATTATATTTTATTTCGAACGGAGTTTTAAAGTTTAAGGCTGTATGTGGTGTTCTATTATATATATATATAGCTGATAATAGGGCTTCGCCCCAGAGGTATTTTGGTAAATAAGCTGTATATAATAAAGCCCTTACTTTATTAAGTAAAGTTCTATTAATCCGTTCTATTAAGCCGTTTAGCTCTTTTATATACGGAGGGGTTGTTTTATAAATTATTCCAGCTTCTTGTAAATATACCTTAAAATTATTATTTATATATTTAGTACCGTTATCAGTAAATATCTCTTTTATTCTTTTATTATTATTATTATTATTAACTTTATTAGCAAAGTCTTTAAAAGCGTTTAAAGCTTCGCTTTTATTTTTTAAGAGATATATAGTTAAATAACGGCTTCTTTTATCAAGAAACGTTATATAGTATTTATAGTTATTATAAGTAGCTGGATTTATAGGCCCTCCGATATCAGAGTGTATTCTTTCGTTATTATCGTATATAAATTCGTTATATTCTGATATTCGGTTTATTTTAACTGTGGCTTTTGCTTTTAGGCATATTTCACAAGGCTTAGAGTTAAACTCTTGTACTTGCTTATTATTATATAGTATATTATTATTCGATAAAAATTTTAATAAAGCGGGTAGCCCTATATGCCCTAAGCGTATATGCCATAGTTTTATTATATTAATCTTATTATTATTATTATTATTATTATTATTATTATTATTATTATTATTATTATTATTATTATTATTATTATTATTATTATTATTATTATTATTATTATTATTATTATTATTAGAAGAGGTTGAAAGAATAAATAACTTATTTAAGGGTTTAATAATACGAACTCGTATTGAGTATAGTCCGTTATTACTTAAGCCTTTAGTTATTAACTTATCTTCTTTCGTATATAAAGCGATATTATTATTATCGAATATAGTTTTAATTGAGTTATTAGCTAGTTTATTTAAGGATAGTAAGTTAATCCCTAATTCAGGTATATAATAAACGTTCTTTAAAATTAAACGTTTATTACTATTTAACTCAATTATAATATCGCCTTCCCCTTTTACTTGTAAAGTAGATGCATTACCCCAATTTACGGTTTTATTTATAGAACGATAGTTATATAATAACTCTTTATTAAAAACCGTATTTATATTAGCAGCACTATCTATTATAAAGCTATTTACTTTAATATCCCTTTTAATATTATTATTATAGGTTATAAGGATATTTAGATTATCTATTATATTATTAGCTTTTGCTGCTTTATTATAGGGGTTATTATTTTTATAAGGGGTATATACCTCTTCGTTATTTTCATTATTATTATTATAATCTTCGTAATCTATAGGGTCGTCCTTCGATATATCGGTTATAGAGGTAAATAATGCTTCTTCTCGTTTATTCCGTTCTTAACGACTTGGATTTTCTTTATAATTATTATTATCGTTATTATTAATATTCTAGCCCTTTGGAGCTAGATTAGGGTGTAAAAAGTAGCATTTATCTGCAGTATACCCAGAAAGCTTGCAATAACTGCAGAAAATACCTTTCGTCTTTTTATAAGGCTTTTTAACCCTATTATTATTATTATTCTTTAAGAAGCGAGGCTTATTAGAAGTATATAAAATCTTTTCTTTATTATCTTTTCCTCTAGATTCGTCTATAATAGCCGAAAATAGAGTATTAACGTTATAAGCCTTAGAATCGTTTCTTAAAGCTTAAATAATACTCGAAATAAAGCTTTCGTAGCTATTATCCAAGTTAAATAAAACCCAAGATATAACTACCTAATTAGATAAATTAATATCTTTAGATTTTAAATTATCGACGAGTTCTTTAACCTTAGATAAATATTCCTCGATAGAAGGATATTTATCAGGGGTTATAGAGAAAAATTCTCGAAGAATTAAATAATCCGTAGTAAAGCCTTTTGGATTATATAGATTTTCGAGTTTCTCCTAGGCTGATTTAGCCGTTTTTTCAGCCCTTATATGCAATAAAGGGCCGTCGTCGCAAAGTAGCTTAATAATAGCTAGTCCTTTACGATTTATTTCTTCGTCGATAAGAATATTAACCGGAATAGGCTTAATAGCGTTAATATAGCCTTTTTCGGTTAAAGCCGCTTCGGTACGAAGAGACCAGATAATATAGTTTTCGGTTCCCTTAAGCTTAGGGATTAAAATCTTATCGATAGAAGCCATTTTATCGAGTTATCGTATATAGTTATCGTATATATCGCTATATATATATATATATATATATATATATCTATAGCGTATCCGGGCTCATAACCTGTTGGAGGTTATAATATATAATAGTAAAGAGGATCGAGGGGATTAAAGAATAAAGAAGAGGGTTGATAGTAGTTATATTATATCGAAGTGCTTGCTTGACTTGCTTCTTACTATCTATCTTTAAGTCGGAAGGAATCCCTATATTTATAGTTATTCTTAAGCTATATTCTCGAATCTTCTTTTAATTGATTTATAATATTGATTATAAATGCGTATTATTTAGTTATTCCAGTTGGTAAGGACTGGAGAGATATATTCTTCCGCGTGGCGAGTATGGCAAGTGATTACGCGGCTTGAAAGATTCGAGTATCTTCTAGCACCTTCTGCTGACGTCATTGCTTACGTAATCAACCCTATATATTTTATTATAGTATATAGATATATACCCTATACTGATTATAAATATATTAGTTATAGCTTATATACCCGTCTAGTTATTAAGATATTAGCGAAAGTTATTTAAAAGTATTTAAAAGATTTTAAATTCTTCTGCTTTCTTTTGCTTATTTTAAGCTTATTTGGGTAGTTATATAGCTATAACTTTAGTATATAGGCATATTATAGTGTTATAGTTATAAAATAGATATTTTATATTACGTAAGCATTCTTATATATAGTTATATAGTCTTATACTAAGCTTATAAAATAGCTATTTACGGGGGTCTCTTCCCGGAAGCGGGTTTATAATAATATCCGTAATTATATACCGCCGGCTAGCTTATAATAGCGTTTATATCTCGACCCGTTTATTATACCGCCTCCGGAGAGTTTTAACCCCGATATAATTAGAGATTCTACCCCTTTAGCGGATAAGGCGGAGGATAATAATAATACGGTTATAATCTTTAGCTTTTAAGGGGGCTTAATTATTATTATCTACCCTATATATAAATAGGATATATCCTTCTAATAGCTAGGGGGCTTTTCTTATAATCGCTTAAGTAAATATAAGGAAGAAATAATCTATTTATATTATATTATTTATATTTTATACTAAGTAAGGAGTAAATATTATATAAGTTTAGGAATTATTTATAATATATAATACGAAAACTTTAAAGTACTTTATTTATAAGCTATTCTCGCCGGTAGATAATTAGAAAAGGGATTCGATAGCCGGTTATAAGGAGAGGAGGTAAGAATTACTTAATAATAGGCCTTAGGTCCTAATATATATATAACGGGGCTATAAGCTATATATTATATAAAAACGGCCTTTAATAATAAGGGAGGGATTTTAGCTAAAGATATTAAAGATCCTATTAATTAATATTTATCGGGTATTCGGGGAAGATATAATATTAGTTTATATGTTAAATAATCCCTTTATATAAAGGTAGGTAACTAAAGGTAATCTAAATATAATTTATACTTTTTATAAGCCGGGTATATTTAATAAAAGGGGTAATAATTAAGTTAAGAATTAGGTATTATTTAAAGATATATTTTTATAAATACCCCGGGTATCCTAATATATATTAAAGGCGGGATTTTAAACCTTATCTTCTCGAATATTATAAATATAGCTATAAAGATAACTTCTAGCCTATATACCGGCTCTAATTATAAAACCCTTATTATTATTATAAGTAATAGCCCTTTATTATCTTAGAAATAGTTAATACGGCTATAAATAGCTTTATAATCCTTCCCGGCTTTTAAAGGCATTTTAAAGGTAAAGCTAATAAATATACCGCCCTTTTCTTTAATAGAAGCCCGGTTTTTCTAAATAAATAGATAATCCGCTTAAATTACCTCTAAGGAAGAGCTTTAAAAATAATAAAATAATAATTATAACCCTATTCCTAAGCCCTTTAATAGGATAATAGGGTAAAAAAAGGCTTACCGGGTATATATTAGGGCTTAATATAATTATTAAGTATATTTAAGGGAGTTTTAAATAGCTAGGAATACCTTTAAAGGGGCTATCTAAATATATTATTAGACCTTCTAATAGGATAGGATTAATATAACAGCTTTAAATATAAATATCTTTAGGATAGAGGGGTAATATAAGCTAGCTATATTATTATAAGCTCTCTTATTATAGGTAAAGGACGGGATATTATATAAGGACCCGGTTAGGACGGTAAGCTTATTATAAGATAACATCTTATAGCGGTTCTTTAAAGATGATAATTTAATTAAAAACCTGCTTAAGGGCTAGAACTCCTCTAAAGCCTTTTTCTAATAGGGATATATAGCTATATTTAAGGAGGTTAAGGAGTATATTATCCGAATTAAATCTACCTCTTCCGGGGTAAATAGCGCCTTAATAACTCTATTAAAGGAGTATTAGGATAATATAAACTTTCTTCTAATATAGCTTTATAATTATTACCTTATTATAGGGTATTTGCCTTAGTCTTAACGCTATACTAAGGTATTAATATATTTTAAGCTAGGAAAGAGGAATATAAGTAGCCTTAGGTTATATAGGCTTATCGCTCTCCTTTTTACCTTTTTTAAAGGGCTAAAAAGGCTAATTATATATAAGCTTTCCTAGATCCTATTTATTAAAGGGGTCCTTAACCCTTAGTATTATAAGGCGCTACTATAAGACTATATAAAGCGCTTACGTAATATATAAGAGAGTCTATAATATAATAATATACTATAATATATATATATACTAAGTTATAGCTATATATATACTCTAATAAGCTTGAAAAGAGCTAAAGAAAGTAAAAGAGCTTAAAGAACGCTAATTCGTCTCTTTTAACAAACTTTCTTTAATATCTTAATAACTAAACGAGTATATAAGCTATTACTAATATAATTATAACTAGTATAGAGTATAAATATATATACTAATATAAAATATATAACGTTGATTACGTAAGCAATAACGTCAGCAGAAGGTTCTAGAAAGTACGTAGACTTTTCAGGCTACGTAAACCTTCACCACCACTTTGCTACTCGGCAGAATATATTATTCTACTACCTAATAATAGGAATAACTAAAGATACGGATTTATAATATATATTATAAATTAAAGAATAGAAGGCTCTCGAAGATAGCTATAGAATAACTATAAATATAACTATTCCCTCCCGACGAAAGGAATAGCAATAGAAGCAAGCAAGCAAGCACTTCGATATAATATAACTACTATTAACCCTCTTCTTTAGCCCCTCGATCCTCTTTATTATATATTATAACCTCGAATAGGTTATAAGCCCGGATACGCTATAAATATATATATATATATATATATATATATATAGCGATATATACGATAACTTGATAAAATGGCTTCTATCGATAAAATCTCGATTCCTAAGCTTAAGGGTACTGATAACTATATTATTTAGGCCCTTAGGACTGAAGCCGCTTTAACTGAAAAAGGCTATATAAACGCTATTAAGCCCGATTCAGTTGATACTATCGACGAAGATATAAACCGAAAATCTCTCGCTATAAGTAAACTTCTTTGCGACGACGGCCCTTTATTGCATATAAGGGCTGAAAAAACGGCTAAATCAGCCTGGGAGAAACTCGAAAATCTATATAATCCAAAAGGCTTTACTACGGATTATTTAATTCTTCGAGAATTTTTCTCTATAACCCCTGATAAATATCCTTCTATCGAGGAATATTTATCTAAGGTTAAAGAACTCGTCGATAATTTAAAATCTAAAGATATTAATTTACCTAACCAGGTAGTTATATCTTAGGTTTTATTTAACTTAGATAATAGCTACGAAAGCTTTATTTCGAGTATTATTCAAGCTTTAAGAAACGATTCTAAGGCTTATAACGTTAATACTCTATTTTCGGCTATTATAGACGAATCTAGAGGAAAAGATAATAAAGAAAAGATTTTATATACTTCTAATAAGCCTCGCTTCTTAAAGAATAATAATAATAATAATAATAGGGTTAAAAAGCCTTATAAAAAAACGAAAGGTATTTTCTATAGTTATTACAAGCTTTCTAAGTATACTATAGATAAATACTACTTTTTATATCCTAATCTAGCTCTAAAGGGCTGGAATATTAATAATAACGATAATAATAATTATAAAGAAAATCCAAGTCGTTAAGAACGGAATAAACGAGAAGAAGCATTATTTACCTCTATAACCGATATATCGAACGACGACCCAATGGATTATGAGAATTATAACGATAATAATAATAACGAAGAGGTAAATACCCCTTATATATATAATACCCCTTATAATAAAGCAGCAAAAGCTAATAATATAATAGATAATCTAAATATCCTTATAACTTATAATAATAATAATAATATTAAAAGGGATATTAAAGTTAATAGCTTTATAATAGATAGTACTGCTAATATAAACACGGTTTTTAATAAAGAATTATTATATAACTATCGTTCTATAAAGAAAACCGTAAATTAGAGTAATATATCTACTTTACAAGTAAAAGGGGAAGGCGATATTATAATTAAGTTAAATAGTAATAAACGTTTAATTTTAAAGAACGTTTATTATATACCTGAATTAGGGATTAACTTACTATCCTTAAATAAACTAGCTAATAACTCAATTAAAACCATATTCGATAATAATAATATCGCTTTATATACGAAAGAAGATAAGTTAATAACTAAAGGCTTAAGTAATAACGGACTATACTCAATACGAGTTCGTATTATTAAACCCTTAAATAAGTTATTTATTCTTTCAACCTCTTCTAATGATAATAATAATAATAATAATAATAATAATAATAATAATAATAATAATAATAATAATAATAATAATAATAATAATAATAATAATAATAATAATAATAATAATAATAATAATAATAATAATAATAATAATAATAATAATAATAATAATAATAATAATAATAATAATAATAATAATAATAATAATAATAATAATAATAATAATAATAATAATAATAATAATAATAATAATAATAATAATAATAATAATAATAATAATAATAATAATAATAATAATATAATAAACTATAGCATATACGCTTAGGGCATATAGGGCTACCTGCTTTATTAAAGTTTTTATCTAATAATAATATTATATATAATAATAAGCAAATACAAGAGTTTAATTCTAAACCTTATGAAATATGCCTAAAAGCAAAAGCTATAGCTAAAATAAATCGAATATCAGAATATAACGAATTTATATACGATAATAACGAAAGAATACACTCTGATATTAGAGGACCTATAAATCCAGCTACTTATAATAACTATAAATACTATATAACGTTTCTTGATAAAAGAAGCCGTTATTTAACTATATATCTCTTAAAGAATAAAAGCGAAGCTTTAAACGCTTTTAAAGACTTTACTAATAAAGTTAATAATAATAATAATAATAAAAGAATAAAAGAGATATTTACTAATAACGGTACTAAATATATAAATAATACCTTTAAGGTCTATTTACAAGAAGCTGGAATAATTCATAAAACAACCCCTCCGTATACAAAAGAGCCAAACGGCTTAATAGAACGGATTAATAGAACTTTACTTAATAAAGTAAGGGCTTTATTATATACAGCTTATTTACCAAAATACCTCTAGGGCGAAGCCCTATTATCAGCCGTATATATATATAACAGAACACCATATAAAGCCTTAAACTTTAAAACTCCGTTCGAAATAAAATATAATATAAAGCCGAATATAAATAATATAAAGGCTTAGGGTTCTATAACTTATTATAAGAATAATAGCTATATAACTAAGTTAGAACCCAAAGCTATAAAATCAGCTCTTATCGGATACGGAGAAAATAATAATAACTATAAAGTCTGGGATTTTATAAATAAACGAGCAATCTGGACTAGAGATTACTATATAATTGAAAATCAGTATAATATACCAGACTTAAAAGATATAACTATATATAATCAAAACGGGGGAGATTCTATTCCCTTTACTATAAATACTAATAATAATAATGCTTCTTTAAATAAAGAAGTAGTTAATAATAGCCCTAATAAGGATTATAACGATAATAACGATAACAACGATAATTACGATAATAATGATAATATAAGTGAAATATTATCTATTGATCCTATAGTATTAACTATTAAAGATACTATATTATATATACAATATAACTTTAATAGTTTTATAAATAAGGGCTTTTTATTAACTACTTCTACTATAAACGAACCTAATACGTTAAAAGAAGTATATAATAGCCTAGACTTCCCTGAATGGCTAAAAGCTATGAAAGAAGAAGTAAAAACACTAAATAGTCGAAATACTTTCGATATAGTTAATATACCTAAAAATAAGACCGTTATAAACGGTAGATGGGTATATAAAAAGAAACCTATAAATAACAACTATATAAATCCGGATTGGATAATAAATAATGATAAAATATATCGATATAAGGCCCGTTGGGTTATTTAGGGCTTTAACCAAGTTTTAGGTATAGATTACCTCGATACTTTTTTAACAACTTGTCGTTCAGAAACTTGGCATATACTCTTAATAATAGCTATAAATAAAGGCTATAATATAATACAGTACGATGTTAAAAATGCATTTATACATGCTAATATCGATACTGAAATATATATGCAATTACCAACTGGTATATATAATAATAATAACTATAAAGATAAAGTGGCTAAATTGAATAAAGCTTTATATGGCCTAAAACAAGCTCTACGCTTGTGGAATAAATATTTAAAATCTATATTATATAAATACGGATTCGAAATATGCCCTTACGATGAAGGCGTATATATAAATAAAGAATATAATATAACAATTATCTGTTATGTTGACGATATGCTTATAATAACAGAAAATATTAATAACTTGAATAAACTAGAAAAGTTATTATATAACGATATAGAACTTGAGAAAATTGGCCCACTAAAGTCTTTTCTAGGAATCGATTTAACTATCGATTATAATAAAAAGCTATTATATATAAATCAGACGGCCTATATAAATAAACTTCTGAACAAGTTTAATATAAATATAAATAACTATAAACCAGTTTTAATACCTGGAATCTCAGGCTTAAAACTGAGTAAAAATAATAGCATTACTAATAAAGATGAAATAACTAAATATCAGAAGCAAATAGGGTCTTTATTATATTTAGCTTTAAAGACTCGTCCAGATATAGCCTATAGCGTTATATATTGCTCAAGATTTATAAGTAATCCAAATAACGAGCATTTTAAAGCTTTAGAATATATTTGGAAATATCTACTTAAATATCCAGACTTGGGTATTATATACGATTGCAATGCTATAAGCTTTATAATAAAAGGCTATTGCGATAGCGATTTCGCTAACGATGTAAATAATAGAAAATCAACCACAGGCTATATATTCTCTTTATCAAACAATAATAATAATAATATAGCTAATAATAATATAATAAGCTGGAATTCCCAGTTACAGAAAACTATAGCTATAAGTTTATACGAAGCGGAATATATAGCTTTAAAAGAAGCCGTTCGCGAAGCTATATATCTGAATAATCTATATACTTACTTTAATAATAACTTAAAACTGGGGTATAATATAGAAATACCAGTTATACTAGTAGATAATACTAGTGCTATAAAACTAGCTGAAAATCCAGAATTTCATAAAAGAACTAAGCATATAGATATAATATATCACTATACTCGTCAAGCTATAGCTGATAATAAAATCAGAATAATATATACCCCTACAAAAGAACAATTAGCAGACTTTCTTACAAAGAATCTGCCAAATCCTCAACAGAAATATCTTATAAAACAAGCTAATATATCAAATAATATATATAACCCAAAAAATTATATAAATAACGATAATATAACTAAGGAGTATAAAAATAAGAATTAAAAATAATATATACGCTTTAAGAAGCTTTACAAGCAAAAGCGTCTAAATAAGTACTTAAAATAAGCTTTACGAGCATAAGTACTATCAATATGTATATATATATATATATATATATATATAAATATAAATATACTATATATACCGGTAATAATAAATATAAATATGAATATAAAATCGATCGATATAATGTAATATAATATAATATAATATAATATAATATAATGTAATATAATATATACTACCTAATAAGCTTTACGAGCAGGGTAATAATATCTTAATAACTAATTCATTTACTCCTATAAAAGAATTACGGGGGAGTATAAGACTATATAACTATATATAAGAATGCTTACGTAATATAAAATATCTATTTTATAACTATAACACTATAATATGCCTATATACTAAAGTTATAGCTATATAACTACCCAAATAAGCTTAAAATAAGCAAAAGAAAGCAAGCAAGCACTTCGATATAATACAACTACTATTAACCCTCTTCTTTAGCCCCTCGATCCTCTTTATTATATATTATAACCTCCAACAGATATTACTAAATATATTTAGTTCCTTCTTAAACTTATTATAATAATATATCCTATTATCTATAGAATCCTATTATATTATATCCTAATCTATTATATCCCTTATTTTCTTAAGTATTAACTATTATTAGATCCTTCTCTATAAGCTATTAAGGTTTATTATATCCTTTAATAGCTATTATTATAACTCTCCTCGATTTAGAGATATATATAAATTCGTTTAAGCCCTTATTATCTAAGTATCGCTTAATAATTAAATCTAATTCTATACCTTTAATTATAACTATTCCTTAGATATCCGCTTTATCCTATAAAATATAGTTATTAATTTAATCGATTTAAAGATTTTCCTTTCTTAATTATAATATACCTAAAATTAGTTCGTATTATATAATATCCGTAGTATTAAAGTTTATTAATATTATATATTTATAAATTATAACTAATAATTAATTAGATTTTATATCGATAACATTATATCTATAAGCGATTTTTATACCTTTTATAATACTAAGTTTATAAGGTTTTATTTTCTTCTTCTAAGGTATTTATTCTCTATTAATAATACTTAGGGATATAAAGTTTTCTTATACTCCGCTATCTAGGAATACCGTATAATATTTATTATTAATTTATATTACGATTTTTAAATATTCGTATATCGAGCTATCTATTATATAAAAGGACTTTATTATAAGTCTTAATCGCTTCTTATCCCTTATAAATAATCTTTACCTTTTAGGTCCTATTATTCTTATTATACTCTAAGGGCTATTATTTATACTAGGTTTTTAGCTTATTATATTCTCTATTATATATATATTATAGCTTATTATTATAATTACGCTTAGTCTTCTTCTTCTATATATAGAGTTTATACTCCGGGTTAGCTATCCTTAATATTATAATAGATATACGTTTTATCCGCTAAGTATTCTATATAATGTACGCGCTTATAAAAGCTATAATATATAAGTTCTATATATACGAGTTTTATAAGCTTTTCCTTTATCTTTATTTATATATTCTATACTAATTAAATGCTTTTTCTTATATATAGAGTATATACTAAGGTATTATATATTAATATTATTATAACTATCGTATAATATATTTATAGGGGTATTCGAGTATTAAGCTAATATTAGCTTAATTTCCTTTCTTCTTAAATATTATCTAATACTTATTATTATCGTTATTATAAGCGATAATATATCCTTCCCGATACTTTTCTCGTATACGCCTGCTTTTATTAAGGGTGCGTACGGTTTTGCTAATAATTTACTAATATCTAACCTATTTATATATAGGCAAATACGGTCGCGGGATAGCCTCGCAGAAGGCCCTACCTACGGATGCGATATAGGGCGGCTCGTTGCCGCCTAAGGGACTAATACCTAGGACGGATACTAGTTTTATTACGGATTCGATTTACTCCCCTATATAGCAGAAGAGGCACCGCGGCACCGCGCTATAATTATAGGAGGATACTACTATTCGTTAAGATAACCCCCTTGCCCCTAATACGGTTAGGACCCTCCTTATAGGCGTATACCGTATATTTATAGCTCGGGAGACGGTCCTACTAGTAGTAGATATCCTTCCCGATACTTTTCTCGTATACGCCTGCTTTTATTAAGGGTGCGTACGGTTTTACTAATAATTTACTAATATCTAACCTATTTGCATATAAGTAAATACGGTTACGGGATAGCCTTATAGGAAGCCCTATCTACGGATACGATATAGGGCGGCTCGCCGCCGCCTAAGGGACTAGTACCTAGGACGGATATTAGTTCTATTACGGATTCGATTTACTCCCCTATATAGTAGAAGAGGCACCGTAGTACCGCGCTATAGTTATAGGAGGATATTATTACTTGTTAAAATAACCCCCTTACCCCTAGTATAGTTAGGACCCTTCTTATAGGTATATACTATATATTTATAGCTCGGGAGATAATCCTACTAGCGGTAAACGAAACCCTAAGAAAACTAGGTAATACCTTTAAAGGCCCTTTATAGAGCGAGGAATATCTTTATATAGAGAGGGTATACTCCTAACTCCTAGCTATAGCTAGGTATAAGCTTGAAAATTTTTTATTAGACCCGGCTATTAGCCGGCTTATTCTAATATACCCGACTCCTCCCGTTATTACTTTATAGGTAATACTCTACCCCTAATAGCTACCTTTACCCGCTTAATACCCCTAATAGGGTTAAAGCTAGGCTACTGTTATAAGCGTAGCTATTAAGCTCCCGGCGGAGCCGGCTTATTATACTCGAAAATCCGGCCCCTAATATAGCCGGTAGTAGGGATAGGATATAAGGATCCTCCTTAAGGCTACCCCTTATAATACGCTTATAGGCTTACCCCTTTAGGGACTTAAGCTAGGTATTTATACTCAGCTTTAGATCCCTATAACTAATATAATAATAGTTATTAAAACCCCTACCGGTTAAGCTCTACGCTTTATTAGTAAGGAGGTTCGGGATAGGCTTTTCGCTAACCCTTTAAGGGATAAGCTATTAGAGCTAATATAAGCGTCTTTAGCAACCGTACTATAGACCTAGATTACCTATATAGTAACCGGGGTTCCGAGGGAGCTCTATAACCCCTTTACCTATTAGAGGGTTTCTCTTAAGGAATATATCCGAAAGGAGGCTATAGTATAGATAGGAGTCGAGCCTATTTCCTATAAGCTTTTTATAAATAGATATAACCCTATTATAAGTATTATTACCTAGCTAATATCCTTTTTATATAAAGTATAACCCTTCTAGGTCTTTAACCTACCTTATACTTAGCTAATATAGAAGACGGAGAGGCTCTCTTTCTATATAAACGGCTATCTTAGCTACTATTTAACTAAGCGTTATATAAAGAGCAGGCGGTACCCTATTTATTCTAACGCCTAATATATTTAGGAAGGGGAGGTTTATACGCTTCCCCCTAAATATACTAATTATTATAAGCCGGTCCGCTCTAGCTACTTTAGCTATATTACCGCCCCTATAATAGTTAATAGGTAGCTTTATTATCCGTTTATCTCTAAGCTTAAGAGGATTAAGAATATAAATAAGGCCCGTTATAACGATATAAATATAGCTATAAATACTACTAATAGCTAGTAGGAGCTTTAACCCCCTACTAAGCCTATAAAGTAGCTATTTATTAAAGGCCCCTCCCGGAAGCGGCTTTATAATAATATCCGCGATTATATACTACCGACCGGCTTATAATAGCGCCCGTAGCTCGACCCGGCTAATACGCCGCCTCTAAAGGGTCCTAGCCCCGCTATAGAGAGAGAGCCTACGCCCCCGGCGGATATAATAAAGGACGATAACGATACGGTTATAATCCTTAGCTCCTAGGGGGGCTTAAATACTACTACTCCCCCTATATATAAATAAAATATACCCTTCCGATAGCTAAGGGGCTTTTCTTATAATCGCTTAAGCGAATATAGGGAAGAAATAATCTACCTATATTATATTATTAATACTTTATATTAAGCAGGGGGTAAACGTTATATAGGTTTAGGAGCTATATACGATATATAATACGAGAACTTAAAGATACCCTATTTATAAGCTTTTTTTACCGGTAGATAATTAGGGAGGGGATCCGATAACCTATTATAAGGAAAGGCGGTAGGAGTTGCTCGGTAATAGGCCCCGGGTCCTAATATACGTACGATAGGGTTATAGGCTATATATAAAGTAGTAACAGCCCCTTACTATAAGGGACGGACTCTAGCTAAAGGTATTAGGGGTCCTTTTAGTTAATATTTACCGGGCGCTTAGGGAGGATATAGTACTTAACTATATACTAAATAGTCTACTTATATAGAGATAGGTAATTAAGGGCGATTTTAATATAGTTTATACTCCTTATAAGCCGGATAAGCTTAATAAAAGGGGTAGCGACCGTATAGGACTATAAAACGCTTACGTAATATATAAGAGAGTCTATAATATAATAATATACTATAATATATATATATACTAAGTTATAGCTATATATATACTCTAATAAGCTTGAAAAGAGCTAAAGAAAGTAAAAAAGCTTAAAGAACGCTAATTCGTCTCTTTTAACAAACTTTCTTTAATATCTTAATAACTAAACGAGTATATAAGCTATTACTAATATAATTATAACTAGTATAGAGTATATATATATATACTAATATAAAATATATAACGTTGATTACGTAAGCAATGACGTCAGTAGAAGGTTCTAGAAAGTACGTGGACTTTTCAGGCTACGTAAGCCTTCACCACTACTTTGCTACTCGGCAGATGTTGGAGGTTATAATATATAATAGTAAAGAGGATCGAGGGGATTAAAGAATAAAGAAGAGGGTTAATAGTAGTTATATTATATCGAAGTGCTTATTTTTCTTGCTTCTTGCTATCTATCTTTAAGTCGGAAGGAGTCCCTATATTTATAGTTATTCTTAAGCTATATTCTCGAATCTTCTTTTAATTGATTTATAATATTGATTATAAATGCGTATTATTTAGTTATTCCAGTTGGTAAGGACTGGAGAGATATATTCTTCCGCGTAGCGAGTGTGGTAAGTGATTACGCGGCTTGAAAGATTCGAGTATCTTCTAGCACCTTCTGCTGACGTCATTGCTTACGTAATCAACCCTATATATTTTATTATAGTATATAGATATATACCCTATACTGATTATAAATATATTAGTTATAGCTTATATACCCGTCTAGTTATTAAGATATTAGCGAAAGTTATTTAAAAGTGTTTAATTGAGAGATTTTAAATTCTTCTGCTTTCTTTTGCTTATTTTAAGCTTATTTGGGTAGTTATATAGCTATAACTTTAGTATATAGGCATATTATAGTATTATAGTTATAAAATAGATATTTTATATTACGTAAGCATTCTTATATATAGTTATATAGTCTTATAGCAGAATATATTATTCCACTACCTAACAATAGGAATAACTAAAGATACGGATTTATAATATATATTATAAATCAAAGAATAGAAGGCTTTAGAAGATAGCTATAGAATAACTATAAATATAGCTATTCCCTCCCGACGAAAGGAATAGCAATAGAAGCAAGCAAGCAAGCAAGCACTTCTATTCAATATATTATAATCAACCCTCTTCTATTCCCCTCGATCCTATTTACTTATATATTATATAACGTAACCTCCAATAGACCGGGTTAAAGACTAAATACTATTTAGAGATATATTCTTTATAAATACCCCGGGCGTCCCTATATATATCTAAGGGGGGGTTTTTAACCTAGTCTTCTCTAATATTCTAAATACGGCTATAAAGGTTACTCCTAACCTATATATTAGCTCTAATTATAAGACCCTTATTACGATTATTAATAATAATCCTCCGCTCCCCTAGGAATAGCTAGTACGGCTATAGGTAAACCTATAATCCCTCCCGGCCTTTAAGGGCCTTCGAGAAATAGGGCTAATAGATATACCGCCCCTCTTATAGGTAAAGAGCCCGGCTTCTCTAGATAATTAGGTAACCCGCTTAGATTACCTTTAGGGTAGGGTCCTAAAGGCAGCGGGGCGGTAGCTATAACCCTATTCCCGAGCCCCTTAATAGGATAATAGGGTAGAAGAGGTATACTAGGCGTATATTAGGGCCCGATATAGTTATCGGATTTACTCGAGGGAGTTCTAGGTAGCTAGGAATACCTTCGAGGGGGCTATTCGAGTATATCGGCGAGCCTTTTAGTAGAGTAGGATCGATATAATAGCTTCGGATACGGATATCTTCGGAATAGCGGGGTAGTATAAGCTAGCTATACCGCTACGGGCTCCCCCGCTATATATAGGGGATAATATATTATATAAGAACCCTATTATTTATTTATTTATTTATTTATTTAATTAAATTAACGCCGGACTAGTTACGCTATTATACCTTCCAAGAGGTATCTCGGCGTATATTACCTATCGTACTATTAAGGAGCGTATATATACCTACCTAGTATATATATTCGTAATATAACCCTAGCCCGAAGGCTGCTTTATAGCGTATTAGCTACGTCCTAGAGGCTAAATGCTCTAGAGATTAGTCTTAGAGTAGAGTTATATAATATTATTAGTATAGCCTATATAAAGCTACGTTTTTATTAGGTTAGCGTATTACCGTATAGTTACTAGACGTTAGATACCGGCCAAGACTAGTTCCGAAGCCGTAATATATATATACTATATATCGATTATACTAGCGATAACCTTATTAGTATAATAGCCTAAGGGCGCTACGCTAGAGAGCTAGCTAGCTACTAAGCTACTAATATAGTATAAATATCCTTATAATAGTATAAAGTAGTAGCTTAAGATATATTAGAGATATACCTTAAAGCGTCTGCTATTATTAATCCGTAAAAATACGCATCCTTTTACTAATAATAGCTAGCCCTTTATCTATAATTATAGATAATAGCTATTATAGCTAGTTATACCCCTATTATTATTAATAATAGGGGTATAGCGCTATCTACTATATTTCTCCTATATCTATTATAGCTTATCTAAACTCCCTTCTCCTCCTCCCTTCTCCTTCCTCCTTTCTTAATCTACTATATAGTAGTATAATAGTATTACTAACTATCGCCGCCGCCGTATTATACTCCCCTCTATAATCCTAAGTATAGTAACTACTATTACTACTATTATAATGCCTCCTAAAAAAGGAAATAAGCGTATCTACCTTTTCTAATCGAATACTAGGATTTATAATAGTCTATTAACGTTTTAAATTATTATATAACTAAGTACGCTAAAGTGCGCCGTACTACGAATAGTACTAATACCCGTATAGCTAAGAAACGTATAATACTCCTATTAATCTATATAAATTAGCCTAAGCTCTTATAAATATCGTATCTAACGCTATTATAAAGTAGTATATCCTTCCTATAAGATACCTATATAAATAGTATAATAAGTATAATATACTATACTAAAGCTAAGTTCTAATACTATTAATTAACTACTATTAATAAATATATTTACTAATAGAAACTAAAGCTATTAAGAAGGGCACCGCCCCTATAATATATAGCGTACTCCTATATAGCGCTATAAAGCCGATTATTAATATACTTAATAGTAATAACTACGTTTATAACGAAGATAAGGGCGATAAAGATATCCTATAGAAGGCCCTTAATAGTACCCTCGAGCTTAAGGACGAGGATAAGGGTAATACCGAGACTGCTAAGGATAGTATTAATAGCGAAGATAAGGTAGATTTACTCTAAGATAGTTAGGAATAAGCCGAAGATACCTCTAATAACGAGGAGCCTACTACTAATATATATATTAGTAATAATAACGCCGAGGAGGACGATAAGGAGGCCTATTAGGATAAGGCTAACGATAATAGTAACTATATTACTAGTAGTAATACTAATCGTACCTATATAGACGATAGTAGTAGTAGTAATAATAGTAGTAACGATAACGATATCGGTACCGCCCGTACTATTACCGCCGGTAATATTAGTAATAAACGCCCTATACTTACCTCTACTCCTATTAGTACTCCTATTATTAAGAAGTAGCGTTCTATCGCTACTATTAGTAATAATAATACTAGGGTTAGGGCTATTAAGATAGTAGCTCCTATTAAGGCTAACCCTTCTTATACTACCCGTACTATTAACGCTACTATTATTACTAATATTTAGCTTAAGGCTAAAACTAGTAAGAAGAAGATTAATATTACTAAGAATAAGGGTAAAGCTATTACTCTTATTACCCCTATTAAGTATAAGAAGATATAAAAGGCTAGCGAAGCTATTCTTAATAGCCGTTATATCGTAACCTAGCGTAATATACCTTACGAGTAATATCTAATCTCGGTAATTACCGGTAAATTACTTAGCGATTATTAGGATATCGAGGGTAATACCCGCTACTAGCGCTATTAGTATAAGGGCTATACCCTTTTAACTAACTACCTAATAACCGTTAGCTACTAGTTATATAATGCCTTATAGGAGGGTAAGGATAATGCCTCCTATTATACTATTATTCGTATAGCTAAGGAGGCTTACGATAAAGTATTAGTAGAGGGTTTTACCGAGTCGTTTAATAAGTCGGAGGAGGAGGTAGAGCCGGTTATATAGCTTTAAAAGCGCTCCCGCTATATCCTACCCCGCTACCGCTAGTAGTAATAGTATTAGTTATAATATTAGCCCTAGTAATACTAGCGCTAAGCTATTATAGCTATTACTATTACTATTAGCGCTAATATTACCTATAAGTAGGAGTATACCCCTAGCGCTATAAGCCTATTATAGTTGCTTCCCGGCCTAATTACCCTTACCCTAGGTATTCCCGCCGACTATTATATCGCGCTATATACCCTTAGTAACGTTATATACTAGGTAATCGACTATATATAGTTTAATATATTTTAGCCCTAGATAGCCTATAATACGGCTATAAACTGCCCTAATAGCTAATAGTATAAGATCCTAATTAAACCCGCTTTCCTATAGAATAGCAGATTATATTATACCTACCGTATATATAATAATAAGGGTATTATTTATAGAGAATCTTTATAGATTACTTCTAAGAAGGTAAATTATACTTAATAGTATATAAATACCTTCTATAAGTATATTTCGCGGAAAGGGGTATTAGGGGGCCCGGCTAAGCCCTCCGGCTAATCTCGTTACCTCCGCCTAGCTACTATATAGTATACCTAGTACCGAGGCGAAAACTTACTAAAATAGCCCGTTTTATAATAGCGGCCTATCCCTAGCCGGCTAAACCGATAGTAATACGCTTTAAAATCGCTATAATTAGTTCTTATAGCTATAAAGAGAGCTAGCTATTAATAGCTTAGCGAAAGGGCCGGCTATACTATAATATAAAAGCTTAACCCCTAAGCGCTATATTAACTAGATAAAACTACCTATTAATATATTTATTATATCTTCTTAGAGCTCCTAATTCCCTTTTAATATAGGGTTTATATACTTAAGGTAATAGGGCTTACTACCCGCCCTACTAGGGAGAGTATTATACCCCTCTTTATAAAGGTATTTATAAGCTTATTCCTAGCTATATTTATATAACTAGGGCTTTAGAGGATAGTTACTAACCGTCCCTCTATAAGGTATTACTTATAAAGGGCCTAAAAGCTTTAGAAAGCTTATTATAAGGTAATAAGCGTATTACCCTATAATCCTTAGATAACTAAGGTATTATCTATATAGATAAATACTGCTAATAATACCGTTTTTAGCGCTAGCTATAATCCCGTAAATACCCTAACCGCTTCGGTATCGAAAATATATAAGTATTTATAAAATACCCTAATAATAGTAGTAATAAATACCCTATCCTTTATTATAATATACTTATAGCCTACCCTACGCTTAGATCCCTTTTAAACCTTAGAGCCGTTTATATATATTACTATAATATTCGGTAGTAGGGTTATATACTATATATTATAGCGTATAGCTATTTCCTCCTTAAGGTAACCGATATTAGGGTTTAGTATAATACGGTTAGGATATCGGGGGGTTAATAGGGCTAGCCTAGGTATAATAGGAAAGCTATATATAATATCCGTAAGGCGTATATTAAATACCCTAAGGTTATATCCTATAGGAGCGTATATCCGTTTATAAAAGGGGTACCTTATATCTAGTAGAGCGTATTATAAGCCGGCCTAGCGAACCGCCGCTCCTAATATAAGCCTAGCTATAAGGAGGCCCGCTTTATAGAGGGCTATTATTATATATACTATCTTTTATACTAATAATACCCCTTTAGCGCCTTTTACTAATAGTTAATCCACCTTTTTAAGCTATACTATAAGTATATAGCCCGGTCGAAACTAGGTATCCGCTATATATATAAGTATCGGGATAAGTATTATTATAACCGCTTTATAAAGGGATATTATAAGGGGGCTATATTATACCTTTCTAAAGATCCTAAGGTAGTTTATAACCTTCGCTATCTTATAAACCCTTTCCTTAATATACCTCCTACCTATAAAACGCTTATTAAACTAGAATCCTAGCTAACGGAAGCTAGCTACCTTAGAATAGGAGGGTATATTAGTAATAGGCTCTATATACCTACCGCTTACTATAATAGCCGGCTATACCGCCTCCTTACGCTTTAAAAAATAAAAAACTTCCGTTTTCTCTACTATAAACTATACTATATTCCTCGAAGCCTAATCGTTAACGCTTATTATATCCGTTTCTAATAATACTATATTTTTCTCCGCGCTATTAGATATACGAAGGAAGAGAATATCGTTTATATAGTAGAAATACCTATTATTACCTTATAGAATAAGTTTAGAGAGGTAGATTATATATAGTACCGGCGAGAGAGGCAAGCCCTAAGGTATATTATATTTTACCGAGGAGAAACCTATCGTTAACCTATCTAAGCGGACCTATACTAGCTATACTATTAGGAAGAAGGTTATTAAACTTAGTAATAGGAGTAGGAAATTAAGGATTTATAGTTATATAACTAGTTTATTAAGGAGGACAGTATTAAATACCCTTTATATATCCCTAGTTATTATTATAATAACCTACCCTTAGGAGAGTATTAGCTCGACGTTATATATAAGTACTATTATAAGGTTTATTACAGAGCGTTTTAATAGCGCCCTATAATATTATAGGTTAAGGACCCTTTTAATAAGTAGGATCTAGGAAAGCCTATATACGATTAGCTTTTTAAGCTCCTTAGAAAAGGTAGAAAGGAGAGTAATAGGTTTATCTATATAACTTAGGGTTACTTATATCCCTTTTACCTAGCTTAGGGTATATCGATACCTTAGCGTAATACTAAGGTAAAGGAAAGTAACCTATAGTAAGGTAATAGTTATAGAGCCGAATTAGAAGGGGGCTAATATTATCCTAATATTCCTTTAATAGGAATACCGAGGCGTTATCTACCCCGGGAGAGGTAGACTTAATTCGGATAATATACTCTTCTCCCTCCTTAAGCGTAGCTATATAACCTTATTAGAAATAGGCTTTAAAGGTATCCTAGCCCTCGAACGGGTCCCTAATTAGGTTATTATCTCTAGAAAACCGCTATAAAATCTTATCCTATAATAGGCTCGCTTTCTTAATAGGGTCCTTATATAATATACCGTCCCCTATATATAGCGGGGGAGCTTATAGCGGTATAACTAGCTTATATTACCCTATTATCCCGAAGATATCTATATCCGAAGCTATTATATCGATTCTACCCTATTAAAAGGCTTATTAATATATTCGAATAGCCCTTTTAAAAGTATTCCTAATTATTTAGAACTCCCTTAAGTAAATCCGATAACTATATCGGGCCCTAATATACGCCCGGTATACTTCCTCTACCCTATTATCCTATTAAAGGGATTAGGAATAGGGTTATAGCTACCGCCCCGCTGCCTTTAGGGCCCTACCCTAGAGATAATCTAAATAGGTTACCTAATTATTTAGAAAAGCCGGGCTCTCCGCTTATAAGAAGGGCGGTATATCTATTAGCCCTATTTCTAAAAGGCCCTTAAAGGCCGGGAGGGATTATAAGTCTACCTATAGCCGTACTAACTATTCCTAGGGGAGTAGAGGATTATTACCGATAATCGTAATAAGGGTTTTATAATTAAAGCTAGTATATAGGTTAGGAGTAACCTCTATAATTATATTTAGAATATTAGAGAAGATTAGATTAAAAACCCCCCCTCGGATATATATAGGGATATCCGGGGTATTTATAAAGAATATATTTTTAAATAGTATTTAGTCTTTAACCTAGTTATTACCCCTTTCGTTAGGCTTACCTAGCTTATAAGGAGTATAGATTATATTAAAATCGCCCCTAACTATCTATCTCCGTATAAGTAGATTATTTAGTATATAATCGAATACCATATCCTCCCTAAGCGCTCGGTAAACGTTAATTAGAAAGACCCCTAATACCTTTAGCTAAAGTCCGTCCCTTATAGTAAAGGGCCGTTATTACTTTATATATAGCCTATAACCCCGTTATATATATATTAGGACCCGGGGCTTATTACCGAGTAATTCCTACCGCCTTTCCTTATAATAAGCTATCGGATCCCCTCTTTAATTATCTACCGATAAGAAAAGCTTATAAATAGGGTACCTTTAAATTCTTATATTATATATCGTATACGGCTCCTAAACCTATATAATATCTACCCCCTATTTAGTATAAAGTATTAGTAGTATAATATAAGTAGATTATTTCTTCCCTATATTCGCCTAAGCGATTATAAAAAGCCCCTCGGCTATCGGAAAGGTATATCCTATTTATATATAGGGGGAGTAGTAGTATTTAAGCCCCTCTAGGAGCTAAGGATTATAACTATATTATTATCGTCCTTAACTATATCCGCTAGGGGTATAAGCTCTCTCTTTATAATAGGGCTAGGACCCTCTAGAGGCGGCGTATTAGCCGGGTCGAGCCGTAGGCGCTATTATAAGCCGGTCGGCGGTATATAATTATAAATATTATTATAAGGCTGCTTCCGGGAGGGGCTTTCGATAAATAGCTACTCCGTAGGCTTAGTAGGGGGTTAAGGCTCCCGCTAGCTATTAATAATATCTATAGCTATATTTAAATCGTTATAATAGGCCTTACCTATATTCCTAATCCTTTTAAGCTTAGAAATAAATAGGTAATAAAGCTACCTATTAACTATCGTAGGAGTAGTAATATAATTAAGGTAACTAAAGCGGACCGGCTTATAATAATTAATATACCTAGGGGGAAGTATATAAACCTCCCTTTCCTAAGTATATTAGGCGTTAGAATAGGTAGGGTATTACTTACTCCTTATATAACGCTTAGTTAAATAATAGCTAAGATAGCCGTCTATATAAAAAGAGAGCCTCTCCGTTTTCTATACTAGCCGGGTATAGGGCAGGTTAAAGACCTAGAAGGGTTATACTTTATATAAAAAGAATATTAGCTAGGTAATAATACCCGTAATAAGGTTATATCCGTTTATAGAAAGCTTATAGGAAATAGGCTCGACTCCTATTTATATTATAGCTTCCTCCCGGATATACTCCTTAAAAGAAACCCTTTAATAAGTAAAGGGGTTATAAAGCTCCCTCGGAACCCCGGTTACTATATAGGTAATCTAGGTCTATAGTATAATCGCTAAATATACCTATATTAGCTTTAATAACTTATCTCTTAAAGGGTTAGCGAAAAGCCTATCCTAAACCTCCTTATTAATAAGGTATAAAGCTTAACCGGTAGGGGTTTTAATAATTACTATTATATTAGTTATAAGGATCTAAAGCCGAATATAAATACCTAGCTTAAGACCCTAAAAGGGCGAGCTTATAAGCGTATTATAAGGAGTAGCCCTAAGGAGGATCCTTATATCCTATCCCCGCTACCGGCTATATTAGGGGCCGGATTTTCGAATATAACGAGCCGGCTCTATCGGGAGCTTAATAGCCGCGCTTATAACGGTAGCCTAGCTTTAACCCTATTAGGGGTATTAAGCGGGTAAAGGTAGCTATTAGGGGTAGAATATTACCTATAGAGTAGTAACGGAAGGAGTCGGGTATATCGGAGTAGGCCGGCTAATAGCCGGGTCTAATAAAAAATTTTTAAGCTTACGCTTAGCTATAATTAGAAGTTAAGAGTATACCCTCTCTATATAAAGACGCTCCTTACTCTATAAAGGGCTTTTAAAGGTATTAACTAGTTTTCTTAGGGTCTTATCTACTACTAATAGGATTATCTCCTAAGCTATAAATATACGGTATACGCTTATAAAGAGGGTCCTAACTATATTAGGGGTAAGGGAGTTATTTTAACGAGTAGTAGTATCCTCCTATAATTATAGCGCGGTATTATAATACCTCTTCTACTATATAAGGGAGTAAATCGAATCTATAATAAAACTAATATCCGTCCTAGGTATTAGTCCCTTAAGCGGCGGCTAGCCGCTTTATATCGCGTTTATAGGTAGGGCCTCTTATAAAGCTATCCCGCGATTATATTTACCTATATATAAATAAGTTAAATATTAGTAAATTATTAGCAAAACCGTACGCACCCTTAATAAAAGCAGGCGTATATAAGAAAAGTATTAGGAAGGATAAAGGACCCTATTAAGAAAGCGAACCTACTACGGGATAAGATTCTATAGCGGTTCTCTAGGGATAATAACCTAGTTAGGGACCCGCTCGAGGGCTAGGATACTTCTAAAGCCTATTTCTAGTAGGGTTATATAGCTACGCCTAAGGAGGTAGAGGAGTATATTATCCGAGTTAAATCTACTTCTCTCGGGGTAGATAGCGCCTTAGTATCCCTATTAAAGGAGTATTAGGATAGTATTAGCCCCTTTTTAATTCGGCTTTATAACTATTACCTTACGATAAGTTACTTTCCTTTACCTTAGCGCTATATTAAGGTATCGATATACCCTAAGCTAGGTAAGAGGGATATAAATAGCCCTAGGTTATATAGGCCTATTACTCTCCTTTCTACCTTTTCTAAAGGGCTTAAAAGGCTAGTTATATATAAGCTCTCCTAGATTCTACTTATTAAAGGGGTCCTTAACCTATAATATTATAAGGCGCTATTAAAACGCTCCGTAATAAACCTTATAGCGGTATTTATATATAATATTAAACTAATACTCTCCTAAGGGTAGGTTATTATAATAGTAACTAAGGATATATAAGGGGCGTTTAATACTATTCTCTTTAATAGATTAATTATATAGCTATAAGTCCTTAGTTTCCTATTCCTATTATTAAATCTAATAACCTCCTTCCTAGTAGTACGGCTAATACGGGTCTGCTTAGATAGGTTAATAATAGGTTTCTCCTCGGTAAGATATAATATACCCTAGGGCTTACCTCTCTCGCCGGTATTATATATAATCTACCTCTCTAAACTTATTCTATAGGGTAGTAATAGGTATTTCTATTATATAAACGATATTCTCTTCCTTTATATATCTAATAGCGTAAAGAAAAATATAGTATTATTAGAAATAGATATAGCGAGCGTTAATAACTAGGCTTCGAGGAATATAGTATAATTCGTAGCGGAGAAAACGGAAGCTTTCTACTTCTTAAGGCGTAGGGAGGCGGTATAGCCGGCTATTATAATAAGCAGTAGGCGTATAAAGCTTATTATTAATATACCCTTTTATTCTAAGGTAGCTAGCTTCCGTTAGCTAGGATTCTAGTTTAATAAGCGTTTTATAGGTAAGAGGTATATTAAGGAAAGGGTTTATAAGATAGTAAAGGTTATAGCTTACCTTAGAAGCCTTAGGAAGGTATAATATAATCCCCCTATAGCGTCCCTTTATAAAGCGGTTACGGTAATATTTATCCCGATATTTATATATATAGCGGACGCCTAGTTTTAACCGGGCTATATACCTATAGTATAGCTTAAGAAAGCAGATTAACTATTAATAAAGGGCGTTAAAGGGGTATTATCGGTATAAAGGACGGTATATACGGTAATAGCCCTTTATAAAGCGGGCTTCCTTATAGCTAAGCTTATATTAGGAGTAGCGGTTTACCGGGCCGGCTTATAATATACTCTATTAAATATAAGGTACCCCTTTTATAAATAGATATACGCTCTTATAGGATATAACCTTAGGGTATTTAAAACGCGCTTTATAGATACTATATATAGCTTTTCTATTATACCTAAGCCGGCCTTATTAACCCCCCGGTATCCTAACTATACTATACTAAACCCTAATATCGATTACCTTAAGGAGGAAGTAGCTATATACTATAATACGTAATATATAACCCTATTACCGGATATTATAGTAATATATATAAACGGCTTTAAGGTTTAGGAGGGACCTAAATATAGGGTAGACTATAGGTATACTATAGTAAGGGATAGGGTATTTATTACTACTATTACTAGGGTATTTATTACTACTATTACTATGGTATTCTATAAGTACTTATACGTTTTCGATGCTAAGGCGGTTAGGGCGCTTATAGGACTACGGCTAGCGCTAGAAACGCTATTATTAGCGGTATTTATCTATATAGATAGTACCTCGGTTATCTAGGGACTATAGAGTAATACGCTTATTACCTTATAATAGGCTTTCCGAAGCTTTTAGGCCCTTTATAAGTAATAACTTATAGAGGGACGGTTAATAACTATCCTCTAAAGCCCTAGTTATATAAGTATAGCTGGGAATAAGCTTATAAATACCTTTATAAAGAGGGGTACGATACTCTCCCTAATAAGGCGAGTAATAAGCCTTACTACCTTAGGTATACGGACTCTATATTAAAAGGGAATTAGGAGCTTTAAGAAGATATAGTAGATATATTAATAGGTAATCTTATCCAGCTAGTATAACGTTTAAGGGCTAAGCTTTCGTATTATAATATAGCCGGCCCTTTCGCTAAGCCGCTAATAGCTAGCTCTCTTTATAGCTATAAGGACTAGTTATAGTAATTTTAAAGCGTATTACTATCGGTTTAGCCGGCTAGGGATAGGCTATTACTATAGAATAGGCTATTCTAGTAAGCTTTCGCTTCGGTATTAGGTATATTATACGGTAGCTAGGCGGAGGTAGTAGGATTAGCCGGAAGGTTTAGCCGGGCTTTCTAATACCCCTTTCCGCGAAATATATTTATAAAGGGTATTTATAGATTATTAAGTATAATCTGCCTTCTTAGAAGCAGTTTATAAAGATTCTCTATAAATAATACTCTTACTATTATATATACGGTAGGTATAATACGGTTTACTACTTTATAGGAAAGCGGGTCTAATTAGGATCTTATATTATTAGCTATTAAGGTAGTTTATAGCCGTACTATAAGCTATCTAAGGCTAAAGTACGTTAAACTATATACGGTCGATTATTTAGCGTATAGCGTTAATAAGGGCGTATAGCGCGGTATAGCGGTCGGCGGGAGTATCTAGGGTAGGGGTAATTAGGCCGGGAAGTAATTATAATAGGCTTATAGCGTTAGGGGTATACTCCTACTTATAGGTAATATTAGCGTTAGTAGTAGTAATAGTAGCTATAATAGCTTAGCGTTAGTATTACTAGGGCTAGTATTATAGCCAGTATTATTATTATTAGTAGTAGCGGGGTAGGATATAGCGGGGGCGCTTCTAGGGCTATATAACCGGCTCTACCTCCTCCTCCGACTTATTAGACGACTCGGTAAGGCCCTCCGCTAATACTTTATCGTAGGTATTATGACCCACGGTTATGCAGGTCACAGGAACAGGCCAGCGCAACCATATGCTAGCAAATCGGAACCTTAACGGACCGATGGGGATCTCTTATATAAGGAATACGGATGATATAATCAGGGTTAGGGTAGAGCCTATAAGAGATTACTATTGCCTATCGGATAGTTAATAGGTAACTATAGGCATTAATAGGCTTAGATGGGCTACGTATTGATAAATAGAATAACGGAAGGATATAAGGACGATGGATTTCCTAGCTATTAGATAGTTTTCCTTATAGTCTTTAGTTATAAATCTAAGTATTATTTTATATAATAGGGTAATCCCTCTTAATTACTTATAATATTTAATATTGCTCGATAACGTACGAAGACTTAAAGGTAATACTTCCCTACCTGCTAATATATAACTTATAGGTACTTCTAGAATCCGGGATTTAGGTAAGGATTATTATATTTTTATAACTCTTATTTAGGACGGTTTATATATACCTCTTAGGTAATATTAAGTATAGTAATAGCTCCTTAAACTCCTACCCTATCTACCTTAGGCGAAGGACGTTACTAGGTTATAACTTAGGAAGATATAATACGCTAATTAATCGAACTTACCTAATAACTTACTATACTCTAGCAGAATTAGGAGTAATAGAATCGTACTATCCGTAGGTAGGCCTAATAGCTCGAATAATACTAAGCTACGGCTACTATACCCCTAGCGCCTATTATTTAAAATACCGGTAATAGCTATAAGATAGATAAACCTACTATATATAACGGTAATTAAAAGATACTTTAAGGGTTCCTTACCTATTATAAGGTATACTTTCTATATAATATAGCTTAATTTACTACTAAACCCGATAAAGTTATCCTAGCCGGTATACGATTCGAAAAGGATATACTTATCTAATATAAACCCTTACTTCGTAACTATATTAAATACCTAGGTAATCTCGATTAACGTAAGACGACTACTAAGAATATATTCGATTCGTTCGTAGGGTTCGAACGTATCCTTAAGGAAATATTTAGCGATCCTAACGAAGAACGGACTATAGTATAATAACTTATAGAACTTAAATAGAATAAATCCGCTTTAGCTTATACGGTCCGCTTTAAGCAACTTTTAATATACCTCCCTTAGGAAGATAAGAACCTTATAGAATACTATTATAAAGGACTTAAGGATAAGGTTAAGGACGAAATCTCTAAGTAGGATTAGCCTAGAGACTTTACGATATTTAGTAATAACGCTATCTATATCGATAACTATCTCTACGAAAAACGTATAGAGAAAAGTAAGAAAAGAGGAAGCTATATTATATAGAGGAATTACGCTAATATAGGATAGCGGGTTTAATAGATAACTAACCGTAGCTTCTAGTAACGAAGTACGGCAACTAGCGGTATAATATACTTAGGCTCTATAGAGCTCGACGTAGCTTAGCGTAAACCTATAAGTAAGGAATACTTTAACTATAGTAAGATAGGCTACTTCGTACGAGAATATCGATAACTTAAGAAACCTAGAGAATTTAAGAAAGTCCCCGAAGGACGATAAGCTAATATTATAATATACGAAACTACGGACCCTACTCCTAGCTAAAACCAGCTTCCAGAATAAGCGTCGGACGACTCCGACTATAGACTCCTTAACTAGACCTTCTATTATAAGGATAATTATATAACGTACCTCTCGGTAAAGTAAGGCTTAGGATAGTTCCCTTAGAAACCTTATAAGGAACGATAAATTATAGTTACCTAGGGGATACCTCTCCTAACGGATATTCTATAAAATAATATTACGGAAATTACGGAATAATAGGAAATACTTAGCATCGGTTAGAATACTAGTACCTAAACTATTAACGAAGAAACGAGCTTAGAATTAGAAAGCTCTATAGACGAAGATACCGATAAAGGAGACGTATACTACCTTATCTATAGTATTATACTTAGAGAATTATTTAGGATAATAACCTATTAAGACGAAACCCCCCTTATATAGGAAGACGTACGAATTAATTACCTCTACGAAAAATACTATTAGATCGTATAGTTTGCCTATATTATATATAATTATAGATAATATTTTAAATATAAGGTAATTAATAAATAGTTCCCTATACGTAAGGTAGGGTATAGTATTATCGCCTACGACGATAATAATAGCGACTATTATAAAGTACTTAGAATAAGGGGAAACTACGCTAGTATTAGCCTTATATATAATACCCCCTACGGATATACTACGCGATAAGTAAAGTAGTACCAATATACGATACCTTAGTACGCACCTTACGCGTAAGAAAAAGCGCTCGATTAGTATAGAATACGCGAATAGAAATAAAGGGAAAAGCTCGTAAAGCCTATATACGTAGAACCTACGTATTATAGCTTCTATAAGCGCGCCGATTATATAGAATACCTAGCGGATAAAGCGTATACCTACTATAACCTTAAGGATAGTTAGCCCGGAGTATAGACTCCCTATACGGAAGAAGAAAATTAAGCGCGCCTATAACGATAGGCTATAGTATATATACGATATAGAATATAATAAGCTAAGAACCTAATATAGATAGTAGCCCTTAGAATATAGCAAGAATAGTAGTACCTAAAAGGTAAGGATCGCCTATAAGGGATAATAAGCGATTAGGACTTATAGTAAAGTCCCTCTACGCGATAGATAGCTCGATATACGAATATTTAAAAATCGTAGTACGAATTAACGGCAAAAACTATATAATACTCCTAGATAGCAGAGTATAAGGAAACTTTATATCCCTAAGCGTTATTAATAGAGAACGGATACTTTGGAAGAAGAAGATAGAACCCTATAAACTTAGTATTATAGAAGGTACGGAAATCGCTTATAGCTAAGGTATTATCGATATAGAATCTAATTAATTACTAGTTACGATCTATAGATATACGATACTAATAAACTTCGATATTACGGATACCGTATAATATAAGCTAATTTTAGGTATATTATAGTTAAGAAAGGAAAATCCTCGAATCGATTAGATTAATAGCTATATTTTATAGGATAAAGCGGATACCTAAGAAGCGGTTATAATTAAAGGCGTAGGATCGGATTTAGTTATTAAGCGATACCTAGATAGTAGGGGCTTAAACGAATTTATATATACCTCTAAATCGAGAAGAGCTAAGACGATAGCTACCCTAGGATATAATAAACCTCGATAGCTTATAAAGAAGGATCTAATAATAGTTAGTACCTAATAGAAGAAGGGATATAGCAGATTAGGATACGATATAATAGGATTCTATAGATAGCAGGATATATTATTACGATAAGTTTAAGAAGGAACTAAGTATATATAACGATATCTCCTTATAATAGTAACTATATAAGACGAAGATATGTTTAGAGACCTCTCCGGTATATTAGAAGAGTATCGGAAGTTTATAAAATTATTTTAAGGAAAATTCGATAACGGCCTATTAGAGTACGGCCTATACGATTACGAGATCCTATTTAAGGAAGGAGAATAACTAAAGTTCTTTCCTATCTACGGATTAGATAAGGATAAACTTAAAGTACTTAGAGAATATATCGACGAAAATCTTAAGAAAGGCTATATTAGACCCTCCTATTTACTAATAGGATACCTAATCCTATTTATATTAAAGAAAAACGGCAAACTATAACTATATGTTAACTATCGGCAACTTAATATTATTATAATTAAAAATCGGTACCCCTTACCTCTCTTTAAAGAACTTAGAGATAGATTTAGAGGAGCTTAATAGTTTATAGCCCTCGACCTTAAAGAAGGATATATATATATTCGTATTAAACCCGGAGAAGAATAGAAAATAGCGTTTAGAATACGCTACGGATATTTCGAATATCTTATTATACTATTCGGACTTACTAACGCCCCTATATTATTCTAGGAAATAATAAACTTTATCTTACGTAAATACCTCGACTATTTTATAATCGCTTACCTAGATAATATCCTTATTTACTTAAAGATATTCGAGGAATACTAGAAGTATATTATAATAATCCTATAAATCCTCTAAGATAATAAGATTTTAATAGAACCTACTAAATATAACTAGAATACTTAAGAAGTTAATTACCTTAGATATACTATTATACTAGGGTATATACGAATATAGAAAGATAAAGTATAGGTAGTTAGGGACTAGCTTATACCTTAGAACGTTAAGGACGTTAGAGCCTTCTTAGGCTATACTAACTTCTACCGATAATTTATTAAGAACTATAATAGTATTATAGTATTACTTATAGAACTTACGAAAAAGGATATTACCTTTAATTAGAACGAATAGGTATAGAAAGCCTTTAGTATAATTAAGGACGTAGTTATATTAGAACTAATCCTAATCGAAGCAGATTAAGATAAAGTTTTCGAGATCGAGATAGATATATTAGATTATATATTCGGTGGATAACTCGGATAACGAGACGATAAAGGACGATTACGGATAGTTAGCAACTTTAGTAAGAAACTAAATAGACTAGAACTTAACTATAGAACGCCTAATTAAGAACTTATAGTAATAATAGAAGCCTTTAGGGAATAGCGATACTATCTTATTAGCGTAAAATAATAAATTCTTATATATACGGATTATAAGAATCTCTAGGTATTTACCTCGATAAAGCAGCTTAATAAACGATAAGTTAGATAGTACGAATTTCTATTAGAATTCGATTTTAAGATTATCTACTGTAAAGGTAAAGAAAACGAACGAGTAGACGCTCTTAGTAGACGGTTAGATTATAAGGACTATAATAGTAAAGACTAAGATATTATAGTAATCTTTAAGGAAGATTCGGAAGATAACCTTAGTATACTATCTATTACTAAGGAACTTAACGTAATACTATATATCGAAGGAGAAATACCTAACCTCGATAGTATAATAATATTAGAATAAAACGATTATATTAAAAGTATCTATAGCGTATTAGTATATAGATACTAAGGAATTAGAGTAACTTATAAAAGGATCTAACGTTATTAGAATCTACTAAACCTTAAGAAACGAGTTACGGATATCGTTAGTAACTACGATATATATAAACGGAATAAGATAGAACGATATAAACCTTACGGACTACTATAACCTCTACTAATACCTACGACTATTTGGTTATCTATTAGTCTAGACTTTATTATTAAGCTACCTCTCTTATAAGAACCCTTAACTTAGGTATAGTACGATAGTATCCTAGTAGTGGTTTATAGACTAAGTAAGTATATATACTTCCTATTATATAAAGAAAGTAGTACCGTAGAAGAACTCGTATATATATTCCTCTGTATTATTATCGCTAACTACGGAATACCTTAGGAAATTATATTAGATAGAGATAGAAAATTTATATTAAAATTCTGGATCTCTCTTACTAAATACCTCGGAATAATATAACGTATATCTACGGTATTTTATCCTTAAATAGACGGATAAATAGAATATACTAATTAGATTATAGAATAATATCTACGATACTATATTAACTACGAATAAGATAATTAGGTCGAATTCTTACCTATAGTATAATTCGCCTATAATAGTGCAGATATAACGAATATAGGAAAATCACTATTCTTCCTACTCTACGGATATAACCCTACGGTATACTACGAAATACTATTAGGTAGAAACGCAGAAATAGCAGATTAATACGCTAGAAGAATTAAGCAATTATACGAAGATACTCGACGTATACTTTAGGACGTTAAAGAATAAATAACGAAATACGCTAATTAGAAAAGGATTAAGGGACTAATCCTATAGAAGGGAGATAAAGTTTACCTTAACCGTAAAAATATTAAAACTACTAGACCTAATAATAAACTCGATTATAAAAAACTCGGACCTTATAAAATTATATAATAAATTTCACCGGTTAATTATAAATTGGAAATCCTATATCTACGCCTATACCTAGTCTTCTATATTTTACTTCTAGAACTAGTACTAGTAGACGCAGAACTCTTATATAATGCAGATATTATTAAACTAGAATAGGTATAATACGAAGTTAAATAGATCCTCGACTTACGTAAACGCGGATACGGAAAATAATACCTTATTAAATGGAAAAATTACGATAATTCGGAAAATACTTAGGAACTACTAAAGAACGTATACCTAGACCTTATTAAAGAATACGAAAATAAAAAGCTATTATAGCCTCGGATAGAGAAGGTATTATAGGGAATCGAACCCCGGACCTCCTAGTAAGAAACTAGGAGCTCTAACTACTAAGCTATAAGACTACTTATATCTTTAACTATAATAGCTACCTATAGGAATAACTAGACCCTTATTAAGGACCCCTAGTAATAACTCTAAGAAAATTAGAGTTACGAACTACCTATACTCGGACTCCCTAAGTCGAATCCGGACTAATTAATCGCAGCGTTAGGCGCTACTAATATATTCTAATCCGTACCCTTAAACGAAGGATCCTATACGGATAGAACGGCCTCCTTAGTAGCTACGATTTAAACAGCCTCGGTAACTTGCTTACGCTCCTCCTCTTCTAAACCAGCGTTTACTAACTTTATACCCTTCTCCTAAAGAAACCGTCGTTACTTCTTTAGATAAGATAATCTAGCTAAAGTCTCTATTAGACGGGCTTATACGTCGGTAAGTTCCCTCTAACGCTTAAGCAGACGCTCCTCCTCCTCTAACTTACGATTATCTAAACGTATTAACTCGTCGTTAATCTTAGATACTAAGGAAAGAATTAATACTAGTATAGGAAGAACTACTAAGAAAAACTATTTATATAAGGATACTAGTACTCGTAATATATTATAAGAACGATTTCGTTTAATATACTACGTATAACTTTTTATACTATTAACTATCTTATATACTAACCCCTCCTCTAGGTATAACGAATAAGGTATAATTTCGTAACCTTAGGTTTCGATATATATAAAACGATTTAAAGTAGTAATACGCTTCTTAGATAAAGATAAGGACGGATTCGTAGTACGCGATTTTATAATTCTAGAAGATATAACGAATTAGGAAAGTATAATCCGAAGTAAGAGTATTAGGCAGGACTATTTACGGAAATACTATAGGTCTTTAGGGATAAAGACCGATAGAAGGGAGATAATATTATAACCTACGGTTATACAGGTTATAAGAATAGGCTAGCGTAACTATATACTAGTAAATCGGAACCTTAATAGACCGATAGGGATCTCTTATATAAGGAATACGGATAATATAATTAGGGTTAGGGTAGAGCTTATAAGAGATTACTATTACCTATCGGATAGTTAATAGGCAACTGTAGGTATTAATAGGCTTAAATAGGCTATATATTAATAAATAGAATAACGGAAGGATATAAGGACGATAGATTTCCTAGCTATTAGATAGTTTTCCTTATAGTCTTTAGTTGTAAATCTAAGTATTATTTTATATAATAGGGTAATCCCTCTTAATTACTTATAATACTTAATATTGCTCGATAATATACGAAGACTTAAAGGTAATACTTCCCTACCTGCTAATATATAACTTATAGGTACTTCCAGAATCCGGGATTTAGGCAAGGATTATTATAGTAGGCCTTCTTAGCTATACGAATAATAATACGGTAAGGGGCACCGTCCTTACCCTTTTATAGGGCGTTATATAGCTAGCGGCTAACGGTTATTAGGTAGTTAGCTAAAGGGGTATAGCCCTTACGCTAATAGCGCTAGCAGCGGGTATTACCCTCGATATCCTAATAGTTGCTAAGCGATTTACCGGTAATTACCGAGATTAGATACTACTTATAAGGTATATTACGCTAGGTTATAATATAACGGCTATTAGGAGTAGCTTTATTAGCTTTCTATATCTTCTTACGCTTAGTAGGGGTAGTAGGAGTAATAGCTTTACCCTTATTCTTAGTAATACTAGTCTTCTTCTTATTAATCTTAGCCTTAGGCTAAGTACTAGTAATAGTAATAGCGTTAGTAGTACGGGTAGTATAAGGAGGGTTAGCTTTAATAGAAGCTACTATCTTAATAGCCCTAACCCTAGCGTTATTACTATTAGTAGTAGTAGTAGAACGCTACTTCTTAGCAGTAGGAGTATTAATAGGAGTAAAGGTAGGTATAGGGCGTTTATTACTAGTATTACCGGCGGTAGTAGTACGGGCGATACCGATATCGTTATCGTTACTATTATTACTACTACTACTATTATCGTCTATATAAGCACGATTAGTATTACTACTAGTAATATAGTTACTATCGTCGTTAGCCTTATCCTAGTAGGCCTCCTTATCGTCTTCTTTAGCGTTATTATCGCTAGTATATATATTAATAATAGGCTCCTTATTGCTAGAGGTATCTTTAGCGTATTCCTAGCTATCTTAGAGCAAATCTACCTCGTCTTCGCTATTAGTACTATTCTTAGTAGCCTTAATACTACCCTTATCCTTATCCTCGAGCTTAAGGGTATTATTAAGGGCCTTCTATAGGATATCTTTATCGCCCTTATCTTCGTCGTAGATATAGTTATTACTATTAAGTATATTAATAGTCGGCTTTATAGTATTATATAGGAATACGCCGTATATTATAGGGGCGGTACCCTTCTTAATAGCTTTAGTTTCTATTAGTAAATATACCTATTAGTAGTAGTTAATTAGTAATACTAGAACTTAGCTTTAGTATAATATACTATACTTACTATACTATTTATATAAGTATTTTATAGGAAGGATATACTACTTTATAATAGCGCTGGATATAGTATTTATAAGAGCTTAGGCTAGTTTATATAGATTAATAGGAGTATTATATATTTCTTAGCTATACGGGTATTAATAGTATTCGTAATACGGCGCGCTTTAGTATATTTAGCTATATAATAATTTAAAATATTAATAGATTACTATAAGTCCTAGTATTCGATTAGGAAAGGTAGATACGCTTACTTCCTTTTTTAGGAGGTATTATAATAGTAGTAATAGTAGTTACTATACTTAGGATTATAGAGGGGAGTATAATATAGCGGCGGCGATAGTTAGTAATATTACTATACTACTATATAGTAGATTAAGAAAGGAGGAGGGAGTTTAAACGAGTTATAATAAGTATAGGAGAAATATAGCAGATAGCGCTATACCCCTGCTATTAATAATACTAGGGATATAATTAGCTATAATAGCTATTATCTATAACTATAGATAAAGGGCTAGCTATTATTAGTAGAAGGATATATATTTTTACGGACTAATAATAGTAAACGCCTTAAGGTACGTCTCTAACGCGTCTTAAGCTACTACTCTATATTACTATAAGGATATCTATACTATATTAGCAGCTTAGTAGCTAGCTAGCTCTCTAGCGTAGCGCCCTTAGGCTGCTATACTAGTAAGGTTATCGCTAGTATAATCGATATATAGTACGTAGATAGTATAGCTTCGGAACTAGTCTCGGCCGGCATCTAACGTCTAGTAACTATACGGTAATACGCTAACCTAATAAAAACATAGCTCTATACGGGCTATACTAATAGTATTATATAACTCTGCTCTAAGACTAATCTCTAGAGTATTTAACCTCTAGGACGTAGCTAATACGTTATAAAGCAGCCTTCGGGCTAGGGTTATATTACGAATATATATACTAGGTGGGTATATATACGCTCCTTAGCAGTACGATAGGCAGTATACGCCGAGATACCCCTTGGGAGGTATGCTAGCGTAACTAGTCCGGCGTTAATTTATTTAAATAAACAAATAAATAAATATAAGCGATAATATATTATCCTACCTTATATATAGGGAACTATTTATTAATTACTTTATATTTAAAGTATTATTTATAATTATATTTAATATAAGAGAATTATATAATCTAATAGTATTCTTTATAAAGGTAGTTAAGATAGATATCTTCCCCTAAGAAAAAGCTTTCATCCTAATAAGATATTATCTTAAATAATCCCTTAAGGGTAATTCTATAGATAAGGTAGTATATATTTCCTTCGTTAATATCCTTATTTATAAAGCTTTCTAATTTTAAGCTTATTATTTTATTAATAGTTTAGGTATTAATATTCTAAGCAATATTAAGTATTTCCTATTATTCCGTAATTTTAAAGATATCGTTTTATAGGGGGGATTTATTTCGTTAAATAGCTTATTCTTTAGTAAAAAGTTATAATACTTATTTATATAATAGAATATATCCTTTTATATAACGTTAATAGGGGTATTCCTTTATAAGCTATATTTATTACTCTATTATTAATCTTTCGAATAAGCTATTTCCCGTAAAAAGGGGTATTTTCTAGGTAATTATAAGTTATTATTCCTTATAGGGTTTCTAAGGAAATTATCTTAAGCCTTACTTAGCTAAGAGGTATATTATATAATTATCCTTATAATAGAATATCTAATTAAGGAGTTTATAATCGGATTTATCCGGTATTTATTCTAGAAGCGAGTTTTAACTAGGTTAGAGTTCCTATATACTTTTAGTTATAATATTAACCTATCGTTCTTCGAGGATTTTCTTAAATTCCCGGGGTTTCTTAAGTTAAGAATATTTTTATATAAAATAGCCTTTCTTATTATAATTAAAATATTCCTTACCTATAGGTTTATATTAAGCTATATCGAGCTTTATAGATCCTAGGTATATTATACCGTTAGTTACTATTTCGTAGTAATTATTTTATCGGGGTATAAAGCGTTATCTAGAGTATTAATATCTCCTTCTTATATTAGCTTTCTAAATATAATTAACTATAAGCTTTATTTTTCCTTATTATTCTTAGATTCTTTTATAATTATAATCGTCGATAATTATAGCTATTATTATAAATTATATAAATATTTCGGGTTAAGGTATTTTATATAGTTTATCTTTAATAAAGTCTTTAAATCCGTTATAATAAGCTATTATAAGTGGTTTATTATCCTATTAAAAGTATAATATAATTTATTAAAAGAGTATTATATATTAGGCTACCGATTTAATCTATTTAAGCTAGCTAATTTTATATTCTACGTTATATTTTTCGTTAGGGTTTCCGAATATATCTTTAAATATTTAGGTAAAGTATTTAAAAGAAGCGAAGAGTTTATTAGTTTTATCTTCCTTAAGGTTATCCGAATTATATTCTAAGAAGTTATATAGGATAGGTTTAAATTATATAAAGATATCTCCCTTAAGCTTAATAGCTATAAATCTAACCTTCTTAGCCTTTATATTAAATTAATCTTTATAATATTAGAAGCAGGCTTTAAGGGCTATAATAAAGGGTTAAAGTTCGTTATCTTATCTATAATAAACCTTAGCCTATTCTATTTTAAAAGGTTTATTAGGGGTTTCGCCGGTATTTTCTCGATTCTTAAGCTTTATAATATATATAATAAAAGCGTTAATAATAGTTAAAAGCTATTAATTAATATTCTAGGCCTAGTTAACTATCGAGGGGGCTGGAATTCTAGATATTATAGTTAAATACTATATTTAATATTACCTAAGAGGTATATAAACCGTTCTAAATAAGAGTTATAAAAATAAAATAATTCTTACCTAAATCCCTAATTTTAAAAGTACTTATAAGTTATATATTAGTAAGTAGGGAAGTATTACCTTTAAGTCTTCGTATAATATCGAGTAATATTAAGTATTATAAGTAATTAAGGGGGATTACCTTATTATATAAAATAGTACTTAGATTTATAACTAAAGATTATATGGAAAACTATCTAATAGCTAAGAAATTAATTATTCTTATATCTTTCCGTTATTTCTATTATAATAAGCCTTTATTAATATATAGCCTATCTAAGCCTATTAATACCTATATTTGCTTATTAACTTTTCGATAAGTAATCGTAGTCTCTAATAATCCGACCCTAACTCTTAATTACGTTATCCTAATATTCTTATATAAGAGATCCTATCGGTCCGTTATAGTCCCGATATCGATACTATATTATATTAGCCTGTTCTTATAACCTATATAACCGTAGGTTATAATATAACTCTTTTTTATAACTAGTTTCTAGAGTATATAGCTTTTAAAATCTAGCTAATATACTATTTAATAGCTTTCGAGCTTAAATTATACTACGAATATATATATTAAGCGAGTATATATACGCTTCTTAGTTATACGATAAGTAGTATACGCCGAGATACTCCTTACGAGGTATATTAGCGTAACTAGTCCGACGTTAATTTAATTAAATATATATATATATTCTACTTCTTATTATATTTTAAGATTATATTTCCAATTCTATGGATTAATAAGCTAGATAGGATTTATAGTAATAATATTAAAATATAATATACTCCTAGATTTACCGCTTTATAATATTTCTTCTCTTGATAATAATATCGGTTTTTTCCTTAATATTAATTAGAATATATTTACCGGCCTACCTACGAGTATGCTGCTTAGTCGTTATATAAGAGCGCTTACCTCGAATCCGCGCGGTTAATATTAATACGTATCCATTGCTCTATCGCTTTATATAAGCGCTATCGAATAGAAACTTAATACTAATCCTCTTATTATTATATATATATTATAATATACTAGTTACGAAACTTAAAATTACGGGAATAATAGAAAAATAAGTATTAAAAAGCGGGATATTTATAGTATACTTACTAGTAAAATATATAATAATAGAGGAGATATATTAGGGTTTTAATAAGCAAAGTAATAAGATATAAGAAGGTATCTAATAAGCAGGGTCCTAGTAGTATTTAAGATGTATCTTTAATAAGATTATATACGGAAATTAAACTGAACTTAGTTCCTTCCTCTTCTTTCTAGTATTCTAGTTCCATCTCTAACTATAAATATAATTAACTTCGCAGAGTTTCTATTGTTTTTAAGCAATATATACGCTAGTTTCCAATTTAGACTCTGATAAGATACCGAAAGAAAAACTAAAAGAGAATAAAAAGAGAACGAAAAGAATAATATATATTTAACTAGGTTAGTTAGTAAGTATAAGCGGTTAAATAATAAGAACGGGAAGTTAATATTATATAAGCGTAGTAATATATATATAGCTATAAGTTTTCTTTAATACTCGGTTTCCTATTGAATACGAAAGAAAAAGGTTTCGAAGATTAAATACTTAAATAAAACGGAGTATAATATAATAATAATAATAATATTCTATAAACTTTATCTAGAATACGGTTTTTTATAAAATAATACAAGAAGTAGTTTTCGATACTAGAAAAAGAAATAAATCGGAATATAATATAATAATAATTAAAAATATTTTTATAATTATTTTTATAGTTTTATTAATTATAACTTCTAAATTATCTTTTTATATTAAACTCGTTATTTAAACTATATTAATAATAATATAATACTTTATACTTTATATAATATTATTTTACGATAATATATAATTTACGTATTTTTATTTATTATAGTTTAATAGTTTTTTTTAAAAATAATAATCGTCGAGTTTCTTTTAACTTTTATTTTAAAAAATATTTATTTATAATATTTAATTATTATAAAATGATTTTATATATCTTCCTATTTTATTTTTAAAAAAATAATAATACTTTATTTATACTTTATATAATAACTAATAATAATGAAAATAAGAACTAGTTTAATGAATTGTAATTTATTGTCTTTCTATTTTTAAATGAACTATTCTCCTAGGTCCATGCTTTTTTGTACTATAAGAACACGGCGCTGTTCATCGATTTTCTATTTGAACAAGCATAGTGATGACGACAGCGACCTGGTTTATCGAGTTGAGCTGTGTTAAGCGTCTATTTCAAGACAGACCAGAGCTTAGGAGCAGCACATTGTGTTGCGCAGTGAGCAAGATGGAAGACTAGATTAACTTGCATTAGCATACATTTTGAACCAAATCTGACGGGCTCGAGCATGGATTTCTAGAAACTGCGTGGAGACTCACATTCCTCGACACAATCCTCCTTAGCCCCACCATTGTCCTCTTGGCTGGTGACGCGCTCAACGCACTCGTCGTAATGGTGCTTGGCAGGTGCGCACTGCTTCGACTCCTTGCATTCTGTTGTGACCAGTGACGTTAGCTGGAAAGGTTCCCCTATACGTGAATCCTGATACGGAGCCCAAGTATCTGATCTTTTCGAAGTGTCTAGCAAGTTTCCAGGCATTGTCCAGTTATGCATATGGTCGGGCTGAAAACTCGCCGAAAGCTTGTCGGGGAGCCGACGCGATTTGATCGGGAAAGTGATTGTGACTGACGTTCTTCGAGCTCTTCCTTTGGGTCTTTTGGCTCATCATCCTCTTCGTCCTCTTCCTCTTCCTCTTCCTCCTCTTCCTCCTCCTCTTCTTCTCCTCCTTCCTCAGACTCTTCCTGAGCGGGCTCGGCCTCAGACTTGTCCTCGGACTCCTCACTTGCGGATTCGTCCTTGCTCTCTTCCTTCACATCATCGGCTAGAGTGTCCTCGGCCTAAGGCGAATAACAACAGCGCACGTCAGTTGATATGCACCATAATCTGGCAGGGCGCGGCGCAATGACCTCAAAGCAGGCAGTTGAGATCCGAGGTCGGCGGGCCAGCTTCAAACGCAGATTCAAAACCTTTGCAGGTTGAATGTGTGGCTCGAAGGACGCACCTTGGATGGGGTTTCGGGAGCCTCAGCTTCGGCGACGCTCCAGGGTGTGGCAGCGTCGACAATGTCGGTGATGGTGTCCCAGAAACCCATTGCGACTGTATGCTAACCAGTGTGGCTGCTATGGAGGACTGGTTCGTCGGTCGGCAAGGAACTGAAAATGTGTGCAGGCTTCCGGCGAGCAGCACAGGCAGCGACGGCGGCGAGGGTAGCGGAGGTTGGAAAGGTATGGGGGTGGAGTGATGTCGTTGACACTGCAACGGAAGGTCGGGTCAAGCAGCATCGTGAAAGCTTGTCAAGGCTGGGAAAAACCGGGTAGCTAATTGGGACAGGCTGATTGGCTGGTACCCCTAACCCTTGAGCACAGTTGGCTAGCCACGAGGCTCGGCCGGCACATCTGCCTGCCGTACATTACGCGCTCTATGTATTACCAAGAATTTGCGATCTCGGCACAGCTTTGTACGTACTCATGTACATAGTACACACAACATAGAGCAGTTACCTAGGGGTACAAAGTAGTACTTATACTGAGAACATGCTGATGGGCCGTGGCGATGGGCTCGTGACCCTCAAGCTCCAGCATTCCACATTTTTGTATCTGTCGTTCTGATACGTCTGTTATACTTCCAATATCGATTCTTCTCACAGGTTCTCGAGGTCCTAGTCAGTATGCAAAGGGAGTGCCGTGTACTTATATAATTTTGCCTGCGATGTCAAAGTATCTATCCGCTGACATCATATTTGTGTGTTGTGTGTGTATTTCGTTTTCTTTACTTGCGGCTGGAACCGATTTGTGTCTTGCTTAAACCAAACTGCAACCAGCAGCATCTATGTCGCCTCCAAAGACTGCCCAACCCAAGCCTACACCCGCGGCCGGCGCACCAGCGTGGGACAGATGGGCCACGCTAGATGTGGCTTCAGACCTCTTCCGCGCTGGCGTGGTGGACTGCGAATTGCTTATCCTTCGACTACTCTGGTCAGAAGGGAATTGGCCCGAACCATAGAGTTCCTGTGTCGTAGAACGTGCGCTCGCCCTAACAATCTTGCGAATGAGTTCGGCCATGTTCATTTCGATGTGAAGTTTGATGAGGTACATCAGTGGGTGGAATTGGACGTAACTAACACCGTGCATGTCAGCAATCGTGTGTGAAGTAGCAAATGTAGTAGGCGGAGACCGATCCTCCCCCCTTTGCCAAGGAAGCAGGAAAAAAGAGGTGAAAAAAAGAGGCGAGGTTGCGGGAGGAAGACACTGACATGAAGCTGGATTGGCCTGGCAATGACATGATGCCAATAAGAATTACCTATTGCGCCGTTAGTTACTCATAAACACATGCAGACGCACTTACCGGTTGGAGATAACGGGGCAAAGTGCGAGAGAGTATGGCCGCTTGTGCTCACATCAAGAGACATGGAAATGAAAATCATGCCAATATTGTATCGATACAATAAAATGTACTTTGTCAAGCCATACCTGATCAGTTCTTTTCTGACCAAGTAGATGAAGTACAAGTTGAGACCCAAATCACCGAGGGCAAAGATGCCCTTCTCGACACGGTCCCAAATATCGTTGAGATGAACCCAACCGGGGTTGACTTGCAGGCGAGCTGGCATCCAGATGATGAAGACGCTGATATTGATGGCCCCTATCAACAGGGCTGTCACCCACTTTAACCTGCGTACGCGGGTTTGGTTGTAGATGATGAGAGCGATGCGATTGATGATGATTTGCATAATGCATTGGATCTGCTCCACCTGACTTGTTAGGCCGTATCAGGCAGCACGCCTCAGCTTGAAGCTTAGGGTGAGGACTTGTACGAACCTGAATAACCCATAGACACACTGTCACAAAGAAAAAGATACATAAGCAGATGTTGATGTTGATGTTATCGTTTCTCGTCGTGTTTGGACAAAGGACTCAAGTGTGGGGGAAAAGAGACGTACGTATGATAAAGAAAACCGGGAAGCTATTATGGGAAATCAGTACGAGTCACCTCACACGGAAAAAGTAATTATACCCAACATATCAGACCGGCATCAAGGGAACAGGGTGTGGAAGGAGAAGGGCAAACAGACCCTGGTGGTATTATACCGTCGATAAAGAGAAAGCTAATGATGGATATAAGGACACTGGAGATCCACTCAGCATTGATCATGAGAATAAAGGGATGCCGGTGGATGTTATTCGATCGGCGCCATGCTCTGTATGTTTGCTGGACGACGTTGGCACCAGTAAAAGCAGCGCATGCCGAAGAAAATCCGAACATGAACACGATCAGCGTAAAGGACAGCTTTGGCAGACCAGTGTCGCTGCTCATGATGCTGCGGCCGCTTTAGCTTGGGAGGGACTAGCTGCGCGGAGGAGAACGGCGGGGCAGAGCATCACATCGTCTGCAGACCCCTTTGGCTCTACACGGGGTCCTTCGAGATGGCTGGTGGCGGGATGTGTTGCAAAAGACCAGAGTTGTACGTTTTATCAAAGGGGGGTGATTTAGCGTCCGTTTCAGTCATGGACGTCACGAGCTGGACAAGACGGCTGTTCCGTGTTTTGGGGGAGGGCAAAAGTAAGGTTCGCAAGGGAAATTTGTATGTGCGACTCGGGAGGGCGGGAAGGATGGCATGTTGTGCTTTTTGTGTCTTCTTGTCCACTCGCTATTCCTTTCTTTTCTTCCTCTATTGACTCATTTTCAAGAGTCTTTGCACGCCAATCCAATCGAAAGCAAATATCTAACTTATTCCAAAACTAATCTTGACTTGCAAAGCCACCCTCCTTCATGGCTTCATGGATGGCAGCAAGCTCTCACAGCTAAAGTGTCTCAGGACTGGAAAGCTACATGTGGCGATAAGACAAGCCAGTGCTAGGCTACTTCAGAACCAACCTACAATGGTACAGCAGCTGAGTATATGTTGGGAGTAGCACCAAGCCAAGAGCGGCGGCAAGGAACGAGAGGATTGTTCTTGTCCGAGAACGAGGGCACACTATGCCGAGTATGGAGCGCTTCGAAAGTGCTAGCTTAGAAGACACATTCATAGCGCAAAGTTTGAATTCCTTTCGTAACCAAATAGAGCATTTCCACGGATAGGGCTTTCCCTCGAAATGCCCCAGGTCACTATGCGAGTGTAAACTCAGCACCCGAAAAAGAGCCCTTACGCTGGGACGATTGAAGACCTCTCGATCATGGAATGTCTTGGCTTTTTTGAACCAAACCTCCCCTCACGTTTATCAGTAGCTGGCTGCTGATCTGATGCCAAATCCTGCAAGGCGCTAGGTCACCGAGTTGGTGCCAGGCTTGTTGGCACCGCGACGATCCTCAACGACACGTCACAATTGTCTCTGCCCGCGTTATATGTGGCGCGGATCTCCTGGCCGTTTGGTTCTTTAGTTACAAGGCATTCAAAGAGTTTGACAAACGGTACGGTACGGGTAGCCGCTGGGTGCAGCAAGCATCAAGACAGTGTGCAAAATGGTTCCGGTTGCCATGTCTGAAAGCCTGCAGTAGCAAACATACCATGTTGTAGCGATGATAAGTCACTTTCAGATATGATTGTCTCGATCCCCGACAGAAACCAGCACCTTAGTCTGGCATGGCTGAGGCAAATCGAAGTCCGATCTTGCAGCCCAGCCAGGGAAGAGAAACCCTCCTACAGCAGAACGGAAATGAATGGGATAGACAATCGGAAGCCATGGACATGGGTCATCCTTCTCCTCAGCACATCTTGTCTCAGTAGAGAGCCGGACTGGGAGAGGGCATGTGTTTTATGAATTGTTACCACGGTAACAAGCCTCATTGAGCCCTCTCAGCATCCTGTTGTTCCCGTTCATCAAACTGTTGTTCCACAGCTTGGGCCTGCGCTTCATCGTATCCTGGAGGTGGATCGTTCGGCGTCTGCTGTGGCTGCGTAGAGGGCGATGTAAACGTCTCGGGCAATGTATTCGATACTGTCTGCGCAGAAGCCTCGTGAGCTTCGGCAGGGGTGTAGGCAGGCAAGTCATCGTCGTGCACAGTGATGGACGCGCCAGTCTCTCTGCTGACGTCGCGAGCATGATCGAGCCTTTCGTACATCAAGCTGTATTTGCTGTGGTAGGCGTCGATACCACCATTGTTGAAGATGAGTGTCAGCTCAATGCGAGGGATGTCGGCTGGGATCCCGCCACCCGGCCTGGGCTTTGCTTCTGCCTTCCATCGCCAGGCGCCGAAGCCGAGCCACCCGCCGGCGCGAGGCTGCGGGTCATATGTGTCTAGAATGAAAGCAGAAAATGACTGGAAAGCGGCCGTAGGGCGAGCGGCCAAATATATGATCTGATAACGTCAGGATGTCTGTTGTTGAGCAGAGTGAGATAATGCGGCCGCAGCATTGGTCTCTGGATGGAGCATCTTGCTCGCTGGAGATGGCTTAGAAGGCAGGGAAAGGGGAGTGGTTGCATACTCTCTTGTTTGTGACGTAAGCGACTCCATCGTCACATCGCAGCGAGAAGTTTGAGTTTGCTGTTCTAAGGCCCTGCGGAACACGCAGTTCGAGGCTCACATGATCCGGAGTCTTGACAACAATATTTTCACCGTCCAACGGCTGAATGTCACCATTCTGCTTGAGCATCACCCAACTGCGGCCATGGTCAGCGAGCGCACTTGTGCTCGGTACGACTGTTGCGGAGGGGCTGGGTGGGTTGGGACAGGGAGGCGACCATGACAGGCAAGGGAGAGGATGCGCGGGGTGCGAGACACGGCTTACTTTATCGACATGTTTGCGAGTTACGCTGAAGAAGGGCGCCACAGCGTCGTCTGGATGGGCGTCGTGGAGGTGGCGTTGAGAGCATGCGGCAGACCCGAGTCCACACTGCAGGGCTGGGAATAAGGAGATGGGGTTGCAAGACGGTTATGGATGAGCACCTTTGGGTGTGAGGACGGCTGGTTGAGTTGAGTATTGGCAGCCAAGCAAGTAAGTACTTTACGACCAAGTAATGCTTTTGGTCGTCGTTGTTGAAGCACCAGCAAAGCAAGATGGGGGGGGTATAGTAGAATAGTAGGATGGTTTTGAGAAAGGAGGAAATTAGGGTACAATGATGGCTCAAAGCGAAGAGGACAGCGTGGAACGGCCGCAGTCCGGCTTTTGTCGCGTGAGCGAGCTTGTAAAAGCAAAGGGCGGCGCCGTGGCTCGTGATGACGATGACGGGAGTACAACAAACTACAAAGGGTACAAACTTGGTTAGGTGGCTATGCTATACAGAACAGTGACACAGTGCCCTGTGATACCTACTTAGCGCATTTTATACCGGACGATAGGTGGTGCCCAGGTGCTGTGCTGACGGGCAGCCAGGGCTACTGGGGGCGTTGAAGGCACTAAAGATTAAGCCACTGCTCAGCACACAACCTATGTATATCAAATACTATATCCATGCAGCAAGTACTCAATCGTACTCGGGCACATAATCCTTGACATCCAGCCTTCTGATTTGAGCACATCAGCCGCCCGACCGTCATCGCAGGGGACCACCATCACTTCAAGACACGCAAGTACGTACTGTACTTGACGAAAGACAAACGACAGCCATCAAGTAAATACGGTCAAGTCGCTTCAGACGCCGTCTCGATCTGTACCCCTTCTCAAGTGACAGCGGCAACTTGGAACCTCTTGAGAACTGGCCATCACTTCTTCTTCTTGCTAGCTTCACTTCCAGGGATCCGGACTGGATGAGCCTCGGTGTTGAAAACGAATTCATTGCTCTGGTCAGCTTTGACTTGGTATGCGGCATCCTATCAAAATCAAGGCTTGTTAGCCATCTATTCGACCCTTCTTTTGCCAACCGTACTTTGCTTGTTGGATGACGACGTTCCTGCGGCGCGGCGAGAACATCGAAATGGCAAAGCAGAAGAAGGAGAAGGAGAAGGTCCAACTCACCTCTGCATGAATAAGATAGCTGTATTTGAGCACCTCGGCAAACCAGAAGCTCTCCTGGAAGTTCTGGAAACCACCGCCACCGACCGCATTAACGTCGTTAATGCTCGAATATCCGCTCCCGACCCTGCATGTGGTGTTGATGGCTAGATATGCCTCCCACGCCCATTCCTGATACTTGGGGTCGCCCGTTGCGCGATAGGCATAGTAGTAGCTTTCCACAACTTCGGGCCGGGTAATGTACTGCGAGTTCGTGATATAGTACCCAGCACGTTCGTAAAAGGCCTCGTCTCCTGCTGGAACAGACGCTCCAGGAAGAGAGTCTCCGCCCAGCCACATGAAAGACTCTGGGCCAATGCCCGTGACAGTTTGAGAATACGTATCACGGCACCCTGCGACAAGCTCCAAGCCAAAATCAATGTATGAAGGGTTGTCCAGAGTCAGGCCGCCAAGAATGAAATTCCCACCATCGAAGCAGGCAACTGATGATAAGTTGAGGGTCAGCGTAACTAAGACATAGATGGCCCAGGTTTGTACACCCTATTGTACCATACACAATTGAACATGCAGAGTGTCGCAAGGATCACAAGAAGGAGATGTATGATTCTTGGCGGAACAGAAACAAGTTCGCTGTGATGGAGCCAGCAAACCACTCACATGTTGCATTCTGTTAAGAGAGTCCCAAATCACAGAAAGTGCGCACCGCCCAACAATGTACGGCAAAAGTCAAGAAAGAGAAGAAGCAAAAAGGATGGCTTACGGTGCTCAGAGTAATAATATATACCGGACTTTGTTGAATTGTAATAGAAAGCCAAAAAAGTCAAATCCGGCCGACTGCTCGGGTGACTCGCTAGGTATTCAATGCTGCTGTCCACAGCCAGCACCCATCGGTCTTTATATGTGGCAAACCGAACAGGGTCGTAGACGTACATTTTGATCAGATATTCGTAGAAGCTGTCCGTACCTCCTGTCCAGCCACCTTTACTGTCGACAAAGCTACCATTCGAGATGGAAACATCGCTTCCCAGCAAACCGGGGAACGGCTCGCCCAGGCTCGGGTTCAACGGGTTAATCAGGTACGACTCCCCCTTTCTCGCAAGATCACTATACGTAGGGTCTCCTGTCAAATCTGATAAGCGTGTCCATTCCAATATCAATGTACCAATAGTTGCCAGGCCATTCGTTGTCGAGTTGGCTATGCGGGGCGGGTCGAGATAGAGGCTATTGTCAGGAATGCCTGTTGGCGTATCAAACGTGAACTTGAGATTGTCCGCCAGGCTCTTGGCCTGATTAAGGAGGGTATCAGCTTGCGAGGTGAGGTTGCCGAAGTCTGACGCGAGCGGCCCTGTGAGAAGGTCGTAGGCTGCGATACTCTTAGTCAACAAAGGACGGGTGACAAGAAGTCCAGTGAGACCAACCAGACAGCAGACCACCAAGATATCGAATAGTGGTCTCGAACAGAGAAACGACGGTATCGTCATAGCTGACGCTGAAGTCGATACTCGGCACATATTCGAGAATTTGGGCAACAACTTCTGAGTTTCCCATAATCAGTGCTGTGCTGAGTGCATCGATAGCACTCGCTCCCCAACCATTCCTACATTGCGGTGTTTTATTTGGGTTAGCAGTCTGCCTCATAGTCTTTGCTTTGATAATTCAACGGGGTCAATATACTGACCGATCATTTTCAAAGCTGTTAGTAACTGGGAGCAAAGAATCTCCAGGGAAAGCGTATTCATAGTACCCATCCCAGCTGATTTGGAATGTCTGCTTCACGGCGTCTGCGCGAGTCTTATTGTATGTGTATGTGGATGGAGGTCCAGAATACCTTTTTTTGGGTCCATTATACGGCGCACTTCGTGAAGAGATTGCCCGAGGGGCAGCAACTACTAAAGATGCTGCCGAAAGGGCTGCCCAAACCCACAGGAGAAAAGAAAGCATGTCGTTGGCCCTCGTTGAATTATAATTCGCGGATCTCGATCCACTTGTTATCAAACACCAAGGAAGACTCGTCAAAGAGCCGGCTAGAACAGCAAGCAAAGAAGGCACAGTCATACAAATGGCCAGATTAAACAATTGCCGTTCGGTAAAACAGTTTTGCACGCGACTTGGACCACCTGTTATATAATTACTTCATGGTCCTATATAATGATCCTTGCCTGAATCCCGGATTCTGGAAGTACCTATAAGTTGTATATTAGCAGGTGGGGAAGTATTACCTTTAAGTCTTCGTACGTCGTCGAGCAATATCAAGTGTTATAAGTAATTAAGAGGGATTACCCTATTATATAAAATAATACTTAGATTTACAACTAAAGACTATAAGGAAACTATCTAATATTAAGCCGTAAACTCCTATCCTTATATCCTTTTATTATTTCCTATCTATAGTAAGTATAGATCCTTAGATTACCGGGAGCGATAGGAGTATTAGCTTATTTAGATTATTTAGATTATTATCGCTCTAACTATCTTAGTTATTAAGGTAATCTAACCCTAACCCTAATTATACCGTTCTATATTCTTATATAAGAGATCCCTATCGGTCCGTTAAGGTTCCGATTTACTAGTATATAGTTACGCTAGCCTATTCCTATAACCTATATATTTATAGGTTATAATATTATCTCCCTTCTATTAGTCTTTATCCCTAAAAACCTATAATATTTCCGTAAGTAATCCTACCTAATATTCTTACTCCGGATTATACCTTCCTAATTCGTTATATCTACGGGTATCTAGAAATTATATTCGAAGAAAACCGAGCAATATAACCGTCTTTATCTTTCTATCGAAACTTTTAGTTTTAAGATAATACCTTATTCTCTCTATACTTCTAAAGGGTGGTTATACCGTATAATAGATAGTATTTCGTATTATTTTACGTATATAAAACGAGGAAAACGATATAATAGGAATAGTATTCCTATAAATACCCGTAAGTTCTAGCTATAATAATTTTCCTTATTAATATACTAACTCTATATAGTTTCTTATATTTTATCGGAGGAGAAAAAGCTTTATATATAGGAGGCTAATACGCGTAAGGAGCTTTATAAGGCTTATCGTAAGGCGGGGGAGGCGCTTTCTCGCTTAGAATATCTTCGTATTTAGCGTAAGTCTCTAGTAAAAAGGAGTACGAAGTTAATAAATACGGGGTTAGAATCGCTTAATACTTAGGAGGAGTAAGAAGCCGAGTCTAGTATAAATATAGCTATCTCCGCGGAATCTAAAGCTACTACCGAATTATAGGAGATTAGTAGTTTTAGGGTAATAGACTTTAATACCTTCCTAAAGTCTATAGACTTATCCGTATCTAACTTCTTTAGCTTAAGGTCTTCTACTATTAGTAGTTTATAACTCTAATTTTCGTATTCTTTAATCAGATTTTTATAGATATTCTTTAAGGGTTCCTAAGTATTTTCTAAGTTATTATATCCTTTCTATTTAATAAGGTATTATTTTCCGCGTCCGCGTTTACGTAAATCGAGAATTTATTTAACTTCGTATTATACTTATTCTAGTTCGATAATATCTATATTATACGAGAGTTCTGCGTCTACTAATGCTAGTTCTAGAAGTAAAATATAGAAGACTAGGTATAGACGTATATATAGGATTTCGAGTTCGTAGTTAACTAGGGAAATTTATCGTATAATTTTATAAGGTCCGAGTTTCTTATAATCGAGTTTATCGCTAAGTCTAGTAGTTTTAATATTTTTATAGTTAAAGTAGACTTTATCTCCCTTCTATAGGATTAATCCCTTAATCCTTTTCTAATTAGCGTATTTCGTTATTTATTCTTTAACGTCCTAAAGTATATATCGAGTATCTTCGTATAATTGCTTAATTCTTCTAGCGTATTAATCTACCGTTTCTATATTTCTACCTAATAGTATTTCGTAGTATACCGTAGGGTTACGTTTATAGAATAGGAAGAATAGTAATTTTCCTATACTTATCGTATCTACGCTATTATAAGCGAATTATACTATAGGTAAGAGCTCGACCTAATTATCTTATTTATAGTTAATATAGTATCGTAGATACTATTCTATAATCTAATTAATACGTTCTATTTATCTATCTATCTAAGGATAAAATACCGTAGATATACGTTATATCGTTCCGAGGTATTTAGTAAGTAAGATCTAGAATTTTAATATAAATTTTCTATCTCTATCTAATATAATTTCCTAAGGTATTCCGTAGTTAGCGATAATAATACGGAGGAATATATATACGAGTTCTTCTATAATACTACTTTCTTTATATAGTAGGAAGTATACGTACTTACTTAGTTTATAAACTATTATTAAGATACTATCGTATTATACCTAAGTTAAGGGTTCTCGTAAAAGGGGTAGCTTAATAATAAAGTCTAAACTAATAGATAACTAAATAGTCGTAGGTATTAGTAGAGGTTATAATAGTCCGTAAGGCTTATATTATTCTATCTTATTCCGTTTATATATATCGTAGTTATTAACGATATCCGTAACTCGTTTCTTAAGGTTCGGTAGGTTCTAATAACGTTAGATCCTTTTATAAGTTACTCTAATTCCTTAGTATCTATATACTAGTACGCTATAGATACTTCTAATATAGTCGTTTTATTCTAATATTATTATACTATCGAGGTTAGGTATTTCTCCTTCGATATATAGGGTTATATTAAGTTCTTTAGTAATAAATAGTATAGTAAGGTTACCTTCCGAATCTTCCCTAAAGATTACTATAATATCCTAGTCTTTGCTATTACTATCCTTATAGTCTAACTATCTATTAAAAGCGTCTACTCGTTCGTTTTCTTTACCTTTACGGTAGATAATCTTAAAATCGAATTCTAATAGAAATTTATACTATCTAACTTATCGTTTATTAAGTTGCTTTATTAAGGTAAATACCTAAAGGTTCTTATAATCCGTATATATAAGAATTTATTATTTTACGCCGATAAGATAATATCGCTATTCCCTAAAGGCTTCTATTATTATTATAAGTTTTTAATCAGGCGTTCTATAGTTAAGTTCTAATCCGTTTAGCTTTTTACTAAAGTTACTAATTATCCGTAGTCGTCCTTTATTATCTTATTATCCGAGTTATCCGCCGAGTATATAATCTAATACGTTTATCTCGATCTCGAAAACTTTATCTTAATCTACTTCGATTAGGATTAGTTCTAATATAACGGCGTCCTTAATTATATTAAAGGCTTTCTATACCTATTCGTTCTAGTTAAAGGTAATATCCTTTTTCGTAAGTTCCGTAAATAGTACTATAATATTATTATAGTTCTTAATAAATTATCGGTAGAAGTTAATATAGCCTAAGAAGGCTCTAATATCTTTAATATTCTAAGGTATAGGCTAATCTCTAACTGCCTATACTTTATCTTTCTATATTTATATATATCCTAGTATAATAGTATATCCGAGGTAGTTAACTTTTTAAGTATTCTAGTTATATTTAGTAGGTTCTATTAGAATCTTATTATCTTAGAGGATTTATAGGATTATCGTAACGTACTTCTAGTATTCTTCGAATATTTTTAAGTAAATAAGGATATCGTTTAGGTAAGCGATTATATAATAGTTAAGGTATTCGTATAAGATAAAATTTATTATTTCCTAGAATAATATAGGGGCGTTAGTAAATCCGAATAGTATAATAAGATATTCGAAATATCCGTAGTATATTCTAAACGCTATTTTCTATTCTTCTCCGGGTTTAATACGAATATACGTATATCCTTCTTTAAGGTCGAGGGCTATAAACTATTAGGTTCCTCTAAGTCTATCTCTAAATTCTTTAAAGAGAGGTAAGGGGTACCGATTCTTAATTATAATATTATTAAGTTGCCGATAATTAATATATAGTTATAGTTTGCTATTTTTCTTTAGTATAAATAGGATTAGGTATCCTACTAATAAATATAAGGGTTTAATATAGCCTTTCTTAAGGTTTTCGTCGATATATTCCCTAAATACTTTAAGTTTATCCTTATCTAATCCGTAGATAGGAAAGAACTTTAGTTATTCTCCTTCTTTAAATAGGATCTTATAGTTATATAGGCTATACTCTAGTAGGCCGTTATCGAATTTTCCTTAAAATAGTTTTATAAACTTCCGATACTCTTCTAATATACCGGAGAGGTCTCTAAACGTATCTTCGTCTTATATAGTTATTATTATAAGGAGATATCGTTATATATACTTAGTTCCTTCCTAAACTTATCGCGATAATATATCCTACTATCTATAAAATCCTATTATATCGTATCCTAATCTACTATATCCCTTCTTCTATTAAGTACTAACTATCGCTAGATCCTTCTCTATAAGCTATCGAGGTTTATTATATCCTAAGGTAGCTATCGTCTTAGCTTTTCTTAATTTAGAGGTATATATAAATTCGTTTAAACCCCTATTATCTAGGTATCGCTTAATAACTAAATCCGATCCTATACTTTTAATTATAACCGCTTCTTAGGTATCCGCTTTATCCTATAAAATATAGCTATTAGTCTAATTAATTCGAGGATTTTCCTTTCTTAACTATAATATACCTAAGATTAGCTTATATTATACGGTATCCGTAATATCGAAGTTTATTAGTATTATACGTCCGTAGATCGTAACTAGTAATTAATTAGATTCTATATCGATAATACCTTAGCTATAAGCGACTTCTATACCTTCTATAATACTAAGTTTATAGGGTTTTATCTTCTTCTTCTAAGGTATCCGTTCTCTATTAATAATACTTAGGGATATAAAGTTTCCTTATACTCCGCTATCTAGGAGTACTATATAGTTTTTATCGTTAATTCGTACTACGATTTTTAAATATTCGTACGTCGAGCTATCTATCGTATAGAGGGACTTTGCTATAAGTCCTAATCGCTTATTATCCCTTATAAGCGATCCTTGCCTTTTAGGTTCTGCTATTCTTACTATACTCTAAGGGCTATTATCTATATTAGGTTCTTAGCTTATTATATTCCGTATCGTATACGTACTATAGCTTATCGCTATAAGCGCGCTTAATTTTCTTCTCTTATATAAGGAGTCTATACTCCGGGCTAACTATCTTTAAGGTTATAGTAAATATATACTTTATCCGCTAGGTATTCTACGTAATCGGTACGCTTATAGAAGCTATAATATATAGGTTCTACGTATATAGGCTTTACGAGCCTTTCCTTTTATTTCTATTCGTATATTCTATACTAATCGAGCGCTTTTTCTTACGCGTAAGATATATACTAGGGTATCGTATATTAGTACTATTTTACTTATCGTATAGTATATTCGTAGGGGGTATTATATATAAGGCTAATACTAGCGTAGTTTCCCCTTATTTTAAATACTTTATAATAGTTGCTATTATTATTATCGTAGGCGATAATATTATACCCTATCTCGCGCGTAAGAAACTATTTATTAGTTACCTTATATTTAAAGTATTATCTATAATTATATATAATATAGGTAAACTATACGATCTAATAGTATTTTTCGTAAAGGTAATTAATTCGCGTATCTTCCTATATAAGGGGGGTTTCGTTTTAATAGGTTATTATCCTAAATAATTCTCTAAGTATAATACCGTAGATAAGGTAGTATATATCTCCTTTATCGGTATCTTCGTCTATAGAGCTTTCTAGTTCTAAGCTCGTTTCTTCGTTAATAGTTTAGGTACTAATACTCTAACCGATACTAAGCGTTTCCTATTATTCCGTAATTTCCGTAATATTACTCTATAAAATATCCGTTAGAAGGGGTATCCTCTAGGTAACTATAATTTATCGTTCCTTATAAGGTTTCTAAGGGAACTATCCTAAGCCTTACTTTACCGAAAGGTACGTTATATAATTATCCTTATAATAGAAGGTCTAGTTAAGGAGTTTATAATCGGAGTTATCCGATACTTACTCTAAAAGCTAGTTTTAGCTAGGAATAGAGTCCGTAGTCTCGTATATTATAATATTAGCTTATCGTCCTTCGAGGACTTTCTTAAATTCTCTAGATTTCTTAGGTTATCGGCACTCTCGTACGAAATAGCCTATCTTATTATAGTTAAAGCATTCCTTACTTAGGGGTTTACGTTAAGCTATATCGAGCTCTATAGGGCCTAAGTATATTATACCGCTAGTTGCCGTACCTTATTATTAGAAGCCGCGGTTAGTTATCTATTAAATCCGCCGTCCTATATTAGCGTAATTCCTCTATATAATATAGCTTCCTCCTTTCTTACTTTTCTTTATATATCTTTTATAAAGACGATTATCGATACGGATAATATTATTACTAAATATTATAAAATCTTTAGGCTAATCCTATTTAGAGATTTCGTCCTTAACCTTATCCTTAAATCCTCTATAATAGTATTCTATAAGGTTCTTATCTTCCTATAGGAGGTATACTAAGAGTTACTTAAAGCGGACCGTATAGGCTAAAGCAGACTTATTCTATTTAAGTTCTATAAGTTGCTATATTATAGTCCGTTCTTTATTAAGATTACTAAATATTTCCTTAAGGATATATTCGAATCCTATAAATAAATCGAATATATTCTTAGTAATCGTCTTACGTTAATCGAGGTTACCTAGATATTTAATATAATTATAAAGTAAGGGTTCGTACTAAATAAGTATATCCTTTTCGAATCGTATACCGGTTAGGATAATTTTATCGGGTTCGGTAGTAAATTATATTATATTATATAGGAAGTACGCCTTATAATAGGTAAGGAACCCTTAAAGTATCTTCTAGTTACTATTATATATAGTAGGTTTATCTATCTTATAGCCGTTACTAGTATTTTAAATAATAAGCGTTAGGGGTATAGCGGCCGTAGCTTAATATTATTCGAATTATTAAGCCTATCTACGGATAATACGATTCTACTACTCCTAATTCTACTAGAGTATAGTAAGTTATTAGGTAAGTTCGATTAATTAGTATATTATATCTTCCTAAGTTATAACCTAATAACGTCCTTCTCCTAAGGTAGATAGGGTAGGAGTTTAAGGAGCTATTATTATACTTAATATTACCTAAGAGGTATATATAAACCGTCCTAAATAAGAGTTATAAAAATATAATAATCCTTACCTAAATCCCGGATTCTAGAAGTACCTATAAGTTATATATTAGTAGGTAGGGAAGTATTACCTTTAAGTCTTCGTATATCGTCGAGTAATATTAAGTATTATAAGTAATTAAAAGGGATTACCCTATTATATAAAATAATACTTAGATTTATAACTAAAGACTATAAGGAAACTATCTAATATTAAGCTATAAACTCCTATCCTTATATCCTTCTATTATTTCCTATCTATAGTAAGTATAGATCCTTAGATTACCGGGAGCGATAGGAGCGTTAGCTTATTTGGATTATTTGGATTATTATCGCTCTAACTATCTTAGTTATTAAGGTAATCTAACCCTAACCCTGATTATGCCGTTCTATGTTCTTATATAAGAGATCCCTATCGGTCCGTTGAGGTTCCGATTTGCTAGCATATGGTTGCGCTGGCCTGTTCCTGTGACCTGCATGTTCATGGGTCATAACATCCTACATCAAGACAAAGGATATACTCTGGGCATCTGCATCTTTTGAATACCTCCCCCCCCCCCACAGTCCCACCCACGGAGCAGGCATATGAGTAGAATGCAGTTGTGTCATTGACTAATCTACTAACTTTTAAGCTTTGGAAATTCTATGTCTTGTGGTTAGGTTCTGGAGTCCCGACTATCGCTTGATTTCCGGTTGGAGCACGCGACATTGCACATACAGGCCCTGTTAGCTTGCAGCTACTAGTCGAGTCGGCAAGTTGGTTGATACGTCAAAGGCCACACGTACACGCGAGATCACTATATTGCTACGCTATTATTGAGAGAAGAAAAGGCCTGCGTGTGAAAATACGACGAATGACACGGTCGCAGGACCTCGCGATGCAACCTCAGATGTCAGCCTTTAAGGCCCAGAACAGGCATGAGAATCATCTCTAGAACCAGAAATTGGAGAATCATGGCAGCATGGTGATGCACCTCAAGGAAAGACATATTAACCTTCCCCAACCAGCAAGTGTGATCTGCCGGGTTATGCAAGCATGAGCAAGTCCGGTGTTCCGCAATGCACCAACTTCACCTCGTATTGAATAGTATGTGCATATAACTTGACGATCTCTCAGACGTGATACCAATATTACCTCATACTTGCCGCTGCACCTGTGTAGCTCCAATGTGGCACTGAACTGATAGACCTAGTGACAGAAGATCTGGAGTTGCTCAACCGTGGTTTCTCTCAACTAAAGTCTACATGCATCAAAGACTTGCACGGGAAATTTGACCAGATGTAATAGACTGGTAAGAAGATCTGACAACGTCCATGTCAAACCCACAATGAGTCTATATCGTAAGATTTGAAATTGGCAACGGTAGTATGGCTGCTATATGTTCTTTCGAAATCGCCATCCCGCCAGAAGGGATTTGCTTATGAGACGGATTTCCCCAAAGTATACAGTCTGCCAACAGGGGCCCTCATCCGGGACTTGTGTAGCAACATATGCTCGTCGAACCCGGCGCATTTATGCAGGACAGCTGCCAAGCCATCACGGTCGGATCAGCACATGCTTTGTATAACTGTAGGGTTGTATTGATACCGACAAGAGAAAAGAAGAGCAACATGATATGACGAGAATGGCACAGCAGTAGTACCTTAGGTCGCTTTTGAGGCTTTCTCCACAAGGCTTGTATGTAAGAATGCCCTTCTTGGTATCGAAGTATAAGAACCAAATCTGAACGAATGGAAGACAATATCCTCGAACTTCATTATGTGATCACTGCAACTCAGGTGCAATAGCACGACCATGTAGACACAAGCTCGCAAATCCGGACAGGCCTGCATATAAAATCGCTGTATCGGACAAATCAAAGATGGGTCACTATACATACGTCTCCCGTATTCATTGGTATGCCGCATCCCTGCAGTCCGAGGCGCATGAGAGGCTTTGGAAAGCAAGAGTATTGCCAATACAGAAAGATTGTATCATTATCTTTTCGACACATGACGGTGAAGCAAAGGTATGCGGGCATATCAGGAGGGGAAGTCAAGAACAATTTCTCTGGACTGAGTGATGGACATGACGTGCAAGACTTTTTTTGTTTTCCGGACAGTTTGGAAGAATCAAGAAAGCATAGAAGCATAATGGGGATATAGTTCTTCTGCTGCTGTATCATTGGCTTTTACAGATAAGTTGCCTTGTAAAAACGGAATGCTAGCAAAGTACATACAACGAGGCCAGTGGCTGGGCTCAAGTTCCGCACCAATCACCCTGGAACTTGAAGCTTTACACCAAAGTCGTGGACTGTTGCACGTGAAATGTACAATCCAGTGACTTGCTCCGGTCTGCAACCGAGAGCCTCTCAGTTCTCATTCAATGCTTAACAGGCAGACCTGGTGTTACAAGCCACCATGGTGAATGTAGGATTTCAATCGGAGGATATTCCATATCATGGCGTCAGCAATTTATTATATGCGTCCAAGGTTATGATTCCAATTCAAAGCAATCCTCTTAAACAGGAAACGTCAGCTTCCAGTGCATGATCCTGTCGTATGGGCAACCAGAACCTAATAACACGCCTAAAGGACAGACTCCAGACCCGGTGCCCATTTCCGCGTTCCAGTATTTCTTCCCAACATCTTGAAGCAAGACGCCATCAAACACCGACCATTATCCACAGGAACTTTTATATACAGCAAAAACCAAACAGAACAGGAAGTTTATCTTCACAAGAAAGAAAACACTGCAACTATTAATATCACAAGGAAGTTGCTCAGGCAGCGACCTCGCACGTATCATCACTACTCTCGCTGTCGCTCATACTCACATAACCTTGATCTTCATCGATGCCTATTGCACTCTTTGTTACGGTGATACAGCGCTCCACCATTTTCTGCCGGAGCTCGTGGTCAAGACCAGGTTTGTAGTTATCGGAGCTGCCGATCCATATCCTCAGAGTACCGGCAAGGCGTTCGAGAGTTCGACTGCAGGTTCTTGCCGCAGAAGGGTGTTGATGCAAGCAGTTCATTAAGTGGAAGGCGGCTGTGCAGCCCAACAAAGATAAGCCCTCTGTAGAAGCGGGTAAGATGCTATCAACCACCGCGATGGCATCTGGTGGTGGATCTTGGAAGCGCTGGAGATGCGCAATTGCCATAGCACAGCGCAACGTGAGCTGCACGTCAGGATCAGGGGCAATAGAGGAGGACGGTGCGTCAATCAGAGGTGGCACTCCATTGCTGTACTGAGGATGCTTGTCCGGGTTCAAGCTTGGCCCTAGAGCCGTCAACACGCCGACGATATGGGCACCTCGCTTTTCTTCCAAAATGAGGGCCTTGGAAACGAGACCTCGAAGTTGAGCGTTGGACCCAATAGGTGCCACTTTGACAGCAACATGTATAGCATCAGCCAAGGCCTTAACGTGTTCGTCTTTATCATCCGCAATTTCAAGGCTGGCGGAAAGCGCACGTTGCAAAACGAGACTCGACCACCATGCAGCCACAGCATCCATGGGCGAGCGGACAGCTGGATCTTCGACAACAGAGTTCATGCCGTCGACATCAACATCAACGTCGTGAGTGGTCGGGCGGTTGAAAGCCAAGTTGTGCGCACGTTGCACAACGCTGTCGTTCAATACCTCGTCGCAATCCAGCTCCAGCAAAAACGCCAAGTGCTCGGGAAGCTCGTCGTCTGGAGACGGGGGCTCGACTCGGCGAAGAGAGTTCATCAGCCGGTACAACTGTCGTGCTTCGTTCCACTTGGATCTGGCCAATTTGGCTGCCAGAATGTTATTAAGAGTTTGGTTGCCCATCTGCCAGAGTAAGACACGAATATGGAGAGCATTCAGCATCAGGCGCGAAGGAGTGTCGGGCAAGGTATGAGAGGCAAGCAGTGTCAAGGTCAGGCGGCTCTTGTTGATTTCAACATCGCCACCAGCGAGCTGTGCGTCTAGGGCGATTGTCCATGCCTTGACTCTGGCCGTCTCTTGTTCCTCTGTCAGCCCGGTCAAGACCTGGTATCCATGAATACCAATGGTATTCCGGAGGCTGAGCTTCATCGTTTTCAGAAGCAGGGCGGCCGCCTCAAGGAAGAAGTTATGTCGCGGAACCCAGACTGTCTGAATAGCGGTGAGCCATGCCTGTCGCCTGACATTGATAGGCGACGCCAGAGATGGCACCGCTTGCAGAGCTGCATTACTGATCTGGTACTTTTGCGTTTTAGGCGGCTGGCTAGCGAAAATGCGCGGCACAAAAGCCCAGAGCAGAGTGCCAAAGAGGAGGAGAGTCCTGAGGGTAGAGATGATATAAGCAAGAGAGTAGTGGTGACCCGCAAAATTGACGTGAGACTCGGTGACCAGTCGTCCAAGAAGGCTGATAGGTAGAGCAAAAAGGCCACGACCTTCAGGGGAATCGTTGCTCTGCTCTTGTTCGCGTAGAGATTCAATGAACATGAGACCAGCCAGGGAGCCAACCATGAATTTGCCATAGAAAGGAGTGTTCTGCCAGCGGTTATTTTGCATTTGCTGCTGCTGCTGTATTTGCTGCTGTCGCATAATGGCTGGTGTTTGTTGAAAGCCCTGGGGAGGCACAGGATAAGGCCGTCCAGTGGCTAGTTGAGAACTGATGATGCGTTTCATATCGTCCGGCACCGGTATCATGCCTTGTGGATCCAAGCTCCCTGGCGTGGTCACGGGTGTGTTGATGAACTGAGGACCATTTTGACCGAACTGCATAGGACTGGCCTGACCCTGGATCGTATTCATCGTTCCATTCATGGCGCTCGCCATAAAAAAGCTTCTCGAAGGCAGTAATTCGTTGCTGCATCGCACTATTCTCGTCTGTGAGGCGGTTATTTCGCTTTTCTAAATGACGGATGTACTCGGTTGCTTTGCTGAGGACCTGCCATTTTTTCAAACCAACAGTTAGCCAGCTAGTCCAATTATACGCGGAAAGTGTCAGCCCGAAGCCTCAGTACGCAACTCACCGTAGCCTTGTTGAGTTTGTGGGCTGGAGTCAGACCATGTAATTCTTCTCTGTCTTCTGTCGTATCTTCACCCCGTGCGCTCTTGGACAGCACTCGAAGACTCGGCACACTATCTCGCAGGGCGGCAATCTTGTCGTTCAAGTTGGTCCGATATCTCTTCTCGATCATATTGTGCGCCGTCTTCTTTACGGGCTGCTGGCCATCTTCGTCCTCCTCATCGTCTAGTTCGTCGTCATCTGCTGACGACTTTCGCTTTCGACTGCCGGCCTTGGATGGATCGGGAGAGGCTGGTTTCGCACCGTCGCCCATGCTTGACTGGGGGCTGAGCTGGCTAGGCTCGCTCTTGGGAGATTGATAGTGAAGATGGGGTGGCATGGCGATATTCCTCAACTGCTCTTGCTGGGCTGCTGTGAGATTCGGCATCGCAGCCGAGGGAGGGGCCACTGAATGGGCTGGAGCACCGCTGGTCACGGGAAGGCCAGCAGTTTGAATAAAAGGATTAAAGACGCTGTCGAAGGCGACGGGATCGGGCCCACCAGTTCGTAAGCGGAACTGCAGGTTCTGATCTGGGAAGGCGGCGGTAGGCACGCTCCAGGCGTCGGGGAAGAGCAGAGCATCCAGCGGGTCGCTGTCACTGGGGCCGCGAGGAGGGGTGAATTGATCCTGATCAGGCCAGGCAGCGTTGGCAGCAAAGTCGGGAAAAGAAGACGAATCGGGGCCACTGGTGGCAGCGCCAACGTGGTAGCCAGGAGATGAGGCAGAGCCCGAGGTTGGAGCAGCAGAATTGGGAGCTGAGGCTGCTGAGTGGGTATCGCGGGATCGAAAGTCGAAGGCTGTATCGAGCCCAGTGCCCCAAGCCTGGGGATCGTGCTGCTGATCAGCCATTTTGCGTCAAGACGGCAGGGTCTGGCAGGATGATGCGGAGGGAGGTTAGTGAGACGGTCCGGTTATGCACGAGTGGTTCGACATTAACGCGTGACGGGGCCCGCAAGCGATTGAGCGAATGGGCCGTGTGGGCAGCAAATGGCAGGGAATGGAGTCGAGGCGTCAAAAGCCGTTTTTGATTCGGTTCGTTACCGATGGGGGCAAGCCCACAGGAAGCAGTCGCGCAGCCAGGCACAGCAGCAGAGGATCGATCCGTGGCTGCGAGATTGGACTGACGATGAGGCTCCAAAGACAGACGATGTGCCCAAAGGCAAGCAGGCCACCCGACAACAAGCCCCTGAGGCCTGACTGTCAGTGCGGTTCCGACGGAGCCTTTTAATGGTGGATCGCGCAGCCTGGGGTACCCTTTTTTCTTCTTTCCTTTTTTCTCCTTCTTGTGTCCTTTTGTTACTTGACTCGTTTCTTATAACTCAACTTTTAATCTCGATAGAACCACGCCTGTAATGACTATTGCTTAATTATTTTTTTTGGGGGGGGGGGGCGATAAGGCCACTGTCATCAAGAACTTGGGAATCAAGATCAGTGACTTATTTTTGCGTCGTAGTCAATCTTCCGTAAGGGCGAGAACCTCTTCAGCACTTTGCCCAGTGCGCCGCGCAAGCCTTTTAGCCCGTACTGTGCTAAATGCAATGCAATGTGAGATGGCTCAGTAGGAAGTCGGTGGTGTTTGGGCTCAAGGACCAAGTTGCTGCTAATAGTACTATGTAGAGCCCAGATCGATGGGAGTGGGGCCGCGGTTGACGGGAGAGAAGCAGAGAGGGTAATATGCTGTATCACTGTACGAAAATGAGAGTAGCACTGTCGTCGAATGGTCGGCGTTACCGTCTGTCGCTGTGTGTTGTTGGTGTGGGAAATGGGATGGAACGGTGCGGGACGGTGCAGCGCAGTACGGCTCCAGTGGGTTGAGTGCAGGAGGTAAAATGGGCGGGCCTGGGCTGAGTTGGGGGCTCGAGTCTGTACTATGCTGGCTGGCGGTGGGAGGGCGGTTGGCCAGTGGTGCGCAAAGACACCCGACCTGCTTGAGGTGGTGGCTCTGGTCGGTATCGGCGGTTGGTGGGCGGTGATCGGTCTCAGTGCCTTGCTTGTCTCGCAGTTTGGGTCGCAAGTCGCGGGGTTCGCAGTGAAGCGACTCGATGGGCTGGACACTCGACCGGCAGGACAAGGAGTGAGCGAAGAAGCAAAAGATGGGCTGGTCGATCGTACGAGAAAGAAAAGAGAACAGTCGAGGACAGCTTCAAAGAAATGGCCTGGGCTGTCTGCTGCTCGGAGGCTGCCGGGGCTCTCTTTTCACAAGGATATGGGCCACCACAGCGCTAGTCGACTGCGCCTTCCTTGCTCCCCCCTGGTTGGCTCAGTTCGCCCGGCCAGCCGTGCTGCGAGTGCCCCACATGCCCACTCTGCCACTCGACATTGGATATTTGAGCGGCCCACTGTGGCTGGCTGGCTTGCTTGCTCCAAAAAGTATTATCAACCACCTTTTATTTGCCAACGTCATCCCACGATGCTCAAGATGCATCCCGTCGCCGACCACCAGACTTATATGCTCGTTAATGCCCTCTACAGCTCATTTCATCTTCTGAATTCAAAGCCATGTATGCTCCGCCGGGAATGTCATCAAGCAAAGCGCCGGTTCGCGAACTTCTCGACGGCTACCTAGGCAATGTGCGGCCACTGTGGCGAGCGAGGCGCAGCTGAACGACTAAGGTCAAGGAATTACATCCGCAACAAACACTCTCATCAACGCCTTGCCCAGCCCGTAGCTTCGTACGACCGCCCTTGGACTTCGAGATTGCCTGCCGATACAACCATGTCTATCATCATTATCGTTTTCATCGTCATTCCGCCTACAGCACCCACACTCTACAGAACAACAACCACCAGTCTACTGGATGCGGCTGACTTCAACTGACCACCTAGGGACTGCATTCTATTCAGCTATAGCGACCTTGTGCAAGCCACTCGCTACAAAGAGACCAAAAGGCCGGTTGCACCATGCTAGGCATGCCATGGCGCTCTCCCTCTGAACCTCTCCCAGCTCGCACCATCGTCCGCCTTCGGCTGAACTTGCACACCACTGCAGATCACGAACGCGACGCGCCGATAAAGCCATCACGATATCATAGTATAGTAGTCGTGAGCGCTGCGCTTGCTCCGCCTGGCCGGGCGAGGATACATATCCACTCGGTTACTCGTCGCCTCGTGCCTCTTACTGTCATAGCCACCCGCACCTTAATATTTCGCTCCCACACGCCCTGGTGGGTCTCGACCACATATAAGTACATACATAGTTGTGCCTATGTCATCTACTATAGTAGTGGCTGGCGTGGCCATGCTTGTGAACGCCAGTCCGTCGAATCCACCCGGCACAGGCCTGAGCCAGTCCCAAAACATCTTCGACCGCATTACCTCTCCCAGCTTGCTTGGGAGCATTCATTCCATGGATGCTGTAAGTGTTTCCCTGTTTCATTTTTGCCACGGGTGATTGTGCCCAGACCTAAAATCATGTCTGCAATACTACGTGCAAATTTATGACAACATTTCCACTTGCGACTCCTGGTTTTCTCTGAACATCCGTCTCGTCTGGGGCGGATCATGACACATACACAAATGAATAAATGTGTAGCATAGATGCACTATCTAGCAGGCCGGGCAGCAAACTCTCGGTCTGCATAAGCTCCCCTCAGCATCTGCCGCATCGGCCTGCTCCTCCACAGACTTCTGCGAAAGAAGATTAGCCAGAGAGGGGGGAGGGGCTAGATGATCGTTTTGCGGCCTGGTAGATACCACGATCCTCTTGGTAAATGCTGTGCCATGCCGCGCGAATGAGTCATCAAGCCAGAAGACAAATTATGTTGCACTTCCAAGCCACCAAAAAGGGTGCTAGACTGAGGAAGCTTTGTTTGTGAGCAGACATTCCCTGTTCTTATTATTCACTGAAGCGTCAGAGATCACATGTGATACCACTTCGTAATGATGGCGAAGATAGTTCGTAACATCAGTTGATCGTTATCTCTGATTCAAAGCACATGCTAAAAGTTAGAAAAATAAGTACTGCGAATGCATTAGGAGAAACATCTTCCCCCCCCCCCCCCAAAAGAAAAAACAGGCCCCTCCCCAAAAACTAAGCATCTGGAAATGAGTTGAACTGGCGCACAACGTATATTGAAATTTCAGACGTCCACAACTTAAACCTCAAGTGTGTACATCTCCCCACCCCCCCTCGCTCACCACAACTCATCATCGCTCTTGACCATTTGGAGGGTTGGTGTCTTTGGCTCCATCTTTCTCATCCTCTTGCGATCCTCTCTCGTCACAAGACTTGGTGTGATGGGCACTACAGGCGAGAACGGCTGATAGGGAGAATACGGAACTGGATTGCCCGTCAGCGGCGTTCGTGCGGTGTGCATTCCTCCCGGTGACATAGGCCCTGCCCGCTCAAACACAGTCTGTTTAACCGTGCGGTCGTATGTGTTTGGCGACATGAGCGCAGGTTCATAGGCACGCAAAGGGAGAGCGCCGCCGGTCCGAACGGCCGCCGGGGCATTAGGGCGCGAAAAGCTAGCGCCTGGCTTGGGGGACGACGGTAGCGTGGGGAACCGGTTCACCCCAGGCTTAGGCGATGTTGGGAGGCCTGAAATATATGGTGGCTTCTGGATCAAGCCAGACTGCGAGGTCTCCGAGACGGCAGACATAGGGTCTGCATCGGTGGTTGCTGATGATACATGGCGAGAATGAGCTACATTTCTTGGCGCATGGCGATCCTCGTCGTCCGACTCTACGTAGTCCTCACCACGTTGCACAGTTTTGTGACTGCCATGTATGTTTGTGATTACGCCAATCCTTCCATCGATGCTCTGCGTGCTTGCTGGTAACAAGTCGTCGGGTGGAGTCAAGGGTGCGACATGGCCACCGGCTCGGAAAGGTAGCTGGTCCATGGGGATTGGCGGCGGTTTGGCTGGCGCATATTGGCGAGGCGGAATGGCACTCATTTCTTCGCCGGCATATTGCGGAAACCTGCCGGACATGGGCGTCATGATGGGTGCTGATATATCCAATACCTGCGTTTGCTTCTTGCGTCTAGGCGATTTGAGGGCGGAGAAAATAGACGAGGTCCGCGACTCTTTCTTCTCGGTCTTGCCCAAGTTCAGGTTTGCGGGCCGGCTCTTTTCCTTTTTGGAAGATGCAATGGATGAGGAGGCATGTTGCTGTAGCTGTAGGTGCTGGGTAGTCGAGGCTAGCACTGGGGGCTGGAACTCGACACCTGCCTCTTTGGCTTCCTCCTGCTCCATCACATATTTGTACATGTGCTCCAACTGTGCCTGCGCCATGGCTCTGTCCTTCTGCACAATCTCTTGGTCAACGTCCGGGTCTACACCGGGAGTGCCTCGGTTGGTCGAGGTGGGTGAAGGGGCAAGGTATGAAGAAGGCGAAGGCGCTTGAGGATCCTGGATCTGAGTCTGAATTTGCGGAATTTGTAGCTGGGGGACCTGGAATTGCGCGGCCGTGGGCGAGGGCAACGAAAAATTGCGAACGTGCGCACGGGTTGGACTCGTAGATATATGATGCGTGATTTGAAACCTGGCAGTTTCCCCCTGCACTTCCTTTCGAGGTTGAATTGCCGAGTCTGGGTCTCCGAAGGCCGAATTGAACCAGTTGTCTTCAAGCGCTTCGATCTCGGCTGCGCCTCGTAGACGTTCACGCCGTTTCTTGGAGAGTGCTAGGAGGAGGATTGCAACAACGACCAGAGAAAGGGCGTAGGAGCCGATAATGCCACCAACTTGAGCAGGTAGGTAGGCCGGATTTCGGATGGCGTTGGCGGCACCAGGAGGGCCTTCGTCTGGAGCGGGGGCAGGGTTCCAGTCGATGCCCAGAGGATCGTACTTTCTCTGTTCGATGGGCTGGCGTGGCGATGCCACGGCAAAAACCAGTTGTGTGAATGATAAGACACAAAAGAATGACCGCACAAGAAGCGAAGGAGAACAAGTGTGATATGAGCCCGCGGGCATGATGAGGGTGAGGGAGGCCGCTGGTATTATAGATTCAGCGAAGAAAATGCTCAGCCAGACAGCAGATCAAAGCTATCATGAACTAAAAAGCATTGCGATCACAAAACCGGGGCCCCCTTTTTAACGTTGCAGAAGGTATGGATCTTGGATTGCTGAGCGTATGTGAGAAGAGGAAAAGGTATATAGCGGCAGATGTTGCGATGCTGATGCAGAGAGGAGGGGAGCGGGATGGCCAGTGGCCGGCGTGCAGTGGAGGGCTCGCATGCCGGCTTTTGATCGTTAGGGAGGCCGTCCAGGTGTGACGAGGACTAACTTGTCGATTGAATGGTCCAGACACAAGAGACGAAGCATGGTGGCTGCAGGATGTGACAGGCATTTGCACGAATGGCAGGCCTTGATGGCAGACGGCGCTGGTAACCCTGGAATGGTCGCATCGCTCTGGGACGTGGTTGGGCATAGACGACATGGGATGCGAGGCTGCTAAGCGCCGAGCAGACAGGACGGCGGGCCGTGTGATTGGGCGGGGCCTGTGATCCCCGCTATGGAGAGCGCATCAGGCACAGGCACGGTAGAGACGTTCAAGTTTCTGATTGGCCAAAGCATCGTGGGGTCGGCTTGACGATCGTATCACGCACATGGTACGCATGTACGAGAGTCTGTGATGGGCACCACATAAAGTATACGCATAAACATAGTAGTGGAAGTAGGGCACGCCGTTGGGATCTATACAGCAAATCTGCACCAAAAAATTGTTAGCAACAATGTGATGATGCTGACCGCAGCAAATATAGACAGATATTCGCAAGGCGGTCAAGCAAGCACTCGAGAAAGCACATCTGGCTCACGGGGCTATCCACAACTTCATTCACGTCACATTCACTGCCATCCATACGACGCGCACCCGGCATTGCTTTTGATGGAGCTGTGACGAACCTAAGGCCTTGACAAGCCGTCACACTGCGTGGGATCGAGTCGGATAGTAGAGTGGACCACGGAACGAGCACGATTGCAACGACGTGATGGCTGCGCGGATTGGCCGTGGCCCCGCATTGCAACTAGCCAACACGTTACTAAAGGTGATCGCAGCGGCGATTGGAAGGCATAAGATTGGATTTTTATGGTAGGTCAAAGAGGCCAGTTGGTTCTTCTATTGCGAGATCCGCGAGGCTTGTCTGGTACGCGGTACAGAAGCCCAAGGGGCATCGTCCCTGCAGCTCTGACAGATGACTCCCTAAGTACACAGTACATAGAGACAAAGTCTCTTGTCAGCTAGAGGGCAGTGCTTATGTCATCAAACAGAAGCAGCTGACTTCGCGCCTCTCCCACCGGGGCCACCCTGGATTATGGGGACTTTCAAGTCAACAACACGCGACGCGACGTCGGATTTGAACGCTTTCTTGGACAAGGCAAAATGTAATCAGCAACAACACACACACACACACACACGCAATCACTCTAAGCTGATGTTGTTTGTACTCGTCTTTTATACTCATATTACGTCTTACTGTGGATGGCCCGGCAACTTGCGTCTACTTGTTCAGTACTCGGTCTGTTCAAATCGACAACGCTTGCTTACTCGACATAGGCCCCATCCCAATGGCTGCGTCTCAGGCTGATTCAATGTCGCTGATCGCCACTCTCAATGCGGCGCAACGGCGAGCTGTCTGCTCCAGTGCGTCGACAGTTGCCATCATGGCTGGTCCCGGCAGCGGCAAAACGCACACACTGACCTCGCGCGTCGTCTGGCTCGTTGATGCCCTCGCCTATCAGCCCCAGAACGTCATAGTCGCCACCTTCACGGTCAAGGCGGCCAGGGAGATGCGCGAACGCATTGGTAAGGCTCTGAGCAATGGGCGGCACAACAAACTGGTTTTGGGCACCTTTCACAGCATTGCCCGTCGCTATCTCTCTGCATATGGCGCTCACATTGGACTCGATCAAAAGTTTGGAATTGCGGACGATGGAGACTCAAGGGCTATCATCGGCCGGATATGCAAGCGGTTACAGCTGAGTCTTGACCCCGTACTGGCTCGCGCGTGGATCAGTAAGAGGAAAGCCAAAGGTAGCAACTGGACGCCAGCCACGTCGGGACGCCAGCGGAGCGGCGGAGCAGCAGACTTCTCCAGGGCATACGAGACCTGCTACCGAGAATACCAAGATCATCTGAGAAGATCCAACTTGCTCGACTACGACGACCTACTTGTTCGCTGTGTCGAGCTTCTGCAAAAGTATCCTGCCTGCGTTTCCAATATTCAAGCCGTGCTTATTGACGAATACCAAGACACCAACGGCATTCAGTACGACCTAATGCGTCTTTTTGCGCAAAAGAATAACCAGATTACCATTGTCGGTGATCCGGACCAGAGCATTTACGGGTGGCGCTCCGCCGAAGTTGCGAACCTGCGGCGTCTCTTTGATGACTATCCCCAGACAGACCAGATCTCCCTCGAGGAGAATTACCGCTCATCCCAAGCCATCCTCGACACCGCTTTGACGGTCATTCAGCAAGATGAAAAGCGGTATCAAAAGGTTCTCAGGCCGATTCATGACCGGGGCACTCGACCAACTTTGCGACGCCTAAAGACGTCAGCCGACGAAGCTGGATGGATCGTCTCCGAGATACGCCGCATACAAATGTTCTCAGGTGGCATGATAGGACCCGAGGACATAGCTATCCTGTTGCGGTCCGCTTCCTTGTCACGGCAGGTTGAAGGGGCACTCGGCAAGGCTGGCATCGCTTATAGAATGATTGGCGGCTTCAAATTCTACGACCGTGCCGAGATAAAGGTCCTTGTTGACTATTTACGAATTATCCATCAGCCCGACAACAATGATGCTCTAGCTCGCATCATTAATGTGCCCAGGCGCGGTGTCGGGGATACAACCATCAAGGCTCTGCTTGAAGAAGCAGAAAAGTCGTCTGAGAGCCTCTGGAGCCTACTTGTCAAACACTGCCGCGGTGATCGTATTGCGAAAACGAACATCAAGAAGACGGTTGAGCAGAAGCTCAGTGGTGAGCTCATCCGATTGGTACTCGATATTCAAAAAAAGATCCGACAGCCGCCTGGTGATTCGCTATATAGCTTGGTCGACATTATTGACGAAGTCTTGGCCCGACTCTCTTTTGACAGATACCTCCGAGACGCGTACCGTGATGACTACGAACAAAGATGGGCTAATGTCCAGGAATTTCGACTTCTTGGGAATGACTTCATGAGAGGCAACACTGTCGAGTTAGACGATGAGCTTCCCATAGTTGATGGGATTGAACAGGCTGAGAATGCCGACTCACTTGCCAAATTCTTGGCCAACATTTCGCTTGCTTCAGATGCCCAGAATAGAGGCCAAGACCAGGACTTGACGCCCATGGTTACTATCTCCACTATCCATGCCGCCAAAGGTCTGGAATGGCCAGTCGTCTTCATCCCTGCCGCCTATCAAGGCTCAATTCCCCATATGCGGTCTGATGACACTGATGAGGAGCGTCGCCTGCTGTACGTGGCCATGACCCGAGCCAAGATTTTGATGTATATAAGTTGCCCGTCGTTGAGTATGTCGTATGGAGGGCAGGCTGAAGTGCAGCTGTCATCATTTCTCGAGCCTGTCACACAGGTCTTCGCAAGACTTGGCCCCTCCTTCGAACCCCAACGTTTGGAAATGATGGGCAAGATACTGGGGCGTCAGATACCCACACAAAAGTCCATTTATGACAGTCTTCCTACTGGTGTGAGCCCGAACGATGATCTGTTCCCCGAAGATCCGACCGTAGCACGAGCCGCAGGTATTGTCAAATCACATTGGGATGACCCATCGACTGAAACTTATTCCAGAAAACGCCCGCGGCTCGCCGGGTCGACATCAACCCTTGGGGCAAACAAGGACAAGGAGACTGGATGGAGCAAGGATTATACAACAACGATGGAGCAGCAAGCCACATTCACAATGGTCTCGCAGCTGAGCTTTGTAGCCACTGAGAACCATCAAGCATCTCTGGCATCCATCGAGCCAGAAACAGTGCCTGTAACAAAAGCCTTGAAAAAGGGCAAGGCTCCTCCGCCCGTCGGTCAAACGACTTTGGCCAGATTTATGAGGAGTAACAACATAGGAACAGCTGCCGACCAAACAAGACTTACCCCATCCGACGTGCATCGATCCGGACCTGACGCTTGTCTTTCGACACTTCCTAAAGTGTTCAGTGAGCAAGAAAGTCCAGTCACAATCGATCCGGATTTGGCTCGCCACAAAATAGGGCTAACGCACATCTCGAAACGGGTGGCAAAATCTACACGCTCATCATCACCCAGCCATATCGGAAAGTATGTGCACTTCTCGAGTTCCCCTCCCGGGCCTCCAAGTCCCGAGGAAGCACCCTGCGGAGACACCGCAAACGGCAAAGAAAGCCATCAGGGCCCTATTATTATGAACCCTTCGGCAGCTCTCATGCGCGCTGCTCCGAGTCTCCATAAGACAACCTTCAATGTCCAAAGACAAGTCGTTGATGTCAAACGCCCAGTGGGTTTGGCAAAGCCTCGTGATGATACCGCAGCGTTGCAGAAACTACGCAAACCATTCCGACCCCTGACCATAAACCGATCTTAATAATTGAATCGGCACGCAACTTAGATATGCAAGATCAAAAGCATGGTAGGGTTACTGAGTCAGCCACGCCGACATGAGTAACGCTCATACCCAAAGCTAAATCAAGACTTTGTCTTGAGACCGGCTAACATCATTCATCTCGTGCCCGGTGGAGTCGTGTGGATTTGATATTGACTAATTGTGGAAATGGGTTGGTATCGAGTTGAGCAACGGCATTTGCTTCCGTACGAGCAATAGCATGTTTGCTTGGATGTATAGGAGCGAACATTGCAGATTACACTATGCGTGTGACTTTACTGTCCCGCAAAAAGATCAAGTGTAAGGATACGGTGGTCAGCAAAGGCGCGTAGATGGTACGTTTCTTCTAGACAGCTTTGCGATTATGTTTTGTTCAGGCACTGATTCAGCAGATAGACGAATGCTCGGCGATACTGCAGGCTTAGTAGGCTTCTAAACCCGATTTCTTACTCGGGCGACGATCATTCAAGAAGGCAGAGGTTGGAGGACACAGACAACTCCTAAAAAGCTGGGCGGCACGTTCTGGCAGAAATAGCACATACTACAGCATTATCCACCACCGCGCAAAGCTGGGGTGAAGGACTGTTTCATGTCACACCACGAGCCATCACCCTGAGCCTGAGGGCTTTCAACGCCACGGCACGAGCCTATTGCAACCTTATGTCGATACCAAAACATGATGTACTCCCATTCCTGATCCCGTATCGGCGGTACATGCATCAGAGGCTCCAAGACCGCGGCATAGGAGGGTCGACCACGTGGGCGTCCGCTTCATGCACTCGAACCCATATCCGCACAAACAACCAGATGCTCAAAGTCGATCCTACTGTCACCAATGTGGAAGGAGAGGCGGATTGCGCCAAGTTCCGCACGCCAATTTCTGCAAGGGGCTCAGCTGGAACTGGTATGGGCATTCAAATCGATAATTCGAAGCCTGTACCAGCGGCTTGCAAGGCGCAAGAGGTGTTGCATGTATGATGGCCCAGGAGGTTGAGAGGAACGATCATCAATTCATTGAAGAATAATTCAAAAGTCCTGAACTGTGCCAGCATTGACGCGACGATGAAGTTTGTGCAGACTTGGAAGTCCAGGTGCAAGAACCGCTCCGGCATTTACAGCGGTAAGTTCATCAGTGGCGTGCAGGCATTGCGTACTTTGGAAGTCACCATGTTGAGGCTCAAGATGTGTTTATTTCACCACAGAAAGAGGACGGTTGTACGATACCGACTCTAGTCACCAGCCATGCAGGATTGCTATCCGGTAGTCCACTACTCATTATTCAGGTGCTGCTAGACATACAATATGCACAACGGCTTGGATATCAATATGTATCTTTTTGCATAATCTACAGCACTGACACAGTCTCATCAACCCAGTCACTTGCATATCTTCTAGCCTATAATCCTCAGAGGCACTGCACCCTCAAACCATCTTGCTGCGGGACGCGATATCAGGTATCTGGTATTCAGGGGGTTCATTGTACAACACCCCTGACATAGCTGCAATCCAAAATTCTGCCGCCCCTACAAGCCCGAGATAGCGGAATATTGGCTGAAGAAACATCGAAGCACAGGGTTCTGGCGATCCCGGGCCACTCGGTCGATTCCCAGGGTAGTTCGGCCAAGAGTACTCTAGGTTTGGTTGGCCAAGCGGCGCGAAGCAGAGGCAGCCTTTTTGGCCTCCAATAACATTGATTGATATGCAACGTCACCCTGAGCAAGGAACAGGATTTCGGGAGCCGTGCAGCTGAGTATCGGCCACTTGGTATCATTTTTCTTCTTCCCTCCTGCTCTCCATATATGGATACTTGTTCATTCTTTTGCAGTGAGCTCACTTCGACAAAACGTCAACTTACAGGTCTTGTGCGCTTGTGAACTTGAGGCCCTCAAGCACTTCAACTCCACATTGACTACTACATACTGTAGGCCGGGCTTCAAAACCATACCTCTTATGGGATCACCGCTCGGTAGATACCCTGGAATAGGCGGCGTGCTGACCGGAATCTACAAGATGGCGGGATGCTGAGGGGTCAGCCACCCCATCTTTTAAGCATATCAATATGCCCAGAGCTCCGCGGGTCCCGCTTTCTGACTTTATAGCCCCCACGTATGGTTCCTCTACTCTCGTTTGGTCTGCATACATACAGCGAGTGCCGATCTTTAGACAGCCGATGGTTTGCATTGCCGTGCCCATGTCCACAAGTGTGGGGATTGTTGAAACTTGTACATGTCTAACAAAGCCACCAGGAGACACACGATCACTGTCATGCTGTTTCTGTTTAATATAGGGCACTGCCGAGGACTTGGCTTGACGCGAGCTCGTTCAATATAGTCCTGGACAAATCCGTGCATTAGAGATGCTAGACGGCAGATCAACTCAAGGACAAGCAGAGATCTCTCATACCAGTTCAACTTGGCCAACGTGGTATAGACCACACCTGAAAATGCTACCCTGACCAGGGATCGAAAGCAGATCTGCTATGTATACACACCCGCATTATCGAGGAGGTGTAGGCATCCTGGCGAGAAACCTAGCGAGGCATGTGATGCACGCGAGGATTCCATTGCGGACACTCGGCCAAGACTTGCGTCTGCTGAACAAGCCTTTCATACAATCGAGGGAGTTCGACTTCTCCAGGGATGTGATATAATGTACTGTGAGGGTTGACCGGCGACCTGGATGCCCTGACTTACGACGGACCTATGAATTATGTTGAGGGCTCGGTATGAAGATGCAATATCCACCAATACTGTACAGTGTACCGGTACAAATGGTTGATGGGGATTAAAGCCACGCAGAAGGATGATGTGGCCTGCATTTCCTGGACCTGAGGCCATCCTCGTTTTGTGCTGCCATTCCACAAAGCCCTCCTCACTGTGCAGTGTCGAGGCACCTTCTTCAATGGGTATCGTGGGCCTGGAAGTCACACCCCTCCTCGTGGGTACTTCTACAACGCGGCAGGACATGATAAAGCACAACGGCAGTCGCTTCCGCTTTGGTCACAAGCACGACCTTACATAGCCTGGCCTGGCCTGGTCTGGTGCAAAAGTGACATTGATACCATGGGTACGTGCGTTAACGCGAAGCCGTAATAGGGGCACCATCCCAATGTCTTGTTCACCTTGTTGTTGATTAGAAGCGCAGCATCCACAAGCGTGCCACATCAGTCACCCATGCGATGTGGACGTCCTCCGCAGTCCAACCGCCCCCTCTTGGTGACCAGGAACGGATTTTGAAGAGATAGTCGGGCTTTCACAGGAACTGCAAGCCCCACCCCTCCCTCCAGAAGAAGCAGCACAGAATGGTACGGCACAAAGGTAAACATAGGACCGCCATCCGCGCGATCCGTATTCACAATGAATGGTACCAAGCTGTTGGTCATTTATAAACCCGTCACTACCCCCTCCGTAATTGGCGATCTTGTTGTCCGCACTGGGTGAGAACTCGCCATATTCTGCAAGCTGCAACAGAACCCTCCTCCAAGTCTTGGCCAACAGTGTGGTCGCTTGTTTCGTCACTTCGCATAAAAGCTTCAGGAGGTCAAGGCCAGGCACTTGGGGCCCATCATGGCGCCTTCAACCTTCAAGGAGCGCTCTGCGCCGCGGCGGAGCGCTTATGGCCTTCTCGCGCTGTTTTCCATCTTTGTCTTTGGGCTCTTGGGAATCTCCGCGCTCAGCGGTGACCGAACCCCCACGGCGTTCACTTCAACATCCGAGGCGCTTGATGGCGATATTGACTTTGACGACTTGGATCAGGTCAAGCAGTTTATGGCTTCTAAAACGCGAGCTTCGACTGGCGACCAGTACCTGTGAGTTTACTACGATGGCAAATCGGGCCTGCAGCAAGTGCCACATACACATACTGACATTTATTGCAACAATTAAGGATCGGTGTGGGAAAGGCTGATATCACTGGCCCTGTCGTTGAAGTCGAGTTTGGCGGATACGCAGATCTAAGCCAACTTGGCACTGGTCTGCGGCAACGTCTCTACTCGCGGGCTTTCATTGTCGGTGATGTCAGCAACCCAGATGACAGGTTTGTCTACTTGGTTCTTGATATAGCCGCGGGTGATACGGCCCAGCGTTACGGTATTCTGGAGGGACTGGCTGCGCTTGGGAGCGATTACGCTGTATACGGCCAGTCCAATGTTGCCGTCACTGGCACCCATTCTCACAACGGCCCAGGTGCTTGGTGGAATTATCTTTTGGTGAGTGACTCCCTCTGGTATTCTCTGAGAAGCACGTTCATACGTAGTGGACCACTAACAGGCTTTCTTCAGCCTCAAATCTCGAGTTTTGGCATGGATCCCCAAAGCTTGAATGCCATCATTGATGGTGCTGTCCTCTCTATTCAGAGGGCACACGAAAGCTTGACAACCGGTTATCTTGACGTTGGCTATGTCAACATTACCGATGGCAACCTCAGCCGTAGTCTGTACTCCTATCTCAACAACCCAGAAGAGGAGCGAGCGATGTACAACAGCTCCACAGACCAGACCATGACAATGTTGAGGTTCCAGCGGGCTTCAGACAACCTCAATATTGGCGTTTTGACTTGGTATCCAGTGCGTTAATCCTGCCATACCCATTCATGCCTCCAAAGAACTGCTGGCAATACATATGTTCCGTGTCAGTGATTTACTTCTATCTTTGGGATGCTGACCGCTTTCACATCCAACAAGGTCCATGGTACGTCCATGTACGGTAACAACACCCATGTAGCTGGTGACAACAAGGGCGTGGCAGCCTATTTGTTTGAGCAAACCATGGCTAGCGACAGTTCTGCTGCGGATGGCTTCGTTGCTGGCTTCTCTCAAGCCAACGTCGGTGATACAACCCCCAATGTCCTCGGTGCGTGGTGCGATGATGGCTCTGGCGAGATGTGCAGCCTGGAAAACAGCACATGCTCGAATGGCCTGTCTGAAGACTGCCACGGACGCGGACCACTATTTGCCAATGTTGACCTCGGGGTGACATCTTGCTACGAAATGGGCCGGCGCCAATTTGCAGGTGCCTACGATCTCTACAGCGACTTTGACTCGCAGTCGACCCCCATTGTTGGTACGACGGTCAAGTCATATCATTTCTTTCAAAACATGAGTTACTTTGAGTTCGCTTTGCCCAATGGCACACTCGTCACCACATGTCCTGCTGCTCTTGGCCAATCTTTTGCAGCGGGTACCACGGACTGGCCTGGCGCATTCGACTTTGTTCAGGGTGAATCTGGAGAACCCGATGACCCGGTCTGGGACGCGGTCGCTTGGGCTCTTCATGTCCCCGATGCCCAGCAACGAGCGTGTCAGTACCCCAAGCCTATTCTCCTAGATGTGGGCGAAACCACCTACCCATATGCCTGGACTCCGGACATTGTGGATGTGCAGAGTTTCCGTGTAGGCCAATTCATCATCATTGTCTCGCCCAGCGAGGCCACGACCATGTCCGGACGCCGATGGCGCGCTGCTGTTGCCGACGAAGCGGCTGCGACGTTCCTCAGCAGCACTGAGCCGATTGTGGTTCTGGGAGGGCCAGCGAACACCTATGCGCATTACGTTGCCACTTTGGAGGAGTACCAGATTCAGCGTTACGAGGGCGCCAGTACTCTATATGGGCAGTATGAACTCAACGCATACATGAATCTGTCCGTTAGCAACCTGCATTATCTCGACCCGACCTCGACCGCCTCGCCTCCTTCGGGCCCATTGCCCCCAGACAACCGAAATGTGTCTCTTGATTTCATCACTGGGGTCGTTTACGATGGGAACCCAACTGGAAGCGCCTTTGGCTCAGTTATTTCTCAGCCCAATGCATCGTATGCCATTGGAAGTATCGTCAATGTCACATTCCAGGGTGCGAACCCTCGCAACAACTTGCACCTTGAAAGCACTTTCGCTGCTGTAGAGCAGCTAGATGGTGCCACATGGACCCAAGTCCGCGACGACAGTGACTGGCACTTGGTTTACACGTGGGAGCAGACGGACACGTTGCTAGGCTACAGTCAGGTTACCCTCACGTGGGAGACTGAGACGACGTCTAATTCTGCCACACCACCATATGCCGAGGCGGGAACCTACAGATTTGTGTACAATGGCGACGCAAAGAATATTCTAGGTACCATCACTGCCTTCACTGGCACGAGTGACAATTTCACATTGACTTTGTAGGTACAGGGACTGGAAGCCTACTTGAGTGTTGGTTTGGCCATAGTATTTGATTACTCGCCCGGGGTGCTATGTCTAATGAACAGTGAAGGGATAGGGAAGCGTGATTCTTGTGGGTAACCGTTCTGCCAGAGGTAATATGAATTGTTTTCATCATAGCAGAATGCTTGAGACCATCCAGACAAGGGATAAGATTTGCGCCCCTAGGTGACGGTCAATGTAGTGTTTGCCCGTACATCAGCGCTTGAACTGCCAACATAGATCGTAAATGTGCCTGGCTCGACAACGTAATTCAAGCGGATATCCCATAATCCCAAGTCGGCCACCTTGATGTCAATGGTGACAGTTTCGGTAGCCCCGGCGGCAATAGGAACCTTTGAAAAGCCCTTGAGAAGCTTGTTAGGCACAACGACGCTCGATACGTCATCTTTTATATAGACTTGGACAACCTCTGTGCCATCAACTGTGCTGTTATTGGTAACATCCACACTAACGGTGATGGTCTCATCTGCCGTTGCGGTGTTCTGGGATAATGTAATAGAGGAGTAGCTGAATGTCGAATACGAAAGGCCATAACCAAACTGTCGAGGCGACCGTTAGATGGATGACCGAATAATTGCACAAGCTAGGAAGCGAACTTACCGTGTACAACGCAGTCGGGTTTTGAAAGACATAGGTCGAACCATAGACCAAGGTTCCATTTGGATAAATGTGACCTGGGTTAGGATACGACCTGGCCGAGTTCAAGTAGTCGTAGTAGATGGGTGTGGTGCCAACATCGTAAGGGAACGATACACTCAGTCTTCCACTGGGATTATAGTTTCCATAGAGCACATCAGCCAATGCATTGCCACCCTGCTCAGACGGGTAGAACTGCTGGACCAAGGCACTGGCATTCTGGCTGATCCAGGGCTCCGTGATGGGCTTGCCGCTGCTGTAGACAACTACCGTCGGTTTGCCCGTGTTGATGATGGCTTGGACAAGTCTGGGCATGGCAGCCACGAGATTCAGCGACGAGACGTCAATGTGCTCGCCTGTTGTTGCGTTCAAGCCCGTCCACAGCTCGCCCTGGTCACGGCTCCAGGTGCCTACAACCACGACAGCCACATCGGCGGCCTCGGCGGCGGCCACGGCCTCAGCGAAGCCGGAGTCGTCGTTGGACCACCGCTCGCAGCCCTTTGCATAGGTTATCGTTCCCTCAGTGGCTGCTTGGAAGCCTTCAAGAGGGGTAACGCCTCGGTAGCCAGATTTGTAGGGCTAGAAAAAGAAAGAAAAAAAACACGGGTCAGCAATTCTACTTATATTTGACGTACTAGCACATGATGCGAAGAGGATGATGGTAGTACATACAACATAGTCACCATAGTTCACACGATCGGCTGCCATGGGCCCAATGAGTGCAACATGAGCCGTCTTGCTGAGCGGCAACACACCGTTGTGGTTCTCGAGAAGCACAATAGATTCGGTATCGAGCTGGCGCGCTAGCTGTTGCGTTGCGTTTGTGTGTATGTATTCGCCAAACTGAGCCTCTGGTACACCGAGGAAGGGCTTTTCAAAGAGGCCCATTTCGAACTTGGCCCGCAAGACTCGAGAGACGGCGAGATCAACCACGGATTCGTCCAGGGTCCCGTTGAGCACCATGTCTGGAATCTTTTCGTAGTTGTAGCTGCCACCGCCCATCTCGAAATCGGTGCCAGCGGGAAGCGCAAAGTTGACAATGGCTTCCGAGTCGATGGGCGAGGCCTGGCACATGCCAAAGGCCGTGCAAAGCCGATCTGTACCACCAGCATCCGACATGACAAAGTAGTCGTATCCCCACGAGTCGCGCAGAATCTCAGTAAGGAGATGATAGTCGGCCACAGCGGGCACGCTGTCGTAGCAGTGGTAGGCCGACATGATGGCGACGGCTCCTGCGTCGATAATGGCCCTCTTGTAGGACGGGAGGTAGGTCATGAGACGCTCCCGTTCGCCGCCGTGGACAGGCGATGTGTTGATACCCTGCTCAGGAGTGGCGTACGCAGCAAAATGCTTGACCATGGCAGCGACACCGCCCGCCTGCAACCCCTTGACGTAGCTGTATGCCATCTCGCCAGTCAGGAACGAGTCCTCGCCAAAGGTCTCCTCAACACGTCCGTAGCGCAGCTCGCGCGCCAGGTCTCCCAGGGGCCCAAAGATCTGGTTCACTCCAAGGGCCGAGGCTTCTTGGGCAATGGCAGCGCCCATCTGCTCCACCAGGTCTGGGTTCCATGAGCAAGCCTGGCCAATGGGGCTGTTGAAGATGGTGGCATTGGGGATCAGGAATCCGTGAATGCCCTCCGACTGGACCCAAGCTGGAATGCCCAGTGTCGTATTCTGCACGAGATAGTCCTGACCGAGCTTGATGGAGTTCCAGAGGGTCGTCCAGTTGACATAATAGCCAACGTAGAACGCACCAGCGCGGTACTCCATGTTCCACGCCAGGCCGCTTGCATTGAAGGCTCCATTGTCGACGTTGATCCAGTTTGAGACGTCGCCCTGGACGAGCTGGCTCGCCTTCTCCTGGATAGTCATGCGACCCAGCAGGTCCGTGACACGCGCATCTATGGTCGCGTTTGGATTCTTGTAGACGGGAGTGCTGTTGAAGCTAGCAGCAGTGGCGGCCGACACTGGCACCGACGCCAGCGCCAACAAGGCGCCGACAAGGTTGGATCCTCGCATCTTGCTTGGTCTTGAGATTGGACGCTGGCCGAGATGCGCGACATGCCGAGGAGGATGCTCGAGAGTATGGTATAAATAGTGGCTTCGCCTTCTTGGCGAAGCACGCGGGCTGGTGGCGTCTGGTAGTCAGTCACCTTTGACGCTCCTACAACATGTCTGTTGGCAAAGAATAACATGCCAACGACAAGCAAGCGAGCCAGTCAGAACTCTGGCATCGCCCAGATGTCGATGCAAGGTGCGTCTCCACGCATCTGCGCGCAGGGCATGGCCCCAAAGAGTCGGGGAAACCATGTCGATGCATGGCTTGGGCTAGATTTCGGTACCAAGCAATGGATATTTGATGACATGCTTGTTCGTCAAGGCCATTTCTATGCATGCCATGTGTCAACGAGACTGTATCTTGAACGTCTCAGCCCCTTGAAGGCACTGGCTGACCTTGCCGCTTGAGTACGGCTACGTACGTGATGGCTCTTTGGTGGTGGCCTCCGGTCTTCGGGAGACTCACGAGGGATCAACGCATGGGCAAGCCGCATCAGACCAGCGGAGAAGCACACATTGTCCACAGCTGATACAAGTATGGTAGAACGCACCGTGACTCGTGGGAAAATGATGGCTGGAGATGAGGGGATCGTTGACGCTGGATGATCAACCGTGCCAAATGGGCCATTGGCCCGCCCATTGGGGCACGAGAAACGAACGCCACAGCAAACGGTAAATCACTGTTCCGGCTGCCGAGGCCGCTTCACCCTTTTGGGTAAAGTGGCTTGGGGAAAATGCATGCCTGTATCCCCCGCTCCCAGGCGGACACGCCGCCTAAGGTCAGCAGCCGTCGGATATAATCATCACGACTGAGGCGCTCCAACTACATAGCACTACCCAGTGCCATGTACATATGCACAATGTACTAACAGACTTTAGACTATGCATATCCGCACTCGTACACAAAATACCGAGGATCATCCAGTATGGCGGCCCACAATGCGTTGTGCAGGCAATTGTCTTGGGCATCGCTGCTTTCGGGCCGTCGCGCCGTGCCAATCATTTCATCAGGCCATTCAGCAGCTCTCGACGATGTGTACGGGATAACACGAACTGGGTGAATGCGACCTTTGGGTGTCGCCCAGAGCTGCTATCAACTTTCGCATCACTGTTTGGTCTCGGTACGCAGTACTCAGCAGGGGAGTCAAGCCCTATTAATAGCCCAACCACAAGCCGGCCCTGACTAACTCATCACGCTCGCCCTGCACACATACATTCCCCCCTCTTCGTTCCAGCTGTGCTCCTCCCTGATATCTGCCCGCCATGAAGTTCCGCGATGGCATGTGGCTGACAGCCGAGGGCTTGAGGGTGGAATATGCCGAGGAGGTATACAATATCAAAAAGACAGACCAGAAACTCAGTCTCCTATGCCCGACCAAGAAGATTAGGTCTAGAGGTGATACGCTTAACTTGAGTACCCTGACTATTGTGAGGAAATCCCTCTCTTTAGAGTCAAGTGCTCATTGCACGAGGCAAGCAACCAATAAGCATGGCAGTATCTTGTACTGACACGTACACAGGATATCGAGGCCCAGAGCGACGGCATCATCTCCGTGGAAACAACGCACTGGCACGGAGGCGTCAACAAAGGCCCTCACTTTGACCTTTTCCCCCATGGCAAGCCCTCGTTCGACGCAAAAGTCACAGATGGCCCCAAGGGCACTACCTTGACGGCTGGGCCTCTGGCTGCGACGATTCAGCCTGCCACGTTCGACATCCAGTTCGATGCTGCCGATGGCTCCAAGCGCCTGACTTCGCTCTCTGGCAGAAGCGTAGGGCTGGCTTATAGCCCGGCACCAAGTAATCCGTTGCAAACTGGAGACTTGCGCGACTTTAAGCACTACATCTTCACCCAGACCTCGTTGGCTGTCGGGGAGTCTGTTCACGGCTTGGGCGAGCGATTCGGGCCCTTCAACAAGCTGGGCCAGTCGGTGACGCTGTGGAACGCGGATGGAGGCACTTCGAGCGACCAAGCGTACAAGAACATTTCCTTTTGGCTGAGCAACCGCGGCTATGGCATCTTTATCGACCACGCCGGGAAGGTTGAGCTTGAAGTGGGCAGCGAAAGGTGCTGCCGCGTTCAAACCAGCGTCGAAGGCCAGCGGCTCAAGTGGTATATCATCTACGGCAAGACACCCAAGGAGGTGCTCTACCGCTACTCGACCCTCACCGGGAAGCCGAGCAGGGTGCCCAGCTGGAGCTTTGGTCTCTGGCTGAGCACCAGCTTCACCACAAATTACGACGAGACCACCGTCAACTCCTTCCTCGAGGGCATGAGAGAGCGAGATATTACCGTCGATGTATTCCACTACGACTGCTTCTGGATGCCCGCCTTCAAGTGGACAGACTTTGTCTTTGATTCGGAGCGCTTCCCGGATCCAAAGGCCCAGATTGGCCGGTTGAAAGCGTCTGGGCTCGTCAAAAAGGTCTGTGTTTGGATCAACCCGTACATTGCTCAGCACGGCGCCGCGTTCCAAGAAGCCGCCAGAAATGGCTATCTTCTCAAGCGCAAGAACGGCGATGTCTGGCAGTGGGACTTGTGGCAAGCCGGCATGGGTCTTGTTGATTTCACGAACCCTGCCGCCGTCAAGTGGTACATACAGTGCCTCAACACACTCTTTGACCAGGGTGTCGACGCGATCAAGACCGATTTTGGCGAGCGCATCCCGTCCCGCGACGTGGCATGGCACGATGCCACTGTCGACCCGGAAAAGATGCACAACTACTATGCCTTCTTGTACAACAAGGTCGTGTACGAGGCTCTCGAACAGCGCTACGGCCCCCAACAAGCCGTCCTCTTTGCACGCAGCGCCTGCGCCGGCACGCAGCGCTTTCCCTTGCAGTGGGGCGGTGACTGTGAGTCGACGCCAGAGGCCATGGCCGAGTCGGTGCGCGGCGGTCTGGGCTTAGGCCTCGGCGGATTTTCCTTTTGGAGCGTCGACATTGGCGGTTTTGAGGGCTTCCCGCCTGCCTGGATTTACAAGCGTTGGGTTGCGTTTGGCCTGCTATGCAGTCACAGCCGCCTGCATGGCAGCAGCAGCTATCGCGTGCCATGGACCATTGACGACGACGATCGCTCGGATGAGGGCTGTACGCGCACGCTCGCCAAGTGGACGGCACTCAAAAACAGGCTCATGCCGTACCTGTATGCGCAGGCCGCACAGGCTGTCGAACAGGGTCTCCCATTATCGCTTCGAGCAGTCTGTCTCGAGTTCCCCGACGACCCGACGGCCTGGTTCCTTGACAGACAGTTCATGGTGGGCGACAGCCTGCTTGCGGCGCCCATTTTTGACGAGAGTGGCGAGGTGGAGTTTTACTTGCCCAAGGGCAAGTGGACCTCCTTCTTCACCAATGAGATACGTACAGGACCTGGCTGGTTTAGAGAGAAGCACGGCTTTGGCTCGCTGCCTTTGTATGTGCGCGAGAATTCTGTGCTGTTGCTTGGCAAGGAAGGCGTCAAGGGTGCAGTCTATGACTACGCAGAGGACGTCGAAGTGTGCCTCTACCATGTCAGCGAGGGCGCAAAGGCGGCTCTGTTGGACCACGAGGGTCGAGAAATTGGTGTGATTGAGGCTGAGTCGGATGGAAACCTCAAAGGCGACGGGATTCTCAAGGGCAAGACCACGGTGAGCAAGGACGGTAGGAAGATTGATGAGCATGCGAGCCAGGCTATCAAACTGTTGACCTGATTCTGCCATAGTTCCAAAACCAGGTATATGCTAATGTGATGACAAGTATCTGACACGTGTGGCTCACTTGCTTGCTTTTGAAATCGACATTAAAGCTCTAAACCAAGATCTACCGATAATCTAGTTGGTATCTGAGATTGCTTCAGCAAAAATGTGTCTGAGTCCTACTCACACCAATAAGTCCTGTACTATAATGACATGCCATGCATTCTGTCGATTACAGAAGTGCTCATATTCAAAAAAGGCCTCACCCTCAGTACGAAGCCCCCTACCCTAGCTGCGTTTACAACTTTTGTCTCATCTGGCGCCTTTGAGTAGCTGTTCATATAGTGTAATCTGATTCGGGAGACGAAGGGATGGGTGAACTGTCGATCGGTGAGTAGACAGGCGAAAATGGCTCGCCTTTCTGGTAAACCCTACGGCCGAATTTCCAAACTTCATCAATGGCAAGATGTGTGGCGCCTTCTTCATCCTTCTCTTCCGAAAGAATGACAAGGTCGGCATCGGCACCAGCATCCAAAGACCCTTTGACGCCCTTGAGTCCTAGCATTTCTGCCGGGGTCGATGTTACCGCTCGCAGAACATTGGGAATGCTGGATCCAGACCACTTGAGGAAGTTGTTAACGCACTCGATCAACGTGATGGAGCTAAGAGTTGGCTGTCAGCGCAAGAGTTCCTTGAAACAATCCTGAAAGACAAGCACAAATTAACTTTACCTTCCAGCTATGCTGTCCGTTCCTTCTAATGTCAAGACAAAACCTTGCTTGATAATGTGGTGCTCGGCATCGCCATTTGTCCATTTGTACCGTCCGTCTGGTAGCCCAACCATGTGCATGGCGTCGGTGACAAGTATGAAGCCATCAGGGTGGGAGTTGTAGGCGATCTTGATAGTGTTGGGATGCAAGTGAATACCATCAGCAATGATGCCAAAGTAGGGTCTTGGCAGGCTCTCGGCAATGCCCAGAACGCCGAAGACACCAGGATTCCTGTGATGAAGGGGTCGCATGGCATTAAAGAGATGTGTAATCATTGTGGCACCTGCACCAACCGCAGAAGAGGCCTCCTCATATGTAGCCTCCGAATGGCCGATCGAATAGATGATGCCTCTGGAACAAAGTTCAGGTATTACCTGCGCCATGCGACCAACCTCGGGGGCAGCCGTGACCATCCTGACGGGCAATGGGCCTTGCGCTACAGCGGGGTTGATGTTCTCGGCGCCATACATATCCTCCAAGTCTTCGATGTTGTTTGCCTCACGCAGGACATCAACATTGTGACAGCCGTGCTTTCCAGGGGCAATAAAGGGCCCTTCGCAGTGTGCGCCTAGAGATTCCGCGCCATTCTCAGCGATTCGATGGAAGCCTGAAGGTCCAAGATGAGGGAGAACTGCGCGATACAGATCGCTTGTTTGGCTTGTGATGGTAGGCACGTAGGAGGTCACGCCTGTCTGAACAAGTCGACGGTTCAAGTCTTGGACAGCCTTGCCGTAAAGGGTCATGTCTGGTACGACAGTAGAGAAGTTGAGGCCGAACGCGCCATTGAGTTGGGTATCAATCAGGCCAGGCGAGATGATACGGCCGCGGAGGTCAATGGTCTGGTCGGGCAGCACAAAGTCGTCGTAGAATGCCACCTGAGTCTCGACAATCTTACCCGTTGCTGAACTGACCCATAAATCCTCGTTGACCAAAGAAGTTCCCCGAGCGAGGCGGCAGTTCGTGAACTTGGTGACGCCAAGTGTAGGTCTTTCTGTAACGATGGCTGGCATGGTCGAGAAAAGTACAAAGGACGAAAGGCACGATTGGAGATTTAAAGATGCGATGAGATATATTGTAGCGCGTGGTGACCAATTTGTGCTTCGTTTCTACGTGCCACTGAGAGACGAAGAAGACGGACAAGGTATATGCGAATAGACTCCGACCAAAGAAGCTTTGTCCGTCGAATTTGCGATAGCGACAAAGGCCCGAGAGTGTGGCATACAAGCCTCTATGACGGCGAGAGAGAATGCCTGTATCTTGGCTGATCCGAATAAAACATTTTCAGGCGATAGTAATCCTACATGTGCCGTTGATAGGCTCTGACAGACTGATGGAACGAACACCCCCGCCCTTGGTTCTTTTTTTTTTTTTTTATTTCGTACACCAAAGGAGCACATTGCCGGGCAGATCGAAGTCCCAGAGACAAGGGTTTGGCTGGTCCATCAAGTGTGACGATACATTGGAGTCAGGCCTGCAGTCCAGTGGCAGCCAAGTCAACGAGTCTCAGGACGATGGACGCATGGCGTTGTCGCAAGACAAGCGTCCTTGAAGGCGGCGGGCAGAGGTCATGTCAACACACAGTGCCAGCACAGTAAGCTCCAGATGTCGCCGCAGATGGAGCACGTGGAGGAAAGACTTGCCTCTGGTTGGCGTCATCGGCATAATGGCCAGTCTGCCAGTGTGGGTGTGAATGGTAGCGCTTGGTTTTTTTCACCTTGCTTGAGCAATTGCAGCTTGGATGTGTGGAGCCAAGGATTGCCGCACACGCTCGGAGGGATAGACTTGAGCCGTCTCGCACTTTCCGTGAGAGGATAGTAAGCTGCTGCGGTTCCATCGTCAGGACGCGACAGTGGATGGACGATGGCCATGAAGCGCGCCAGGCGTGTGCAACGGGGAGAGCTTCTCCATGGCTGGCGGAACAAGCCAAGGCGACGTTGACGCGGCTCTGGGGCGATACGTGTGCTTGGTGGGATGCTGTCACATCTGCCGGCACCAGTCTGCAAGCCAGTGGAAGGCCGGTGGAAGCAGGATCAAGATGTGGATCAACGACAGGTGTGGATGCAAGGTGCAAGCCTCTGCATCGTTATCATGGAAGGCTCTCAGGCATAGAGAGAGAGATGTAACGTTTGATGGTGTGCTGAGGCAACTGCCAGAGCGTTAGCTTCGCCGCCAAGTGCAGCCCTATGTATCATGTATACTATGGTAGTAGGGCGGACGATGTACCCACGTCAATGATCAGAACCCTAACCCCAAGTATCCCTGTACCTGCATGCACCCCCGTACTTCCTATGTACATGGACGGATGGACTGCATGTCGTGCATTGGAGGAAGAGGGACCACGAACCAGCCAAGCATCAGCCGCATCTTACGCCCAGCAGCTTTCAAATGTCGCTCCATCCACTCCACCGACGCCGACCACGACGACGTCTCAGCCTTACACTTTATTGTTTCTGCTGGCAACTTGGCTGCGACGGTCACCTGCCATTGACTTTTCCCCTCCTCCGTCAGCCTCTCAGAGCAACAAGTGACGCTGCAATCTACATCCGCTACTCTTTTTGCGCCACACCCCTGTCCTCGTTTTTGTAGAGATTTCACCGTCGCTTTTGTATCCGCACCGCCCTGCGTCTTGCCTGTTCGCTTCTGGTATGACAAGCACCCAGTGTGTGTGAATTGCAATGGCCAAGGCAGAGGGCGACCTGGACCCACTATGGCTGGACCTTGACTGGTACGTGTCATCCTGCGCTTGAGCCTAGCCGCTTGAGCCTGGCCTGACGCATTTGGCGTTTAATGTATGCCATCGTGATATTTCAGACTGACTGCTCCTGGATCACAGGGCCATTGGGCAGATGTTGCTGATGGGTTGGGATGGCACAGAAGTCAGCAGCCTCTCCCTCTGCCGCACCCATCTCTCCATCACTCTGCTGAACTCTGTCTTCAGGTCACTCCCCAGATCCGCTCGTTGATTGAGGAACACCATCTTGGTTCTATCATCCTCACGGCCAAAAATCTGAAGTGTACCTAGACGCCCAGAACCGCTCTCACACCCCTCCGACTCACGCTCAGATCCATGTGCTGACCCGCTCCCCTCTCAAGCCGCCCATCAAACAGCCAAGCTCGTCCAGGAGCTACAGACCATCGCTCACCAGGCAGGCCATCCGTGCCCCCTGCTCATCACTCTCGACCAGGAAAATGGCGGCGTCAACAGCCTGTTTGACGAAGATTACATTTGCCAGTTCCCCAGCTCCATGGGCCTGGCCGCCACAGGAAGCCTCGATATGGCATACAATGTAGCCAAGGCCACAGCCCGAGAGATCTCTGCCGTCGGCGTTAATCTTATCATTGGCCCTGTTCTCGACGTGTTGACTAATGCCCGCTTTCAGCCCATCGGTGTCAGAAGCAGCGGCGACGATCCCCAAGAGGTCTCGCAATATAGCATTGCAGCCATCAAGGGTTACAAGGACGCTGGTATCGCAACCTGTGGGAAGCACTTCCCCACTTATGGCAACCTTGACTTTAGAGGCTCGAGCCTTGATGTTCCCATCATTACTCAAACCCTCGAGGAGTTGAGCCTCAGTGCTCTGGTCCCATACCGGAATGCCATCGCAACTGGCAAACTCGACGCTGTCTTTGTGGGCGGTTGCGGCATTGCCTCCGCCACCATGAACGTGCCGCATGCTTGCCTCTCGGACCAGGTTGTTGATGATTTGTTGAGGCAAGAATTGGGCTTCGACGGCGTAGCCATCTCCGAATGCCTGGAGATGGAAGCACTATATCAAGAGATTGGCGTCAAAGGGGGCACTGTGATGGCTGTCGAAGCAGGTTGCGACCTGGTTCTCCTGTGCAAGGACTATAATGTGAGTGTGTTCCTTCTTGCATGCAAACTGTACAGATTGTTGACTTGTCTGGGCCGGGAAAGATTCAACTTGAAGGCATTGCAGGGCTCAAATTGGGAATCGAGAACGGGAATCTGGGCCGCGATAGGATATTCACCTCGCTGAGGAGGATCCTCCGTCTCAAGTCAAACTGCACTTCCTGGGCCCAAGCCCTCCAACCCCCTGGTCTCTCTCTATTATCTCAGCTTCACCCTTCACACCTCAATCTGTCAAGGCAGGCTTATGAGAGCTCCATTACTGTCATGCGTGACAATGATTGGCTGCTCCCTCTCTCACAATCCATGGAGCAGGAGGAAGAGCTGCTGCTCTTGACGCCATTGGTCAAACCATTGCCAGCCTCAAGTGCAACCAAGGCCATCGAAGCCAAGAACTCCAAGAAGAACAATTTAAGTGAGCACGACAAATGGAACCACCGAGGTAGGAGCGCCATCATGAGTGGTGAGGGAGTGTTCAGAGACTTTGGGCGATCATTAGCTCGTGCAAGGAACGGCAAACTGCTTCACACATCTTACACGGCAAATGGCGTGAGGCCAGTCCATGAGAACCTCATCCACAGGGCGTCAGGTATTATCATCGTTACGGCGGATGCCAATCGCAACCTATACCAGTCCGGTTTCACAAAGCATGTGTCTATGATGTGCTCAATGCTCCGTGCTAGTGGCCAGAAGAAATCTCTTGTTGTTGTTGCCGTCAGCTCACCCTACGACTTTGCTATGGATCGCTCAATCGGCACGTATATATGTACATTTGATTTTACCGAGACCGCAATGCAGGTACGTGGGTCTTGGTGTAAAAGGATGCTGAGCCACTTTCCAAAGAGCCTTGACAACCATGTAGCTGACGAACGTGCTATATAGGCATTAATACGGGCTTTGTTTGGAGAGTTTGCACCAAAAGGCACTCTACCAGGTACCCTGAGGAAGAGCAAAAAGGTGATCAAGTCGAGACAACAATGGCTTGTAGAGAATTATGAGAGTGAAAGGGACAGAAATGGCCTGAACGATCTGATTCGAGCTGTTGCCAAGGCGAGCGCGCCGAGCCTCGCCTTTTTGAGCACGACTTCTGCCGGCTCCTTTGAGATTCACAGTGATAACATCAAACAAGCACATTTTGTCGTCAGGAACAGCAGCACAAAAGCACTCTACGGATACTGTGCTACATACTACGTCAAGCATACTGGCATTGTTGGTGCGCTGTTTGTTGAACCAACCAAAAGAAATGTCTCAATTGGCCGCTCGCTGCACCGTCGAGCCTTGAGGCATCTTCTTCAACAGGCCGGCATACAAAAGATCCAGCTTGGTACAGCATATCCCTCTGTCTTCCCAGGTGTACCTGTCGATGAAGGCGGAGCCCTCAAATCCTGGTTCGCCAGCAGTGGTTGGGATACGCAATTTCCACGAACATTGACGACGATGATGATCAAAGACATAAGCAGTTGGACCGCACCCGACGGCCTGACACAGAGCATAACACGTGCAGGCATCAATTTTGACCTGATCCACGGCCTGGACAATGCTGAGAGTGTCCTGAACCACGTGAACTCGCTGTGCCACGAAGAGGTTGCCGAATTGTACACCTTTGCACTTCATGAAACCAAGACGTGCGGAGTGGTTAGGGCCAAAAATGCGGCAGGAAATATTGTCGGGAGCGTCATCATCTGTTCCCCGGGCAGTCCTTTTCGGCTCAAGGTACCCTGTCTGCAAGGGGCATCCGAAAGAGAACTCGTTGGGGGCATCGTCGCACCACTTGTCGAGCCCAGCGCGCAAGCTACGTTGGTCCTCCAAGGTCTAGCATATATGGGTGTCAGACAGAACAAAGCCCACAAGGCATCTCGGAGCGTGCTGAGCTGGGTTTCGGACGATTCGGATGAGGCTCTGTTGGGTATGGGTTTCCAGGTTCTCCAGTCATTTGAGGAGATAACAAACTCACCGGACAATGTAAGTGCACTGAAAACTACTGGATACAATACAGGCTACCACTTACAATGGGTGCTTTCCACCGGCTCTGGTCCCGGACAGACAAGACGCAACGAGCTAACTTATCTTGACAGTGGACCGAGCTGTCATGACGGTTTCTTGTTTTCTTGAGACTTTCGCAAACTCCAAGCCCCACCATAGCTCACCATTTGTCCGCCATGCGTCAACATGGCTTACGTTGATTAAGCTGAAGTAGATTGAGCAATTCAAAGCTCATGGCATGATCACCCCGTTTCGCTACGGGCCATTGGTTCTGGACAAAGTAACAGAAACCTAAGAAAGCTAGGAGCGAAATAGCGGCAAGCGTGGATAAGCGCTTCAGTATGTTGTGGGCCGTGTGGTGCCGGGTGAAAGAGGACCGACGCGAATCTACTGCGCGGCAGGAAAAATCCCAAGACATCAAGCTTCCATTGCAGGTCTTTGTATTGCTGGCACGTGGCTTATCTTTCTGGAAAGACTTACTAGACAAGGGAAAGGCGGCTGATTATCTCGGCAACCTCTTAGCATGCCCTGGACTATAAATGATTGAAGGTGCATTTACATGTAGTATGTGGAACACCAGGCTTCAAGTGAGCCGCAGATCCACTCCAATCCACACTCCACTTGCTGGCAATCGTCCCAAGAGCCGGTACTTGGCACGCACCGTAGCCACCAATCACGCTAGCACATCGAAGTAACGACTACTATGTACTATGTACACAGATACCCACATTGAAGGCACATTTTGAGTTGATAAGGCAGTACTTAAGTACTAGGGTAAGGGTAGACCTGTGGCTGACATTCCCCCGCATGTGCGCTTGGGGTCAGGGCTCCCAGCCCGCTACCACTATCAACAAGGGAAGGCAGGATGGTAGAGCACTTGCGCCAGAACTGCTGGAGAGCGTAGCGTGGCTCAACCCTAGTAACCAGCCCGCCCGCCCGCCCGCCCGCCAGCCTCATCGCTACAGTCTAGCACCAGGAACCGGGGCCACACGGGCGTGCTATGCAAATAGGGCCCGGCTGAGTGGGCTTAGCAGGCCTGACCTGCATTTCCCCCCGTTCTGATCACGAACCACTGCATTGGGCTGTCAGCGCCGCGCAATCCTCCGCAACGCACACACCTCGCTCCGGCACTTTTGACTCCCACAGACCGTCTGCCGCATGCACTTTGATCTACCGCGCCCCGAGTCGCATGGCGACAAGCCGAGCATGCCATGGCAACCTATAACTCTAGTCACGGCACCGGGTCCGGGCTTCCAAGCGGCGCCGGGCCTTCTTCGCACGGCTTGCCCCTGGGCCACACCATGCCCAGCAGCGGAGTGGCCATGGACGTCTTTGAGCAAGACATGAACTTTGATGACTCGCTCCTGTAAGTCAAGGTGGGAACGCGCTTCATGTCCAGTACCATGGCCCTGCCGTCCCTTGTTTCTTGTCTCCCTTGTTCTCCCCTGCACTTTCTACGCGCTAGAAAGTGCATCGTGGTGCCGCGGCCTTGAAGGCGGTGGGCTAACTCGTGCCTTGTCGCTTGTGTCCTCCACTTGTAGCGATAGCGTACATGGGCTCGCGCCGCTGCCCTTCAACCACTCCTACGACTTCGACAGCTTCAATACCTTTGAAGATCCCTTTGCGTACTCGGCCCGTCCCACCTTCGACGCGCCCGCCGACAATGAACCCTTCAACGAAGAGTCCCCGGCCCAGGAGCTCGACAACAAATTGCTAGGCTTCTCGGCGCCGCTTTACAAGGCCCAGGTCTTGGATGGTGCCGGTGCTTTTGCAGAGACGAGCCTGTCAGCCGAGTTGCTGGGCATGTTCTTTGTCGCTGAGGATGTCTTTGGAGGCGACAACACCGGGCGACCTTTGGAGCTGACGTGTTACCGGAGAAACCTGTGGCAATGTTCGGGCCAAATCACTTTGCCGCGGCACGTAAGCCATATTTTGGACGACCAAGGCCAACAGATTCCCATTTTTGAGCTCGCAGCATCCATTTCGGCTATAGAGTCTATCGAGGGCAAACCGACTGAAATCATTACCATACCGTGGAAGTCGTCCAATGGCGAGGATGCCAATAATAGCACTGCGACTAGGACGCCGTCAGCACCAGCCAATATCTTGCTTGACCTGACAACGGGCCAGGAAATGGACCACAACCGCATCTCGTTGACCGTCATGTGGAAACGACTCCAATTTAAGCATGCGACTGCGAACAATGGCCGACGCAAGGGCCTTCAACAGCACTATGTTGTCCAAATCAGCCTCCTGGGCAAGCTTAAGAATGGCCAATTTGCAACAATTGCTGAAATACAATCTGGCCCTGTCATTGTACGCGGCCGCAGTCCTAGGAATTTCGATAGCCGCAAGGACGTGCCATTGTCAGCTGACAAAAAGGCCGCACCGGCGAACGAGCGGCGAGGATTGAGTGCTTCGTCCGCCGCCGAGATGGCGACTAGTACCACACCCGCAACGACACCTGGGCTTAAGACGGAGAAAGCGTTAGGTGCGAATCCGAGCACAAAACCGTCGCTGCAGAAACACCACCATTCGTCCAATGGTAGCATACAGGTATGTTCCGATGGTTCGAAGGAGATGCTCCGAGACTGTACCTTGCTATCTAAGCACATGCGTTGTCTTTGGGGCAGCCACTACACGACTCTGCGAGTTACATTTTGCATAAAGCAAATGTTAATGAACAATAAATAGTCACTGAACGATTGGGCATCGACTTCCACCTACGAGCAACAGAGCCCCCACCCAGCCAAGAAAATCGCCATGACGCTGTCACCATCCACGAGTCGGCCTCCTGTGCCAGCATGGTCGCTGGATGGGTCCCTGGGCATATCCACCAAACACCTACAACAACATGGCAGCAGCAACAATACCAGTAACAATAACGGTCCCAAGAGCCAACCTGGCCCTACCACACCACGACACAACTCGTTCCCGCAGCGTGGAGCCGCGCCGCTACCATCAAGCGTGCCCATCAATCTTTCGCTTTCTGAGGACGAGCGCAGTCCCAACCGCTCTAACTCTGATTGTACCTCTCCGCGGTTTTCGAAAACAATGATTGCAAGCCAGACACAAGCCCAAGTGACCGAAGATGATGAAGAAGAGCTCTATGAATACTTTCCTCTTAGCCTTGACGATTGGTATGTTAGCCGTGGCATTCCACCTTACTGTGCTGGATATTCGAAGAATATCAAGAAGAGTGAAGCTGACATGGAACTCCAGGATGCCACCTGTCGACGCCATATATCGGCCCCATGTTGTACATCATACGATCGTGCCCCCAGACCTCAAAGCGCAACAGGTTCACAGCAGAACAAAGCGATATTTTTCATCTGACTAACTATTGAGGCACTTTCGTGGTTGTCCTTTGCCCTTTTTGTTCGATAGTTTTACAGGCGTGATGGGATACCCTTTCTATGTCAGCGATCGATTTCCATGTATCCTATGTACACAAGTGACTTGTTCATTTGTCTGGGTCAGTATCTAACGGGTAAAAGGAGGACTATTTCGGTAGCAGCGTTCTATGTGTTGGCATCATTTACCTGTTATTTGAGGGTAACATTGAAGGGTCTGAATGCGATATATACCCATTCACTTTTCATTTCCGAGTGTGCAAAGCGTTGTCCCACATTTGAGTTAGATTTATGTTCATGATTAAGTTTTTTTGCTATAACTGTACTATGCATTGATTTGATTAGGATGGCGTAGCCGAATGTATCATGTCGTCATGAATGTCGGTGGCTATATATTTTTAAAACCACAGAAATGTTTTGATATTCTTATCAGTCGAAACACTGGTTTAGCCTATTTTCTTTTTCGTGCTCCCGCTCTTGTATGTCGTATCCAATCCGTATACGCGGTTTAAGCCCTTTTCACTTTTCGTCAACGACTGATCAAGTCGCAAGCACAGCTGCTAATTAGCCTTGCCTTCCTTCAGACAAGCCAATGCGACCGCCGCACCAAGCAAAGAGCTTTCTTTAGCACTAACGAGGCTCATGGCGCCGGCCTGCCCGCCGGCCGAGCAAATGAGTTGGTCAAGATAGCCCCGTAGATTCTGCAAGTAGCCAGGGTAGCATTCAATGACGGAACCGTTAAAGGCAACGGCGTGGCTGTCAAGAGTGGATTCCAGGGCGGCAGTGTCGCTTTTGCGTCCAAAAGCCGCCTCGGCTTCGTTCTTGAACTGCCAGAGGGCAAACAGACTGGCGGCTACAATGGCGCTGGAGCGGCGGGAAATGGAGGAGGCGAGGCGTTGAATAAAGAGGATGTCTTGGTGCTGGATTTCTGGTGAGGAGGGGGCCGGTGGGTGGCGGGCCTTGAATAGTGCGAGGGAGGCTTCTGGTGATTCACTGTTCTCGGAGGGCCAAGGGTTAATTTTGTTCGAATATATACCTTATACGTACGCTCGAAATTTTGAGAGTAACGCAAAAAGAAAAGGAAACAAAAGGCTGAGAAGGCTGCTACATACCCTGCTATAAAGGAAATGGTTTCTGTGTCCAAAGAATATGGAACACACAAGGACGGCGGTACAACGCCACCCAGCACGCCTGTCGTAACAACTGCCTCGACCAGCGTCAACCTGCACATTTCACCAAGGTAGCAGCCGCTCACCAAATGCTCGAGCGGCTGGAAGTCTGGCTTTGGGTGTGCGTCGTTGAGGGCTTTGTCCCAGCGTGTGACGGGCAGAATACCCTTGCCAAACATACCCAGCTCAGTATTGACAATGACATGGCTAGCCTTTTCAAACCAGCTCGTGGGCCGGTCGCCGAATTTGGCGCGACCAATCGTCGGCACGGGAAGGTGGACGGCAATGTTGACGCCGGTGCCGAGAATGAGGCTGAAGCGGGTGGAGGCGTCTAGATAGGCCTCGGACAGCAGTGCGGCGGTCGAGTCATTAACAATGGCAGCCAGCTCGACGTCGAGGCCGCGGGCGTGACAGGCGGTCTTGATAATAGCGCCGAGGTCCTGGCCCAGGAGTGTGTTGCACGCTCGAAAGCCCTTACCCATGCTTTGCAGTTTGCCGCCGTTCAACGAGGTTTGTCTGATTGCAGGGGGAAGAACAGAGAGAATAAGGAATCAGTCTTGAGAACACAGGCAATGATACTAAGATGGCAGACATTAATTAGCCTTGACTGGCCTGGGAACAACTCACTCGAGGGGAAAACTCCACGCCAGACCCATGGACAGCGGACCTGTGCTCACGGCCACATTGTCGTTCGGGTCCGAAGCAGCGCACACCGTGCTCACAATCTTCTCAGCCACCCAGTCAAAGAAGGCAACCCCTTCGAGATCCTTGACAGCGCGGTCAATCTTGAACGAGTCCTGGCGCACAATGCGACTCGCACTGCCCTGAGCATCGTGGCCTCTGAGCTCGACGACGGCAACGCGCAAGGTCGATCCGCCCACGTCGAGGGCCAGGTACCGTCCATGCTCAGAGCGGCTGGGCAGCTGGTGGTTGTAAGAGGGCAACATACATGCCGGGTTTGAAAGCAGGCCGTCGCGGAACTGGGTTTTGAGATGCTCTGCGAATTGCCTCAATGCGGCTCCCTCGACGGGCCTCAAGAAAAGGTCGTCGAACTCGTCGAGAAAGTCATCCTTGGCTCGCGCGTTTATTGAAGCCTGCGGTGCGCCGTTGTCCAGCTTCGAGTCGGAGTGGGGTTTAGAACCTTTGCTTAGCTCGCTTGCGCCAGTGAAGAGAGCCAGCAGGGCGGCTATCAAGGACTTGCCCTGCAACAAGGACTTGATGGCAGCAAGCAGGATCTGGCGGAGGGTGGGCATTGCAGAAACGAGCGGCTGCGCCCACCAAACAAACAACCAGTTGGCAACAGGTGAGCCGAAAGGTTGAGTGGATAAGATGTGAAGATGGACGAGCCGAGTTTGAACAGGTTACATGAAGCAAACACAGTCTTCACACAAATGTCAAGAGCGGCTACAAGTACAGATATTGTGTGCTGCGTCAACAAGCCGACCGATTCACCAAGCCCTCGAACAGCGAGTGAAGACGACTGGTGGTTGAAGAGAATGACGGGCTTCCTGGATCTATAAGAAGAGAGATTGTTTGATTCTTGTTGTTACTGTTGCTGTTGCTGTTGATGATGAAGAGGAGGATGGTCGATCTTTGAAGGGCGACGTTACCCAGTGTGACACAGATCCAAGAAGGATGTAGCCCTCGTATTGGGGAGGAGGGGGTGACGGGAACCAAACAACAAAAAGAAAGGATATAAAACCCAGAGAACAGAAAGAAGGCCAGGAAATGACAAGCAAAGAACGACTTGGTCCCCTTTTCAGTAGGTGAAGGATCACAGCAGATGGATTGGTGGGGTAACGGCACCAGAACGGATGCAGGTGGCCTCTAGAAAGAAACAAGGGACAGAAAATACGAATGGAGGAGGAGGAGGAGGGTGAAGAAGACGGGTAATGCTACAGTGCCTCCAAAGACGACATGGAACCGGCAATGGCGAGAGAGATGCAGCAGCGGTGGCAGTCCACAGCTGAGTGGCACCAGCAGGCAACTAACTCACTGCCTATTCTTGGGTAAAAATAGAAAAGGAACCAGGAAAAAAGAAAGAGAGAAAAAAAAAAAGGGGGGGGGGGTGTGGAAAAAATAAAATAAAATAAAGAGAGAGGGCACAGATCGCATGGTGTGGAATGGATGGCATGAATTGACAGCCCCAATACCAATGAGCCCGCTCCTATTCATCAATCGAGAGGATACATAATAGTAAGGACGGGCCGAGAGCAGTCTGCCATGTCTGTTGATCAAGCGTGTTGGATCAGCAAAGGCGAAAAGCTCAGTGGGTGAGAGAACAGAGAAGAGCCTCCCCCATAGTACAGCCGCCGCCCAGAAAGGGGAGGCCGAGGACGAGATGGCAGCAGTAAAACGACCAGAGAGAGAGAGAGAACAATACTATGGACATAGTAGAGCCAAGATACTATGTACTGTAACGTAACGTTGCGCCTTTGTGGCGGGTGTACATAGGAAATGGGCCTTTGCCCACAGCCTGACAAGTAGACGGGAGGATCATCCATCTTCTCACGCTGTCTGTCCACACGGCACCCTCCACTGCCCGAACCCAGTCCTCGAATGCAGCCAGGGACAGGACCAGAGACAGTAGGCTGTAGAGGGCAAAAAAGAACAATAAAAAAGAAGAAGGCAAAGCGGACAATATGGTTTGTCTACCGGCATAAAGCGAATGCAACCTCAACACGCGGTAGGCCAGAGGAAAAAGGCAAGCCCAGCTCGCTCACTACTATGTAGAGCCTGACTACAAGTAATTACGTACCTAGGTAATCTGCTACTATGTAAAAAATTGAAGATACTTGGCATGTACTATGTACGTAGCCTAGCCCGTTAGTGGCCGCTACCTGCTATCCGTCCTGCCAGCCCACCTATCGCTACCCACTCCAACCACTAAATCGACGTTGCATAGCCTAACCCGCCATGGACGTAGCACTGCGAATGACCTGCCATTCATTGATTTGTTGCTCGCGTACTGTTGCAGCCCGCCACAGTTCACACGGTGCAGCCACTTTTGTGTACTTTGTACATGGTAAATCATCACCATCCACCTCACCACCACCACCACCACTACACTACCACTGCGGACTGCTCCCTAGTAAACGTTCCATCATATGGGTCTCTTGCCACACACTTCCTGTGCCCGTAAAGCTTGCACTCCACTGCCCTTGCATTCATTCACATTGGTTCCCATTACTCGGCGTTTCACTCTCGGCCATGGCTGGCGACGCGTCCACGTTGCCGACAGCATGATATGCTTCCATGGCGCGGAGAGCCCATCTCTGAAGCAAGGCAGGTTGCCAGGTTGATGTCATTCCTGTCTCCGATCGGGCCCCGGTCTTGTACTCTGTTGCCATATCATGCTGTCTTGTCCTGGTTGCTACAGTCTCCGCCGAGTCCTTTTTCTCCCTCTTGCAACTCTTTTGCTCCTTGGCCTTTGACAGAAACAGCATCCCTCTCGCCAGTAGTCGTTGCTCCATCTACTACACATTCCTTATCCCTCAAATCACACCCTGCTACACCCCCACTCAGGATGAGGCTGATCATCCGTGACAAGCCCGAGGAGGCCAGCTCCTACGTTGCCAACTACATTGTCGAGAGAATCAAGCACTTCAACCCTTCCCCTTCCCATCCATTTGTCCTTGGTCTCCCTACCGGCTCCAGCCCTCTGGGTGTGTACAAGATTCTTGTTGAAAAGTACAAGGCTGGCGAGGTCAGTGCGAACCAGTCCTGGAGAGTTGGTCCTTGTGATCCATTGATCCTAAGCAAACGCAGATATCCTTTCAATATGTAGTTACTTTCAACATGGTGAGTCAACTCTTCGTATCGATCAAGAAAAGGGAGGAAACCGGGCTCTAGACTGACTCCATATTGCAGGACGAATACATTGGGATCCCACGGGACCACCCAGAAAGCTACCACAGTTTCATGTGGAAACACTTCTTCCAGCACGTCGACATCCACCCCAGCAACGTCAACATTCTCAACGGCAACGCCCCCAATCTCGAGGCCGAGTGTGTCGAGTACGAGGCCAAGATCAAGCGTGTTGGCGGCATCGACCTCTTCCTCGCCGGCATTGGCGAAGATGGCCACATTGCCTTCAACGAGCCCGGCTCCAGCCTTGCCTCGCGCACCCGCGTCAAGACACTCGCCTACGACACCATCCTAGCTAACTCGCGCTTCTTTGGCAACGACCTTGAGCAAGTCCCCAAGATGGCGCTCACTGTCGGTGTCCAGACCGTCCTCGAGGCTCGGGAGGTTGTGGCCATCATTCTCGGTGCCCGCAAAGCCCTCGCTCTGCAGCGCTGCATTGAGCAGGGCGTCAACCACATGTGGACTCTTTCGAGCCTGCAACTGCACCCTCACCCCATGATTGTGTGTGACGATGACGCCACTCTTGAATTACAAGTCAAGACTGTCAAGGTAAGTTTTCACTCATTTTTTCCTTTTTCCTTTTTTTTTTCTCCCCCCAAAAAGGAGGCCTTGTACACCCTCTCTCTTTTCCCCCGCTACATAGTCCCTGACTCTTTCTACAGTACTTCAAATCCATAGAAACCGTAGCGCTCTCCCAAGGCTTTGAGCAAATCCTCCCCTCGAGCATCCGCACAGGGCCCAACATCAAAAACACCAAACCCAACACCGCACGCCCCGTGCCCACAACCGTCGTCATTGACGAAATCTCCCCGCCACACTCGCCCACGTCGGACGCGCAGCACTCACCTACCATCTTGGCGCCCCAGCCCACCACGTCACGCTTCCTGCGCGCCACTTCTCCAGCCAACGAGTACCCCGTGCGCTCCGTCTCGCCCGACATGGAGCTCATCAACGATCGCATGGCGGATCGCATGCCGGAACCTGGGTTTGCTGCTCTGCGTCTTACACCGAACCCTGAGGCCCAGGCAACGAGGCAGGTCGGTGTGCACTGAGCGGGGTGTTGAACAGGGCCGGTGATGAATGTTGATGGGTCATTATGTTCTCAACCCTCTCCAACTCTCTTCTCCGCTGTTCCGGTCGGCTTTTTGAGATACTGCGAAACAATAGCAAGGGACGAGAAGGCGGAAACACGAAGGAGTGTAGGAGAGGGTTACTATCTTTCCAAAGTACTTGTTGGTTTCACTTCATGGAACAGGCGTTTGGGAAATCAGTCTTTGCTATTTTGGAACGCATGACACCTCATTTTGGTACTTGTTGGGCTATACCATTTTCTCAATAAATTGGACACAATCGCTATGTAGAAGGCTTTGCAGACAAGAAAGAATTTCAAATGGGAAAATGATAGTACAATATATGAATGACAATAGCATCGTGAAGGTAAATCAGAGTGTTGAGGCTCTTGGTTGGTGAGTCTTGAAGATTTATATTTATAGTAGTAGGTGGGCGATGACGCGACACAAACACACTAATAATGGTTATTCCCTCAGTAGTGAGCAGAGCTTGAGCGTGGCATCTGGCCTTTCAGATCTCTTTATAAAAGACACCTATACTCAGGTGGCATCCCTAATTAGTTGTTGGTCTCTGCGATATCTGCATTCCACATTTTCATGACTGACATAACGGCACCCCATAACCCCCAATACTCCCATCCTTCTCATCCGTCTCATCAGCATCACGTACATATCACTATCATACACAGAGCGCACAAATGGCTCTAATACCCTCTTCCGACCATAAGAATCCATTCAGCAGCGGGACATGTCATCACACCTCCTCCTCACCTACCCCTGGAGGCCGAGCAGCAAAAGACTCGGCCGCCATCTGCTCCACCATTCCGCGCTTCTTCTCCAAAGCCTCAATCTGCGCATAAAACGCAGCATCTACACCCTCTTCATCTTCTTGATCTCCATCCTCCTCCTCTCCCTCCTCCTCATCTTGACTTTGATTAGCCATGACTTGCTCGCGCTTTTGCTCCAAGGCCTCAATCTGCGCGTAAAACGTAGCATAGGCACCATCTCGGTCTTCTTGGTCATCCTCCTCATCCTCGTCTCCTTGTCCCATGGCAGCCATGGCCTGCTCGCGCTTCTTTTCAAGGGCTTCAATCTGCGCGTAAAACGCAGCATCCAATTCGGAAACTTCACTTGTTTCGCCTTCGTGCTTGTCCTCCTCTTTGTCCGTTTTGGGTACCGGAGATTGGATTCGAGACGCCATCGTGTTTCGAGACATCGAAGAAACGGGAGCAAAGCTATCCCTGCTGACACTCCTATTCTGCGAAGCAGAACCTTCGAACCTTGACGCCATGGCCGAAATACGCGCCCCCTTTCTGCCTCGCTGAGCGGTCTGTGAGGCTGGGAAGGATGGGCGGGGTAGCACTTCAGCAACAGCTGGAACAGGTACAACTGCTCGTGGAGCCATGCTCCTCGGCTCAGGGGCGGGTTTGGGCTCCAAAACAGTAGCTGTGCTCTTTGGCAAGGCTGAAATCGGGGTCATGCCTGTGATTGTCGACTTCTTGGGTGGCTCACCGACCATGCGTACAATTTTGCTCGCCAGTGTCATGGCTGGGTGCGCCATTACGCCGGCGCCGGAGCCGAAGAAGACGGGGTGGACGGCAGCAACATTGTGCGTGTAGCCAGTGGCAGCAGGGTGTATGACGGATGCACTCGAAGCCAGGGAAGTCCCGGCAAAGACGGGGTGTCGTCTCGAGACATCAAAGGCTGGGCAGTAGCTCTTGGTAGCAGCGTCCCAGTCAGCAGCATTAGCCTCGATGGGTGCTTCACGAGGAGCTGCTGAGTGTTGAACAGGATAGCTAGCGGTCATGGCTTTTGCCAAGGCAGTGTTCCAGTCTACAGCACTGGCTTCGATCGGCGCCTTGCGGGCTGCTGAGCGCTGAGCAGAACTGGCAGGGTAGCTTGCAGAAATGGCATTGTGTAGAGCTTCTTGCCACTGTTCGAGGGCCACCCTCGCCGGCCTTTGCAGGCTTGCAGACGAAGTCTGTTCCCGAATTGGTTCTTCTTGAGTGACGGCAGCTTGGATGATTTCCTGAACTTCGCCTTCGTTAGAAGAGCTAGCCTCTGGTGGTACTTCTCGGGCCTTGCTCAGAACGCCCAAGATCCAGTTCGGCTCGGCGTCGCTCATGGCTTGGGCAGTCCAGAGTGTGGTAGACGACAAGGCCTCCAATGGTCTTCTCCCAGTCGAGTGCGACTTGCGGCTCATTTCCGTGGCGATAGGAATGAGGTTTGTACACCTGAACTGAGTCCTGCCTGTGTGGAGACTGAACAGTCCAGAGTCGACTTCCTTGGGCACTTTGGGTGCGGACCACAACAGTTGTTCTGCACGAGTGTTGCTGGTGCTGCTGGTGCTTCTGTTAATCTTGCTCTCACTGCTGTCCTTAATCACGAGCCAGTTGCGCTCTGTCTCAGCCCCTGCACTTGGTATCCACAGTGACGAAGAGCTCAAAGACTCCAAAGTCGTCCACTCAATTGATCGAGGCTTTCGTGCAATTTCAATGGCGGCAGGTGGCTGGGCCGTAGTTCTAAATTCGCTTCGACCAGACTGGGCCGTAAACAACCCAGTTGCGGCTGACAGCTTGGGCATTGAGGGGGCAGACCAAAGAAGTTGCTTCTGACTATTGCTCTTGAGGCGCAACCAGTTAGTGGTTGTCTGAGGCACAGAGGTTGCCATCCACAAATGTGTAGAGGCAATCCCAGCCAAAGATGTCACAGCCGACAACCGAGGTCTCCGTGGCATGAGGAGAGCAGCGGGAGCTTGAGTTGTGGTTCGGAATTCGGTGCGACCAGACTGGGGCGCAAACATGCCAGTCGTGGTGGACTGTTTGGGGATCAATGGAGGAGACCAAAGGAGATGCCTCATGTTTGCGCTCTTGCGGACCAACCAATTTATTCTCGTTTTGGGTGCAACGGCCGCCATCCACAAACTTGTAGAGGTGATTCCAGCCAAAGATACCACAGCCGCCGAACGAGGCTTTCGGCTCATTAAGAGAGCAGCGGGAGCAGCGGTCGTGGTCCTAAACTCTGTTCGGCCAGAGTGAGGATCAAAAAGCCCCGTCATCAACAAGTCTGTTGTTGTGACTGGCGGCGCCGACCAGAGTAATAATGGAATCTGGCTCTGGACGATCATGGGAACCTTTGCGCTGGAGGGTGCAACTTCCTCCTTTGACAAAAGCCTGTCCTTCCACAACTTGGAGGGCGACAGAGGCTGCGCTCGTGCTTCTACTTCCCAGAGGTTGAAGCTTTCAACAGAAGACACTTCGGATTGCCTGGGCTTCGCACGAATCGAAGACTTGTCGACTTCATGACCTTCCCAGTCCTGCGGCTGAGGTAGGCCTAGGTTGTGATGATCATGCTTGGGCTTCTCCTCAAATTCCCAAAGCGTAGACGGACCCACGTGAGCCTCGGACGAGACGTCGTGAGGTGTGGCCCATCCCGAATGTTGAGAAGCTGAGGGTGAAGTAGGCGATATGTCAAAATAGCTGAATTCAGACTGCTTGTTGGCTGACCATAATGTGGCATCAGACATGTCTAATCTTAGCGGCTTGTTTGTCCACAAGCTGTCACTGGCAAGCATAGCTGATTGCGTAGACAAACGAGGCCTGGCACGGATGGTTTCGGTGGTCTCATTGTAGGCCTGCCAATTCTCGGGTTGTGGCAGACCCTTTCCGCTGTCTCTGCGTTGTAGATCAAGTGTCGTGTCCCACAACATGCTTGGTATGGTACGGGGCACCGGCATCTCTTGGAGCTCATCGTCTCCTTCTTCGATCCCTACAATGATAGTCTGACGGTCAGAGTTCTGCTGCTCCTCCTCGTTCGACTCCTCGTAGTAGTCGTAGAACAAGTCGCTACCGGTGGAGTCACGTGGTGCGCCAAAGAAGCTGTTAGTCGACGGCACATTGTCGGTCTGCAAAAGAGTAGCAATTTTGACCAGCGTTGAGTCGTCAAAATCGTCGCCACTTTCGGAGCCCATGGAGCTGGAGTCATCGAAAAGCTCATCTCCTTCTTCGTCTTCATCGTCATCATCGAAAAAGGACGAGTTTTGAGATTCTTGGCTTTGTTGAGGCATTGCGTTCGGAGTTCTCGAAACCAGTGTGGCTCCGCTCGACATTGTGCCGGCTATTGGCGCGGCCCTCGTCCTTTGCGAGACAAATGGTGCATCGGACTTTTCGCCCCAAGGAAACTGGAAAATACCAAGTGTATCGCGCTTGTTAGGCAGTGGCTGAGGGTCCTCAATGATATCTGCAAGGCCAGTGAACCGCTTGCTGCGGCGAGGCGGACGCTGTGTCAAAGGACGGGAGCTTGGGGCTGCCCGTGAGGCTTCAATGCTAGGTTTGTAGAAAGACGGGGCGTCTGTTTGTGGTACCGGGGTATCCACAAGCCTCGTTCCCATGTTCTTGGATACGGAGGAACCCCACAAGGCAAAGTCCTCTCTTTCATTCGAAACCGGCTTTTGCCAAAGCTGTGAGCTGTGGATCAGTAGATCAGAGGTCTCCTTCCTTTGCGCAGGGCGGACCGAGAGGCCAGGTAGAATGGGCTCAATCATGGGAACGCGGAAAGGCTTTTCGGGCCGTACCCACATGAAGCCTTCAAGGATCTCTGGGGCCTGGGGTGCTGTCCACAATCCTGGGAGAGCAGAATCCGTTTCGGGTTGGCTTTCCAGCGTTGTTGAGAATCTGTCGCTGCGTGACGTGCCGAGCTCGGGTTCATACGGGGTCTCAATTGGTGGTGGGCTACCTAATTGAGACGAGAAACGCAAGAAATTCACACTCTGCCTGTGGCTAGGGCCTTGCGCACTCTGCAGGAACTCTTGCTCGGCTTCAGCCAACCTCTTCTGCCAGATGGTGGCCCGGCTGCCCGGTGGAATACCGTCCATAGAATTGACAGAGGACCGCTGGGATAGGATGCTCATTAAGCGTGACCGGCGCGAGTCTCTCCAATTGAGGCTCATGTTTGATCGAGTCGATGAGTTTCTCGACACGTTTTGTTGGCGCGCTGGTCCGTTCGCCAAGGAAGTGCGGCGCGACTCTAGGGCAGGCGACATCGCCAGGGTAGACAGCGAGTCACGAGAGATGTCATTTTGCATGCCGCGCCAGCGTGTCTCCTGCATGCCCATCTCCGCCTCCAAATCGTTTAGCAGTGCTTGACGGCCGGGACTTTGAACAGCCGCTTGATCTACCACCTCATACTTTTTGAGCTGAGCCTCGATCTTTCTCAAGGCTTCACCCGGAGAGGGTAGTGGGGTGGGCTCGGCGGCTTTGAGCATCGCTACCTGCTTGGCTGGTGTTGGTCTTTTACTGAGCGTCAACGGCTGAGGAGGAGGACCCCTTCTTGAGCCTCGTTTCTCCGAAAGCATCGAGAAACTAAGCGTCTCATCGCCTATGCGACGATGCCAGGAGCGCCCATCATCCCGAGGGGGCATGAGGAAATCATTTTGGCTGGATTGGGCGTCCCAAACAACGCTCGAATCCAGCATGATGGTCATTTCCTCGCTGTTCGTCAAAGCGGATGCTGCTCGGTTGTCTGAGGGCCTGTTCGTATTGACGACTTCGATCGCGCGGGCTTGTTGAACAGTCACTCCCATTTGTTGGATGGGCAGAGAATAGTAGACATTGGCCAGTCCCTCATCGTCCGAACTCGTAGTTGTTGATGCTGACTTGACCTCTGAAAAGACTGGTAACAACGGTGACGAAGCTCGTTTGGCATTGTGGATCATGCCCATATTCCCATAGCTTTCTGGACTGTTGGCACCGCCACCAGGCTCACCCATGAGTTCTTGGTACGTGTTGAGAGAAACGCCTCTTTGGGAGTTCTGATCCTGTTCGCCATAGATACTGCGGATCTGAGCGATGGCCGTATTCCTTTTTGACCCTTCGAGCCTCGTGGCACGAGCTTCCGAATCTGCCAAAGTGGGCGAATCGTCGATGAAGGACCTCTCCATGATGGGAAGCGATGATCTGCGCTTATATTGCCTTTCTGATGCTTCGTTGTCCATGGACACCAGGAATTTGACTTTTTCGTCAAATGTCATGCTCTTGGTGTCATTGGGAAGAGGCCGGTAGCCCTTGGCTGTTTGGGGCGGAGGAGGTAGTGGTGGGAGTTCCGTCGGACTGCCTGGTTCAAATGGCAGCAGTGATTTCCTATTCAGCAAGCTCCCTACCGACCTGGTCCTCCTATGCGGGTAGAAGCTGCCGTCCTCTTCGCGCTGCTTACGGGGGATGGGTCTCGGGCGGTTCACAACAGAAACGGCAGAGTTTGGCGGTTTTGCGTAGTAGGGAGCAGTCGAATATGTTATGGGATTGGCACCGTTGAGTGGCGCAGGCATCATGGCCTGCATGCCTCGCTCCTTGGCGGTGTCCATGACGCTGGCAACGAGTTCTGGGTCATCATAGACGATGTTGTTGACAAACATGACAGTCTCTTGTCGTAGTGACGCTGGATCCTCGGGTCGTCTTCGGAGTGACCTCGATCTAGGCGTCTTGGGAAGACCAGCCGTAGCACGTTGTTGAACTGGGGTTTTGGGAGCCAAGGTCGTTGACGATGCAGTAGAGGAATCTGTCGGGCTTTGGTTTGGCGACCGTCGTCGGAGGTCGTCGCTCGCGGGTGACACCCAGGCGCCCGTAGTGGCAGCAGATGCATTGTCGTCTTGCTGCTGAAGGACGGCCTCCTTGCGGACCACTGTTGGTACTCTGGTAAGGTTATTCTGCGGACTAACGCTTCTATACGCCCGTGTAGGGGGGGCGGAAAAGCCTGGTGGAATTCCCACAGGGCCTTGGGAAGAAGCAGCAGCCATGGCTTGCATAGCCGGCAACCCCCTGGGGGCAGCGAGTGCCCTTTTCTCCCTCTCCAACTGCGCTGCGGTCGCCAAGTCCATGGTAGCCACCTTGTCGAGCGGATTGGGTCCGCCTTCTTGCAGCATGGGGTAGGAAATGGCCAGCTTTCCCACTGTGATCGAGCTCGCTGGTGCCTTGCTCGAGCTGCTGAAGAAGGACTTCTTGTCGGGGCCGTTCCTGGAGACTGGCTGCAAAGGGGCCCTGGCCGTCTGCACGGAGAAAGGCATCTTCTCCTGCATAAAGTCTTGTGCGCCAAGCTCGCGGGATCCTATCAGCATGGCGGGCTGGACACTGTTCGGGCGACCGGGTATCGGCACTTTTCTGGGCTGAACAAAGGCAGTCATGGAGTTGAGCTGCTCTGTCTTTAGGTCTTCGTACCGACTCGGCGGGTAGTAGTCGTCGGAAGCCGAGGTGGAATATGACCGTGCTCGTATGACAGGCCGCGGCGATGGCGCCTCGGGGAGCCGTTGCTCTCGGTCATTTCGACCTGGGCCCATGAACTTGGGAGATGTGGAAATCAAAATGGCTTTACCACGTTAGTCTACTCTACCAATATCATGTCGAAATCGGGAGCCACCCCAAGAGATGGATGCCTTAGGCTTACCGAGCAAAATGGAGAGACCAGTTGCAGGTATGACAGTTCTCAAGAAGAAGTTGGTGTAGGCGAGTCCCAACAGCATGGCAACACTGGTCTGGTAGCAGAAGAGTGTGTTTGTTAGCAAGTATTCGTTTACATTGGAGGCACATGGGGAACATGACAAGTATACGAACCGCAAGCCATATAACTAGCCCAACGACGAGGAGTGCCAACGACTTGGGACGGGCTTTCTGCTTTTCACCTTCCCTTTCCACAATGACATTCCGGTTGGCAAAAGCTGCAATAGCCAACGCCACAATGAACAATGCGTCGGCTGCCACGACGGCGAGGGCCACAGCAAAGTTGGAGGATAGCGCGACGCAGGTAGCATCAAAAGCCGGCCTTGATAATGCAACAAAGACGACGCCGAGTGCGAGACGGCCAAACAGGAGAATGTGAGCGGCAGTGCGCGCCGCCGAGACGCGGATGCCATCGAAAATGACCCAAAGACTGAACTGCTCCATGGTGATGCGTGCCAGCTGGTCGAAGGCTGTGGTGAAGATGATTCCGATCTGACATGCTTGGGTCGAGGTCGGATCTATTAGTTCGGTTGCAAATTCAATCTGCGCCCATAAGGTGATACTAGCGAGGAAAAGAACGAGGGCCAGCCTCTTGCCGTCGCGGAAGACCGTCGAGCCATGGCCCCTGACGTTGGGGATCAGCGTCCCGAAGGCGGCATTGAAGAGATTTCCACTGTTGGACGGCGCGTTGTTCAGTATGCACGTCGTCGACTGCGCTGGGGGGCTGGGGGGACATGAGGATGACTGACAAGGTGAATGCAGCGATAAGCGTTGCGCTTGGGCCAGTGGTCGCCATGGTGATGATGGTGACACCAGGCGGCGACAAGGAAAAGGAAGAGAAGCAGCCCAATCAATGGGACGGTGAAGGAACAGAAAAGAGAATCAAGGAGAACGTAAAGACTTCATCATGTCGCGGTCATCAGGCACGAGTGGCAACATTCACACCCAGACTCGTGGCGTGCACAGCAGGAACTGCCGTCTTGGTCGGTGGACTCAACTTTTGGATGTGGATATGGTTGTTGAGTTGTTGGTGACAACAATTCTGTAAATCTGTATTGGAGCACGGCCCAAAGACAGATAGACAAAGGGAGGAAGCAGAAGGGAGACAGACGAGCAGATCAACAGACCTACCTACCTACCTCCCTCCTGAGCCACCGCGTAGCCAGATCCTGCCGTTAGTACCATCCCTGGCATCTCATGTGGTCCCCTCACGATTTTCCCGGCGCAAGGCTGAAGATGCCCACCCTGCATGCAAGGTCAACGGTGCAACGGCAAGCGAGGGCGCGCAGCTCAAACAGCGGGTGGGGGGAGACAGACAGGCGAACAGCAGGTAGCGCGATTGGTGGAGGCGGCTGTCAGAGCAAAGCCTGGCAAGATCTGGCAAGCCTGGACAAGGCTAGTATAGCAGCAGCGCCAAGTGTGGCTGCGGGGCGAATGTGCATCGTGGCCCTGGCGCGTGGTGTTTCACTTGAAACCTGGCCTGTTGCAAGAGCAGCACCAGCAAGCTGCATCCGAGGGCAATCCGCCGCGGTGACCCCTGCGCCTTCCAGAGGACCTGTTTCGTGTTGCTGGTGGGGGAGGACATCGCGATAAAGACGGGCAGCAAGGTGGGAAAAATAGATTTTGTTGGTCGCTCCGCATATTGCTGGCTTTCCTGGTTGAACATTGATAGATCCGTCCGTAATAAGGTGGACGCTAGCACCATTTGGTTGTCTGATTAATCAACAGGTTCCTGACCATGTACTCGGGTACATGGTATACATACCCTGATACCTAACCCTGCTAGAACTGATCAGCGTGCATGTCTGGATCTCTCCGTCAACCTCTAAATGAAGCACATCATACGTACAAGATTGTGTCAAGACACTTGGCTCGCAGTATATTGCAGACCACGCTATCGCACGACTGGCTAGGCCTGCCAGGATCGCGGCCGACTACTATGTATGGTGACCGGCATACGCGCTGTCTTTACAATTGTCAGAACATGTACATCTGCCAATCGCGTATTTTCTCTACAGTGTCAAGACGCAGTACCACATATACCATGGAGAGCTTCAGTTTTTTTTTTTTTTTTTTTAGTCCAGGATTAGCTGGGTGTGACCAGTTGTACATCGCCTAGACATGTACCATAGCAGGTGTGGTCGTCCGGAGGAGGCAACGAAGCCCGCTAAATCAATCCCCATAAAACTGGCCCCATCGTCCCTTGTTTTTTCTTCCAAGAGCTCGCCTCCGTCTCCTTGAAACTCGTGCGCTTCCCTGATCATCCCTTCTAAACGCCTGACTTGCAACATCGATTCTTCCGACTTGTTGACGAATCCTTCCTCTGATGGGGTGCATTCGGGTGGCTCTCGTGGCGAAGTATGCCGTTGGCCGAGGGGGCTACCGAGTGGGAAATGCCAAGAGATGTACGTTGTGATGACCAGAAACATCTGTACATGTCCAAATTTGCATGGATTCGAGATCCTGTATATGCCATATATACCTTCCTGCTGCAGGTTGATAGAAGCTCCTTTCCATAGCAAGCTCGCTTGCTTTCAGTTACCAGTTTTCCCACACGAAAGCAGGCAGTACCGTGCGCATCACGTCCCAGTGTCCCAAGGCGCTCTTCTCATGCCACTTTTCCAGCGCGGCCGTGTCGTTGTTCCTTAGTGTCTGCACTTTGCCCGACGATCGGAAGTCCTTGTCCGTGACCTCATGCCTAGGCGGCAGGAACATTTCTCGCGTCCGGCTCTGGAGCATGTCAGCTGCGGTGATTTTGCGGAACTGGACAGGGCTGTCTGTCTTGACACAGAAGATGACCATGTTGGTGAAATCGCGATTTTCCTGCTCGATAATCGCCTCCTCGCGTGCGTTTTCGCGGTATATACGACATGACGGGAACACTTCGCGAATAGTCTGGACAACAATTTTTGGCGGAGGGAGCATAAAGTCTCCGGCGTAGTTCTGCACAACGTGGTTAGCGGTACTAAGCTCAGAAAGCCGCGCAGAAAAGAGTGCTCTTACAATGGCCACAACACCGTTTGGCTTCAACAAATGATGCAAATTTTGCAGAAACTCGAGCGTAAACAAAGGCACCGGTTCGGCACCCCCCGTGAAAACATCGTGCACAATGTAGTCGAACTGCACAGTTCCTTCGTCCACAAGATCTTGGGTATATGTTATAGCATCGGCAATGATGGGGGTGTGATTAGAAGGCAGTTGGAAGTACTTGGCCGCGAACTCGTGGACCACAGGGTCAATCTCAACCACGGTCGTGTCGACTCCATGCGCAACAAGTGCTGCTGGGAGGGTGCCGATCCCAAGTCCACTGGCGGACAGGTTAGTTTGACCCAATCGCTCGCTTGTGGCCTCTTTTTCTTTCCTCGTTGCCGCCACCATCATCTCACACAGGGGAACGAGACTTACATGACGAGTGCTTTCGCTTCTGCATCCACGATAGGCTCTGGTGTCTCAACAAGACGCACAGCCTCAAGCATCGTGAAGACGCCATAGATGGGCTCAGCAACCCGCTTGCCCTTGAACCGAATCCATTCCCCCCCCAGCAGACTATGGTCGGCTCGCATGACTCTGAATCCGCTCTCGATGCTATCCAAGACAGAGATATAGCCTGTATTCGACTCCTTTCTGTCAATAAGAACCCATTTGTTCGCAATCATTGTGCTGTTCAAGGACTGCACCGCCATGGGTGTCATGATGTGGGTGTTGAAGACTGCTGTATGCAGCACGGCCGGGAGAACGAATAACAGGTACTTGGAAGGCGAGAATAGCGCATAGGAGGCGCTGAGAACAGTCTCCAACACAATGCGGGTAACAAAGACGCTCTGTCCAATACAATGGCCAAGTAGCTTGGCCGAGAAGGACTCGACAGATTTGTAATAGGCGTATGACACGATTCCTGGAGCCGCATCGCGGACGAAGCCTGGCAGAGCGGACAGGTCGGCACCCTCGAGATAATTAGCAGTGCAGGACACTGAAAATATGATAAGAGGGACAACAGTCAGGAGCTCTGTGACAAAGGGGCCTTGGTGAGCGGTGAAGAAGCCGCTGAGCTTGAAGAGGTAGAACTGAGCCAGGGGAATATAGAATGCGATGATTGGCAAGGCATACGAAAGCCTGACGGGCACAAGGCGCCCGAGATGCAGGTTACATGCCCACCCGACAAAGAGAGCCGCCACGACAAGCTTGTTGTGCCAGAGAGACACCGGAATAGAGCCATAGACGGGCGAGAGGGTGAGCTCCGAGACATTGGCGTAAATGGCAGTCAAGGCGATTAATACCAGCGACTTGAGATAGACGGCAGCTTGCTCCTGGCCCCATTTGAACCACGTCTCCTCCTTAGCCTTAGCCCGCAAGTCCCTGAGCTCCTTCTCAAACGATTCCTGGGTGAAGGAAGAATTCACATCAGTTTGAACTGGCGGCTTTGCCTTCTTGGTCGTCCTCTTGAGTGGCATGGCGTCCAGAGGGGAGGAGGAGAGGAGGGGAGAACCGGATCGTGTAGTCCTCGGCGCAGATGAAATCGACCAAGGTCGACAGACGCGCTCCAGAGAAGAAAAGAAAAACGAATGGTATATAGAGGGATATTACAGAATGCTCAGCAACTAAAACGAAGGAAATAATTTAGTCAATCAACTTCTGCTGTCGAGGGTAGGCCCAGCTACTCCTGTCGCGAACACAATTGCAAAGAAAGACGAGGTGGTGAAATGGTGCGAGGTTTTGGAGCGCTGTCAGATCTGACCAAGTGGTGGCACAGAGCTCATCAAGCCACAGTTGCGATCCCTGTCTCGCTCGCAAGAGTTGAAACGGCTCCAGCTGGGGGACCAAAGAAACGAACAAGACAAGGGGCAGAGGGGGTCAGCTGGGGCCCAAGTCCCACAAGGGCAAGGTACTGTCCATTCGGCTTTGTACCGCTGATTGCTAGTGCAGGGGCTAATGTATGTACTGCCTGTCCTTTTCGACATGTGATAGTACAATGTCAGTGTTAGGTAGCTGTCAGCTCGCAGAGCTTCTAAAGCCATTCTCCCACATGGCACAAATGACGTTGAAGCTGGCCTGCAGGGGAGCTCCAGTAGGAAGGTACCAAGCTGCCCAAGCTGCTGTCCTCTTTTGTAACAAGCGTCAATAACCAGATAGTGTGAAATTTCTTTTTCTTCTTCCTGTTAAAAAGGCAACCTGTTCCTCCTGGCAGTGTACTTGCTTCTTGCTTTTGTTCTCTTCCCATTGATAGATTTTCTATTGTGCCCGCCCTCATTTGACAATGGCTCCCCTTCCACAACACCACCAGCTGGTGGACCTTGGCCAGAAGAGCCTCTTTTGTGCGTCCACTGCCCTCTGCTCCCCACAATCTACTCAATGTTCTTCCCTTGAATCTGACAGGCAGCCTATCAGTATCCGCTGCCGCAATAGCATTCAACCCCACGTTTTGGAAGTGAGTTCGAAGCACAAGACTACTATGGCGGAGACAACGTGGGGCCATGCCAGTGTACATAATACGGTGATGCTAACCGGTTCGTTCCCAAATAGTATCGTCGCACGCCGGGGTCAGTCTACGCGTCCCTGTCCCTGCTGAGCGAGTCAAGCCTAGAATTCCGCCTCTGACCGATATACACAGAGTACCGCACGCGATTTCTGACCAAGGCATTTGGAGGCAACGCTAGAACAGCTTGCTATGCCCTCGCCGCGACCATCTTCTCCCTTGGCCTGTGCCGTGACTATCTGTACGAGCGAGCCCTGCGCCACCAACCTTCGCACCCCCTCCTCGAGACGCAGAACATCAAGTATGTCGCCTATGCTTTGATTGCTGCTGGCAACACGCTGGTTATCACGTCGACGTGGGCACTCGGCATTACGGGCACGTTTCTGGGTGATTATTTCGGCATCTTGATGGACAACATGGTCACTGGATTTCCATTTAATGTATGCGATGCGCCCATGTACTATGGGTCCACGATGAGCTTCTTGGGTACGGCACTGCTCTACGGCAAGCCGGCGGGCATATTGCTGACAGGGTGGGTTCTTCTGGTATATCTGGTTGCTCTGCAGTTCGAGAACCCCTTCACGGCCGCGATTTACGAGAAGCGCAACGCACAGAGAGCTTCTGGAAAGACTGGTGAGGACAAGAAGGAGCTGTAGAAGCACGTTACCAGCTTCGCCGCGGCAGTTGTCGTGCATGTTTTGCATGTATGGCAAATTGATTGACTGAGGCGAGGCGTTTGGGTGTTACTTGCGGGATGCGAGCCGCCACTACAAGCATTTGTATGCAGATGTTCATTACCAGGCGGCGTGCACGCAATCTCCCGGTTGTTGTTCCCTCCATCTGGTGTCCCAAAATACGCAAGACTGGCAGTGCATTGCTCAGCCATGGCCCAGCAAGATCCACTATGGGGGTGGATCCGGGGTATTTTCGTGATGACGGATAATTGCATTGTTACTATGTACAAGAAAATGTACACAGTACAAGGCTTTTGAATGATGATCGAGGTCTCACTCCCCCCAAAGTTAGGTCTACAAGACAAGTCCTACGCAGTTACTGCAGCCCATCTCACGAGTGCATGTACAAATGGCATGGTATCTCTGTGAGGAAGTACACGCACAAGCAAAAGATGTACAATATCGTGGCCTTTGTCCTTGGGTGAAGTGCCACTGCAAAATGGGCCTGTGAATGGTAGAAGTGCCTGGGAAGCCCAGGCCTTGAATCACCGAGGCACTGTTGGTGATTACCTAACCACTACTACCCAATACCCCGGCACGTACCACCTGCAGCCGTACGGGTACCACCACATAGCTTATAGTGGCATATGCCGAGAACCTGCAGTGGGCCACAGCACTCGTCATGCCCTGTAAGTGCATAGTAAACTTTAGCGTCATACATTTTTATCGTTTGTCGACTTTTGCCTGGCAATTACAATTACTCACGCATCCCGTCACCGCCCGACCACCCGACCACGTCCCCGCCTCTGCTGCCATCTTCGCCTTGCCTTACCACTATCGGCTCTCCTTGTGCTTCGCGACGAGTTAGTCCCATGGAATTGGTGTTAGGACGATCATTGCAACCCTTGATTGCGACGGCGTGGCGGTCATTCTACGGTGCCGACCATGGTTGACTTCCGGTCTGCTTTCACCTCTTCCAACGTGCCTCTTGAACATGGCGCTCAAGGAGGCCCGGCCTCACCGCGGTTGCCACAGTCTCAAAATGACGGCCTGACACAGGCGACCGATGCGACACACGGGTTGAGCGGACAAAAGCAATGCCCATATACAATGTCGAAGCGGACACGATTACGGGGCAACCACAGTCGTCAGGCTGATCTCTCGACATCTACCCCGTCGTTTGGACCCCGAACACGCCCGTGGACAACTACTTCATGCTGGTCTCGCCTCTTTTGGCCCAACGCTTCAAGGTTTAGCGTCCGGCGCGGGTCGCCGTCCACGACAGCAGGACCCGGAGAAGGGGCTGGCCAGCCCTCGCGCTTGCTGCGTGTGTGGCAGAGCATAACCACGTTTGCCAGGTTCGTTGGGCCTGGATTTATGGTAGCTGTTGCTTATAGTAAGTTCTGGACGCATGGACGCATAGAGTATCTGGATCCATAGCGGAGCTGACACCTTTGATTCATTTGCTTTAGTCGATCCTGGAAATTACGCCACGGATATCAGTGCTGGTGCCTTGTATAGGTTCAAATTACTGTTTATAGTCCTCCTCAGCAACCTAATTGCTATTTTCCTCCAGGGACTCTGTATCAAGCTAGGGACTGTGACTGGGCTGAATCTAGCAGAGGCTTGCCGTGCCTTTCTTCCGCGGTGGCTCAATTATGTTCTGTATGCATTCGCCGAGGTAGCCATCATTGCAACCGATTTGGCAGAGGTGAGTGCGATTGTCCGTTCACGCTCGCCAGGAAATGCTGTGGATATCTTGCCGTGACCCTCTGTCTTCTCTTATACTGACCATGATATACATTCCCGGCAGGTTATTGGTACAGCTATTGCCATCAACCTCCTGATACCACAAATACCGCTGGTGGCAGGATGTGCCATCTCCATTTTGGATGTCATGATCATTCTCATATTCTATGACCCAAATGGCTCCATGCGCGCTCTACGTGCGTTTGAAGCATTCGTTGTTGCCTTGGTCATTGCTGTGGTCGTTTGCTTCTGCATCCAGATGTCCTTTATCCGCAACACAACGGTGGGCGAGGTGTTTCTAGGCTATCTGCCATCCTCGGCCATTGTGCAGCAGCAAGGGTTGTACCAAGCCTGTGGTATTCTCGGGGCCACAGTTATGCCGCACAGCTTGTACCTTGGCTCGGGCATGCCTCAATCCCGGCTCAAGGAGTACGACGTCAAACAGGGGCTCTACCCTGCGGAAGCGCCAACCGCGAGCGATGTATCTGTCAAGATGACATATGTGCCGTCCCTGGCGGCCATCCGACACTGTCTCAAATACTCAATCGCCGAGCTGACCATATCGCTCTTCACCTTTGCTCTGTTCGTCAACTCGGCCATTCTGATCATTGCGGGTGCGTCGCTGTATGGGTCGGAAGATGCGCAAGGCGACGACATCTTTGCCATCCACAGCCTCATTACAGAGAGCTTGGGCAAAGGCGCAGGCATACTGTTTGCACTGGCGTTACTGCTATCGGGTGTCTCTGCCGGCATAGTCTGTACCATTGCGGGCCAGATGGTGAGCGAGGGTGCAATCAACTGGCACATGAAGCCGTGGATGCGACGCCTCATGACGCGGTCTATCAGCATTACGCCGAGCATCATCGTTGCTGGTGCTGTCGGGCGCGAGGGCTTGGATGCGGCTTTGAACGCTTCGCAGGTTGCTCTGAGTATCGTCCTCCCCTTTGTGTCTGCACCCTTGATTTACTTCACCTGCATGAACAAGTACATGAATGTCTGCTCGGCGCGGGCACATCCAATGGAGCGGCCGGATGAGGCGAACCAGGCGGACATACGAACAGATGACTTGGATCACGTGGATGGAGACAACGTAACCAAGATGGCCAATTCGATACCAGTCGTCATCATAGCCATTTTGGTGTGGTTAGTGATTGCGGCAATGAACATAGCCAATCTGGTATTGCTAGGGTTGGGCAAGGAATAGAAAGAAATATCTTGCGACTCATTGCCTGCATTGAAATGCGTGTCTCTTCCATTCTTATTGGCATTGGCCTTTTACACGTCCTTGATATGATTCAAACACTGCATCATCGCGAGCTGTCGCATGTCCATAATAAGTCTGAGCTCGTTCAAGGGTGTGTGCAAGCCGCATCGCATTGGTACGGTGCTCAACAGAGCCTCAAGCCCATGGATCGTTTGCAAGTGGTTACTACATGGTATGGACAGATGTACTATGTAGTGGATACAAGTCAGTCTCAGCTACAGAGACAGGAGGGCACAGAGGCATCTGTGTGCTTTCGCTCGGACAACCCAATGCCCCGCCAGGATTGTCATGGCCAGTTTCGGCACCATTCTGAGCACCGAAGGCCGGCAGGTGAGACGCACACCGTGCCAATGGCGGGCTTTACCAAGTGTGCAAGCAGCGCTGCCTTAGTACAACAGTCATATCAGTCAAATCAAAAGCTGTACATAGTAAGCCGCCATACCAAGTAAGTACTGGCTATGTAGTACAGCTCTGGAAAGGATCATACTTTATTTTGAACTTACTATGCACTGGTTCAAGCCGGACAATGGAGCGCTCGGTGTTTTGTGATCAGATACTTTTTCCCATTGATATTATTGGAAGCAATGGGGTCCGAGCCAGACGCGGCCCGGGCACGGCTCAACAACAATTCCGGGGGAGAAAAAAAAAAACAAAGTTAGAGTTAGGAACAAAGATTGGCGCCAATTACTTGCTAGTGGACTGGTGCATTTGCTAGGGGTGGTTGTACTTGAATAACGATCCCTCCTTTCTCCCTCGTGCGCGTCATCATAGTGCACAAGACAGTTAAAACCCACCGTGGTGAACACTTTTGGGACGAAATTCAACATTCACATCGCCAACAAGAATGAACAAACCCCTCAGCGACTTTGTCTTAGCCTGATGGGACGCGCCTAGGAAGGAGGTTCAGTCTGCTTGGCCGTGTAGGATTCAGAATCGTGACGCTTGCATTCGGGCCGTTGCACTGGGCCGCTGCATAAGCATTCTAATACAGCAAACAACAACAACAACAACAACACGCACAATCACAAACAGCCTTGCGACGATGGCCTCAGATACAGATACAACGACAACGTTGAATCCCAATGCCGCAACAGCTTCGCAGACGTCGTCGCTGAAGGATGAGAAGCCCACCGCCGGCGACACAGAAACTCCAGTCGGAAGGACATCAGCGACTGGAACATGTTCGGACAGTGGCCGGACAGCACCAGGCCCCGACGATGATACTCATGCCGTTTATCCTCGTGGACTCACAAAGATCCTCATCATCGCCTCCCTCTGCTTATCCATATTCCTCGTTGCGCTCGACCAGACCATCATCGCGCCGGCTCTGGGCGCCATCACCGAGCAGTTCTCGTCGGTCAAGGATATTGGCTGGTATGGCAGCGCCTACCTGCTGACAACGACGGCGCTGCAGCCGCTTTACGGCAAGCTCTACGACAGCTTTTCTGTCAAGATTGTGTACAGCTGTGCCGTCATTGTCTTTGAGATTGGGTCGCTCGTGTGCGCGACGGCGCCTAACTCGACGGCTTTCATCGTGGGACGTGCCATTGCTGGCATGGGCACCGCTGGCTTGTTTTCAGGCTCGATTGTGATTCTGGCCTACACGCTACCGCTGCAGCAACGACCGCTTGCCTTTGGTTTGATTGGTGGCATGTGGGGGATTGCAAGTGTGGCCGGTCCTCTGTAAGCGGCTCAGTTGCTTTCGGTCTCGGGGATCGCCCCTTTGAGGTTGACCATCCACTAATCCATTCGTTCGTCTGATAGCCTAGGAGGTGCCTTTACGGACCACGCCACATGGCGGTGGTGCTTCTACATCAGTATGTCTTGGGACACTCACATACATGGAACACGACGTGTGCGAGAGCATGGCTCGCAACTAACACCCCTTTGCAGATCTTCCTATCGGCGGCATAGCTGTAGTCGCCATCTTCTTCTTCCTGCACATTAGGAATCAGAGAATCGTGGGCAACACTCTGCGTGAGAAGCTGCGCAAGCTTGACCTGCTGGGCACCGCTGCCCTCATCCCAGCCATCATTTGCCTCCTGCTGGCGCTCCAGTGGGGCGGCTCAACATACCCTTGGAGCAACTCACGCATCATTGGGCTCTTTATTGGCTTTGGCCTCTTGATTGCCATCTTTATCGGCATTCAGTTTTGGAGGGGCGACGAAGGCACGCTCCCGCCACGCTTCTTCAAGAACCGAAACGTGCTTTGTGCCATGCTCTTTTCATGCTTCTTTGGCGCCGCCTTCTTCCCACTCATCTACTACCTCTCACTGTACTTCCAAGCCGTGCAGGGCGATAGCGCCGTCGAGGCCGGTATCAAGCTCTTACCGCTGCTGCTCTCCTGTGTGCTGACGTCGGTGCTCACTGGTGGCCTCATTACAGCCATCGGCTACTACAACCCCGTCGTCCTGCCCAGCATGGTCCTCTTCACCGTTGGCGCAGGCATGATTACAACCTTCACTCTCGACTCCCCCGTTCGCGTTTGGCTAGGATACCAAGTGATCGCAGGCCTGGGCATCGGCGTCGGCTTCCAGCTGTCCGTGCTCGTCGTCCAGGCCGTCCTCCCGCCCAAGGACATCCCTGTCGCGACCGCCTGCGTGCAGTTCTTCCAGTCCTTTGGCGGCGCCATCTTCATCGCTGTCGCCCAGACCGTGTTCCAAAATGGCCTCATTGAGGGCGTGGAGCGCGATGTGCCCGGTCTGGACCCGTCCATCTTTATCAACTCGGGGGCCGACCAGGTCAGGCAGATTCTGCAGTCCATGGGCATGGAGCAGTACACGACTGCGGTGCTCAATGCATACTTGTCTGGACTGCGCAATACGTACTACATCACCGTTGCGTGTGCGGCCGCGGCGTTTTGCTCGGCCTTGGGCTTGAGCTGGGTGAACATCAAGAAGAAGGATCGCAAGGGCCAGCAGCAGGGAGACGGCCAAACAGGCGACGTCGAAGGACTTGAACAGCAGGTTTAATCCGTGTAATGACGGCAACATGAAGAGTATGTAGGCAGAATTGGGCCATCTTAGTCAGGCATGAACGCATAACGAACGTGGTCAAGCGTTTCAGAACATGTCCTCTTTTTTTCTCGTCTTTTCTTCTTCTTTTCTCGTATGTCATTTGGTTTGATCCCTACCTCTTGCATGTTTCCATAGGCGAAAAAAGGCCAGCGCGCCGAACAATACCCTTCCTGGAGAATAGATCAGATAGAAGAATGGCCTGTAGAATACAATCTGCGAGTACACGACTGTGCGAGAGAAGTCAGCCAGTTTCCCTGTTCCTGCTCAACAACCAATGGTGGGTATTGTGAAGCAAAGTTCTTCAAAAAGAAACAGACAGCCCACCGCAAGGCCCGCTGGCCAACAGAAGTATCTACATGTACAAGGTTCATTCTCCGCTTCACCTGTTCAGCCTCGGCTGTATGGCTTGTTTTCCCCTCTTATATGCGTCGTGCCCTCTTTTTGTGCGGCCTTGTTTGGACTCGCTTCGGTAAGATGACGGCTTGACTTGGATTCCAGATCACGTTATCACTTCTTACCGCTCCCTCAGCACCCGTCTCCTCGTATGGCGAATCGTTCTCGTGGAGATTGTCCTTTGGGGCACGCCCATTTGGTAACGTTGATAGCGTCAGTGGCTCCGGTCGTCAGACAGTCATGGACCGTCCATGCCGTGGTGCCGAAAGACGTTTGAAAGACTTTTACCAACCCATCTCACATTTGGGAGGTTGCAAGGCCCAGTACTGTATAGTACTCAAACTTCTCTGTCGCAGAGCCTTGTGGTTGAACGTATTCATTGATGGCAAGCCTGAAGCACTGCTTGATCACATGCTGATAGGCACTCCTTTGCTTCTGCCTGACGCTCCTATGCATGAACAAGTATTGGCGATTTTGGAGACGGTTGAATGTGCCAAATCCGCATCTCTGGATACTCGTTAGCTTGAACTATGTCCCTTGAGCGCCACGAACAACCTAAGTTGCCATTTTGGACGTTGTCGACGACAATGGACGGACAATTTCACAGCGCCTAGAGCGATGCTGACTCGACATCCATGATAGTTATATATTTTGAGGAACACCATTTGTCCCGAGCCCCGCCGGTGTTTATGCCTACTGGCTTTCGAAACAGGCTAATGCCACCATGATCTCTTCCAGAAAGCACTCGTCGTTTCGTACTCTGGGTCCTTCGAGTGTTCTTCCGAAATCTGTCAGAGACCCGAGTTTGGCCATGTCCTTCACCAAGACCACGTGACAAGCCTCGTAATCATATCAGGCCATTGAAATTCGTGGTACCCCGCAGATGATATCCGTTCTACTATGTGTTGGGCTTGAGCAAGGTACACATGAACCACTGGACCACCAGGGACCTTGGATGTGCCGAAGTATTCCCAACGATAGGAACACATCTATTCACAACCCCCCCCCCCGGGGGGGCCTTCCCTTCTTGAACCGTTGCCATCCCGTCTAGCTAGCAGAATCTCGATGCCTCTCCATCCTTCCTCCACTCTGATGGCCAAGTAACGGTCCAGAACGACCTTTCGACCTCTCGCTTAAGGCGACACATCGCGGAGTGTGTCGGTCCCTACATGACGATTACCTGTTTGGCCTGCATCAAGACAACCCGACAGGACTCGCGTCAGAGCGCCATGCCTTGATTTGTCGCAGCTTCATGAAAGCACGGTATCGCGACCAAGGCCGCAGAGTCTCGAACGATTCTGTCCTCATCGACCCATTGTGTGGCGAGCAAATGTGTGATGATGGTGGTGGTGGTGGTGATGGTGCTGGAGCTCAAGATAGTTCCACGACAGTCTCGTCCTGCGCTTGTTTGCTTTTTTGTTGCGTTGCTCGCAGTCTCTCCCAAGCCTTCGCACGCTTCCATCCTGCAACGACTGGCTCCGAACGGAGCAAGAAGAGGTGATGGCCTATCCATCGCGCCCATCCTCATCAACGGCCGCCCCGTCTCGAGTCATGGACCTCACAAAAACGCGAGCACGCGCGAAGTAAAGAGCATCCGAACGTCCCTATCTTCCCGACAGCCCTCGATACATGAGCATGTTTGCAGCCTCGCACCAACCAGCGGCGGCGGACGGGGATCCGGGCTCCACTGAATAAGATATTCGCGAATGCGACTCTCTGCCAATTCAGGCTCTCTCCCAAAGTGGCCTCCCCTTCCCTGACATGTGCCTCTTGGGCATGCCCGGAGAACTTGCTCCGGTCATCACCTCAGCCTTTTCCCCTCTGCTGGTGTGGGAACCCCAAAAGAAGAGAGGCCCACTCTTCCTCTTTTTCGTTTCTCCCTCCCCCTTCCTCACACCCTCTGTCGAGCTGTCAATGTAGAGAAGGGTCTCTCAGGCATTCTCCCCCAGGGTCCTGTCCATAAGAGAGGCCCGATCCCTCTGCCGAGTGTCCGATGGCCGGGTTCTGCCAGCTGGACCCCGCTGGCAGCATGGAAAACTTGGAATCTGCTGCTTGGCTGGGCCATCTTGCACAAGGCTGCAGTGGTCTGTGCGCTGCGCGCTGCATGGTGTGCGCGGAAGGCTGAGCCGCTTTCGACGACAAGAGTTGGGCCGTGTGGTGTGGGACAGAGTGTAAGTATTCAAGTACACGGCCGCAATTGATAACATGCTGGCTGCTTCACTTACCATATCTGGACGGCAGGCCCTTGGTATCAGACTCTCAGGACGCCTGGGGGGTTATTTATTGATGTCTTCTCGACTCTCCACCCAGCACTTCAAAGACTGATGGACTGCACATCCTGTCCGCGCTCCGAGAGCAATCAATCTCTGTTGAAGCCAACACACAGCCAGCCAGCCATACTAGAAGCCAAGACACACTGCAAAGTTGGCTCAGGAATTCCCATTTATCAGAAGCCCTGCCCTTTCAGCGCCCAATCCTACTCACTCAACAGGCTAAAACCCCCAAAGGCCTCTCCTCTTTGTCGACACCCCGTTGTTGAGCGTATCTGGACACGCTTTTCTGAAACACCAGAGAGTGGCTGAACTGGGTTGCGTCGTTGTCTTTATGTTTTTGAAGCCTTTGTAAAGGGTCAATCTGTAGCAAGAGTCAGCGACGTAAGTGCTCCCAATGGATGGAAAAAGAGACGGAGACGACGATATGTATGTGCGAAACACCCCCTACTAACAGAGTTTTTACCGTCAAAGTGAGTTTCTTCCAGAACCAAAGGTTTCTGCCAGAAGAGGAAAGAAGAAGAAGAAAGAAGAAAAAGCCAGCAGAAACCCGACTCCCTTCACTTTTACCCTTTCCAATTCGACGGTATACACGTCCGTTCGAAACTTGGGTCATTTGCCGTTGATCTTTGTTCCCTTCATTCCTCCCCATATCTTTTTAGTATCCCAAACCAGCACATCAGCACGCGACTCCGGCAACAACGAGCGCCATAAGCGTTACATTCACTCACCTCGTCTCTCCGTAACTTTTGCCTCAACGCGATCCTGCGCTGCCCAGACTCCAGACTCCAGACAAGCACCCCTCGGTGGGGTAAACGGTAAAGCAAAGCCACTTATCCATCATCCAGTCTACGACCCTACCGGCCCTCCCTGGGGCCTGTCAAAACCAGCAAGACTTTCCGCCCGCTGCCGAACCCCTATGGCCCCGTACCAGAAACCGACAGTCGAAGAGGTTGAGGACGAGGCGCGCAGAAATAAGGAAATCGGAGTGCGGATCCAGGTTGTCAGCATAAGCACCACGACAACCATGTCGACAGTGGCAGCAGCACACGCGACCGAGGCGAAGCGTTTGCGCAAGAGGAAATGCCCGTTTGAAAGCATGCAGCGCAACTCAGCGACTTGCCCGAGATGAAGCAAGGCAGACCCCGTGCCTGCTCAACATCTCACACTCAGCCTCAGAACGAGGTGTGTAATTGATTCCAGAGGAGATGACTCCACCAGCACAAGCCGCACACTCAAGGGTAAAATGTCGGCAATATGTCCCCGCATGGGAGCTGGAGAATAAGGAGCCTAGAATCGAAGAGAAGTGACATGATTTGAGAAGGAAAAGGGGGGGCAAAAGTAGAGAGGAACAATGCAAAGTCACTTCGAGTACACCGAAAAAGTATTTTCTTTCTTCCTTCTAAATCTTGCGTCTCGGTCTTGATTGTGATAGAACGAATTGGTGAATGGGGACCTTGGGCGAGGCAAGCCAAGCATACCTACCATATATAAAAATTTCGACTGATGCCGTCAGAATAATGCTGATCACCGCATAAAAGAAGAAATGCCCTGCCAATGATGCTGTCTATGTGCTGGGTACAGATTTTTGCCACCTCCGCTTACCACACTTCTCAACGCCCCTCGCCATGATTATATACATATGTAGTAGACTGGCGCCTTTCGGCGGCAAAAATGTAAGAAGAACTGTTGTGTGTCTAGACCAAGAACAAAGCAAAGGAGCAATCTGCCCCGGTGTGGTCATCGTTTTGTTTTTTTCTTTGTTGAAGGCACGGGGCTTTTGGTGAGGGTCTTGTTTGTGCTTTACCAGCTCATGACGCCTCTGGAGCGGTCAAAACCGCCACGCAGTTGGCTCTCTGGCTTGACCACCTTGCCTTGCAGGATAGTGTACTTGACGATCCCCTCGATATCTTCTGGCTTGACACGCGCCAGCCAGATACACTGCGCGGCACCCACGTCGGCGTCATTTTCGTCCTGGGTGCTGTTTGCTTCCTCTTGTGCCGCTTCTGTTGCTTGCGCTTTTGCTGCTGCTGCTGCTGCTGCTGCTCCACTGTCGGCCTTTTTCCGAGGCATGAGTACCTCTCCGGGTGCCAATTGCGCCCTCTCGACTGCATCCACACCAAAGGCGTCCGGCCGGCGATACACCATCATGTTCGCGCTATACTTGTGTCCGCCCGTGTGACTAATGAAATACACACCCACGCCACCGGGTCTCTCATCGTCAAGGTCTCTGTAGAGACCCAAGGGTCGTAGATGGCGCTCGAGCTCTTTGCGCAGCAGGGGCGCGGATTGTCCGCAGCGAGCGTCGCGGGTGCGTTGGGAGCACAGCAAGACGAGCGCAGAGTGAGGACTCGGGCGCGAGGTCAAGGCATGGAGCTTTGGTGCTGCATCGGGGAGGTTTGCTGGCGGTGGGAGGGAGCGCGGTAACGCGGAGAAGACGGGTGTGAGGGCCGAGGTGTTTGTCGGGGCCTTGTTGATGTACGAGGAGAGGAGGGTGGGCACGTTTGCGGGCGAGACGTTTTCGACAATGGTGAAGGCCGGGAGGAGGAGGACGGTGGTGGGTTCCGAGTAGTCGTTCGTGTGGTGCGGCGTTGGGATGTTGGAGGCCGACAGCATGAGTCTCTGTATATGGAGACACGTCAGTTGTTATTTCCACGGAAAGAAAACAACAACGACCCAGGGAGAATACAAAGACGACAGAAAATGGAGGAAATGCGCACCCCGTTGCTTGGTTTGCCGGCAGCCTCAATCGCCTGCATCACACTGCCCTTTTCATCGGCGACATCGCGCACCCAATCCGTCTTGCCCGTCGCAACCAAGATATGCGTCGCCCAGCCTTTGACGTGCCCATATAGCTCGTCGCTCTCGTCAATCTTGAAGCCCTTGGGATAACTGATACTGCACGACGCGCAATCGTGCAGACACTCTTCTCCGTCCACCGACGGGTCGACTTTGGGAAAGAGGTTTGTTGCTGCACCTGGGCCATCGCCGCCTGTTGCGAGGCGCTTGGCACCGTCGAGGAGTTGCTTGAACATTTTTTTTTTTTCCCTTTCGGTGTGGTTTTATTTTATTTTATTTTATTTTTTGGAGAGGGGTCGGTCGGCAATGGCGGGGTTGTTCTTGGTTGGTTCTCTCGTAGGGGAAAGGAGAATGGTTGGAGGAAAGCAAAGTAGTTACTTGGGGCCTCGTAATACTGTCGCTCTATAGGCCCTGTACATAGTAGAAGTATGTTAGTTTGTCACTGATGAAGAGCCAAGAGCAAGCAAGGATGGCGCATTTGTGGTGGGCAGGTGGGCTTATAGTGGGGCAACCATACCCAAGCAGCCAGGGATCCCGATTACTAGGTATGTACTGAAGGAGCCTCTGCAAATGGGCGGGCAATTGCTACCTACCTCGGACTTGACGGGCGGTGGGGTTCTTATAAGCCTGTTGCCAGCTTCTTGGCCGAGTGCTTAATCCGACGACAGTGAAGTTGGGACATGGCCAGAATGAGGATGATTGGAAATCATTCATGTCCGCCGGCCGATTCAACCCCGTCCTTTCCAAGTATACGAGAGCCAGTCATGCATATCCAGTTATCTCCTGGGCTAGCTGGCTAGCTGACACCAGCATCGACACCTACAGTACTACTAGATATACAGCTCGGACATTTCTCACATCCCACTTCGAGATATCCGAGATCCGCTTCATATCAAATGTGCAATGTGGCCAATCTGGAAAGCCTCTGCTTATCTATTCATCTCGGGCTCAAAGTCGCTTTATTCTACTTTATCGCTGTAAGCCAGTCCGTGAATAGACCGACCTCCCCAAACGAGAAGCCAATTCTCTTCCCTTATGCAATGCGTATCCCCGAGTCCACGGAGCCGCTGCTATACATGGTATAGGTCTTATACCGATTTGCCAACAACCTCCCCGCCCCCCAAATATCTCCGTAAATACGCCCGTAGCCCACCGAGCAGCCTGTGCGAACAGCGGTCTCCCGGCTAACGCTGGCCGCCTCTGCAACAACGCATTTCCGTCTCCGAGCCGAGCCTCTTTGCTTCTTTTAGCAGGAACTGCACTGGCCAAAACACATACGGTATGTATGGTACAGGTAGTGCTTTGCTGCTCGTACGTATATACAATGTTGTTCATGTTGTGGTGGTCGTGGTAGTTATATTATACGATTTCAATGTGCGTGCGTGCGTGCGTGCGTGTGTGTGTATGCGTGTGACACCCTTCTTGGTCGTTGTGGAACCCTTTGATGCGTCCCCTCACGCCTCCTTCTTGCCCGACGCCTCAGACCGTCCTTCATCGTCCTCGCTGTCGTCCCCTTGTAGCTCAAACGCCTTCTTTCCCTCGCTCTTGCGTCGCCGAAGCTCGCCTCGTCCCTTCATCTCCTCGCGGATCCTGCGGCTCACCTCGTCCAGACCTTCCTTCGAATCCAGCGTCGTGAAAGCACTAACAGGGAACCCGGAGGACCCAAACGCACCGCCGCTGCTACTACTCCGACTGCGCGACCGTGACGGTGGCCTCGTTGAAAACATACCCACTTTGCCAATATTGCTGTATGATTCGTTCTTGGGCAACCCGCGGCTCGACGAGTGGGTGTCTCGCCGCACAAGAGGTCGTGTACCAGGGCTCTCAAGCTCGCCACCCGCCGCGCTCGACATGTCGCTGTCGCGTCTCTTGAAGGCTGGCGCCTTGTTTACAATGGTTCCGGGTGTCTTGGGCCGTCCGTCTTCCCTTATTGGATCAGCCACGATGCGTGTCTTGTCAAAGTCGGAGAACATTTCGGGCCCGAGCTCGTTGATGAGCTCCGTCACCCGCTCGCTGAGGTCTGCCCGTCGCTCTCGCAACTGCTGAATGTTGTAGCTCGACGTCGGGTTGAGGCACATAACCAGCGGCCGCAGAGATTTAAAGATATCCATTCCCACCTCACCCAGACGTAGTGCAGCAAACGTAATGAGCGGGAAGAGAACCCAGCCAATGGGAAACGCCACCCACAACGGTACCCAACCAGGTACATAGTCCCAATAGCCCCAGAGGCGGTCTGCATATACCCTCCATACAAAAATGCAAATGTACATGTTGTAAAGGATTGGCGCAAAGAACAGGGCAGTCATGATCTTCCATGTCGCCATGACATCCCGACCCTGTATCTTGACGGACGATCCCGCCAGCGCTTCCCTCGCTTTCTTGATGCTGATGTACTTTGTCAGGACAAAGACTGGCGTAAAGAGCAACAGCCCAGGGAGCGTGCCGGCCAAAAGCACCAATAGCTTGAGTACTCGGTAGACGGCGTTGAAAACGACCGTGTGAATGGGCATTCTGGCATACTGGACCTGGTGATCGCGAATATTCAGGTACTTAAGCTGCTTGTTATATTCCTTGACGTCCTTGGATAGTTGTACGATGCGTGGATCGTCCTTGTACCTTTCATAACCCATGGCGAGTCTCCGATTGAGCTCCACGACGTAGGGTAGGGGTAGTTTTTTGCCCGTGGGCTTGTACAGGCGGCGTGCAGCTTGAATGAGCATCAAAGTGTCATAATCTGGAGTCTGTACCGTCACGGCAGCCAGCCCCTGGTATACGGCGTCCAGAAGCTGGCCAATTGCCTCCCGTCTCTGGTCATGCTTGTACATCTGGACAAGTTTGTTGGGGATTTCGATGGGCTGTCCAAACTCAACAACGGCTCTGGATCGAAACTTGTGGGCGTGGAAGTAGTTCATGCCCACTGGGACGACCTTGAGGTCAACATCTGGAGTATCTGCTAGAGCGCCGAGCGCCATTATTGCAACGCCAGCCTTGATGGGAAGCAGCCCGGTGCGGTCATGGCTACCGCCCTCGGGGAAGATACCAACGCAACCTCCAGTCCGCAGTCTGTCAAACACGGCCTCGTACACCTTGGTCTGGTCAATATGAGGCGCCAACTTGTACTTGGTTCCTTGGTACCCTTCCTTGACGCCTTTGTGGTTCTGGTTTGTAAATTTCCCAGATTCGTCAATGTCCTCCCGGCCAGTCAGCTGGAACAAAGCTAGCTTCGTTTTAAATGGGCGTTTGACTCTTATTTCTTCAGGTCCGTTGATCTCGGCAATATCGACGCTGGTGCTGGCCTGACCCTTGGCCGACGGCAAAAAGATCATGCCACCAATCTCGGCTTCGGTGTCAAAGTGTGTGCCAACGCCGCGAATCAAGGTGGGATCGTTAATGGGGTCGGGCAGGTAAACGAGGCCCTCCTTGGGCTTGGCGGCATCTTGGGCCCGACCAACAGGGACTGCGCCCGTCTGACGTGATGCCCAGCCAATGAAGCCATGGACGGACTTTTGGGCGATGAGGAGAGATACTCGTCGCTTGGCTTCGTTCTTGAGCGTTCGTTGAAGGATCAGAGCATCGACAAACTTTGGCCAGAATTGTTAGCCGGATAGTTTGCAGGATAGAAAGCACGGTTCAATCAGGTTGCTCTATATTCCTTGCAACATACCTGGTTGGCGTGTGGTGCTGCCACGAACAAAACTGGACCTTGGCGGGGAACCTTCCACGAACCCCGAGGGTGGACTTCACGGAAAAAGAGGTCGACGAATATGGACATGAACCACAGAAATGTATCATATTTCCAGTTGCTCATGGGATATAGCTCGGTGTGGGATTTGGGCGAGCTCGCGCTCTGCGGCGGAGCGTCATCTTTCGCAGACATTGCGAATGTTGTATCCAGGCGCTTGTGCGGAATCAGAACTCGGCCGATAAGAATGCAAAGGGACACAGCTTGCAGAGAATAACAATAACGTCCAAGTCCAGGTAAAGAAGACTCGATGGATTTGGATACGCCAAAGATCGAATCTTGCAGTGGCCAAAAGCCAGTGACGGTCGGTTAGTCGAGCAAAAAGGCGAGGTTGCTTGCTATCTAAGCCGGCTTGGGCTCAGGCAAGGGCAGCAGCGGGCGGCGCAAAACAGACGGTAACAAAGTCGAGGATGAGGATGGGCGGTTAGCGGAGCACAAGCTGGGAGTTGGTTATTCTGACATTGCGACCACGAGCTAACGATGCTTCGGTGAAGATGAGAAGGGCCGCCCTGCAACGAGGACTTCAGCTAGTATAATATTGATCTGAAGTAGAAATGAAAGTATAGCAGAAAGGGAGCTGAGCTGCGCTTTGGTACGAACGAGGTGGGGAGAAATGGGAGAAAAGACGACTCGAAAATTCTAAGGGCAAGGCTAGCATCCCTGCCTGAGCTCCCATCAGCCGGGCGAGAGATACGGGTAACGGCCCACGGGTACATACCAAGTACATAGTAGTGCAGCACATGTGCCAAGTACCCAAGTACCAAACTCACCCTGGCCGGCCCGTGATGTGACAGGCTACCATGTACATGAAGGTTCAAGTACTAATGTACCGCACCAATATAACATTGTTGTTTATGCCATGGCAAAACAGATGGGGAGAAGAGACATTGGTTTTGGCTTTTGATGTTGCTTTTCCCAATGCTGATGATGAATTTGACAAGATCCTACCTGCCTGCCCAACGGTCGATTTGAGAAGCACACCACAGATGTCATTTGGCGCCATGACGTTTCTTTACGGCTGCGGGGTATGCTTGCACATGCTTGTCCCGTAAATAGTACCTGAGTTTATTACTTAGTACAGCTACCAAGGAAGGTAGGTACTGTCCATATCACTGCCACTGCCATCTGCTGCACTACTATTATGTACTACCTGGACCATTCACCAACATACCTCCACCACTCGCAGAAATCGGTTGGGATGGCGAGAGGCCAGAATCTCAGGTTTAGCCACAATCGTCAAGAATGACTGTCTCTCTCTCTCTCTCTCTCTCTGTGTGTGTGTGTGTGTGTATGTGCGCGCGCCGTCTTGTTGGTGTGCGGTTACAGGGTACGTTCTGATGCACGCACTATGATTTTCGAAGTAGCTAGGTAGTTGCCCCCATCCGCAAATAGGCGGTTCGGCTATGTACACTACCTAGGTATGTAATCAGCTGCCCGGCTGTTCTTCGCTTCGCCTTGGCAAGCCGAGCAGTCTTCTCATCCCTCATTCCTCTTCTGGCAGCTCATTCATTGCATTTGGTGACCATGTGCATGATACACACCTTGAATCGTGCTAACGGCGCGTGATTGCAACATACCATATGAGCAACTAAGAATAACACGCGTTCAGCGCTATAATACCTCCAATCAAGTACTATGTACATGGAGCCGCTGAGGGTATCATCATCTCGACAAGCAGGAAAATCACAAAAATATAAGCCCCCCCCCCCCGAAAAAGATAAGGCTACTTCTTCGCTTTGCCCTTGCCTTTCCCCCGCCCACTCTTCTTCTCGGGCACGCTCATCTCTCCGCCATCAAGCTCCTCCTGCGTCACCTGGCCTTGGCCCTCCATCTCCCTGAGTTTCTCCTGCCCAGAGATAAACATGGTCAGGTCATGATTGATATCTTTTTGCTCGGCAACTTCAGCTTTTAGTGCCTCGGTCTGCGTTGCCAGTCGTTCCACTTCTTTGTTGACATGAGCAACTTTTTCCATGAGGCCCTTGTTGATTTGTTTCTCCTCCTGTAGCGACTGGCCCAACTTGCGCGCCAACTCCGTCGACTTGTCGGCCCGCTTGCGCTCCCGCTCGAGATCACGCTCCAGCTGCGGAACCATTTCCTTGAGAGACTCGTGTTCCGCTTCCAGAATACGCAGTCTGTCCATGGCCTTGGCTGTCTGCACAGTCGCGGCTTCTGCGGCAGCAGCAGCTGTGGCTGCTTTGTCGGCCGCTTTGCTAAAGATTTCCTCAAAGTAGACGCGTTGGCTTTCCAACTGACTTGTCAAGAGATGTGTATACTCCATGCCGATATTGTCCAGCTTGGCTCGCGGCACGACGTCCATATCTGGACCGTCCTGTTGCTGTTGTTGTTGTTGCTGCTGCCCACCATGACCATCGCTACTGTTGCGCGCTGCCATGTTGGTGCTAGGGAACTCAACGACTTTGCCCTCGCCCTTTTGACGAATTAGTCGGTGCACCCACATATCACCAGCATAGTCCCACACATGCTGCGTCTCCAGCTCGAGACTGAAGCAGTGCGCTGTTTCTTTCCAGTGCTCCTTGGCGTGGCCTCCCTTATAGCGCCCGCAGCCCACATTGCCACAAATGAGACAGATCCAAAGATCGTCAGTGGTGTCGCACCTGCGACAAATATTCGAGATGCCGTGGCCAAAAGGATGCGAATATGGGTTGTTAGGATCCGCAGAGCTTGGAGTGGGATTCGTTGCGCGACATACTGGACAGCCAGAACCACTCCAGGATTGCAAGCATGTACAATGAAATACATGCTGACAGGGTATGGTGATCAGACCAGATGTATCATCCATGCGTTCCAGACACACTGTGCATGTGGGCAACTCGACAAGGTCGGGGGTCGGCGGCGGGAAGGGCTTGAGCGAGTTGATTTGCCCGACTGAGGTTGTCTTGGAAGAGCCGGCCGTCAACTGAGAGGGCGTTTCGATAGTAACGGACTGGATGTATGTGACATGGCAAACTGCCTCCTCGCGCATCGGCCCAAAGGCTTTACCATCAAACTCTTTCCTCCACGCTTTTGCCATTTTGGGGTCTCGAAACTTCATGAGCACCATGTATGTGCCCAATGTACTCGTCATGAGCATTCTGTAATGAGCCACCATGCCCAGCCATTTCTGCCCAACGAAATTCAAGAAGCCAACCGGTGACAGATAACCGGGGACAGCCGGTATGCACAAAATGGTGCCATCCTGACCGTTCAGGCTTTCACTCTTGGAAGGCGTGGACTCCAACTCTTGTGCTTCGCGATAAAGATGTACGATACCCCAGCCCGCTTCTGTATTCTTGCAATCCAGTGGTAGAAACTCGGCCTTGGTCTCTGTTCCTGGTCCACCTAGGTTGGGGCCCAATGATGCAGCCGGGCCGGCGTGCTGTTGCTGTTGTTGCTGCTGCTGGTTCTGATTGTCTGTCATGGCGATGTCCTGTACGTCAAAGCTTTCGATTCGAATAGGTCCAAAGCGCCAGTCCTGAGCCGCTGTCCGAGGTCCTATACCGACGCGAAAGCCAGGTGGCGGGAAGCTCTTGGTCCTTTCCCTCTTCTTGTTACTTGTATTAGCAATAGAAGAGTTACTGTCGCATTCGTCGTTCTCGTATGCAGGAGCCGGTGTCCCAGGGCCGCAGTCAATAATCCGAGCCGAGGTATGGTGCAAGAGTCGGCGGTCCTCAGCAGAAAGGTATTCCTCAGCGAAGTACTCGATATTCTTTTGCTTGATCCACCGCGATGAGGGACCATTCGTCAGGTCGTCTTGTCGTCGGGGATGGGAGGGGAGAATGTCAAAGATGCTATTTCCTGATCTTGGTAGCCAGATATCGGTAGGATGGTTGTCGCTGTCGCTATCGAGAGAAACGTGGTCGGATGGTAACGGTTTTTGATAGAGCTCAAGTTTTAGGTGGTACGAGTAAGAATGCATGCTTCTGAGGATGTAGAGACGTGGCTATCTTGAGTTCTGCGACAAGGTCTTGATGTTTACAGTCTCACAACTCTCGCCGTCTCGCTCATGAGCAAACTTGTTCAGGCTGGTACTGTTGAACAAGCGAGTAGAGTGCAGCCAGTGATGAATGGAGCGGACCGCCAACGGGATGGCGACTGGCGCGCTGTCTCACGGAGGCAGAAAGAGGAATCCAATCTTGGAACGGAAGATGGTCGATGGCGGAGCTTTGATCATAGTAGCGAGGCGATGTGGAGAAAAGCGACGTTTATTTGACCGGGCGGACGGATTGAAGGAAGGCGAAGTTGGGTGTCCCACCGTTTGGGTTGTTGGTGTTCTCAAAGATTTTTGCAAGACACTAAGATCTCAGTACGCTGGCAGCTGGCTGTTGGTACATTAGGTAGCTGGGTAGATACATAGTAGTACTATGTACTGCTCGGAGACTAGTCGCGCCCCTCTTTTGACCTCCACAGGCTGAGTGGAGCCCCCTCAGTGACGTCGCTACGCAGTACATCCACAGCCCATCAACCAGCTCCAACAGACGACATGTGACAGCCTCGAAAGTTCTCAAGTCTTCTATCTGTGTACAACTAAAGAAATATCAACCAGCAGTAAGCTATGTCCAATCCAGCCTCATGAGCCTTTACTGTATAGCCGCACCATCGCCTCGTGCCGAGAGAGGGTTGTGATTCCCAGGTGAGACCGCACTAAGGATAGTAGCGTCATCGCCAGGTAACAACAATCCCGTAAGAGCACTAGACTTTCCCTTTATTTTCAGAGCACATCACATTGTCAAGTGTTGGAGAATGATAGTAGACGCAAAACAGGTCCAATTTTGTTCCTTTGCAGAACGGGGTATGCTATGAAAATGCAATCATCGTAGTCTTTACTACGAAGCGCTAACCGCGCTATCCATCCCAAATATCACAAACCAAACCAGCTCAATCCCTCTGATGACCGCTTACTGTCCACCACGCAGACGCAGCACCAAGTGCAGCGTCGATTCCTTTTGAATATTGTAGTCCGACAGCGTCCGGCCGTCTTCGAGTTGCTTTCCGGCAAAAATGAGACGCTGTTGGTCTGGAGGAATGCCCTCCTTGTCTTGGATCTTGGCCTTCACGTTGTCAATAGTGTCTGAAGATTCCACTTCGAGCGTGATCGTCTTGCCCGTCAGTGTCTTGACAAAAATCTGCATGCCACCACGGAGGCGAAGAACCAGGTGCAGAGTGGATTCCTTTTGAATATTGTAGTCCGATAGCGTCCGACCGTCTTCGAGTTGCTTTCCGGCAAAAATAAGACGCTGTTGGTCTGGAGGAATACCCTCCTTGTCTTGGATTTTGGCCTTTACGTTGTCGATTGTGTCCGAAGATTCCACTTCAAGCGTGATCGTCTTGCCAGTCAAAGTCTTGACAAAGATTTGCATACCGCCACGCAGACGGAGGACGAGGTGAAGAGTGGACTCCTTCTGGATGTTGTAGTCGGAAAGGGTACGGCCGTCCTCCAACTGCTTGCCAGCAAAGATTAGGCGCTGTTGGTCTGGGGGAATGCCCTCCTTGTCCTGAATCTTGGCCTTGACATTGTCAATGGTGTCGGAAGACTCCACCTCGAGAGTGATGGTCTTGCCAGTGAGGGTCTTGACGAAGATTTGCATACCGCCACGCAGACGGAGGACGAGGTGGAGGGTAGATTCCTTCTGGATATTGTAGTCGGAAAGGGTGCGGCCGTCCTCCAACTGCTTGCCAGCAAAGATCAGGCGCTGTTGGTCTGGGGGAATGCCCTCCTTATCCTGAATCTTGGCCTTGACATTGTCAATGGTGTCGGAAGACTCCACCTCGAGGGTGATGGTCTTGCCAGTGAGGGTCTTGACGAAGATCTGCATCGTGGCTGATGTGGCACCAAATGGCGTTGCGTTTGCAGTGTGGTGTTTTGGTGTTTTGATGATGTTGTAGGGAGGAAGAAGCACAATCAAACAAGATGATGAATGGAAGTGGTAGATATGTGAATAAAGAAGAGAAAGAGTCGCGGGCGGTGCAAGGCTGGAAGGGTCGGGCCAGAGGTTAAATAGGCAGAAAGGTCGAAAGGGCGTAAGGCGAGAGGTTGGAGGGAGGCAAACGGGGGTGAAAGCAAGAGACGCCCATGGAAAGCGGGCAGGCCCCCTGGTCCAACAAGGTGGGCGGTGGGGCCTGGCCAGGCGGCGGTCGAGCACGAGCCAATCACAAAGCTTCCTTGGACTTGCCTGCTGGTGCAAGTGACTGATTAGAAAGCGTGGCTGAAAGGAGGCAATAGGCGGAAGGCGGGCAGTGAGAGAGTGGCAGTGGCAGCAAAACGAGCAGGTTCCAGAAGGCCAGAGCGCTGCTCGTGATTCATCAAAGCACTTTGAAACTCAGAATCTTGGCCTCTTTTCTCCGCACCACAAACCATTTGCGCGCAACCCGCCGTCTTTCTTATCTGGTCTACTACTATGTAGATACATAGTACTAGTAGGGCCTCACGTCACGCGGGGCTCATCCAGAAGGACCCACTTGCCTCTCGTGGCCCCTCTGTGCTTCACCTCTACATAGTACATGGTACATTGTATCTCAGGCGGGTTTGATTTCATCGTGACGCCCCTGGACTGATGTCTTTGTGTGTTCTTTTTCGTTGCCTCTTGACGCCTTTCCACACGGACGCACAACTCGGTCGCTGCGGACACGAATGAGTCTCCAGCACCACGAACGGCGAAGACGTCATTGCCCGCGATGAGAGCGACAGGTACTCCTCTGCCCCCACTGAGCCGAACGACGGGTGCAGCCTTCTCTCCTCCAGCCCGCCATTGGATCGGAATCCCAACCCCTCCCCTCAACCCCACCACTGACTGACTGGCCTGATACATAGTGGCGATCAACACCCCCTTTTGTGCAGCCCATTTCGAATCCCAAGGCACTGCCAATTCCTCTAGATGTCACGGACGGAACCGGCGCTGCGGCATGACCGTTTTCATATCATCTATGCGAAAGCCTGGCCAGCAACATCCGGTTCGCTCTGGAAGTCTTCTGGTGCGAGATGGCCGGATTTTGCACCTCTCCAACACAGTACATAGTACAATGTGCTTGGCCCAGTCTGCAACCATTCACGGACCAGCCCCGTCTCCGAGCTTGCTGAAGCCGGTTTGCGGTGAGTCCGGCGAAGGTTCACAGGGCCCAGAAACAGTCTTGAAAAATGCCATAGATACCATCTCAAACCGAATAGGATGTTTGGTCGATGTTCATCTCGGATCCAGAGTGCAAACGGACAGCATAACATGTACTCATGGTCCCAGGATAGGACGTCCTTGTCCATGTCATAAAGGGAGATGACCATGGAGCCGGGAAGCCCCAGAATAGCTCAATCGCTAGAGATGTGTCTATCACAATCACCAGACCTTGAAGGCAGGGACTTTGCTTGGGCCGGACGAAAAAGCCGCAAGCAAGCAAGATGCAGCACAAGCCGCGACCTGCGTGCCCGTGGGTGCAATGCATGAATTGGTCTCATAAACCGGTCTTTCGGCTTACCAAACTAGCATTGCAGAGTAGTATGGCCTACCTGGCTAGTACTAAATCGCTCGCCATGGATCACCGTTCCAGCCTGCCAACCAGCCAGCCACGACCAAGGCTCGCGAAAGTGTGGACAAAAGGACCTGGAAGCTATGCCTAAGTACAATCAGCTTATCAGCTTTGCCCTCCTTAGTCTCTCAGTCAAAAGCTATTGTTGCTATGCACGCCATGTTTCACACTGCAACCCCACCATGTCAGACGTGCGATAAAGAGCAGCAGCAGCAGCAGCAGCAGCAGCAGCAGGTATGATGTACACTAAATAGTACACGGTGGCTGAGTCGCATTTGGCGCTGGGCTACTCTGGCCCAATTCCAGCGCTTTTGGCCTGGGGTTACATAGTCCATGCAGCACTCAATAGGCGGTGCAACAAGCGCGAACCATGGCCCAAAAGAGGTTGATGTTTCCACATACGAAGGCAGTTTGGAAGGGAAGCACTGCACCATGTTCTATGTATACATAGTATGTCGGTGACTTAGGTCAAGCCTCTGTAGGTATGCTGCAAGTACCACAAACCAATCGAGCGCGCCATCCTTCCTCCCTCTTTGCTGCAAACCGCCCAGACCAGACCGTTGTGCCAATGCTGGGGGACGAACACCTAATAGCGGTGTGCACGCAACTTTGGGCCAAAACAAGCGTCAGCATTGCACGAGACCACGCCATGGCAATGTATTCGATCTCGTGGGTCTGGGCGCCCAGATAATGTCAAGACACAATACTCTGGGTACTATGGTACATACTATGCATGGAGTATGGTTGTTCGGATATGGGAGCGGTTTGTTTGTAGTAAGTATTGTTACTTTTCTTTGGTTCTCCCCGTCTAAAGTAAGCTAAGCTAAACAAAACAGAACTAACCGACTATCCGTCCCGAGATTTCGCGCCGTTCCCTTTCCCACGCACGTTTTTGACAACTTGGAAAAAGCAAAAACGAATAAGATGAAAAATGAAAAGGAGAAAATTCGCCTGCGCTGTTCCTGGACTAGATCTTGACACAAAAAAATACAGGCATCTGAATAGGTGTCTTTTTCTGTTCTGTCTTGAGCAAGTACAAAAACGGCCCAAAAGAGGGCGCCCCGAACTTCCGCCCCTCCCTTTCCCGAGAAGGAGAGGAACGAGTTACTGGAGGTCCGAAGAGAGAAGAGAAAAAAAAGGTGAGCACGCTTGATTTCATAATGATAACTGGGCCATCACTTTGAAGAAGGTTTGTATGCGTCTGGGTTGTGGTCATTCAAGGCATTTATCTCATCGCCTGTCGTCAACGAACGCCGGGTTCCATGCTTGCTGCTTGTCGCTTGTTGCTGCCTGCCTGGGTTGCTGTGCTGTGCTGTGCTGTGCTGTGTTCTGCTCCGGTGCGCATATAAATAAAGTCTATTATATGCCAAAAACGTTGTCCGCGGAATTTGTTCGCCAAGAAGAAAATGAGTTCCAAAGAAGCATTGCGTGTTGCAGTGCTCAATTTCATTGCGTTCTTTGTCAACAGGAATTGGATGTTTTTTGTTGTTGGTGGTGGCGATGGCAATCCCTCTTATAAGTGCATTGCTTGAGTGTGCGCATGTGCGCATGCGTAAAGATGCTGCGAATGAATTTGCTTTTTTTGAAAATAATATTTGTGTCGTTACACGTTTCATGAATCGTCAAGTAAGTCGTAAGCGTATGCTGCCTTCCGCTTAACTCGAGCGTTTGGTATGTCGTCGCGCATTGTGGCGGCGACCCGGCCGAGTTGTTGTGAAGAGGGAAACGGGGTGGACAGGTGTCAAGGAATAAACATAACACCCGCCCCCCCAAAAAGAGAGGAGAAACTCGCACAATACAACGCCCACGCTTCCCATAACCAACAAGAGCTGCTAAGAGATGATTGGAAAAGGACAAGATAGGAAAAAAGCGAGAAAAGGAACAAGGAAACAACCAAAACCAAAACCAAAGGAAAAAAAAAAGGGTTCTCCCAGGCGCCCTTTTGCGGAAAGGGAACCACAAATCGCTATCCAGTTTCCCCCCTTGCCTTTCCCACCAAAACAAAACAGCACAGGGAATGCAAAACAGACTGGTTTCCTGTTCTGAGCAAGGATTGTTGAGAAGAGGCGCCTGCTGCGTTCCGCGCCATATCCCATTTTCCAATTCAGCCTAGTTGGAACGAATCACCAGCTTGGACAGGAACTTGTTGGACAATGAGTCAAAGTCGTCCCTGTCAAATTTGGTCTCTGGTCGTGTCCTCAGGTAGGCCTCTGTCATACGCAGAATACTTGTCAGTCGATTTTATACTCCATGATTGGGGCAAAATTTGTTCATGAGGAAACCAAAAATCAATCATCATTCAAAACTCACCATGCTTGAGAACGTGTTGTCGGACTTCAGTCATGGCCTCGCAAACGGCGGGGTTGTTGTTGAGCAGCTGGCCGTGCCGGCGTGTGTCCCACTCGGTAAAAGCGGGCAGCTTCTGCGAAATGGCGTGGAAAAGACCGACAATAACGCCGACGGGAATTGTCTCCATGTCGGTGCAGAACTTGTTGACAGCAACAGGGTCTGGAACACGGTAGTGGCAGTCAAACTGCATCTCCTCCCACACAGCAAGGAGAATCGACGCCAACATGAAGATAGTGGGCCAGTTCTTGAGGCGGTCACCGCTGTAGACGCTCGAGTAGAGCGCCGAGAGCTCCTCAAGAATGTCCTTTTGCAGTTGGCGCCACATGTCGGCCATGGCACACTTGATCTGGAAGTTGATCATGACGGGAGCCACAATCTTGCCATAGTACTTGGAGTCCTCGTCGTCGATCTGCCCATCCAACTCGTCCTCGGAGCCCTGTTGCTCTACCATGGTAATGTGCAGTGTCAAGTTGTAGGCCAGCACCAGCTTCAAGGCCTTGCGGATGACGGGCGACTTCTCCTTCATGTAGAAGCGGTGTGCCGTCTTGAGAATCTCCGTGATGAAGGGAGTGCCCTCAAAGTGGTCATCGATAAAAGTCTCAAACGACTGGTCAATGTGCTTGTCCAAGTATTCGGACAGTGCATCCGCCGAAACGCCATCACGGCCAACGTCCAGCTTCGAAGTGCGAATCTCAAAGTCAATGGGCTCCTGATCGGTCAAGTGGGACTCGACCCAGTCCACTTGGAAGCAGCTCTCATCGCTCACAAAGACTTCACGGACCATGACGGGCAAGCAAAAGCCATAGCCGTGCGTGATCCACATGAGTGTCTCCTTTTGGGCAAAGCCTTTGACATTGTAGACAGACACGCTACGGTCAAGGTGCTTCTCGTAGTCTGCCTTCCAGTCCTTCATAAAGAAGCCAATGTCCTTGATGTCAATACGCGTGCAAGGCACCTGCCACAGACGAGCGTGCGAAGGCTGGCATCCAGCACATGGCTCGCCCTTGTCGCATGTCTTTTTCAGGAACTTGCATCGCAGACAGGCACGCAGCTTCCGGATCTCGCTCGCCTGCTTGCGTTGCTCAGGCAGAAGCGGGCCACGACGTCGCCCCACCTTCTTCTCACCCGTGCCGTCCTTCTTTCCATTCGGTGTGCGCCTGACGACGGCCTTTGTGGGGGGTTTGGCGATAGGGCTCTTTCTCGGCGCTGTGGTCCTTCTAATAGGAGGCGACACAGACGAAGTGGAGCCCGCGGCAGATCCGATGCCAGACCCGCTCACGGGGCTCGAGCGGCTGCTGGCTGTCGCACAGATTGGGACGGGCGTGACGGCGGCGGTTGGGGTGATGAGGTCGTGCGAGTGGTGGTGGGCGTGGTGAGCATGGTGGTGGGCATGTTGATGTTGATGGTGGTGCTGGTGCTGGTGCTGGTGAGGGTGAGCAGCATCTCCGGGGAAACAGTTGCGGTGTGTGCTGGCGGTCTCGACAAACGAGTCAGACCCAGGGGAGAAGGGCGAGATGGGGAAGTTGACTTCTTCCCAGCTGTTGAGCTCCAGCGAGGTGCCATCGGATTGGGACGAGTCGGAGCTTGTTCGCAGGTGCAGGGTCTGGCCGGGGTTGAAGACGTTTTGTGCTTGCGGGGCCTGGGAAAAGGAATCCATGTTGGGGTGGTACATGTCAATCATGGCCCAGCCATTGTCACTGCCAGAGCCCATGGACAGAACTTCAAGGTAGGTGCCCGTGGGAGAGTTACTCCCCATACTTACGGCGCGGGGCAGTCCATCGGCTGGGAGGTGCATGGCTGTCTCGAAATCCTGCCAATTGGCCATCCCGCCAGAGCCCATGGTCCAGGGTGAAAGTTGGTGGCTGGGCTCCTCGACAGGAGACATGGTGAAGTTGACGGGGTCCATCTGCTGCAGGCTGGCTTCAAGGGCGGCTTGGGTGGTTGCGGGCAGATAGGCCATGGGCGACGGTTGCAGGTTGGCAGCAAAGGGGTGAAAGCTGATGAGCGATGAGTCAGGAATGAAAGTCGACAGGTTCTGTGGTGGCGCAGCCAGGTGTTGTTGTTGTTGCTGCTGTTGCTGTTGCTGTTGCTGTTGCTGTTGCTGCTGCTGGTATGCCCAGTCGGCAAGCATCGACGAAGTCTGGGGCATGGCGGCAGCGGCAGCGGCAGCGGCGGCAGCAGCAGCAGCAGCCGTGTTGGAATACGGTGAGAGTTGCTGTTGATGAGGGCTGGATGCAGTCGAGCTGTGGTGGCCGTTCGGCGACTGCGCCTGGTGCTCCTGCGGCGACGAGGGCGAGGGCATGGTGTGAGCATGTGGTGAGTGCATCGAGACAGGCGACATACCCGCAGCGGCGACGGCCATGTCCATTTGCAAATGCCACGATGCCGCTGGGCTGTGACGGCTGTGCTGTTGAACCATGGCGGAGGAGGCCGTCGTCGTCGTCGGCGGCGGGGGCGGCGGCGGCGGGGGCTGCTGCGGTATTGGGGTCTGCGCGACGCCGGTTGTATAGGGCGTGTATCGCTCCCGAGGGTCGAATGCAAGCTGCTCCAACAATGCGGCCTGGCCTGCCTGGGAGGCGTTGTAGTCAAATGTCATGGCGACCAGGAATCAAGGGGGGACCCGGGAAGGGGAGCGTGGGAAGGGGGGGGAAAAGGAGGCAAGCGGTTGATATGAAATTGACAAAGCCTGGGGAGATGCTGGATGGAGAGATGGTTTGTGTGGTGGGCGGAGTCGAAGATGGACACCGCTCTTTCACTCTGCGGCGTGAGCGCGCACCACAGACACAGGGATGCTCGAGGACGCCAGCCGACGTTGAAGACAGTTCAAAGCAAACGACCGTTGTTGATCTGGGGCAGGGAGAAAGGACGAGGATAAAGAGACCGAGTCCCGATGGTCGAAAAGATCGATCTTTGTTTTTTGGTCCCTCTGGGTGGCCGGGTGGGAGATATTGAGGGCGGCGGCGGCGAGAGACTGCTGTCTGCCCTTTGTGCCTGTGCGTTTTCTCCGTCTGTCAGAAGACGTGCAAAAGACCCCGGATCTTGGATGTGTGTGCTTGTCCAGTCCTCGAGCTGATAGGGTTTGAGCTCAACAAGAGACAAGACAACGTGACTGGACTTGACTGACAGATGACAGAAGAACAGACAAGAGGGAAAAAGAAGAACAAGAGAAGGGCCGGAGGGCAAGAGTCGAGATGCCGAACCCGGGGCCTGCAGACCAACGAAGATGCTCCCCTATGCTTTGGCTCTCTGTCTCTCAGTTGTGCATCCCGCTTGCTCGTCTGTCTTCTCTGCTCGCCCTCTCTTTCCCCTTCCCTTTCTCTTTCTCTCGCTCGCTCTGTGTGTGTACTATGATACCGTTGCACATCATAGGACAGTACGCAGACGCACACATGCATAGTGCACACACAGAGGGGTCCCGTCCCCCAGTCCCTCCAGTCCCGCATACGACGACAAGAAGAGCGGTGAGCAGATGCAGGTCGAACCGCAATGATCCCAGTCGACCCTGGCGCAGCCAATCAGAGCGGCGGCAAGCGCACGACCGGCCCCTTCAGAGGCAGACGCCACTCGAGCATCCACCCAGTCCTGCCAGTCCACTCAGTCCAACCAGTCTTGCCCAGTCCCCCCAATCCACCGCGCAGCGACTCTGCGCGCTACGTACCCTTACCCAAGGCGGGGCGTTGTATCGTGGAACCAATCGACGCCCGTGGGCTGGGCCCCAGCCGTCCCCAGCCCCGGGCCCGGCACCCTTCGAATCCTGCCCCCAAAGAACAGAGCACACGGAAATCCCAGCCCAGACTGCCAGAGGACCCTCATCCACCAAGCTATGTGCATAGTTGCAGTCTCTAGAAGCCTGGATCGAAGGCTAGTCCAGTCCCATATCCTTCTATCGTCAAACTAGGAACTTCTCAAGTGGGTACGGGTGCCATCCAGCTTCTCTCCGCTCCCCTCTCTTTTGTTGTACATAGTATGCCTTGCTCGTACGAGGTGGGTTTAGCCTTCAAATCCCGTCTTGTGTCCAGCAAAAGTACTAGGCACGGGTATGTGCGACCACTCCGTACCATGGTACCTGCGTACATGGGTACGTACTACGTACAGAGTAGTAGTCATGCTATGTACATAGCAAAGGGCATGCATCAATGTGCCTGCAGTCTTGAATCTCGCTCCGCCCCTCGCACTGTATCAGCGCCCCCAGTACTGCAATGGCTCTGCGACAGCAGAGAGGGGAGTTCCAAGCGCGCAGCCCTTTTGCTGGACAGGGGGGAGGCGCAGACTGAACACACAAGTCGCACTGTTCGTCTGGTCCTTGTCTGCTTTACACTCCCAGACAAGCAAGTCCAGCCTCCTTTGAAGACGCCCCATCATGAAGCGTTTTATGAGATCTGCTGCAACATTATCGTATGACTGGGATCCCCCAATTTGGGCCATCGGCGATGGAAAAACTCAGTCACGACGAATGCTGTCGGCAGTCGAAAGGCTTCTCGACTCGGCCATTCCTCTTCGCTCCTTGCTGTGTGTCTAAAGGACTGCAAGTATGTAGAAAGCGATACGGCTGAGCTAATGTGCTGCCAACGCTTTCTTAGATTCACCAAGAGACCAAACTCACCACAAGCCTATTGATAGTGCTGATTGCCCCCCTCAACCCCCCGTCCCCTCGGCTGAGACATCAGTACAACACATCTGGCAGAGGGGGACGGCTCGTCGCAACCACTTGTCACTCTGCCTACCATGATGCCACGCATATTGGCGGATCACAGGACGAATCATGGATGGCGAGGGCTGGTTTTGGCCTTACATGAGCGGCGCCAGTTCACGACAACGCTATGATGGATTGGAGGGGGCGTTCTCGACTGATTGTTGCTACATATGGCTTTTCATATGCCGTTGGTCGTTACCATCGTTCGCCTCTCACAGGCATTTTTGGCCGAGCACAAGACAAAAGGGGTGATGATTGAGATCGCACTTTTTGCTGCGTCGCGAGCAATAGTGATTGCGAAAGACGTCTTATGTTAACAAACACAGATTGGAGCATGGTCAACATATAAAGTCTCATGTCAGCAACCTGACGGCTCCCTTGACCACAGAGAGGATGGGATACATACATAGTAGTATACGCTCGGCATGCCGCTATTAAAAGTCGCACGTCGAGATAGTCGTCATCGTGACCGTGCCTGGCAAGGAGCCATGCATGGTGAGAGTTGGCCAAGGTCGCGTCGAATTCGCACAGTGTTATGGCATGTCGAGGACAATGGGAATTGTTCACCAGACACTGACACACTGACACGAGAACATACTGTAAGTACATACATAGTAGTACAGTGAAATTGATCTGGCCGGCACCAGACGACTTTTGCGCCCGAGTGTTGCTTCGTACTTCGTACTGTACTGTGTATGTATTCCGTTTTATGTGCTGTCTTAACCCACAAAAACCGTTGAGGTTCGGAATTTTCTTGGTACTAGTACATCCGGATGTACGTAGCCCTGGCGAACTGGATCTGCTGTACTATGTTAGGAGCAATACGGATGCTGATGGGTTCTCCCGCCAGGTTGCAGATTGTCTCTTGTACATACATAGTACGTCGAGTGGGCCAATAGAACCTCCATCCTGAAGACGACGTCCTTTGGACTTCTAGCGAATGGCTTGAAAGGGTGGGCTCCAGCTGCTACGCGGCCTTCGTTCGTTGGCTCAAGGGCATGCCCCCTGTACTTTGTGCCCCGTCATCCACACAAATGTTACCCACCACTTCTCTGCCGTACGGGCAGAGTCCCGTGTGCACATCATTGCCCTGGCACGGATGGCTGGGTTGTGGGAGACACCAGGGCCGCAGTTTTCTGCGGACGACCGAGAGAAACCCTGACCCACGTAAGATTAAGTCTATTCAACACCTTGCCGCGCCTGAGTTCGACTTTGTCGACGCGGGGTTGACTTCTGTTACTACCTCCTGTAGAGAGATTGCAGAGCCAAAACGCTTTCTTTTTTCCTTACAAATCCTGTCGCAGCATTGGATTGTCTTTTTGGGGCTAAAGCCAGCCCAACTGTGAACGGGCTGCAATGGTCCAATCGATAAGGCTATGAAGCTCAAGTTGCTGTGCTTGTCAGTTTCCCCACTATCACGATGTTGGCGATGCAGGCCACGTTTGTGTGCTCATGGCCCATGCCATCATGGTCTGCGCCGCTTCATGCAGTCCGGGCAAGTCAGTCAGTCTTCAGGCAAAGATGTGTCTCGAAGGAAAGAGGTTGGAACTGACCGCTGTTTGTCGGTTACCCAAATCGATCATTACCTGCAGACAGACAACTCCACTGATGCGAGACAAGACATCTGGCTGTCGGCGTTGCCAGATGGAAAATGCAATAGGCATTTTCCAAATTTGATAGATTCGGATGGCTTTTTCGTATCTGCCCCGCGCAATTTAATCGTGCGCGTCTTCTTGGGGCTCCGAAAGAAGGCCAGGCACAGAAGCCGTCACCAGAAAGATCTACGCGCCAGAGCGAGAACAACTGTCAGGAGCCTGAGCGAAACGCTTCGTCTGACAGGGAGAACCCTGCCCTCAGCTTCAGAGAGCGCTCCTATTACTGTAACCTTGAGATCATCCCGCGCCATGTTGGTAGCTCGCTACCTTGTATGCTTCGTGCAGCTAAAGCATGAATTTGATCCTCTTCAAACCATTGTCGTGTTGAAGGCTGCCGAGCGAGTTTTTCAGCCCTATTACCAATGCAACAATGATTGTCTCATGGTGTATCGATGTAGTGCAGTATTGACTCGTTGGTGAAAGTACTGAGGAATGTCCTGGGTTTGGTATCGCTCTTCAGGTCATTGATGCATAGAGCGTCATTTCCAACCGCTCGTCAGTCGATCCAGTAGCTTCCTCGCTGAGGGAGGAGGGGTGAAGGATGAGTAAAGCAGAGCTTCTGGCGCAGCATGTATGTGTCTGGGCCGCAATGAAGCCTGCCTTGGACCAATGCAGCGTCGTCGTCTGTATTGAATATGGCGGGTGAGCCTCTCGTAAATACCATCGGTCAAGCGACTTTTCTTTCGAAGCCGGTAGCGGCAAGCACAGCAACAGCCTGATGGTGTCGTGTTCGCTATCCGGTCTCATTGACGCGCTTTATGAGGGCTGTCGTCTCGGCTTGTGTGCGACCTGGAAAGGGCATGTCAGCGTCACCGTCAGCATTGGTGCGCAACGATGGCGATATTGCACGACTTGCCTTCCCATGTACACGTCGGCCATGGTGGATTGCATGCAATATTGTCAGGCAAGAATGCATACAGCGGCACACTCGTGGAGGGTGTGTTTGGGCAACAACTGCCAGTCCTGGTTCTGCTTTGGTTCTGGCTCGGAGCGACGTTGAGAAGAGGCTGGGCCAACCACAGAAATTGGGAGCTTGAGAGCTTGAGAGTTTGAGAGCTCATCGGACCCAGGTGTGGAAGTCGCGCATCGCAGCAGCAACGGTGGCTTTGGCTGGCACCTTCTTGATGTCAAAAACACGGCATCTGCCCACTTTTTCAGGCTCGCTGCTCAAGCTGTTTGCTTTTCTGGGTTTCCTTTTCTATCTTTCTTCTTTTGCGCTTTTTGGCATCTTTGGTGCCCTTTTTGTCTTTGCATTAGTGTGGTTCACGGAAAATTCAAGCAGCACGCCTATCTCGTTCGACATCCTCGCTATTTCTTGCATCGCGATGGCAGGACTGAAACTCAGGATAGACAGTTGCGGAGCATGTTTGGCGGACAAAGGTGGCAATCACGTCTCAGGCGGTGCTGCCGCTGGGCCGAGTGGAGGTTTGGCCTAAGTGGTTGGCACTTGCTTGCCTGTCGTCACTGCACTGAACGAACGCCCCATGCAAAACTCGCGACAGCAGCTGCTACGACAAACCATCATCACCCCCAACCGACAATACCAACAGCAACAGCACGAAAACAGTTAGAGTCTTGGTTGCTGCGTCATCCCGAATAATTTGGTCCGTTCGAGCTCTGTCCCAAAGACACGTATCGTCAGCTGTCTGGGAACACATTGTCGTGCCAAAGGAACAAAGCAATCGGGCCTGAGCAGCCAAGAACAATAGTAACAGAAACAACGGCCAACGTGCGCAACCGCCCCTGTCAGTGGCCAAAGGGTGTTGGGAGTGAGCAAAAGGACATACTTATTGCCGCTTTCTCAGTGGGATGAGATCTCATACTTCAAGGCCGGGCTCGCGAAACAGAGTCATCTTCCCTGGACGGGCTGTCGTCTCCTCGATTCTCCAAACCAAAGCAAAAGCGAAGGACAAGAAACAGCAGCAGCAGCAGCAACAACAACAACAACAACAACACACCACACAATTCCCTGAGCCCATCGTCATGATTCCAGAGCTCTTTGCCGCACAGCCGCCTGTCAGAGACAGCCTGCAAACGACAACGTCAGAAGTTCAGAACGAGACAATTGAGGCTTGCCTGCCCTTTCTCGACGGCTCTAATCTTGCGAAGACCAATGATCATGGATTACCGCATCTTACGAGGGACAAGCACACGGCATTTCTGCACAAGCAGCTGGGCAAATTGCCAGGCGCATTCATAGGCGCAGACGCCAGCAGGCCTTGGTTCCTCTACTGGTGTTTGAATGCGCTGCGCTTGCTGGGTGAGGATGTCTCGTCCTACCGCGAGGCCTTGATTTTAACGGCACAGTCTATGCAAAACGGATCTGGCGGCTTTGGAGGTGGCAACGGGCAGCTGTCCCATCTGGCCACCACCTACGCAGTCGTGCTCTCCCTGGCTCTTGTAGGCGGCAAAGACGTCTACGAGGTTGTCGACAGGCGAGCGCTGTGGAAATGGCTGTGCTCGCTGAAGCAGCCCGATGGAGGCTTCCAGATGGCCACCGGCGGAGAGGTTGATGTACGGTAAGCATGACGCGAGTAGACGTTTTCTTTTTCCTTTATCCCTAGTTTCCTGGTCTTGTCGCCATTGGTCTTGTGCGGGTGCTAAACCTTGCCAAAGAGGCGCATATTGCGCAGCAGTCGTCGTATCCCTTTTGAACCTGCCCCTGGATCTTACACCCGATTCTCCGGCCTGGACTCCCGACCAACCCACACTGTTCACCAGGCTCGCCGATTATGTTCAAAAATGTAAGTACCTTCCAAGTCTCCTCCGGGTTCATCAGCTGGACTTGAACAAGTGTCACTAACAACGGCCTGCTTGTCCCCCCCTCCTCTTCCATCTAGGCCAAACCTTTGAGGGTGGTATATCGGCGCACCCGGACGCTGAAGCACATGGTGCATATGCGTTCTGCGCGCTAGGATGTCTCGCCATTATAGATTCTCCTGATCGTATCATTCCGAGGTAAGCAAGAAGAAAAATGAATAAGGGCCCAACACACTTGAGGGGCGGGGAAAGCAACCATGAAAGCTAGAAGGCAGCCAGGGAAGCGACCTTACATGCCCCCTCCCGCTCGTCGTGACCAGTCAAAGATTGACAAGAATCAACGCATGCTGACGAGACCTTGGTATTTTCTTTTTGCTTTGATGGTGCTTAGATATCTCGACGTTCCACGACTGATTTCCTGGCTGTCTTCGCGCCAGTATGCCCCCGAGGGCGGCTTTTCTGGCCGCACTAACAAGCTTGTGGATGGATGTTACAGCCACTGGGTCGGCGGTTGCTGGCCGCTAATCGAGGCCGCTCTCAGCGGCTCCGAGTTACCATCTGGGCATCTTGGTTACAAAGGGAAGCTGCCACTGCATGAACAAAGTCTGTACAACCGGGAGGGCCTAATTCGCTATATATTGTGCTGCTGTCAGGACCAAAGCAAACGCGGTGGTTTAAGGGATAAACCCGGTCGGTACGTATGCAGCAAAAACTGCTTTCTATACCCCGTTTTTCCCCTCGGTCAAACTCCTTGGCTCAAAGGACCTGCTTATCTCGTCCCAAAGGGAGAAAGAACTACCGCTGACATTTCTGCCTCGCCTCGCAGTCCTTCGGATGCATACCACACCTGTTACGTTCTTTCGGGCCTGAGCTCCGCACAGCACAAGTGGACGCTGGCCCCCGAGGCAGGCTCATTACTCGCCGCGGGTGTCACTACAGGGGCTCAGGCCAGTGTGGACGAGGTCGACAGCGGTTGCGGCGCCGTTGCTCCTGGTGGTGCTGGTGCGACTCTTGCTTCGTGGTCTGTCGCACCGTATCTCGATGAAGTGCAGGTCTTTGATGAGCAAGATCGTATCGCGCCATTGCACCCGGTCTATGCGATGCCCTTGAGCTGCGTGACCGAGATGAGAGCCTACTTTGATGCGAAGCAGGGATTCTGAATTTTGCTGTCTCTCTTCTCTGCCATATCGCCTCTGGTCAGGCTGAGACAAGCTGCCTACCACGCTTACATTTGCGTACAGAGCCCAGAGTGTACTGCAAAGGAGAGCGCTTGCATGGCATGCCTGTTCAATGCGTACACAGGTGTTGCAGAAATGTTTGCAATTGTCTGAGATTCTATGTTTGCGCCTGAATACTATGTATCGCTTATTGATAGTACGACATATTAGACTCGACTTCGGGTGTCACGTGGCAGGAAGCACAGCAACATCGGGTCCTTTCTGAACGAACGAAGGGCCCGGTCTGGTCGAAGGATGGGCCGAAACGGGGTTGTCTCAATTGGCCCTGGCCGTGAAGATAGCAAGCAGATTTGTGTCGAATGGGCGCGGCATGGATATTATGCAACAATGACGGGCATAGGTGATGTCTGAAGGGCTCAGGTGCTGTTATGGATTGTGCAATGCACTCTGCTCAGGACTGTCACTTGGCAATGTCACAGAGAGATGCCAGCTCAGCACCATGTCCTTGTTCCCGAGAACGCTTCTTCAGACAAGATTGGCTGGATGGTCTTCTCGCTTACTGCTGAAGGTCTAGATATGCAATCATCAATAAAGTTCGGCTTGCGCCCGACCAGTATGGGCGAATGCGAGGTACATGGGGCAACTTGAATCTGCTATCCTCGCCGAATCAGCCTCGCTTCTTTCCTGTTCGCCGCCATAACTAATTGCATAGTACATTTGTTAGTCTGGTTCCCTGTTGCATCTCGATGGCATTTCTGATGTGATTGACAGTATTGTGTCATATTCATCCTTCAAGATCTACCCAAGGCACACATACCCGAAGAGGAGACAGAGACCAAAAGGGGAAAAACACTCGCAAATACACACAAAAAGCCCACTGCAGATTTGAAAACGCCACGCTCATGCGACTCTTGCGAACCAAAAAGTTAGTTGCATCATGATCAGTACTCCGATTATCCAGGCCCGCGATGTACTTGCTATTTGGAAGCACAACTAGCTGTGCGCCCCCCTCGGTTCTTTTTATTTCTTCTTGCTCCTTGAGTCGACGTGCAGGACTTGTGCTGTTTCCCTGCACAAGTTGTTGCAGGTGTGCGAGCGAAGTAAAATATCGTATGTGTTGTTGATCCACTCCAAATGAGCACTTTGCCCTTGGGCAACTTGCCGTCGAGAAGGCGAAGAACACAAAGTCTTGTCGGAAAGTACAGGGGGAGAAAGGCACATGGAACCCCAACGCCACTCTGTCCTGGACCTGTCACCAAAGTACACGGCTTGTACATTGCTCTTGTTCTGCTCCAAGACGGAGGACCACCGGTCGCACACACCTTGTGGTCGCCATAACGGGCCGCTTGTGTTGACGTGTTCGTGGGGAACGTGGCAGAGAGAAAATCTTTGTCTTTCGAAGCCCCCCGTGGCCTTTTCACACCATGGTACAACCATTTACTATGTACACGTACATGGATACATGGATACGTTGCACAGTGAGTTATTACTTGATGAGTTCACAAGGGTATGCGGTCAGACATCCCATGATCTCTCCTCTTTCGGTGACTTCAATACCATGAAAAGAATTGGAGATTTTAGTGGGTGCGCATGGGTTCGTCTAGGTAGTGTGAGGGAAGGGCCGTCCGTTGCTACAGGAAGTCTAAAATCAGCGAGGGAAGGGGGAAGGGGGGACGGGGGGTTGAGATATGATTCGACAGCTGGAAGGGGGTGTAGAACGAACAGTTCTCATAGAGAGCTTCGATAAGAGGCGCTAGAAGGATATGTTAGCTTTTTCTCGAGGCATCCAAACGCCTTCCGGCTGTTGCTTACGCATATGGGACGTGGCTTGACAACACGGGGATATTTTGACATGTTGTGCGTACTGTTATGTACGTTGGTGACTATTTCTGTGGCATCTGAGGAGGAGTAGATACCCAATCTCTTGTTTCAAGCTTACCTGGATATTCTGTTACATTGCACCTGAACTTGAATGTCTTTTCTTGTTGTGCTCTATTATTCACTAACGCCCACGACACGAGAATCAGGATTTTGTTCCTCTCTCCAACTTTCGACTTCTATCTGTTTGACTCAGATGCATCTAAGACAGGACCCCCAGAACCTTTCGCGAGTGTGTGGGCAGGAGAGGGTGTCAGGGTACCATAGTATAGGGAAAACAAAAGGGGGGAAAGGCAGACCACCCATCATGTCGTGATGCAGTCTTTTTGTTCTTCATGTCTCAGACTGTTCTGATCGTTTGGAAGAGGGGCAAAAAGGGGGGGGGGGGGGGAAGCGTGCTCGTGGCAGACATGGTGGCCACACAATCCTACGCACATACTTTGTGTTGTACAAGAGGTCTACACGCCCACAGATGGTGATGCTTGCGCGGATTATACTTACACGAAAAGGCAACTCACATACCTGGCTAGGTGTGTGCCACATTATCAGCAAGCGATTGACAATGGTGATCACAGAAATGTTGCGGCCCCGGCCCTCCCTCCACTTGGCAGATATAGCCCAGTGGGTTCCAGAGAAATACAGTGAGGATACGCGGATGCAGAGGCTATGCGAACGGTATATCCCACCGAGGAGATTCGTTGGGAGAGTAAATTGCGTACATCAGTACTGGGTTACGCAGATAGATGGGACAGATTCGCGTGGTGCATGGTGCAGATCGAGCGAGTTACCAGGGAGCTGGTATAGCTGGCCCCTCACTGATGTGCGTATGTATATATGGGATGTCGTAGTTGGCAGCAGCAAGGCACGACGGCTCTTGTTGGATTCCATTCGTAGGTGGAAGCTGGCGGCGGTGGTAATGGCGATATTGGTTGTAGGTGCATGTTCGCTGATGGAGGCTGCACTATGACGTTAGGTTGGAGAGCAGAAACAGACGAGACCTTTGACGTGGACTCGGACCGCATTCTGCATGCAAAGGTGCAAATGTAACGACACTCAAGGGGGGAGGGCGAGAAGACTGCTCCGAGGAGCGAGGTGGCTCCTGCAGAGGGGCTGGCTGGGCCTGGATGCAGAAGGAGGAGAAGGGCTATGGCAACAGAGCCAAGCTCTTGCCCAGGCAGTCCAGCCACTTGTATACCACGTACTATACCAATGGGCTTCGCCTTGCTCATCCATATCCTCGTTGGCTTCGACACCATGCCATGCTCTTGTACTCGGTAGGTCTTGGCTCCGCCATTCTGTACGATGGCACAGACTGCAAGCGAGGGACAGGTCAGCTTATTAGCCACCAGGCACGAAACGAACACACATACACACAGAGAAACAGAGAGAGCGAGAAGGGGGGGGTCGGCCCTTGCCTCTGACGCCGTCGTGCCGCCCGTCCACGGTAGTGCATTGTCCCGGCGACGTGGGATTTGGCCTGGCCGCCTTGTTGGGTCGCGCAAAACGGGTAGCACTCAGTCACCAGCAAATGTGGCTGCGCGACTTGGTGGCGCGCGTCTCGGGAGATGAGAGGGCGGGCAGGCAGGGCAGAGAATAACCGCGCCAAAAGTGCATGTTGCATCCATGATGGTCCGTTGTGGTGTTTTGCCCAGTGCTGTGCAGTCATTCTGGACTTGTACCTGGGTACTTGCTTATGTACTATGTACCCAGATGCTTTTTGTGGGGCGGGGCGGAGCCGGCGTCTTTTCAATAGGCGCTCTCAGGGTTGTGGCGGGCGGTCCAGCCAGATACGTACACAGTACATAGCACAGGCTCAGAGGCTGGTAGTGCCCCGTTGTATATGTACCTATGGTGCACTTTTGAGCCCGCCAGAATGCCTCTGTACCACCCAGCGGTTCTCATGTACCTAGGTAGTCCTGTGTATGTGTGTAACCCTAAACTGCCTGGGCAGCTTTGAACCTCCCACGTCGTCCGTCTCCTAGGATCGTGGCCTTTGCTTCCAGAACGCCAACCGAGCAGCGCACCGGCGGGCCAATTGACCCTCAGCAACCCACTCATTGGCAGTTCGACACGGCACATTCTGCCTTGACCCTCTTGCTGCTTACAAACAAGAGCCTTAGCCGCTGCTTGCATACCGACCATGTACCTCGACCCCCTCCTCCGTCCCACCGCACCATGGCGCTCCACATGTTCGGACGTCGATCTGGGTCCGATCTGCCCGTTGCGCCGTTGACCCTGATGCGCACCGGATAGCCTTCTGCAACGGTGGCATGGCCTCGACGTTGCCAGTGTGCATCTGTCGGCAACGACACGCAGGAGAGCACATAGACCACACACAGCACGACGACGCAACGCAAACCCGCAGCACCCCTCGACCTCGTTCTCGGCCGCGGCCTCGGCCTCGTCCTCGTCCTCGTTCGTGCCCCGTGGCTGGTCTGGTCTGGTCTGGTCACCGAATGCTTTGGTGGCGGCCCAAAGGGTGCGGCGAGCCGGCCCACGAGTCAAAGTACCTAGGCTGTTGGACGGCACAATATGTCAGATTTTTTAATCTCCAAGGCGCATTGCCAACTCATCATTGCATGGGGGGGGTGAGGCCTGATTCTCCCATTCCATTCCAGCCGTACCGGCGATGTACCGGCCAGCCACTCGACGGTACACTCCATATCCGGTACAGGGCCACAAACAGCTGCCTCAGCCCTCGCTCGTCCACTCAGGCGCCGCCTCCATCGCGACTTGGGCTGCTTGACTGCGTTAGAGCGGCCCCCCATCTGCACGCCCATACAAGGATATGCCAGTTGCACTCAATCTCTCTGCAGCGGCCATGTTCTGTCCTCGCCTCACCGACTCCAAGACGACTGGGAAGGGCGAGCAAGATCAATCCCCAAAAATACCTCCCATAACCCAGTCGCCGTGGGGCGTCGCGTGTCGGTGGGCTCCTCGCTAGTTTGACTCTGGTCCCCTTCCTCTCTTCTCTCTCGCGCGCGCGCGCTCTCTCTCTCTCTCTCTCTCTCTCCTCTCTCTGCTCGCTCTTCTCTCTGTCTGTCTGTTGCTCCCGCCCTGGACGGTGACATGGCTCCGCAGTGCTGTGTCACCTAAGCCGTGCAGCAAACCGTCATATCTGCCTCCTATAGTACACATCACGGTACAACATTTCTTGACTGGGAGCGCTAGCTACACCCGACGCCGCCACATGGCGCGAGTCTGAGCCGTTCCCTTGTTTTAGCGTGACCTCTCTTGTTTCTCACTACGCAGTACGAGTCTTGCAAGGCCTGGTATAGCCGGCAACATGGAGAAACGATCATCGTCACCATGACTGGGCTTGCACTGACGGCGCCCCGAGTCGACAAGACGACCCTTTGTACGTCGTACGCTCGCTGCTGCTGGCGGGCCTCTTGCCAGGTACCCTCTTGAGCAGCCGCGTCCCCAGTCTGCATATGCTGCTATCGTTCCTGGCGCCCAGCCAAAGTGCGCGCGCATAGGTGCATAAGATAATATTCGGTGCTTCGCTCCCGTGCTGCTGGGCAAGGCCACCCCGTCCTTTTTCGAGCCCTGGCCAATCGTATGTCGCCAATACGGCCAATGGTCCCACAGAAATTTCGGCTCCTGTGCTCTGGTACCTGGGGTCGATGCCTCATTGTCCATGGCGTCTCTCACAACATCATCTCACTTCCAAATACATGCTTCACCTGTCAAAATGCCGGCTTCACAAGTCGTCAGTACCTGCTGGCCAAGTGCACAGGAGCCACAGACACCACAAGCGCTCTAGACCAGGCTTCACATTGCACGATTCTTGTCACGGGACCATGTCTCTCCATCAGCATTGATATCACCAGATTACCAGCCATTAGCAACACTACGTACCAGCACAGAGGTTGCGTTGCTACGCGGACCCCGGCAAATTCCGTGGACCGTTGCAACCCATACTCGGTCGAGTAGCACTTTGTGAAGCTGCAAAGGACGAAACTGGCGGCAGCCGTTGCGCGGAATCTCTACTATGTATTCTGCTCTATTTGGAGAGTCTGCGAATTACCAGAGTCTAGTGTATATGTATGGACCCAGGATTGTTTTTCGGCTGGGTCATTGAGAACCTCCAATATGCAGGCTCGACGTCTTGCCACTCTTCAGAATTTTCTTCCTTCTCTTTCTTCCTTCTCCTAGACCATCAATTGGTTAAGAATCAAGGGGCCAGCGGACTTGTGTCCAGACAAGAAGGGTACACCAGCCGCCAGTGGATTGTTGCTCCATCCACTTGGTCTTGTGTTCGGCGGCCCATTCAAAGCGGGCATATCCCTTCTCGAGCCTCGCCGGGATAGGGCCTTTGGTGTCCAATCTTCCCACCAGCTTTCCTGCAGTTCAAAGTAGACTTGCATATTCGCGAGCTCAACGGTTCCATTCGCCACACCCCGATGACACTGCGTATCTCCCCCCCCCCTTCTGTTGGGGCCGGCACGCTACTCTTTCGGTACACACTTGTGCTTGATGCCTAGCATAGCGACCTGCTCCGTCGAGACATCCATTGCATACGCATCAGGCGAGCAAGGAGTTGCTGTGTTGAGCCGGGCCATATATCTCTCATATATCTCTCTCAGATTGCCCAATTCAGCGACCCGGGCCCCAGAGGTCTGCCTAGGTCCCCGCCCTGGTCGGTCGGTTGGTCGGTCACTCGGTCGTGGTCCATGTTCTCGGTTGTTTGGAGGAGTTGGCGGTCACTGTGCTCGCCTGGTTTCCCTTGTCGGAGAGGATACGTACACTAATGACGTTTAGCAATACTCGTTGGCATGAGAGGCGGGGGACTATGTTGCCAGCCTTTTGTTTATTTTTTGTATTTATCTTTTTGTGATATTGTTTTGTTTCCCCCTTCCCCCCCCCCCCTCTCCGAGGTGTTCTCAAACCAAATCGAGTGCGATCTTCTTGTACATGGTACACCGTACACGCTACCCTCTGCCCTTGTACCTTCGGTGTTTCTCTTGCTTCGATTTTCCTTCCAGTCTACATTCCATGGCCACCCATCTGTGCCTTGGTGGAGCTTCCTAGTCGCGGCGTCTTGTATCAACTGGCAGGGACGCACGCCAGCACATCAAGATGGGGTCACACTCTGAGAGCCGCAAAAACTCGACCTGCATCTGTCGAAACCCTTCCCTTCCACCTCCTTGCCGTCAAACCCATGCCATCCTGGCTGTCTGCTTTTCGCCGGTATTTCCTTTTTCTGACCGTGAACTGGGCCTGTGTCCAGGGAAAAGCCCCGCACTGCGAGCAGAATTTCTCATTAAAGCACACATATCTCGCTGTCGCCGGCTCGTCCTCTCCTGCACTCCAAAGGCTTGGAACACCACGTAGCAGCATATCCGCCTCACTTTCAAACACCCTCTCTTTCTCGGTCCCTCTGTTGCCTTCACCCTGTCAGTCTGTGGTTGCCTAGCAGGAGCATCGAATCGCTTCTCCAAACCAACAGACTCGAAACCGCACAAGTCACCTCCCGTCTGCATCCGGTATCCGCATTTGCGCCCTATCTACCACCTCGGTGTGCTTAGTTCTGCCAAATTGGACCTTAGATTGGGCTCGACTGCATCACTCCGACCCTGCAGTAGGACCCATCGCCTTTGCCCTGGGACTGCTTCTTCCAGACGTCAGAAGATCCTTCCCAACCTACCCACCTACCCCAGCTGTCATCGCCGGGGCACCGGGCGACGACACGTATTGTGCGTACCACTTGTGAGCCTGCCGGCCTGTGGACTCTGCTTTCACCAGCTAGCTCCCTCGTTCTGCGCCCAGGAATAACGGAAAACGAACAAAGATAACTTGACGTTTGTGTGTACATTCGCTGGTGTATATCACAAATCAAACCATGGCGGCCCAGTCTCACAAGTATGGCGGCGGCGGCTTTTACATGCAATATCTCGACAGTAAGTTTGGCCTCGCAACCGATTAATACACATTGTCTTGGCCATTACCATTTTTCCCTTTTGCATATTACTTTCTGCTTGCTGCTCTTGGCCCCTGGTCTACTACCCATGGAATTGTGCAAATCGATTTCCGTTTTATCTGCTTCGAACTCATGATCCCTGCATGCCCGGACGTGTATGTGGATGTGTCTGTATATATGTACGCGGTACATATATATGTATATACATATTTATTTATATTCGGGTTTCCCTGCTTGCACATCTCTGGTGGGCACAAGCAGCAGCCTTGGGCTGTGCCCCGTGAAGCCGACGGTGCCAATCTCTGGGGGGGGGGGGGTTGGTTGGTTAAGAACGGTCACCACGCATGGGCGGATGGTTTAGCTTGATCTCGGGTCTCGGGCTGCACTCCTCCACCATCGCTCTTTTGTAGGGCTGAATGTCGTGCATGCTTTGGGTTATCATGCAGGTTTCCTCGCACCACCCGTTCGCTTCACATGCGCCCCGGCATCTGGGGGTCTGCAGGGCACATCTTGGTGATGGCGGGAAAGGCAGGCAGAACCAATTCAGCATGACGGAGCACGGACGACCAGGGGGGCGTGTTGCCAATCGATTGGGCACACAGGGCGGGCGGCAAAACGCTGCTTCAGACTTTTCTTCCTCGCAGGACCTTGAGAACAGGAACAAGAGACACATGGCTAATGCATGTGTTTTGCAGGCCTCTGCCAGCGACGTGGATGGACCGAGCCGACGTACGAATGCTACAGGGAACCCTCAGGCTACACCTGCCTAGTCCTGGTTAACGGCCGTGAGTACCAGACAGATCTGGCCTACCAGACGGATGAGCTGGCGCGTGAGAATGCGGCCATGCGCGCCTTTATGGTGTGCAGGAACTTCAGCGTCAACGGCGGCATGCTGGCCCGCAACGGAATCGTACAGGGTCTCCCCGCGGACGAATCGAACCGCAAGCATCGAAAGAACAGCCGGCACGCGTCCACGACCACAACAACCAGTCACCATGGGCGCAGGGGCAGGCCTGGCCACCACTCATCGGGGAGCTCCACTGCATCTTACGACTGAAATGGACAAACCAGTATACCCTCTGGCCGCAAACTGTACATAAACGCAGTGGCATGTGTGGTATATGCAGAAAGTACGCTGAGTGGCAAAAGCTATCTTATCTTGTGCCTTTTCCTCTGGCGTACCTCCCCGCTGCTCTGTATTGTACTGTACTGCCACGACACACCAAGCAGACTATGATCTGCACCGCAACAGACCACGTGGCGCGCGGCGCAACCAGCTTTTGACTTTGATGATGACGGCGGAGAGAAAAGGACTTGGACCATGACCAGACTATGTTTGACGTGGTAGACCGGGGAGGGGTCAGAACCGAAGTGGAACCACTCCACCGAAAACAACTGTGAGGACGAGGCAGCATGTCCGGTTATATTTTCTTTTGATTCTCGCTTTTTTCCATGTCCTTCATCTTTTCATGACGACTTAAACTATCACGGCTTCACAGCGCCCATTGTTGGTTTTTTCTTGATACACACGATTTGGAAATCATCAACAATCTCAGCACACTCATGACAATTACTGCTACGACTACCTCATGACAACTTGGGTAGATTGGGGATAAAAGGACAAAAAAAAAACAATACCAATGAACCACCCCCCGCCCCAAAAGGGTCTAAGAGAGGGGTATGACAAAAGAAGATTCAGAGAGAAACTAGGGAGATGGAAAGATGAAAATGTGCATTTTGGGTTTGGGCGTTTTAACGAAACTTACGACTTTTACGATATCAGAAGATCATTAATTCGATCAATCGAAAATTGCGGCATTCTGCTTTTCATTTTCCCAAACAGGAGATGAGATGTCCTCGCAGCCCCATCATCTTTGTGTTGTGCTTTCTTTGCATCACTATTCAATTCCAAGAGATATGAAGTGAAGGGGTTTTTTGGGGGGAGGGGGGTGGAGACATGTGTAGGACTGACAGGTCACTCGGTTGAAGCTTGTTTTCCCTGCTTGGTAGCCTGTTCAACGTACGTGTCAGATGTTCCCTTTCTGACCCCAGTTGGGGTTCATTGGCCCATGGTACTGTGCTCACTTCCGACGTCTCACTGGCAAGCAATCGATACGCGCAAAACTGTTTGTGTGGAAACGGAGGAGAGAAGGAGAATGACTGGGAGGGAAGTCATCGATCTTGAATGAGGAAATCCTGCAGCAGTTGTCTTGGTTCTTCTTTTCTCCATGTGGATCGACTCTTTCACGTTGCTTGCACTGGACAGTAAGGGAAAGAGATGCCAACTTCAATTCCTCTTTTCTTTCTTTCGGTTTATCTCGTTCTCCATCTTGCATACACTCATTGAATCTTGACGAGCAGAGTCCAAGGCTCTCTTTCTTTCTTTCTTTCTTCCTTTTTTTTGGCCGATCTCGCCCATTTCCTATTTTTCTTTTATGAAACAAACGCATTCATCAGTGTTTGCTGCGTGTTGATTCTTGCTTGGCTATCATACCGCATTCATCCTTCATGTTCTCTTATTCTTCTTTGCTCTTGCCAGGGTATCGTTCTGTCATTGCATGATCGCGGCCGTTCATTTCATGGAGATGGTTCCGGTGGCACGGTCTATGAGTGGTTGGTAGTACGTGGAGCAAGGTCAGACACAAACAACCGTCTTTGTGAACGTTGTGTGTGATAGAGCGACGGTCATCTTGGAGACGATGCTCCTTATGGGGACAAACAGAGGGGCAAAAACATGGAGGCTGTGACCAGGTTGTTCTTTGGGTCCTTGCGCGGGATGAGAGCCAAAAAAGGTGGGAAAGGAATACTGGATGCGTTTCCTTTTTGTTCATTGGATTTCTCTGTTTTGTTTTCTTGCAAAATTCAACGATTGAACGATATGTGAACGACTCCCTGATTATTTCTCTCGTCTTTTTTCTTCTTCTTCTCTTCCTAAGTTCCTTCTAGAAATGATGTATTTGACGATGAACAATGAATGATATTTGTCTGTTTGATCCTCTTTGACTGGCTAGCAGTGGAGTCTTGGGCTTTGTTTCGCGCTCTTTTCAGATTGATCCAAGTCCTTATTCTACGCATCTTGCGTGCATCGACTGCGCACTGATCTGCCATTCCAGTCAAGTAGATACTGTGTATGATTGCTTCCGGGTTCTGTTCTATTATTCTTTTCTGGAAGCAGCCGGGTTACATTGTGTATACTCAGTATGGCCGCCCTAAGGTTGTTTTAGGTACGAGAGCGTATTTCTTGATAGAATAACATGGTCAAAATTGAAGCTGAAACCCGAAAACAGAGATAGCCGGCTGGAAGTTGGGGCTACATGATGGAGGGTCGTCCAAGTTGCGGCTCGCCATAGAAGACGGGACCCCCGCCCGGTTCCGGTCCGTCTCCAAAATTAGAACGCTTTGCTGGGGCAACCGGCCGCTAGAAGATGGCCTACGGTATAGTATGTAAATGGGGTGAGGGTGCCGTCCTCTTTCCGTTGTGATCCGAGGCAAGGGGCCGCGGCTTGCAGGTGGGGGTGGGCGGGGGGCCATGTTTTGGGTCTTAGCCGCGCTGGGGCACATTTCTCAAGGGTGGTAGGGTGGGCATGTGAAGGGGGGCCCAGCCGCGTCACGTGTTGTTTCGCTGTATGGCGTCGTTGTTGGAACGGGAAACGTCGCGATCCGTTCTTGAATGGCTCTCCTGCTGGGATACGCCGAATGCATTGACATATGAATAGTAAATCGGGATCCTGTTTGCATTGCACAGATGTTTTGAGCACGATTTGGCTGCTTTCAGGATGCATAATAGGCAGGACGTGTCTCAAAGGAAAATGCTTGCGGCAAATCCAATTGAGAGAGTGTTTTATGTACTACATTGGTCGGCAGATCATGAGATGCGCATCGTGTCGTGCCGTAGCGTATCGTATCGTAGCGTGTCGTGCCGTGCCGTGTACTATTATGTAGACCAGAAGCAGGCATCTAGAGCGAGGTTGGTGGTACCTGTCGATGAGTACCGTATCTGGTACTTGGGATCCAGTTATGCAATCCCTATTGTGGCGTGATGGTGCTCTTTCTTGCAAGCCATCTCACCCACGGTCATGTGCAGAGGAAGGACACACAAGAGTTCTTTACAATCGTGGAAGACAGAACCACTGGGTTCTGGAAGCTTGGAGCAAGGCCGACAATAGCATTGTAAGTACAAACAAGAGAATGAAATCCAGTCCAGGGGTCGGGCGATCAGGTGTTGCAAAAGGAGATTGGCGGCACAGAGGGCCCAGGCCTACCAGGCTGCCAGGCAGGGCCCTGTGGGCGCCTTGATTGGCCCACAGCACCTCCTGCAACCCCACCATGTCCAATTCGCGGGAGCCCCTTGCAGGCCCCCCTTTCTAGCTGCTCGGGGGTTGCCCTTGACACCTTGCTGCTGGCTTTGCTGCTGCGGCACCCCATTCACTACGTACAACGTCGTGCTGTTTCTGGGCTATCTAACAGCTGTCCTTGTTGTCTTCACCACTTGGACTCGTCTTCAACTCCCTCCCTCTCACCACTGACCAGCCCGCAGCCTTTCCTTATTCTCTTCTTCACACCCACACTTGTCCCATCCACCTCTGGCGACGGACTGCCAAGCCACCTTTGCGACCCGATTTATCTTTCTTCTTCTACCCTGCCTGCCTGCCACTGCACTCCATATCTGGCAGCTGCACACCACCGAGTCGTTGTGTGGTGATCCTCGTCGCGACCTTTTCTGTCGCTCCATTGCCCCCTTTCGAAACTCTCGTTCAGTACCCTTTTTACCACCACCGCCATCATGAAGGGTATGCCATCTCCCTCTTTGTTCTTTTTGCTGACTTGGTCTCTGCTTGCAACAATGGAAACTGACGTCCTGTCCCACTTGTGCAGCTCTCATTCTCGTGGGTGGCTTCGGCACCCGTCTGCGACCTCTTGTACGATCTGCCCCCCGATGCAAAACCTCTACAACCTACCACACTCCAAACTACAACGCGCATCTGGAATACGAGTGTGCCTGAGAAATATTAGACTACATTCACAAGGAGTTGGGCAAAGATTGCAATTGGCTAACATGCAACCTTGGGTTACTCTAGACTCTGACCCTCCCCAAGCCCCTCGTCGAGTTTGCCAACAAGCCCATGATCAAGCACCAGATTGAGGCTCTCGCCGAGGCTGGTGTTACTGACATTGTGCTTGCTGTCAACTACCGCCCAGAGGTTATGGAGGCTCACTTGAAGGAGGTTAGTTCGTGCTGCGACAAAGCGCCCGCCCCCCAACAACTCTGGTCTCCAAAACAACACCCCTGCTGACTTTCCATTTCCCCCTGCCATCTAGTATGAGAAGGAGTTCGGCGTCAAGATCACCTTCTCGGTTGAGCAGGAGCCTCTAGGCACTGCTGGCCCCCTCAAGCTGGCCGCCGAGGTCTTGGGCAAAGACGACCGCCCCTTCTTCGTCCTCAACTCGGATGTTACGTGCGAATACCCGTTTAAGGAGCTGGCTGCATTCCACAAGGCACATGGCGACGAGGGCACCATTGTCGTCACCAAAGTCGAGGAGCCCTCCAAGTACGGTGTCATTGTCCACAAGCCCAACCACCCCTCGCGCATCGACCGCTTTGTCGAGAAGCCCGTCGAGTTCGTTGGCAACCGCATCAATGCCGGCATCTACATTCTCAACACCTCGGTCCTCGACCGCATCGAGCTGCGTCCCACTTCCATCGAGCAGGAGACTTTCCCAGCCATGGTCCGCGACGGCCAGCTGCACTCGTTTGACCTCGAGGGCTTCTGGATGGATGTTGGTCAACCCAAGGATTTCTTGTCTGGTACCTGCCTGTACCTGAGTTCCCTGGGCCGCAAGGGCTCCAAGCTCCTGGCCCCCGTCACCGAGCCCTACGTCTTTGGCGGAAACGTCATGGTCGACCCCTCGGCCAAGATTGGAAAGAACTGCAAGATTGGCCCCAACGTTACCATTGGCCCGAATGTGGTCATTGGCGACGGTGTCCGCCTGCAGCGCAGTGTCATCCTCTCGGGCTCAAAGGTCAAGGATCACGCTTGGGTCAAGAGCACGATTGTTGGATGGAACAGCAGCGTCGGCAAGTGGGCGCGTCTCGAGAACGTGACTGTCCTCGGTGATGACGTTACCATTGGTGATGAAATTTACGTCAACGGCGGCAGTGTGCTCCCTCACAAGTCCATCAAGGCCAACGTCGACGTGCCTGCCATCATCATGTAAGCTGTTGGCTCGCCAACAGAAAGGGAATTCCTGCCCTCGTCTTGCAAGCATCATTCAGTATGCAGCGCTCGACCGAACAACAAAAAGAACGTCCTCTCCATCCTGTCTTTACTTTATACCCCGACCCAATTCCATCTTTTTTTGGTTTTGGTTTTCTTCTTCTTTAATGATGCCGACGGGCTCTAGTTGAACGCAACTTTCGACTGCAAACATGCGAACTTTTTCCGCGCTCTACATTCATCATCTCCAAACAAATCTCGTCTTGTTAGGGTGGGATCCAGGCTTGCGGTGCTGAGCGACCCGTGGCATTTACTGTGATCTCCGAGTTCTTCTTTTTCACTTCTCGGGATATGTTTCTTTCCAATTTAAGCATCTTTTTGAAAGGAATTTGCCGGACACAGGGCTTCGGCATAATGGTTTGTTTTTTTTTGCCACCTCGATCTGTTGTTGTCTTGATGCGCGATGCGACTCTTTTTTTTTTTTTTCTTCTTCCTTCCTTCCTCCCCTTTGACAAAAGGCCAGGAAATTTCCGCCCAATGAGTTTCTGTTATCATGAAGATGGTCGGGGCTTTGGGTCGGAAAGTACCAGGAAAAACAGCCATACGACAGTCAACGCGCAATGCTCAAGCGGCACGGAGACTACGCATACGCAAAGAAAAAGAAAAAGAAAAAAAGAAGACGCACATCTTCTGGTGGAGAAGGCAAATGGGAGTTTGATGATGACGGGCATTTTCTTCGGTTTCCTTTTCTTTGCAAGGTCACTGGGTGTTGGACGAGCATTGCACGTATTCCTAGGAAACGGGAGGTTATTCATGGGAATTCCCGAGCAAGGATTCTTGCGAGACACTGGAGTTGCGGGTAGAGGAACATCCCATCAGAAAATGAGAATTGCCTTTGTTGTTCCCTCTTGATTTGCAAGTTTGTGTGCGCTTGTAGTGTTATGAAGAGAGTGGATAGAGTACGACGCAACCATGACTCTGTACTGTTGTGCGATACTTCTTATGCATAGTGAAGGCGTTGCTGGCGCATGGGCGAGACATGCAGGGCCGATGAAAAATGTGGTTTATTCGGAACCGCCACTCGGGCAAACTATGCAGGTTGCTGCGCTGTAGTTCCCTTTTTGGCCCCTCCGGAGAGTTTGTTGCCGCTGCACTACATAGAGTACCTACATAGGAATGTCAGTATGTGTATGCTGTGCGACGACTTTGAGGAGGGTTTCTGGCTTGTGGGCTGAGCTGGACGGGGCTTTTTCCTGTGGGATGTTGCATAACGCTACTATGTATACGATGAAAAGACGCCGGACGGACGATCAAACGCTTGAGAGGGGGGGGGGTGCATGGCTGAACAAAGTTGTATCTATAGTGTTATATTCTACCTAGAGTGAGCTGGCCGAGTGGGGATGGGGTTCGAGCATATACATAGTATAGTGAAATATCATGACATTCTATCCACATATGCAGCTGATGGATGCTATGCTATGTACTACTTATGTCAAATGAAATGTCGAGAGCCTGTGCATAGTAGGTACCTGGGATGCGTCACTGGACCCAAGGGGCGCCATTCATATGCTTAGCTAATCAAGACGGTCAAAATAATGCCAAACCCTCATATTATATAAGCGGCGGCCCAGCGGCCCAGGAACCCCCTTGTTGATGTGATGCGGTGGCCCCTCGCCCGCCGTTTCTTTCTTGATGTCTCTTTTCTTTTTTTGGCTGTCAGGTTGTGAAAAAGGTAGCTGGCTAACTGGCTGTCGTCCTTACTATGTACAAACAAGCCTTGTTGATCCCTGTCTCACGTCATGTTTTGATTGAGTTCTGGTCTATTTATGGCTCTGCTGCGACTTGAAAAGATGTTTCTTGGGCCATTGGCCACGCTGGACGGCGAGAATCCGAGTCATCAATCAATGAATCAATCAGCCAACCAGTCCATGAATACATGGTAGCGAACCAAGCTGAAGAGGGGAAAGCTACATTTCTGTACGTACATATAGATGATCGGGAGAGGAGGGAAAGGATCACCAGGGGTTGAAGCTAATGAACAACCACAGTCCTACAGCGGCCCCCACTCCACCCACTCTTTTGACAGGTTTGAACGTTTTGCGACGTGGTGGTGGTGGTTATTGACCCGGTTTTTGGATGGGCGGAGAGGGGGGGAGGATGGTCGTCCTGCGTCACTCACAGAACCAACCAGGCCAACTTTGTCACGGTCCCATCACTCAGAACAGGATGTGGAGCATTTTTGGAAGGAAAAAAAAAAAAAAAACGTGGAACAGCAGTGCTATGGAAATGGTACTACGTACTATAGTACATGCAATGTGTGTCCGCAGCTGAGAATTCCTGTTCCGTCACCCTTCACGACTCCCTATTGGTGGGCCGTGTCACGGCATCGAGGGGCCATGCGAATGCGACCAGTCGGAAGGCCGGGGCCACAACTCCCAAGTGCTTTTTCCATTCGTCCATTCTGTCGGCTAATTGACGAGCGAGCCCTGTCCAGATGCCTAGAGGACCAGCTACTACTACTATGTATGTATGTAGCTGCATGGTAGCTCAAAAGGGGGGGGTCTGCGTGGGGTGTGGGATCAGTGACAATGCACAGCTGGAAAACGTCATTCCGGACAAGGCTGGGCTGGGCTGGGCTGGGGCTGCGTTGTGCGTCGGCCGGTCGGTATAAGCAAAAAGCACGGCTTGACTGCTCTTGTTTTCCTTTCCATGATCCTGTGCTACAACTTGCATCCGTTCATCACCCCAAGCATCTATTCACACTACCTTCCGCCGTGGCAGTGTGACCGCTGTTCTTCCTATACTGCTCCACACGGCATACAGACTCGACGCGGTCCTCCGACAACCTGTTCACACCACGGCCATTCCGATGAGCATCTGCTTTCCAAAACGCCCTTCTCATCTTTGCCACGGCACGCAGCTTCTGCCAGCACGAAGCAGCATTGGAACACCTGAAGCTGGTACACGATTACGGCAAACAACAGCCGTACACACCAGTTGTTGATAGCGAGAATCGCACAACGTGACACATTCATTATACAAGCCTCAAAAGAAAAAAGAAAGAAAGAAAGAAAAAAAGGACAAACACTCAAACCAATCGAGCCAGGGATACCCGACATTTTTACCATTTTCTTTTTTTTTTTTTCTTTTTCTTTTCTTCTTTTCTTTCTTTCTTTGGTCTTGGTTTGGGGAGCGCATTACACAATCTACACAATGCCACTCACAAGCGACCACTCGGGGTCCAAGCCGAGAAACAAGCTGCGCAAGCTATCCAAACCTCGTCCAGGCTCAGTCATCTCGACTGCCTCTCCACGAGGCTCGACAGACACACCACGCTTATCGACTGATGGTCACGGGGCCAGGATATCGCCCAGTCATACCCAGCAGCAGTTGCAGACGCCGCCGCCGCCGCCGCCGCCGCCGCCGCAGCAGCAGCAGCAACAACAACAACAATCTCAATCTCAGTCTCACCCATCATCACAGCAACACCAGCAAGCATTGTTGCACCCGCCCCCGGATCTAAGCAGTCCCAAATGGGAAGACTACGTAACAAACAGCAGCTTCCCGCGTCCCATGGAAAAGTCCCCGCGCCTGGGGTGCGACAGATCTCGGTCCCCGTGTAAGGGGATCCCAGAGCTGGCCCATCTGACGACGCCAACAGCAAAAGCAGCAGCAACACCAACACCAACGCCACCACCCACAGCGACCACCAACACGGTACCCAATGGCGCGGTATCACCACTGTCACCGTCGGCGTCGCCCGCTCATTCAGCCGAGGAACTCCTCCCCTCCCCGCGAAAGTCCTCGTCATCAACTTCTTCTTCTTCTTCTTCTTCTTCTACTTCTTCTTCTTCTCCTTCTTCTTCTGCATCCCGGCTGTCCCTCCGCACCTATGCCAAAACGCCCGTCTTACGCGTAGGTCAGCTCGAAGAATGCGGCACGGAGAGAAGAGGGCCCCCACCGCTCCTTGCATCATCTTCACCGTCGCCATCGCCAGCAGAGACCGGTGTGGAGGTCATGGCAGAGCAATACAGGGCCCTTCTTGCCCCCCCTGCACAAACATATGAGCAATTTAGCAGCGATCTGGTCAGGGAATGGGAAGAGCGCCAAACGGAAGAGGAGATGGAGACGCGACAGCACAGCATCGAGACGATTCGCTCGGCCATCACCCGGCGATCACCGCTTCCGCGCGGGGGTCTGAAACAAATCACCACAATGGCCATGGCCGCTTCCCAGGACGCGGGTGCGGGCGGCGTGGGTATGGTCACGGCAGCAGGAGAAGGGGCCGAAGTCGACACCAAAAGCTCGCCCGCATCCGACACGACACTGGTGGATTTTGAAGAAGACGCCATCTACTTCAAGCCTGCCTTCACCCCCGAGGCGCTCTCACCTATCCCCGAGGACCGGCCGCTCTCTGGTTCGACTAGCAATAGCGCGAGGAGCTCATTCTATGGGGCTCCTGCTGCTGCTGCTGCTGCGGAACACATCAATAAGGTGTTGGGTCTGCAAATGGGCGTCAACTTGCTGACGAGAGAATTGGCGCGTATGACGGGTCGCGACCGTGGGGTACCAGCACGCCGTCGTGACGGGGTCGGCGAACGTGAGAATGATGAAGGGAGAGGAGACGGTGGTCGAAGCTCCCTGTTGCAGATTTGGATCATGATTGAGGCGTACGAGAGGCTGCGGAGCCAAGTCCGGGAGATGGAGATGCCCGAGGAGCAGCGAGAGGCTCTGGAGGATGTGTTTGGGACGTGGCTCGAGGCATTGGAACGGGTTGGCCACGATATGGCGATGGTGCGGGTTGGTCAAAGGGGGTATAAAGTTGGCGGGGGAGATGGGGGTGGGACGGTGGATATGGTGCAGGGTATGGGCATCCCTTGAGATTGGGAGAGCGCAATGTGTGTGTGAATTGAGTGTATAGGAGGGCGGCAAGAGGAGTGAGTGGACAGGCGATTTGTTTTTGGTGTTTTTTGGGCGTGCCAATCTGTTTGTTTTGGATGGGAATGATATCCATGGACCTTGGGAAAGAACAGGGAATAGGAGGATAAGGAATTGGCTGTGGCGCCTGGGCTCGGGTTTGATTCGTGCTGAGTTGGCTATACGGCTGAGATTGGTGTTGTTGGTATATTGGTTTGGATTTCGGATAATACTTGAGAGCCAGGTATAAGAATGCCGTTGATGGGTCGGTCGGCTATAGCTTGACGGCCCTTTGACGCGATACAAGAGATAATTCTTATTGCACATACTTGATCCTAATATAGGCAAGTGTTTTGCTGCGGAAAGTGTTCCTATTGCAAACAAAACAACTTTGTTTCATGACTAGTGTAATATGAACCGAGGAAGCCAATAAACAGCTTTGCAATCTGCTTGAAGGGAGAATAGAATCCTCATAGCGGACGCTGATACTGGGTGCGTGTTGGGTCTGCTGTTGAAATCGTAATGTCTTGATACTGAAACACAACTGGAGCTCACAGGTATTTGTATGCAACACAAACCGCTGCATCTTTCAGATATGCGGATTCTGTACTTTATTCTCTGAGCTTACGATTCGAGCCTTTCTTGATCCACACCACAATCCCCAGTTGAGGACGCAGTGTTATTGGGACCAGTCCGTCTCATCATCACAAAGGGCGGGCTTACAGCGACTGAACGACAGCTTTCGGAGTAGCTTGACTAGTGTGATCCTTTTCGAGGACGCCTTTTTTTTTTTATTCGGCGAGGCTATCATCTAGCCTCATTGAATATCGATGGTTCAGCATTCAAGATGCTGTTAAGACTCTGACTCCCCCGCCGTGTGTCTTCTTAGGTCGTCTTTCCGAATAGCGTTTCTCAACTCTCACCGTGCGTTGCTAAATCTCACGTCGATCAGGTGACTTAGCTGCCTACATGGACTCAAGCGATATGCAAGGCCATGGCATCATGGTTTTTTCTGCACGGACGGGATGTCCTGGTGTTGTTTCTTTTTAGAGAGTGGGTAAAGCGACGACTTATATGTTCCTTAAACACCTTTACTATGGTTGCAGGCCTATTTTGTCAACCCACATAGTACATTTATGTTGTACCTTGGTAGTACGACTTACATAAAGAGTGGAGCCAGAAGATAGCCGCACAATTGGCCAGACTGCTCAGTACGTCATCGGTTGAACAAGGGTCCTGATCAAATAACGGCATCCTTCCTTCTCAATTTGTCACGATGCCTCACGCGCTTTTGATGCATTTTGTATACGCGCTACACCGCGCCACACTCTTTACTATCGCGAGTTTGAATACCAACACAGAAATGCCCTGACCTGACCACAGGATGGATGACGACTTTGGTGCGGACGCCGACTTTCTCGATGCGCTGGCCGCCTCGGACGCCCACGCTGCGGCCAGACCTGCTACTGCTGCTTCTCGACCTCAGCCCCAACAAACACCACGACCAGTCCAGCAGCCCGGACGGTCGGGAGCAGCCTCTACATCTCTAAACGTTCATCGCGTGCAACAGCCTGCCCCTCAAAGGATTCAGCAGCCAGTGCCCCAGAATATCCAGCAGCCCATCCCGCAGCGCCTCGATAGACCGCCACCGCCTCCCCAGCAAGGTGCAGCAGGAGCCAGCCCGGCTCTCGTCAAGCAACCCACGCCCCAGGCCCTTGCCCAGCGCTCCGCAGGCTCTACGATTCTAGTATCCCCGCGCCAGAAGGGCAATCCTGTGCTGGGCTGTCTCAAGTCTGTCGCCTGGGAGTACAGCGACATCCCCGCCGATTATGGCTTGGGTGCCACAACATGTGCTCTTTTCTTGAGGTAAGCTGCGCATTATCCCAAGCAAAGTTTCGGTAACTGGTATGAAAAATAACTGACGGGGCCTGTATTGCCCATATTCCAGCCTCAAGTATCACCGTCTGCACCCAGAATACATCTACACGCGTATCCGCAATCTCCAAGGCCGCTACAATCTGCGCGTTCTCCTTACCATGGTGGATATTCCCAACCACGAAGACTCATTGCGGGAGCTGTCCAAAACAAGTCTGGTCAACAATGTCACGTTGATTCTGTGCTGGTCTGCCGCTGAGGCTGCGCGCTACCTGGAGCTCTACAAGTCTTATGAGCACGCCTCCTTCGCCGCCATCAAGGGCGTGCAGGCCACTAGCTACGCCGAAAAGCTCGTTGAATTTGTCACGGTGCCGCGCGCCGTCAATAAAGCCGACGCTGTCGCTCTGGTTAGTACCTTTGGTAGCTTGCGTGCTGCCATCAACGCAGACCCAGAGACTATCGGTGTGATTAGTGGCTGGGGCGAGAAAAAGGTCAAGGCGTGGTGTGATGCCGTGGAGGAGCCCTTCCGCGTCAAGACCGCGGCTAAACGGACGCTGGGCCAGGGCGCTGTAGGTAATTCGGCTGGATCTGCAACTAGCGCAAGAAGAACGGCTGCGCTTGATAAGGCCGTCCCCCTTGGACGAGTGCCGCTGCGAGACATGGCGGGCACCCCGGAATCGAGAAGCCAGGGGACACCGGGTGTGGATGTCGGGGATTACTCTCAAAAGCAGCCACAAGCCAAAAGAGCGAGGCTCTCTGGACCTGCTAACCATTCGTCATACCTTGATGACGAAGATGCGGAGCTCGCTGCTGCTATTGAAGAATCCAGGCGTATGGCGGAGGAGGAAGCCGCCGGCAGGACACTCCTTGCTGGTGCAGAGGTTGATGCGGGACCGTCTACTAGCAAGACTGCGTCATCGTCTAAAAGCGGAGTGGACGATGAACTTGGGGATGGTGTCATGGCTGCCCTGGCGAAACTGCGACAAAATGGCTGAAGCTGTGGTTAGTGCCGAATTCGTTGCATCACAGCATGGCCTTTCCACATCAGACAGCCGACTCCACGCATGCCAGTTGCAGCCGTGGACAGATAGTAGCGGCTGGACAACAACACGTCATGTGACCTTCTACAGGGTAGGGTACCGGCTCAAAACCTTGAGGGAGACGGAGGAGGTTACATCGTGTCGACCGTATGGTGACATGTATCGGCTATGAATCAATCGTCATCGGCTGGGGTTGATCTTCGCGCCCTGCTAGGACCATGCAAGCTCAGCACAAGGCTTGTACTATGTATGGCGCTTGTGAGACGATGCCTACAGGCAAGTTTGCCCAATCGGCAGAAGCCGACGTTGACCAAAGCATTTAATTATTCGGAACCATTGATGAGGAGTCACGGCGCCTGCTCGAGCATCCTCTGGGTGCTTGTTGGCGTATGAGAGTCCACCTTGACACACTATTCACGAAGACCTGTGGCAACGGATGCCTTGGTGGCTATAGTGCAAGTGAAAGTAGGACTTGAAACGGACCATGGCTGGTCTCGTCAAATTCCCGAAGATCTATACATGTACCGCAAGTGTGCAGATAACAAACACAATACAAACCTCTCACAGAATACCAGATGAATATCGTACACTGCTTCGACATTCAGAGAGGATAACCAGGCAAAAGATAAAGGGTAAATCACCAGTGCAAGCCCGCACCGCCGGCCTTGACAACAACCAAGCTAGCCCGCAGTCCACCTTCGACGAGCTGTTGCGCGGCAGTCCCAATTGTCCGTCTCAACTCACCTGCATCAGCACCATGCTCACCAATGGTCGACACATCCGCCGCACCTGTTGCCCCGTCCTCGAGTACCGCCGCATGCGAGCGGCCCACAACAATAATATCACCTGCGTTGCGGGGCGACTGCCCCACGTGCAGGCGTGCCTGTGTAACGGCCCGCGCTATAGCCGTGCGGCACGAGGCGTTGATTTCAATGACTGTCAAACGGCCAATGAGATCTGCGGGTGGGGACGAGGAGAGCCAGGCGAGAAGAGCTGCGTCATGGGCTGAGGTGCCTTGGTCTACTTCTGTGGCTTTGTTGTGGGCGCCTTTGTCGCTGCTATTGATGTCATCGTTGTGGTCAGACTCCTCGCCACCATCGACATTATCCCAGGGAGACCAATCAAAGTGGGCAATTGTCAGCGTGACATTTGGGTTCCGCGCCAAACGGAGGGCAAACCGCAGAGCAACGCGATCATCAACGCCGCCGAAAAAGGGCACAAAGATGTTGTGCGTCTTGTCCTCGACAGGAAGATAAGTCGAGTCGCTGCCGCCGAGGTCGTGGTTGATAAAGACGCCTGTATTGCATGGTGGGTTGGCGAGGACGTGCGTCATGAATTCGAGGTGGCCGCGGTCTGTAAAGCGTCCTGCTGCCAGCGAGAGACTGCTCGCTGACGCTGATGCTGTAGTGAAAGGGAAGGCGGCAGAGCTACTGTAGTACTCGCCCACGCTGCCATGCTCGCTCCAGGGGACGAGAGCAAAGTCCGAGGCGACATCGTGGGCCTGCTTCATCAAGGTCTCTGCATAGGATGTTGTGGGAACGACGGCGACTCTCCCTGTGACGGCGACGTCATTGAGTCGTGAAAAAGTGCGGAAGGTGTTGAAGACGGGGTCGTGTGCCGAATGATATTTATTGCCGCCCTCCGTTACTTGCATTACGGATGAGTTGCGCTCTGTCAGTTCGAGGATGCGTAGGCCGTGGACTTCGAGGACGGGGCGTTTGGATTCGTCGAGCTGGGTTAGATTGGTTGTGTTGTTTGTGTTTTGTTCCGTATCTGTTTGGTTCTTGTGGTGGTGGTTGTCATTTGTCTTGGCCGGAGTGGAGCTGAGTTTTGGCTGATCTTTCTGGGTTTGTCCATCCGCACCAAGGAGGGCAATGAAGGATAAGAGGCCCGGCAGGCTGTCGAGACGGAGGTAAACAAGTAGGCGATTGATAGGAGCCGGGCTGAGCCTTTCGCTTGCGTCTCCATTACCGGTCGGGCCGTTGCGCGATGATACAAGCTGGGCGCCGTTCTTGTCGCCTCGTCGCAGTTGAGCCATCTTGATTTGGTACCAGGGAGGGTAGAGCCACTTGACCATTGGTGTCGTGGTTACAGTTGTGACCTGAGGGTCACGGTTAGCAAGCGTTATTGAGGGAACGTACAGCATCTCAGAGTTAAAAAACCTCGCAGGGCTGCGAAAACATTTGCGGATGTTGAGTCAATGCTGTACTTACAAGTGCCATGACGACAAACATGGTGAACGTTCGTTCGGAGAGGATCTTGGCTTGCAGACCGATGTTCTGTGGGTGGAAGAAGGTTCTTGTTAGCTGATAAGTGTCCGTATTGACAGTCCCAACCGCAGGACCCTGCACCACGGGGGAGGAGGGGGGGATACGATAAAGACGTACCAACACAATGAGCTCGACCAGGCCCTTGCAACTCATGAGGATACCAATAGTAAAAGACTCGCGCCATTCCAACTTGTTGAACTTTGCTGCCAGCGTGCCTCCAATAATCTTGCCCGAAAAGGCCACTGCAATAATGCCAATTACATAAGCCCAGGTCATGCCATCGTTGAGCAAGCCCAAGTTCGTGCTTAGACCGGACGAGGCAAAGTAGAGGGGCAGGAAAAGCACCGAGACGATATCTTCAATCTTTTCGGTAAGCTTGACGGCGAAGCCCTCATCGTGAGGGCAGATCAAGCCTGCGAGAAAGGCGCCGAAGATGGGGTGAACGCCAATGATGCCTGGAGACATAAGAAAGGAGTGTCAGCAGCAAGCAGTGGCTCTGGGCTCATCTAAAACACAATGAGAATAAAACTGGAGACGCGAGATCTCACATACCAGTAAACCAGGCGGAAACGAGGACAATACACAATGTTAGGGCCACCATGCCCTGCGTCGGACCCTTTTGAAGACTGCCCGTCTTCCTCAGGCACCATATGAAGCAAGGACGAACGGCAAAAGTCAAAAAGAGGGTCCAGCCAATGACACACAGCAAGGCCCAGAGAGCGGCCAGGCCGGTCGCGTTGTTGACGAGTGCGACACAGAGGGCGAGGAGAATCCAGCCAGTGACATCGTTTCCAATTCCTGCAGCAAGGACGGTCACACCAACGGACGAGCTCAGCAAGTTCAGCTCCGTAAGGATACGACAGAGAACAGGGAAGGCGGTGATGGCGAGAGCGGTGCCAATGAAGAGAGCATAGACACCAAAGCTGATTTGGACTGTGTTCGGGTCGTCCTTGAACTGGTTATAGAGACCCCAGGCAATGGCGATGCCGAGCCCAAACGGCAGAGCCATACCGGCGAGGCCCACGGTCAAGGCAATCCTCCAGTTGCTGGTAAAGAGGCGGATATCGACCTCCAGAGCTACCAGGAAGAGAAACATGATGAGACCCAGGTTAGCGACGTTGTTGAAGATGGGCATCGACTGGGTGGGGAAGATGGATTCCTGGAAGTTGGGAATGCGCATCATGACCGAGGGCCCCAGCAAGATGCCACCAATTACCTCGGCGATGACGCGAGGCTGGTTGAGATACGACAAGGGCCAGTGGAGGATGCGGCAAAAGATGATGACAATGATGGCCTGGACAATGAAGAGCAAGATCGGGTTGCTGCTGCTGTAGGCCACAGGGTTTCCGCCCTCGAGAATACCGGCCTGGGGAGCCACAGTGGCGCGAGGCTGTAATGGCTCAGCAGCAGAGGCCGCGGCTGCGAAGAGGAGAGATGCTGCCATGGTGAGCAGCGGCGCGGTTGGTCGCGTGAAGCTATTCATGATGGCCATGGTCGGTGTATGGTGGTTGATGGTAGAGGCCCGCAGCGAGAGCGATCGAGCAAGGCTCAGACTGCATGCTTTATGGCTCGAGACGGCGGGCGATGGCGCGGCTCGCAGCCGAGTGCTTATAGTAGAGCAGATACAGCATAGAGCGTGCCATGGATTGTTGCAAGGTAAGCAACCAACAGAGCATGTGGGGCCGCTCCTTCAATGCAGCGCCGCTAGACTAGCAGTACTATATACAAGATAAAGGCTTTTTGCTTGGCGGTGTGTCGGGTGGTTTGAGTAAAGGACCTTATTAGCGTCTGCACTGCCAGCCATCCTCGAGAGTGTCTCGTTTACTCATTGCGTGGTCTGGGCCGTTCTGCAGCGCTACTTTGTCAGCTAACCCCAGCTTCCTGGGAACCGTGGGGTCGTGGGACCGTGGGGATCGTGGGGGATGTCGCGTTGTTGCTGCCCTGCAAATCAGGGTCCTCGTCCCAACCCAGCCCGCTACCAGCTGCCTCCGTCACATGTAACATAGCGCATGGCATCGGCGCCTTCCAGCGTCGCAAAACCGCCAAGCCCCGCCGAGGCTGAAGAACAGTCACATTGCTGCCACGTGAGCCGAACCGCAGAGAGAGTGTGACCCAGAGCTGGTAAGGCCAAGAGTGATCACGATGTCTACTGAGCATACGGTGAACAGGAGTACATAAACAAACACGAAATGATTGTTGTGTGTTCACGAGTTGTACGCAACTCTCCACGTTTGTTCCTCAAGATATACACGTAGAGCTTGATTATGTAATGTAGACGATCGGCTGGACATGGTAACACGTAAGCAAACCAGCTTAGTTCACATTTGCAGTACCTAGAAAGGTTAGGTAATGCACCTTCATGCTGTCAACACTTTAACATCGTTATATGCTCTGTGCGTTTGTCATTCTCATCTCGCCTTCGATTCTTTCCACGTCCAGATCGCAATCAATGCCCAGTCAAACATGGTTGAAATAAAAACCAGGGATCCATACTGCAACTTACCTACACTGCACCTGACCCCGAGCACAATTCTGAAAGGCCAGTATCTCGGCCAAGGTCTTTAATATCGCACCACAGACCTGGAGCGAGCGGCGGCCAAGCAGCAACCCCAACAACACCGGGACAGAATGCACCAGAGAGATGAATAGTGTCCCTGTTGACTTTTAATACTGCTCCTCTCATGCATTTCTTGCTAACGTCCGAGTATAGCCTCGTGCTGACGAAATCCCATGCTGACGCGCCAGACGGAGGCCGCATTGTGAGGCCCGCCAATCCCGTCTGACAAGACAACAACCCGCCAGACCTGTCTGCCTTGGCACAGTCGCGTCATCGCATCCTTTGGCGCTTCATTTTAGAGCAGCTCCACGTCCAACATCTCCCCTTCGAGCGGCCCTGCGCCGCCCATCCCGTATGTTTCATGCACGCCCGGCCGGCCGGCCAGCCAGCCAAGGCCCGCCCGAGAGACCCGGCACCAGTTTCTGATCCGTTCTTGGGCTACCCAAGCCTTGACAGTGCCATCTATGCTATCCATCCGTGTTAGGCGTGCGTTTTCTGGCTGGTCCGGCTCGCCCAGTTAAACTTAACACTCGCAAGGTTGTTCATCACTCTTTTTTATTAGATGCTGAGCAGGTCGCGGCCACCCAGCAGCTTCCAAAACCCATGGATGCTGCAACAAACTCTTGCGTGAGCTTCCTCCACTGTATACTGATTCTTATGTAGCTATTATTATATTGTCTATTGTATTGCCCCGTATATACCTGGTTTCCGCTGGTGTTTGGCCCGAAACTCGTTTCTGCGCCTACTTGTGTGCAAGGTGGTACTCTTTAAACGAGCCCGCTGTCCCCATTGATGATCCACTGTCCTCTTGGCCTTCCTCGCACCGGATACAGCAGCGAGTTGTCTTTCTTTGGCTCGTTGTCGACCTTGACTTTCTATTTCTTTGGTTTTTTTTTCTTTTTTTTCTTGTTCTATTTCTTCTTCTCCTGTCGTTAGGCTGGCTCTTTTTTTTTTTTTTTTTTTTTTTTTTTTTCGTATTGCGAGTGCATATTGCCAGCACAAACAAGCACAAGTTTCCCATTGGACCTTGACGGTCCAATCTCCTTCGTTGCTAAGCATTTCATGCTTTTCTGGCCTCTGTGATATTTGAACATGAAGCTGTCAAATTCGAGCAATGGCTTGGCCGCCACCGTTGCCATGCTGGCATTCTTACAAGGCCAGGCCACTGCGTCTCCAATATTCAGATTCCACCACAAGAAGAGTGATACGAGTATTCCTCCATTCGCCATCACACCAACCACTTCGATATTGTCCTCAGGTAGGTCAATGTCATTAACTCGTCCCTTGCATTTCAAAACAATTGTGACTGATATGAACCATAGCACTAACCAGCCAACCGGCACTGTCTATGCCTAACGGTAGCCCGGGGTCTTCTTATGTCGCGTTTGGCCTCGAGATCCCCATCATAGGCATCACGGGCACTGATCCCGAGCAGGTCTCCCTCGGATCAGAGTCCTATCTCCTCTTTGTCCAACAAGAGATGACACTCACTGCAGACGTGAGCCTCGACATGTCGAACAACTTGTTGAGCTCTTCTGCCGATCCAATCGTGGGTTTCCAAACATCTAGCTTTTCAACAGCTTCGTCGTCAGCCTCGAACTCCTCGAGTTCGGGGTCCGATACGGACCTGCGTCTGCTTGCAGTGCTCGTATACAGCAACCACTCCAGCAATGCCACTTCTTCAGCAACTTACCTCAACCAGACTTCCTCGAGCACGCAGTTCGATTGGACGAGCTGGGCAGCACAGATCGCTGCAGACTCTTCGTTGCGGATGAACTTTGACATGGACGCATTTGCAAGCCAGGCTGGTCTGGGGAAGCCTGTGGCCTCCGAATTCCTCATGATTACTCAGGATGATGCGCCCGGAACAGGATCTGCATCCGATAGTTACTCTGCCGTTACCACGCTCTCACTCGGCGCTGGCGGCGCGAGTCAGACGGCGGCCGCAGTTGTCTTGACCACTGGGCTGCCTTCAGCCGCAGCAAATGGCATTCCCACGTTAGCCGTGGCCTCTGGTACAAACGCGGCAACCACCCCGAACCCGAGTGGTATGAGTGGACTTGGCCTGAGCAGCAATTTCGGTGCTAACTATGGGGCTGCGACATCTGTGGGATCAGCAGCCGCGCTTATCTTGACGACCGGTCTGCCTTCCGCTGCGCTGACTCCGAGTGGTGTGGCTGGATTTAGTTTGCCTTCCACCGGCCTGACTCCGAGTGGTATAGTTGGATTTAGTCTGAGCGGCGATTCGAGTGCCGAGTTGGGGGCTTCGGCTTCTATTGGAGCGGCGGCCCTGGCGACGGGCTTTGCATCTGCTGGTCTCAGAAGTTCCTCTTCATTCTCGGCCTCGAGTAACATGTCTCCATTGAGTAACAGCTCCGGAATATGTGTCGTGGGGATCTATAAGTGTGCTGCCGATGGCAACTCGTACCAGATGTGCGCGTCTGGCGGGACATGGTCCATCCCCATGGCAATGTCAGATGGCACTGCATGCACGCCAGGTATTTCGTCTGGTCTGAGCATCAGCGCAACCTTGGGCACATCCACATCTGGTTCAAGCTATGGTGAACCTGGGGCAAATGCGGCATCATCAGGCGGATTTCCTACTTCTGGCCTGGGAGGCCTCGCTCCCACGGGCAGTAGCGGAAGTGCCTTTTCACTGGGCAGTCAATCGAGTGATTTCAGTTCTTACGGCGGAAGTCGCGGAGACGTGGATGTGGGCTCAGGAGGTTCCGATTCATTTCTTCTTGGAGGAAGCAACTCGGGGGCAAGTGGAGGAATGAGCTCGTTTGCTTCAAGCGGTGATCTTGGGTCGAGTACTGGCAGTGCGTCATCCGCATCCCAGTCCGGAGGCAGCTTTTCCCTTTTGAATGGAGACGCGAGTGATGGCAGTGCATCCCAAATCGGTGGGACTTCGACCTCGGCAGATGTCCCTGTGACTGCAGTAGACGCGACTGATTCGACAGGAAGCCCAGAAGACAGCTGTGACGAAGATTCAACTCCATCGGCAAGTGGTAACACTAGCAATTTGCTTGACAACAGCGTCAGTCTGGGCTCATCCGAATCCTCTGGAGATTCATTTGGCAACAGTGCATCCTCGTCGTCGTACGGCAGCCAAGGTTTCGGTACTTCTGTATCAAGCGGAACGAATGTTGCTAGCGGAAGCGCCCTGCTGGGGTCATCATCTCTAGCTGGCTCTTTACACGAAGATAGCAGTAGTGCTTTAGGAACTTCATCGGGAGTGTCATCGTCGTCGTCGTCGTCGTCGTCGTCGTCGTCGTCGTCGTCGAATGCCATCCCTTATGTTGGTGGGAGTGGTACCGCAGGAAGCCCAGATGTGGACTCATTCTCGTCAGGATCGTCTCTTGGTCTTGGCAGCGCAAACTCGGATGATTCGTCCACGACAGTCTCAAGTGCGGGGGATGCCTCCAGTGAAAGCTCCTCGTCGACGGGCTTCAACAACCTTTCATCGGGTAGTCCGACGGCGGGTGGATTTGCGGACTCGAGCACGCTGGACGGCGGAAACTCGGCTACGGATGGTTCTTCACATGCTTCGTCGGCAACCGGCGGCAGCTTGAGTAACAGCGGATCAAGTGGAATATCTGTGGCCGGAAGCTCGTCGAGCGGAATCAAAGGATTGGGACTTATGGGCGCGGGTGCGGGTAGCTCGTCTGCCTCCTCTGCTTCATCGGTGTACGGTGGTGGTGGTGGTAGCTTGAGCAACAGCGCATCAAGTGGCATGTCTTTAGACGGTGACTCCTCGTCGAGTGGATCTCTAGGCTTGGGTCTTGAAGGTGGTAGCTCAGCTACCGATAGCTCTTTTGGATCCTCGTCGAGCGGATTCTCGTCGAGCGGGTCTCTAGGCTTGGGTCTTCAGGATAGTAGCTCAGCTACAGACAGCTCTTTTGGGTCCTCTTCGAGCGGATTCTCGTCGAGCGGATCCTCATCGAGCGGATCCTCGTCAAGCGGATCTCTAGGCTTGGGTCTTCAGGGTAGTAGCTCAGCTACAGCCAGCTCTTTTGGGTCCTCATCGAGCGGATCCTCGTTGACTGGATCTCTGGGCTTGGGTCTTCAGGATGACAGCTCAGCTACAGACAGCTCATTTGGGTCCTCGGCTAGTGGATCTCTGGGCTTGGATTCACAGGATAGTGGCTCAGCTACGGATAGTTCGTTTGGGTCCTTGTCCTCGGCAGCATACGGTAGCAGTATCGCCCTCGCAGGCGGTAGCGCTCTGGGTGCCTCAGGCATGATGGCCGTACAGGGTGTGCAGTCAGCCATGGCTACCGGTTATCAAGGCGGGATTCCCGCGTATGGGGGCGGAGTGGCTAGCGGTAGCTTTGGTGGAAGTGCCTCCATCACGGCATCAGGCCTTGCGGCCGCCGTCACTGGATCTGGATCCGGGTCTAATAACCTGGCGGCGGCGATTGGAAACGCATTGGGAAACATGGCGGTGACGATTGGTCTTGATATCGACAATGGTGAATACGAAACGGTAAGTGGCACCCTTTCTAAACAGTTATTGACAAAGAAGCCACGTTCATCCTCACACTTTACTAACATTCCTTGTTATCCAGACCATTACGGCCAATCTCAAGGAGCGAACAGTCCCTACGCCACCACCTTTTGCGCTCGATTTTAAAACAGACATTGTGGCACGTGCAACGCCGACTCCATCTTTGTCTTTGAGTTCGCTTCAGGCGAGTGTAGCAGCGAGGAGCGCATCCTCGACGGTCAAATCGGCGGCCGCTGGCCGAGCTCAAATTGGGGCATTGGGATACGTAATGGGGCTGGTGTTGACTTCGTGCGCCTTGATACTCCTGCTGTAACAGGAAGCAAGGCTTGTACATTATGGGAAGTATCCGCAAAGAGGTGTTGTTAATCTTTTTCATGTTGTCTTTTATTACGACGGGGGCCTAGAGCGTGGTGGTTTTGCCTACCGGCCGCCCAAAAGCTGCTTGCTTTTAAACGGAGTAGAGTACTTTCAGTGATTAGTACAAGGTGTTGGTCGCGCACGGAGTTTGAGGCCATTGCCGTTGCAATTACTTATTCTTTAGATGTTACACGCATGCCCTTGCTGAAATTTGAAGTAGTGGTTTGATAGCGGCAACACTGACGTGTTCAGCATTCACTGTCCTTTTTCTTTTATAAAATTAAGTCTGCAAATAGTACACAATACTCCAAGATCCCATCTTCCATTACATTGTAGTCTGAACAAGGTATCCGTAACCATCAGTGATGGTCAATTATTAGATGTAACAAGCAAAGTCAACGGGAGGCTGTGCAGTGATGGAGCAAAAGGAGGGGTCCTCAGTTCGCGCTGGGCGTCATGACGGTGATGCACTTCTTGGCAAACGCCTAGGCGTGGCAATATATACGACCAATTATCGCATGGGCGAACGCACTCGAACATCTTCGAAGGAGTGCTTGAGTCGAGTCGATGTGATTGCCTGGTGCTCGGGCGCAACACCTCTTATGCTTCTTGTTGACTTGTACAACTTCGCAAGAACCTGCAAGCTGCTTTTGTTCTACTTACTTCGTCTCTACTCTTCTTGGTTCAAATTCAAGGGTGGGTAACAGGCAGAAGTGCGAAGGTGTACGTCCACTGGTACTTCCGGTGTGTCTTATTTTGGGATTTCCTTCGTTGCTCTCTGTTTGTGTGTTTCTGCATTACAGTGAGAATACAAGGGCTCATTGTAAGCATTCACCTAGGAAGTAGCCTTCCGCTATTCGATTGTCTTTGGCTGAATTATAACTACCTAGATGACTACAGCAAGTGGCTAAAGCGGTCGAAAAACACCCCCGTCTACGATTATAGGCAAGTCAGGTGTCGCGTGTACACCAAAAATCCCAGCCTTTCCTCCTCTTGAAATGAAAAGGGCAAGTCGCCCAGCCAACACGTTGGACGAACCCAGTTCGTTGAAAGCCACAGTAGCATCACTGTCGAGTGATGAAGACCACCATCACCATGCGCGCAGTTGAGAAGAATATGGTTGAATGAGGAACACGGGCGGTGTGTTCCGATCATCGCTGATCGGGCGACCATCATTCACCATATCACCACCCCGCCGTCCAAAGGCGGCAAAGGCGGCAAAGGCAGCAAAGGCTACTGATTCCCTCGTTCCTTCTACATTTGAGATGCCAGAAGTACCTTCCCAGGTTACCAAACGTGCTTACCTGCTAGGCAGTTCACAGAATGTGCACATCATCTTTTGCGATTGGAACAGAACTAACAATACCATCTAGACTGGAGACTCTATAAATCAACTCTTTTCCACAAGAGCGGCACAACACGTCTTCGGGCAGAAGATCAACATTGACAATGGGCCGTCTGTTGGCAGCGTGTCTATGGTTCGCTGCTTCAGCCGCCGCATCAAAACAACAAAATCGACAAGACTCGTGCCCAACGGTCCTCCAACCCCCTTACACGGTCCCCGTTACTGGCACCGGTTGGACTGCCCAACTCGTTGCGCAGAATCTTTCGTCACCACGCGGCATCGTGTTTGATAGCGCCGGTGCGCTGCTTGTTGTCCAGGAAGGAGTTGGGATTCTGCGAGTAGCATTTGCAGATTATGGTGGGACGTGTCTTGTTGTGAACGAGACAACGACTGTGGTCGAGAATGATGATGTGCGTTTCTTCCATCGTGCTTCCCTTTCTTCTTGTTAACTGTTATCTCCTTGGTTATGTGCAGAGGGAGGCAAGGACAGAGACAGGATGACAATGCTCTGACTGTGCTCTGAAAGAACAGCTGGCGCTTAAGCATCTTCTGGCTGGGAACAGGATTTTCTTTGACAAATAACAATTGGTGAAAGCAGGCTAATGAGAATGAATTGGGCCTACATCTAGCTCAATCACGGTATCCAGATTTCACCAGATGGAGAGACACTGTATGCGTCCACCTCAAACGAGGTCTATCGGTGGCCTTATAATCCTGCAGATGGAAGCATTGGCAATAGCCAGACGCTCGTTACGAATATGAGCAACACCGATGTGAGTTTATGACCATTGGAGGGGCAATAGTGTCAATCATGTTCATGCACTATATTGCAAAATATACTGGCTTATATACGTCTTAAACTTTCATACAGCATGTGTCGCGTACTCTCTTGTTGTCCAGCAAATCTCCCACTACCTTGCTCGTCTCGCGTGGCTCTTCTGAGAATCTCGACTACGTCGCACAGCAGCTATCGTCAGGCCGTTCTCAAATCCGGGCGTTTGATCTAGCCAAGTTCTCTACATCGAGCGGAAACAAATCCTCTCCGGCACCATACGACTACCCATCCCAGGGCCAACTTCTCGGTTGGGGTCTCCGCAACAGTGTCGGCGTGGCAGAGCACCCTATCACAGGCGGCATCTTTGCCGTCGAGAACTCAGCAGACCAGATTGAGCGCAATGGCGTCGATATTCACCAAGACAACCCAGGCGAGGAAATGAACTTCCTAGGGTACCTAACCAACGACTCGGATTCGTCTTCGTTCCCACAAGGCGGAAACTATGGCTACCCAGATTGTTTTGCCCTTTGGAGTACTGATGGCGTGCCGAATGTAAATGCACTCACTGTCGGCGACCAGTTTGCGCTCAACCAGACGGCTACTCTTAATGACACTACCTGCGCCGAGAACTACAATGCTCCGCGATTGACCTTTCAGGCACACATGGCGCCGCTGGACATTCTCTTCAATACAGACGGCACGGTCGCATATGTTACCTTTCACGGTAGCTGGGATCGTACCGAGGCTGTAGGATATATGCTCGGAGCGGTTCAATTCAACAGCAATGCTGCCAACCAAACAGCTGACAATGAAGACGCTGGGATGCCTGTTGCGCCGCGAAATAGCACAACAGCCGTTACGAGTGTGCTTAGTAACGGGGACCTCGGCGCCTGCCCTGACGCATGTTTTCGTCCTGTGGGTTTGGCGTGGGATCAGCAAGGGCGGCTGTACATGAGTTCGGATTCGACGGGCGAGATCTGGGTGTTGCAACAAGCAGATGTTACAACCACTGGAGGCGGTGGTGGGACATCGCCAAGTGCTTCTGCAACGCCTAATCTTGCACCCAGGTCGGTTACTAGCCAACCAGGAGGCGGGCCGTTATGGTTGATGTGTTTGACGATATTGATCTCGCTGCTTTGCGGTGCTTTATATACAGTTGTCGTGTGAAATTTGAGAAGTGTGGAAAGCTGCTTGTAGGATCGCCTCAAGTAGCCTGGGCGTACAACTCGGTACCAAAGTACATCGCAAAACAGTCGTTACCAAGAGTATCATTTGAAAACGCCCAAGTCCACGATGCTTTGTTGCAAATATGACCGAGGTCGAAATGCATTCGAGGCATGTCTTGTCCCCGCGGACATGGTTGGTGGACCAGTCATTTGCCTTTTGACTGCAGACGTCTACCATATCAATCTCAATGCATCTTTGAAAGTAGGCTGTTTCATAACCGAAGCAGCAAGGAGTCACATCGAAAATCGCATCAAACAACAAGTCCAGGAATCAAATATCATCTGTTTTATTGATAGCCCGCAGCCCGCCATGACCCAAACGCCGTGCAGCAGCCACTGTTGAATGCATCATCTTCTTCTTTACCACTCACTCTCTCGCTTGTTGTGAACCCTAGCATAGTGTTTATGGTATATTTTATTCCTCCAAGGTCTTGACAAGATCCCACTCACCCCTCAAATTCTCCTTCCACAACGTAACCTTGTTGTCAGCGCCACTGACAGCCAAAACATTGCCGCTCAGGGACCAGCTCACACGCCAGACGGGGGCATCAAACTCAAGGACCTTGGAGTTCCATTGACCGGGCGACGACGAATCCGATGTCCAGATGCGCACCGTCTTGTCTTGCGACGCACTGGCAATGTAGCTCTTTTGTAGCACCGTCGGGCTCCAGGCAACATCGCGCACCCAGTCGCTGTGGCCCGTCAGCGGCTCCCGCTCTGGCTTGTATCCGTTGGTTGTAGGGTCGTAGACCCAGATCTTGACGAGGTTGTCGGAACCGCCCGTGACGAACCGCCGGTTGCCTGTGGCGCCGGGGCCCGGGGCGCTCGAAACGATGGAGCCAGGAGTGGTGGCTGGCGCCCACGAAACCGAGTTGACGCCGAGGCCGTGTGCAGGGAAGCTGCTGTGGTCAAAGTTGTTGTCCTTGAACTCGACAACTGAGACGTTGCCGTCAGAGGATGCGCAGGCGAGGAGACAGCCTGATTCGTGGGGCGACCACGAGACAATGTTGACCGAGGCCTTGTGCAGGGCAAAGTCGAAGATGCGTTGCCAGGAGCCTTGCTGCTCGCGCCAGATGAACACCTTGCCGTCGTAGCCTGAGGAGGCCAGAATGTTGCCGTACTTGGGGTGCGCCCATGACACACACCACACTGCGCCTTCGTGTCTATCATCATGGGTCATACATACCCTTTTGTCAGTCTCCGAGGGTTTGTCCCGCCAGTCTAGTTTGCGCGCCCCTGTGCGATTCTTTTTTCTCTTCTTGAGCCCTGACTCACCCCTTTAGTGTCTCGGTCAGACGCTGGGTCTCGCCCTCGATCTCAAAGATCTTGATTGTGCGGTCGGAGGAGCAGGTGGCTAGGCGGCGGCCGTAGTAGTCGAGGACTGCATCGTGCTATTTGAGGTTGGCGGCAGGTCAGCGATTAGAACGGATAGCGATGCTCGCACTTTGGTGGTCTACTTTGGGAAGTATCGAATGTATCGGGAGTACTGATTGGTCAAAGCTACACGTACTATCATGTCATCGTGACCAGAGTTTGAGATTATCTGCGTCGCCTTGTCTGCAATGTTAATTTCGAAGCACGTGTTAAACGCTCGCTGCCTGTCCATTTGGAAGGTTAGGACGGCTTCTCAAAGGGCGAATGCGTACCATTTTGGGCGGTGTGAATTTGCAATTGCGGGTGGGCGAAGAGTTCCACAAAGAAGACGTGCTCAGAACCTGTAGCGCGGAGACGGGGGTATCGTGAAGGACTGACGTAGAAAAGGCGCTCGACGGTTCAGGTTGTTGGCGATGGTGGCAGCTTGAATTAACAGCTAATCGATATCGTCTGGCTTATGCTGGCTTATGCTTGACTTCCGTGGGTCCAACAGGGGCCAGGTGCAGTGCATAGTACACTAAACCTCTGTATTTGCCTCTACAGTACCGTGTCATCACTGTAGTGGCCTCGACGTTCCACTGTAGTATCCCATTGAAAGCCTACAGTTGAGCGCCGACCGCCAGTGAGTGGCTCTGATGGCAGGATTAGGTAAGGCAGGTCGCATGCAGAGCTACAAAGGTACTTGGATTTACATAGTGCAACCACATGTATTCCCCAAGCGTATACTTTAGCCTCGGCTGTTTAGTCCATACCAGATATGGCCTCCACAAACATTACGATCCAGCACAATATTTCCCAACTTTACCACCTTCTCATCGACTATTTGATCCTGCACACTATTACATACTGTGTGCAAAAGATATGTACACACCCCATGCTTTGTGTGCCACGGGGTAAGATCCAGGTGAAGCCGGCAGGTTGCGGAGGATGGTGGAGAGTCCTGGATGAGCTCTTGATAGCGACACCAAGACGTCCCTCTGCACTTCCATTTTGGTCTGAACAACAGCTTCAAATTGTCTGTATCGCTGTTTCAAATCAAATAAGTTCTTATGGGGCCATTGTTCAATGACAATTCCCAGTCTATCAGTTTGAAACTATTATTGTTGAGAAAAACAATATCTCAATCACTATCACCAACCTCCTCGGCGACAACCTCACGCCTCGGACTACTCCGGATGGTGTCCCCTTCTGTCTGCGAACCTATATAAACCACTTCTTCCATCATCCAAGACTCCTTCTTCTTGATCCTCTTCACCAACCTGGCCATCTGGAGGAAGAGCCCAGACAAACAATCTCAACTTCCTTTTACAAGTCCAGTCCTCCTTCTTGGCTTCTTTCTTCACTATCCTCTCTCTTTGACTCTCAGCTTTCATCAAGTCCTTCACAGCTTCTCCCACAGAGGTCTACCAGGTCTTGATCCTTTCATTGTCAAACACCATCTCAAACAACTTCATCACACTCTCCAGCCTCAAGAAAACATGGCTGCCAACTGTGGCCCTGCAAACCCGGCCAAGAGCTTGGCCAACTTGGCCAACTCTAACAGCACCAGCTCTCAATCCAGAGTTGTAAATAACCCAGCCGCTGCTGGTGGTGGTTCTCAGGTATGTAACTCAAACCATCCATTCTCAATTCTGTTTCCTTTGCGGCATTTCAAACACTGGATGGCCTCATGGCTGTCCTATTTACAGTTCGAGTCCAGCCCATCACCCCATCTGCTCTCTTAAGCCCGTTCCCATGTATATGTTGCTTTGAATTCCTTGAAATATGGCATACAATACATTTGTATGCCTGTTCCTGGGTCTCTTCTTGTTACTTGTTGGAAATTCTCCAGGTTCCCTGATATTGTTTTGAATTCCTTCCAATTCTTTTGGTTTGAAACACCTGAATATAGATACAAGTTCAAGGTTTTTGATTGGTTTTTTGTTCTATATACCCCTTCTTTTCCATGATTTCTCTCTCTTGAGTATTGTGTTTATTCAAAAAAACGGGCCGTCATCCCTTCTTCTTACTTTTCATGTCACTTTTCGCCTGATAACATATTAAAACTAATTCGCGAATACTCATAGGGATTTCGCTCTCTGAATCGTGAAGAACAGGCCGCACGAGCTCAGGCCCACGCCGAAGCCTCTTTCAACAGCTTCATCAATGGAGCCGCTACCAACCGTGGCATGGTGGGTGGACCGATGGTCCCGATGTATCCCAACCCCCGCGCTTTTGTCAACACTCAGCAGGCTCCTGGCGCCGATTGGGCCGCCGAATTCCAGCGTCTTCAGCTTGGAAACGGACAGTCTGCTGAAATGCGCAACCCTACTTCCGTTGACCGCATGCGTTCTCTTCGCCCCGGCGATATTGTGCGTGAGGACAAGGATGTTGTCCACGAGTGCTTCATCCGCCAGGGTGATCAGATGATCCCCGCTGCCAACCAGCAGCAACACGACCTCATGCTCTCTTACATGCGATTCGCCGAGCAGGGTCCTCGCCATCTGTTTCAACCCCAGCCAGAGCGACCCTCAGAGGCCTACACTAACTATCCCATGTCGACTGTCCTCGCCGGCAGTGCTGAGGAGGCCCTCGAAGCCGCCTTTGCCGCCTACGATCAGGATTTTGAATCCGAAATGAACACTTGGATGGATACCCATGGCGAAACTTCTGCCAAGCACGACGACGCTCTTGTCGAACTTGCTTTTCAGGATCAGCTGGCTCGCGAGCAAGGCCACCCCGCTTTCCTCCCCCAGGATGCTCCTGAAACCAACCAAATTTACGATGGTATGAAGTCAGATGAGCTTCAAAAGGCAGCAACCGAAATCGTGAACACCCTGTCTCGCAACAAGGACGAAAAGTTCCAGAAATCTTCATTCTTTGAGCTGATGAAGCGCGTCTCAAGCGGAGAGGTTGTCGTTGCCGGTGACGATCTCGTCGAGGCCGAGACTGGTCAGATCGTCCACGCTGTTGCCGAGGAGGCCACCGCCGGCCCTACTGGCGTCTTGCCCTCGCACGAGACTGGCCAGGGCGACCACGTCTACGCCAACGACAAGGGCGAGGATGCCACAGCTTGAAGCCAAGCTAACGATCAGCCGGATGCATTGACAGAATCAGACCCTTGGGATTTGTCGCCAAAATGGGAATCAACACATCCTGACTTGCCAGGGGGCAGTACAGCAACAACGGTTTCTCCTGTATTTCTAGCATGGCCTTGCAGTGGGATTCCTGGTGTGGCAAATTTCAATAAACATCCGGCTTGATCAGTAGGTGGGGAGGGGTAGGGCAGAAATGGAGGTTCTTTGGGGGTTCCGGTCGAATGGGTTTTGCCTTCGTTTTGTGATTTTCTTTTGATTTCTTTTTCCATCACAAGTGTGTCTGGTTCGACATGTTACTTGGAGTTCTGGGGTTGGAACAAAAGGGCTAGCAACTATGGGACCGTTTGATACTCGCCTATCTCCCACACTAGAGTTTCCCACACTGAGGGAAGTCTCGCCTGAGATTTGGAATTGAGAGTCGCGGTCGGTTGGAAGTTGGGCTCTCGCCCATACCTTGCGCCATAGAATGTCCCAATAGATGGGGATTCTGAGACCCGGAAACGCAGCGTCATGGTCGGTTGAAAATCAGGATACTCGCCTGTCATAGTCACTAAAGGTTCTCACTTATGAGATCCTCGCCTAGGGATTTAGCATATTAGAGAATCTTGATCAGCGACTGCTTGGGGGCTTGACGGAAATGGTATTCGCAGAGAAGAGTTTAGGTAAATAGATGCAAGCAAAAGCGGCATCATACTTATTCTAAAGACACAATTTGACTCGTCTTGATACGTGAGCGCGGTCAAGTGCTGATGTTGGATACCTAGGTACTTACTGATGAGTAAGATGGCTTTTTTTGATACAGATACTTTCAAGATTATGTAAGTACTTATAGTACAAAGTAGCCCATAAGCAGCACATCAGTCAAGTGACTAATAAGTACTGAGGTACCTACTATGGTACAGAAGTCGCTCTACTTAGTTGAGTAAGGGTCCACTGACAAAGTGCTTTGGTGCACAGACCTACTTGTACTTCAGGTTAGTAGAGCCTCCTACGATGGGCAGCACAGGAAAGAGAGCTTCGAGCCGGGATTTAGAAGCGCTGGCCTCAGAAGACTTCTACGTTCTGCCCTAGACGCTGGTCTCAGCATCGCCAGTCGCACTCCATCCCAAACGTCTTTCTGGCTGCCAGTAGTGACACCTGATCATTAAGTCGCCCTTGTAGGACCTTGTTCTTTCACGATCAGCAAAACGGCGCGACAAACGGGGCTAGAACGTCAACCCTGCGCTTGGTCAGAGCCCTTCGGCAACTCTTGTCACGCCCCTCTTCTTCCCTCCTCCTCCAACTCCACCACCTCTAGGGCTCTTGTTGTTCCTTTACAAACCACCGCCGCCGCAGCCTCGACTGTTGCTTCCTTCAATCCCTTACTCGTCTCTTCCCGACCTTGACACGAAATCGTGGCCGCCTGTTTGCGCCAAACCCCTCCCGTCCTTCTCGGCCACCCGACCTTGTCTACACCATCTGGCTCGCCCTTGCGAGACCGCTCAGAACACCAAGATGATGCCCAATCACCCCATATACAGCCAGCATCACTACCCGCAGGAGGCTTCGGCCTGGATGCACCAACAGAATCACCACCAGCATGCCCAACAAGCCGCTGCCGCTGCTGCCGCCGCTCAGCAGGCGCATTTTAATCGTGTTACGACCTCGGCCAGCCACGCCAACGCCCTCAATGCTGTCCACCAAGATCCCTCTGCCGATAACCCGAATATGTCCGAGGATAATCGCCGTACCATGGCCTACATTGCCGATCTTCTGAATGAGAACACGCGCGAGCAGGCGCTGTTAGAGCTGAGCAAGAAGCGCGAACAGGTTCCTGAGCTCGCCCTTATCCTATGGCACTCCTTTGGTACGTCATACTCCAGAAGCAGATTCAGAACAGAATTAACAATCAAGATGCTTAGGCGTCATGACTTCGCTGGTCCAAGAAATCATCTCCGTCTACACCCTCCTCAACCCCTCACAACTTACGGCTGCGGCCTCGAACCGAGTTTGCAACGCCCTTGCGCTCCTTCAGTGCGTGGCATCCCACAACGAGACACGGACACTGTTTCTAAATGGTGCGCACATCTTTCCTCGCCTATTCTAACCAGATCCTTCCCTTTTGCGCCGCTGCTGACTCGGTCTCCAGCTCATATTCCTCTCTACCTTTACCCTTTTCTAAACACGACCTCCAAGTCCCGTCCCTTCGAGTACCTGCGCCTTACGAGCCTTGGTGTTATTGGTGCACTCGTCAAGAACGACTCTTCAGAGGTCATCAACTTCCTGCTGACTACCGAGATCATTCCTCTGTGTTTGCGTATCATGGAGACTGGCTCGGAGCTGTCCAAGACCGTCGCCATTTTCATCGTTCAAAAGATCCTTTTGGATGACAATGGCCTGAACTACATTTGCGCAACCTATGAGCGCTTCTATGCCGTTGGGACCGTCCTGAGCAACATGGTTGGACAGCTTGTGGAGCAGCAAACCGCACGCCTGTTGAAGCATGTCGTTAGGTGCTTTCTGAGGCAAGTGTTTCCTCCCTCCCTAACCTCCACTCCCCGCGTGATCAACTTGATGGACCCAAAATACTAACCAAGTCACAGACTCAGTGACAATGCCCGAGCCCGAGAAGCCCTCCGACAGTGTCTGCCCGAGCCTTTACGCGACGCGACATTCTCTGCTGTTCTCCGCGACGATGCCGCAACCAAACGATGTCTTACCCAACTCCTTGTGAATTTGTCCGACAGTGCAATGGCGGATATTGGAGCTCCCGGTCTTTCTTAGAATGTAGGATCGGCTGCACCTCAAGCCGTGTCGCAAAGCGAAATAGTATCCCAGCAGCAGACTGGTCAGACTGCAACCAAAGACAACAAGCTGCCAGCCCCGGAAATTGAACACAGCCGCTTGTTCACAGATTTGTCTATCTGGTGAGGCCCTGATTGTTTTGCCTTGTCTTGAGATGGCAGATATGCGGTCTCGCTGGCGATACCCTCTCTTTCACGGCGGCGATGTTCCATATTCCCAGCAAGAGACCTCGAAGAAGCACTCACTTGACGGTACAAGATTTTAGCAAGCACGCGTGTGGGTATTGGCGATGGGCGTTTCATTTCTCAGTGCTACGAGGCGGCAAAAGCAAAATCACTTTTTCTTTCCAATCTGTTCGTTTTCATTTTCAGACTGGGGAGCTTGGACGATAAGTTCAGGCCGAAGCTCGAGTAAGAGGAGGCAAAATGGCGCATGAAGGTGGTTCGGTATGTTTGTTTCTGTTTCCCACCAGCCAGCCTGTTCTATCAAGCCGTGGCTGGCAGGTGAGGGTGTTGTGTTTTCGGATTCTTCTCCTCTTCTTCAGACTCCAGCGTGTGTGGCCTTGAACTACGTTTGCATAGCGTGGACGGATAGGAGGTCTTTCTAGATGGTATACCAGTGGCGTTGTTTTCTTGTTGCAATTTTGTACTTCTAGAGCTTGGCGTTTCTTGCGTTGGCTTGTTTTCTCTCTCTACATATGTAGTCAATAAGGTGCATGGGCTCATGGGAAACGGACAACGGGATGGGCGTTGATAGACCACATAACCCAAGAGCAAGAGGAAGGGTCGTCTCTTGATGGTGGCTTGGTTAGTGAATGGGCTACAGGGCGGGAGGGCGTAACGGAAAAGCGTTCAGGAGGAAATGAAAAAGAAAGCACCAAAGGAAGAATGGAATTGTTTCGCGATTATTCTGCAACAAAAAAAAAAAAAAAAAAAAAAAAAAAAAAAAAAAAAAAAAAAAAAAATCCGTAAAGTAGGTAGTAAAAGAATATGTCGCAGATAACCAATCGATCGTCGCGAATGACCATTTGTTTGACACACGTCAGCAGGGCAGCTTCAGCAGCATAAGCTGTATTATTAGCAAGAAGAAATGGTATCTATATTATGAACGGGAAACCTCCTTACAACACACATCTCGGCTTGTTCTGTCCACTAGAGCGTTGCCTCATCCACGCACTAACTGCTCGTGGCCCATATATCAATATACCCAGGATGATATCGCCTTTCTGAACCATCGGCAATTGGCAGAAACAGGCACTGCCCGTCCGCCCGCCCGCAGTGCGTCAAAGAGAGGCAGAGAGACAGAAAGAGAGATACACACACAAAAAGACAGAGGGAGGGAGGAGGAAGAAAGAAAAGAAAAAACACTATAATCAACAAACAAAAGACGTCTTTCTTATCTAGCATCACCGCAGACCGATGACGCTCATCTCCAGTGTCCACACCCGCCTGATCCAGACCTTGAGCTTGCCCTCGACACCTTCAACATCGCTGAGCTCAACCCCCTCCCACCAGCATCTCCTTGCGGGCTTGCGCCAGAACAGCAGCAGCTTTTGTGCCATACCAACGGCATTATTGCCGCCCATTTCATTTCCACGAATATCGCTGCGCAGTCGTGCGAGGGCCAAACTGCAAACGACAGCCTTACCGGGCTCGCCTGCTCGGTGACCCCATTGGTCGTCGTGGTTGAAGCCACTACCAGTCTGTCAGTACTTTGAAAAACAGTTTGTCGGACCGCGTTGGTCGAGAAGGGTTATCAGGAGAAGCAAAAACATTGACTCACCCTGCTGTCAGCATCTCAATGAGGTGTGCCTCCGTGGTGCCAGGCTCGTCACTCCGCTTGAGTCCAGAAAAGATACCATCCTGCTTCAGCAATGCGCGGGCAGCAGCCCTCTTGACTTCGATCATCTCGGCTTGCTGGATATTCGCCTTGGGAGGGATTACGTAAAAGTCAAGGTCTTCCCTCAGAACAATGATGCCGGCGCGTTTTGAAGCGTCGTCGCGTGATGAGCCCACCAGTGGTTCTATCTGCATGCCATCGCCATCTTGTGATGCTGGTGGCGATGTATCCGACGGAATCGATGATGCCACCTTGCGGAAGAAGTCGAGCATGTACTGCAGAGAGTCCGGGTCGTACTATTACAGGTGCATAAGTGTACGGTTCCAGACTCGGCGCAACAGAACAATCATGAAGCATCAATAACTTACGTCGACCTGGACGGCATCCCCTTCGACACCACCCATTTGCCCTTCTGGGAAGAGCCCATTAGGGAACAAAGACAGAAGAACGAATTCAGGCAGGGTCAAGAGTTCGTCTCTCGAAAGCACAAATCGTGTGCCCCTGGTCAATGTAAGTCAGCGTTGAAAGCACTGCGACAAGTCGCGGTTTGGGGCACGACCTACCGAAGGTCCATAGCAATAGTCTCGTCGGCTCCAACATCTGTGGCCGTGCCAAAGTCAGTAATGTGCTCCCCGAGGCCGGTGTATACATATAGGTAGCTCTTGGTGAACTTCTTACCTCCAAGTGTGTTGATGGGCGGACCACCCTGCTGTACTTGAGTAATGATACTCGAAGCTCCACCGGCGGCAGCCATGAGGTAGGAAAAGGACTGGAGGGGGCTGTAACCCTCCGAGTATGCAGGTGGCGGTTCGGACTCGTCGTCTTTTGCACGTGAACTAGCCTCAGCCTTTGTGTCCTGAGGAAGAGCACGCTTGGTCTCTGCAACGGTGTCTTGGTAGGCGATTGACGGCTCAGAGGGGCCCGAGACAGCAGCAGGAGTAGTTGGCGAATCGTAAGCAGGGGCAGATGACTGCTCGCGAGGACTAGAATGTACAACTTCGAGAGGGCCTGGGCCTGGAGGATGGAAACGCAGGGGATTCGGTATGTCACGAGCAGGGGGTATAACTTCCGACGGCTCGGCAGGCGTGGAGGAGGAGGAGGAGGCGGCGGCGGCGGCGGGAACAAAGAGCGAGGAGAAGGGCGGCGGTGCTGGTCGATTGTCAGAGACGGTCGACGTCACAATTGTGACACAAGCTTCAGCAACCGGATATTGGGGCGGCGGAGAATGCAGCGTGTCTTGGATGGCGGAGGCAGGACCGTGATGGTGGCCTGGGAGAGCAGCGCGGTCGGTGAGCAGCTTGGTGGTCGTATTGTCGGGGGAGGAGCGGGCCGTCGGCAAATGATTGGATGCGCACAGTGCCTCGTCAACGACAAGTCGTCTCGGGTAGGATGGCCCAGGACGGGACGCCGAGGGTCCAGGACTGGCTTCCTGCGGCGCAGACAATTTGGCTGAGGTGGAGATGGCTGTAACAATTCGTTGAACGGGAGGATGAGGCTGGCCAAAGGGGGCGGGGGCGGGCGAGCGTGAGGGCGAGAGCGCGCTGTCGTCGGCCGTCTTGGGTGGTATTTATTGTGTGGCGGTACTGTGGTAGGGCAGCAAGATGAAGCCAAGGGTTTAGGAGAAGAGCCGTAAGCGACGCGAACTGGGCGCAAGCATGAAATCCTACGACTGCATGTGAAGCTAAACTCGTTGAATGGTCCAAAGGGGAGAGAGGAGAAGACAGCCGGATTTCCAAAGGGTGAGGAGGACCACCAGTGGTCAGTCAGCGCTGAATTGCAACGAATACTGCACACATTCAAACACACAGAGGCAGGACGAGCGAGCAACCAGAAGACGGGGGGAGGCAGGCCTGCAGACGAAGTGGATTGCCGTGCGAGGTGAGTGGAATTGCTTGTCAAATTGCGGCCGGGCGGATCGAAATGAGTTGAGAGATGAAGGTGTGGATGGTTGGAAGGCAAAGTGTCGGCGCTGCTGGTCTGGGCATACGCGAGGTCACTCTGCATGCCCACTCAAGCCAGTGTAGGTTAAGCGCCCGCAGCTACTTGCAGGTCCAGGGGTCGCCAGGAGCATGGGTGTGTTAGAGTGGATGGTTTAGGTGCTGCTAGGGCTCTGTGGCCCAATAGGTCTGCAGTCCAGGGTTAACTACATCGTACACTACTATGTACGTGGGATGGCGCAGCCAGATGGGGCCAAGGTCTATTGTCTGCGAGCTTAACAACTTGCCGTTTCGGGTCAAGTATAGAAGCTCAAAGTACAAATCCATAGGTTGAACCTCAGTACGTCAATTCAGAAGATTACTCGGAATCTCTACGATAAGCAACGTGCTCTCTGATTTGTGGTGATATATAGACCTGCCCTTTTGCCTGTACACGTGATGCTGCTGGCTTCACTCAGGGGCGGGCGCTTCACGAACCAACGTGGCCCAGTCAGCGTCAAGATATCCAAATGGAATCCAAACACCCTTGACACCAATGAGTAGCAAAAAACCATCATACGTGGACGATTCCATCCTCATCATCACTATCGCCAAAGATCGCTTTGAAAACTTCCTCTCCTGCCCGTTGGCCCTCTAACGCCTCGTTGCGGCTGCTGTCCACAACCACCATCTTCTCTTGCTTCAGTGTAGACGCCTGTACCGGTTGGCTCTGCCTTATTGCATCATCATCATCATCATCATCACCATCGCGATCATGATTATAACCGCCACTTAATGGACCGATAGAAGCAAGTTCCAAATTATGTGCACCACTGCCCTTGCCGATTCCATCCTTCTGCACATGTGCTGGTGGTTTGACATTGAATCGTTTGCAGAGCAGCCGTGAAGGGTAAAAATAGCTTACGGACCTTGTCATGGGTCCGAACATGTTCATCTTGGCTGCTGCCTCTGCAGGATCTTCGGGTTTGGATGTTGGTTTCGACAAGAGGTTCGTGTCTCCTGCCTTACCATCGGAGCTGCTTGTAGGATTCGTATCTGAAGAGCTCGAGGCCTTGGATGTGGTAAATCGAGACGCCATGGTGCCTGACATGGGCCTGAAGATTCTTGCAACACTGTAGAACTCGTTCAACTCCCGTAACCACTCGTCGCTTGTCATCTTTGGAGCTCTTTCAGGCACTTCGGTACGTAGGCCAGCTTGTAATTCCAGGTAGCTCCTGTACCTCGCTCGTTTGTCTTCGTTATCGCCGTATGGACCTCCACCTGAAGCGCCCCTTGCCATGGCCCCCAGTGCGCTTTGTTTGTCGAGTTTCGGGATTCGTTCCATCAGGTTTCGTTTTTTCTCCTCTTCCGACAGAGCATAACCTTTGGGTATTTCGCCCTTGCCTTGCGGTAGATTCGTCTTCCCACTTGCTGCAGCCAGTCGATCCCTGGCTGCAGAAGACAAAAAGTCAAAGACGGATTTTCCAGGTAGCTGTTTCTCGCCCAGTAGATCTGCGCGGGCCGTCGAGTCCAGTTTCGAGGCTTTGGCTGCATCTGCTGTAGATATGTAATCAGAGGCTTGGCGCGTTATATCGGTCTTCTTGCTTGATATCCATCCCTCAGGTATCTCAGGTAGAGGATATTTGCCCTCGCTGTTGATTATGGAGATGAGAGGATCCGGATTCTGGGCAAGCGTAAATCCTGGCAATGGCGGTTGGCCATCATGGCATTTCCGGGAGTGACTTAAAGCTGATCTCTTGGATATGAAGATGGGCTTTGACTTGACGGATGGATTGACTGGTGTTGTCGAAACGGTAGCATCTGCCTTTTTCTTCTTTCTCTTGCCACCAATCACCTTGTTGTAGGATATTCGAGGTCCCATCTCATAAGGATCCTCGTCATCCGAACCGGTATCATTCAACACCCCAATGCCAATCCCTCCACGAACCGTGTTATTCTTCTTCTTATTCTTTTTGGAGGTCCCGGAGCCCAAAAGTCTGGGCCCACTCAGAATGGAGCCGGTCTCGGTTTCATCCTCGTCATCAGACTGCGAATTTTGCCGCGACGTTGAAGTCGTCAAAGGTGCTAGCCTCTGTTCGCCGCTATGGCCAAGACCTTTGCGGTCTTGTTTCCTGGTAAAGCTCACCATCCGGACGTTCTCCGGCGCAAAGAGGAAAGTCTCGCCGACTTCTTCAGTAGAGGAGGCCTTCATGTCCAAGTTGGCACTTCTGCGTACCTTGGGCCCAATGCCTTGGCCCTGCCGCCAGCCCATCTTGACGAGCAGTTTCGTGCCCATTGTTTCACCTCGTACGTGGAACAGGCCAGCGAGCGCGCTGTTCCTGCCCATGTCCGTTTCGGTGGCGCCAAGAGCTGTGAACGCAGTAGAGGTCTTCAGCCGCCTCGAATCCTCGGCGTCGGCCAGATCCTCATCGTCCATGAAATCCTCGGGCCGCAGCTGCTGTTGTTGAGCGGCCTTGTCATCCTTGCGCCGGTGCGTCCGCGATGAGACGAATGTGGAGGGTGTCCATCCTTCTTTGGACCCGACCGTGTTGAAGTAACTACAAGGTGATGTTAGCGAAAAGAACGCTAGCTGAGTAGCTGGCTCAGGATAAGACATAGGGTAGACATACCCAGCACTCCAACCTCCGGTAAACGCGCCGTGGAGTCGCTTCCTGCCCCTCTCGTCCGTCACCTCCTGCTTCCATATCGGGACATAGGAGCCGTCATCACGTGTATCTCCGTCATAGGGTGGAAGCGGGGTGCCGTAGAGGACAAAGGGTGAGTTGTGGCGCGCTTGCAGGTCTGCCTCGTAGGTGGTGCGCGATCGCTTGGAGGACATGTGTGTGGGTTTTTGGGGAGAGCCCCGCCAGATATTCTGGAGAAGGCCTGTCTTGACTCAACTCGTTTTTTTTTCAGCCCCAGAAAGCTTGTTGACGTGAGTGGAGGATGGTGTAGCATTACCCAACCGGGCTTGTTGATATTGCGATTCAGTGTTTGTGATGAGGTGGTTGGAATACGAGCTGGTTAGTAAGAGGAGGTGGTCAATACCTACATAGCACGTAGGTAGTAAAGAAGCCTGTAGCCGTACAGTACAGTACAGCCAAGTGACACGGACGGGGAGCGCCGTGGGACTTGACTCAGAAGGGGGGCTCGGCCACCCCACCCCGCTCGCTGCAAGGAAGTCTTGGTAAGGCTGATTGCAGTATCAGGATCCAAGCAGCACAGCAGCAGCAGCATGCTGTTTGAATTCTTTTGCTTGTTCTATTTGGAAGCCAAATTGTCATGTTATGCCTTTTAGCTTGCCTGTTATAGACAATGGTCTGGATGTGCTGCAAGGTCGTAAACTTTAAGTCTGAAGTGGAATTAGCAGAATCAGTCTGGATCTGGGCAATGTTTAATCTTAACGGCCCGATATGTTGTTACAGTATGTTGATGCTCTGAATATAACGCTCGTAAAGAGCGTAAATTGCCGCGGTTGATTTTACTACTTAGCAGGTATTTTATTGGCACATGCACGTCCAAGGCACACTGTAAGCCGGGCGTGCACGATACTGATACTATCTATGTACAGAGTACATTACTCGGTACATGAACCAATCCAGCACAGGGCGTTCTTTTGGCCTTTGTTGGGGTCGATAGTGTACTATGCACAAAGTACACGGTACGTGGGCACACTACGTAGTACAATGATATGACTACAGCACCTCTTGTATCGGACGACATGTGCCTAAAGTAATAGTAGCTTCAGCAGGTAGACAGGGGACTAGCAACTAACCAGCCGCGACCATTTAATAGGCATTGTTGGTGGCTAGCCGGACTGCCAAAACCAGCCGTTACCATAGTACAGTACGCACTACTTTACATAGCACGTAGCATTCCATTTGAACCTACCTGGGTCGTTACGAATACGGCATATATTGGCATTGGATTGACGGATAGGTGTTGGAGAACAACCAATGGCCGAATTCAGCCACACAGCAGCATCTCATGCTCTGTGCAATGGTTTCGCAACATCTGTTTATTCAAGGTCGGCTAGCCTGCAAGATTGATCCGTCCTGATCCAAGTTATTACCTGGCTGCGTGCTGGCTGGCTGGTTCTTCTCTCATAGTATACGTAGTACATAGTCGTCTTTTGCTTGAAGTAGCCTGCTTGGTGACGTTTGCCCTGCTTGGGCCCCATCCTGCCTACACCTGCACCATTACGCTATTCCCAGGGCCTCCCCTGCCGGCCTTGACCCAGCAGGCCCAATCCAAGCCACTCGCTCTGCTCCCCCAACTCAACTAACGGCCTCTGGCCCCTTGCCTTGCTCATCTGCTCGCTGCTGCCAACACCACCACCACCACCACCACCACCACCACCACAACTGCTTCGAACTTGCTCTTGGAACAAGAGCAACTCACCTGCCACTTTTTTTTCCCTTTCCCTCCACCCGCCCAACCAGCATTTCTCGGTCCGTCTTTTGGACCTTTGCCCTTTGCTTGCTCGACCTTGCCTGCATTTGAGGCCTTTTCCATCTGTCCAGCAATTTATCGTCACACCTCTCCGATTCGCTGGCTTCCTGTTTCTGCTTCCCTCTCCTTTACTTAACTGTGCCGCATCCGAGTCTAGCAGCCCACCCACAATCTTGGCCAACACCCACTGCTCTAATCCCTACGTGTGCCGTTCACGCGCCCTCTGCTGACCTCTTTGCGCCGGCCCATTTCCGTTGCCGCGCCTCCTAACCCCCGACCGCGATTGCACCGTGCCCAATTACCACGTCGTGCCCAACCTACTTCTTCATTCACATCGCGGCTCTTTGCTCTGCCGCCCGACGCCCGTCCTTCAGTCATCATCGACAGGTCGTAGCCGAGCCCATCCCAACACGAGCATGAGCGCACACACATAGCCCGCCATCACCGCCGACAAAGCACCAGCCGAGACAGGCATCGAGATCCCGACCCCTCCTTTCAGGACCTCGTCATCGTTCCTTTTTCCCATTCGTCGTCAGCACAGCTATCGCTTTCCCTCATATCCTTGCCCTCCCCTCCTCCACAACATCTACAGCCATGGCCAGCGCTGTCGCTCAGAATGCTGGGCCTGCTCCAGCCCAGCCTCCAGCGGCTGCCGACCCTCGAGCTACCGCGCCGACGGTCAAGGCCAGATCGCGCACCACCATACCTACACAGTCTGGGAAATGGATTCTGGGCAAAACCATTGGCGCTGGAAGCATGGGTAAGGTCAAGTTGGCCAAGAAGGAAGACAGCAATGAACAGGTCAGTCTCCACGATCCATCTCGCCATTCCCTCCCGTTATGCGTCGCCAATTCCAAAAGCTCACGTTTCCTTTGACAGGTCGCGTGCAAAATCATCCCGAGAGGCTCCGCGGACGATGCCCACCACAGCCGAGCCGACAAAGAGCGGAACGATCATTCTAAGGAAATTCGAACCGCCAGAGAGGCTGCTATCGTCACCCTGCTCAACCACCCGTACATTTGTGGACTGCGCGACGTGGTTCGGACAAACTATCACTGGTATATGCTGTTTGAATATGTCAACGGCGGGCAGATGCTCGACTACATCATCTCCCATGGCAAACTCAAGGAGAAGCAGGCCAGAAAGTTTAGCCGCCAGATTGCCAGTGCGCTCGACTACTGCCACAAAAACAGCATCGTGCACCGAGATCTCAAAATCGAAAACATTCTCATCAGTAAGACTGGTGACATCAAAATTATTGATTTTGGATTGAGCAATCTTTTTTCACCACGCAGCCACCTGAAGACGTTTTGCGGTAGTCTCTATTTTGCTGCCCCTGAACTGTTACAGGCCAAAGCTTATACCGGGCCCCAAGTGGATGTCTGGAGTTTCGGTATCGTTCTGTATGTTCTCGTCTGTGGAAAGGTACCATTTGACGACCAGAGCATGCCGGCGCTGCACGCAAAGATCAAGAAGGGCGATGTGGATTACCCAAATTGGCTATCGAGCGGTAAGTTGGTTTGCATATTCTATCACTCGTAGCTTGACTGAAGGCTCCCAGCTGACGCTATACCCCTATACAGAATGCAAAAGCCTTCTCTCACGCATGCTCGTCACTGACCCCAAGCAACGTGCTACAATGGCCGAAGTGATGGCCCATCCCTGGATGAACAAGGGCTACAGCGGTCCTCCTGATAATTACTTGCCTCGCCGAGAACCCCTCTCGCTCCCATTGGACCCCGAGGTCATCAACGCAATGACAGGTTTCAATTTTGGCTCACCCGAAACCATAAAGGCGCAGTTGACTCGTCTGATTGAATCAGAGGAATACCAGCGCGGCGTGCGCGCGTACCAGCTGGAAAAGGAAAGCCCCCAGCCATCTCGAGATGCAGACAAGAAGCGAGGTGTCTTTGACTTTTACAAGAGACGCAATTCCATGAGCAGCAGAGACACATTGACCGCACCGAGTAGTGAGGCTCTACAGCTCGGCACCGACCCACTCAACGCCTTCAGTCCGCTTTTGTCTATCTATTACTTGGTCAAGGAGAAGCAGGAAAGGGAACGCGTGGACATCGTGCCTACCCTGTCTTCTACCACGCAGCCTCCAGTTGTTCAAAAAGAGAAGGACCCCCTTCCCGAAATTGCTCCACCTGCCGAGGCTCACACCAACGCTTCCTCGTACGAGATGCCAGGCGAGAAGGCGACTGGTGGCAGGACAAGGCCGCGCGCGCGAACCCACGGAGAAGATGATGAGCCCGACAAGGCATTGCTATCGCCCAAGGCAGCATTGAGCCCAGAAGCACCGACGGACAAGCCCGATAATAGGAAGGAAAGTGCTGCAGCCGGGATACTGCGCAGGTTTTCGACGAGGCGACGCAAAGAACCGGAACGATTGGACAAAGATCGATCGCACCCACCTCAAGTACATGTACACTCGCCAGCGGAGCAGCCTCCTGTGCCCAGCATACCACCTCGAAAGTCATTCAGCATCAGGCGTTCAAGGCGCGATAGAGATGATGCTTCCAGTTCGCGCATCCGTTCAGGAAGCACGCAGCCCCACCACAGTGATCTTTTGAGTCCTCCTCTCGCGGCTGATGGCAACGCTCCAGGTCAAAAGAAGACTCTGGGACGGTCGACGAGCGTGAATTCCGCAGAATTCCGCAGAAGAAGGGCGCCAGGATCGGCATCAGAGGTCAAGGAGCCGCCTGCAACGAGCGGGTCCGACCAATCCACCGAAAGACCTAAAGCACAAGCTGAGAACAAGGCAGCAGTTGCATCGCGTTCCGTCTCTATGCGAGCCAAGTCGTTGGGCCATGCCAGGCGCGAGAGTATTCAAGCGCGACGAGCAAGGCGTGAGGAACAGCGAGAGGCCAATGTCCCAGAGGAAACTGACCAAGAAGTTGCTGACCAGAGTGGCCTTTCAAACGAGAGGTTGGACGATCCAGACTTGGTCAAGCCTGTGTTCTTGAAGGGTCTGTTCAGTGTCAGCACTACCTCCACTAGGCCTGTACCGGAAATCAGGACTGAGGTCAAGCGGGTGCTGAAGCAGCTTGGGGTAGACTATAGCGAGATTCGCGGCGGCTTCCGCTGTGTTCACACTCCCAGTATTGACATCAGCAAGGTCGCTGATGTACCAAGTAGCCCCACGACGATGGCTGGACACAGAAGGCGCTTTAGTTTTGGCCTCAGGGGTGAACGAGGTGAGGATCTGCGAGACCTGGATGCCCAGCAGCCCCGCACACCTCGAACACCCGGACGATCCCGTGATGACCGGAGTAACAGCAACTCTGATCTCTCTGATATTGAGACACCCAGAGACCAGGGTGCATCATCTCGTCGACCGGTTGGTGAGACAAGCACCCAAGTACAAAATGACCTGGGTGGTAACATGGTCCTCGAATTTGAGATCTTCATTGTCAAGGTACCTGTCATTAGCCTTCATGGAATCCAATTCAAACGCATGGCTGGCAACACATGGCAGTTCAAGAGCATGGCGGATCAGATTCTGAAAGAACTGCGACTATAGAATAATGGAGGATCCAACCGAGGTTATAAGAGACGGGCTTGTATCGAGTCCTTTGAAACCCTCACTTTGTTTTTGAAAGTTGCGTGACGGGCATTGTCGACTTTTGACAAGACGGGGCCTTATCTATGCTCCTGCAACGGGAAGATCTGGAAGGAATTATCGGCGTACTGGGTTGATAGGGGATCTATTCGACTTGGTCAAGGCTCTGAGGCCTGGTGCCTGGGAGATTCTCTTCTTAATTTTTCTTCTTCTTTCCATCTTGATGTCTCGCCTGGGTGGTAGTTGGAGATGACTCCCGACGTGAAAGCTTTTGGGATTGACTATATGGTGGAATACTTCAATTTCCTTTTGTCTGACTTTCTATTTTCGTCTTGGGCTTCTGTCCCTTTGTCAAGCAGCATGCATGGGTTGAACAGGATTGGCGTCTGGGAAAGAAAGAAAGAGCAAGGGCGTTGATGTGGACGGAGAAAAGGGAGTTGCAAAACAAAAGAGGAAGCTGGTGGGAGAGTGTTAGCAAAGCAAAGTAGTACAGTATGTACATATATGTCCAGGACCGAGCAGCAAGCAGCGAACAAGACGCACCCTACCTTAAGTACTGTATGAGCATGGTTATTATGCTCATTAATTTTAATTGCATCTTCATGCAAAGCTGTGCGTTGGGAGTGAGGGTTTCTTTTTTTAACTATCAGGGAGTTGACTAGGTGGATAGCTGGGTTTGTTTGTTGGATGCTGTATTGTGTATATCTACAGGTGTAAGATATAACTCGAGTTTGGGTTCATGCAGTGGCAGTATATGCTACTCCTTGATTATCTGCATAATTTTGAACTGATTTGTATCCAAATCATTTATAACTGTGTAGACACATGCTTTATTTCTTGAATAAGCAGATTCTTCTTTTCTGTGCGTAACTAGGTTCCTTTTCTTAGTTTCTGATAGCTGTAGAAGATACTTCTACTTTTAGTCAAATCTCTTAAGGCTCTCTCAACCTACCAATTAACTAGTTTATTTGAGTTCAAATCCACGAATCATGGGATTGCGGGAGTTTATATAAGAGTCGAGCTGTCTTTTCCTCCTTCAGGCAGAAAGATAACGGGTGAAGGAGAGACAACCGAAGTGTTATCAAAGGCTACATTACCAAGTTCACAGTGGGACTGGACGGGCGACCTGAGTGTAAGATAACTGATTTTGACAAAAGGAAGCCTTTGAAGACTTTTTTCCTGCTGGTTGCTGTTAAACTAATGAAAGTGTGATAGGCCTTGTTCAAACAAGGTTTCTGTGAGTGTAAGTCATGGCTTTTGCAATAAAAAAGCAACAACCTCCATCGTCATATTTGATTCATGGACGAATGTATACTTAAGCTTTGATACTAAATCTATGGATCCATCATAGGAATGCTGGATAATTGGAACTTGACTGGCCGCGCTCTGTTCCCCAGCGAGCCAATCAATCGCTACAGTATCGCAGTAATGACCTGTTGTTAGCATAAGTTATTACAGACAGGTGTACCTCCAGGTCTTCATTATATTGCTTTGTATCTAATACGTGTTGCCTCTATATAGTAGCATAGAAATACTCTGACGTACCAACCAGTCTAGTAAGAATACTATACATAGACAGAGGTACATTCTAATTTGTAGCTCCTAGGAGTTTGTGACGCTGCCGCTTTGACACTTAACAATCAATTTCCATGCTTTTGCCTGTTGCAAAATGGAAACTTACATATAACACAGACCAAAAATGTGAAAATCATAGAGGGCCACATGCATAATGCATTAATACCATTTGCCTTTGGAGGACTTCTTTTGGTAACCCTTGCCAATAGGGATGTTTGTTTTGGCTGGAAATCAGGAATATATAGAGTAAACAACAGCAAGAAGAGAAAGAACCGAATAAGTAATAATAAGACACCAATATCACCCACCACGATGATTGACATCAAGGCCAGCGAAGCATTATATCATCACGACCATCACCTATGCACGAAACCTGGAAAGCTCCTTTGTTGGGGTGTAAATTTGCCTCCCACACAGACACGAGAGCATTGAACTCATGGAGATTTGCTTCTTCGTATCTTCCTGTGTACGCATCATGAATAGTCTCTATCGGTACCGCTGGCCATAATGGCTTCCATGATCCGCCAGACAATGACTTCATGCAATTAACACTTTGCATAAGGTGACGACTTGCTTTAGACCTTTAGTTTTCTTTGCTGCTGGCCATAAGACGAATACAATCTTGGTGGCCAAATAAACTTGGTATGCTGCTTTTGTGCTGTCTCCAAGTGGATGAACTACAAATAGCTTAAGTGGGAGCGAGTCCAGTTCTTCTCAAGTTGTGTATAAAGAACTTAGCTTTCAAAACACGATATCACTCCAGACTTTGTTTAACTTAGCGATCTGCTTTGCCTTAATTTGAGATAATATTGTTGTAACAGTGCTCTGATAATACCGAGGCCAACAACACTCTAAGAAGATGATGTGGAAAGGTGCTACTTTATCTCGATTGGGCAGGTGGTTGAATAATCAGCGGTCGATGCCGCTATTAATGTTCAATGTTCCTCATGCAAGCAAGGCAGTTGCTGCTGGTATCAGGAGCCGTCTTTCAACAATGCAAAAGTCCAAGGCACTGAGTGAGTGTGTCACCTTCCATACGAAACTGCACCCAGAAGGCTGCATACAAACATACATTTCAATGAAGGATACCTGGTTGACTCTCAGAACACACATCAAAGACCTGTCCTATCTTTCACACGTCCATTGTTTCCCGCAACGTGCTGACTCTGACTCCCTTTACATCCACAGGCAAACTGCCGGAATGTGTTCACACAGATAAGTGTCGTGAAACAGCCGAAGAGTTCTCCACCAGCGAGCTGGAGAATTCATTGGTACCGTCCTCCAAGACCCAAACCATCTGGTCTGACGCGTCGCTACGCGGGGCTCAGGGCGGAATCGCGGTCGCGCAACCGCACCCCGTCCACGAACCGATGGCCAAGGCGCACTGGACGGTACAGTCCTCGCATGTTTCCGGCATTGCGGATATCCATCTCCTCGAGACGCTTGCTATAGCAGCTGCGCTTAACATTGCTTTGAAAGGATCTACTGAGCGGGAGAGACTCATGCTATTCAGCGACAGCACGACGGCCTTGTCTTATGTTGAGAGCTGTGCGGGCGGCATTCACCAACCCCAGCAAAATGAGAATCCGACCAGCCAAGATCAGAGCCAAGGCACAGTGGCCAACGAGCTTGACAAAACCACTGAGAGATTTTCGTCTGCCGCGCGAGGCTATGTCTCAAAGGGGACAGGGCAATGTCTGAAGGAAGCCCAGAAACGTGCTATCTTGACGACACTCTGCGAGGCATACTGTCGTCTTGCTCAGCGAGGAACTGCTGTACAGTTTCATGTAAGTGATTCAAAGTATAGCCTGATTTTCCTTGTATTCACCCTGGAAAAGATTTCCAAGGTATATCTCTAGGGAAGCTACCCTAGCATCAATGTCTTCCTTAAACATTCCAATAAGCCTGTTTGACACTGGTTCCCTATCGTCGTACTCCTCTAAATGAACTTCAACTCCAGACCTCTTTATAAACATCAATTAAATCCTCTTACTAACAATCAACTCGCATTGTCTTCCTCATTAGTGGGTTCCAGGCCATAACGGCATCCGTGGGAACACCATCGCAGACAAACTGGCCAAACAAGGTGCCCGAGAGGACTGGTCCTCAGATGCCGTTCCAAGTTCTGCTCCTGTTCCACCGAACGACTGCCGGGTTCTGCAAGTGAAGCCATCCAAGGAAGTGGAGATAGAGGATGGCACTTCCCAAGAGCCAAGCTAAAAAGAATGCCGTTGCAAGTACATCGAATTAAGCTGGGCAGATCGTATGTTTATATGTGGAATAGCGTCGCTCCATTCGAGAATCAGAACTTCAGCTACATGGATAATATACAATAAGCATACTTTGCTTGATAACAATAAGCATACTTTGCTTGATAACAACCATATAAAGCATAACCCGGGCTTCGTATAATGGACAGAACTCGGCAGTGAGTTTCAAGCGTACTAAGAACACCAGAATATAGCGAACAATGTGACGACACGCGGAGATTTTCATAGCGCGAATATATATAGATATATATCTATATCTATATAATGCATTAGAAGAGCGGCCTGCTATATCAGACTTTAGTACGTTCAGAAAATACATTCGATATGCACTTTCCCACTCTTAAGCTTTCCACGTTCTTGTATAGTTACCAAGTGTGGCATATATCTGTGTTTCTGATATTTCATTTGAACAATCACCGCTTCTGGTGGCGAAGTCAGCATGTGCTGGTTTACGCGCCTGGCTAAAATCACCCCTTCTGGCTGGTCTCTTCTTTCTCTTCCCGGGGGGCGGGGCAGGTAGAGGTTTGAAAGGAAACAAAATATTTCGGTTTCTATCCGGAGAAACTATGGGACGAAATAGCCTGTCAACAAACTACCTAATATGTATTGTCCTAGCATAATCCCTGATTATAACATAACTTGGTGTGCAGAGCCTCATCCACAGCACATTGTGTAAAGACTGTTTCCCCCCCCCCCCGTTTTCTTTTTTTTCCGGGAAAAAATAACTGCTATAAACACTAGCCATCCCCTAGCTTCCAAATTCCCACGTGCTTGCCCTTTTAAACTTGTCAAGCTACTATCACTAAAGAGACTATCATTTCCCCAAACCAAGTCAGTTTCAATTTCCCCCCGGCGTTTGCCGTCGCTGGCTTTTTTTTGGGGGGGGTTTTTTTTTTTTGCGCTTTTGCTAGGTCCAGTGGTATCCACTTGAGCTTATTAGAACCTCCCATCTCATTTCCTTCATCGTGATCGTCCTTCTAGAACGTTAAGACTCCTCCCTCCTATTAGGCTTTAGACGAGTTCTATCTTTAGCAATCCCAAGTCCCACGTAAATAGTAGAAACGCACAAGCGGATTGGAGCACGGGACGTGCGCTCGAGAATAGAGGGCAAAGGAAAAAGAGAAAAAAAAAAAGGCACACTGACATAATGTTATACTTGTCTCCTGAATGCCACGTCAGAACTTTTCCTACATTCTTAATAAGTGAAATGGAGAGATCTTTAAAGTACACCACCTAGACCATCTTTCGTCTCAAGGATGCACCAAAAAAAAAACAGGTATGCTCTCTGACTGGTTCATCCACTAATCTTCATCCTAACCCCTCGTAGTACTCTCTCCATCCTTATAAACCTTTGTTATATCCTTACTCGACCTGTTTGCATAATATTCTTGCCTACTGTAAAAAGTTCGCCAATTTTCCTCAAATCTCTTCGTTGAGCTCCACAAATGCCACAAGCGATGCTCTAGCTTTGTACTTTTATGATAGCTTGGGGTTCTCCTTTGGGTTTTAAGAAGAGGAAAAGGCCGGTGGATCTGGCTAGCCAACTAACGTAATGCTAAAAAATCTTGAATTGTCAATGTTAGGGATTCCCATGCCAGATCCCCAAGACCGATCTTCAGGTACTGCCGCTTGCGCCAGCATCATCCCACCCCACCGCCGACCGCCAATTCAGCCTGGCGGCATTCGGTCGAATATATCACCCCGACTGCCCGCGTCCTTTTGGCCACTTTACGGATGCACAATCATGATGCACGGATGGAAGATTCACAGGCCGAAGTAGGGCCCATTAACAGAAAATCCTAAGTATAATCAAGTTTTTGGTTTCTTATATTCCAAAAGTGGAGCCTTTCTACTCGAATGAGTGCTACGGCCTTATTTATTTTCTTGTTTGTATCCATGTAGCATGTCCACTAGTTCATGGTTTGATGTTTGGGCGGTAGCACAAGCACGCCTAATGCGTCAACTTCCGGAGCCAACTAATCCGTCGAGCCTGCTTTTGCTGTACAGTTGCTGCCGAACCAGCGGTTGGATTTATCCTCTCCTCAGCAACCTGTGGTGTATTCACTGTAGCTTCTGGCCTTTTCCCACTTGTGGGCGCTGTTTCTGCTGTATATCTCTCACTGACCATGCTGCATGTCGATGGTGCTTCTTGAAGTCGTTTTTTGCGCTGCATCATGAAAGCTGCGCCTGTACTCATGGCCCTCCTAAGACCTTTAGGTTGCGGTGGCTGTACAGCTGATGCTGATGCTGCTGCTGTTGCGGTTGCCATGTTTCCCGTTGTCTGCCTCCTAGGCATAATTGTGGTTGAGCGGCGACTGGAGGTGATGTTGGTTGCTGATTCGTGGGCATTGAATTGAGATTCGGGAATGTTATCAATAATCTCTCCATTCGGGCCAAGTCGGAGGGTCAGACAAAGAGCTGTTATGCGGATAAGCTCTTTGGTCTTTTCATCGACGGCATAGGTCTCGCGGCCGGTGGTCGACCCTTCAAGAGGAATGGGCGCGGCAGACGATACATCTCTGACCGCTGCATCCCACGCACCGCTGACTGGTCGGGAAGGCGGGTACTTTCCAGAAGATGAGGATGGTGTCGAGTAGCTATCGTAGATTTCTAAGGACTGGGGTCCTAGGGTGGCCAGAACGGGATGCCGTCGAACGAGCGGGTTGATAATGCTGAATGTGTACCGGTAATCCGAGGATGTCGAGTCACTGCCGAGGGGCGGAGAACTAGGTGGATAAGATGGCCCACTGGCGCCAGGAATGAATATGCTCGACTCTCTGTTATTGGTAGCAGCACTCCTCTTCACCCATCGGACTGTGCACGAAACGCCGTGCTCGTCGATATGCGTAAAGCTATAGTTGCCCTTTTGGTTCGTCCACGTCCACCGGTTGCCGTTTTCCAGCACGACCTCACCCATGTCGGCTGGGCCGCGGCCGGGTCTCAGCACGGCAATAGGATGCCGCCGGGACGCGCAGCTGTCATCTTCCTCCTCCTCCGACCCAGCAGTGTAATCGTCTGACCGCACGAGAATGACATCACGAGGACCTAATTCGCCCTTGTCGCCAAATAAGCGAGGAGACCTGTGAAAGTAGCGGGCTGCCACCAGGGGCCCAGCTATGAGACAAGCAGGAAACACATCAACTGTAGGCCTCGGACGGTGGTTTGGTGCCAGTTCCTGGAGTTGAAGAAGTAGTTTTGGGCGAATGGTCTTGAAGAGGGCCTTCTTGGATACGGAGCTAGGCGCAGGCTGAGCGAGCAAATAGGCAGTGCTGTTTCGCGGTGAAGCCCTTCGAGACTTGCGCCTAGGCGTCGAGGCTGTCGTTTGTGAAACATCATCGGACTCGCAGAGAGACCGATCCTCTTCCTCCTCGGTCATGAATGAAGGGAACCTGGTGGTGGTGGTGGAGGACGATGTTGGCGTTTCCTCCACGTCCAAGTCCTTGAAGCGAACAACGGGGGTAGGCGGGGCGGATGATTGCGTAGACTCGACGACAGCAGGGAGAAAGTCAGACTTGGGGCGGACATAGAGCTCAGAAACGGGTCGTCTCCGGACCGACGGTCGTGATGGAGGCAAAGGGGGCCTGTCGGCAGACGAGCTGGATCGCAAGATGGGAGGGGGTATGGCTGATCGTAGAAATGGCTTTTTGCGCTGTGGAGAGTGAGGACCCGGTGGTGTGTTGTATTCATGCCCGTGAAGGGAAGCGCCCGAATGTAGAAACATGGTGACGGCAGTGGGTTGGAGGCACCAGACTGGTCACACGCGAGGAAAGCACGAGTGTATACCATGAGCAACAAGACAGAATCAGGGGCCTCGACGGCGGCAGGAGCAGAGGATTTTCGAGAGCAGCCTCAGTCGGGCGAGGCTGCAGTCCGAGTAACCCGAGTCCGGGCGCAGCAGGGCCGGCTATGAGGGTGGAGGGATGCCAAGGCAGCGGTAAGCCCTCTGGAAAGTTCTTTTCTCTCCACAATTGCTGCCTGTCCGTCTGTCCGTTCTGTCCGTCGGCCTAAACCTTTGTCGACAAATAATGCGTGATTCTCGAATCGCATTCAAGGGTTGGTAGATAGCTGCGGCAGTGGCCGCTTTTTGCTGCAGCCTTGTCGGAAATATACGCTCAATCCGAGGACATGTCAAGGTATTGGCGTACAGTATGTGGTGAGTGGAGGCCCGCGAGTCCCGAGTCGATCGTGCGTATGGTTAGCAGGCGAAACGGCCTTGCAGCGTCTTTGTCCTTGTCTGTTTACAGCAGCGAGGATTGAGTTCTGGCGATTTGGTTGTCGAACTGACTGACAATTCGAGGCCCAGGCAACCTTAGTAGGAGGAGACGTGCGGGCAAGTGCGCGGCGGGCGGGGAGAGGCGGTGGTAGTAATAAGAATACTTGGAGAGGACGCCAAGACCGGAAAGGGAGGGTTGAGATCAACTCGGTGCTAGAACTCTAGCTACCTAGGTAGACAGTGGTAGTCTGAGATCTCAGTACCGTAGTTTGCGGGCCAAGGCTGTGGTGGCTTTGGCGGGGATGATCCCAGGATCAGGCGACTCGCTGGCGGCGGGCGTGATTGGACCAAGAGCAGAAGGCTTGCGTCGTTGCTGCCGGTTCTGGCGATTGCGGACGAGTGAGACAAACAGAAGGGGGAAGTTACCAAACGGACGGCAAGGCGGCCGAGGGAGGTGGCGCCTTGACTGGACGGGACTGGAGGGAACAAAAAATGGTGTGTAGAGGAGCAAAGCCGGGTCGCAAGGGATAAAAGAACGAGGAGACGAAAAATGTCAAGATGGGAACGCAGTCACAGAATGCAGAAACCCCAAATCATCCACCAGGGACGCCAGTGACAGCCAATTGAAGAACGTACAGATGGCAAGAGATCGACCTGTGAAGGATGGAAACCACCGCCGAGTCAGATGCAAGTGTGCAGGAAGGAAACAGCAACACCCGGTTGGTGATGAGCTGGACAAGGCAAACAACCGTGCTGAGCTGAAATTCCCAGTGAGCGTGAGCCCCCTGTAAGTGCGGTGGTCAAAGTGGTGTGGTGGCCCCTTAGCCAAGCCTGGCCAAGCCTGGCCAAGCCTGGCAAAGCCTGGCAAAACCTACCCAAAAGCCCCCTGCAAGCCTTCCAAAACTGGCTGCGTGGGCGGCCGCGCGCAGCATGCATGGAGCACTCCCGGGCCCGCAGCCCGTCCCACCAAGATCCACTTGCAGCAAATGCCACGCTACCATAATAGTACACGGCCTCCTGCGCTACGCTGCCCCCCCAAACGAAATATACTGGTGGTCCCTGCCCTGCCCTGGAGCCTATACCATGATCCCGGGCCACACCCTGCCAATTTCACTGCGCGGGGAGTGTGCAACCGCTAATAATGAAATCATTTCTAGGGGATCGTTCCCTGGACCATCAGCACCAAAAATAAATCAACCCACACAATGGGGGCATTGCAGGTCCTTTGTATAGTATAGAGCCCTAACCGAAACGGCCAACTTGGTAAAGTGATGACGGCTCCCCAGCGACAAACCGGCAGGTCAGACTCGTTGCCAGGCTTGTGTATCGATATTTACCTTGTACATAGTAGATGGATCACGAATGAAAACTATGGAGTTGCTATCTGCTACTCACTGGTCATGTGCATGCAACCTCTAGACAAGGAACATTCCCAGGGTGGGGCTGGTTGATCAATGCTACCATGTCCTGTATTATTAGCATAGAGTCCACGCGTACGTGACGATGGCGAATACTCTGGACACTGTTGATTGGGTTCGCCTACTTCAGCACTGGATCTTTGCGTGTGATGTTGTACATGGAGGCACTGCAGTCGTGTATGGGAACGCAATTTCGCATTCCAGTAGAGACAGACGATCCTCGTTGGGATTGTTGGCTTGTCCTTCTGTTGTTGTTGTTGATGAATGATGGTGAGATACATAGTTCAAAGTACGATTGGACAGTAATCGACTGCGTGTGTTATGTAAGCTACACATCCATACTATGTATGTAATACTATTGACGTCAAGTACAACTTATGCACCTCAGTACCTGAGCCTTGGCGACCTCGCATAGCAGGTACGTACTGCAATCACCGGCGATGAATCTCGGCACCTCGGCTCATTCCGCGCCTGACTCGGCTACCCCGGCGCCCACCTGTGCTAATGTTTCGTCGGCTGCCAACTGCAACGACTTGGTGGCAGCGTCGCCAACAGCATCTCCAGCAACAAACGGCCTTGGAGGGTAGCGTCAACACTTTGCCATGTTGTCTTCCATTCAAGCGATAGATGGGCACTACAGGACCATTTTCCTGACATTTGTCCTCTCTAAGGCTGTCTTGTTGGCCATTGCTGCTGGCAGTCAAATCGGCCCACCCTACGATACCTCAACCAATCTTCTCGCCCTCGACCTCAGCCCAACCGCCAGCGCCGTTGCGGATGCTAATTCCAGTAGCAATGCCAACGCGAGCCTGGGCCGCCATTTGGTCACCCGTCTGACATCGTGGGATGCCATCTACTTCCTCAAGGTCGCCGAGAGGGGCTACCTCTTTGAGCAGGAATGGGCTTTTGGATCCGCCCTGCCCACATGCATCTTCCTCCTGAACCGTGGTGAGTAACAGATACATACAATTCTCGTTCGTAGTGGAAAGCAGCATAGACAAATGCAACATTTTCAGTCTTCAATTTCCTCAAGTCATCCCTGAGCCATCTCGGCTGATTGGCACAAAATACACTCTGTGTAGCCCTTAGTTCGCTGGGTGTCCTTGGCCCCTCTCTCGTCGATCCAGCCCTCGTGCTGCCCCTACTTGGCGTGGCCATTGCAAACGCGTGCCACTTGTTATCCGCGTTCGTTCTCTATCAGCTCGGCTTGAATGTCGGCACAGATGCTACTTGGGCTTTGGTCGCCGCGTTACTGCACCTGCTCTCGCCCGCAGGCCTCTTTCTTGTGGCACCCTACCAGGAGAGCCCCTTTGCCCTACTGTCGTTCCTTGGATGGTGGCTTCTCGTCAAGAGCTGTGCCACAAAGCCACCATCTGGTTTCTCCAGCGATGCCTTGACGTTGCTTGCTGCCGTTAGCTTTGGATTTGCCACCCTGTTCCGCAGCAATGGTCTACTAAACGGCATTCCACTTGCCCTCGATTTTCTCCGTACGCTGTACAACCTTGTCGAGGATGTCGGCCCGGGGACCGAGTCTGCTAGAGTGTCTACCGTTGCCCGGAGCAGAAGGTTAATTATTCTTGGTCTTTCCGGTCTGACTGTAGCTGCTGGCTCGTTTGTGCCTCAGTTCCTGGCATACAACATGTACTGCACCGGCTTGGCAAATGACCAGGAGAGTGTAAGGACTTGGTGTTTGAAGCTGGTGCCCAGTATCTATGACTTTGTTCAAAAGCATTACTGGTAAGTCGATGGTTTGATTCTATGATATCCCGTTCACATCCACTCCTGGACCTCTTATGATCTATAGGCCCCTTGTGAGGTGCAAGTTGCTTTCTACAAGGAGATGCCCAGTTCAAAACCGTACCAAGACCTGACGACCTCCTTTGCTTAAAACGCTGCCCCCAACAGGAACACCGGCCTCTTCCGCTACTGGACACTGTCGAACCTTCCTCTCTTCCTCCTCGCAGCACCCATGCTCTTCGTCATGGCAAAAAGCGGCAAGGACATGTTTCTTCAAGCTCCAATACTTGCTTCCCAGAAACAATCTCGGCCGCAGCAACAGCAACAGCAACTCAGCCTCATGGTCAAATCCATGGCCCTCGCGCAAATTCTCATTGCCCTTCTGACATTCACAAGCTACCACGTCCAAATCATCACGCGCCTATCCTCGGGCTATCCAGCGTGGTACTGGTGGGTGGCGGCTTGTATCCGGAACCCCAAGACGCAGGGGATGGGAAAGGGATTGGTGACCTTTAGCGTCATGTATGCTTGTATACAGGCAGTCTTGTTTGCTTCTTTTTTGCCGCCTGCTTAACGGAGTAGGTACGGTGTGATTTTGTGTTTCGCACGAGTGAAACTAGCTGGGTGGGTGTGATACAAGTCCCTAGTCTGGCTAGAGGATGCCCAATGTCTGGATACTTCGAGAGATCGGCATGGCGAAGAGACAATGTAACAGACTCATGTAGAGCATACTTGAAAGCAACGCTCAATAAATGGGGCTGCTTTTCAGTCAGCGGGAATAGAGAAAATGGCGCCCTATACATTGCCTGTCCTAGACAGCAGTCCTTTTGTTTTCAAGATTACTTTCTTGATATCAGCTTAAACCTCACTTGATGCAAGAGGACTCAAGTTTTTATCCATGGGTGAGTTTTGTCTTTATTCTCACCTTCCTCCTGACACCGTACGTATGTACACATATCCGTGCCCTTTATAAAACAACACCTCAATCCGCTCTCCACGTCTGACTCCTTGACCGTACCCATTCCAACGCCATGCGCCACTGCCGCCAGCCTGTACCCCTTTGTATCTATAAAAATTGTCGTCTCCATTTGAAACTCTCAGTCCCTTCAAAAGCCATATATTGTTATATGTTGCGTATCTGGTTGCGACCATGTGTCATTTAGACATTTGGTGAGAGAAGATCATACTTGACACATCTCTCAACCTAGTGTTGGAAAACGCAATACTGTTAGCTTTCTGACGGTCTTGATATGGTGAGGGGTCGATATAAGGTAGGGGGGATGGAATAAACAGAAAAAGGACAGACTCACATCCTCAAAACTGATTTGCAAGAACCTCCTCGTCTCCAACCCGACCCAAACCATCAACATTCTGAAATCTCCTCTCTGCGCCATGCCCTTGCCCTGCTGGGCACTCAGTTGCCTCAAAATTGGCAAACTACTGCTCAACAGATCCATGTCCGGGTCCAAGTTCCGCCCAATACCCTCCAACAACAAAATACTAATCACAACATTCACAAAGTCTCCCTCCAGCCGCACATGGTGACTGCGGACCATCCCCAGCACCTCCTGGAGGATATCCCCAATCTTCACATTGCCTAGCGCCAGGGTGCTGGATTTGACGCCCAAAACGAGGTGCTGCATTTTCAGCGCAAATACTTCCTTGTCGATGACTGCTTCGGGTTGTCGGCACCGCTCGCACATGAGATGTCCCGCTTTGTACCCGTCGAACTCGGCGACAGCGCGGAACAGGTCCAGGAAGTTGCGTCGATTCGTCTCGTTGAGCTCTGTCACGAGACCCGTGTCGATAAAGATGAGTTGCGGGCGGTAACCTTCTGCGTCAAGCTTGGCGAGCTCAGCTGTCCATGCTGCGGGATCCTTCCCATGACGGTAGGGGCGCAGCCGTGCAAGGACCTGCTCGGTGACGTCGTTTTGTGCAGGCGGGTGCGCTTGGTCTTCGCTGTTATCGTGGTGCGAAGAAGAGTGGCGAAGGGGAAGGTGGACAGGTAAGTCGGGCTTGGCGGCTTCGTAAAAGCGCACCATAATATTGCCTGGGTGCAGATCCGCATGAACAAAATTGTCAAGCAGAAGCATGCGCAAAAAAGCGTCAAGCCCGCCAGAGGCAATGTCCTGCTGAAACACGCCGCCGCCGTTCTCCATGAAATCCGCAAGGGGGATACCCTGTGCAAACTCCTCAACGAGGACGTTGCGTGTGGTAAATTCAGTGTAAGGGTAAGGAAACCATGCTGTAGGCCTGTTTTTGAAATTCTTGCGGAATGTAGCGAGGTTGGCAGCCTCGATGCGCATGTCAAGTTGCAGCTTCATCATTTCGCCAAATTGAGTCACTTCGTCAGGCAGCGAAAGCCATTCGATTGTGGGAATGGCGTTGAGGACCGAGGCAAAGAAGCCCATAATGCGCAGATCACGGCGAACGGTGCGCTCGACGCCTGGATGAAGAACCTTGACGGCTACGTAGGACGATGGAACGCGCTTCGGCGTGCTCTTCAAGACCGTGCCGACATTCTTGGTCATTTTGGTGACGTTTTGTCGCAAGACACCGTGGGCTTCATGATCCAGCAGGTCAATGTCGTCCGGTACGGCCAGGTTTGGTTTCAATTTGGCCTTGTACACTTGCGCAATGGCTCCCACGCCGAGCGGGGTCTCGTAGAACTCGTCAAAGATGTCTTCAAAGGGTCGCCCACCAAAAGCGTCTTGTACGATGCGCTTCGTTGCGTGAATCGAGTGGGCGGGGGCGTTCGAGTGTAGTTTGGACATGATTTCGCACATTTCACTAGGGAAGATGTCGGAGCGTGAGGCAGCCCATTGGCCCAACTGTTGATAACTTTGTCAGCTGCATGCCTCGAGGTGCTACATTTGACCAATTTGTGGTTTAGCAGGACATGGAAGACGCCACCTGGGCCATCCATTGAGTGATTCTATCTTTATGCTCATAGCAACACATACCTTGATAAAGGCCGGGCCAGCCCACTCCATACTCTGAACAAGGAAGTTATACCACCACAGCGTACCGGTCCGTTCGTTATCGCGATCCTTGTGCCGCTTGCCAACCCAGATCACTGGAACGGCCAGAATGACAGGCACAAAGATGGCGGCCAAGTGCAAAAATCGGACACCCGTACAGAGCGGCTCCCACACATATGAGCTCCAAAAGAGAACAATCTTGTGCCGTATGCGCGAAAGGCCCCTTTCATTGAGGTCAATCTTTCTCGCGATTTCTGCGCGTGATGCCTCGAGCATGCGCATCTCGCCCGTTTCAGCCGAACTGTGGCCCCCTTCCTCTTCGTCCTTGTTCTCGGCAAGCTCGACAAAGGCTGCCGTGGCTAGGGCAGCGCCGCTCGAGGTCGCTACGAGAGGCGTGGGTAGCCGGCGGCGGGCGTCGGGCCGCGAACCGTCCTTGGCTCCCTGGCCGTGCTGCCACCGCCATTGCCTCTGCCAATGTGTTTGAGTCTGCTGTGGTCGCGGCTGTTGCCGTGCCTTATGACTGTAGCATGCCTTGGCGGGTTCCCATGGTTTAGGCAATGGAAATTTTGTAAGAATTCCAGGGCGCTTTGGCAACGCAAAAACGGACAGCAAGCATGAGGGCTGCCCTCGCACAACGGAGGGGAGGGGCCTCATGTTAAGGGATTGCTTGATGGTAGTTGAGGCGACATAGCCAGCATAATTTTGCAGCAAGTTCGTGTTATGGAGAATGAGGAGTTGATTCCTGTGATGTTGTCGAAGGCGAGAGGAGATACTGCTGATGGTGCCTGGCTTGAAATCTGGTGACGTAGTACTTAGGAATAAGTGCAAAGTGACAGGGGTCGGCTCCGAACCTGGCTAAAGTTCGGCTAAATCCCGACTTCAACAGCAAGACCCCTGCAAGCACTCTGTGTAAGTGGGAGGAGGAGGACTGGCAATGAAATATTATGTTGGAATACAATTGTCACCATGCAGTTTAAAACGGTTCGTAAGGATCGGCAATAAATTTCTCAAGACCAAAGGAACAGGTGTTGTCGATATCCAGTCTTTCTGCTAATCTTTGGCTTGCAGAGTGTAGTTATGCTAGCCATTTACCCATCCTACCAGCGGAGGACCACCCGGTAAAGATCTAAAGAATACTCTTTAGAAATGCATAACAAGAGCCATTTTTTTTATTTTCCATAAGATACGCAGACAACCTCACTACTATTCCTACCAAAAATTGATTGTATGACTGGGACTCAAGGCGAAATTTCTCCCGGGGTGGGCTAAGATGCCTGTCGCGTACTATTTCCTGGTCGCGTTTGAGATAATAGCAGCTTCAAAACACAAGACAGTAGTTGCCGGGAAACAGTCCCGTTCATGGGTGGCACATAACATCTTCAGCTCCAAGTCAACTGGCCCCAGCTCAGCCAATGGGCCAGCTAGTCTTTCTGGCCCTTTCAGTCGCCTTTCATCACTTCTCCCAGCATTACCCACTTTCTTTCTCTCCCACTTCTCTTCCCATCCCACACCAGCATCCACGATTCAACAAGCAGTCCATTGCGGTCTTGCCTGATTGTTTTCAATTCCTTGATACCTCCAGAGCATTCTTGCGTATCCCTTCAAGCTTCCACATACGTTTGATCTTCTCCCTCCTCTTCTTCTCTTGTTTTCAACCACTGGATTTCAACACACCGTACACGCTTCGTTGTTTACTTCACCGCGTGTATATCCAGCAAGCGGCAGCTTACTCTTTCTGTCTCTGCCACCCTTCGAAACCGACTTCTGTCAATATCTCCTCTGCCTGCATTTTGCACTGTCGAAACCACTTTCGACCCAGCTTTCTGCTTGCCTTGGGCATTGTCAAACCAATTCATCTCTTTTGACTTGAATTAAAGCTGTAAGTTGTCCTACTCCACGTGCTTCATGGTCCCCAGTCTCGATGCTGCCAAGGCTTTCGCTGGTGGCGTCTGGCTCATCTTCTCAAACCCCGCTTCAATCTGCTCAGACCGACCTATACTCTTCCATCTACACCTTGTTTTCAAATCCCACTCCACATTCACACGCCGAATCAAGATCCCCTTTCACCCCCAAATTGTCATCAGCCCCGCGGTAATCTTGCATCTCCAATGGACGAAGCTGACCGAATCATCAGGCCCAAGATGTCAGCGGCTTCTTCTCCTCCAAAGTCCACCCAGGGCTATAAAATCAAGAACCGGGACAAGATTGACGAGCTCGCCAGGCAGCTTAACATCAGCGGCAATAAGGCCATCAACAATTTCCTCCCCATCCCTGACGCAGCCCCCATAGACATTCATAGTGACAAGAACAATTCTTACAAGTGGCGTTTGCTCGACGAAGGCCCCTTTACCTTGACTAAGGCCACCAGGGGCATTCAGAATTCAGAGTCTTGCAAGCTCCAGGATGCCATTGAGCCAGGCTCAATTGGCTACAATGAACACATTGTTGAGGTCGACCATGGTGAGGGCAAGTACCATGAGGAAAAGCACAAAGCACACCACCAGCACCAGGTTAACGAGCATCACGGCAACCTCAACCACCAGAGCGACATCGCCGCCCTCGGTGACAAAGGCAAAGCCATCGCCATCAACGAGAATGCAATTGCCGAGCTCAACGGCAATGCCAAGGAGCAGAAGCATGTTGACCAGATCACGACCAACATTGCCGTTGCCGGTGAGAACAATGAAGTTGCCATTGTTAACGATGATGTTGCCGCCAGCGTTGGTCCTGCTGAAGAGGTCGCCTCTCGTGCCTCCACATCCTCGACCCCGCGCCCCTCCTCATTTGAGATCATGGGTTGCCTTCCCCTGGCTCTTCGACAGGCCGGATATGTACACCCTTTTGATCGAACCAACGGCCCCATTTACCCCACCCAGGGCGCCGTCGACGGAACGGCCACCACCGATGAGGAGGAATTACAGCCATTGGCCCCCTTCCCGAGCTCCGCCGACGAACACCGTGCTTCTAACGCCAGCAACAGCGATGATAGTGTTCGTGGAGCCCTTCGCTTCGTGCTTCCCCAAGCGCGGGCTACCGTTGCCCCGCCTGCCTACACCACTGGCGATGTTACTTGCCACACGGCCAATAGTGGTCGTCGCACCGCTGATGCTCACGAGGGCAACGAGGAGGGCGAAAGTGAGGAGCGCCAGAACGCCCAGGAGGCCCAGCGCCCCGTCAACGCTGAGCAGGAGGTAGTGCAAAAGAGCAGCCTCAGATGTGACAGCGTACTCATACTTGGTGCCTTTGCCGTTTTGGCATTTTGCTTTGGTGTCGTGACGATCCTGATTTACATCACCAAGAAATCCACCAAGCCAAATAATGCCTTCGCAACCAAATGGGGCTGGCTTTTGGCCGGATGTATCCTCGCCGTGGCCAGCGCTTTGGCAACACTGATTATTATGCTCAATTCCAAGAAGCAAGCACGCTGTGTCATCGCCAGCATCAAGCACTGGTTCAACCGCCGCGGTGCCCGCCGTGGACTGCGCAACCAAGTCCCTCATCCAGCTCGTGCTAAGGGCTACGAGCTGCAGGAGATGCACCGCGCACAGGTTGTCGAGGACGAAGAGGCCCGCATTGGATCAGCCCGCTATGCCGTAGCCACAGCTGCTCCTGTACTGACCGTAGCCCCTTCTCCTGCTTTGGTGCGCTCCGCCGAGGAGCCGGCCAGTGTTGTGTCGCCGGGTCATTATGAGCGTGTTTCGCGTCATGTCAACCTGCCATTGACCTCGGCCAGGCCTCTTCCTCAGCCGCCTGTCAACCTGAGCACAGCTTCTACTATAACCAAGCGTGAGACAGAGTAGATTCTTGTGTGCGGTTGTTTGGGACTTGGTCCATACTTGCCTGGCAAACTTTCAGTGGACTTTCCTTAGCCAGTGGTACCGTTGCAATTCAACTAGTTGTCTTCTTGATCTTGGGAACGGCCATGAAGTTGGGCTTGGGATTTGCAAAGGATAGGTCTCAAACACATGGGTTGTGGGGAATATGAGATAATCGGTCGGTCGTGCCAGTAAATGGGATGCATGGAGCATGGAGGATGGTGGATGGTGGGTGATCTGATTTTCACTGTGTCGCGTCGTTTCCCGGTAGGCTTTGAATAAGAGCTTGCATATAAGGCGAGTTTAGCACAACTTGTTGCCAGTCTCACCACACCCGCCTTGAAGTTCGGCGGATAACGAAGGGAATTGATGACTGTCAGGTAATCACTGCCCGCTTGGTCATAGGATTCAACTTTCTGGGTGAGCAGAAAAGTGATGCTTGGATTAAGGTGGGACAGAATATGGTAGCTAAGGGAAAGGACTTGGGCTTCAAAAAGCGCATATAGCCATGAATTCAGTCTGCATAGACTAGCCTTCACAGTAACAAGATAGACGAAGATAATAAGTTCATGCAACAAAGGCAACGCGAGTAAGATAGAATCAGGTTGAAAGGGGTATCTAGATGGCTCTGGCTGCTCTGGCTTTGTTGTCGCGATACCTCTTCTCCTTGGCAGCTAGCTTTCTCCTCTTCTTCCAGGCCCTGTTGAGGTCGCCGCGGTGCTCCCAGAACCATCCTTGGAAATCTGTGGTGGGATCAGAAGTACGTTTTGGAGTATCCTCATTGTCCTCTTCATCTTCCTCCTGAAGACTGTTTGACCCAAATGGATTATCACCCTTCAAGGGCCAGAACCTCGCGACCCGACTCGGGTAGGCTGTGTCTGGAGTGGGTGCTGCACTTCTGAGATTCCTCCATTCCATATCTCGCTGGGTATAAGGTGTCATGGGTGCATGTGAAGCCTGGCCAGGCACCTCGGGTTGTTCGTCCTCAGAGGCATGGTAATCAATGGCCTCGTCTCCAAGACCCTCTTCTTCATTGTCATCTTCTTCATAGCCACCGAAAAAGGAAAAGGGTTCTGCTTCTGTAGTCTCGGTAGTGGTGGCAGCCTGTCCTTCCTTGGGTCGCTTGTACAGAGCTTCAAGAGGATGAATCTCTGAGGGACCAGATGTCGGGGTGGTCGGTGGTATTCTGATGGTGAGACTTTTGGGAGAGGAAGCAGATTCTGGCACAGCTGAGATGGCCTCAGCAGGGGCTGCAGCTGGTGGGCTTTGACGAGCATTCGTTGAATCCACATCAAGACTCGGGCCTCTTGCAGGAGGTAGCTCATTTTTATCGGTCTGCTTGTCCTTTGGGTCAACCTCCTCCTCGCTCTCCTCATCAGATGAGGAACTGTCCTCGCTGCTGCTTGTGTCGTCGTCTAGTGCTCCTGTTGGCTGAATACGTTGTGTAGTCTCCACTACCATCTTGGGAAATTCTGTTGGCCTGGTGCTCTTAAGTTCTTCCACAATCGTGCCGCTGTCATCAACCCAGCCCTTGCCCTCCACAAAAATTGCCTCTCCTTTGTTTGAAGCAGGAGCAACTGCAGAAGATTTGAGAAATGTTGGAAATTTTGTGTTCTTCTCAAACTCATGAACCACAACTTCTCTCGACTTGTGCTTTTTGGACTTTTTCTCTTGATCCGCAAGGTCCAGCTTGTTAGGGGGCAACTGGGTCTTGACCAAGCACTCTGGCAATCCAGAGTAGATAGACTCGGGGGCCTTTCTCTTCTTTTTCTTCTCCTTGTCTTTTTTATCCTTTCTGCTATCCTTATCAGCCTTCTTCGACTTGCGCTGCTTCCTTTCTTCTCGCTGTTCTTTTTCCTTTTGCGCTTGAGCCTCTTCAGGTGTTACTGTCCAGCCGCGTTTGACTTTGCGGCCCTCTTCTAATTCAACACCAGCAATCTCGTTGCGGTCACGCTTGCGTTTCCTATCCTTCTTTTCCTTCTTGGCAGCCTTGGGTTTCTTGGACGATGGGTCCTCCAAGGCCTCAGGAGACGGTTTTGGCATATTGTCGGCTCGGGCAAGTTCAATGCGAATCTTGGAGCCTCTTAGAACTGCGCCGTTCAATTTGTTCTTGATCTTGTCGGCGTCGGCGGTCGGTAGCTCTACGAAGCCGAACGGTCTGTCGGGAAAAGTCTGGATGGTGTGGTATGAGATATGACGGGCGTTGGGGAGCACAGCAGCCGGGATAATGACTTTAAGCAAAGACGGATCCAAAGGTGCAATATGCAGGCGCGAGTATCCTGGATCGGTGGTTTCGGCAGAGTCTGCAGCAGACTTGCGCGCAGGTGGCTTGGAGGATGTGGGCTTCATGCCTTCATATTCCAAATTGAACCAGAGTCAGGCTGACCACTGGCAATAGAATACTCGGACGGGAGTTTATTGTAGCACTTGGGGTTGGGCTTACTGAGTGCGCAATCAAAAATAGGAAATGGAAAAGAAAGCGATAAATGATAGATGATAGCGATAACGGTGGGCGCTGTGGACCGCCGGTCACCGCCCCACCAGACTGTATGCCCCACTTAGAAAAAGAACTGGCCAGTCACATGCTTAGCTTGGTACTATGTATTTATAGGTGCGCTTTGCCTTGCAAGCCCATCGATAAGGCTGCTCAGCCCTGTGTTGCTTCGGCAGAAGGATGCAGCCCCTCGCGATCTTGTCTGACTAATATTCTCATCTTGGTACTGCAGAGGTCATCGTGCGTTCCGGCCCTTCCCGTGCAATTGTAGGGCTGAAGGTCAGCAATTGAGCCAGAAATTGATGAGCCAGATCGTCAGTCGAACCAGTATTAATTAAGTCTTGAATATCTCGTGTGTTGCGTTTGGCTTGGAGACGAAGGTTTATGAGGGAAAGAGACCAGAATTCAAGGAAGAGCCGGGATTAAATGGAATCTAGTTACATTTTGCAGCAGAAGGAACGATTTAGTGACATGTGAAACTTTCAGTCATCTCATGGAGATTCGCCCCTGCTATAATCTCTCCATTCGTGTCCAGCACAGATCGTGTTGCGAATATGTTAGCCTCCAAGTGGCCATTTTGCTTTTGTTGAGCCAATTCCTATACAGTCTTCTGCCTTCGACGCCGTACAACCTATAAGACCTAGACATATCCCCACGCACCTGTTCAATATCCAAAGATCCGACACTGTCCGCGAGTATACAAATTGCTATCACCTTGACGAACGCATTGGTGGATAATCAAGACGAGTACAAGTCCTACAACAATTGCGAATGGCATCAGCATGGGTTAATCAGTTCCTCCCTCTAACCTCAAAGAACGCCGTCGATATTTCTCTCAGTGACACAGACTTGGAGCAAGTAATTGATGCGGCCACAAAGTTCCTCGACAAAGGCAACAGACCCGATGTTTCGCGGAGCTCTACAGATGAGAAAACGTATCTTGTGCGAGAGAATGATTTGGGAGATCTGGTACTCTTTATTCTCAGGACAATAAAACACATACGCGAGGGATCGTTCGATCTGGACTGTGGTACTGTCGAGTCTTCAGCGTGTCTATTCAGCCGAGTCCCTGAATTGGTGTCGTGCTCACTTCCTCCAGCGGTAGCAGTCCCGACGGCGACACTTACAGGCTCCCAAGAAGTAACAATCACACCGTCAGACCTCTCCAGGCATTGCGACATAGAACAAACCACCCTGTCACCGAACTCCGATCTAAGTACAGAATCTGCTATCTTCATGGACTCGGCGACGGAAACCAGTGGTGCCCACTCGCACAGCAGTTACCCACAGGATGCAGGAATTCCATATACCATAGACCATCGTGAGGACACATCTAAGAGCCCAGCGTCTGCATAGCATGGTTCCCTTGAGCTGTATGATGTCGAATCCAACCTACAACGAGCAGCCTTAAGACCGATATTGGAAATGAGCGACGATGAAGACACGCAAATACACAAAGACGGACATGATGCGCGCTGCGAACCGTCGGTCCTGACCCGGATTCGCCAGAAAAGTATTCAAGCTGGTCCTGTAGTAGGTTCCTTTACCAATGGAGCATACCTGAATGCAGATTATCGTCCAAGACGACCATCCAGCGCGAGACGAATCAAAGCAATCCTAGACCGCGAGAGACCGCAACTCAAACCGAACGCGGCAGTTTTCTCGGCCTTCACTGGTGCACAGAGCGTTCAGAGTGGTGGGTACGCGGAGTCGGGGAGTGTAAATTCCTGTACGTCTCAAGGCCAAGAGTATGCTGAGTTTGAACTCGGCTGATAACGTTCCGAGAACGTCTATGATGGTTTAATCTAGTCACCGGGTCCGCGGCTGTGATCCTTCTTCAGAAGCTCTATACTAATAAATATACTGTAGGCTTTGAGGACGCGCGTCAACATAACTGCGTACAGCATTTGTCACTCACACCGACAGATGTCTAGACGGAGGAAATGATTTCGTTGGGTTGGGAAACGCAAACAGCTTGATACCGAAATGGCATGGTTCCGCCCTGGATGAAAATACCAGAGGTTTCGAGGTAGCACATTTCGCTCTGACAAAGACAAAATATCAACGTGGTCGGCCTTGGTGCTTGATTTGAGTATTTGATAAGCTTGGATAGCAATTGTACCATGTACTTTGTAGAAGCATACTCAAAGTGTCTGCTGAATACAGGCGGAGGGGAGTGTATGTGGATGTCTCCAATAGGTCTTGAGTGACACCAGAAAAAAAAGGAAATGACCATTTACATTCGCTCAGAGGAATCCAAAAATACCACAAACGCCAACTTGGTCAGAAAGTCCAATAGCAACCCCAACCAACCCAATTAAATGGAACTTTGAAACCCCTTTCGTAATACGAAATGGTTAGAGAGATGTCTTCACAAAGACTGAAGCGCATTAAATGCTATCGGTAATCCTTGAATAATGGTTGTAGAGGGACTTCTTTTTGAATTCACTCCTTGGCTGATTTGTTGGCCTCGCGCACAGAGCCTCCCGATGCTCTCCACCAGACGTCACCACCCCATCGCATCAGACGCTCGACAGCGCCGGTTGGGGTCATTGCGGGACGGACATCCAGGTAAAAGACGGGCTCGCCGGTGGGCTCTTCGGGACCGCTGTAGTAGTCGATAATGTAGCGGACTTCTTTTTGGGTGCCGTTTATTTCGCGGGAGACGTACCTGTTAATTTCAAGGTTAGCCAGTCGTTAATGCAAGTCTTTGACGGGCGGTTGCAGTAATAGCTTACCAGTCGTGTCGGTCAAAGGGCTTCTCGGTACTGCAGGCCAGCCAATCAGTCAGTCGACGGGTCTCTTTTGAAGCAGCCGAATCACCCATCTCAATCCCATGAGCTGCTCAAGATACAGCAGTATAGACAATTGCGACTTACCCAAACTTAGCCGGGTATATCCATCCCATCACCTGCAACATGGCTGCCTTGGGCGTCATCTCCTTTGGCCTACCCTGGAACCGGATCAACGACGGGTTGATCTCTGGGGTTTTGTTCCGCCAATCGTACAGCCGCTGCGAGTCCGCCGCGTTCTCCTCGCCACGCTTGCAAATCTCCCACGCGCGACCCAACCCACCAGCGAAACGGCGCTCCCAGTCGACAATCTCTTGCCAACATCCCTCATTCAAGAAGTTGTGTACCTGGACCATGCTCTCGACGGCCGTGACATCAGTGTCGGTGTAGCCTTTGCGGAGCATTGCATTGTACATTTGCTGAGGAGAAGGGTATTCCCAGTTGCCGTCGCCGGTGCCCTTGGGGATGGAGCTGGGGTCGCGCTCTGTGGGCAGAATGTGGGTTTGATTGGGGGCGCGGTTTTGGGAGAGGTCACTGAACATGTAGTTGAGAGGGTTGATTTTGGAGAGGAAGGAGGAGGACTCTTGTTGTGTGGTTGTTGTCGTCGTCGTAGCGTCGGCGGCAAAAGAACCTCTTTGATCGTGGGGGACCGGGCACGCTGAGGAAGGAGGAGGGGCGCTCGAGGATGCTGCGCTCAGTGCGTCTTTGGTGCCCTTGTGCATCGGACAGCTGGACTAGAAGGAGTCAGAATTGCTGTCGCATCTCGAACATGGTTCTAGGACTCACAGGAGGAGCGGCAGCTCCGCGCTTGTCATGAGGGACTGGGCAGGTCGCAGGGGCGGCGGCGGCGGCGGCGGGCGCCGAGCTGGGAACTGGATCAGCCCAGAAGAGACCCATGATGAATTTGAGATCGAGGAATGTGAAAGGAATTAGTATAGACGAAAGGATCGGTAGATTGATGTTCAAGTCGATAAAGCGACAATAAGGGTTGCGAGGTTTGTGTTGTTGAGGCGTAAAAGGTAAGAAAAAAAAGATTATTTTCTGGCGACGGACTGGAAACTTGCAGGGCGTCATTGCCGATGGGCGCGAGCGTTGTGAACTTTAGCGCAGTAAGCCTGCGACAGGGACCAGCCTAGGCCGCTGGCGCCGCTGGCTCGGAACCGCAGCAGGGGTTGCTGCCCGTAGCGTCCGATATTCAGGAAAGAATTTAGTGGGGTTGACTGGCGGGCTTGTCCAAGCAGACGGGGGGGATTTGATATTGCCGCTACCGTAGAAATTGGCATTACCAAAATGGTTTGGTAGTGTACTTCAATCAGTGTAGAGCAGCGGAATTTGACATGTTTGGTTCACTCGTGGATGCTGGATATAGTGATGACTAAGCAGCAATAGCAGGTACAGAATTCCATCTACTCATGATCAAGTGGGACTTCTTTCAACCCGTTGACGATATTTTATTTACACATTTACGCTGTTTTCAGTGCCATTGTTATACAACTGATCATGGTTTGATCTTCAGTGCTTTGAATGTCTTGGCTGTGCCTGCAATGGCTTCCTCAACCGGCAATCTCTCCATACTCGACGCGCCGTAGAAGCCGTGAATGCCCTCCACCCGCTCCAGCACATAGCGCGCATCATCCGGGCTTGCAATCGGCCCTCCGTGGCACAGCACAATCACACCTGGGTTGACTTCCACCGCCGCATCTCTCAGTTCCTGGATCAGCTGGACGCACTCGTCCAGACTCTTGCCACTTGTTGCTCCAATGGACCCTGATGTTGTGAGTCCCATGTGGCAGACCAGCACATCGGCACCCGCCTTGGCCATCTTTCTGCTCTCCTCCACCGTGAAGACATATGGGGTCGTCAACATGTCCTGTTCGCGAGCCAAACGGATCATTTCGACCTCCTTGTCGTACGACATGCCTGTTTCCTCGAGATTCGCCCGAAACTGGCCATCTATCAGGCCCACTGTTGGGAAATTCTGCACACCTGCAAAGCCGAGCTGCTTGAGCTGTGCGAGGAACGAGGGGATGTCCCGGAAGGGGTCTGTAGCGCATACTCCAGCAAGTACTGGTGTCTTCTTGACAACTGGAAGCACCTCGCGAGCCTGGAGGAAAGAAAAAGAGGGTCAGATACGTTTTCAACATCGACAACGACCAGCGGCTTGGCGGTTGCCCCTCGACGACAGCAATAAGCGATTGCTCACCATCTCAACGACGATGTCTGTACAGACGAATTAGCGGCGGCCATCCTCTTTTTTGTCTGCGAGCCACAATGCACTTCACAACAGGGTGAATGACATCTTGCCCGCTCACATACCATTTGCGTTTCCGTACGGCATCAGCCCGGCCAGAGACCCATGCCCAGCCATGCGATACCGCCCAGAATTGTAAATGACAATCATGTCCAGCCCACCGGCCTCTGCAAACTTGGCACTGAGCCCAATACCTGCGCCTCCTCCAACTACGGCGCGCCCTGCTTCGATCTGCTCCCGCAGGCTGCGGAGGATTTCTTGTCGGTTGGTCGGTGGCGCCATAGTTTTGCCTCTTGGTTCTTTGTCTTCGCACAGCGTCGTTCTTGTGGTTCTTTAGCGGATTCAAGATGCCGACTGTTCATCCTAACCAATAACGTTCTGTCTGGGGTAAAATAGTCTCCGAAAGCCCTTTGCGCTGATTCTTGACTACTCCTCTTCCACTGACGTCACCGGCTGAGGCGTCGTGCCAAATCACAGCAGCAAGCCCCGCCTTGTCTCGTCCATCTTCACATGCAGCATTTATTAGTCAAGTGAACTATTGTACAGTCTTGCTACTACCTACATACATAGTAGTATGTATCTCGAGATCTTCGAAGTGGATCACTGCTGTTACCTGCTTGGCTGATCTGGCTTGTCATACAAGTGTATGGGTCAGCTTGCCAACTTGTCCGGTCTTTTCCTGGCATTTGACAAGCATATACACATTTTGTCTGTTTTGAAATTACTGTTCCTCATATCATATCCTCAAAAACTCTGGGCCTTCTCTGCATCCCACGCTCACCATGTCTGCAGCGGCGCTTGTACTGGGAACTTGTGATACAAAGCTCCACGAACTGCTCCATCTCAAAGAATGTATTCAACGTGGGGGATGCAGAGACGTGATGCTCATAGATGTTGGAAGGCACAATGTCGAACACGAGGAGATTACAATATCCCAAGCCCAGCTGATCAAAGACTTTGGAAATGGAAAGACAGCCTCGGATCTGCCAAGGGGCGAGGTCATCAAGTTGATGGCGGACTGTGCATCCCAGGCTGTCCAGGGACTTTTTGAAGCAGGCAAGATATCGGCCATTATTTCGGCGGGAGGGTCTGGGGGGACTGCGCTGGCTGCGCAGGTTATGAGGGATGTTTTGCCTATAGGTTTTCCAAAGGTAAGACAGCCCGCTGTGAGGAAGCCTGCGACCCTTCTTCCAATGGGTTCAAGTCAATGAATCCATCACGTCAGTACTGACACCACATTCTCTAGATGATTGTGTCGACTGTGGCTAGTGGTGATACAGGCCCAATGTGAGAGACCGCATGAACCTTCGCTACTTTAATATTCCTGATCTGCAACACTAATAAAAAACAGTGTCGGCGAAACAGATATCTCAATGATCTACTCCGTAGTCGACGTAGCCGGGCTCAATCAAGTCCTCCGCGACATTCTGAGCAATGCTGGTGCTGCCATAGCAGGTATGGCACAGTCGTACGCCTCTAGATACCAACACCAACCATCCTCCACCTCCCCCACTCCCAAAAAGAAGCGCATTGGCATCACCATGTTCGGCGTCACCACTCCGGGCGTCGACGCCATCCGGTCCCACCTCGAAACACACTACAACAACGGCCCCTCGGCTGTGGAAATCTACGTCTTCCACGCAACTGGCCATGGCGGCAAAGCCATGGAACGCCTTGTACGCGAGGGTCAGCTCGACGGCGTGCTGGACCTAACTACCACCGAACTCTGCGACCTCGTCACGGGAGGTGTCATGAGTGCAGGACCCGAGAGACTTGATGCTGCGATGCAAGCAGGGATCCCGTGCATCATCTCTGTGGGCGCAACGGACATGAGCAATTTTGGGCCGCGGAACACGGTCCCTGAGGGCTATGCCAAGGATGGGAGGCGGTTGTATGAGCATAACCCCGTGATCACACTTATGCGCTCGTCCAAGGAGGAGTGCAAGCAAGTAGGTGAACATATTGTTCACAAGGTGAAGAGGGCAAAAGAGCCGGCGGCTGTGCAGGTCTGGTTGCCGCTCGGAGGAGTGAGCATGCTCTCAACGCCCGGCGCGCCGTTTGAGGATCGGGATGCAGATGAGGTGCTTTTTGGGACGATCCGGGAGGGATTAAAAGGGTGTGGCGTGAAGGTTGTGGAGGACAAGAGAGATATCAATGATGAAGGGTTTGCGAGGGATATTGCGGATGCCTTGGCTCGAATGATGGGGCTGTAGAGTTATTTTGGGGGTCTTTCTTTTTCAGCATATGCCACTATTCCCAGCGTGTACCTTGTTTTATAATAGCGTTATCCCTTTTGCCGCCGTTGAGCACCTGAATTTCGACAACTATACACAACACAAATGCTCTGCTCAATAGCACAAGTCACTCATCTCCTCACCCCGACGCCTTCTCCTCCTTCTTCTGCCTCAGAAAATCTTCTACTTTCGTCCACTTGAGCTCAGGATACCGATCATTATCCAACGGCTCCAACTTGCCCTGCCCGGAAAACATATTCACCGTATATTGCATTCCCTGCCACGCAGGAAACACATCCTTTTCACTCCCCCCGATCCCAAATCTACGCATGATCCCAGCCCCGCTCTGCAAAAACCCAACACTGCCCGCCCACAATGGCGTGTACGGGCTTCCATCTTTCCCACCATTGACCCGTCCCGCAACAGCCCCCAGCTCTCTGACACTGAGCACATCCCCCGCAATCCTCAGGATCTTGGGCGTCTCCCTCTCGTCTGCCGCGACAGCAGCCGTGTACGCCGCCGTATCGCCATATGTCGTAAAATCCAACTTCTGATCGGCGCCTTGGCCCCCGCCCCAGTACAGGACCCGTCCAAAACGGTCGTTAACCAACGGCGCGTCCCCTGCTAGCAACTCCATGAACGCCCCGTTCAACACCGACGTCCACTCCTTGATGCCCGACTCCTCCAACACCCCGTGGAACTCCCTTCGCAGATCCAGGTTCCGATTCGTCCCAGGCGTCGTCTTTGTGAAATCCAGCGCATAATCAGACGGGATGAACCGTCGCACATTGGCCTGCACCGCTGCGTCGAGTAAGTTGCGCTGCGCGCCGAGAATGACGTCTGACAGACCGTTGAGCGCCGAGACGACGGTTGTGGTCCCCTCGAGGGCAGTGCGCAGCGCGGGGACGTCATTGAGGTCTGTTTCCGAGATGGTGACGCCCAGGGCGCGCAGGTCGGAGGTGCGGGACGGGTCGGTATGGGGGCGGATGAGGGCTTGGACGGGGATCTGACGGGCGCGGAGGGCGGTGGCTACGAGGCGCCCGAGTTTGCCTGTTGCGCCTGCTATAGTAATGTAGGGCTTGGACATTTTTTTCTCCCTTCCTGTATTCAAGTAGGTAGATGTGTTTATTCGTGTGGCTGGATGACGACGATGTGGATTGTGCCGCAGATGCAGGTCTGGTTATGAATTTGAGAACAACAAAGGCTAGAAGAGGGTGGATTGTCTCATATATTGCAGGTACTTTCGGTGCGCGTCATGATGATTTGCCCGTGCCCACCGGCGAGGCTGAAGGTTGGGGCGCTCCGCGACGCCACGCCTAGGTATCAGAGACCTTTAGCCTGCATAGCCCAAGCGACTATGGAATACGCTATGTGGCGGTACGGTCGCGTGTTAAGGCAATCGGACCTGAACGCAAAAGCTAATCAAGTTGTTCAAGGCAGACATCGTCGCATGTTACCGAGCCTGCCAGCGTACTATGTTCGGTCGGCGGACGGACTTTAGGCCGTGGCTTAACAATGACGCGGGTCCGGACCAGGGTACGCTAGCATAGATCAATCATTGACACACTGAAGCCAGGAATGAAAGTTGCCTTGCGCCCATACTGATGCCAAGCAGGCGCGGATCATTGATTCAAATTCTCCGGTGAGAACCATGGAGCTGGATTGCACACGCTATTCAAGAAGATGATTATCGTCTCCCTTTTATGTTGAATCAGTCCTTTCGGATCTCGACCCTGAACTTGGAAACCCAATCTGTAAACTCATCCTTTTGGCCCTCCCATGGCTTGGCCAGCAGCTCTGCCACGGCAAAGGCGTCAAAGAAGCATTCGTCCATGAATCGGTTGATCTCGTCAGAGTCGAGTTCATAGAAAGCAACGGCGAGGCTATTAAAACGGTCTGTCAGACTTCTCAGCAGCGGCATAATCTCATCAATCCGCGAGACAGCCGTAGAATCCGTCTCTGAGCTCGGGGGCAGCTTCGGCAATGTCTTGAGTCTTCTCTTGATGAGAGCCGAAAACAGCAACACGGTAAGTCGCAGTCTGCGTAAGGTGGATTCGAGGCGAGGCCTGATTTTTTCGGGATCTCCTTGCGGGATCTGCTGCTGGGAGTCCATGAATGAATCCAGCATGGCTTGTGTGGTGATGTGGGTGTTGCTGACGTCCCTGCCCTGCCCCTCGCCGTGCTCAGGCTCACCATTGCCGTTGCCGTCTTCGCTGCCAGCCACCTCATCTTCATCATCGTCATCCTGGTCGTCCTGCTCCTCATACCATTCTTTGAGCTCCTCTAGGATATCCTTGATGGTATCCCGGAAATTCTCGGCCTTTTGGACCAAGTATCCTGCCACGCCCAGGTTGCAGAAAGTGACAATCTCGTCACATAAGCCCCAGAGGACACCTGTGGCAACAATGCTTCCCTTGTCTGCCTTGGCAGTGCCTGAACTGCCGGTCCGCTTGTCCTGTGGTAGCACCTTTCCGTCCTGAGGAATCCTCTTGATAAACTCCCTCAATTCTTTCAGAACCCTGGCGCACCTCCAGGCAAGATCTCGGTGCACGAGTTTGGTGTAGAGATCAGAGCGACAGTGCTGGACAGCAGAACCCAAGGCCGGGATGGGCCCCTCCAAAAGCTGCCGGAGGACCGTAGAAATAGCCGAGGGCGTAAAGGGTTCGTTGATAATGAAGAGCGAGATCTTGGTTGAATGAGCCTTGATGAGGGTGGCCGAGTCCTTGGCCAGAGCCAGGGCATCCAGCTGCTTCTCCTCGGAGACTGCTGGTGTTTCCGCGACGGATGGCGCATCTGTGGCAGCTCCTGGGTTGCTCTGAGGCTGGACAAATGCAGAAATGACGGTTTCGACGCTCTCGATGATGCCTAGAGTGGTATTGGTGAGGGTCTTCATCTCCTCCTTTGCCTCCTCGAAGGAGGCCTTGGGAGGCGCCATGGTGCAACTTGGATGGGTACCGTTCTCGGACCCTCTGGCTTGCTACTGGCGGCAATGCGTAAACGTTCTCCGTCGACAACGACTTTTATAAGTTGAATGGAGGGGCAAGATTCAGAAAGGCAGAAATTCATAAATTCATAAATATTGAGTCACTCGGCAGGCGTAAGTCAACTGCCAAAGTAGTAAGCCTTCTGCCACCGGCAAGAGATGGTGAGACCCTGAGCCTGCAGCCTGGAGAGTTATTGATTGGCCATTATGTTGGCCCCAGATGGGTCCTCAGGACAGGGGTACAAGGGTACAACACTGTGACCCCAGCATGACACCGTCCTGGTTTAGAAGGCCAGCTTGATGTTCGATCCCTCTTGGCTCATTGGCAACTTCCTCTCAAAGCCAGCTTTCAAAGTTGTTGTTACAACCAATTCATAATTGGCTTCTGCTGTGCTAGCTGTCCTCTTCGGCCTCACACTACCAAGAGTGGCAGAAGCAATACCAATATGCAGCAGACAAGCTTGACAGTGCTTCTGAGTGCCAGCACCCTTGTAGTGGCAGCTGCTGGGTCGGCCAGCCTGCCTCGCGGTGTTGGCCCTGAGTGTAAGTGATTATTTACAGACAAGAAACCACACAATGGGGCTCTGACTCCTAAGCATCTCTATCACTATAGCTAATAGTCTACTCACTCTGTAGTTGTCAAATTCTACACCACCAAAGACGCTTTCACATGTATCGGCCATCCCTCGATATCTCTCAGGGCCTCCCAGGTCAACGACAATAGCTGCGACTGCCCTGATGGCTCCGATGAGCCTGGCACGGCTGCTTGCTCCAACCTCGATTCCCTTTCTCCCTCACAGCCCCTTCCTGCATCCTTCAGCGGAACAACGAATACAACGAACGTTCTGCCCGGTTTCTGGTGCGAGAATACAGGCCACATAGGCGCCTACGTGCCCTTCATCTTCGTCAACGATGGCGTGTGCGACTACGATCTCTGCTGCGATGGTTCGGAGGAATATGCCCACGTAGGCGGTGTCAAGTGCGAGAATCGCTGCGATGCCATTGGCAAAGAGCACAGGAAACTCGAGGAGGCGCGTATAAAGGCCAAGGAGAGCGCAGCAAAGCGCCGACGGACAATGGCCAAGGAAGCCCGCTCGTTGCGGCGCAGAGTCGAGGCCAAGATTTCTGCGCTCGAGCTTGAGATCAAGCGCCTGCAAGAGAAAAAAGACGAGCTGGAAAAGAAGTACTACGAAGTTGAGCAGTCCGAGAGAGGCAAGGTAGTCAGAACCGAGGAACAGGGTGGCAAGCTTGGCGTGCTGGTTGGCTTGGCCAAGGCGCGGATTTCGGAGCTGCGAGAGACACTGAGCAAGGTCCTGGACCAGCGTAATGAGCTCCAAGATCGTGTGGCCGAATTGGAAGAGATTCTCAAGAAGTTCAAGGAGGAATACAACCCCAACTTCAATGACGAGGGCGTCAAGGCTGCTGTCAAGGGATGGGAGGACTATGCTGCCAAGATTGCTGATGCCACGCCTTCTGACCTCGTTGACGCCGATGTCACGGAAATCATCAAGGAGGACGATGAGACCGCAGGTATCAACTGGAAGGAGTTTGATGAGGCTGAGGTTACGGATACTGATATTCGTAAGTGGCCTCAACATGAGGCGTGCCCTGTTCACAATCTGCAACCTACTAACAATTAACAGTCTACAACATCGAGGCGTACCTGCCCGAATCTATCAGGGGTTTCGTCCATGGTAAGCTGAACATCCTTCGGGTGTGGCTTATTGAGAACGGCATTCTCGCCGACAACCCCTCTGCTGGTAGCGAGTCTCGTCTCGTCATTGCCGCTCGCGAAGCATTCCAGGCCGTCGCAGACGACCTCTCCAGCCTGGAGAAAAGCCTCGGCGATGAGCAAGCCGATCTCGACAAGGACTATGGCGCCGACGACATCTTCCGCGTTCTCAAGGACAAGTGTGTTTCTACCGATAGTGGTGAATACGAGTACGAGGTCTGCTGGCTTGGTAAGACCAGCCAAAAGTCTAAGAAGGGTCACAGCAATACCAACATGGGCAAATTTGTGCGTATCGACACAGAGCTGGCCGATGATGAGGAGCGCATTGACGGCAAGAGCTTGGGCAAGGGTCCGCGCATGGTGATGCGCTACGAGAATGGCCAGAGCTGCTGGAATGGCCCGCAGAGACGCACTGATGTATGGCTGGCGTGTGCCGAGACAGACGAGATTTGGAGAGTAAGTGAGGCTGAAAAGTGTGTATACAAGATGGAGGTCGGCACCCCGGCCGCCTGTGAGGATGTGCACGAGCCAGGCGTCCACAGCAAGGATGAGCTCTAGACGGGTTGGCAAAGGTTTGATGCATTTTCGAAGCAAGCGATTTCGGCAACTTGATGAATTACCGTACAACAATGCAAAGCCTGGCGTGATTTAGATACTGGTCATAGAAAGGCATGCACATATAGGAAGGGTATCATGGTGTCATTGTGGCTACTAGTGTGTGTTTGTTCATCGGGAAATAGATGCATTGTTGATTCCACCGCGTGATGTCTCCAAAAATTGAATCAACCACTGGCTGAAGCCATTTTCCGTCTCTTGCTTCGCTCTTCCTGCTCAGCCAAGACTTTGGCAGTCAGGGACGCTGTTAACGGGTTGTTGATACCACTAGATCGACTGGCTGTCTCTTCTTTTTGACGCTTCGGCGCTTTGGACTGTGTCTTGGCATCACTTGTTCCATTCGCATCCTGGTCTTCAGCCTTGCGCTTCTTCTTCTTGTTACTCTTGTCTGCTTTCCTGCTGTGTGTTAGCCCTTGGGCACGCAAGGTCTCCATCCTCTTGCTGAGCCGAGCCAACTCAGCCTCCTCAATTGGTAATATGGGGATAATGTCTTGGTCCTCAAAGGGCCCACTACACTCTGGACAGTTATGCTCCTGGTCGGTGATTTCCTTGATTGCCACTTCAGCAAAAACATGACCACACGGCACGATATACACAGCCTTGGTGGCAGGTCCCAGTTCCTTAAGACTGACAGGGCAAGCCCAAATTTCTTTGGACTTGGCATCGGCTGGCTTGTAGCGCTTGAAATTGAGCCTGACAATATCTCGCAAACTCTTGATTCCCGTCGATGAGAATGTCATGTCGTGGCCGTTTGCTTTTTCTTCTGCCTCTGGATCGACTTCACTGGGAATCAAGCCCTTGAGGATGGACTCGTAATTGTATAAGCGGCCCCTCCAGTCGGAGGCGACGTTTTCCATGTCGAGTGGCTCGGATGATAAGGGGTCGTGTGTCCAGGCATGGCTGAGAGACTCGAGAGCGGTGGCTTTCAGCTCGCTGACGGTCGGGTTGCGCGCGGCTTCTTTAACGAGCTCGCGACGCTTTGGGATTGATCCACCATCATTACCCATCGTGACGAGCGGGAGCAGGAATCAGGAATTGCGAAAGTGGTGTTTCTGCTTCGTTGTGGTTACGAGTGGATGTGTCAAGTCTCGATTGGAGGTTGCTAGCGCGAAGTTGCGCAAACCGTCCTCTGGGGAAATGGTCAGTGGGCTAAATGGGGAAGCAAACGGTGACAGTCCGATAAGCGATAAGAGCTGGAACCCTGTCCTTGCCTCCAGGTACCAGGCATGGAAGTACATGCCTGGAAACACATCTAGGTACCTAGGTATCTTCTGGGTTCCTTGGGCTTTCTGGCACTTTACTATGCACAGCAGGCCCCCATGTTGCTCGGCTGCTGTGACGACTTTCCACAAAGGTGAGGGCGCACTCGGTGAAGGCGCAACCACTTATCGACAGGAGCTCCTACAATTAGAGCCAGCCCGTCAAACACTTGGTCTGCTTCTTGTTCAGTTTATTTTCTTTTATTCACAAACCACTTCGACTAGGCAGCTCCAACAATCCCAAGTGCAGCCTGCCCCTCCCCCTTCCACCAGCGCCTCCCATTGAGGAGCCCAGACCCAATCGCGACCTTCATTTCCACGTCCCTGACCTGCATCCATTGCCGTGTTTTGTCGACAACCGCCGCTTTCTGAACCAAAGACAAGGGTGTCCTGCACATTCACGCGATCCCATGCAACCTGTCTAGCTCGACATCACTGCGGGCACTCAAGAATGCGATAGGCCCCTTCGGACGTTTACTGGAGGGGCGAGCCACCCCCACCATTCATACCCAATATGACAAGTCAGACATCTCGCCCCCTCGACATTGCGCTCGAGAGCTTAGATGGCCTTGTCAAAGAAATCAAGTCGAGAACTATATCGGAGGACCAGCGCAAAAGATTCGCGCTCAAACTTCGAGAAGTTGCGGCGGTGTGCCAGCGCGGTAGGGTAGCTCCCTGATGATAAACGCGAACACCATCATCTCGCCATTCCTGAACTGCAGGAATCAAGCTAATCTGTCTTCCAACAGATCTCTCTCAAGACCATTTCGTGATCTTTCTTGCCCAGGTACAAAAAGCCATTAGCAGCCTCATCATCCATGGCAGCGACACGGCCGAGCGCCTCGGCGGCATCTACATTGTCGACGTCCTCGTCGACTTTGATGGCGTCGACATGGCCACGAAATACACCCGCTTTACACAGAATCTCCGCCAGGTATTACGAGGCAAGGACATAAACCCAATGCGGCCCGCCGCAGAAGTCCTGGGAAAGCTGTGTCGGCCCGGCGGATCCATCATTTCCGAGCTAGTCGAGGCTGAGACCAAGAATGCGCTCGAATGGCTGCAGTCTGACCGCATTGAAGAGAGGAGATATAGCGCAGTCCTTGTTCTTCGCGAGCTAGCCAGAAGTGCACCCACTCTCATGTACACCTACGTCGGCATGGTCCTCGACCTGCTGTGGGCTGGTCTCAAGGACCAGCGGCACCTGATTCGGGCTACGTCTGCCGAAGCCGTGAGCGCCTGCTTCCGAATCATGAGGGAGCGCGATCAGGAGTTGAAGCACCTCTGGATGGATAAGATGTTTACGGAGGCTATGTCATCTCTCAATGTCGGCTCCGTGGAATACATCCACGCGTCTCTACTAGTTCTCAAAGAGCTCCTGGAGCAGGGTGGCATGTTCATGCAGAACCACTACCAAGAGACGTGCGACATCGTGTCTCGGTTCAAGGACCATCGCGATCCTACCATCCGCAAGACTGTTGTATTCCTGATACCTGATCTGGCCGATTACGCACCCAATGAGTTCGCGACTACAAGGCTGCATACATTCATGCTTCATCTCTCAGGCATGCTCAAGAAGGAGAAGGAGCGTAATGACGCTTTCCTTGCTATCGGAAACATTGCCAATGCTGTGAAGAGCGCCATTGCGCCGTACCTGGATGGTGTGCTCATCTACGTGCGTGAAGGCCTCAGCTATTCTTCTCGCAAGCGCGGCTCTGTCGACCCAGTATTTGATTGTATCAGTCGGCTCGCGGTTGCCGTTGGTCAAACCTTGAGCAAGTACATGGAAGCGCTCTTGGGCCCCATTTTTGCTTGTGAACTTACTCCCAAACTCACCCAAGCTCTTGTGGACATGGCTTTCTACATACCACCTGTCAAGGCTACCATCCAAGAGCGTTTGCTTGATATGCTCAGCAAAGTTCTTTGCGGCCAGCCATTCAAACCGCTAGGTGCACCTCAGCCAAACACGCTTCCATCGGTGCCGGTCATCCAGAAAGATCCCAAGGACCCGCTTGCGTACGAACATAGAAAGGCTGAAATCAAGCTGGCACTTAACACTCTGGGCAGTTTTGACTTCTCAGGTATGATTTGAGGTCTTCTTGCTTCCTGTTAATACTGTTAACTAACCTGATCATCTTAGGCCATGTGCTGAATGAGTTCGTGCGAGATGTGGCCATCAAGTACGTCGAAGATGATGATCCCGAAATACGGGAAGCAGCCGCCCTGACTTGTTGTCAACTCTACGTTCGCGATCCCATTGTGAACCAAACAAGTTACCACGCACTTGCTGTGGTAGGCGAGGTCATTGAGAAGCTGCTCACAGTCGGCGTCTCTGACCTGGACCCCGGCATTCGCCGTACTGTCCTTGCCGCCCTCGACGAACGATTTGATCGCCATCTATCCAAGGCTGAAAACATTCGTACCTTGTTCTTCGCCCTTAACGATGAACAGTTCCCTATCAGAGAAGTGGCCATTTCGATTATCGGGAGATTAGCGCGATACAACCCGGCATATGTTGCCCCATCACTCCGCAAGACCTTGATACAAATGTTAACAGAACTTGAATTTTCTGATGTGGCGAGGAACAAGGAAGAGAGCGCCAAGTTACTTTCGCTCCTGGTTCAGAATGCTCAGGAAATCATTCACCCATATGTGGATGCCATGGTGAAGGTGCTTTTGCCCAAAGCCAGTGACCCAACCCCCTCTGTTGCGGCTACGATCCTCAAAGCCTTGGGTGAGCTGTGTGCTGTGGGCGGAGAGGACATGCTGCCGTACAAGGACGACCTCATGCCCATAATCATTGAGGCTCTGCAGGATCAGAGCTCAGCACAAAAGAGAGAAGCTGCACTGCACACACTGGGTCAACTGGCCAGCAATTCTGGATATGTCATTGACCCATATCTGGACTATCCTCAACTGCTTGAGCTGCTCCAGAACATCATTCGTGGTGAGGCCCAAAACGGTGCCTTGCGCCAGGAAACCATCAAATTGCTCGGAATCTTGGGCGCGCTCGACCCCTACAGATATCAGGTAAGATGAGCTGGTCCCGAAAATACATTGGAAATATTTGCTAACAATACGTAGCAAGTTGAAGAGCGGACACCAGAGATCCAACGACGTGTCGAATCCACGGCCATGACAGATGTCTCGCTGATGATGACAGGCTTGACTCCTTCCAACAAAGAGTACTACCCTACCGTTGTCATCAATGCCCTTCTCAACATTCTCAAGGATCCGTCCTTGGTGTCATATCACGCTCAAGTCATCGAGGCCGTCATGAACATCTTTCGAACGCTGGGCTTGGAATGTGTTTCTTTCCTTGACCGCATCATTCCCGCATTTCTTATGGTGATTCGCAGCACGGGCGGGCCAAGGCGAGAGTCCTATTTCAACCAACTTGCCACACTGGTCAGCATTGTTCGCCAGCACATCCGCAACTTTCTGCCAGAGATTGTTGAGGTTCTCCAAGAGTTTTGGGGAGAGTCGGCCGCCTTACAATCAACCATTTTGTCTCTTGTCGAGGCCATCTCACGCTCGCTTGAGGGCGAGTTCAAGGTGTACCTTGCAGGACTGCTACCGTTGATGCTGGGCGTCTTGGACCGAGAGGTTTCGGCTAAACGTATCGCGTCCGAAAAGGTTCTACATGCTTTCCTGGTGTTTGGCTCAAGTGCAGAGGAGTACATGCACCTCATCATTCCAGTCATTGTCAGAACGTTTGAAAAGCCTAGCAATCCTACTTTTTTGCGTCGGTCAGCGATTGAGACTATTGGAAAAATCTCGCGGCAGGTCAATCTCAACGATTTCGCAGCCAAGATTATCCACCCCTTGACCAGAATCCTACAGGAGAATGACGCGACACTCCGGACAGCGGCTATGGAGACACTCTGCGCTCTGATTCAGCAGCTGGGGCGCGACTACTTGCACTTCTCGCATACGGTTGGCAAGATATTGCGAGACAATGGTATACAACACGCCAATTATGACTTGCTAGTCAATCGCCTTAAGGAGGGCGGCGTGCTACCGCAAGACCTCAGCTCCGAGGTGCGATTCGTGGACCAGGTCGACGCCACTCCTTTTGCCGACCTAGGCACCAAGAAGCTCGAGATGAATGCTATACATCTCAAATCAGCTTGGGACACCCGAGGCAAATCTACCAAAGAGGACTGGCAAGAATGGCTGCGCCGCTTCAGCACGACCCTGCTGACAGAGTCACCAAACCATGCTTTGCGAGCATGTGCGCAGTTGGCAAGCGTATACTTGCCACTTGCACGCGAACTTTTCAATTCCGCATTCGTTAGTTGCTGGAGTGATCTCTATGAGTCATTTCAAGAGGAACTTATCTTGAACCTCGAGAATGCTATCAAATCTGAGAATGTGACACCCGATCTCCTCAACCTGCTACTGCACTTGGCAGAGTTCATGGAGCATGACGACAAGGCTTTGCCAATTGATATCAGAGTACTGGGCAGAGAGGCAGCTCGTTGCCATGCTTATGCCAAAGCCCTCCATTACAAGGAGCTGGAATTTCTGCAAGACCAGAGCAGCGGGGCCGTTGAAGCGCTCATTGTCATCAATAACCAACTTCAGCAATCCGATGCCGCCATTGGTATCCTTCGTAAGGCGCAGCTATACAAGGATGGTATCCAGCTGCGAGAGACTTGGTTCGAGAAGCTGGAGAGATGGGAGGAAGCCCTGGCTTTCTACGATAAGCGCGAGGCCGAGGTGCCAGATGAGATGCCTGTCCCCGTTGAGATTGTGATGGGCAAGATGCGCTGCCTACACGCTCTAGGCGAATGGGATGCTTTGGGCCAACTGACAAGCGACACTTGGGCAAACTCGTCGCCCGAGGTTCAGCGTCTGATTGCTCCGCTTGCGACTACGGCTGCATGGGGTCTTGGAAAATGGGATTCCATGGACAACTACCTGCAATCACTCAAGCGATTCTCACCAGACAGGGCTTTCTTTGGTGCGATCCTAGCACTCCACCGCAACCAATTCAGAGAGGCCGCTCAGAATATTGAGCATGCCCGTGAAGGTCTCGACACAGAACTCAGCGCATTGGTTAGCGAGTCCTACAACCGAGCGTACCAGGTGATTGTGCGGGTGCAAATGCTGGCAGAACTGGAAGAACTCATTGTCTACAAACAAACTGATGAGAAGAAACAAGCCACACTGCGTCGCACCTGGGAGCAACGTCTCAAGGGCTGCCAGCGATATGTCGACGTTTGGCAGAGGATGCTGCGACTACGGTCCTTGGTCATGACCCCAAAGGAGAACATGCAGATGTGGATCAAGTTTGCAAACCTCTGTCGCAAATCAGGACGCATGGGCATCGCCGAAAAGTCATTAAAGCAGCTCATTGGCAGTGACGCACCCTTGGAGACTATGATACCATACTGGAACGAGAGAAGTAACGCACGACCAAATGTCCCAAGTCAGGTCGTTTATGCCGTTCTCAAGTATCAGTGGGAGCTTGGTCAGCAGCCGGCCCACAGAGGCTCGGACATTTCAGAGAAAGCGCTGAGGTGCTTGTGTTTGTTTACTGCAGAATCTGCAAAGTCTTTTGAGTATGCCAGGGCAGCCAGTCAGTCGCACGCTAATGGCGACCCGGCCTTCATGAACCAGGCTTATGGATATCCTGACCATGCGGGCCATGAAGCTTTTCAAGCCAACTACCAACCAAGAATGTCGGTGGATGAAGCAGCCCTCCTGGCAAAGTGCTATCTGCGTCAAGGTGAATGGATGATTGCGCTGCACAAGGACGACTGGCAGCATACCCACGTCAGAGAGACATTAACGTGCTATTCACAAGCCACCAAGTACAACTCGCGATGGTACAAGGCGTGGCATGCTTGGGCACTGGCAAACTTCGAGGTGGTCCAAGCAATCCTGGCCCGAGCTGACGGCAGTCCTGCACGTATCGACCACACGATCGTGGCCAACCACGTGGTCCCGGCTGTACACGGCTTCTTTGAGTCCATTTCGTTGTCCAAGGGAAGCTCTCTGCAGGATACGCTCCGTCTTCTGACGCTTTGGCTGACGCATGGCGGATACTCCGAGGTCAATGCGGCCGTAACCGAAGGCTTCACACGTGTGAGCGTCGATACTTGGCTCGAAGTGATTCCCCAGCTTATTGCACGCATCAATCAACCAAACAAGCGAGTGCAGCAGTCGGTACACCACCTGTTGGCAGACGTGGGCAGGGCTCATCCACAGGCTCTGGTCTACCCGCTTACAGTCGCAATGAAATCTTGGCAAGGAAGTCGTCGCTCACGATCTGCAGCGCAGATTATGGACAGTATGCGGCAGCATAGCGCGAAGCTTGTCGAACAGGCGGAGCTGGTTAGTCACGAGCTCATCCGTGTTGCCGTGCTGTGGCATGAGCTGTGGCATGAAGGCCTTGAGGAAGCGTCTCGCTTGTACTTTGTTGTCCATAACATTGATGGCATGTTTGCTGCCCTCGAGCCACTCCACCAGCTCCTGGATAGGGGTCCTGAAACACTTAGGGAGATATCCTTTGTCCAGACATTTGGCCGTGACCTTACGGAGGCCAGGGAATGGTGTCGGCAGTACGAACTCAGTCGTGATTTGAATGACCTCAACCAAGCCTGGGATCTCTATTACCAAGTCTACCGGCGCATCTATCGGCAGCTGCCGCAGATGACTTCCCTTGAGCTTACATACTGCTCGCCCAAGCTGCTCGAGGCTAGAGACCTCGACCTTGCAGTACCGGGCACGTACCGCAGCGGACATCCTATTGTGCGCATCATGTCCTTTGACTCGACGTTTAGCGTTATTAGCAGCAAGCAACGTCCGAGAAAACTGAACGTGAATGGAAGTGACGGCGTGTCGTATACCTTCCTCCTCAAGGGACACGAAGACATTCGGCAAGACGAACGTGTCATGCAGCTCTTCGGCCTGTGCAATACCCTTTTGGCAAACGACTCCGAGTGCTACAAACGTCATCTCAATATCCAGAGGTACCCAGCCATTCCGCTCAGCCATAGTTCGGGTTTGCTGGGTTGGGTGCCCAACAGTGATACTGTGCACATGTTGATCAGGGAATATCGCGAGAGTCGCAAGATTCTGTTGAACATTGAGCATCGCATCATGCTGCAGATGGCGCCGGATTATGACAATTTGACGCTCATGGAGAAGGTGGAGGTGTTTGGCTACGCCTTGGACAACACCACGGGCCAAGATTTGTACCGTGTGTTGTGGCTAAAGAGCAAGAGCTCTGAGGCGTGGCTTGAACGGCGTACCAACTATACCCGCAGCTTGGGTGTGATGAGTATGGTAGGCTACATTCTCGGCCTCGGCGATCGTCACCCGTCCAACTTAATGTTGGACAGAATCACCGGCAAGATCATTCACATTGATTTCGGTGATTGCTTTGAGGTTGCCATGAAGCGTGAAAAGTATCCCGAGAGGGTGCCATTCCGTCTCACGCGCATGCTTACCTATGCTATGGAGGTTTCCAATATTGAGGGAAGCTTCCGCATCACGTGCGAGCATGTCATGAGGGTTCTCAGAGACAACAAGGAGAGTGTAATGGCCGTCTTGGAAGCTGTGAGTCACTAATCCACATGATGCTTTACTATATTGAATCCGAGTTCTTTTGCTGACCTTTGTTTTTCAATTTCTTTTTTTTTTTAGTTCATCCACGACCCTCTCTTGACTTGGCGCCTGACCAATGCGGCCAGCCCTGCGGGTCCCAACTTCAAGTCGGACCTGGAAGATGCACTTGTTGGCCCTGACGGCAATAGAGGCCGTCGTCCATCCGTTCTTGAGGCTGATCATGCTGCTCTTCGCGAAGCCCAAGCTGCTGTCGGCAATGCTGAAGGAGGCATGCCAGGCGGGCCTCCAAGCTCCAGGGCGCGCACACGCACAAACTCATCAGCGGGTGTGCCGGCCAGCTTGGACATGAACGGAGCCAACGGCATCAACGGCCAGCAGAACCAAGATCCGACCGAGATACAGAATGCTCGTGCACTCGAGGTCTTGGATCGGGTGTCGCAGAAGCTGACTGGAAGGGATTTCAAGCCAGGCGAGGAGCTGGACGTTCTTACGCAGGTAGACAAGCTCATTGTTGAGGCGACTAAACTGGAGAATCTGTGCCAGCACTACATTGGTTGGTGCAGTTTCTGGTAGAGGGGGGTTAAAGAGATTGTGGCAAATGACAATTGCTCGCATATCTGCCGGATTGTTGCACATGGAGAGCAAGAAAATTAGAGACTACGAGATAGTAGTCTCCACAACACGCAACGCATTGGAGGTTCTGCATGGAGTTATGGTTGGACTGGGCATTCTTTTCGTGGGAGGTCTGGCGTGGGAAAGGGCGTCTTTTGTTCGCGCCCGATTTCTCTCATCCGTCCGTTTTTGCTGTTAGGCTTTTCTTTGCGCACGCAGACGGGGTACTCAAAAATTGACTGACCTTTGGTGAGGCAAAATGCGATGGCTCATTTCAGGCGTGAACAAGAAACATTGACTTGCAAGATAGGTATCCATTGTTCACTTGCTTGACCTGGTGTTACTTGGTTGGCACTTGATATCATCACAATTCTGCAGAAATCATGATTGGTCCGAGCAAAGTGCTAGACCCGGTTTTCCCGTCACTGGACCACAAATGATTCGTGTCTTGGTTGAAGTTGGCTTGTCGACGCGTTGACGCTCAATAGATTTCACCAGCACACTGGCGTTTGGACCGGCATTCTGAACGATCTGGATATCCTCGATACCGTTCAGTCCTTTTGAAACTCATTAAGAACCATGCGGCGACTTGCACGGGAGTTGTTTCACAGGAATGAGAAGGCGGAACATCATCACCGCCATCCGAAGCACCACAGCCCTGACCAAGAGCAGGAGTACAAGCAGCACCACCATGGATCAGCAAGACCACGTAGGTCGCCCCCTTCGTCTTTCACTTCGGCTCTCACCCTCATTTACCTTGATTGGTCACTGTACATGGCTCAGCGTCGAATGGCTGATCAGTTGACGCTCTTACTGAGTTACAGCTCGAATGGTTTTTGCACACTACATGGTGAGTTTTCTTTTTCCGAGTTACTTCGATTTACAGCTTTATCTACCTGTTCTCCCCTCGTGTAAAGGAAGATAGACAGATCCTGACTCCTTATCCTAATCCTCTCACCTTCACGAACCAATTGACTGTTTTTTTTTTTTCTTTCTTCAAAACCCATAAAATGTTTCCACTATCACATTATTCACCTGTTGCTCCGAGGAAACAAAAAAACACAGGTTGGACTCACGTGCGACCAAACGCTCCAAGATTGGACCCACGACATCCGCGCGGCGCAAGCAGCCTGCATCGATGGCTTTGCGCTGAACATCGGCCCGCGTGATCCATACACGCTCACGCAGCTGCGATTGGCTTTTGAAGCGGCAGAGGGGTTTCACCGAGAGAGTCGGCGGGGTGGTGATGTTGATGTTGGTGAGGAGGAGCGTTGTGAGGAATTATGGCAACGGCAACAACCCTCTCCCTTTGTGCTCTTCTTGTCGTTTGACATGGCTGCGGGTGAATGGAGCGTGGAGCAAGTTGTTGAGCTGTTGAAGGAGCTGACGCGGTCACCTGTGTATTATCATCGCGTGGAAGCAAAAGAAGACGGCGGGCGTGGTCGAGGGAGGGCAATGGTGTCGACGTTTGAAGGGCCTGGGTGGGCTGAGAATTGGGAGATTGTACGAAGAGAAATGGGAGATCGTGGTGATGGAGATGGCAGTGGTGATGGTGATGGTGATGGTGGGATCCTTCTGGTCCCAGACTGGAGCTCGCTGGGGCCACACGGTGTAGCTGGGAAGTTGGGTCTGATTGACGGGGCATTCTCGTGGGCTGCGTGGCCGCGGGCGGGGGAGGAGAGGATGAGCTGTGGTGAGGATAGAGAGTATTTGAGGGTGTTGAAGGGGAAAGAGAAGGTGTATATGGCGGGTGTGAGCCCTTGGTTCTATACGAGTGAGTTGTTCTGTTCTTCCTCCCCAGCTTCTGTTACCCTTGCAAGCAGGCGTGGGTGTGGTTACGATGGCGATGCTGGCTTTGCTAAGCTCTGCGAGTGGTGTTAGGACTACCGCAATGGAACAAGAACTGGTACTCGTCCAGCGAGAGGCTATGGTATGATCGCTGGATGCAGATCTTGGAGCTTCGACCGGATTACGTCCAAATCATCACATGTAAGCCACTGGTGTTTTTTACCAACCAACAACCCCCTTTTCCATCCAAACAGGATATCTATCTCAAGCCATGAGACACAGAAACCGGACTGTCTCATACCAGGGAGACTCTTGACTGATACTGACTACTTGTCTTTTCTTTTTTCCCCTCTTTTGAACATGTTTAGGGAACGACTTTGGCGAATCAAGTTACATCTGCGACGGCCCTCACCGTCCATCGCAGATTGTGCCCGGCGCAGGGACGTATGTTCCCAATCACTCGCATGCTGCATTTCGCGCTACCTTGCCGTACTTGATCCAGGCGTACAAGGCTGGTGGATCCAACGCCGGTCCTTCTCCTGCACCTGCGCAAGACTGTGCCATTGCATGGTATCGGACAACACTGGCGCGATGTGGCCCAGATGGAGGTACAGTACAGTCCGGAGCGTTTCTTGCTTTCTCCCCCCCTCCCCCAAGCTATAACCCAACGACGCCCCCTTGTTGTTGCTGGAAAGTATACCACAGTGAGCTAGCTGACTGGGATTTCCTCGGGTGAATTTAAACACCAAACAGGCACAGTTTGGGGCCAAGCAGGTACGCAGTCCGCCGCGCTCGGTGCACGAGATGTCATTTCCGTGCTGGCTGTAACCAAGGCCCCGACGACGGTCTCGATCCACGTCGCCGCCGGTGATCAGGATGATGCCAACCCCTCCTCCCCTTCCAGACCCACGCACCACCACCACCACCACTTCTGGCGAGAAATCAAAACGCACACCAGAGACGGAGAGCATGCAGACAAGTACATGTCCTTCCATGAGGTGGCCCTAGATGGCAAAACGGGTGCCGTGACGATTAGTATGCACGGCAAGTCTGCAACGGGTCCGGCGGTCAGGGGAGAGTGCCATGAGGAGGGATTCGTGGAGTTCAATTGTGTTGCGATTGGGGTGTGAGTGGACTGGGCTCCGTAAGGGGGCCGAGGTTGGGGGATGGGAAGGAAAAGAACCCAAAGGCAAGAAGAGGAGAAGGAATGTGAGAGAAGAGAAGAGGAGAAGGAGGTGGTGGTGGGCTTGTGCCACTGATAATATCAATGGTTCTGTATTGCTTTTTTTTCTTTTTGTTTTCTTTGGATTCATTTTCCGCCTCCTTAAACATGGGACTGAATTATATACCATCATGGCCTTCTTTAAACCCACTATATACGCACCCAAATGCCCACACAACCCATATCACAGCACCGGTCAGCTCTCAAGAAGCCACCAGCCAATCCCATATCAAACCCTCCTTTAATCATACCAAATAGCATTCATACCAAAGCCAGGCTCCTGCACACGACATCTCGCAACCCTCGCCAAAAACTCATCCTTCCACCGGTAAATCTCGAGCCAGCCTTGCTCATCATCCGTAATGGCAATCCACTCGTCGCTCCAGTCACACGGCGACACGGCATTCGAGTGCCCGCCACTCGTCGGCGTGGGGTTCAAGCAAATCTGGCGCTCGATGCTTCCGCACGCGCGCAGCTTGAACGCCGCAATGTAGCCCGTCAGATCAAAGCTGTTGGACCGCGCCGTGGCAAACAGGTAGTTGCCCGAAAAGGTCACGGTGCAGACGTCGGAGCGGTACAGGCCTTTGCCTGTGGCGGGGTCGTGCGTGGGGATGCCGGGCGGGATGAGGGGATAGCTGTGGTGCGTGTACACGGGCAGGTGCGTGGCCGGGTCGATGACGTACTCGCACAAGCGGTTGCCGGCTTCCATGAGGGCGTAGAGGTAGTTGCCCGACGGGTGCATGGCGACCCAGCGGGGGTGGTCGCCGGGGTCGGGGGCCTCGAGGGAGCCGATGAGCTCGACGGAGCCGTCGTCGGGGTTCTTGCGGTGCGTCCAGAGCTTGTTGGCTGTCAGGTCGGCCGAGTAGAGGTACGTCTCGGTCGGGTCAAAGACCATGCCGTGGATGCCCGTGTTGGGCTGGTAGGGGTAGTTTTGGGTGTTTTGCGCGAGGGCGCCCGTCTCGTTGACGGCGAAGACGTTGCCGTAGCCAGCGTGCTTGTAAAAGGGGTTGGCGTAGACGGCGTAGGGGGGCTGGCGCGCGGCGAGGAGGAAGATGGCGCGCGTGTTGGTGGAGGCTTCTTGGGCTTTGGGATCGCCGCCAATGGGGTGCGAGGCCTCGTGGACAATCTCAGTGGGAGACTTGACGGCGAAGCTGGACCATTTCTTCATGGCAGCGCCGTAGATGTTCTTTTTGGAGTGCTAGATCGGATGGGTGGAGTGTGAGCTGTCAGTCAGTTGGGATCCAGGGCCCGGGTAGCCACGCACGTCAAAGGTCATCCATGATATGGGCTCGTCCTGTGGTATTTCGGTGCGCTTGACCATCCTGAGCTCGAGCTTCTCGTCGTCGAACTCAAAGGTGAAGATGGCGCCTGGAGGGGTCCAGGTGCCAACCATGAGGTGGTGAAGAGGCATCTTGGGCCTTTCCGCAGCGACTGCGGTGCTTGAGAAGGGGCGACAGCGTTGAGTGGGAAGAAGAGGATGGCGACGAGATGGGTTTCCCCTGCGGACAGAGCCGGAGAGCAAGCGCGTGAAGTGCTTCACTTTGACGGTTGACAGACAGGACGACAGATGGATTGGGTATCTCTCAACAGGGAATTGAGGCAGCGAGATGTACGTCTGCAGTCAAGAAAAGCAGCGAAACCGGAAAGAGAAGAGCAAAGAGAAAGAGGACGAGCAAGAATATGCAGGCGAGGGCATCGCGATTGTACTATGTAGTGGCATCGGGCCTTGATCGGCAAGGACCGCGGCACTCACTTATAAGCTACCCCTGCCCCGCCAATGGCCCATAGTACTTATTAAAGCACTGTACTCGATCGTGGGGGAAAACTGCGGGATGAATATTCAAACGAACGCACCGGGCTGGTTGTCTTTTCCACGTCTTTTGTATTTTGAAAGAGGCATTGATGCAAAGAAGCATTATGTTACGGAGTTGAGGAGGATTCAAGAGTATCTCTACGTATATCGTCACGATACTTCCATATATACAAGCTCAATTCCGCCCACGATCTTGAAATGCAAATGTTCCATCGAAGCCTTCTTCGTTCAGTTTGAATTCGCAAAGACAACACCCAGCCCGGAACATTGACGCGGTACTTCTCGGCTAAACCCTTATCCGCCAATTCTCCCAACCTCAACCCAGCCTGCACTAACAATCACGCACTGCAAGCCGCTCCGAACCATGTTATTATTACCCCACGTTTCTCTTTGGGGCCGCGAATTACCCCCGGATGTACATAAGTACTTGGCGCTAGACAGCTACGTACCAATGTATTTGAGTACCGCCTTTCGCTCCTTACTTATACCAAACAATAACTTGAGCACGACGGGATAGACGACCATATACAGGACGAATCCAATCACGGGATAGATTTTCTGTGGACAAAGTATACTTGGTTCAACATATCTTTCAGGACGAGGACATGGATTATTCAAAAGGTGGTGTATAGAACGTTGCGTGTCTCTCCTCGCTCTTCATCCTTTTCGACACAGCGCATCATATCAAAGCTAATGCTCACGACACGAGGACACAAAAAGCCAAAAACAGGAACCAAAACCTACGCCAGAAACAAAACAGTCACTGACAGCATGAACGCCGCAACATCCACGACTCTCGGTAGTAGAGAATCAAAAGCACAACACACCAACCAGACCAACCAAATAGACGGACAAGTCGTATACAAATAACCAGAATCCCCATCAAACAAATTGCATATTGAGACATTGCGGAAAAAAGACCAAAGCAGGACTCCCTAACCCGTGCGTATATGCTAGCGATACAATAACATCACCCTACACTCGTGCTTGAATCTTATGCAGAAACATCTTGTTCTCCTCTCATATTTTTCCCCTTTTGCCTTGTCCCATCCGCCCCTATCACTTGCTATACCTCGCCTCTTCCAAAAGTCCAAACCAACACGAACCACCAAGATTTGGCCAAGTCCCGACTTCTACACCTGACCAGCTGCCCTGGCCAACTTCCAACACAGTCTGCTAGTAATCAGATCGACCAATTAGCCCAGCAGAGCAGCACCCCCAGCTACGCCAGAGCTCCTAGGCCCCGAATCACCGTTTCCGCAAACAAGCCACTCTAAGACTTGCCCTTTCTCTTCTTTCTGCGTGTCTTCTTCTTGCTCGCCGACCCGCTGCCGCCACCATTGCCACCGTGTCCTGTTCCCGATCCGTTCTGTGTGCCTGCATCCGTAGACGAGTGGCCCTTGCTGTCATCTTCCTCTCCCCTCCCGTTTGTCTGTTGGCTCGTCGCGGAAGCAGGCTCCTCGTCCTCATCTCCAACCACGGGCGACAAAGCCGCACCAGACGACAAACTCATGGTGGACCGGTTCGTCAGTTTGCGCTGTCGGTGTTCGTCGTCCTCGTCATTGGAGCTCGTCGTCTCGAGGACAGTCTTTTGTATACCCCGCGTCTCGACAACCTGCTCTGTAATACTTCCACTCCGCGCGAAAAGCCCAGCCCTGTGACCATATGGGCTCGTCGTGTCAATTCGTTCTGTATCGCTGCCTGAGCTAGACCGTGGCTTCTGTGCCTCCTGCGGAGGTGACGATGCGGATGCCTTGCCGTCGCCACTGCTCGAAGGTCTTGATGTTTGGGTAGCCTCATCCTCAACCTTGGTGTCCGACTCGCTGGCCTTGGGGGGTGTAAGTGGCCTCGCGGGTGCGCCAGTGCCGAGTGCGCCATAACTCTGGGCCAGAGCGTACGCGCCATCCTTGGCACCCTTGAGCAGAGATGTCGTCTCGTCACCTTCCTCGTCGTTGGGGACTTCGCGGATTGCTTCCTCGGCCACAGAATGCGATCGGGGTTGGTCGTGCACGAAGATACCAGGCTTGATCTTGACGGTCGTTGAACGAGTGAGCTTGGGGTTGGAGGCCCTGTTTGACGGGCCAAGATGCTTCAGGTGCTGCTTGATGTCATCAAAGTTTGCGCGAACGGGAACATTCTCCATTCTGCCGTCAATTCCAGCTGAACTGCGGCGGAGCAACAGAGTGCTAGTCATGGGGCTTCCGGAGCGTTCACGCATTTGTCCATTTTCAGCCACAGAGGTCACATGTGCTTTTGGATCGGCTTCATTGTCGCCAGGGCCTTCGTCTCCAACCTTGGTATCTTCGCTCGACTTTCCATCAGCTACCTCAACCACAACCTGACCGCTAGCAGAGGCCCGGCGCTGGTATCGAGCCTTGGGGGCGGGAGCCATCCGGCGAATAGCCTTGTGCACATCAATGTAAACGTCCGATTCGTCAATGATTTCCCTGTGCTCATGTGTTAGTCACCTTAACGCGCATCGTCCCTCATTCAAAAAGAGGAGAGTTTCATTGGAGAAATTTAAGTGTCACTTACTCTCCAATCAGTTCCTCAATCACATCTTCCAGTGTAACAACGCCAAGAGCGCCGTGATCGTCGCCAGGCGATTCGGACACGAGAACCATGTGCGACTTGCCCTCTTGGAAGAAGTTGATGATGTCCAAACAGCTCGTCTCGGGGCGCGTCTCGGGCAGAGTAGCCAGTGCAAAGTCTCTGACCTTCTTGCAATCCTCGGGATCGTACGTAATGAGAATCTTGACCAACAGCATTCCTATGAAGTTGGTCGGGTTATTGTGTTCGTGAATGGGGATGCGTGAGTAGCCGGCAGACAGCATCATGTCGATTGTTTCCTGGTCGAGCACCGTTTCCTCGGACATGACAAAGACGTCGTCCATGGGCGTCATGACGGCATGGACGGGCTTCTCCTTGAGATCAAGGACTGCAGCAATGATTGTGACTTCGTCCTGGTTCAGTCGCTCCGAAACGTCGCCCAGCGTGCGGTGCAAAGTGACGAGCGTCTTGAGGCCACTCTTTTTATACACGGTGCCGTGGTCCTCTCCCAGCGCCCAATCAAGGAGCTTGGCAGTCGGCCACGCGACAGGTGCCATCAAGTACATCAAGATCAGGACGGGAGTTGACATGAAGCCACCGATGGCTAGGCCGTATCGAACGCAGACGGATTGGGGAACGACTTCACCGAAAATGACTGCAAGACGGAGTAGTAGTTAGCATGACGAGGAGTTCTGTAAGCGAACAAACAAAAGTCACGTCCACGTTCCTGTCAAGCAGACAATCACCTACCAATCAAGACGGTGGACCCGATAACGGCAGCAACACCACCGCCCAAACAGCGGTCGAGAACGACGGGTAGTGTCTCGTTCACAATGACATTACTAAGGAGCAGTGTGACAAGAACCCAGTGCTTTCCCCTTTGCAGTAGCTGAAAGACCCTCTTGGCGTTCTTTTGCTGCGGCTCGGTTGGGTCTTTGGCAATGACCTGGAGGTAGATGCCGTCTTGGCCCATGAGAGCGATCGTCAAGCCGGCAAAAGCGCCTCCGAGGAGGACCAGGAAGATGGAAGCAACGTACAGCACCCACAACTCGGTGCCCTCCTCCTCCTCGTTCCCATCGTGCAGCTTATCCATGATGTGGACGGGGGCGGCCGAGGCGCCGAGTGTGAAGAGGGCCTTGGCTAGAGCGAGGATGGCAGGCCGGAAGGCCAGCAGGCCAGGACGGCCGTGCGAGTGATGGGAACTCATGACGGCCGCAGATGTTGCTTTAAACGTTAGAGGCAGCGACGACGAAGCACTTGTCGACAAGGCAAAGGCCAAGATGGGTGCGCAATGGTTGTCTCGAAAAGGTCCTCCTGCACAGCAAATCCACGCGACGTCAGCTCAATTTCTCCGCCCGCATGTACATAGGGGACTTGTTGTCCCCGCTGGAATGTGACGTATTGAGGTTGTCACGGTCAATATGCGGATAAAGGATCAACAGCTTGATAACTCACCCCAACGTCCGCCGCAAGCACTGGGCAGAGGATGTAGGACCAGAACAAGCCGGGTCAGAGGTAGGTCGGCGGAGGAAGCCAAAGAGGAGGGACCAAAAGGGCGGATGGGAGAAAACACTCAAAAATATCGCGAGTAACGGCAACTTACGACCAGGGTGTGTATGGCTGTGCAACCAGCCAGTCAGTCCAGTGGGCGCGCTGCTCATCCGATTTTGGCTGTACTACGTACTATGTAGGCGGTAGCTCCCACCAAAACCCACTGTAAGCCGCAGTGTGTTCAGCGTTGTGCATGGGATGCCGAGTTGCCAGCAGTGATAAGGACCCTTGTCGTGCTGGGTACCCCGGTCTGCAGCAGTTTGTTAGCGCTGCAGCCCGCCAGCGCGAGCGTTATCCGCGGCAAAGGTCACCCTGCTGTGACTTTCTCGTGCCATGATCAGTGGGTCGACGCCCCAAAATAGCGGGTACGGTGGAGATGGCACTGCTGGCCCAAAAAAAAGCTATGACGCCAACATGATACTTCGCACCATTTTGTGGGCGCTCAGGCGCTGTGACTGGCTTTTCTAGCGCACTTCTCTCTCTCTCTCTCTCTCTCTCTGTCGAAGAGCCCTGGCGCCTGAGCGATATTCATCAGCCTGGTCAGCCACGGAAGCAATGGACGGCACTCAAGATACATAGTATTACTAGTTGTACTTTCATCTTGCAAAGCCATCTTCGATTTCGAACTTGGTTACGCAAGAGGGAACAAGTCAACATCGTATGTGCCCGAAAGATGTGGCTTACTTGTTCCCGACTTTGGTGTCGTCGCACAACATCAAGCTCATCTCGCTGCGCTCCACCGTAGATGCAACCTGCAGATGCGTGCAGATGCAGAGGGCCATGTTTGCCTAGCACAAAAAAGGGCTTGTACGCTCTGTATATCGTTCTGGTTCTGATTGGAATGATTAAACATACTATGATAGCATAGAAGTTGTACTGACCGAGGTTCTGTGCTGCCAACCAACGACACAAAAAAAAAAAAAAAGAGGGATCCTTCTATACTATGAGCGGCACGAACTCTTCTGACTCGGATGGACAGTATAGATTGACCTTTCATCTCTTCAAGACTACCCTGTCACCGCCTCAACGGCGGATACATACATAGTAGTATGATCGAGTGGCTTGACACTAGATAATCTCTCAATATCAAACACATGCGATTTGCCAACCAATCAACCTATAAAACGACCCCTCTAATTAACTTCTGGCCCATCCACAATGGTTTCGCCTCCCTTGTCCTGAAGACTCCTCAATATGTGCTCTATAGATAGATACCTTAGTAAAGTATACTACGTAGTAGCAGACTGATTATATAGCAGCAGCGTCGGCAAATGGCGGCTTCAACCATATCACCCGAGTGCAGATATTTCGAAGTTTCAAAAGATCTTTTAAAATCGCGAGTGTTGACGCTTTTACTCCTTGAACTTGACAGAAAAAGGGAAAAAGGAACAAGGCCACAGGTGTCTGTCTGGTCAGTGTTAATATACATATAAACCAAAGGAGAAGCGCGGAAATGTATAGCACAAATCATCTCACGCAATGAGTAGAGTTGGGAACGCTCGACAAGTGCTGCAGAGTTTCACGCGCCTCCTACGTATTTCGTGGATTCCACCCATTATATCTTGGCTCAACTACTTTCTTCGATATTGTCACAGCTTCACCAAGTTGACATCCAGAATACCCTCAGACCGTCTCAGTGCCTCGACAACCTCGCCAGTCACCGCGCCATCCACTCCAAGTATCATCAGAGCCTCATTCTCTCCCTTCTTGCTCGCCCTTTCACTTCCACCGGTGCCAATCTGTGGATTGGGATTACATCTCTTATCATGCCCAACTCCTCCTGCCCCGGGACGATCCAGGCTCGCAACCTGCATAAAAGAGATATTCACCCCATGGCTTCCAAGCACAATCCCTACATTGCCAATCTTGCCTGGCTCATCGTAGTTGTGTAGCAGCACCATCATCCCCTCGGGCACAAAGTTCGCCCGGAACCGGCCCAGTTTGCTGATATAAAACGACTGCCCGCTCACGTAGCCCTCAATCACCTTTTCCGTCTGCTTCTCGGCTCCTCCTGCGACATCGTACGACCGCAGCGTGACCAAGCTTGCGTACCCAGCACTCTCCGCCGCTCCCTCTTCCCTCGCATGCGTCTCGTTGATCGCAATTCCCTTCTCCTTGGCAATCAGCTGCGCATTCACAATATTCACATCCCTCCCCGCACTGTCACTAATACTGCTCGTGAGGCCCTTGATCAACGCCGCCAGCAGCGGCCGCGTGTTCGACACACTCGCCAACTCCCCATGATACACAAGCTCAAACTTGCTCCCGCCAATCATGCCCCCCTTTGCACCGACAAAGTGCTGCGTGTACAGGTCGCCCATGCGCTCGACGAGCCGCACAAACGGTTGTAGCTTGCGGTACTCTTCGGGCAAGATGAGCGGTGCGTTGACGGCTGCTGTGGGCAGGCCGCCGCGAAGGATCTCGATGACCTGGTTGCAGACGTCGAGCGAGACATTCTCTTGGGCTTCGACGGTAGAGGCGCCGAGATGAGGTGTGGACTGGAAGCCACACAGAAGACAAAAACGGTCAGACGAAAGCGTTCTCGCTCACAATAGTAGAGAAATTTGGCGCTGTCTTCTCCTGCACCCCGTCTGAAAAGAGAAGATGAGAAGAAAAAAGAAGGAAACAAGATAGAACGTACCACAACTTTCGGATGCCCTGCCAGCCTCGCCGCACTCGTCCCAGCCTCGGGTGGCTCACTTGTAAACACATCGATCCCGGCGCCGGCAATCCAACCTTCATCCAGCGCCTTGACCAGCGCCTCCTCGTTGTATACGCCGCCCCTTGCAACATTCAAAACCCTCGCCGTCCTCTTCATCATCCTGAGCTCCTTTTCTCCCAACAGGTTCAACGTACTCGCCAGCAAGGGCGTATGAATCGTCAAAAAGTCCACCACAGGCAACAAATCCTGCAACGTCCCGCCCTCCACCATCCTCACCCCATTCGCCCGCGCAACCTCGGCGCTCATGTACGGATCGACAGCAGCAACCTTCATGCCCAGTCCGATCGCCATCCTGGCCACCTTCATCCCGACTTTGCCCAGTCCAATCAGCCCCAGTGTCTTGGCACCCACTTCCACACCGACCAGCTTCCCCCTGTCCCATCGCCCGCCCTTGACGCCCGCATCCGCTCTACCTACATTCCTCGCCGTCGCCAGCAACAGCGCAATCGTATGCTCCGCCGCCGCCGCAATGTTCCCCTGCGGGGAATTCACAACGATAATTCCATACGACGTGGCGGCGTGGATGTCGATGTTGTCCACGCCCACGCCGGCGCGGGCCACAACGCGGAGGCTACGCGCTGCGGCGAGGACCTCGGCGGTGACTTTGGTCTCGGAGCGGACGATGAGGGCGTGGTAGGAGGGGATGATGGAGAGCAGGTCGGATGGGGTGGTGGTGCCAGGTGGGCGCACATCGACAGTGAAGCCTGCGTCAGTGAGCAGGGCGAGGCCATCTGGGGAGAGTTTTTCGGGAACCAGGATGCGAGGAGGGGTTTCGTCGATTTGGGAAGCGGAGGATGAGTCTGTCAGGGCGGTTGGGGCCATGGTGGTGGTGATCGTTGGTGTCTCTCAAATACACTTTGCTACCACTTGTACTTATGTATTGTGCTGTGCGGAACCAATCTGGTTCCAGGAAAGAAGCCGTTCGAGTTGAGCTGTGTCGAGTGAAAGCTGTCCTATGTAGCGGCAGTCGACTACTTGAACAAGAAAACAAAGAACCAAAGAACCCAGCCAGCAGGGCAGTCACAGGACATGCTGATCCTTTTGAACACAATTCGCTTTGCCTCCCTTCACCACAGCAAGCTATCGAGCAATAAGCAACAACGTCCTGCATGAGAGCCATTTGGTGAAGCGTAGAACGAATATTGCCAGCCTATGAGAGAGGGGCAGATGCAAGCCTCTTCCCTCACGCAGGTTGCCGCCATGCCACAGCCGCGAACAACCAGATTCGCCGAGTTTCCCGCCTTTACGGCCCTTGCTTCCCCAGCTTTTCTGTCTTGTAGTTGGTACTTGTTGCCCCGTGGGGTAGTGGGAATAGGCGGGGAACTAAATCCATGTCAGGTCAGCCCAGCTTGGGGAACCTGGCCGCCGGTCTTTGTGTAGATAACCGTCTAGTACGGCCGCGATTTCGGAGTGACTTTTTGTAGAGTTGCAGTGTATTGCCAAGTTTGATGAGGTTCGGCTCAGCAGGGCAAGCGTGATCCATAAACGCCGTGGACAATCCAATTTCTGTGCATCACGCCGATCTGCAGGAAAGCACGACTTAATTGTTTGTGCTTTACAACGATTGGCGATATTATATGTCACACGATCATGCATGTACAACAGCTCGTGTACCACTGTGCCGCTCTTGCGAGAGCTACTCTCCTAAATTGTTGCTGTTTTAGAAATTATCCTTGCCCGAGAACTTTTCATTCTGAACAATCTCAATCCAGTAGCCGTCTGGGTCCAGGACAAACGCCACATTCTTCATGCGTCCGTCAGTCAATCTCTTCTTCCAGTTGACATTCAAACTCTCGAAGCGCTCGCATGCAGCATCGATATTGTCGACCGAAACACCTAGAGCGAAGCGACATTAGTGTCAATGGATGAGGAGCAGTGATTTCTGAATACAGCACAGCAAGGCTTACAAATGTGGCCGAAACCCTGTGGCTGGTCGTTGCCGTTGTGGTAACTAAAGTTTTCGTCCTTCTCTGTGCCATGATTCCAGGTCAATTCCAAGAGGCCCTCACGGTTGGCAGTCTTGCCGTCTTCAGGCAGGCCTTGCTCGCCAGGGTAGCCCAAAAAGTATAGAGTGAAACCGCCTGCAGGATTGCCGCCCTCTCTCATTAGGGACATGCCCATGACCTCCTGGTAGAACTTGAGAGACTTTTCGGCATCCTTGACGCGAATCATGGTATGATTCATAAGGTATGTCGACACGTCGGTCTCCTTGACATTTTCGGTTTCCTCCACTGGCTTGCGGCTAATAATCTCGACCCCTTTTCGAAAAATACCGTCAGTCTTGGTAAGATAAGTGGGCTTCGAAATCCAGTATACGCTTACAGTATCCGTCCGGGTCCAGGGCAAATGCAATGTTGCGCATCTTGCCATCAGTAAGCTTCTTTTGGAACTTGTAGCCGGCATCCTCGATTCTTTGGCAAGCGGCCTGGATGTTGTCGACGCTGATGCATGTGTGTCCAAAGCCGCGGTGAGGTTCGGCATTTCCATTGTTGACCTTATACTCTGGATCATCCTCGGTGCCGTAATTGTGTCTTATTCGTCCTAGCATGTTAGGGAGTCATAGGCCAAGCAAGCACAGGCTGAACACTGGTGAGGTGAAGTACGCACGTGAGCTCAATCAAGCCCTCTCTGTCGAATGCGCTCTTGCCATGGGACAGAGCCTTAGGCGAGTCGTATCCCAGGAAGTAGAGGTCAAACTTGTTATCGGGAAAGGACAGCTTCTTGACGACGGTCATGCCCAGGTGCTCATAAAACTTGACCGAGGCCTTTGGGTCCTTAACTCGAATCCTGATGACAGCTTTGCAGGTAAGCCACGCTGTTTTTCCAACACATACATAACCCACACAGAAAGGCTAGGCAGTGCGCGACACGCAGTGAACCCACATCGAGTGGTTGAACTTGTAGTTCTTGGAGTTGGTGTTGGCAGCCATGGTCGCTAGAAGCCGTGCTGGGCCTGTTGTCGTGCTCTTATCTAAAGAGAGAGTCAATAATAAGATTCCCACATTGGTTTGGCTAAGCAGACATACTGCTTGAGGAATTGACAAGATGGGATGCCTGCAGTCTGACTCGCTGCAATGCTCGGATGGAATTCATGAAGCTCGGAGTGATTGTGGTTTTTTGGGTGAAGATTTTCCGGCGTCCAGGAGAATTACCAAGCAATGCTCTTCCCACATGTCACAGGCCGCCGCAACTTTCCCCACAACAGCTCTGACAGGTTGCTGACGTCAGGTGGGGGGCTTGCCGCATTGCCATGCGACTCTGCTCGTTAGCGCTCATAGCGACAAAGGTACTTGAATAGCGATATACTATGTAGATACTTGGACGGTCTAGTATCGTTGGTGGATACTGAGGTCAGTGAGGTCAGGCCAGTGCTGCACATGGTATTTCAAATATTCTGGACAAGACGGAAGCCTGCGTTTCCTGTCATCGTCTCAAGAGACGAGCTAGAGTTGCGTCGTCATAGATCTCGGTATGGGGCACCACGCCCGTAATTCTGCGGCTACCCACCAATCTACCTAGGTACTTACATATGTATCGCTGTGCTGGGGCAGCTGCTGGTTGGGGTGACTTTAGTGCTTCCACCAAAATGCAGAGCAGGACTTTTCTGATAACGCAAACAATATAGTAGAATGTAGTCAAATCAAGTTGTTGATTCTTATTCTTATGTATCAAGTAGTGCTGCACCTGCTCCTCCTTCCCTGCCTCAAGCCGCAACGTAGGATGGGTCTCCTTGCTCCACCCACGTTCTTTCCGTTTTAAGCTTGAAATGGAGGCTGAACGAGCACTGACTGAGGAAGCCACTAGGCAGGGTTCTTGGCTGATTAGATCTGAAATAGCACAAGGACCCGTCGCTGTACCGGCATTTACCTTCCTAAGTAGGCATATTCAGTGCAAATATCGTGGCGGAAGGATATGGACTAAGGATATCCCAGATCGTGTAAGCATCTTTCCATGCCCCTCCTTCCAACCACCTCCAGCCGCACACATGCGTCCGCTCGTATTGTGAGCAGCATGTGCCAGTCCAGCAGCCTTACACCTCATGGAGGTCCTCTCTTTGTGGTATGCAATTCGCACCACAAAATGTTGGAGGGCAGAAGATCAACAACAGCCTTTGAATCATCAACGGAAGAAGCCGTGTGCGCAACACGCTGCGCGTTACATGAAGTCCAGAAACATGAATGGATCGAGAATCTTCCCCACTTCGGCCCTATCATAGTAGGCGGCTCGAAGGCAGTATACGCACGAGGGCTTGAGACAGCCGTCATTCTGCCGTAAGGGGAAGCAGTACCAATCACTAGCTTTGATCTTTGAGCAACGCGCCCTTCGTCGACGTCATCCGCCCCAGGGCACATTGCGATTTCCAATGGCCAGCCCCGGGAATCTTTGACTGCCTTGGCTGGTGGTAAATGGTTGAGATCTTAGCTATATAAGTTGTACCCAACTGGCGATCTGGGACTTTCAATTCTTCTGCTTGACCGCCAAATCTTTTGTATCAACGCTCCTCAAAATAGTAGGAAATCCATCTGTCGTTCATCTCCTTTCATCGTCCACCCACAGTCCCACAGCAAGTCGCCAGAATGGGATACCCAGAGACATTTGAGGGCTTTTGCGTCGAAGGCCCAAAAACATGGAACCAATTCAAGAAGCACGAGCTGAAGCCTAAGCCTTTTGGACCCAACGATATCGACGTCAAGATTGAGGCTTGTGGTGTATGTGGCAGTGATGTGTATGTTATCTAGCCTGCAAAATTCTGTGACAGCTCAAACAGAAAAAGATGATATACTGATTCTTGAAAAATGGTACAGGCACACCATCACCGGAGGCTGGGGCGACTACGAGGGTCCCCTCTGCGTCGGCCACGAAGTTGTTGGAAAAGCCGTCAAGGTCGGCAAGGACGTCAAGGAGATCAAGGAGGGCGACCGGGTCGGTGTTGGCGCCCAGGTCTGGAGTTGTCTCAAGTGCGAGCAGTGCAAGAGTGCAAATGAGAACTACTGCCCGCACCTCGTTGTATGACCTGTCCGCGAAAATAGCACTCGGTCACAGCAGGGCAATGAAGCTGACGGGACAAACACATAGGACACCTACAATGCGCAGTACGAAGACGGAAGCTCAGCCCATGGTGGTTACGCAAATTACATCCGGGCTCACGAATACTTTACCTTTAAGATCCCCGACGCTCTCTCCTCAGAAGACGCTGCTCCCCTGTTGTGTGCAGGTATTACCACATATTCTCCTTTAGTGCGCGCAGACATCGGCCCAGGGAAGAAGGTTGCCATCTGCGGTGTTGGAGGACTTGGTCATTTGGGAATCCAGTGGGCTGTTGCACTTGGCGCCGAGACATACGCCATTACGCACTCACCCGACAAGACTGAAGATATCAAGAAACTGGGCGCCAAGGAGGCAATTGTCTCGAATGAGAAGGACTGGGCAAAGCCATGGGCCTTCAAGTTTGATTTTATCCTCAACTGCAGTGATATGACGCACGAGTTCGATCTGCAAACGTACTTGTCAACGTTGAAGGTATGTGTATCCCATCCAATCCTTGAGAGCGTGGAAATGTCTTAGTACTGATTTATCAACAGGTCGGCGGTCAATTCCACATGGTTGGACTCCCTGACAAACCCTTGCCAGAGATGATGGCCATGATGTTTGCCAGCAATGCTGCCAAGTTGACTGGCAGCCATCTCGGCAACAACCGTAAGTTTGGTCTTTAAATTTTTTCTTTTTCATTGTTATTTATTTTACTGACGACTTATGATCATTACAGAGGAGATGAACGCCATGTTGAAGCTCGCAGCTGAGAATGGAATCAAGCCATGGGTTGAAACTATCGACATTTCCGAAGCAGGATGCAAGGAGGCTGTCGAGCGCGTCAAGGAGAACAAGGTTCACTATCGCTTCACGCTCACCGGTTTTGACCGAGCATTTGGTACCAACTAATGCTTGCTTAAAAGTTGTACGACGTGAGCTATTTTGATAACAGACACGTCTACACTGCTTAATGTTAAGTAATGGAGGAAGGATGTAATAATCTTGATGATAATTCTAGACCAAAAACTTATCGCCAGTGATTGGTTTTGATTTCAGCTGTGTCTACGTTCTACATAGTTTAAAATTTTACTGTGCCGCCATGCTTGCCTTTTTCTTCTGTGCCTGGGCGTATCCAGTCATTCCTGAGAATCCCATATGCCTTGTATGCTTATATCCAAACACATGACAGAACCCGCTTTAGACGTACAGCTGAGCAGTCTGTGCTGAACCAAGGAACTCAGCATATGGCGCAAGCGCAATCTCAACCTTACCCTTGGGCCCACACAGACGCTCCACAATGGTAGCAGATCGACCTGTGTACAGCGCGGGGTCAAGGACCTCGTCCAGAATACCGTGCACGGGCGCAAAATACTCGGTACGACGGATGCGCTCAATCAGGTCATTGGGTTTGCCTTCCATCTTGACCGCGTGCGAGGCCTGGTGGCTGAGGACGCGAATTTCTTCGTGGCAGTCCTGGCGGGAGGCGCCCGTGGAAACCATCTTCATGATGATGTTTTCGGTAGCCATGAAGGGGAGCTCTTTCATCAGGTTTGCGCGGATCACTTCTGGGTAGACGACGAGGCCTAGTGGAAAACATGTTAGTGTGGGCTTCTCCATAAATACGGGTGAGATGGTCATATGTACCGTTTGTCACGTTGTCAAGAGAGATGAGAATGGCATCGGCCAGAAGGAAGGACTCGGGAATGTCCATGCGTCGAATGGCCGAGTCGTCGAGGGTGCGCTCAAACCATTGGCCGACGTAGGTCTCGGTAAAGTTTGTCGTGACAGTGCCGAGCTTGCGGCCCAGGGAGCAGATGCGTTCAGAACGCATGGGGTTGCGCTTGTAGGCCTATTTTGGGTACGGGTGTTAGCCAGATGGGTTTCCTAATCTCCGTTTCTACCACAAGTCGAAATAGAAACATACCATGGCACTGCTACCAATCTGGTCCTTCTCAAAGGGCTCCTCAATCTCCTTCAAGTTAGCCAAGTGGCGGATGTCGGTGGCAATGCGCTGCGCCGAGGCGCCCAAGCCAGCAAGAGCCTGCGAAACATTGAGGTCGACTTTGCGGGTGTAGGTCTGAGTGGAGACGGCGTAGGTGGAAGGGAAGCCGGCCTTTTCGCAGAGCATCTCGTTGAGGCGGTCAATCTTTTCGCCGTCACCGTGGAAGATTTCCAAAAAGGAGGCCTGGGTGCCGGTTGTGCCCATGGCGCCGCGGAACTCGAGATCCTCAAGGGCGCGGGTGATGTTGCGTAGGTCCATGAGCAGGTCCTGGATCCATTGGGCGGCGCGCTTTCCGACGGTGATGGGCTGTGCGGGCTGGAAGTGGGTGAAGCCCAGGGTGGGCAGGTCCTTGTGCTTGAGAGCGAACTGGCTCAGGTTGGAGATGACCTTTGCGAGCTTTGGGAGGAGAAGGCCCAGGCCCTTCTTCATGAAGATGAGCTCGGTGTTGTCAGTGACAAAGCAAGAGGTGGCTCCGTAGTGGCTGGCACGTGTTAGTGAAAGCCATTTCTAGAGTAGATGAAGGAGAAACGGGACACAAGCACGAGAACCTACATGATACCAGCAGCAGCAGGGGCATCTTGAGCAAAAGCCTTGAGAGAGATTCTTTAGTGGACTGACTACAGTATATGATACCAAGGTAAGATCACTTACATGGACAAAGGCCATAACATCGTGACGACGGCGCTTCTCCTCCTCTGCAGCAATCTTGAACGACTCGTCACTAACAGTCAGGTTGTTCCGCATCTGCTCGAGGGCCTCGTCTGTGATTTGGTCAATGCCGAGGGCCTTTTCAGACTCTGCCAGCCACAGCCACAGCTGCCGCCACGTCTGCGCCCGGGAACGGGTGGAGAAGAGGTAGAGCATCTCCTTGGATGCATAGCGAGAGCCCAATGGGGTGCTGTAGACGTCGTAGCTGGCCATCTTGTCAGTTGGGTGGTTGCGAGGGTTTGCCAAGTTGGGAGAAATAAAACCTGTAAGGCCAAATAAAAAGTTGAGTCAAGCCGCTACAGCACTTGGTGATATAAAAGTTCAGAAGAATTGCCCCGCGGGGTACTTCAGGATGGGCCTGTTGTTCTACAGGGGTCCTCCCATAAAAAACCCACCGCGGGGCAGTTCCAGGAGCTTGAGAGCGCTATCGATAAGACCAAAGTAGTAGGCGGTCAAGTGCTGGTTGGTTGCTGACTTTGTATGCGTGTACTTGGGTACATGGAGAAAGGTGTTGTATGGGAATAGTCCACATAATCCTGTATCTTATTAAAAGCCGAATATATACTATGAATCTTTGGTGCACTTGGACAACCCTCATATAAACGGTCCCAATTTCAGAGGCAGAATGACCAACCTGGAAATCATTGACATGTGATACTCTGCAGTGGATCAGTCCGCAGTCTTCAGGCTAGCATATTAATTGTATGTATACCCTACGTCCGTGACTCCATTTAAGTTCAAGCTTCATAGCTGTAGTTTCCCTTACGTTGCTTAATGTGCTAGAAGTAAACAGATTGCTAATTCGCCGTATGGGCTCATCTGCAGCATGTATTAACCAAGCAGCAAATTGAGAGTTGTAAAATCATGCAGTATGGACATCAAGGTCATGGCACCTGACTCAGGCTGCCTTGGCCGCCGACTTGGTACTACATAGTATAATCCCAGGCCGAAAAAACGACACCCCTGTCAAGTACCCATGGGTCGGCTATACTCACTGTACTATGCTGATTATGGAATAGCTGCAGCTGCAGTACAGTACTTACAGCTATGTACTACTTCATCCCATTAGAACTTACTAACGCACTACTCAACCAGGGTGGTGTTTCACCCATGTAAGGAAGCAGGTTGGATAAGATATATAGCACAAGGCTATACGGCCATTCAGGACTTTATACGCAAAATGACCACCAAGACTAGGTTGCTTTCTTGAGTGCGAATAAAAGCTTCTATTAGGTTGTAGGGTGGTGTGTTTGAAGTGCAAATAAACTGCCCATTTTGAGTATCCATTGTATTCAAACTACTCAGATACTTGGCTCTTCGGTACTTGGGTACATCTGATGCTGCACCTTTTCATGACGGGCTTTCTCTGCAGGGATGACGTCTGTGTGTTGTGCTATGTATACAGTACCCGCGCGGCTAACGGAGCCGTAAGTGCCGATATGCTTCTCAGAGCTCCCCTTTGCCTTTTATCAACTGCCAATGAAGACATGGTCACCAAGGGCAGCGGGGCACGTTATGGCCTCTCTTAATCACTTGCATTCAGCTGTACAACCAGCCCCCAATATCACGACAGTTCTAGCCCGTTATCATAGCGTCTTAATTATGAAATGAACCTTCGGCCCTATTTGAGACCTCTCCTTGGATATGCCATGTACAATTGAGTCTTTAACGACCTGCTCATGACGGCCGCGCGTCTGCAATCAAGTCGTCGACGGCTCAAGCCACCGAAAAGCCACCTCCGCCAACATTGAGGAGCGGAATGTCTAGCCATCCATATCGACCGTGACCGATTTCTGAGCACCAGATAGGACTCCAATATGGATTACCAGCCAGTACAGACACCAATCATCGAATACGATGAGGCCGCGGTCATGGATGTTGGGGATGAAGATCAAGGCGGGCCGGAAACGGCCATGGCCTCGTCGGCTAGGACGATAGCAAGGACGCCGGCGAGAAAGGCACGATCTTTGTCAGATGGAAATGGCACGCCTCAAAAATTCCCTCCTGCGATGCACCTGGCCGACGCTCGACGAACCTCGAAAGATGATAGCACCATCAACATCCCGCTTCGCGACCCCATTCCGGCCACCACCGCCGCCCCTTCTTCCTCCATATCTCCCCGATCAGATGCTCCCGCGCTTCCCGTGACCCCTCATCGAGCAGAGTTCCCGACCGGTCTACGCAGCGGCCTGTCGTTGCAAATGCCTGTATCAACCCCTCCTGCCCAACATGCCGGCGGCGTCTTGCCACGACCCATGCCCTTGTCGCCCAAGCTCGACCATTCCCAGACGTACTCGTCGCCTACAAATATCCTGCCCCGCCGTTCCCGAGGGCTCGACTTTTCGCGCGCTGCTACGAGTCTACACCACACCACGCTTGCTGAGCAGGCTTCTCCCGACGCATCCCCGACTGTAGGCGGTAGGGGTGTTAATATTCCTGGAAGAAGAGCTGGCGAATTTGGCGCACCTGAGCAGTCGTCCAACTCCTTGTGGTCTGTAATGGGTAACCATGATCGGCATCATATATCAGGCTCCTTGGGCAGTGCTGCCAACCTGATGTTTGATTCATCATCAAGCTCAGATGAGGATGACCTCATGGATGAGGACATAGAGGAGCCCTACCTCATGACGCCAGGTGTTGTCAGAAATAGCTCTGTCAGCTCACAAGCTGGCTCTGCTCTTCCCACAGGCAGCGGTTCACCCGCCATGAACAGCTTATTGTCCTTTCAACAGCGCCAACGACCCCGCAAACCCCCCAAGAAGAAACCACGTGCACCATTGGGCATGATGGGGTTCGCCTCCAACCCCACAGCCTCTTCCATGCTCTCCAAGTCTCCTCCTGCGAATATGTCACCTTTCGGCAGCATGGCCAAGGAAATGAACACGCCACATGGCCGCCGCGAAAGCATTAGCTGGGCTGCTAACCAGCTCAATATTTCGGGAAGCGAGAGCGAGGACAGTCCTAAGCCGGGTGTTAATGTCGACGGCGTACTAGGGCCCGGTGCAGATCCTCAGAATCGAGTTGTTAGACGCGCTGTTACGCGACGGGGCAATTTACTGGTATGCATATTTTTTTTTTTTTTTTTTTTTTTTTTGGCTCTTGCTCAAGAAGGGGCAGGGGAGGGGGAGGGGGAAGAGGTACTTTGTCTTTGCTATGAAGAAATCAGAAGATGAAAAAACTGTCTGATATCCGTCGAATCGACATTTGACTGACTCGAAAATAACTAGCCCAAGTCTCGCAACTTTGCGCGTGTCAAACTTGCTCTTGCCGAGGAAGGCACGCCTATTGAGTCCGAATTCCGCAGAGAGGCCGAAGTAGTTCGTCAAGTACGCGATAGCGATGTTGATCTCGAACCACCGCGGCCCATTCCCCAAGCGCACACCATGTCCAGCCCTAGCATGCCCGCTCAAGACTCCATAGAGGAACTTTCCGAGGACGCCATGTTAGTAGACAACGCGCTGGGTCTATCAGGCAGTTTCAAACAGCAAGCGCAGAAGAATTCAAAAGGTCGGTCATTCTGGGAAACCTTCTCCGAAACGAGTAGCGTGGGCGGGGGAGCGACAACAACGCCGCCCCCGCCTGGTCCGCCACGGGGCTCCTCCTCAGGGATGAGCATCGACGATATCAATATGGACTCGCCGTCCCTCAACGCCGGGCCTTCTGGAAATAATGGCTATATCTTCCCCATGACAACAACCAATAGCTCTGGGTGCGAAACGCCACAACAGCAAGGAGGCAGTGGTAGCGGGACTGGTCCAGGAGGATTGCCGCTATCAGACCAATCGCACCAACCTCCCTCAGCCTCCGAAATCACCCGGCGCTTTAACATGGGCAAGCGCAGACGTGACGATGACCTGGACCCTGTTAGCTTCAAGCGCCGAGCCGTGTCGCCCGGATTAAGCGTACACAACTCGCCCATCATGCAGAGTCCCATGCAACATACACCTTGGGGTCAGCGACCGGGAAGCAATGGAAGTGGGAATGACAGCAATAATAAACCTCCTCCCTCTGGTGGTAATGGTGGAGGTGGGAGCGGAAATGGCACACCCAGCGAGAGCGGCACAGCGGGCAGTGTGAGTAGTGAAAAGAGACCAAGTATTCACAAGGGACGTGTGGGATATCAGGGCATGGTGGATACGAATGATGGTATTACGCGGTTGAGTATCGAGTAAAGATCAAGTCCACCAAGGGTAGGGGGTTCGCGCTTGAAGAACTTTGTTTGGACAAATTGTTGCTTTTGTTGGTTGGTGGTGTGCAATGGCTTTGGCGTACGACTGGCTGGCTGGCTATATTATGAAGGCAACCAGGCCAATGAGAAATGGAATAGATGGGCTTGATACAATGGACTGCCTGGCAGCCATACCGGCATCGAGCTGGATGGGACTACACTCACTATCTAGCGGGCGTCTATCCCAAGCGCATCATAATCTCACCACATTTCCCCTTGACCATCGCTTGGAAGAGCATCAAATGGAAAATGGCAAACGCACAACAAAATGGAAAAGCACTGCATTTTGTGGCCACTAAATCACATGCTTTGTTCCAACCAGATCTACTCACATGTAATATTCAGAAGGAAAAGAAGAAAAAGAAAAGAGCAAGATGCTTTCTCTTCTGGATCTCATATTGTTAGACGTTGGTGCTTCTTCTTTCATGCTGACTGGCTGGCTCACTTTCGCTTCGCAACGCAAAGGTTGCTGGTGTGATACTCTTTTTCAGTTAGGAGAAATCGCGAAATCGTTTTTCTGCTAAATCTTGGTCAGATGCCTGCCTTCTATTTGAGATTGCGTCTCGAAATGAACAAGGCCGTTTCATTACTTTGACTGTTACGAGCTTGCAATGACAGGTGGATGATATTCGGAGACGAGTCTGAGGGAGGGAGAAAAAAAAAAAAAAAAAAAAAAAAACTAACAATTCGTCCCGCCTACCCTCAGTTGGAATCTTTTTTTTTTTTCCTTTCCTTTCCTTTGCTGTACTAATGTAGAGGAACAACCCGTCCCCCCCCCCCGGCCCCGGCTTCTCTCTCCCCTGCTACGACTTACTATGACTACTACGTATGTCGACAAGGAATAAAAAGTGCCGTCGATCCCTTTGAGGGGGGGGGCCGACTTACAAAATGCAACTTTATTTTACTATCAGGGATACTGTACACTCGTGCTTTTCTTAACCCATATGTATGGACCTTGTCTTTGTTTTTCCTTCTGAGGAAATAAAATCGCTTGCGCTCTGATTCTGAATCTTACATAGCTCAAAAGTTTTCGTACATCTATCCATCTGGCTGAGCTGACCTGCTGCCTCCATTTCGAAATGTTCACTTCCTGGTTTATTCTTGTTGGAAGTGGCCTGGCCAACGAAGTACCAGTCGTGGACACCAAAAAGGTGGTTTATTTCCATCAGCCAATATAATTATATCCCTTTTTGCCTTCATCCATTTTGATGATTTGATTCTTACCGCATGCCTTGCTGGATTCTATGCGTTGAACCCTTTCGTCCTCGGATATCATACCACCCCTCCAAATCCATTCAATGGCACCTCCAACGCGCCCAACCTCTCATCCAGCCACTTGGCCAACTCCTCCGCATGTCTCCGAGCCGTCATAACGCCTGCCGTTCCAGCTCCAAAAGTGACCGAGCTCGCAGTTGTCTGGGCAGTTGTCGCAGCGCTGAGAACACTTGCGACATCTGAAGGAGAGCCCAGATTGGGTACTGCATGTGAGTGTCCATGGGGTGTCTGCGGGGGAGGGCTTGTAGATGGCGTGTGGTGGCCGCCGCCACCACCATTTGCGGCTGCTGCTGCTGCTGCGAAAGAGGGAGAGTCGCGGGGAGGGGCTGAGGCGTTCGAGGTCGCTTGTATCGCGCCCGTGTGGGATGAGGCGTGGCTGGAATGTTGTTCTGACTGTGTTTGTTGGTGTTGTTCTTGTTGTGGTTGTAATTGTGATTGAGACTGCTGCTGTGCTTGTGCGTGTCGAGCATCAGGAGGCCCCATGCAGACAAACAACATTCCACATTGCAGCCTGCGAATCACCAGCACGACACCTGATTCCAACTGGATCGTCACGGCCAGCGGACCGTCATCTCTTTGATGTTGCTGATGTTGGGACGGTATTCTCTCAGCTTGTCTGCTTGCGTTTCCCCTGCTGCTAGCGACCCGCTGGTGGTGGGTAGCGGTCGGTCCCAGGGCGCCCTGAATAGTCTCGCGATCGGTACCAGCGCTGTGGATGGCGTAGAGCGATGCGGCGACGGTGGCGTGGGTGCGCAAGGTCGCGATTGGAATGGGCGGATTGGAGGCGTAGGCGAGCAGCTTGCCGTCGGGAGTCAGCAGCAGGAGGGTGGTGATGTGGGCGGAAAGGTTGAGGTGGAGGAAGGAGGTTAGGCGTTTGGTGAGCAGGAGGGGCGGCGGTCGGGCGGCGGCCATTGTTGGCTGTGTGTGTGTGGTGCGATTTGTTCTTGGCGTGTAATTCGAATCTCGTGGAACAGCTCCTCTGAATTGGCTGGCCAGGTGTCGCGTGAGCGTCCAAGAGATGCGCCCCCAGCGGCGTGATTGAATGACTTGCAGTTATCGAGTGCCAAACATGAAGCTGTGCGCTCTTTCTCCAAAGCTTTGCAGATGTTTGGCTGTGCTATCGCATACAATCAGGGCACGCGCGCAAGCAAGCAAGGAAGAGGGGCGCGAACTGCCGATATTGTCCGAAAGACGTTGCGATGATGCGGGGTCTCTGCCTGCTTTGCTCGTCTGCTGCTGGTCGGTCATGCGGTTAAGGGAGAAATTTAAGTCGTCTGGTAAGGTGAAGCAACGACGGTGGTGCGACTCGAGAGCGAAAGACACAAGCAGGAGGAAATTAGGTTGCGGCGATTGCGAAAGTGTGGATAGCTGCAGCGAGCGGAAATGTTAGCATGGCAGAGCGAAAAGGCAGGCGCACATGTGAAGGTACCTTCCCGTGTTAGCAGCCAGCAGGCAGGGGTTACATAGGAATCGGCAAGGCTGCGTTGATGATGCACTTTGGGGGGAAATAGGGAAGGGAGGGGGGCTGCACTGCGAAATATCACGTTCGGTTCTACTAGTGTGAGTGATACGCGTGCAGACCCCTGCTCAGCCTTGTGTACCTTTGCAGATAAAACTGTATGTCAAGGTACTTTGCCCCTCTCTCTGCCTAAAGGACCACTTACTTCCACCAGCCTCAACGACCGAGTATCCCCATCACGACTTGCCCAGCCCCTCCAATATCGCCAACTGCTTCTGCCGTTCCTTTTCCAGCCTCACCTCCTCCACCTTTTCCGCCGCTACCTTCTGCACTTCTCTGTTGAATTTTGCCACATCCACGGCGCCCTTCCCGCTCTGCTTCATGGCCAGCTCCCTCATCTTCCTCTCAGCCCTCTCCAGGTTGCGCTTGCGCAACACCCGGTCATCCCACGAATCGCAGTACTCCCTTCCAGCGACATCCTCCTGTTTCCACTTCAAGTAGCCCTGTTTCGCCTGGCGGAGCAGCGTCGGAGCGTGTGCATCAGCGCGGTATTTGCTCAACAAGGCCTCCAGCACTGCGATGAGCTCGCTCGTGTACAGGGATTGGAGGGCCTCTGTCTTGTTACGGAGGATGAACCTGGTGGTGCCGTCTATTGCTTGTGTGCACGCGTAGCCGCAGGACTGATTGGACTCCTCGTGCCAGTGTCGCACGTTGCACCCGGGCGAGGAGCATTCTTCCCTATCGGGGAGTACCTGGCCCGTCATCATTCGGTAGAGGATGACGCCGATGTGGTAGATATCTGTACCGCGCATGTATGGTCTTTTGCCCTGTAGCATGCCAATATCGTCAGCATTGCGCCTTTGGTGTGAGATGAACCTTCCTAGAGCCTCCTCGAATCGGGCCAAGCTGCGAGCCAACATGAACCTACCCTTGGGAGCGAGTAAACATCCTCCACAGCCATATCCCTCTTCACCTCCGCAAGACTACTCTTTCCATCCTCAGAGCACACCACCGTCGTGTTTTTCGAAAAGTCATTCACATGTCCCGACACAAACGCCTTTGTGAAATCCCCCAATTTGCACAGTCCGTACGTCTCGCAGCCCCTGGGCTGCTGAAACCAGACATTCTCAGCCGTCACCGCGCGATGCAGAATGGGCATCCAGTCTTCGTTATTCCGCGTCACCGAGGCAGTGTAGCTTCTCGGCTCGCGCGTGGGCTGCACGTCTCCATCCTCATTGCGGTCGTCGCCATACACTGAAATTTCCAACTCGGCCCACCCCTCATGCAGCCAGCCCAGGGCACCCAGCAACCCCGTAACAACATGCCAACAGAGACTCTCTGGCATCCAGCCCAGCACTTTCCCCGTCGCTTCATCCTTCTTCACAGGCCTCGTCGTCTTGCTCAAAAGCGCCTCGAGCGTGCCTGCACCGCAGTAATCCCACACTGCAAGCTGCGGCACCTCCTTCTTTGTTCCGTAACCCTGTGGTACAGCAGCATATGCTGCGATGTTTGAAGGGACACCCCGGATATCCACTGTGCGATGTGTCCATGCACCGCCATGGAAGGCATCCATGGGGATTGTCTCAATGAAACTGATGAGGTTTGGGTGGCAGAGGAGGGCGGAAGTGGCGTTGCCTGCGCCGCGACGGAGGAGATCATCGAGAGGCGGGGGGATTTTCCAGGGGTAGGCAATGTAGAAAATATCGTCTTCACGACGGCGGACAAGGCGGATGTTGGGGGCGATTTCGTGGAGAATCTCATAAGAGGCACGGGTGGACGAAGCCATGATGATGACGATGAAGGGGTGTAGTGAGATGAGGTGAGTGATTCGTGGTCAGAGGCGGGCGTGGGGATGCGCGGTGGGTTTGTCGATGGAATGGAAAGGTTGAGAAAGAGCGAAGATGGGCGAATAATTAATTGATCCAAGAAGAAAAGTCAAATTCTTCCAGAGAAAGTGAGCTGGCAAGTTCATTGTTTGGGTTGTTTGTGGTGTACAAAGTACTGTTCGTGACCTCCTTTGTCCGTGATCAAAAAGTTCGCGCTGCTGTTTACCTGCATCCATTAGATAACATGCCTATTGTCTGCTTCTTCCGGATTTGTGCAAATGCTTGACAAGAAATGCAAAGAAGCCTGGTTGACTTTAGAGGAGAGATAAGTATCGAAATGGAAAGATATTGGTACATGCTATTTCGCTTGACATAAGACTCGGTCTAGGGGCCACAGGTTGTATACATACGCCACACAAAGGTTGTATAATGGGAACTGAAGTCTTTACTGGTAGGCTAATATTTGTTTTGTTTTGTTAAATCTTTTGATCTCACAAAAGAAAACCTGTCTCTTCCGTGAACCCTTAATCATACATACAAAATTTCCCCCGACCCAATTCCAAAGCAGTAATACATTCATAACTTCGACATCTAGTCAAAGTAAGAAGTCATCGGTGGTCGCAGCTTCTCATCAATGCCCAGCTTCGACAAAGTCAGCAGTATGTAATAGAATTCTTTGGATTGTCTGAACGACTTAAAGTAGTCCAACATGGCCGTGTTGTACGCCTTGCGGAGGGACTCGCGAATCCGCAAAAGAAGATCGCGTGCCTCGTCGTGACTCGTGCCAGGAGCAGCAGACTTGACCAGAACAGGGAGCCAGTCATTAATGACGAGCTGAGAGTAGTCTGGCGATTCATCAACCTCTACTCCCCGACCGCCTCTTGCTTGCGAGGGGAGCGAAGCTGTCTTGCTGTACAGGATAGCTTCCATCGTGGTCAAGGAAGTAAGGTATCGGGCAGCAATGATCGTAGGAGAAAGTTCATTCTCGTCCTGGAAAATGTCTGTGGTTTTATCTGGAGCGTCCAATTGACCACTGAACATAACGAGAGGACTGATTTGCTCTACGCAGTCATTCAACATTTGACTGAGGGGTCGGAATCCAACGTGCCGCTGCTGTGCAGCTTGGACGTACTGCGTGTCCATCTTCATGTTCAAGACATTAGAGTTGTCCTGGTTGCGGGCGCGTAGTGGTATAAGGCATGTGGGCTGAATCTGGGCAATGTTTTTGCCCAGTCCGAATGCGAGGAGATGTCTAATGACCACATTTCGGTTGAGGTTTGAATTATACTGATTTCCATATGGTCCATATCGCAGGCTCAGAGGCCAAGCACGGAATTGGCGGTAAAAGTCTCGCGTGGCCACTTTGAACTGGGCCAAGCCCGTCGCCAACAGTTGTTGCTCTATCTCTTGCGCGGCGGCATCGATCGATCTGATGATATCTAGATCTTGCAATGTCGGCTCAAACCCGTCTGGAATGGTCTCGGGGCGTTGGGGATCCGGTGAGAGCATTGAGCGCAGTCTGGCAATGACGAGGTGGTAGCAATAGTGGTCGCCTTCCCAAGCCGCGGTAGACCTCCATAATCTAGACTGTTCACGCACTGCGGTCTTGGGAGAAGGGGGAAGTTGCTCCAGAGCGGCACAGATGATGGCCGGATCCAAACACCTGGTGATGGCGCCCAATGTGAGAACCCTGGCAATGGAAGGGGGAAACGGTAGGCCCGCAAGGCAGGTATCAATGTATGCCTCGCCAGTCGCCATAGACCCGTGCCGTGGTCCTGTATACGCCTCGATGCGGTAAACGATATTGAGGAGGGCAGAGATGTGGTTGGCAGTCAGTATGATGGCCGGGGTGAAGGGGTTACCAAACTTGGTGGGATAGGCATCGGGGTGGCCCGTGATGATTCGCTGCGCATAGGATAACTCCGCAATGGTGGCGGCGGCGGTGCGGGAAGCGGTCGTGATAGGTTTGCCAAAGGGTTTGCCTGCGATTGTGGAAAGCTGGACTGTGTGTGAGATGTCGGCCTCATTCTTTGTGATGTTGACTTGTCTGTCACCGCCCGAACGCATCAGGCTGGAGTATCTTTGAATTATTTCCTTAGCGGTTGCACGATTGAGATTGTAGCGCAACATGGAGTCGAGCTTCGTGCGACTTTCGGGGCGGTTCAGCAGTTGCGTGACCTGCTGAGCAGCGTCTTCCTCGGCAAGGATACGCTTCGAGCCTTGGCCAGAGGCCGAGATGTCGAGCTCGTTGACGTTCAGCGTCGCAATCCAGTGGAAGGACTCGTCAGAAGGCGCGTCGTCGGCTTGGCGCTTCGTGACCTCGAGATTGGGTATGACAGCATATTGAGCCAGATGCCGATACAAGTTGACCAGCGTGTCGAGTTTGGGATACTCTGGCTGAGTGGTCGCTTGACTTTGTCCCTGTGGCTGCAGCCCCAGGTTGGGGTCGGAGGCGTTGCTCTTCTCATCGCTCCGGGTCTGGGTGTTAGGGTCTGGGTCTGGCATTGGTCGAGGCTCAGCAAACTCAGCCGTGGATGAAGAAGTGTACGATCGCGGAAAGAGCCACTGTTGTGATGCAGTGCTTGCAGCATGTGATCGGAGAAGCAGTCTGCTCAAGCCATGATGAGGCCTTTGAGGAGACAAGTGAGTGCTGCTCAAGGTTCTGGCGCTGCATTTCCGCAAGGCCGAGGCCGTCTTGGGTATTGTCTACTCAATGCGTATTAGCCAGACTGTGTCTTAGGAGAAAGAGGGAGTGCACAACAGACGGACGATTAACCTCGCCATAATCGCCTGCTATGTACTGAGGTACAAGCCAGGCCAGGCCAGGATGAAAGGGTCAAGGTGATCTTGCTGTTTTTCGCATCGAGGTGACTGACGAGAAGGGAAGAAAGGAAGAGTGATTACATAAGTGCACGATACTTTTCGCACGTACTGAAGCGTCAAGTATCAAGGTGCCTCGCCTTATGTAGGAGTACATAGTACACACTCCAGTGCGGTATTGTGCATAGTAGTACACAGAACACAGTACAGAGTACTATGTACATGATAGTCTTCACCCGTTGCGCGGTTCAGATGTACTGTATACTTACATAGTACGTAGTGCATTTCATCGGCCTATCAGGGCTTCTGCAAATAGACTCCAGTATCCCAGCATTAAGTGTACTACAGGGTATGTACATAGTACCCATGATCTGATCATCCAATCCCACTTTGGACCGTTGACATCTTTGACAAATTATCAACAGACAGCTCACTCCCAGAGCTTGCTTCACCAATTCCATTGCACGCCTGTTACTGGCGACTTTGCAATCACAAGAGGCCCGATTCATTTCCAATTGGGCCCTCACAATGGCCTTCCTCCCGCCTGCGCCTGCGCGACGCAGCGCAAACACCATCCTCACGAGGCTCGCCGTCCAAGCTTCGCGCACCTCGTCTGCTCTTCCATTCTCGACCACCGCTACTCCTCTTTCCTCCTCGCCTTTTGTCTGTCGCCAGTGCTCGAGGCTCGCCGTTTCCCAATCAACCACGCCCTCGCCCGTCCTCTCTGCCCTGTCACAAGCCCGCAACATCCGGAAAAATGCATCACCACTATCGTCGTCGCCGCCTTTGCTAGTCCGCTGCCTCAGCAACAGCTCCAGCAACAAGACAACCGCCCCTGCCCGGCCATCTGCCTCTTTCAATCCTGCCGAAACTGTCGACTCTACCAAGACAAATTCACAAGCCAAGAGCAGCTCCTTTCCCGAGACGAGCTCCAAATCTGTCGCGTACTGGCTGCTTGGAAGCGCGGTCTCTGTCTTTGGTATCGTTGTTTTTGGTGGCCTCACGCGCCTAACAGAATCTGGGTATGTCACGCCACACACTGCCCTGGATAAGACCATATGAGACCCCGGCAAGATAATTCATTGTTCATCTCCACTGACGATTTTCGACCGTCCAGACTAAGCATCACAGAATGGCGTCCCGTCACCGGCTCCTTGCCCCCCATGTCCCCCGAAGACTGGGAATCCGAATTCGCAAAGTACCGCGCCTCGCCTGAATACATCAAACTCAACCCACACATGAACCTCGAGGAATTCAAGCAAATCTACTTTATGGAATGGACGCATCGTCTCTGGGGCCGCTTCATTGGCCTGAGCTTCGTAATCCCAACCATCTACTTCATTGCGCGGCGCAGATGCTCCAAACGCATGGCCTTCCACCTCGCCGGCATTTCGGCCCTCATAGGTTTCCAGGGCGTCATTGGCTGGTGGATGGTTGCTTCTGGTCTGAAAGACGATCTCTTTGCTGAAGGTGCCCACCCGCGCGTCTCGCAGTACCGCCTTACCACCCACCTCGCCACCGCTTTCGTCTGCTACAGTTGGATGCTCGTCTCGGGCCTTTCGATTTTGCGCGCTCGCCGCCTGCGTGCCGGCCCACCTGCTGCTGCTGCTCAACTCGCTGCCACGCTATATGGCCCTGCTCTTCGTCGCTTCCGTCGCTCTGCCACCGTACTAACAGCCCTCATTTTCGTCACCGTGCTCACGGGAGCTCTCGTCGCAGGCCTCGACGCAGGCCTTATCTACAACGAATTCCCCATGATGGGCAACCGCCTCACCCCGCCCGCCTCCGAGCTGTGGGATAAATTCTACGCCCGCAAAGAAGACGGTTCGGATCTCTGGTGGCGCAACATGCTCGAAAACCCGAGTCTCGTGCAACTCGACCACCGCATCATGGCCATGACGGTGTGCGCGTCAGTGCTGACCTTGTTTGCATACAGCCGCATGGGACGTGTGGCTGCCGCCTTACCGCGGGATGCCAAGAAGGCGACGATGGGATTAGTGCATCTGATGTTGTTGCAAGTGACGCTCGGTATCTCGACGCTGATTTACATGGTGCCCACGCACTTGGCTGCTACGCACCAGGCCGGTGCACTGGCGTTGTTGACGGGTGCGTTGGTCTTGTCAACGCGGTTGAGGATTCCCAAGAGTACCCTTGCTGTGATAAGAAAGCAAATGAAGACGATCAAGACAAAATAAAGTGGGTGTGGTGTGTTTTGGAAGATGAAATGGCTCCTGCGAAGCTTATCAAAGCTTGATATATTAGAGTGTGCGAAAGTACGCGACACGTGTAAGGATAACAGAGAATAACAAAAAGGAGACTCGGCATTGTTGTGGAAGGATCTCGAAGAAGCAATCATCTCCACTCATACAAAGTGCGGTCTACACATAGTATAGAGTCTATACATAGTATAGAAAGCCAGGCAATATAAGTAGCCTGTATCATGGTTTGGGAGAGAAAAGGCCGGAAAAGAAAACCAAAAAATCAGAAATCAGAAAAAGCATCATCGCTAATTTCTGCTCGCACAAGTTGGTATCAGGGACTACTGTCTTGTCACCTGTGCAAGTCAAGACTGACTACAACTTGACACTACATAGTCTTCAATATCGACCAAAGACGTTATCTTTTGGTTTCTTGCAATGCAAGGCTTTGTAAACCTAGTCAAACCAAACCACAAACCAAATGAAAATCAAATCAAATCACCTGAACAGAATACTCTGTGTGCTATAAATCTTTTATTTTGTCATGAATCTTTTCCTCTATTTTGCAACTCATTTCGATCGCTTACTTGTGAGCTGTTAAAGAACAAAAAGTTAGTCAATCGCAACGCCATCTGAACTATGATTTCCATAAACAAAATCGTAGAAAGGTGAGAAACGGAGACAGTTACTTACCGATACCCTCCACGGGCATAGGCTCAACACCCACCACCTCAGCAGCATGCTTTCCACCCACAGGTCCAGCAGCCTTATCGTCTCTCATGAACGGGAAGGCCTGTACCTCCCGAATAGCATAGTTATCCGTCAAGAACATAACCAACCGATCGATACCCAATCCCCATCCACCCGTAGGCGGCAGACCGTACTCGAGCGCGCTCAAAAAGTTCTCATCCACAGGCTGTGCCTCGTCATCACCCTGTGCCTTTTGACGCGCCTGCTCCTCGAAGCGCAGACGTTGGTCGAAGGGGTTGTTCAGCTCTGTGTAGGCGTTTGCAATCTCCTTCTTGCAGACAAAGGCCTCGAAGCGCTCGCAGAGACCCTTCTTTTGTCGGTGGTACTTGGCGAGTGGAGACATCATTTGCGGGTGTTCCATGATGAAAGTGGGGTTGATGCAGGTCTCTTCGATGAATTCGCCTACAAGCTTGTCGAGCATGCGAGCGTTGGTCAGCGGTGGCGGGCAGTCCACATTCATCTTCTTGAGGATCTTCTTGAGGAAGTCGCCCGTGGCTTCCGTGTGCATCTCCTCAAAGGGGGGGAACTTTTCGCCGCAGACGCGCTCGAGCTCGGGCAGCATCTCGACACGCCGCCATGGCGCCTCCCAGTTGACATCGTACGTCTCGCCGTGCTGGTTGGTGAACTTGGTCTTGTATCCGCCGGTAAGGTACTTGACCAGGCCGGAGACGAGCTCCTCGGTGATGTTCATGACGTCGTAGACGTCGGCGTAGGCCCAGTAAAACTCGATCGAGGTGAATTCGGGGTTGTGGGTCAAGTCGATGCCCTCGTTTCGGAAGTTCTTGCCAAGCTCAAAGACCTTTCCGAATTGGCCGACGATGAGCATCTTGAGGAAGAGCTCGGGCGCAATACGCATGTACATGTCCATGTCGAGGTCGTTGTGGTGCGTGATAAAGGGCAACGCCGTTGCGCCACCGGGGATCGCCGTCATCATGGGGGTCTCGACTTCGAGGAAGCGGCGCTCGTTGAAAAAGTCGCGAATGTAGCGGATAATCTTGGAGCGAGTCCACATGGTCTGGCGCGAGGCATCGTTGAAGAGCAGATCCAGGTAACGCTGGCGGAAGCGCTGCTCGTGGTCCTTGAAGCCATAGTGCTGCGTGGGCAGCATGTGCAGCGAAGGGGCGAGCAGAATAACCTCAGAGGCGAAGATGGACAGTTCGCCCTGCTTGCCCTGCTCCAGGAGCTTCTTGGGTGCCGTGCGGCCGGGGTAACCGACAATGCCAATGACGTCGCCGCGGCGCAGGTGCTCGTGCTGCTTCTCGAAAGGAGTAACGCCCTCGGGGACGTTCTCGGCCTGGCACATGATTTGGATGCTGGTGCCGATGGAGATGGTGTCGGCGGCCGTCTTGACATCGTAGAAAATGAGCTTGCCGAGCGAGCGGCGGCCGTAGATACGGCCTGCAATGCGCAGCTCCTTTGTGCGGTCAACATCGCCCGACTTGATGTGCTCATAGTCTTGGACAAACTGCTTGTCGTCGTACGTGACGTGGAACTTGTGGGGGTATGGGTTGGGCTCGTTGGAGTCGAGCAGCGCCTTGACGGCCTTGGACCGGTTCTCGTAGTACATGCGAGGGTCCATTTCCTCCTCGTCCTCCTTCTTCTTGTTGGCACCGGCGGGCTTGGGAGGGGCCGCCGCGGCCTTTTTGGCCTTCTCCTCTTCCTTTTGGCGCTGCTTCTGGCGTCTCTTGAGTTCAGACTTGGAGACCTGCAATGATCACAATCAGTAACAGGAACGTCAGTATTTCTTTCCAGCAGCCCAAAAACGTACCCTCTCGCCCGTCACTTCGTCGAGCTGCAGGTTCTCAAGTTGCTCGGTTGGCGGGGCCGCAGCCGCCTTGTCGGAGGGTTCGCCAGCCATGGTTTGCGTTTTGCCAAAGACTGGTATGTGTCACAGCCCGCTGGAGATCAATCAATTGGCGTTGGTGTTGCCAAACCAGTCACCTTTCGTTATGTGAAATAGATCAGACAAATGCGAGACTCGGGGGAGCTTGTTTTCTGCCCGTGCCAGCCTTTTGACGCGGGGTTGGCGGTGACTCAGAAAATTTCCCTGGGGTGTTTTGGGTGCGCAATCCCCACTGTGCTACCGCGGGGCTTATCGTTATCACTTACACAGATGGGGGGCACCGAGAAATACTTTTGATACAGGGCAAACAATGTACTTTCTTACGTATCTCATGTATCTAACAGTATTCTCGCTCGTTCAGTAACTAACGCCAACAGCTCGTTGTCGATGACCACGGCAAGGCGACGCAATCTTGATACAGATCACATTCTGTGGTTGATCGAATGCACGCATTCAAATCCATCTTTCTGCCCCTCAAGGTTCGGAACTCGTTACAGGGTTTCATCTTGTGCGGTTCGGATTTCTTTTAGGATACCATTCTACCGGCCGACCCATAGGTTTGTCCCAGACTATATGCCTCCATCCAGCAGTACAGCTTACCATAAGACAATAACGTCCATATGCTTTGACGTAAAGGATGAGCTTCAAGGGCAATTCATAATGGTGCTCAACAGATATTTTGGTCGCCCTTCACCAGCATCTGTGACACGCGGGCTGCCACAAGCTCGTGAATACGATCCGTTGGATGCAATTCGTTGAACCACAGGTATTGGTTGGCTGGAATACCACAGGCCGGGTCGAAGTAGTCTGGGGTTGGGGTACCACTGCAAAATGTTCAATAGGTCAGCTTGAATCTGTGTCTATCATTCCGAGGCGAAAGACCGCCCAACGAGAGACGACTAGGAAGAAAAAAGAAATCAAGGGTGGGGGGAAGAAACTCACAACTGATACGCCACGCAATATCCCATCGTGTTCTTCAAACCCGCCGTCTGCGGAAACGACGCGGGATGATCAACCACCGTGTTCCAATCTGTATACACGTCATAGAAAAACACATTCAGCTCGTTCTCGTGCTTTGCCTTGAATCTCTTGGCCATATCCCTCATCATCTTATTGAATTGCTTCAAATCTCGTGTCGCCAAGGCCACTGCTGGATCTCCCTGTCTCCTGATGCCCGGGCTGCGCTCGATAGCGGGCACATTCAACAAGACAAAATTGCGCGCTCCAACATCGTATAGGATATCCAACAAACTCTCGTACTCGTCAAACGTCCTCTTGTTCAACGCATCCGTGCCACCCGGTCCCCAAGGCCCTCGTATGAAGCCCCCATTGACGTCGTTGATGCCCATCCAGATGGAGAAAAGTGAGTCTGTCGATAGCCAAACCGGATGTCCCGGTGCTTTGGGTTGCCCATCATGGCCATGGCCGCGGCTGTAAGAATAGCCCTTCAACCACGAATCCAGTATTTGTCCACGCAAAGTCAGCTTGCTGGGGAATCCAGGAGGCATCACTTCGGGGTTTGCCGTTGCGCCGCCAGCCGCGATGTTGTATGTTTTGATGAAAGAATGGTTGTACTTGGTGGTGAGGTAGTCGATCCAGTTGGGCCCGTTGGCCGACGTGCGGCCTGGATACGGTGGGTTGCCGAGGGGGCTCTCAGGGCAAGGGAATGGCAGGTCGGTGTATTCGAAATCGGTGCTCGTGTAACTGTCGCCAAAGGAGAAGATGTGAGCAACTTTGGAGAAAGAGGGGAACAAGTGGGCATTTCGCGGAGGGCAGTGAGTCGAGGGTGATGTTGCAATTTCACTGTCATGTGCTGGCGCCTTGGTAGTGGGAGCGGACGAGGCACACCACGCTCCGACAGCAAGAGCCAAAAGCGGGCGGAAGAAGCCCACCGTCACCTCTTTCAGGTAGGCAGATGAGTACGCTGAAGTCTCCGCGTGGTGGTGTTGGGCTGGAGAGTCGGCTTGGTCGTGATGGCTGGCTGCTGTCAAGGGTTTTTGGGCGCCGCCTTGTTTACCAACCCACGTCTGATCAAAGTCATAGCCTTGGCCGTGGTGTGCACCAGGTGTTACAGACGAGTGACAGCAAAGGTCGAACCAGCCCCGACAGCCATCTTCACTCCCGCTTGTCCTATAGCTCGGACCTGCACCGAGCTTCAACTTGCTGTCGTCATCCTGGAAGCGCGTCGCCGTGGCCTTGCCATGCTTGTCATGTAGAGTTGGGCTTGCTAGGATTTTCGGGGCGAGGAGCAAGCTGAGCAATAAGACGAGGCCTATAGGAAGGTGAAAGTGCAGTATTGGAGCAGAGGCATCGCCTGACAGCACTCTCGGTCCGGGAAGAGTCATCTTATAGCTGTTGCTGCTAACAAGCCCCCAATAGTCAGTACATACAGTAGCTAAAGGAGAGTGGCATCAGACAAGTGCCCAAGCTTACCTGAGCGTATCGTGGTCCAGCGTAAGAAGATGTTTTTAAGTACTAAGTAGAACGAACGAAGTGGGCTGCTACTTGTAAGCTGTTTTCGTAGGGCTTCAATTGATCTTGGGCTGTTGGCATTCAAGCATCATTGCGCACGCATACCTTGCCTGCTTGCTTATAAGGACTGAAAGAGCCCTCGATGCCTGAATCATGTGGGAAAATGTCTTTGCCCCCCCCCCCTCTTCTGTTGTTGCGGACGGAATGTTTGGAGAAACCGCTGGACGTATGACGCGGGCAGACGGGCTCAAACCAGACATTCATTCCTCTGAGCCGAAAATAACCCGCGTATTCAAGCAACAGGTCTAGTGCTTTTTTCGTTCATACACAAAACCTCGCTGTACACAAGTGTAGATAGTATTATGGTGGTCATCAGTCATTGAATTGCTTAGGTCTAGGTCATGATCGTCTATAGGTATTGTCATTGCTCGAAATATCGCAGTCGTGTCATCGTCCATTGAGACCCCATATGTGATCAAATATTGCAAAATCCAAGAACAAAACTTGTCACGCAGCGACATAAGAATGTCGCATCAAATCCAGGCCGACGATATCCTTTCCAAGCGGTATCACATGTATATAATCAAATAGCAAGCAGAATATTCAGGTATCCAATTTCCCACGAGCCCAAGCCTAACTCCATACCTCGATCTTTTTGGTAACGCGCCGAGCGCATTGTCACTCATGTCAAAGTAGCCAGCATTGCCTTGACAAGACCAGGGGAAGGACCTGTAGGGATTCATTGTAAGTATGTTGTTGGTACACAGAGGTTGGGTAACGGAAAACAGTTACCACCAAGCATTCAAAGAGTTGGAGCAGAAAAGCGCACCGCACCTTTAACGATACTTTGGCACGCTGATGGACATCCTACCTTTCTTGTCCTTTTCGATGCGCACCCCGCGCCGCGGCTCCTCAATCTTTTCCACCTCTTCCTCATATAGCACCAGCTCGCCGCTGCTCAGACGCTCCGCTTTGAGCAGCTCCCGCGAATCACCGTGGTGACGACGGCGCGAGTGCTCTAGCTGTCGCTCCAAATCCCTAATTTCGGAGCGAATCTCCCTGTGAGAGCGAGACCGCGATCGCGATCGGTGTCGTTCTGCCTGAACAATCGCCAGGGGGCCGACAGGAATCTCCTCAGAGTACTCTTGGCGCCGTACATCCACGTACGCGGTCGACCCTGAGGCACTTGTTGTGTATGAACGTGCGGGCGACACTTCTCGGATGACAGTCTTCTTTTCGTAGAATTCTGTGGCGGGAGGAGCGGCCATTACCACTGTGGGCCCCGCAGGAGGAGGAGCATGAGACGGAGCAGGCGCGTGAAAGACTTGTGGCGGTGGTGCGTGCGATGGCGCGTGCGATGGCGCGTGCGAGGCAGGAGGAGGAACGGCAATGACGGTCGGTGGAGGTTGCGTGTGTGCGATCGGAGGAGGCGGCATGACAGAGGCCGGCGCCGGTGGGTGGTGAGCCGGGAACTCTATAATGGTCTCTTTTCTCTCTTCAATGAAATGGCTTGGCTCAACGGGGGCCACTGCGAGTTCGCCTATAATTTTGTGAATCTTGTCAGCCGCAGAGGCAAAAAGATTTTCAAGTTCAAGAACAAGAATTCTCGGGCTTACTCTTTTTGAAGTTCTCACTGAGCGTCAAAAGGTCGTCAATGTTCTCTTGGCCCAATGCCTTTAGAACTATGATTGTGTTTCCCTGAAAAGCCGTGTTAGTAAATTGAACGTCCGTCTTCTCTCGTTGAGGCTTTAGGGCTACTGACCTCTTCAATGTACGGGTAACGAAGCTCGGCAAGAGCGCGCTTGGAGACCAGACGAGCAGGTATTCTGGTCTTGCCCTTCTTCGGATATTCACTCTTGACAGTGACTGTAGTACCTCCACTGCTGCTCGAAGAACTGGCAGTACTGGCAGACGAACGAGAGCTGCTGCGTACTGTACTGGCACGATGGCTGCGGCTGCGTCTCGATGCCACTGAAGGGCTTGATTCGCGCTTTTTGGTGCGGACAATCTCGCGCTCGCGAATGCGTTCGGGGTAAGGGCGGAACTCTTCGTCTCCATAAAAGTCGGGCTCGCTCACACGGATCTCGTCCACGTCATCGTATACACGAGGCGGCGGCAGAGCGCGTGAGCGTGGCAGAGGAATAGGTTCATATGGCCTTGGCCGGAAGTCCTCACGCCGAGCAGGTGGTCCATATCGTTCTTCTTCGTGATAGTAATTCTTGCGTCTGTCAAAGGTGTCCAAACTCGACTGGCGGCGCAGAAACGAGGGCCTGTTGGGCGAGGGACTGCGGCGCCGTTCACGTTCAATCACCACGCGGCGGTCACGCTCATATTCGGAGGATGGAGAGCGACGGCGGGAATGGTGCAAAGGCTCATCGTCATAGTAGACGCGGCGCGTGTCACGAATGACGACGTCATCATCGTAAGGACGACTATATCGGCGCTCGAAGCGCTCGTCGGCAGAATGTTCCCGGTATTTTGAAGGTCCACTGCGGTAGTGACGGTCATCTTCTTCGAAGCGGGAGCGCTCATCGCCGTAGCGATCGCGGTCGCGCTCGTACAAGAATCGCTCGCGATCCCAAGTGTTGCGCGACGACATGGCGGGCCAGGGACGTGGGACGGGCTGGGGCTTTGGACGGTTGGACGGGTCGGGTCGAACAAGTAGCCGATTTTTGCCAGGGGGATCTCGAGTGGTTTCAGGGGTTCCTTTGACTTGTAAGTGTCAAACTATAGGCCTCCCGAAGGGACGGGATATCGGGTAACAGCGTGCAAAAAGCGGGTTGGTGCAAGTTTAAACCCCTCGAGGCCAGCTGTTGTGCCCACCGTGTTAGTGATGGGGCTGTAACAACAAAACAATGCCTCGGCCACAGCAGTAATAGCTTGCAAAGGGCAGAAAGGAGACAAAAGGAAAAACAAGGATGAGAGAGCCACGATGGAAGATTATCTGTGAGCGCCAAGGGAGTGGTGCAGAAGGAGGAGGGAAAGAGAAAGAGACGGTGCAAAGCAGGTTGGCGCAGATGACGACAGAAAACGGAAAGAGGGGCTCGACCCAGACCAGGCAAAGACCAGAGACCAGGACCAGGACCAGGCCTCCCTTCTGTGGCAGTCTGGCAAGTGGCAGCTGGGGCTTTGTCTCCTGCTGTCGCTACCGTGATCTGCTGGGCCAGCCAATCCAGGGCGAGAAAAGAGACGCCAGAGACAGCCAGCTGCAGGTGAGCTGGCCCTGCTGGCCCTGCTGGCTTGCTGGCCTGCTGGCCCTGCTGGCCCAGTGTGAGTCGAAAGGCATAGATGCATGGGCGGAATCGGGGATGGGAAGGATGACGGCCGGCCTGTGACCCGAAGCCAGCAATTCTTGGGGCTATTTCCTGACGCTGACTAGATGAGAGGCCAGGCCAGGCCAGGCCATTCACCACGGCCTTCTTGAGATGCGGCAACACATATGCATGTGTGACGAGCAGAGACTTACCGATGCTCTTGGTGGTGAGTTGTCTGATCAGGTGCGAGCTGGTGAAAGCGAGGTTCAGGGCAACTTGCACGACCAGGTATTACTTGGATACAAGCTGATTTGCGCAGGCGACAAGGTCACGCAAAAGGGTACAATGTGCCGTGTTTGCGTCGACTGCGAATGATCTGGCAACCTTGGTCACAGAGGTGAAAAGATCGTGTCCCAGTATGCTCTTGTATTGCTTCGAGGCATATTGCTCGAGGCTGTGCTGTTGATACTTCTACATAGGTTAAATCACGGTGGCTGGAAGCATGAGTCCCGCTGTGGCGTACTGTCATAGTAGTTTTCCAGGACGGCCAGACAGACTATCATGGGTTCAGCTTATTACCCAGGTATGCATACAACATAGTATACGTACCAATGTATAGCGGGTCCTCCCTCCTCACCAGGCAGGGACAAGCACGCTAACCAGCCCTTGAGGCCCTGGAAAACAGGGCTCTTCCGGGGGATGGCCAGGCCTGTCACTTAGCGCTCCCGGTATCCGCTCAAACAGCTGAACAACCTTCCTGCCCTAGCCAGCCAGCCTGCCTTTCCCATTGCCGCCTTCCTCCCGTGATAGATCCGTCTACTCGACCCCAAGAAAGCTTAAAGAGACATAATACTTTCCTTTGGGCTTCCCTTTTCCACCGCTGATCGTCGCCACTCGCGGCCCAACGTACGATAAAGTATTGGCTACTTTGCAGCCCTTGTCTTCTATTCTACTAACCAGAAGTACCTCAAGGGCTTTTTGCCTCCTTGTGAGCCTTCTCTGGCTAGCTTCAACTTTGTCCACGACGTCGACGGTCTTGCTTCTTTTTAGGTCGCCTGGTGATGTGTTTTGGCTTTTACTTCAGTTCTTCTACGAACCATGCTATCGACTGATACACTGATTTGCTGCTCACAAGCCTCGTTCTCGTGCTGATTAGCAAGTATCCTTACGGACACGCTCTCCACTTGACCTTGAATATCCCGTAACCTTGCACTTCCCTTCTCTAAAGCTGATACCATTGCTAAAATGCATTTCGTGTGACATCTCGCGGCGTTCACCTCCGTTCCAGGCAGAGACCGCATCCATCTAGGTGACTCAAATTCCGCCGGAATATCTGAACTCCATCATCTTGAAGCGAGCGTCTGCCTCCTTGAAGTTGGGATTGTCAATGCCGCGAATGGTCAATTGCAAGCTCGTCTCGAGCCCAGCATACACAATCGCCTGGTCAAGATCGTTGAACCTCTGGCAGATGAAGCAGCACATACGGTACCTGGTTGGACAATTCGAGGTTAGTCACAGCTTTCGTCTTTGACACACAAGTGAGGATAGACAAGCAAAGCAATCACAACATACGTATCAGCCAAAACCTTTGTCTCGGCGTTGATCAGCGGGTCTTTCAACACCTCAATCACCGTCTGCGCCATCCTCAGCGCATCACGGGCATCACGGGCCACCACGAACTCCATCGTCTCCGTGGACTGGTTACGCGCATCGGGGTACAGAAAGTAAAAGGCGCCCCAGTAAAGTTGGTACAACTGCGCCTGAAGCTCGTCCGTGTACGGATTCAAACACATTGTACAAAGACAACACTCAATCTCGTCCAGACGCTGCAGCTCCTCGTTGCGCTCCGCTGTGCTTCGCCTCAGATACTCGCCGTACGCAATAAAGATTTGCTCTCCGGCACGAATGTCCCGCACAGCGTGCACCGTCATGCGGTACGTATTGCCGTTGAAGTCGTGCCAGGCGTTTGGCATACATGAATGGTTGATGCGCGCCTGCATCGCGTAAATAGCCTCGGGCGCGCCAGGGTATTCGCTTGGGTCAGGGCTATACTGGCAGCGCATGCGAATTGCGTACAGACGTGCAAATCGACATATCTTGCTTTCAAGAACGTCCGCGCTTAGGGGCGCACGATCCGGTCGGCTCGGATATACGCGCTCGTAAAAGAAGCGGCGAATGAGTTCGCGAATGCGCGGGTTTTCATACATGCTTTGGCTGTACGAAAGGCCCTCCATGGCGCTCAGCTTGCCGTCCAGGAGGCCTTGCTGCAGAAGTTCGTCGCAGAAGCGGAAAATGGTTGCTGGGAGTGGGGAGCCGGCAAAGGTGTCGCCTTCTTGGGGTTCGTGGCTGTCATTGTTTTTGTTGTCAGAGTTATTCGCGTCCTGACCCATGAGATAGTTGTAGTCAGTTTCGACGGTGCCTTCATTGTTGTTGTTGTTGTTGTCGTCGTCGTTGCCATCGCCCTGGTTGTCGTCGCCCTCGCGCAAGCTGTCATCACTTTCGCTGCGATCATCGTAGCTGTAGTCGGTGGTCGTCACATCCGTCTGGTTATCGTTGGCTTGGTCTTCCAAGCGGGGGTCAAATTGGAAGACGGCCGACTCATCGATAAAGCGTGTGCCCTTGGGAATATCCTGCGTTGCAAAGACGCCCAGGCCCATGTACCCGGCTGGACGGACCTCAACAAACATTGAAGGTTGGTCGGGTGCTAGATTTTGATGGGTGAGCGACTCAGTGCACTGTAAGCGGCAACTGTTTGAGCAAGGGAAAGGAAAGCGTCTAAGATTCGTGACGAGAATGCCGACTACAAGACGATCAAGCAGAAAGAGGGAAACTCCCAGTGGGGGTGATTTTGTTCAACTTACGCGGATACGGCAACCTGGGCACGCGCAAGCGGCCTTCTTTGCAGACGGTGAAAGGCCGAATGTTGCTGTTGTTCATTTTGGCGCTGTTCCCTTTTTGCTTCAAGGGATAGTGATGAAGAAGCTTGCTCTCGAGTGTGGGTGGTAAATGAGGTTAGAGAAGGGGGAGAGAGCGGTAACGCGTTTCAAATTGGGAGGAAGAGGGTCAGCGAGATGGGATCATGGAGTGATAGAAACCAAGTCGAAGACGGTTTCGATGGGACAAAGTCAGAGTGGAACAAGTGTGCGCAAGACGGCGGATAGGGTTCAGTGTGCTGTCCGCTGGTGCGAGTGGTCTGGACGTTGCTATCGTGGTTGTGTGTCTGGTGAAGGGCAACTAACCGTAGGGACGAGCGGTTGAAGAGGTGGGATTTGGAAACGGCAACCCGATGGGGGAGGCAAAGGAAAGGGTGGGCAGCAGAAAGGAAGCAGACAAGAGACAGAGGGGTGGAAGCTTCAAGCTCAGAAAGACTTTCATGGACTACAGATGTTGTGGACAGTGCTGGATGCTAGTCTTTTAAAAAAAAAACCAAAAAAAACCCACCAAAAAACCCAGGTCTCACGACGCATCTAGAGAAAGCTGCTAGGGTCATCATGAAGTCGGATCAACTGCTCTTGGACTGGTGCCTTGCTAGAATACTGGGCAACAGGGAAGCAGAGGTGAGCAGTCGTTCTGGGCACCAACAGTCGTCGGTAAGGGTCATATAACTCCTAGTCTCGACCCTAATAAAGGGCTGTTTGTCTATAAGAGGTCAGCTAGAGAACCAGGCAGCCAAGCATTGCCTTTCTGGTACGGCCAGATCCAGCACGTGGATCTATACAAGTTCAAAATATTGTGATACTGATCAGGGTACAGGAGACAGAAGCGACAAACATAAGAGCTGACAAACAGCAGCTTCATAACAGAACACCACTTTCCAAGACTCTCTTATCAAGCTGGCTCAATGTTGAGTATCTAACGATTTTGTTGGTCTGTTGGGACGATGCTTTGTATATCTTTTAGCAATCTTCGAAGCAATACATAGGTTATCTTTGCCAAATGTTATTCATGGGGAGTTGGGTCTATGCATGGGGCAGGTTAAGTATCTTTTATCAGTCTCTCCAGAGCTGTTAGATTCAGTTCTATAATAGATGGGAGAGTGTTTGATTTTGTCGAAATCAGGTCAATATGCCCGCATCGACAAAAGTACAGTGCAAGCTCTCTTCAATCCCATGAACTCAGCCTTTCCAGAATCAATGCATCCACCTCCACTTTACCGAGTGTATTTCCATTGTCTATGGAGGTTTATAATGTAATGCAGATTCAAAATATATATATCATTGCCGTGATATTTCTGTTCCCCTTAGGCAAAGGTTCTTAACATGCGGGTGTTCAAGTGCAAGTGTATATTGGGTGCGCAGCTCTAAGTTGGCTGTAATAGTTGTTCCAATATAGTGAGTAGGTAACCTCTTATTATCCTAAATAAGTACCAAAGAAACTAAGAGGAGGTTTCTGGAGGGTCAGCTATAAGCCGGTCCTTATAGTGCTCACGCAGCTAGACAAGTATTATCTGCATGATACAGAGTGGGCTCGTGCTGTTATTGACTTACATAACCGATTGGGTGTGTTTAGGAAATACTACCTAAGTGCTGATGTTGAGGCTCTCTTTGAAGCAATCCCAACATCATCAAGATTTCTGCTGGAAGCGAGTTTGGTTATTTGACTGAATGTTGTCAACCCGTGCATCGCAAGCTATTCACTTCCTTAATGCCCGTGACATTCCATGTGAACATCATCATGCTAAGAAGTAAGAAATGCATGACTGAAGGATTACAGATCAGGCCTGAGACACAGAAATAATATGCAAATGAGATAGATCATCATCGGCTTGATCATCGACCGACTGCAAGTTGAAACGGAGCAATGGTCGAAAGCACTGTCCACAATTCCCCAAAAGTCTTGGAATTACAAAGAAACGATTCGCACAAAAATATCTCAAAGTCCACCAAGTATCGTGGTGCCCTTTTTTTTTTTTTTTTTTTTTTTCCCGCTCCCACTCCAGCGTTGCATTCATTACCATCCACGGCTAATCCGAATCCAATCTCACAGCCCCTAGCTATCCATTTCTGGCGAGATAAACATGACCGATTCGCTCTGCAGACGGAGGGGCTGGCTTATAGGCACGAGCCACATGGCCAGGCCCTGGACGACGTGTGTGTGTGTGTGTGTGCACAAGATGACAAGATGTGTGCGGGTTGCCACGTTGACCAAATCTCCCCAAACCCCCCCCCCCCTCTCTCTCTCGTCTCTGGTCGGTAAGAAGGCACGTTTCTTGGCCGATTTTGGGCCCAGTTGCGAGGAGGTTCACGCCGATGATGCAATAAGTACTGGATATAGAGGTGCCATAACTATGCACCATGTATACCACCCTATGGACACGTGCAGGATCGTTTGAAGGGGCGTCTCTGTCTGTACATGTAATGTCGGCGCAGATTCTCCGACCTCGTGGCGTGCTGCGTGGGCATGTATAGTACAATATCTCGCAAGAGATCGCAACAAGAGAATCCTTGAACATTTGACGGCGCGCGCCCGCGAAGGCAACAATCCAAGCGATTCGGCTCCCCCCCAATTCCCCATTGGAAAAGCGATGCGATGCAACCAGCCACATCCCGTGAGATGGATATCCGCGACTTGGCCTGCTTGCACCAACCAGAATACAGCACAGCATAGCATTTTGTTATCCGGCTGTGCTGCAAGCTCGCAGGCAATGATCGACTCCAGGAAGAGACGTTGGGCCCGTGTGATGACTATCATGTATACAGACTAAACCTGCTCCTCCTGCTCACTGGATGCAACACCAGACGTGTCATGCGCCGCAGTCAACAACAGCTGAGCCCAACCCTTTCTCACTCGGGGCCCCTCTCATTACGGTGCTGTACTATGAGTACTACTACATAGTATGTTAGATGCCTGGTCACCTTGGTTGACGGCATTGCATTAGACACGAGCCTGGCTCTCCGAGGCAGGGACGGGCACATGTACGGAATGGGAGACGAATAGATCATCCCAATAACTCTAATTGCAAAATCCCACGCGTCTAGCTTGTCAGCCCTTGAACGTTTTGGGCAACAAATTCGCGGGGCATGGAGGAGCGAACAGGAGGGGTCTTTTTCTGGTTTCATTTCCCACTTGGGTACATTTTCAGTCTTGTCATGGCATGTACTTCCCCAGCAGCTCGCGGTACGAGGGTACCTACGTGGGCGCCCTGTTCTGTGCACAGTACAGTACAGTGGATAGTACACGGTAGCGTCAGTGCAAAACGGCCATAACGCCCAGGCACCGTAGTGAAGCCTATCTTTGTTCTGATTACACAGAACGTACGCGTCTTTCTACTAGTAGCTGCATTGATCGGGCTCCGCTTGATGACCAAAATATCTACTATGCAGGTCTCCTTGTTCATATGAGGCAATACATACTTCTAGCATCCACCATAGACTCGTTCCCACTGTGCTGCGTACTATGTACTCGTACAGTGATGGGTGAGGCCTTTTAACCCAGTACTACGGTGCGAGCACACAGTGCAACAGGACTAGCGGATGTCTCGGTACCTCTTTCTTTGTTCCTTTTCTGCTCCTTCTCCACAACCCCACATGCCTGGTGGAGAACGCTAGAATGAGGAAAGAACAAGTCGGAAGGACATGGCAAGGAAAGATAGACAGACAGCCTGACCTGGAACATGGACAGCCTTGCCGCTCCGACTCCACTCGCCACACGGCATCATTACCATTACATCCACTGTGACTGTGCACCATCGTCGGTCCTGGCCGGGGAGAAAGGAGAAAGGGATTGTGAGCTTTGCGCAGCGTGCCTTTGGAAGAGGGTCTCTTACTCTTTGTCGGGACTCTGTACTCTGTCGCTGGGTCCTCTCTGGATCCGATCCGATCTGCCCATGCAAGCAAGGCCTGCGACGAGTATGTGGAGAGTAAGGAAGGAAGGAAAAAAAAAAAAAAAAAAAAAAGGGTTTGTGGTGATGGTCTCTCTGTCTGCCCCTTCACACTCCCAAGCGAGAGTATGTACTTTGCCTTCATCCATGTTCCATCTGGACCCCACGTGTGAGCCGCTCATCTGCCATGTGCCCATTCCTGGCTAGCCTGGTGCCAATGGTACGGATGCTGATGGCTGGGCTAGCTAAGCAAGCTGGCACTGGGCTGTGGCTGCGCAGGTAAGGTTGCCAGGATTGTACGCCTCGAAAGTCGGCATTGGCGCACCTTTTCTGGGACCCTCGAGCCCATCATACTATGTAATGCGCAGCGGAAGCAGCGGACAAGTCCGTGAAGAAGGGTGGATCGTGTCGAGTGCCGCCTTGGGGCGGCCACTAGCTGGTGCCGACTCTTCCAGCGTTGTGATGGACGAAGCCGTGGAAGGATTTCGCGCACCAAGTCCTTCGTTTCTTATTTATTAGACGACGCCTGCCGCACCCATGTCCGCGAAGTAAAGTGTCGTTCAGCAGGCCCAACGTTCGGCGGTCAAAGAGACGCTGGTCAAGAGAGTGTATGAAAGAAAAGAGTGACCAAGGGAGGGACAGCAAGAAATATCGTGTATCAGTGTTCTTCACTCCTCTTGCCCACAATGCGTGCTACGACTCTTTCTCTCGTCCTTGCTGGGACGATATCGCAGTCGCTGGCGCTGCCCGAGCTACATGCCAGAGCGCTCTTGAGCCCGCGACAGTCCGCCTCCAACGCGACGACACCAACAACACCAACCACGACGGCCTCGAGTCTTCCCTCGGTCAACCTTGGCTATGAGGTTCACACAGGCACTGAAAATGTATAGCAACCTTTACTGCATCTTCTTGTCCTCCTCCTCCTCCGTCCCCTTATACCATTCGTCCACATAGACCAGTCAAGACTGACACAATCCCACAGGTGACTGGCCAATACTACATCTTCAGCAACATTCCCTACGCCGAGCAGCCCACAGGCACCCTCCGCTTCCACACCGTCTCGCTGCCCACGGGAACCAGCTCGGCCGTCAACAATGGCTCCACCAATGTCATCTGCCACCAGGCTCTGCCGCTCTGGGAAGTCGAAGCCGAGGCCACCTCTCTGGGCTACTCCGTCGAGCTGGTAGAGGAGGCCGTCTACGTCGAGGCAGGCCAGACAGAGGCTTGCCTGATGCTCGACCTCTTTGTTCCCACCGCCATCTTCGACAAAGCCTCGTCGTCAACGACAGCGCACAAGCGGAAGCGCTCCTGTGGCGGCCAGAACTCGGGTTCGGGCTCGTCTCCCACCACAACCGCCACCACCGCCACCGCCGGCGCCAATGCGACGTCGTCAACCCCGCTCTCCCCTTCGTCCACCCTCGCTCCTGTTCTCCTCTGGATCCACGGCGGCGGCTTCACGTTTGGCTCCAAGACCTCCAGCGTCGACCCAGCCGGCCTCATTGCTCGCTCCACCCTCAAGGACTCGGACGAGGGCATCATTGTGATCGCCATCAACTACCGCCTTGGTCTCTTTGGGTGGCTGGGTGGCGGCGGCATCACGCCCAACCTGGGCCTGTACGACCAGCGCGTTGCTTTTGACTGGGCAGCCAAGTACGTGTCCCTCTTTGGTGGCGACCCCGACCGCATCACGGTCGCGGGTGAGAGCGCGGGTGCCGCTTCCATCCTGCATCATGTCACGGCGTATGGGGGAGCGGCCGCCCACCCCTTTGCGCAGGCCCTGATCCAGTCGCCCGCCTTCCAGACCGACGTCAACCTGACCCAGGGCTACGAACGCACCCTGGCCGAGGCGGTGAGCCTGACGAACCAGAGCATCACCACCGCAGACCAGCTCGCCGCCCTGAGCGAGGCCGAGCTGCACGCCGTCAACTTCTACACCGTCCTGGCCGCCGAACAGGGCTTCTTCAACTTTGGCCCGGCTCCCGACGGAACCTACGTGCCCGCGCTGCCCCAGGTCCTGCTGTACGAGGGCCGCTTCCGCGACGATATCAAGGTCATGCCCGCGCACAACAGCCTCGAAGCGGCCTCGTTTGTGTCGACCAGCATCACGACCGAGGCGGACGTCGTGGCCGAGGTCACCAGCGCGTTCCCCAAGGCCAGCAACGAGACGGTGACGTACCTTCTCGACGTGCTCTACCCTGCCGCGGCCTATGCGAGCGAGTACCTGCGGACGGTGCAGATTGCCAGTGACGCGCAGTTTAGCTGCTCGACGCGGTTCTTGGCGCAGGCCTTTGGGAACGAGACGTATAACTATTTGTTTGCGTACCCGCCTGGATACCATGGCGAGGATCTCGACTGTGAGTTTTTACTCCAACCTTTTTTTTTTTTTTTTTTTTTTTTTTTTTTTTTTTTTGGTGTGTGTGGTGAACTCCTCGGCTGACTCTGGACCATTATAGACACCTTCTTCAACGGTGACACTACCACCCTGGACGATGGCGTAGCCGTCAACGCCGCGCTCGCCTACGACCTCCAAGACTACATTGTCGGCTTCGTGCAGACAGGCGACCCCAACAAGAGCCCTGCAGGACCCGCGCTCCAGTTCCCGACGTACGGCAGCAACTCGACAGTCGTCAAGTTCTCGTCGAGTGGGCTGCAGCTTGCCCAAGATGACATGGACAATGCCCGCTGTCCTTGGTGGCAGCAGGCGTTTGTCACGGGCTTGGTCTAGAGTTTCTCGTCGTGTGTGTGTGTGTGTGGCTTGAGTATTGCTTATTTGTGTAATTTGGAAGAGGCTACTGGTAGGGCGGTACATATATACATAAATACGGTTTATAAACTTTGGTATTCGTTGTAGATATTTGTCCATTGGATATTGGGGGGGAGGGAATACATAATATTATATATAATCAAAACAGACCTTTCGTTGGTCATCTTCTGTCGTGTGCTCGGGCTGCTTCCTGACAGTCAGTGGAATCCATTCTCATTAAACGCACAAAAGCGAGCGAAAGCTCACGGCTACATGGATGCCCGTCAAAAGGCACTCACAGAGCATCTACCCTACTACAGCCACCCTCACGGCTCAGGCACCCCGTCCACCTTCTGCGCGCCGCCCTCCTCCTCCTCCTCCTCCTCTCCTTGTCCCACCACCACATCCGGCACGGCATCCACCTTCTTCACGACCTTGGCCGGACTGCCCACAGCAACACTGAAGTCCGGAATGTCCCTGGTCACCACACTGCCCGCGCCAATGGTGCAGCCTTTGCCAATCGTGACGCCGGGCATGATGGTCACGTTGCCACCGATCCAGCAGTCGTCGCCAATGGAGACGGACTTGGCATATTCGACGCCGTCGCGGCGGGACTGCGCGTCTGTGTCGTGCGTGGCAGCAAAGATGGACACAAAGGGGCCGAACATGACGCGGTGGCCTATGGTGACCATACCGCAGTCGAGGATGACGAGGCTGTGGTTGATATTAGTGGTTGGATCCTTTTTTTTCTTCTTTCCCCCAAAGATAAAAAAAGAGAAAGAACCACACAATCACAAGAGAGTAAATGCATGAAGGAGTGATGAGTACAGCTGAAGAGTTTGAGGTTAGGCTGGCCCAAATTGAGACCGCAGACAAACGCACTTGAAGTTGGAATAGAATCCATCCCCCACCGAGATATTGCACCCATAGTCGATGTTCAGCGGCGGCTCGATGAACGGAGCCTTGCCCACGCGACCCAAGATGCCGCGCAGCATGTGCTCGCGGTCGGCGGTGAGCGAGTCGGCCGTGGCATCTTCGGGGAAGTGGTTGTTGTACTTGTGCATGAAGCGGCGCGCGCGGAAGCGGCCGTTGGCGAGCTCGGGCGCCAGGCAGTTGTATCTGTGCTTGTCGTTGTGAGTCGGGAGTGGTCTTGTTCGTTTTGGAGGAAATTGAGCAAGGTTTGACGGGCAGACAAAAGATGTCAGCGCCTGGCAAAGCAGAGATCCAAACCCACAAGACGCCAGAAATCATCTTCTCGTAGTCATCGCACCATGGCGTGTTACCAAGTGTCTTTGCCAGAGCAATGGTTGCGGGATCCTTTTGCGTGTTGGGCGGCATCTTGAAAAAGGCAGGACTGGGTTTGGCTGGGATAGTGAAGATGAATGGCGATTCAGAAGTGGAATTGAGCAGGATACTTGGATGACTTCTCATGATACGTGTACGCGTATACAGACAGCAGAAAGGTCAAGCTAAGAAGCGCCGTGGGCGGCGGCTTTGATGACGACACAAGGTGGGGAACCGGCCACGATGATAAGTGCGAGGCGATTCTGATACCACGGGCACTGAGCGCGGTGCTGGTGGCTGGTAAGGTCGACTCTGTACCGCAAGACCAACCACCCACCAGATTATCAAAGAGGCTAACAGTTGACCACTTCTCCATTACGTTCATTTCGTATCGGCTACCGTGTCATGTTGTTTCTTGTACGCAGAAGGAGGAAAAGTACCTAGCAGAATGCGCGGATTGAGGCTTGTGCCAAGGGTGTTTGCTTGGCGGCTGCGGAACAGACCCTAACCCTATGGCCTACTATGCACTAAGTATGAGGCCCAGGTTGCGGGTTGCCCTGCCAGCCTGCTTACATAGCACACTACTATGTAGCCCTTGTCAACCCGGGTGGTACCAGGCTGGAGATGCAACTGTCCACGTCTCATCAAAAGCGAAAAGAGAAACAGCAAACAGTAAAGCTCATCCCTCACTCACACCATTCCCTGTTGACCTCTTGCAAGCCTCAAACTTGAAAACCCATATTCTGGCACAAGCGGGCTCTTGGAACCCTTTGCACGTCTGGTGGTCCAGATCGATGCAGGGTCCAAGCTGCAGGTCACACAGTACCGCGGTTTGATCAACAGCTTTCGTCCAAACAATGACAGCATTTTGCCAGCCATCAGGCCTACAAAGCACTGTGCACTGATGCTTACTTGCTTTTCGTCCCAAACAGCAGAGTGCTGGCTGCCATGTGTATGCATAAGAACCTGCCACTGGAAGTCCGTCGCTCAGTCAACCCCCCCGCAGAGACAGTGCACCAAATTGGCCAATCAGACAGCGCAGAGATGTGATGACCACTGACTGGCTGGACTACTGCACCTGTGTGGCAGCACAAAAGTGACAAGATGAGAAGAAACCAAAAGAGATTGCTGGCAGACGTGCTACTTTTGGCAAAAGCTGGGTCCAACGAGCCAGAGGGGTCCAAACTATAAAGCAACATGGACCTCCAGGTTGCTCTGTCTGTCTGTCTGTCCTGTCTGTGTCTGGCACTATCAACCCTCACCTTCAACCATCTCAGCCTTGATCGACGGACATTTCATTTATATACCCACATCACCCGACGAAATCATCCAAGTCTGGCCCCACTGGAGCCTCTGTCTGCTGGCAATATCAACGAATACCTCGTATCAAATCCAGCCTTGGTTAAGGATTGGCCAGCTGAGCTGTCAACGGTTTCTCTTCCTGCTCCTCCTTCTTCACGGCTGCCTCAAACTTTGACACTGGTTCCTCTCAAAACCTTGTCACTCTCGCTCCCGCGCAACCAAAACCATCTGTATCCAGAACTCAACCATTATTCGCTCAGCCACAATCCCCACTATGCGTTCCGCATCCGAGACCTCCCCTCTGCTCGGCAATGTCGAACCTGCCGTCGAACGCGCCCCGCCTTTGAAGAAGACTGGCGATTGCGATGCCCAGTCGGACTCTCACTCGCAACGCGAACACCACTCCAACAACGGCGACATGATTCGTGACATTACCATTGGCTTTGCCGATGGCCTGACCGTCCCCTTTGCCCTGACTGCCGGCCTGTCGTCGTTGGGCAGCACCAAGCTGGTCGTTATTGGTGGCCTTGCTGAGCTCTTTTCTGGCAGTATGTCCAAGCCCGTGCCGTGGAACCGAGTATACGCCTCGGATGGCAACCCCACATGCTAACGTACTACACTGTATAGTGATCAGCATGGGACTAGGTGCCTATCTTGCCGCTGCCACAGAGCGCCAGCACTGGGAGGCCGAGTACCAGCGCGAGAAATGGGAAGTTGACCACTGCTATGAGCGCGAGCGTGAGGAAATCTACGAAATCTTTGGCCGATACGGCATCTCGCGTGAGGGCGCCCGCGGCGTCGTCGACGAGCTGTGCGTGACCAGCACCAAGGGCAAGGAGCGCTGGGTCAAGTTCATGATGGACTTTGAGCTGCAACTGCCCGAGCCCGACACGAGCGCGGCCTGGAAGTCCGCCGTCACCATGGGTCTGTCGTACTTCATTGGTGGCCTGGTGCCCATGATTCCCTACTTTGTCATGGACAGCGCCCAGCTGGCACTGTTTGTGAGCATCGCCATCACGGTCGTGATTCTGCTGATTTTCGGATACGTCAAGAGCTGGTATGTTGACTTTTCTCCCCCTTCTTTTTCGTTGCCCTTTTTTGCAAAGCTACTCCCAAGGTTTTTGCCACCAACAGTACCACATCCGATACTTTGGCAGCTCTAGACTTCTTGCATATTCTCAAATCCACCCCCAGCCCCCCTCCCCCATTTTACATACCCAAAGCGCTGTTACTAATTCTGGACGTGGGCATAGGGTCACCATTCGCACCAAGAGGGCTGGATTCTGGGGTGCCTTGCAGACTCTCCTGATTGGTGCCGCTGCAGCCGCCACCAGCTACGTGATTGTGCGCCTCCTAGACTCGAGCGACGGACAGCCCTAGTCTGTCAGTAGATGGAGATGACGGGGGTTTGTGTCGGACATTGATACCCAGGGTTTCTGCGATTTCCAGTTCCACATACAGGAACGGATGGATAACGGCGTTTGGGGCGTTTTGAGAAAAGGCAAGGCAAACAAAACAGCCCATAGGGAGTGCTCTCTGCGGGGATGTGAATGGTTTCTGAGCATGGCATTATTTCAAACAACAAAATTCATAGCAGGGCACGCAAACGAGTTCTTCGTGCCCGTGTACTGCATCTTTCTCCCTTCCCCAGTGCATCGTTTCCATTGGTTGTAAAACAAGACACCAGAAAGGCCCAACAGACTCACACGCGCACCCACATCAGCAAGCGACCGCGGTTGGCAAATCCTTCAACCTGGCCTTGCGTTTTGGATGTCGTAGCCGTCCAATGGGGGGGCTGCGCCACAGCCCGGCATAGCATTCACACGGCCAACTGCTGTTGAAGGATCTCACCAGTTGTGAAATCCTGTCAGCATGGGGCGGCCCAACTCTTACGGACGTATGTCCTTTGGTGTGTGTGTTTTTATTTTATTTTCTCAATAGAGGCGCTGGCAGATGGGACCTGTTGGGTCTTGTTATGGTCCTTGACAGGTCAGTGGGTTGGTGCCCACTCGATGGTTCGTGAACACCCCTGGTTCATATATCTGGTCGCTGACGATGTATCAAGATGCTCCATAGCTCTTGGGGGTTACACCTGAGCGTTTCTCATTTGAATTTATTCATGCTATCATTGTCTTCTGGTCTTTTCTTTCTGTCTTCTTTACCTTTTTGTTTGGAATAGCATTTACAGCTGGTCGGAAGACAGCCCGGCTTGACTCTCCCTCTCGCTGGAGTGTCTCCTCGCTTGCCTCAATCTTCCTCCTGGGACAACTGATGAACTGTATGACTTGATGCTAGCATCAAGAGAGAGAAAAGATCCACAATAACCTCACCCGCCTCGTCAAAACTCAGGCAAAGGCAGAAACAAAAAGAAAATACAAAAGACAACGCAGGAGAGGGACGGAAAGAGGGGGAAGAGGGAGAAAAAATAAAAGAAAGAAGAAGGCTCCCCTCCCTTCCGCCCACCCGCTGCGAATGGCCGCCACATTCGCCGTCAACGCCTCGTGGGAGGCTCCTGACCCGAGCTTGCTCGAGCTCAACACCTCTTCGTGCAACGCAGTCAGTGCCTTTTGGGCATACATTTCTACAAAACTTGAGAGCAATGCCACGGCGGACCCGTCCACGGCGGTCCCCATCGACACGGCTATCAACTATGTTCGCGCCCTCTTGCCACCTGACTGGACGCAGCCTTCTGCTGCCGAGGCTATACTCTGGTATCAAAGCATGGCGTCGGGCGAGTATGAATTCGATAAGACCATGTCGGCCGATTTTGCTTATGTGACGTGCAATTCGACAATTTGTCCGTACTTGAACATGGACGGCGATGCGGATCTGAGTGGAATTGGGGTGAGTCCGTTTCTACTATTCCTTCAACAACCTCAACAGCTTCTTGCTTTCATTTCATCCCGTTCGAAGGATGTTGGAAAGAGGGGTGAAGGGAGAGCAAATGATCCAAACCAAAGGCTTCTTAGCAACCTTGGAGCACAATGCAATAGCCAAGAGTCAAATCCGCTGACATTCCCGTCTCCATTTACACCACACTTTCAGATGATGATCTCGTACTACATGGCCGCCATCTTCGTCACGGTCTACTACTTTGTTCTCGCCCCAGAACTCTGCCAAGCCTTTGGCCACTCCCTCTTCGCCATGTCCCCCAGATGGCGCCACCGCTACCTCCGCCTGGCCTCAGGCTTCGAAGAGTCCCTCCAGGGCTTCCTCGACGCCATGCTCCTCTTTACCATTTCCATGCTCGTCGCAGCCATCACGCGCTACGCCTCCCTCATCCAGCACCCGGACGACTCGTACTCCCTCTTCAACCTCCTCGACTGCGTCTTCCTCTCGACCTTTTCCGTCTTCCCCGGCTTCGTCCTCCAGTCGCTGTCCCACGAGCTGCGCCGCCGCCGCATCCGCCTCGCCCTCTGGTTCCTCGTCATGGTCTTTGCCATCGCCGTCGACGTGCTCTACAACAAGCGCTACCTGAGCATCTTTGCCACCCCGGACCACCTCCTCGCCTTCACCGAGACCTCGTCCGAGTTTGCGCAAATGGTCTGGCTCGTGCAGTGCCAGAGCACCTCCCTCCTCTACGCGCTCCAGACAACCTTGAAAGTCGGCCACGTGCTCATGATCCTCAACTGCTCGTGGTGGATCTACTATGTCGTGGCCAGCGTCAGCGGTGGCGGCGCGGCAGCCCAAGTCCGCGCTGCGCTGGAGAGGCGCGCGCGGCTGTGGCGCGTCTGGGAGCAGATGCGCTTGTGGCTGCGGCTGGGCAACGGTCTGGTGTGCCTGGGCATGATGTGGGTGTTTCTGGGCCTGTTTACGACGTACCGGAAGGATGTGGCGAGCAAGGCGGGCGGGTCGGACGAGGATAATGAGTGGACTTTTGGACAGGTGTTGGCGCTGGTTACGTGGATTCCGGTGGGTATTGATTTGGTGGTTGTTTATATTTGTGAGTCTTTTTTTTTTTTATTCTTTCACATGTCTTTCTTGCGCCTCTCGCTCTGGTTGGAATATTGCTGTCTGCCAGCCAAAAAAAAAAAAAAAAAAAAAAAAAAAAAAAAAAAAAAAAAAAAAAAAAAAAAAAAAAAAAACAATGAAGATGCTAACCTCACACACCACCACCACCACCACCAGACGGCGCCAAAGAAGGTCTCGCGGGTAAAATGTCCGCCAAGTACAAGGTCGTCAGCAGGAGCAAGCAAGACATGGCGCAAAACGGACACGTAGTAACCTACCAACAGGCCGAGATAGAGGAGGAGGAAGAGGAAGAGAGCAAGAAGGGGGCCATGGCAGGCCACAGCCATATCCATAACCATAATGTCGTCGAGGATCACTTGTTCCACGAGAGAAGGTGGCCCAAGCCTCCTCTGCAACATACAGAGTCGTGGCTGGATACGTAGAAGAGGTGCTACGCCGGTTGTAGCCATCTACTTACTACACAGGTTTGGGGGGGGGGGGCCTGGGGGAGAGGGAGGGTATATGTATGTATTTTGGAGAGTATTCCCACGTCATGATGGGACAGACAAGATTGGATTGATGGAGGAGACACGGTTTATTGTCTGTCTCTTTGGAAAGGGAGGTGTCAGATTACGAGATATCGTTCATTCATTCTAAGACACTACAAAGAGATTTTGGACAGACCTCGAGGTAATTAAGGAAGACCTGGAAAACCTATTGTTAAATATTAATAGCCTTTTTGAGGGACAAGAACAGACAATTAGCCAACTTGTGCACCAGCCTGCATATTATGATATCCGTTGTTGTCTATGGAAAAATGAACATCAATGCCGCTACCGAGGACTCCTGGTCATGAAAAGACTGGAAAGCAAGCAAGTATTATAAACCGGCGGATGGATTTGATTGACTTTGGTAAAAGTTGTCAAATACCATTGGCATACATGTACCGTTATAAGAAATAATACCCAATTGTAGCTTTATATAATAACTCCCTCTTATGCTCACCCAAAAGACTCCACTAAAGGTGTTTTGTATTACGGTTGGTAGCCAAGGCACTTCCGCAAACTTGATCAACCACGACTTTATACAGTGCATGGCGATAATTAAAGCCAGCCCAGCCATCCATGCGTTCGCTGCCCTACAGACCGCGTACACCGTACAACTTTGAAGAAGGGGCACCCTAGCCTTATAAGTGGGGGAAAACAAAAAGAACAAAACCCTCTCCTCCAGCAAGCAAAGCGTTGACTTGTCGTCAGCTCACTTGTTCCGCGGGCCCGAGATGGGAAAAGGGGTCAAACGACGACACTGTGCTCGACATCCGGCTTCCCTCTTCCGGAAGAAATAATGGGGATGTACCCATCTAAATTCTCCAACAGCTCGGGGGACAAAAGCTACCATCAACACCATCACCAGTGACATCGAGCAAATCAGTGCAAAAAACCCCACTAAATCTTGCCAGGTGCCTGTCATTGATATCGTTCCTATACGTACCGTCTCTTCCCTTCCCATTCTTCTCTATATCATCTTGCTTCAGTACCATCCCGACGACCTGCCCGCGAAAAGCCAAAACAAAACGAAGAAAGACAGGCGGATAGGAGATCATTTCACCTGCCCCCTTCTTTCACCAGAAGAAACCTAGAAGGATAAAAAAAAAGGTTGCCGTCTCTTCAGAGAATCGGAACAAGAAAAAAGATTGGCCTGGCATCCCAAGTGTGTGGCCAAAGACTCAGAAACCCCGCAAAAAGCCAAGCCATCGGTTCCCCGTCTGTTTGCTCATCATGTAAGCCCGTCAATACACATATGCTCTGCTTTGAGCAAGAGACCGATGAAAAGAACCAAAAGGGTAGAAGCCAAAATTTGGAAAGGACAAAACCAAAGATTGTCCATAAACGCCAACGGTAAATCTCGGGGCCGCTCGTGTCATATGTGCGAGTATATGCAAGCCGATCGATGGAATCTAATATGTGAGCTGTGAGCTGTGAATCCGTCAAAGAACAGAGCGAGCAGAGAACTCGCACGCATGCCGACGTCGTACAAAAGAGGCGGTATTGATGGCGAGAGATTCACGAATGTTTAGGATACATGGCGATGGTGATGGTGATGGTTTTCTCTCGCCAAAACGAAAGGGGTTTTTCTTTCTTTTCTTTTTTTTTTGGGGGGGGGGGGTTTTATATTAGTATGTAACTTTCTTTATTGGCCACCTTTTCGTGCCTTCTCTTGTGCTCTGGCTTCGCGTGCTGCCCGCACTAATGGCGACAATTGTGCCAGGTCGACACATTGTTGCATGAACTCGTGCTGTGCAAAAAGTAACAAAGTCAGTATGTCTACTACGGTAGTGGAAGGGGGCCTTGTACTAAGAAACCACGTACTCTGAGCAGATCATGTGCGCTTGCTCGCTTCTCTGGGTCCACCTTGAGGGCAAAATATAAGAAATCCCGGAATACTGCAGACAGGCTGGCTTCATCCTTGATTGTAGGGGTTCCGTTGGTGGCAATCAACCAGAGCGCACGGAGCGGTGATTCGGTCAGGTATGGTGGCTCGCCCTCGATCATCTCTATCGCCATGATTCCCAACGACCAAATATCCACTTTTCTGCCATACTCTTTCCTCGTGACAACCTCGGGCGCCATCCAGTAAGGCGTGCCAACCATTGTTGTCCTCTTGTTGTGTGCTTCGTTGATGGTTGCACAGAAACCGAAATCGGCTGGGTTACACGACGTCAGTGGTGGGTGCATTTACAACCGTTTCACACCCCTAGACTTACTGAGCTTGATGTTACCCTCCATGGACAGCAGAATGTTGTCCGACTTGATGTCACGGTGAATGACACCTTTGGAGTGCAGATGCTGCAGACCCTTGAGCGTCTCTCGGCACACAGAAGCAATTTGGCCCTCAGTCATAATGTTGAACGTGACCACGTCGGTCAAACTGCCTCCCTCCATGTACTCCATGACGACCCACAGCTCGCCCGAGCAGAGGTAGCTGTCGATAAAGTTGACGATATTGGGGTGCGAGCTCTCCTTCATGACAAGAATTTCGTTGATAATCAGGTCCTTTTTGGGTTGTTGCTCCAGGTTCATTTGCTTAATGGCAACCAGCCGGTTGCTACCGCGCTCGTGTCCCGTATACACGCCGCCCGACGCACCCTGGCCAATTTTTGAAAATCCACGGTAAATCTCGCGCGGATCGCCTTCGGAACAGATGCGCTTCAGGGACGCAATCACGTCAATTCCGTTACTCTGTCTCTGTCGGTTCCTTGGTCTTGCGCCAGGCACTGCACCAGCAGCGCCAGCCTGCGGCGGCTGCTGGGGGCGTTGTTGTTGCTGTTGCTGCTGCTGCTGGGCAAACTGGTGTTGGGACTGAGGAGGGGTTGGTTGTTGTTGTTGCGGGGCTGGCTGTCTCTTGCTAGGAGCCCGGCCAACCTGGCCACCCATGGCAGCCTGGGCCTGAGCCATGGCTTGTTCTTGCTGTTGTTGCATTAGTTGCTGCTGATACGCAGCCGCAGAAGGCTGCTGTTGCAACGGCGGCGGCGGTTGCTGCTGCTGGACTGGCGTGGCATAGGGCGAAACACCGACTCTGGAGTTTGAACGCGACCTCGATCGGTGCTCTTCGGGGAGCATGGTGGGCGCATCCTTGAGGCCAGTGTACGAGTTCTCATCGGCGGTCGGGGGCATGCCGATGGCAGAGTCTTGGGTCGGGTAGAGAGGAGCCTGGGGATTAGATCTGTTGGACATACTAACCGGTGGCTTCGGGGCGGGACGGCTGGGCATCAGGTTGATATCCTTGGTAGGATGATGCGAGCCCATGCCCTTTGGAACAGGCGGGGGCGACCGAGGATTTTCAAAACTGCCTTCAAAATGCTGAGGAAATCGCGGACTTGCGGGCGGGCTGATCATAGGTGACATACCCGTATAACTTGAGAATTGTGCGGGCGAGGACATGGGAGTCGACCCAGGCGTCTGGCGCATCTCTGTTGCTCTCGCATCATGGAACTTTTCCAGGTTCTGGTCCTCGTGAGGCCTTTCCGTTGTCTCCTTGTAGAAGGTCAGGACGTCGACGAGGATTTGGGGGTTCGCCTGTCGGTCCTTTTCAGGGATACCGCTCTCGTTGATTAATCGTTGCCATTCCTTAGGCAGGCCCTGTGGGAGGGGAAAAGCGCCCAGCAAGTTAGCGACACATTTGCGTAGTGGCAGCAGCAGCAGCAGTAGTAATAATAGCATTCAGACGGCGCAATACTCCTTCCAAGAATTGAAGAAAAAGAAAGAAAAAAAAGAGGCAATAGTAACAACAACGACGTGACAGTACGGTAACGAGTCATGATCGCGTGGTGAACTCGCAAAGTAGCAAGTAGTAGGGCCAAGAAGAAAAAAAGAGAAACCAAGAAAGGGCAATCTGACCGTGAATTGACCAGTCGAACTATCGTAACCAACGTGGGTGACGTGAACCGGGTTCTCGGGTGCAGAAATGAGCGGCTTCTTTGGCGACCCAACCAGACTGGTCATGAAGCCAGAGAAGCCCGACTTCTTTCTGAGGACGGAGCCCGTTTTGGCCTCCTTTGTCTCGTCCGAGAAGCGTTTCGGCAATTGGCCGTCAGGCATCTTGGAGGAGCCTTGTGACTTTTCCGTGGCAGCCATGTTGCTGTTGTGATTGTGATTGTGGTTCCTCCTGCTGCTAGGATCTGCAGCGCTGGCGTGGAGGTTGCTGGTGCTGGACGAGGAGGAATGCTCCAGGGACGGCGACAGGCCAGCAGCGCCAACGACAGCAAGTCTGGGGTCAGGGGTGGTGTGCGCCAGACGGGGAATCGAGGGCCGAATTGGGGAGGACGACGAGGCTGGCGGCTTGATGGTGTCGAGAGAGTTGAGGATGGCAGAGCCGTCAAAGGGAGCACCGATGAATTCTTCCGAGGCCCTCGAGTCGAGACGACGATGTGAGGAGGCAGTGGCCGTGCCCAGTCCGTAATTTAGATTGATGCTGTGGGGATCGGAGCGACGGTGGTGGTCCCTGCTGGTGCTGCGGCGGCGGGCGGTCGGGTCGCCTCGGGTCGTCGTGCTGGCCGACGGCGGATGTTTTGGGTTTGTCGAGAAGGAGAGGCCGGTCGAAAAGTCGGCCGTGGTGGGCGCGGCCGCAGTCGGGGGTTGCTGGTGCAGCGATCGTGGTTGATGTTGATGTTGTTCTTGTTGGGTGTTGTTGGTGTGATTGACATGGCCCAGGTGGGAGGGGGGGACAGACTGGCCACCAGCAGCAGCAGTGGGCTTGTTTGGCTTGCTGGAGTTATGGTAGGCTGATTGCTGGTGCTGGTGCTGCTGGTGCTGCTGCTGCTGCTGCAGGACGGGAGAGGTTGACGCGCTGTTAGTGGCGGCAGTCCTTGCAGGTGGAGCACTGGGCGCCCGCCTTAGGCTCGTGGAGCTGCGTTTGCTGTTGAGCGACAGGGCGTCGAAGCGGGAACCAGGGGCGCTGACAGCGGCATCGATGCTGTTGGAATTGCGGTGGTGGCTGTAGGCCGTGTGCGAACTGGGCGGTTTCTTGGTTAGCCGCCGCCGCCCTCCCCCTGACGACAGCGACGATGCCGACGTTGACCCTGGCAGTTGCTGCTGCTGCTGCTGCTGCTGCTGCTGTTGTCTTTGTTGTTGATCGAAAAACGAAAAGTTCTCCATGATCAAAGTAAGTCTAATACACGAGGGGGCAGACGCTGATCTGTGGGTTTGGTTGGTAGATATGGTTTGGTTTAGTGTGGTTTGATGTGAGGTGATCTGATGCCACTATCAAGATAGCGGCGGCAGTAGCACAAATTTAGTAAGTACGGACGGGGCTGCAGCAGCTGCACCAGGCGGTTAGGGGCTCTCTGGGGCCTGTAGCGGGCTCGCCCAGCAGGAAGCACAGGGGGCTAGCTTGGCTGGGGTTGGGTTTCGACAGGTAACAAGCCAAACCACTAAGCCCAAGCCCAAACCCAAAAAGAAGGACCCGGCCGGCTTCTGGAGCCGCGCACCCTCTCGCGGAAATACAAGATTAGAACAGGATGACCGAAATAACAGTCAAAACAGGGTGTAAGTGGTAAGCCACGCCGGGTTCTGCTTGTGGTCCTGGCCTGGGCTGAATGCTTGCGTGCCTGACTGGCTGATTGATTAATCGATTGCCTGATGGAACGGTCGACAGGGCGCGCGGGACAGGGAGGGCACGCAAGGTCACGCAGAGCAACGCAACGCGCGTGCTGTCGGTTGATGCATGAGGCGGGGGTGTGGAAGGCACGGAGAAGGGGGGGGGGCAAGCTGGGAGCCACAACCAACAAAGTGTGAGAAAGGGGAGCGAGGACTTGTAAAGTGCACGCGAGATGCGAGATGAAATTGATCTCAGAAGAGAGTGCGATGCGAGAGGGAGAGCCCAGAGAGTGGTGCAAGCCAATCCAGGTCAAACCACCCACCCAGCAGCAAGCCCAGGTTTGGGCCCTGGGCTCTGGGGAATTTGGCTGTTGGGGCACAGTAAAGAATATGTACAGTACTTACTTTGCTGTTACTATGTACGGTGGGCTGACTGGATTGAATGGAGCAGGTTACGGTACTGGCTGCTTGAGCAGCAGCAGCAGCAGCAGCAGCTTGCTGTCGCTGTACCGCAGCCAAAAGAGGAGAAGCACGAGAATGCGGCCGGGGAGCGAGCGAGCGTCGTGGTTTTGCACAGGCTGGGCTTGGACTTGGCAGCAAACGAACGAGAGAGAGCAAGAGGGAACGAGCAGAGCAGAGCAGAGCAGAGCAGAGGGAGAAAGAGAGAGAGAGCGAGCGAGCGAGAGATAGCATGTAAAAAGGTTGTCTGGGCTGGTTTGATATGCTGTATTTCCACGTAGTACATATCAGTCCAGGTATTCCATTATTACTTGCAACAACACAAGTTGCAATCCATCAATTATCACAACCACCTGGGCAGAGAGAGACGGAAAGAGAGAGCTCAGACCACACAACTTACTTGCCAGTTTGCCATTTGTAGATCAGGGTCTTGATGATAACATCAATTGTTGCGTAGCAGTCTCAAGGGCAACTGAGCATAATAATATCAACAATGTTGTCATTTCTGGCTTGATGAGCGCCCCCCCCCCCAGAAACCCTGGTGCTGGGCCCAAAAAAGCCTGTCTCGCTTGCGACAGCGGGGTCTTTGCCTGGAGGACTGGCCTACAAGGGTCAATGGGGGTGCCGAGAGTCAAAGTTGCAGGGGGTTGGTCCTCCTACTATGAAGTACCGCGATAGCTTGGGTGCGCCTGGGTTCTTTTCTGATAGTGGGGAAGGTACCAGAGTACTGTGTTAGTAGGTACATAGTAGTTGCATTGCTAATAAACTGGCCTACAAGCCCAGCCATATTGTAGAAGCCCAGAGCCAGAGGCTGTGGCTGTTGAACTATATAGTATGTATAAAACCTCACCAGATCTAGCGACATTTATCAAACAACGTGCCATTCACTCCCTTTCCAATACTTGTGGAAAAACTGGGCAGACTGCAATAGCAGTTACTTGCCTAGTCTCCAATGTTATCAAAAGCTTGGCATGCAAGAGCCTCCTTGTACTTGCAATACGATACTGTTCACACGACTCTCGGCCTTTACATAGTATATTTGCTGTATCGATTCCAGCCAGAGACTTTCTTGTCGTTGACCAATCCATACTATCTGCCCAACAACTCTACTTCTCATTATCACCATCACCATCATCTTCTTCTTCTTCTTCTGTTACCCCGCTCACCTCAAAAAAATCCAGTAGTATTTCATTGGAACGTGAGATCTTCCCGGCCCGTCTTACACATCGGTAATTACACTCGTCAAACCAGGCGGGTATTTCCGAGCATCTCTCTACTACATGGTACTTGCCTCTCCTCTTATTGATGGCCTTGCAGGTTCCTGTCTGTACATGTGAGTGTACTTGGCATCCAAAGTCACCTTCTCACTTGTGTCTTGCTGTCTGCTTGCTTGTTCATCTTTCTTGTCCACCAGAACGGTCCAAAGTGCTCATGGATGCCTGACCTCCTCCCACCACCCTCCCAAACCTGGGCTTGTTGGGCTTCGGCCATCTTACTTGTTTTGGTCTTTTGAGCCCATCTGAGCCTCCACGGGAACATTAGTCTTTTTCTTTTCCCTCACATAAATATCACCGTCTTAATACCCTCCCATTGCAGATATATCTCCATAAGCAGGGACAAGCACCGTACATTGTACCACGTACCAGTGCACTCAACAAAGACCCACCGTATAGAGCTCATCCTTCACACGGTACACGTATGTTTTTATCTAGGGTGGACGAACATGCGTGAATGGATTCCAATCTGAAGGGGAGGAGAAGAAAGAAAGAAAAAAAAAAGAGTGCCGCCAGCTTGCCCGGACTGCCAGAGTGGGCGGGGCCGGAACAGGGCCGCCTCCAAAAAAAACCAGGGTGGTCCAATGGGTTCTGCCAAGATGCGCGCAAAAACAGTGTTTGCTTCTTAATCATGCACGGCTCCTTGCCCGGGGGGGGGGAGGTCAAAACAGCGAATAACATTTCGAAACGCCCATTTACTACCACCATTCATCCATTCATTCCATTCATTGAAAGTGCCCAGATTTCGAAAGTACATCAACAATGCTTCAAGCCTGAAGGAAGGAATAATGAAAAAGAATAGTAGCATACTTATAACAGTAGTCACCTCGTACTTGGAACAGCCGTCGCCTTGAATTTGAGCAGCCAAGGCAGCCTGAGCTGGCAAATCCAACTTCTTGAGCAAGTAAACAACCAACCCCTTGATACCAATACATAATAGTATATACTATACCCAAACCCCATACTCCAACAGCGGAAAGAAGAACAACAAACTTTTCTTGTTCCTCCTTTCCGTGCTATGTCCTCTTGTCTCTTGTCCCTTGGATTCCCTTGTGACACTTTTTCAACCACAAACTGTGGTCCCGGTCCTTTGTGCGACCTTGCTCAAATTACAAATACATTTTTCAAGGTAGTACTTTATATTGTATGCCCATTCTCTCTCTCTCTCTCTTGCCTCCCCGATTCCCTTTTTTGGGACTATCGCCCCATGTAAACGATGGCTCTCCTGTTTTCCTCCCTTTCTGCTCTCTCTCTCTCTCTGTCTCTCTCTTTCGCTTGCTCTTTGCTCTTTATTAGGAACACTTACTCAACTAAATAAACAAAAAACATATATTAGCTACTCTTTTGATGCCAAAAGCGTTGAATTGAGATGATTGATTTCGGACAATTACTTTTCCTTACTACAAACGAGGTATCAGAAAGAAAGAAAATCATATAATATCCGCCTGGCCAATCTAGTAATCAATTGTTCTTCCATCGAACTTGAAAGAGTTTACCCCCACTCAACTCCCTTAATGGTGATCTGGCATATAAAGCTCCCCCCACCGGGGGCAGGGGGCGGCAATGTGCTGATTGTGAAGAAAAAAAAAAAAAAAAAAAAAGACACTGTAACTGTACATAGTACTTGCTTTGATTGTACCATCAAAGTCTTGACTTGTGTTTACTTTACAAGTTCAGAGCGCAACACACATACAAGGAAAATAGGAATTGGTGTATTAAATACAAATACCCACTACCTATATGCGTATCGAGGGGAGGGGAGCATATTATTTACATAGTAGAAGTTACCGTAGAAATACAATAGACATAAGTGGTAGATGCATATGTGACAATAATACATAGTATGAATCCATAGGAGAAAAATAGCTACAGAAGAAAGAGACATGAATACGCCCGCAATATATGCCCAACTCAAGGAATACCAGAATAGAAAATAAGACATGTATGCATAGTCACTGAATAAAGACTTACTAGCACCTCATCACAAACCTGACTTCTTCATCAAGCACAGCATGGCATAAACTGCATTCTTGGAACAATGTAGAGGTTACGACCCCAAGCCTGGACACTTTTGATTTTCCTTTCCTTTTTTTTTCTCTTCTTCACCCTTTTCAATTCTTGATTAGCTCTGCCAACACCATTGCAATACATGCACTCAAAAATAACTCAGTGACCAGGTATATCCCAAAAAATCCCCCAACCGTCAAGGGCCACTTGCCACACAACGACGATTTCCGTCGGATAGCAATGATCAACGCACACCCTACTCTCTTGCCTTGGATCCGTTCTGACCATCACGCACAGCAGCGAGGATCAGATCCTTGGCCTTTTCCACACCCTCCTTGGTACCAATCACCTCAATAGCCTCGCCATTGTCCCGAGGCACATTGATCTTGCATCCACTCTGCTTGCGGATCGAGTTAACTTTGCTGCCACCTTGGCCAATGACGTGGCGGTAGGTCTTGGGGTCCGGCAGGACAAGGTAGCCGGTAACATTGTCCTTTGCCTGGTTGATGGCGTTGTTGATAGCAGTTTTGGCCTTTTCGATATCTTCAGCAGACCCCTTGAGCACCCAAGGAATCTCTCCATCCTCATCAGAGGCGCTCGAGACGACGTTCCAAGAGTGCGCCTCTTCGTCGGCCTCATCAGTGATGAGCGGCAGAGCGCCGCTGTTGGCGCGAGGGGCAGCAGCGGCCTTTGCTGGGGGGTTCTGGCCAGCATGGTCGACAGTCACGTGAAAGTCGTTCCTGAGCTTGCGGAAGAACTGGCCATTGTTGGAGATAGCCTGGTGCAGGTTTCGTGGAACCTGGACCGTCTCCGAGGGCTTGTCCTTGGTTAGGTTGGTAATGTGCTCCTTGGCCTTGTTGACGGCAGCCTCTTGACCAGTGATCTTGACAGCAGTGTCCGATGTACCCTGACGAGGAATGTCAATGGAAACACTGAATTGCTCCTCCAACCGCTTCTTGGTCTCTCCTCCGCGGCCAATTAGAGACCTGTGTTTCTCGGTGGGCACGTCAAGCGTGGCAGTAACCTGGCTGTCACGGACAGCCACAAAGTCCTGAATCTGCTTGATCAGGTTGTCAACGACAGCGGACCGGCCTTCCAGGGTGATGGTGTTGCCGTCGGCCTCCTGCTTGGGGAACTGGATAAGACGAGCCCGCTCTCTGGCATCGTCGGGACCACCGGCCTTGTTGACCATTTCACGCAGATGCGCGCCTATACAAGTAATCAATACGTTGGAATCTTATCCACAAAATCTCAGCACATTGACTTACCTCCAGCGCCAATCAGCGCTCTGTGATACTTTCTCTCCACATCAATGGTCTTGGAGACTGTGTCGTCAAAGGCAGCCTTCTTCTCCTCGAGGATCTTCTTGGCCTTCTCAACGTTGGCCTTCTTACCCTTGACGGTAATCTCGACAAGGGGTTCGTCCGAGTCCCTGTCGTTGGGAACATCAATTCTCGTCTCAGTCTGCTGGCGCAAAGTCTCCATGGCAGCGCCACCCTGGCCAATCAGGGATGGCAGCTGCTTGCGCTGAACAGTGATGGTAGCAGTGTGGGACTGCTCCTTGACCCAGTCATAGAGCTGCTTCAGCTCGTCGTAAGAGGAGCTGACGCCCTTGCTAGGACCGCGGATGATGATCTGGTCAGGAGCCTGCTGGCGGCGAGACTTGCCAGCATCACCGGCCGCTTCGGCACCTTCTTCTTCCTTGCCGGCCTTGTCGGCGCGAGGGAAGAAGATCATGACATTGTACCGGTTTTGCAGCCTGTTGACAGTCTTGCCTTCGGGACCAATGAGGTCGCGGTGGAACTTGGGCTCGACCGTCAGCGTCTTGGTCGTCTCGTCGGCAAGCTCCTTACCGAGGGACTCAATGTGCGACCGTGCCGCCGCGGCCTTGGCCTTGGGTCCCTTGAGCTGCACCTTGCCATTCTCAACCTGAATGTCAACGTCAAACTTGTCGCGAAGGTCTCTAATCCGGCTGCCCTGCTTGCCAATCAGATGGTTGGCGTACTGCTGCGGGAAGTCGAATTCGAGGGTAAAGTCACGCTCCTTCTCGTCGGCCTTTTCTTGCTCCACAAACTCCTTGACCTTTTCAGCGAGAGTCTGGGTGGCCTTTTCAGGTCCACGCAGGGTCACTGTTGAGCCAGTGTTGGAGACACGAATGCGAATCTGGTTAGGACCACGCTTGTCCTGCTCCTTTTGGATAAAGCGGCGGAGACGGTCGTGGAACTTGGTGGGAACCTCGACATTGACAGCAATAATCTGGTCCTGCTCCCTGAGAAGGTCGCTAATGTGCTTCTCAGCAGCACGCAGACCATCTTCAAAAGCCTTGACATCGGCCTGCGAAGGAGCGGCACGAGGGATTTCGTAGGGAGAGCCTGCGGAACCGGGGGCTTCGTAGACCAGGAGCACAGGGGCACCAGTCTCGGTGACAGCAGGCACCACCAGTTGGACGCCATAGTTGTCACGCACGTGGCGGCTAACCTCGTTCTGCATGTACGGGTGGTAGAAGGGATCCACATTCACAGTCCGCATTCTGGAAGGAGGGTGGCTCTCAAAGATGCTGCGAATGTCTGACGTGGCAGCAGCGGTGGACTGGCCCTGAGGCAGGAAAAGCTCCCAGGGCAAGGCGCCATCCTGGGTGAAGGGCGTGTTGATGTGGGCACGGTACTGCTTCTCCAGGCGGTCAATCTCGTTGCGGTGGCGCAAGTAGCGGGTGACATTCTTGGAGTGAGCCGCGCCTTTGCCAGGCGCCTGCTTGTTGGTCCACTTGAGGTGGTCGACATTGTTCATGTTCATGCTCTGCGCCAACGTCTCGGCCTTTTCAAGAGCCTCGGCGATGCGGTCCTCGGGGCCGACAATGGTAATGGCATCATCATCCTCATCCGTAGGGAGAATAATGGCACAACCAGTCTGCTCAAAGAACTCCTCGGGCGACAGGCCAGAGTGGCCAATGATAAATTGGTGACGGCCACGCTGGATTTCAAGCTGCTGCAGGAGCAATTGCTCGCGCAGCTCAGCAACACGACGCTCAATCTCTTGCTTGAGAGCCAAGACAGCCTCGCGCTCACCCTCGAGCTGGATGTGGTGATCCTGGGCGGACTGGAAAGCAGGGCGCTGACCAGGAGCGGGGACAGGGGTGCTGACCTCGGTAGACCAGTGGGAGTGAGGTGGAATGCGAATCTGGGCCTGGTTGGCATCGGGGGCAAAGTTGGCGAGGAAAGGATAGAACTCGGGAGGAACATCCCTGACCCGAGTGTTGACCTTTGCGGCACGCTCGCCAATAATCTTGAGAATCTGCTCGCGAGCCTGGGCGGCAGAGATGGAGTTGCCCTCGATCTTGACATTGATGTACTCGTTGTCGAGGTCGTCCACGGGACCCGAAGGAGCCGCCTTCTTGTCGTCCTTGGGGATCTCGATGCGGGCGCCCGTCTTTTCTTGCAGCGACTTAATGTTGGCACCCTGGCGTCCAATAATGTGGGCTCGGGCAGACGAGGGAATGGGGACTTGGATGGTTTGCTGTGTGTGTGTGTGAGAAAGCCACCCCATTGTTAGTTGATTACTAGCATTACAAGGAGGAACGGGTCTGGCTTTGAAACAGAGTTTCTTCCACATACCGTAGATCCGATGTGCTTGACCAATTCCTTGAGGGCCTGTTGAGCCGCCTCTTGGGGACCAGCCGCCTCGAATCTCTGACCACCGGCGCCTCCAGAAACGGCCTTGACCTGTGCGCGCGACGACCGGTTGATGTCCTGGATGATCTGGTGCAGGGGGCGCTTCAACTGAGCAGGCGTCTTCATGTGCTGGGGCTCGAGGACTATAGACTCGACGTGTCGGCCAGGAAGAGAAACAGAGGGAACGCTCGACTTGGGCGTGGCGGTGCCAGAGCCAGGAGTGGCAGCCCGCTGAGCACCATTGACAGCACCGGTTCCATTGCTCTTATCGACGTTCCAGGTGCCAAGAGGCACTTTGTTGGTCTGAGGCTTGGGGCCTCCGAGTTCGGGAAACAGCTCACGAGACTGGGTGTCGAGGACAGGAGCCTTGGGCTTGGGGGCAGCAGCAGGGGCGGTCTCCTTCTGTTTCCCAGCAGCCTTGTCCGAGAGGCCAGAGGCAGAAGCATCGGCAGAGTGGACGTGGGGCTGGAGGTCCTCGTCCACAACGTCCTCAACAGTGACATGGTGGCCCTCGGCAGCCTGGGCGTGCTCCTGCTGGAGCTTCTCGGCGGCTGACAGCTCAGCGGTGGAGGCCATGGTGCTTGCTCGGTGTGGGCGGTGGCCGATGGGTTGCGGAATGCGGGATGCGGGATGCGGCGGCGGCGTCGGCGGCGGGGGTTTTAAACGGTTACAGGAGACCAGAAGTAAACAACCAGAAGAGGGATCTGACAGGAAGGGCTGTCAAATCGGGCGGGGTCGGACGGATGTGGTGGAGAGAGGAAGGAGAGAGAGAGAGAGAGAGGGAGGGAGGGAGGAGAGGACGGAGAGAGCAGGTTGTGGATGATATACGGACTCGAACTCGGCGGGTGAGGACAGGAAGGAAAGTTGCAGGGCCACCAACAGCTGTGCTGTACAACGTGGACCTTTGCTAGTGCTGCTGCCACCACAGTGGCCCACCCACTTTTTTTTCGGCAAGTCTGCTGCTCTAGTGGGCTTAGCGTGAGAGTCCACGATGCCCTGCACCCGCAACAATTCCTGTCCCTTGTGCTAGTAGGGTGATTGCAAGTTGTCAGAGACGAATCTCTGTAAATTTACAGTGATGCAGAATATGGTGTACCAAGCTCGAGGGGACATCGTACCTCGCTTGATGTATAAATGAGTTGCACAATTATAGCATATAGAGGACAAACTGATTCATACTTTACTTGCTTGCTTACATAAACTAACATGAGGGTACTTGACCCACTAATAAGCCCACTATAACAACCATGGAACGTTGGGGAAGCACACGCTTACCAGTCAGTCATAGTATCGAATCATCCATTAGCATGCTGATTATTCGGCCGGATCAAGAAATAATTCCCAGCTACGATCTGTCCTCTTCCAGATTCATCAATGCTCGAATAGGGAATACTTGTTGGTTTGATGCCCACCGAAAGCTAGGAGTACAAGTTGGCGTAAATTTGTAAATTGCAGATTGCCCATGTGACGAGCCTATCATCTTACACCAATCTCTCCGTCTTAGCTCCATAACCGACCTGACTCTGCTTCCAGATACCGTGCGCTGTTCCTCCTCCTCCTTCCATCCTGCCATACAGGTTCATTTGTATGGCGCATCATCTTTGAATACGGCGGTCTGGGTCATAGTATTCAAATCTCTCGTATTAGACCTAATTGGATACACTGCTTGTGCTTGGCCAGTGTATGGAACTACGGTGGCACCATCACGCCAACCCAGCTGCCGCTTTCATCATTCCCACTCGGCAGCACACAAGTTTAATGCTGTCAGCCATGTTCGATAAATCAGGAAAAGCAACAGTCGTCCATTTGCAAGAGAGTCCAAAAGCTCTTTGTTGGACTGACTATCAGTGGACAGTATCTATCTAACATTTATTGCCCTTTACTTTTCATCGAGCTCATGATATCATTGTATGCCCTGTTCGCGGGGACATTCATCTTGTAGATTTGTAGATGAGATATTGGTCTTGGAGGGCGAGTACCCCTTATACTCGAACGCCCTTCTCATTCAACACCTAGGTTCGAATCCTAATCGAAACTTTCCATCCATTACCAATGTCATCCTTTGCAAGATATCTGTCTATGTTGCTGTTCCGTTATACCTATAATTCCAATGCGCATGCGTCAAGCGTATGAGCCATCCCATATCTCCCTTTCCTAGACACACACTTATGTACCTTTACCATGCATACAATTTAGCAAGTATATGTTCCATGCCCTTCCTTTTCGATCCAAATATGCACTGTTCTGCCACATCCCAAAAAAAACTAGCTCCATGCTTCTACAAGCTCACCAATTCACCACCATTTACTCCGCCCGCCCAACCCCCAGAACCCACCGCCGCCGCCGCCACCGCCATTCGAACTAGAGTACGTGTACACCTTGGGGCTGCTCTGGTGTCGAGAAGACCCAGCGCTATCATGGCCTTTGCTCTCCCTCCGCCCACGACTCGTCGCCCCATACGAATCAAACGTAGTCCGGCCACTATAGCGATCATCTACGCCTCGAGGAGTTGAAGCAGTAGCAGTAGCAGTAGCAGTAGCAGTAGCCTGGTGCTGATGTTTCGACTGTCCACGAGAGTAGTACTCGGCATAGCGATCATCCTGACCGCCTCGCGGACCAGCAGAGGCAGCCCTCCTCTCCCGCGACGATGAAGTCGTAGACGACGACGACCTGTTGTGGCCCCGCTGCTGTTGTCTCCCGCCGCCATAGTAGTACTCGTCGTAAAATCTACCGTTGCTAGCTGGCGGCGGCGCAGTAGCCGCAGTGACAGCAGCAGGACGGGTAGCCCGAGGCCTCGACGCGTCGCCGCGGCTGACGAGGCGATAGTGTGGGTGGTCGGCGCTGCTGCTACTCGACGAGGAGCGATGGCCACTGCTGCTCGCTCCTGATTTGCGCGAGTGCGAGGAGGATGAAGGCGTCGTAGGCGTAGAGGGGTATCCTGCTACCCCTGCAGCCATTCGCGGCTGGTGGCTGGATGACCGGCCCGGCACTCTCGCATCGTAGTGTGCATACGCGAGGTTATCCTGGGCTGCGTACTGTGGTGAGTGACTGCTGGACCTTTTGTGCGTGGGATTGGCGGCGGCGGCTGCTGCTGCTGCTGCTGCTGTGGTGGTGGTGGTTGTGGTGTAGTAGGTCTTGGTTAGTGGTGAAGAAGAAGAAGAAGAGACATATCGATCTGCGTAGATGGTCCCAGAGGACTGCTGGTAGTGGTGGGGTGCGCCATATGATCGTGCTGAAGACGAGGTCTGGTGCTGCAGCGCCGGCGGTGGTTGTGCTTTGTAGTGGTACGTTGCCGCTGCTTGTGGAGCAGACGCGGCCCATGACCTTTGCGCATGGCGAGTGCTGCTGCTATGGCGGCGGCGGGACTTGAAGCCCCCTTCTGGGACGCAGCTGACAGAGTCGCTGGGCGCCAGCGATTCCAGGTCATCGTCGTGGTAGCCTGTGGTGTGAAGGAGTGAGCCAAGCGGTCGTCGACGTTAAGCATATTCTGTATGGGTAAGAAATGGCAAGCAGTTCGGCATATATGCATGAGAAAGTGAAAGGGAACGGTTGAGATGTCTAGAAATGGACGTTTACCAACCCATTTTGATTTCCGATCCGTCCAGGTCCTTTTTTTTGTCGTTGCGTTCTACAGTTCTGAAGCTGCTGTGACCTTCCAATGGCGATGTTTGTGAGGAGTTATCAAGCCAAACAAACAAAAAAGGAGCAATGCCGACTCAAGCCAGCTTAGAAAAGATGAGAGGAGGAAGAGAGAGAGAAGGAGAGGGGGGAGAGCTTGGGGCCACAGCGGGATTATGATGAAAATGATGATGATGAGACAGCGTGGTGTGACCCTTTGACGATCTTGACGAAATGCGTGTGATGTCGAGCCGCTGCTGCACGCGGCCGTTGCAAATTAAATCCACAAGGGCAAAAGGCATTAAAGAAGAGGAAAAGCAAATGCCAACACAAACGGCGTCTTGTCTGTTCGTCTGTCTGCTGCCTGTGCCACTCGTTTGTCCAACCCAACGGGGGGACGTGAAAAGAGCGACCCTTCCGATGCGGACCCCAGAGCGCCCTCGCCACAATACACAACCACACAAGACTGAAGGGGCGAGTTGTGACAGCCAGACAGTGTCAAATAGCTAAGAAGCAGAAAGGTGTGGAGTAGGAAACACAAAACACTACAGCAAAGAGATTGTGCCTAAAAGAGGCAGCAGCAGCACCAGCAGCACCAGCACGAGCAACCGCCGTCCTTCACAGGAACCACTAGAAGCGACCGCCACCACACACCCCGACGTTGCCCGCCCGCCCCTCAAAACGTGGCCCGCTATAAGTTCCTGGAACAAGAGAAGGGAACCTGATGATCGGGGCGCCCAAGCGCCCTACTAATGGTAATCGGGTGCGCCTTTCACACCGACACATGCCGATCGTGCCAGGGCATGTTTTGCCAACCAACCGCTGCGACACACACTACGCAATCACAATTGCAAGCTTTCACCGGGGAGAAAACCTACTATGGGTGCTCGGCCACTTCAGCTTGTTAGACTGGCCAGGTCCCCAAAGCGAGGCCACCGTGGCTCCACCCAGCATGTGGCTGGGCAAGCAATGAGCCCAGCCTTGGACACAAGAGGAACGGATGGATCCCGAGGCTTTACATAGTACTATGTATACTCTCTGCCTACTATGTACCATGCATGTACCAGTGGACGTTTGCTGCGTCCTGTGCTAGCCACAGCACAAAGCAACCGAGGTTTCAGCTTACTAGGGGCAGGATTCTGGGATTTTGGGATGCGCCGTTGCGGCCATTTGCAAGGGCCCATCTGGGTTCAATGATTCTTCTTTGCCTTGCTGACTGCCCTGCATGAGTGAATGTCGTTGAACGGAGCCGCTGACGGAAGCCGACCGGGGACGGTGGCCAGCTTTGACAGCTGCGAATTCATGCGCCTCCCCCAAAGGCTGCTGAGTTTAGGCACGCCAGGCAGAAAAAGAAGCAAGGCCTTTTTCTGTCTCATGTATGTGTTTGTCATCACAGGTTCATTGGGCACAAAGTGGTGGGTGGAAAAAAGGAACAGAATTTTGCACACAGAAAAAGAGTGCAGGATTGATTGATTGATCGATGCAGTAAGAGGTAAAAAAAGAAAGCAAAAAACGGGCGCCCAACAATCCCTGGCCAAGCAAAGACACAGCGCGCCTCGTCTACAGAATCTGGTAGTTGTAGTACTTCTGGGAGTTGGCTCCCTTGTTGAGCGACCACTGGTATCGCTTTTGAGCGGCCTGCTCGTTCTTGCGACTGCGCAGTTCTGCCTTCCTGACCTCCTTCTTCTTCTTGTCCGAGACACCCAGCATGCCGATGCCTCCGTCGGCACGGCCAACCAGTTGCCTGTTCTGATCTCTCTGGCGGCCCCGGTGCACAAGTTGGCGACTGCTGCTGCCCTCTTCGCCGTCGGTATCCATTTCATCCGAGACCTCGCCATTTTCAATCGCCAGCTGTCGCTGGGCTCGCTCCTCGGGTGTAGGGTAGTCGCGCAGATTCTGACGGAAGTACTTGTTCAGTGAGCGGTGACCCACCGACTTGCCGTTGGGCAGATGCAGCTCGTACTCGTCGTAAAAGACGGCACGCGTGGGCTTGTGCGAGTGCGAGTGGAATCCGTCCTTTTGACGATGGGGCCGCGCATCGCTGCGTGAGTGGTGGGGATGCTTCTCGAGTCGTTCGTACTGGTGATAATGATTCTCGGCGGGCACGGCAGTCAAATCGGCCGAATCCAAAGACGAAGCCGATGAGTCTGTCTCCCAGCCCTCGTCGCCACCCTCTTCCACCTCGTCACCATCCTCATTGGTGATAGTGGTAGCCCGTTTGCCGCCCAGTCTCGCTCCGCCGTTTGTCACGGATTCATCGTCCGAGTCCATGTCTTCATCATCACCATCGGAATATGTGCTGCGGAAGTCGTAGAATTCGCCAATCTCGAGCTGCTCCTCCTCGGTCGAGTATGGAATCTTGCAGTGGCCCGTGTCTCGCATGTGCGTTTGCACAGCAAACGCATTAGCCTTGATCTTGTGGCAGTAGATACACTCATTGTACTCTTGAATCTGCTCCCGCAACCAAGCCAGCAGACCCTCTAGATTGACAAGGTATTGCTTTTCCGGAATAAACATGCCGTGAGAGCGCTCCATGTGGGCAACGTTTGAGGGCACATCGGCAGACTCCAGATTACAAAATAGGCATGACGTGAGGGACACTTCTGCACCTGCCGTACCCGTGGTCTTGGACGGCACAGGCGTGGTGGTGGCGGCGGTTTGCTGCTCGCTCGAATCTTCAGAAGCCGACTGCTCGTCTTGCTGAGCAGCAGAGGGGACAACCGGGTTGGACGGGCGTTTGACGGGGGACGGACGTTCGCGTATGTCGGCCTTCTTCATGCCCTCCACAATGTGATGGAACTCATCTTCTGCTTCCGAGTCAACGTCTGATTTGACAGATGGCACAGGCTCGCCCAGGGAAAAGGTAGAGCTGATCATGGAGCTGGCATCGTCGGGAATAGCAGGCGTGCCGCCCTGTCCACGCAGCAGCGCGGCCTCTTTGGCCTTGTGTTTCTGACTGCCCAGGTGGTTCTGGTACGAGTTTTCGCTGTAGTAGGTGCGGTGGCAGACGCTGCATTCTTTTTGCCAACCAGCGCGCTCGGCTTCGGCTGTAGACGTCGCTCTGGCTTGAAGGACTTTTTCGGTAAAAGTTTCGGAAGAGATGGGAGGAAGGCTCGCAACTCGGCGCTTGAGGTTGTAGCGACTGTAGTAGGGGAAAAGAAAAAGGCTGCGATTAGTATCACACTGGGCAAAAAGAAGCGCGCAGCGCACATGGGGTTTGGTCCATCAAACTTACTGCCAGTCGCTTCGCATGTGACCCTTCTGGAGATCGCTGTTCCTGAAGGCAACCTGGCAAGTGTTGCAGGTGTATGGATGAGAGGCCGAAGTGTCCTGAGGAGGAGCACTACGGCTACCGCTGATTGTTGCCATGGCTTGTTGGCTGCGATATCGTCAGAGACGCTGAGTCAAGGGAAAGATGATGACGGTGGTGTTGATATTGGCTGAGCCAAGATGTCCCGGCTGATGAAGAGCAGAAAACGGCGGGGAATGCTTGGAGCGACCCTTTAAAGCAGCCCACTGCTCTGTGGGCGTCAAGAATGAGTTGGGCCAAAGGCGCCCAAGAATTGTCTGGATTAGTAAAGCGGACCTAAGAAGAGTCAGTCCAAGAACCAAAAGTGGCGATAATTTCTTGGTCTGACGCTCACTCTCTAGCAGCCAGGCCGTCTTAGTTTTTGTGGTGGGGAGGTTCAGCGCGCTGGGCTGATAAGCCAGCGATAACAGCCCTGCAGCCCCGGAGGTGGGGGGAGGGGAAAGATTGTTATAGCGGGTCACTGCGCTGAGCGCTCAGTGCTTTGGGCGTGTTATATTCAGCTAATGCTGTACAAATGCTGTACCTCTGCCGGGTCCTCTGAAGATGAATATTAGCACCTTCTGTGACCAGCAGGTGGCCATCATTCGGTAAACTGCCATAAGAGATTTTTATAGGACAGATTCTTGTTGCTGACTTATGCCATGGAGGAACTGGACAATCCATTTTTTTGTGTTCCTTTTTTCCTGCAACCATCGACTCTGCTATGTAACGGCGCCCTTTGGCAGTCCCGTAGTACCCACATTTCCACAATGATCACAAAAGACATCATTTTGAATCATTCTCGTTTCCTAGACGGCCTACGAGAATGCATGATTGGAAATGCTCGCTCTACACGGTTCTTTGACATACATAGTATGTTAAAACCCCTCTTCTTGACTATCAGTCATGGTACTCACTGGCTCTCTTCAGCGCGTCAAGTGTTGGCTCGGACTATACGTTGTCGCCAAAAATAGTAGGCCAAGTCCTTTTGTTATGTACCCAAGGTACCTGAGTGTGTACCGTGTAACCAGGCGATCCCTAGGTTCTGGGGCTGCGTACGGGGCCGGCCAGTACCGGGTCCTACCCAAAGCGCCGTAACTGCCAGGCTCTGCGTCAAGTCGGGTGACGCTACAGGGCTTTTGCTTGGCTCGCTGCTGAGCGCATTCTTGGCCTGCATTCCCGCTGGGCAGTGCCACACTCGGGTCGAAGCGCCCTTTTCGTCCCCCAGGGCTTACAGTACCTGGGTAAGTGTTATGATCCTCCAGGCGCGATAAATCGACAAGCCCAACTTCTCTTCCTTCGACTCTACTGCTTTTCTGCTGTCCGCCCTCCCCGAGCATAGCGCCATTTCTGTTGCCTGTACTGTCTGCTTCGTATCCTGCGTTGCCGCCGTTTATCACCGCCCCATAACATCGCGCACCGGCCCCGGCTCCACCAAACCCGTGCCCGTACCCGCAACCCGCTCCCGCCGTTCCTCGATCCCGTTCGACTCTACGCCGATCGTCAACACCACTTTGCACCAACTTGCCACCCGACTCGCCCGTTGTTGTCGGGTAGGAAGCCCTTTCCTCGACGTGAATCCAGTCCTCTAAAGATTGCTGCGCGAGCCCCGATATCTCCACATGTCATGACGCGCGACACCGTCCGGCCCCTCGACGCCGCGAGTGCCAGCCCGTGCCTCCATCACGATGTCGACGTGGACCTCCTGGCTGGTCTATGGGAGACGGCCCCCTTTGCCAGATTGCCCCTGGACGCCCCGCCAGAGCTCAAAGATATCGTCGAGAATATCGAGAACCCCAAGCGGGTCTACGCCATACACCGCGCCTGTCGTCGCCACGGATTCCAGCAGCTTGTCGAGAAGTTCATTGTCCAGCTGCGCGAGGGCTGCGGCTCCAATTACTGCTCGACCCCAACCTGCTTCTCCTTTCGCAAAAGAACCATTGGCCGCAAGCCAATTCGAAGATACAATGTGACGAGCGCACGAGTCCTTGCTGTCTACATGGCTAGCCAGGATAACCCGCAAAGCGCCTTGTGTCCAGCCCTCCGCTCACCCAAGCTACCGCCTGCTGCCCTCCACTCCCTCATCTTCTACCGAAAACCAGACTCACTAAGTGAACAAGAGAGAGCGACGTCGCCTACAACAGGCCGCCCCAATGACAGTTCTTCTTCATCGTCATCAACGCGCCATACCAAAATCAAGGCCAATCAACAACACCCAAGGCCGGACACGGCGCAAGGAGACAGCGGAAGAGACAACTCGATCTTGCCACAAGAAGAGGAGGACGATGATGCGCACACAATACAGTCGCCCAAGTTTGACGTGACCCAGCGTCACACGAGCAAGGACTACAGGTCTTTTGCTGCCAATCTCTTTGGCACCGTGGCTTTTAGAATGCTAGAGTGGCTCACGCCCAACGCTTTGGGGGATATGCACGATAATGCTTGCAATCTGCAGAGAGACGAGCCGTGTGAGCGAGAACCTAGGTCGTCGAGCCCCGTTCGAAGAAAGGCTTCCCCGTCGCCAAAGCCTTCTAAAGGGAGGCGCAACCTCAGAGTCACGCGAGGAGCCAATGTCCAGGACTTTTCCATTCCAGAGGATGCAGCACCGTCGATACGACCCAGTAGCACCGAGCTCAGACCGCGCGATCACGACATAGAGGATGCTCATCCAATTGCACATTCAGCTTTACCAGAGCATCGACCAGCCGGGCTTCGCCGCAACTCAAATACTAGGTTGCGCACAAACTCAGTAACACAGCCCAAGCGACAGCTTTCGCTTGATAGCTTCCCAGTCGACGCGTTGGCGGAAGATGGTGCCAACACCCTCCGCTCCCCACGCCAAACAGGAATGCAGTCTGACAAGGCAACCAAATCTATCAAAAACACTGCCTCTAGTCTCGCTCGACCACTTTCCCAAGCTCCTTCCGCCAGCTGGTTCGATAACTTTCGCTCCGACAGTAACGCGTCGCCGCAGCTTCTCGAGGACGAGGGCCTGCAGACTGTCAACAATTCACATGCGATGGAGGAGACGACAGCGCATGAAGATAGAGCTCAGCGGACACCATCAGAAATATCAACGAGCGAGGTGTCCATCGACACACCAGATACCGGATCGGAGCTAACGTATGAATCTTTTCTTCCACAAGCTGTGTCTGTGCTCAGCCTTGATGTTGTGGATTTTCTCTGCGATGTACTCCAAGACGACGGCACGCGGGAAGAGAACCTGCTTGAGCCCCCAGTGATACCCAGAACTCTAGCCGGGCATTCGGAGCGGAGGCGCAAATTCAAGAGGAGAGCAAGAGTTAAAGGCCATCTCCGACCACCGGCTCTCAAATTAGAATGGAAATTGTTCATCGAGCAAAGCCTTTTCTATACGCTCAGCGACCCCCATGCGCTAATCCATTCCTTTACCCGCAAAGGCGAGCTGATCGACTCTCAGTCGCTGTGGTACTGCATGGTACGGATGACAAGAGCGGCACCTTCCTTGGTCTTTCATTCTCTATGGCTCTCTGCAGCTCATCTCTTTGCGCCACCAAAGGCTATACAGTCCCTTCACTCACCCGCAGCCAGGTTATTTCCAAAGCAGGCGCTTTATCTGTCCAACACTGAGGCAGGTTGCCTCATATCCATATGTTTTCATGCCTTGATTGCAGCAGTGCCCGTGGTATCTGATAAGAGTCAGATTCTGGAAATGTCGCGATTGCGATCACAGGGGTTGAGTCTGGCTGGGAAAGGCGGGTTGTCTCCAGAACTGTGTCTTCAATACGATGACGCATTTTCTCACGAGCTGGCCATTCGGTTAGCAAAGCGACTTTTGGCGGCCATTACGACTCGCAGATATTTTGACGATATTATTGATCAAGAACTTGCTTTGCGAGATGACGATTTGGTACAACCAGATATCTTGGCCCCGCTCTTTACACAACTCGATGCGCTGAGTGAAAGCAACGAAGAGGGCCTCCACGAAACCCGCATGTCAACCTTGCTCCTAGAATGGGCCCGTTGTGTCATGTTCCAAGAATGGGAGGGTAGTCCCGAAGTCCCTGGTGACGGGCCCTTTGGCGGAGCTTTGGCGTTGACAGATGCTATCCGTAAGTCTAGATTCATGATATGATGTCTATAACTTTGCGTTGCTAATTTTGGTGCAGACCAGAAAGCCCAGGATCTGCGAATCGCGCATAAGCAGTTTCAGTCCGACTTCTTTGCCGAAAGGCTTGATATTGTGCAAATGCCCGTGGCGTGGCTCTCGTTTACATCCACCAGACAAAAGGCACACTTGCTGGACCATTCCTACATCTTCAACTCGGACACGCTGCTGTCGTATTTCCGCGCCATCAACTTTTCTCGGATGAGTCACGCTTACGAAGAAGCTGCTTCCCTCAAGAGCCGACTAGACCGCTTGTTTGAGCAGCAAACACTGGTTTACAATCCGCATCACAAGCGAGTACTACAAGACTTACTACGCACCGCTTCTTCACGTTATATCATCCTTGACATCGGCCGCAAGTCTGTCCTCAGAGATGCGTTTGATCAGCTGTGGAGGAGGGAAGAGCGGGAACTCCTGCGCCCTTTGAAGGTACACCTTGGTGAGGATACCGGCGAGGAAGGGTTCGACTCTGGCGGTGTCCAGCAAGAATTCTTCCGCCTCGCTATTGCTGAGGCGCTAGACCCAAGCTTTGGGGCTTTCACTGTGGACGAACGTAACCGCATGACGTGGTTCCAGCCGGGGTCCGCGGAGCCGACCTGGAAGTTCGAACTCGTCGGTCTGCTGATTGGGCTGGCTGTTTACAACGGCCTCACCTTGCCTGTGACATTTCCCAAGGCACTTTACCGCAAACTCCTCGGCGAACCCGTCACAGATATTCACCACATCAACGATGGCTGGCCCCAAATCGCCAGTAGCTTGACAGAGCTCCTCGAATGGGATGAAGCCCACGGTGCAGTCGAGGATATCTTTGCCGTCACCTACGAGTTCTCCACGAACATGTTTTCTGAGCACGTCTCGCGCGAGATGCGCTCCATCACTCCCGGCACCCAACCCACCTCGGACGACGAATGGCCCCAGTTCCTGTCCTCTCACAACAAGTCTCACACCCGCATTTCAGCCTCCAATCCCCCGGATGCGCCCTACGTCACAAATGCGAATCGCAACGCCTACGTCTCCGACTACATCCGCTACATGACCCACGTGTCCGTCCAACCCCAATACACGGCCTTTGCAGAAGGCTTTCGCACCATCCTGCATCCCAAATCCCTCAAGCTTCTCACGCCGGAACTCCTCCAACAGCTCGTCGAGGGAGCACAACAAGATATCGACATCTCTGAGCTGCGCCGTGCAACACGCTATGTAGGCTACACGCCCTCATCCCGCGCCATCAAGGACTTCTGGGCAATTGTCAAACGATACGACGAGCGCATGAAGAGAAAATTATTGGAGTTTGTCACGGCGTCTGATCGGGTCCCCGCAGGTGGGGTCAAGAATATTCAGTTTGTGGTGCAAAAGAACGGAGAAGAGGATGGAGAAGGGGGACATTTGCCGACGGCGTATACGTGTTATGGGACGTTGTTGCTGCCTGAGTATCGGGATCGAGAGGTGTTGAGGGAGAGATTGGCGATGGCGCTTGAGAACGCGCAGGGGTTTGGCTTTGCTTGATTTTCTTTTTCTTTGTCATTATTATGATCCTTTTGGGGATTATTCTTACGGTTTCTCTCTCTCTTTCTTTGGTTTCTTCCCCTGAAGTATACGAGGAGGGGGGCGGGATGAAGAAAGGGAAGGGTATCATGGGATGGTGAAATCAAGTTCGAAGGAAACATTTCTTGGAGGGCAGAAGGAATAAATGTTTTGTCTTGACTGTCTGCCCGTTGGCTGCTGTTTTGCCACGGGATGGATATTCAGGCTTTGATGGGCAGGGCATGGGCTTACGGCGCGGAATCACGTTTGGAGCTTTTGGTACAATTGTCAGATATAGCTTATGGCACATAGCTTTCATTTATTTATTTACTTTACTTGGTCTTCTTTGTTTTCTTTTTCTTCTTTTCTCTTTTTCTTTTCTATCCTCTGATGACTGATATTGCCTTGTTGGTTTATGATAATGAGAGCATGTAACTTTGGCGACTTTAATTGGTTTGGTTTTTAATGATTTGCATTCAATTTCTAGGAATGGCATCTGCATAGTAAATCAAGGTCAAGTGATGAGATGAAGCAGTAGCTGGATGCTTGTGGCGTTTGCAATTTGTTCACAGGCATCAAATATGAGCAAGTCTGGTATAACGTGCCCAAGCAGAGAATCTACATATACGAACGTGGGAGGGCTTGCAAGGTTCCTTCTTTTTGTCTACAGCTTCTCATGCAAATCACCCGGCAAGTGATTGAAGGGTATTCTATCTAAAAGTCATCCTCGCCTGATCCGCTGACAATGACATTATTCACCTTGAGCACCATGCGGCAGAGCTGGGTGGCCAGCATGAGCTGTTGCCTCTTGCTAATAAGAGGATCAATGACAAACGCCTTCTTCATGTCGTTGCTGCCCTTTTGCATGCAATCGACGCCCAAACGGCCGCGTGGACCCTCGCTCTTGACCTGCTGCGACTTGACCTCGGCCAGCGTCGCAATAGGGTTGAGACCGCTGTTTTCAGCCAGAGCCATGGGCACGGCGTCCAGAGCCTCGGCGAATGCTCGCATGGCGTACTGCTCCAGGCCAGGAGTCTTGACAGCAGCGTCCTCCACGGCCAAAGAGCAAGCGATTTCGGCAGCACCACCACCGTAGACGACACGATTGTCACGGACAAGGTTGCGGACCACGCAGAGAGCGTCGTGTAGTGAGCGACGAGCTTCATCGATGATCTGAGACTGCTGTTAGCATGCAATATTCTAGAGAGGGTTCGAAGAAAGAAGCAAAAGAGCTTACCATCTTGTTGCTACCGCGAACAAACACGGTGACAGCACGAGTGTTTGCACACTCTTCAATGACGAGCATCTTTTCTCTCGTCGTGCCAAAAGACATCTCACGCACGACACCAGCAGTTCCTAGCTTCTCCGGTTTCAGGTCCTCAAACCTGGGTACTATGCGACCATTGGTGGCAATAGCAATGAGTTCGATTTCTGGGCCACCAACCCACCGCACTGCAGGCAGGCCGTTTTGGAGCAGGAGATGGTTTGCCTCATCATCGAAACCCCACTGACATATCGCAAGGTTGGCACCCGTGTCCTTGATTTGCTGGATCATCTCCACAAACTTCTCGTGTTCGTAGTTTTGCAGCTTCTTGAACTCCTCAACCGAGGTAATCTCCAGCTTGTGCTTGGTCTTTGGCTTTGGGGGCTCAAAGGCGCATGTGAGAATGGCAATCTTGGCGTCCCGCACCTCAGAAGGCATCTGGGGGTGGGAAAAGTCCTTGTCCACAATAACACCCTTGACCAGCAGGGTGTCTTCGAGCGATCCACCGACCTTTCCATCGACCTTGATCAGCTCAAAGTCAACGTCCTTGCGCTCGAAGTCGGCAACGGAGAGCACGGCGTCGACGGCGATCTGTGCAAACTGGTCGTGTGCCTTGGAAACAATCTTGCTGCCCAAACTCGTCCTTGCGACCTTGAAGAGGTTCTCGGTATCCGCCTTGCTGAATTCGATGGTGTCTGCAATCTTGTCCAGCTCGGCCACTGCTATGTCACAGGCTTGGTCGTAGCCGTCTGCTATGCGAATAGGATGAATTCCCTTGTCAATGAGCTCTGCAGCCTGCTCCAAGAGAGCACCAGCAAGCACAACGACACCAGTTGTTCCGTCGCCTATCTCATCGTCCTGTGATTTGGAGAGTTCGACGAGCAGCTTGGCGACGTGGTTGGTAATCTCCATTTGCTGCAGGATGGTAGCGCCATCGTTGGTCACGGTGATGTCGCCATCAGGGGAAATGAGAATCTTGTCGAGGCCACGGGGACCGAGGGAGCTCTTGACAATGTTGGCAACAGTGCGGGCCGCGAGGATATGAGACTTGACGGCTTCGTTGCCAAACTGTCTCTTCTTCTTGCCCTGGCTGCAAGACAAATAGATGGTTAGACGGCAAGCTCCAACAGCTAGGACAAGCTGGAGTAAAGGCCTTTTGTGATTGTGTAAACATACTCTCGGACAACAATGAAGGGTCTGCCTTGCTCGTCCTTGGTGACCACCGCTATAGGTATGCCTCGTCAGTTTCTGGAGCCGCAACTCAGGGGTCGTGGCGGGTCGTTACCGTTGGAGAGATCCAAATCTAGCAGGGCGCGCACAGTCAGTAAACAGTTCAGCGAGCAAGTTGGAACGCTTGGAAGAAATGGCAAAGATGTAACGTACTCATAGCCATGTTGAAAAGGTTGCGGCCGTCGACAATCCTCTCGCTTTGCAAGGTGGGTGGGAGGGGATGCGAATAGCGGAGGACAGGTTTGGGAGCGGAGTGAGGTGGACGCTCAGTTAGTAGACGCGCTGCTCCAGTGCGGCGACTGCCCGTCCAAAATTTCGACATGGACCTCTGGCAGCCCCTCCATCGCGCGTGCATTTGCCTGCCGCACAGGTGCGTTCTAGGAGCAAGCTATCCTTACGACAAGGGTAGCCTGTGTGGGACCCTGAATGCCTTGATACCGCGCGCCTAGTGGGCAACTGCTCATAAATGTACTATGTACCACAGCAATCCGGTATCTTAATGTTTAACGGCTCGTCAGGATATTCTTGCAAGAAATGCCAATCTAGTGAGGCTATACCGCGTATTAACAGAAAGCATAATCGATTAGAATAGCTGATACACAGTCAGAATTCTTGAACACTATACTGTTGCTGCATTGGCCACGACTGAAATGTACTTGGGTACATAATTTGCAATCCCAGGAACCCTATTGAACCGCCCTGGAGCCTCATCCCGACGTGCCTGTAGCAAGTGCTGTACTATACATAGTATACCCCGCTAAGGAAAGCAAACGCAGTAGGTACAAGACGTCACCGCCCGTCTTTGCAATTTACTTGAGTACTTTTAGACACTTCTGGGCTTCAGGCCGTTTTCCTTGATCATAACATACATCTCACAGCGTAGACCTCGTTTTCAACCACACAATCACTATTACGCTCGTTCTGCAAACAACAGCCCATCATCTGGTTCGTACATCGGTAGTCACATCCTCTGTTTTCGTCTTTCGCAGAGCACCTTGCTGACAGAGTAACCATAGCCAGCAGCCAGTCCGCCTCGCACCGCCTTCGGCTCTTAGCGCAAAAGTTTTAAAATGTCACGCCATAGACTGTATCAGAACTACGACTATGAGGACGAACTGAGCGACTTTGACGGCCAGGGCGCTCAAGAGGAGGAGGGGGAAGACGAACTGAGCCCAGAAGATAGGAAGCAAATGGCCGATGCCACTGCTGAGGTCCTCAGTACCCTGGGCCCGCAATCCGACAAGGTCACCGTACAACAAGTCCAAGAAGCCGTCTGGCATTACTATTATGATGTCGACAAGTCTGTCGCATACCTTATCAACAAATACATCGATCCGCCAAAGAAAGAAGCCAAGCCAAAGGCTAAACCTGCTGCTATTCCTGCGTCTGACGGTGAGCTTTTCTCTTGCGCATTTATTAGCCCGACTTGGCCCATCCCTTCCATGCCGACAGGTGCCTCCGAAGCAGAAACAAAGGCCGCGACCAACTCGGACTTTTTTGCCGACATGCCCTGGATGTCCGTACCCGAGGCTCGCAGGACAGTCTTTATCGCACCACCCCGACATCGTGGTGGACTTTTGGGCGGCGCATCTTCGGAACCCAAGATGTCCAAGCTCCAAGCTCTGGCAGCTGCTAGGAAACGCAAGGCGGAAGAGGCAGCGCTTCCTTTGCGGTCTAAAAATGCAGGGCGCAAAGATCCTAGTAGAGAAGATGCGCCTCTCAAAGACACGACCAACATACCGAGTGCTACAAGCCCAAGTCAGGGCTTGGTGGCACTTATTCCGCCCGTCTCCCAGAGTTCAAATACCAAAGCATCATCTCTGCCAGTCTCAGTTACGCCAGAACCGGCCCTTGTGCCACAGCAAAACAAGGCACCAAAAATTCCTGCGCCTCAGCCAACCGCTCCATCACCCTTTGCGCGGACCCTTTTCAGATCTGCTTCGGAGGCCCCGACCGCCTCTCTCCCGAATATGTATCATCCTCCATGGATGGCATTTACTACTGCGGAAGCCCTTCATCAAGCATTCGACAAACCCTCCCCAGATGACGTGGTCCTCGCCGCACAGTCGCAAGGTTCGCGGTTCACGGGGAGCAAATAAATGGTTCAACTGCTGACCCCCATCACAGCAGGAAAGAAGGCAGTCAAACCGCCAGGCAAAAAGGTCACAGATACAACCAACGAGTTGAACAAACTCAAGATTGAAGAAGCAGCACCCTTACCAAAGAGTAAGAACCTCAACGTCCTCAAAGAATACAACGAAAGCAAACAAAAGAAGGAATTAAGTTTTGTGGTTGTTGGACATGTGGATTCTGGAAAATCAACTCTGCTGGGACGTTTGTTGCTCGATATGAATGTTGTTGAACAAAGAACAATCGATAAGTATCAAAGGGAGGCCGAAAAGTCGGGCAAATCCTCATTCGCTCTGGCATGGGTACTCGATTCTAGGATTGAAGAGAGGGCACGTGGCGTCACCATGGACATTGGCACCAACCATTTTGAGACGGGTGCGACCATGTTTACGTTGGTTGACGCACCTGGACACCGCGACTTCATTCCCAACATGCTAGCGGGTGTCGGCTTGGCAGATTTTGCAGTACTCGTCGTTGATGCTGCTAAGGGCGCGTTCGAAGCAGGTCTGAAGGGGCAAACTCGAGAGCACGCGCTGCTTCTGCGAAGTATGGGCGTCTTTAGGATCATTGTCGCCGTCAATAAGCTCGACACAACAGAGTGGGACACGGAACGATTTACGGAGATTCAGGACCAGATTCTTGGGTCTCTGAAGGCACTGAAATTTCCCCTTAAAGATATTAGCTTTGTACCAGTGTCGGGCCTGAAGGGGGACAATATCGTTCGGCGATCAACCAATCAGGCGGCAGCATGGTACACTGGACCGACTTTGCTGGAAGAATTGGAAAAGTCCGACCCGATGACGAAAGCAGAGGATCTTTCTAAGCCTTTACGAGTAATGATCACGGAGCTCTGGGATACGCCACAGAGCGCCATCACCGTCTCTGGTCGCATTGAAACGGGGTCTTTACAGGTTGGCGACGCCGTGCTGGTACAACCATCGGGCGAGAAGGCCTACATCAAGTCGATTGAACGAAGTGGACAGCCGGATCCCGTTGACTGGGCGGTCGCAGGGCAGCAAGTTGTCCTTTATTTGTCTCATATTGATGAGACTAATATCCACATTGGCAACGTGCTATGCTCAGTTTCGGAGCCCATTGCCTGTGTCAATATGTTCTCGATGGTCGCGCTGGCCTTTGACACCTTTTTCCCTATGCCTGTGGATTTGCACCGAGGCAGGCTTGCGGCACCAGCTTTTATCCGGGAGTTGACAGCCACGCTGGATATTCAAAAGGGTACCATCATCAGAAAGAAGCCACAAATTGTGAAGGCCGGCGTTGTGGGCCGCATCAAGGTGAGAATCGAAGAGGGGGCGAAGCTGCCGCTTGAAAAAGGACAGAGAGTCATTTTGCGCAGTGAGGGCGTTACTGTTGCTGCAGGATTGATAGAGTAGGGAGGCAGAAATACCCACCGGTCTCGAGAGAAGAAAATAAAGGTAGCGGTCCGAAGTTGTGATCTTTCGAGATCAAGGTCAGAACTATTACGGCAGCGTTTATAGTAGCATGGCGAGATAACAATACCCATTCTTTCCAAGGGCACTACAACCTTTGTAAATATACATAGTAATAAGGGACAACAAACAACCCCGGTAGTATTGGGTTACCGGGGCCGGTCGGTGGCCCGGGCCGAAGTGACGCACTTGACATCGGAATAGCTTCCGGGAATACAATCTCTTTGGGCCCCATTACTATGTAGTTGACAACTGCTCAAGCTGGGGCAAGGCTTGTTGCCAAAAGAAGAATGGACCCATCTGCTTGGTGTACTGCTCTTAGCTGTTGTCCATTCAGCTGACTTCTTCCGTCTGTACACAGTACTCGACTCCCAGCAAGAATGTCAATCCGTTAGAGGGAAACATCACTACTTGTACTTGGGTATACAATGCTGGGATGATGAGGCAGGGCAAAGAAATCCAGAGATTCTTCTGGAAATAGATCTGGTGGGGTGCACAGTGGGGGGTGGATTTGTGTGGGGAGTGCAGTGGGCTCAAGCTTCTCTTTGCCTCATATGCATCGTTGGACCATGGCAATACGCCTGTGTACTATGTTTTCCCGCGGCTGAAAGGCCACGCTGGCAGTTAAGTACTTGCTGCTGCTACCATAGTAGAAGTACGAGGGAGGAGGCAATTCCTTTGAGGGCTTTTTGCGAGTCTACGGAAAATGTCTGATTCAGTGACAGAAATGCGCCATGGAAGGAAGGCCAGTCATGCTGGCCGCTGAGTCAAGGCCGAGAGGCCAGAAAGGGCAAAATGGAAACTTCTATAGTGCTCGGTCTGTCTGAGCCAGGTGGCCTATTCAGACGCCTGTACCTCACTGTAAGGTTGCAGGTCCTGCATCCATTTCGGTACAGGTGATTCAGCCGAGGGGAGTCCTTGGCACATAAAGAAGGTAGCACTCTAGCAGGTTCAAGGCACATCTTGCTAGCAAGTCAGCTTAGCCGCTACTTGTCAGCCCCTGTCTATCGATAGCCTTGTTGCCGCCGAATCCCTGTCATACTAAGTGAAATCTGGCTTCCTTGCGAGAACTGGCCACATTGACCTTTGAGCTTCACCAGCAATATTTCAAGTGCCGGCCTGGCTGTTGTTGTTTCTCCCATCCTTCTCCTAACCTCCCCAACTTCCAACCCAACAACCCAGGAGTTCGACTTTCCCCTTTCGACTCCCATCATCAGTTGCATCGCGCGCTTCTCACCGTCACGCAGGTCTGAGCAAGCGAATTGCCTTTTCTTCTTTGCCTGTGATACCCATTTCCTTTTCTTGTTCGTTGCGCATCTATACATACGCACGCTCTACATACACACAATAGCCGCCATGGAGACGCGGTCAAGAAGCGGCCTGGCCATGGGCCTGGGCTTGGTCTTCTGGATGTTCCTTCTGTTTTCTCCTTTGGCCTGGGTCGGACAAGCCAAGGCTGACGATACCGACAACTACGGCACTGTTATTGGAATTGTAAGTTTGAAGGCGCCAAATTGCGAAACTGCCCAAGAGAAAAGAGATCATGCACAGCGCCTGATCTTTGCCTCTGCCAACCTATCCCGTGGCAGGAAACTAACGCGTCTTCACAGGATCTGGGTACAACATACAGCTGTGTCGGTGTGATGCAAAAGGGCAAGGTCGAGATTCTCGTCAATGACCAAGGTACGAACTGGTGGCTTTCCCACAATCTCTCAAATACGGTTGAATCCACGCATTTACTAACATCATCTCCTTTGCTACTTACAGGAAACCGTATTACCCCGTCTTACGTTGCTTTCACTGAGGAAGAGCGTTTGGTTGGTGACGCCGCCAAGAACCAGGCAGCGGCAAACCCATACAACACTATCTTCGACATCAAGTACGTTGTCTTCTCTCTCGAACCTAGCGCGACTCGTCGCCCCAACAACATTGCATGAAAAAGCTATGATTGCTAACGATTTGGGTATCCAGGCGTTTGATTGGCCAAAAATTCTCGGACGACGCCGTTCAACGTGATCTCAAGCACTTTCCCTTCAAGGTCATCTCTAAGGATGACAAGCCCTACGTTCAGGTTAAGGTCAGCGGCGAGGAGAAGAAGTTCAGCCCCGAGGAGATTTCCGCCATGATTTTGGGCAAGATGAAGGATGTTGCCGAGAGCTACCTTGGAAAGAAGGTTACTCACGCTGTCGTTACGGTCCCCGCCTACTTCAACGACAACCAGCGCCAGGCCACCAAGGATGCCGGTATCATTGCTGGTCTCAACGTCCTTCGTATTGTCAACGAGCCTACGGCCGCCGCTATCGCATACGGTTTGGACAAGACCGACGCCGAGCGTCAAATCATTGTCTACGATCTTGGTGGTGGTACTTTCGATGTCTCCCTGCTGTCGATTGACCAGGGTGTCTTTGAAGTTCTGGCTACTGCTGGTGACACCCATTTGGGTGGTGAGGACTTTGACCAACGTGTCATCAACCACTTTGCCAAGAGCTACAACAAGAAGAACAATGTCGACATCACCAAGGACCCCAAGGCCATGGGCAAGCTCAAGCGCGAAGCCGAAAAGGCCAAGCGTACCCTGTCCTCGCAAATGTCCACCCGTATTGAGATTGAGGCCTTCTTTGAGGGCAACGACTTTTCCGAGACGCTGACCCGCGCCAAATTTGAAGAGCTCAACATGGATTTGTTCAAGAAGACGCTCAAGCCCGTTGAGAGCGTGCTCAAGGACGCCAAGGTTAAGAAGGATGAAATTGATGACATTGTTCTCGTCGGTGGTTCTACTCGTATTCCTAAGGTGCAGAGCCTGATTGAGGAGTACTTTGGTGGCAAGAAGGCTAGCAAGGGTATCAACCCCGATGAGGCTGTCGCATTTGGTGCCGCTGTCCAGGCTGGTGTTCTTTCCGGCGAGGAGGGTACTGAGGACCTTGTCCTTATGGACGTGAACCCCCTGACTCTCGGAATCGAGACTACCGGAGGCGTCATGACAAAGCTGATTCCTCGCAACACCCCTATTCCCACCCGCAAGAGCCAGATCTTCTCCACCGCCGCCGACAACCAGCCCGTCGTCCTGATTCAGGTCTTTGAGGGCGAGCGTTCCATGACCAAGGACAACAACATCCTGGGCAAGTTCGAGCTCACGGGTATTCCCCCAGCTCCTCGTGGCGTTCCCCAGATTGAGGTTTCCTTCGAATTGGATGCGAACGGCATCTTGAAGGTCTCTGCCGTTGACAAGGGCACTGGCAAGGGCGAGACTATCACTATTACCAACGACAAGGGTCGCCTTACGCCTGAGGAAATCGAGCGCATGGTTGCCGAGGCTGAGAAGTACGCTGAGGAAGACAAGGCCACTCGTGAGCGCATTGAGGCTCGTAACGGTCTTGAGAACTACGCCTTCAACCTCAAGAACCAGGTCAACGACGATGACGGACTTGGTGGCAAGATCGATGAGGACGACAAGGAGACTGTAAGCTGCACCCCGACAGAACCGTATTTCAGACTATGTTGTGCAGGAAATTTTGCTAACATGTTTATTGCCAGATCCTCGACGCTGTCAAGGAGGCTACCGAGTGGCTCGAGGAGAACGCTGCCACCGCATCCGCCGAGGACTTTGAGGAGCAGAAGGAGAAGCTGTCTAACGTCGCCTACCCCATCACTAGCAAGCTTTACGGCAGCGGTGGTGCTCCTGGCGGCGACGACGACGAGCCTGTTGACCACGACGAACTCTAAATGTCTCGCCGAAAGGAGTGTGGGTTGAGAAATCGCGTCGTGATAGATGAAAAAGTAACACAAATAATCATGATTATTACTGCATTCTTGTTGCCTGTAGTGTTCTTCTGTGGATTCGCGGGTTGGTTTTTCAATAACGGATAGGCAGGGTTGCATTAGTTCAAAGGGGTCCGTTCAATCATGGCTTGCACCAGCCACTTACCTGTTGTATGTAAACTGCTAGAGAAGTGATGAAGACATGAGTTACTATTTGATTTTAGTGTCCCGTGACTCGAGCAGCGAATGATTTGATACCTTATGTCTCGGGATCTCTGAAATGCCTAATCACTGAAGTTACCTGGGTACCTGTTGCTAGGTACAGATTTGAGGCACGCAAGCCTGGAGATGTCAGATATTTGTGTACATATTCAACATTGTGTCAACATGCGCGTTTTATGAAGAAGTTATCCCATGATTCTCACCTTAACTCTCGCGAGAAATCCAAAGCATCAGGGGTAAAACAGAAAAACACGCAGTAACGTTTGGTAAATGGTATCAATATCCCCGGGAGCTTTGGAAGCTAGCATACATGCGAGCAAACATAATAATTAATCTGTCCTTGCATTGATTACTTGTCCTCTCCTCCTGTCCCAAAATTTTCCTGCTTGGCCCCTTTTGGTGCGTCTTGGACCCTCTCTTTTTTCTTTCCTTTTTTTACTTAGCGAGGGTTCGCGTTGACTGTGTAGATACATGGTAACCCCCGAAAAAGCCACCCCGCCTAATTCAAGACCACGTGGGCTCCGAGCGCTCCCCACTCGGAGTAACGACAGCGTTACGATCTGCAAAAGGGTCATTTTCATCTTCCTCTTCCTCTGACTCATCGTCATACGTCTGTGGTGGCGCAGCAGCAGCCTTGGATGGTCCTCGGGTTGGTACGGACAAGTGAGGCGAGGACGAAGGTTTGGAGTTTGCAGATGGCCGCGGAGGGGGCACGGCGGGGCGAGGGGGCTGGGGAGGTAGTGGAGGAGAAGAGGGAGGGGAAGCGGTAGAGGAGAGATTCAAGCTTGCGAGGGCGGATGATGGTGGTGCTGGTGCTGGCGGTGCGATGCTTGTTGCTGGGTGGGAAGAGGTAGGTGTCGTTGTTGTTGGGCTTTGCGGGGTCGAGGTAGATGGACCTTTGGCTTTTTCGGTCATCACTTTTGTTTTTAAAGAGGTGTGTTTGTTAGTGGATGGGTTTCCGCATTTTTGGCATAAGAGAAGTAATGAACAACGGCAAAGAAAACAAAACGTACTTCGGTAAATATGGGCTTGCTCTGCCAGTTCATCATCCGAGTCGCTGTCTGCGTCAATAGAGCGGTCGAGCTGTTCAAAAGTCATGAGAGACAGGACGAGCTCGTCGTTGGCATGAAGGAGACCACCGAGCCATTGTTCGGACTCGACGTGGTGAATCTGGTTTTGTGGTGGGTTTTTTTCTCTCTATTAGTCTTACATTCCATAATCACTTTACCATTTTCGAGAGCCCCCCAGCCGTATGTGTGACGGGCGAACGGGAGAGCGACTCACATAACGCAAAATCTTTCGACGCAATTGCTTGCATGCCTCAAAATGCGCAACAGCGGTGGGGTTCTCCGAGATGCGCTCCTTCTCGCGGTTGATGCTTTGCAGGGCATTGTTGAGGTTTGTGGCTGCAATCGAAGACTCGGCAATGGCCACCTTCATTTGCTCCTTTTCGGCCTCAAGGTCAAACTTGCGGTGCTGGCGTTTGCCGCTGCTGCTTGATTTATGTTTGCCGTCTCGGTCCTTGTCCTTCTTCTTGTTCTTGTCCCGTGCGGGCGAGGACAGGTGGCTGCTGCCGCCAAAGACGCTGCTGGTGGTAGTGGGTGAAGCAAGACCAGGCGGCGTGCGGGACGAAGAAGCCTGGGCGTGCTGCTGCTGCTGCTGCTCATCTTCCTCATCGCCAAATGGATTGTCCGTCTCGCGAATCACCTTCGAGCGCTCCTGAGTGACGACCTGCTTACGTTTGGGCAGCTCCTTGTACAGGCGTGCAATGCGGTCAAGGCCTGGTGTGTTCTTGTACTCGGCGGCCCAGCTGCGAAACAGCTCGGAGCACTTGCGGCGCACGTCCGGGTCCGACAAGTCCGAGGTACCGCAAACGCGCAGCCGCTCGAGAAGAGGCTCATCCGCAAAGGTGCGCTGAAAACGGGGGCCTGCGTTTTGGATAAGGCCGTCGAGAAGCGTCAGGGCGCGCAGCTGGCGGTGGGCTGAGCCATACTTGAGCTTTTTGCGGATGGCACGCGCGGCTTCTGCAGGGCCCGAGGCTTGCAGCTTGATGACCTCGACGAGGTCTGGGATGCCGCTGAGATCATCTTCCTCGTAGGACTCACTGGTCAGCCGTTCGATGGTGACGGTGACGGCGGAGTAGGGTTTTTTCTGGAGAAGGCGGTTAGCATGTGTAGCAGACGGCGGCAAGAGAAGAAGGCGGGCTTACCTGAGAGAACATGGTGGTGAGTGGATCTCTAGCGGTGTTCTGTGCTGTGCTGTCGACTTGGGCGATTCAGCAATGTCGAGGCTGGGCGCAGCAGTGCGGCCTGGTCGTAGGCAGGTCGATAAAGTAACCACCTTGGAAGCTGGCACGCAGACTCTCGTTGCCCGTTCTGAAACGAGCAAACAATCTGCTGGATTGGTCGCACCGAGGAAAGGCGAGCTGTTTTGCTGTTGCTCAAGTTTCAAAACTGGGGAGGCGGGGAAAGCTGGAGCAACAAGTGGAACCTCAAGTCGTCTCTGGCGCATCCCACTGGGAAAACTTGGCTATAGATGGGTTATTAAAGTCGCTTGCTGGGGACAAAGGAGTCCGTCATAACCCGTCCTGCTGTCTTTGTGTGCGCAGGCCTGTGTGCGCAGGCCTGTGTGGTTGGGTGTGCGTAGTGTTTGAGGGTCGGCTACCAAATGCTGGCGAGGAAACACAGGTGAGGCCACGGTGAGTGAATATCGGGGTGGGGTGTACCGTGGCCGATAAGTGACGGAAGTGCATGAAGCATCACGCAGGGTCCCGATATACTGATACAGTACATGGCAGTAGGCGCACCTGCTGGGCGCTCGCCCAGGCTAGTTGGGACCCCCCTCCCCTTTGGGCTTGCTGAATCAGGCACTGCCTCACTGGCCCAGGTGGTCCTGCTAGCACCCTCCGCTTACCTAGATACTGTGTGGTTGCCTGAGTGGATAAAGAAAGCACCACCATGGCTACTATCAAGTACTGGGGTACCAGGTACGCAGGTACTCGTAGCTGCAGACCTCGACCTTCCACTACATAGTAATAAGCCAGACTTGACGCGCATCTCCTTTGATTTATCATAGCACATATCTTTTGTTGGACAAAGAGCCCGGCTCAACCTGCAGAGTTGTCTCTGTGACAAACGTCCGAGATCCTCGAAATCGCGACATTCCATCCCGGCACTGCAAGTGCCGAATGCCGCATGACGTCGTAGCCCTGAGCCCCCTAACCCGCCAGCGACATGTGCTTGCCTCTCTATCGGGTGCCAGATGGCTTCAACGCCCAGGTCCTGCTTCGCGTATACTCTCCAAAATTTGTCGAGTATTACCGAGCCCACGCTGCTTTGCCGTCATCTCGATCATGTGGAGGCTTGACGGGCCAGGCGCAAGTTACTATGTCTGCTTGATCTGCCTACTCAAGCTTCCAATATTTATCGGCTTTCCTCCCATGACGAGCACCGGCAAATGCGAGCACAAGCTGGCTTCTGCGGGTTCCCATACGTTGATTCTTGCGAGGTTCACTAGTGGTACATATTGAGACACGCATCATAGCGTTTTCTGCTGCAAGATGAAGCAGCTTTGTACTATCCGACATCTTTTACGCTTGGTTCCCCTTTTGCTACAAAATCAAAAACAATTTCATCCAGCAAAAGGTCTTGAATTCCACCGACACTCGCCGGTGTAAAAAGAAACAAGTTGCTCAGGGGTATTACTCAATTGTGATTTCCAAAATAAAAGCCATCAGTAATAACGTCACAAGGTGGTTATGAGATAGCACAGATATTTATGTATGCCACGGTAGCTAAGACTGGCTAGCGTCCACATGGGCTCTAGACACCATGCAAATGCCTCCTCATCAATATATCGGCATCAAGGCTCCAACTTCGTGCTTACCAGCAAATATATTAAGAATATAAGGCTTTAACCTACTTTCAGCACGTTACTATATACCGAAATCGAACATCGGCACTCAGGCCGGACTACAAGGCCGCCGCGCGTACCGGAAATGTGCATAGTATACCGAGGTCAGATGAAGGAGGCAGCTGCGACGATCCGAGGGCCTTAGAAATGGGCTACAAAGTACTTGGGTTCACGGTACTGCACAGCGCGCTAAGCCCTATTGGCGGAGACTGGAATGAGCGACGGCCAATAAGAGGCGGCGTTGCCAACTCCAGCCTCGTCCTTGCACCAACAGTTCTGTTTCCTTCCTCGATGCGTTTCTACTTTTCATGGTCGCTTTCTTGGGTGGCCTTTGCTCAAACGTCATGCAGCCAATGAGGCTCGCGCGCAATTGTCGAGAGTGCGTGTCCTGGCGATACGGCTACCAGACAGATGGCCCCACCCGGCTGAATGCCTGGCACATGCAGTCATCACCACTTTGAAGGGCAGCATTCGTACACAAAATTGAACTCTTGCAGTCTCAGCCCTGCTTACTAGCTTCATACGTACCTAGGTACATGGTACACTTGCACCCCTGCTACAGTTGACGCCCCGTTGCCGGCTCAAGACGAGGCCCGCGACCTCTCCTTCACACCAAAACTAAACCAAACCCTCCAAGGCAACAGAAGAGATGGCCCGCGCGCCCGACCAGCTGAAATCGCCAGACTCAGGCTGCCACGGGATGCCTACCGCGATGCCAGTTTATTGCTCGCCAGTCGACCGGCGCAGGGGCGTCTTGGGCACCACGCAAAAGCCTGACAATCCACACAATGCCGAGTGTCGATCATAAGAGCCCCAAAAGACCCATCATGGGTGTCGCCGTCTTGCTTGCCAAGTAGTGTCTGCAAGTCATTCATGGCCCCACCTCCTGCTTCCTCTTCTGGAAAGAATAGCAGCTACCCTCGACGCGTGCCCATACTGCAGCCAAGATGATGCCTCCAAGACCAAGACCTCCGCAAACGCCCGTCTCTTCCTGTGGTTCCGGGCACCATGTCCCAGATGTTATCGCACATGATCAGCGCCATGACGAAACGCGCTCCGAGTCCAACTATTCTCGTCCTTCTTCTCAGCAATCCATCACTACCATTGCGACAGCCCCATCACAGTCCCACATACAACCTACCAAGGCAGACCAGCGACCAACGAGAGCCAGAACCTCTGACTACAAACCCACCGCCTTAAGATGGTGGTACCATGTCATTCTCATCGTGTGTCTCGCCGTTCTTATTGGCTTGACCGAGTATGCCATGCGCATTCTGAACGTCCACCAAGACGGGATCGACGACTTTGTCACCTCCCAGTCTGCGAGCAAAAGAAGCAACACACATAACTCACGCCCCTTTATGTGGGCCAATGCACAACCGCGAAGTGAAATCGTGGAGGTCATTGCATATCCTGGTCCTGGCGATGGAGCCCGTCTCGGCGGCGGCGCCTACATGCCAGTGGGCTTACTCACTATTACCCTCAACGAGAATAAAAGAAACCTGGCGGTCTCGGCTACGATTCATGCACAGGAAACAAAGGTGCCATTACGATCGCGAGGAAGCGGGCCGTCTCGAACCTGGGGTGATGAAGAGGCGTCTGCCACATGGTATAGAACCGTGACCGCCCCTCTGACGGAGAGTGCACAGCCGACGGGTGTGCAGGTGCAGCCGCGAACCGCTGATGATTCACTTTTCAAGGACGCTTCTCCTGATTTTTTCTTGGATCCAACGGAAAAGACAGCTACTGTCGTCTTGGAGAACATTGGAATAAAAAGAACCATGGCGGCAGCTCCAACCATCGAGACTTTAGAGGTGACATGGGCGGAGGTACCACAATCCTTGACCTCCGTACCCGTTGCGGTGCCCGCGATGCTCAAACCTATCTCCTGGCTTCAAATAGGGCAGGGAACCATCATTCGGGAGAGACAAGATGAAAGTGCGACAGCCAGTCCAAGCGGCTATGCCGAGTCTACAATCTCTCGCTCGTTTTATAGTTCCAGAATGACCTACGCAACAATTTCGACGCCCCGAGGGACACCAGAGGTCAGTTCTAGAGATGAATCTCTACTCGAGTCGGTACTCGACGCTGTGGCGCCCACCACAGCAGCAGACCTTCCTACGGTGGTTGAGGATCAGGGGAAAGGATCTTCGTTGTTCGCAACGCCTTCGGCTACTGACCCTTTCGACCATGCCTTTGAAGGCGCTAGCCCCGAAGATACTTATATGAAAACGGGTGAAACAACTTATCTTTATAGGATACCACGAGCCTTGCAGACTGCCGCTGCGGGCCCTTCACAATCTCTGCAACAAAATCTCATAGTCGATATTGTAGCTACTGATTATCCTGAATTAGACGGCGTGGCTGACAGTCGACCACTTTCCCATGCGTCGAAACGTACTTCTTCTTTTTCCGACTCTACCGGAGACGATATGGCTCAGTTCGCGAGCTATCTTAGCATTGGCCAGGAGACCGTAAAGGGAACAGTCATGAACGTTGTTCGAGACGCTGGCTCAAACGAATCCATGGACGATGATGAGGCGATTGAGAGCATCTCTGGGGACATTCAGCTTCTACCCATCAGCACGGAGGCCACGAAGCTTCAAAAGCGGGACTCATATACCCCATTATCTGCCCTGACAAGCACAGGGGACACTGAGACCCTACCTGGTGTTAAATTATCCGGATCATACATGTCGCCAGGCAAGGTTCCGGTTCCGGTGGAGGAGCCATTTCAGAAGAAGCGCGTTACACAACCAACGTCGATTTTCGCGGGATCTTATATGGAAAAGTCGACGGAATATATGCCCCTGGGCGAGACGAAGGTGAAGGTGTATGAACTGCTTCGAAAGAAGCGCGTTATACAATCAATGCCAACAAATGAAGTCGATACCTCAATGTCTGTGGAAACTCCGCCTTGGGAACAATACGTATCAGATGGCATGATCGCCACGCTTGGTGCAAGCCCTGCTTCTCCTTCATTGCCGTCCAGCTTCGCTTCAGGCCCTGAGACTATCTCAACGTCTGACATGAAGGGAGAACAACCATCCCCTACCCCCACCTATGACTCGCCATGGACCACTGAACATGGCAACCATGGACCATTCGTCATGGCCTCAGCCTCGGCGCCTCTTTCTACGGAGAGTAGCTTTCGCGGTCAATCTCCAGAAGGCAAGGTCACTCAAAGCGCTTCCGAATCCACTTCGACCGACGTCCCTTTCTTTGGCCCGTTCTTCTCTGATGGTCCCACACAAATTCCAATCACGCAGCACAACTCGCTGGTGCAAACAAAAATTGGCACAGACGATGCTCCGTCTTCGAGCCCGGCTGTTCTCACTATGAATGGACAAACTACCTCATTCACCATGACCACGGAAGCTGACCCTCTAAGCACTGCTACGGCAATTTCACCCTCGTTTCTTTCCAATTCGAAAGCGTCAACAGAGTCCGGCCGTCCACTGTCGTCGAGCGTTGGATCTCGCACTTCAGGGCTGCTGACTGTCTCTCCCGTCACGGTCACTGGAGGTAGCATAAGCTTTACCAGTACCTATACCGACTCGCAAGGCAATGTTGAGACAAAGACCTACCTCGTGGCATCTAGCATGTCAAGAACAGCTAATACCAGCTTGCCTTCAGCAACACCGACGTCGAGTCTTAAGCCAGGTAATAGCTCTGTGCCCCATGCTGGTGTAGGTGGTGGTGGCAATGTGACTACCTCGTCCCAGGTTGTGACTGTCGTCTACGGTGTGACCCTCAAAGAATATGTAGTTGGTGCTATGTTGCCAACCGTCATTGCCGTCCTCATCGCCTTTCCAATCAAGTTGATTGGCATCAATGCAAGACTAATGCAGCCCTTCCATGCGTTGGCAACGAGCGACAAGACAGGCGGCTCCCGGCCAGAAGCCTCCATATTTCTACGCTTTTACGCGTGGTCAGGGCTCACTTCATTCCTGCGTGCCATCTGGTGTGGACAGCCTATCGTGGCAATTTCGGACCTTCTTGTTTTGGGCTCAGCATTGCTCGCCCCCCTTGCTGCTGAGACAATAACAATCTACGACGCGATCGATTCGTGCGTGTACGCGTGCAAAGGAAATCTTGGGTCCTCTATCGTGTCTGGGCGTGTCCTTCAGGGGCTCTTGGGGGCCATGATTGCCTTGTTGCTGGCACTTGTCATTTTACTGAGTATTCGACAATGGAAGACTGGCGTGTCACAGAATCCATGGAGCATCGCTGGAATGGCTAGCCTCTGTCATGACCCAGAAATACGCGCCGTTATCAGGACCATGCGACCTGGAAAGGAATCGGCGATACTACAACTGCTAGGTAAGAGCCGATATGGTCTGGGCGACCCGAAACATCAGCCAGATTCCGACTCCAGCAATGGGCGGTATGGAGTGCTTGTTACCGGACGTGCAGATGCTCCTGGCCAGTCCACGGGCGCCACAGACACTTGCAGGGAATATTGGGAAGAGTCGCGTCCAATGAATGCCAAGAACAACAAGCAGCCATTCATGTTGTTGACTTGGTGGGGACGTTGTGTGATGCTTTTCATCTTTGCGAGTATACTCATCATTGTAGTATACTATCAAGCGACATCGGGCAACACTGGATTCGAAAGGTTCATGGACAGCCAGAGCTACGGGGTCAAGTTCTTCTTTACTGCACTTGGAGTCATCCTCGGCTACTGCATGGAGACAATCTTTCGTTGTAAGTTTTCAGCCCTTTGCCCTTTGCCCAGGTTTCCCTCATCACTTTCTCCTCGTGCATATCACAATCTGGCACTCCCAGCACCAACACCACACTTACACCTCAACAGGCGTCGCCATCATGTCTCCTTACCTCCGACTGCGCGACGAAGCCCTCATCGCAGAACGATCCATTCTTCTTTCGCCTCCAACGAACGCATTTTATGGGATCTGGTCAGCGTACAAGCAACGGCACGTGTTCTTTGGCTTCCTATCCTTTGTGACACTCCTTGCCGAGTTGGGTCTCCCAGTCACGTTATCTCACGTTCCGTACAGCGCCATGGAGACGTACATGACTGCGATAGTGTGCATGTGGCTCACGACTGCCATCCTAGGCCTCATGATCACCAGCATTGTCTGGTCCTTTTTTGTCAAGTGGCCGCACATGCCTGTGGACCCGCGAACCATTGCCGGATCGCTGTTTTATGTTTGTGACTCGTGGATGCTCGAGTCGCTCGAGGGCATGTCGACGCTCAGCAAAGAGGCGCGTAACCGCAGTGTTCGCTTCATGGGGCACAGGTACGGGTATGGGTCGATACATGGGATGAGTGACACGAACCGTGTGGGTGTTGACATTGTGCAGGAGAAGGATGAGGAATTAGCGGGTGGTGCGGTTGCTGGTCGGGAGCCGCAGCCTCAATACGTGTGGGTTCTGTAATACTTGGGGGAAAGAAAGAAAGAGGAACAGCGGATGTTTTTATGGGTATGAGTTTTATGACTTTATGGAGGACCTTTTCTTTTTTTCTTGTGGTATTAAAGAGATATCCCTCTTTGTAGTTGGTTCACATTAATGACTTACATATTGAGACACGTTTCTGATTTTGTAGGCTCTAGTTGATTGTTGGAAGGGTAAGGCTTTCGAAGGTTGTTCTTGTGTTTTGTTTGATTGGGTGTCTACAGACCTGATCTATTTGAGGACCGACGAGACGATTCTCCTCCGCTGTCGCGCAGGACCAGCACCGGCCTCCAACTCGAGCCGTTGAATTTCATGACCCACGTTTCCTCCTTGGGATTTGTCGTCTTCTTTTGTCCACTTTTGGCGTCGCTTCCAGCAGCTGTTGTAGTGCTCAGAGTAGTAGTGATGGTAGCAACAGCAGAATCATCACCATCACTACTACCAATCCTACCCCCATCATGACTATGAGGAATACTGTTAGAAGTAATGGTAGTGGGAGTAGGAGCACTAGCACCAGCACCAGCACCAGCACCAGAACTCTTGCCCCGCATCATTTCCCTCCTCCACAGCACAAACTTTCGCAGCTGTTCCAAATCACTTTGGTGCTGCTCAGCAGGCATGTAGCCCCACCTCCTTTCATCCGCAAACCAGCTACGATTCGGCAAGTACGCTTCCAGCATGTAATAATTGTCACGATGAAAGGGCATGTCCATGGAGGGCGGGCCCTCGAGTCCCAAGAAGGCATCTGTGCCGGAGGCTGCGTCTTGGGGGGTGAGGCGGAACCGGGGCCGGTGGTTGAATTTGTTGGCTTGTTGGCGCTGGATGGAGCGGACGGTGGAGGTTAGGTGGGCTTGGAGGATGGCGGCGTGCCAGAGGGGGGAGGAGAGGGTTGGGCGGGCGTGGATGTGGGCATCGCAGGCTTCGACTTTGATGATGCTAGCAAAGGACGACGACGACGACGACGACGAAGAAGAAGGGTCAGGGTATTGTGCGTTTGTGCTCAGAAGGGTAGGGTCGAGCACGGCCTTGAGCACAACTCCAGCGTGCGCCTCGAGTAACCGCGCGTTCCAAGCCGGTCTCTCCCCGCGTGGAATCGCAGGCAGCGGCTCGCCAGCATCCAGACGGTCCTGCCAGTGGGCGAAATCGACCGCGAGGCAGAGAACGTGCCATCGTAGGGTGCAGGTCAAGCACGTGCAGACAAGGTGCGGATCGGGCGGCATAAGGTGTTGGTAGTAGGGGCGGCGGCGGATATCGTGGCCGCGGAGACGCTCCCCGTCCAAGAGGACGTCGCGAAAGGAGAGCGTTGGTTCTTTTGGTGGTGCAAGGCTATCATTGTTGTTGTTGTTGTTGTCGTCGTCGTCGACGACGGCGGATAAGAGAACTGGGAGACGCATGCACTTGGCCAGAATGGGATACCGCCATGATATGATTGCGTGGGCGATGCGCGAAGGATGCTGGTGTAGCAGGAACGAATGCAGAGCGCAACAGGTGCGTGCGAGACGGAAGACCGAGCTAGGGCGCAGGTAGGCCAGGATCTGGATGAGGATGTCGTAGGGGAGGCTGAGCAGGAATGGGATGCCGGTGTAGGGGGAAGAAGAAGAAGAAGAAGAAGAAGAAGAAGAAGAAGAGAGCCGGTGGGGTTTTTGGAGAGCCTGCTTTCTGCGTTGCCGCTCGCTGCGTTTGGAAAAGACTGTCAGCGTGCCGTCGTTGCTCACGCGCTCACGGCTTGAGGTTGGTTGTTTGCTTTGGAGTGGGTGGGCGGGCGAGGGTGAGGCCGCCAAGGCAGCAGCGGCGGCGGCAGTGGTCGTGGTCGTGGTGGTGCTCGTGTTTGTTGGTGTTTCTCGGGCCTGCCCCTGCACAATGGCACCGACAAGTGCTTGTGATGCTGCAGAGGCCATCATGGACCAAGCAAAACCCGTGCTTGCTGAGAGACAGGGCGATCGGGGCCTCGAGGAACAGAACGAATAAACGGTCCAGTCCTGGGAAATCAAGTGAGAGGCGGTTCATGCTGGGGGCGAATGATGACTCAGCCCGGCGATATTCGTTGCTGGAAGCATCATGGAACACCCTGCATGTCGACGCATCATTGGGAAAGGGCGATCGTGGACTGTATGCTTGCTTGCATAGGCAGGGATGCGTAGGTTTAGGTGCGCCCTGAATGATTTTGCTTTGGCCCCCAAAGCACAAGATCTCTACGTGCCATGTAGTTCATTCATGCTGGGAGAACCCCGTTTACATAGGGCCCGAATCACAACGTACGAAACACGTGCTCTACTAGCAACACAGAATTGAAGGGGCAGAAAGGGGGTATTGATTGAAGTCTGTCGAGCGGCTGTCGAAAATAAAAACAAAGTAAACCAGCCGCGCAATTCTTGTCATGCAGTCGTCAGTATTAAAATCTCATCAAGGCTTCCAGCCACACATCTCTCTCTCTCACACACTCTATACACAAAACAAGCCCGTTTATAGAAGAACATTAAGCGGCCCCAGCGAGCTGCAGCACCTGTTGGTGGCCTTGGAACAGCTCCGGCTTGGCCTTGAACAAGCTCTGCACAATACGCTGCACAACCTGGCGCGTTTCGTCCTGAAGCTGGTCCTCGGGGGGGCTGAGGACCTTCTCAAATACGCCAATCAGTTTGGGCGTCAGGCTCTGGACGGTAGGCTCGTTGGCCTCGTCTGTGGTTTTGTTAGCACGCTGTACAGCATATCAAACAACGACGAGATCTAGGATCAAGACTTACAGAGCTTGTACAGGCACTCGTAAACGGGCTTGTTCTCTTCAAAGTCTTCCTTCAAAGGAAGAAGGCCAACAAGGACAGGCAGGACGTCCGCGATGGGGACGTGGTCGGGGTGGGAGATGATCATGCGGCAGACACAGCCAGTTGCATTGTCCTTGATGCGGGCGTGGTCGATGGACAGCATGGGCTCGAGCTTGGAGAGGATGTCGGTGTAGCTGGGGAGGTAGGTGTTGGCGTCGCTCGAGTGGTAAATGAGCTGGCCCGTGGCGTAGGCAGCATTGCTCTTGGTCTCTGGGTCAGGGTCTGTGAGACGCTTGAGCAGGAGCTTGAGAATGCTCGATGTGTAGGGAGAGACGGCGGCACCCATGTGCGCCGCGCACTCGGCAATGACACCCACGGCCGTCGAGCGCTCGAGGTTCTCCTGCGAAGAACCGAACTTCATGACGGGCTTCTCGAAGATCTTCCACAGCTCGCCAAACGCAGGGCCCATTGCCAGCGCCATACCAATGATGACATCAAGCGCCGTGTCAATGACCACCCAATCGTACTCGGAGGATCCCTCCACATCCTGCTCGTCCTCGTCACCGAGGTCTTGCTGGCTAGGGTGAGAACGGGTGATCAGGGTGCTCAGAACCGTGACAGTTTGCTCAACCATCTTATCCTGGGCCAAAATGCCGGGGCCGGTAGTCTTGAGCACAGCAGCGATATTGCGGTTGATCTCAGCAACAACGTTACTATGAGGCGACACGTTAGCATCGAATCGAAGAACCACCCGGGGGTAGACAAGATTGAGTCATGACTTGTATCAATCAGGAGTAGATAATTACGTGTTCTCAGCAACCGCAATTTTGCGTCTGAGTGAGCTGGGTATAACGTGTAGTGCTCATCATAATGATACTGGTGGGGGAGGAACAAGGAAATATTCATCGTCAGGGGTACGTACCGGTCAGTCTCCTCGGGCCACAGCTTCTGGGTGGCCGTGGCCACAATCTCGCCCAACTGGACCAGCTCGGCAGGGGCCTGCTTGGGAGGGAACCCAGCCTCCCACTTGATACCAGTCTGCTCCTCTAGGAGTTCGTAGACACGAGCGTAGGCACGCCACAGTGTGCTGATTGCGGCCTTGCGGCAACCCTCGTACGTGTGCTCGACCAGAGGTGTGATTTGCTCCAGGGCCTTCTGGAGGTACTGGCTGATCTCGGGGAGACCGCAAGCGTGTGTGATGACATCTCCAAGGACTTCAATGGCGACCTCCTTCTCCATAGCTTCAGGAGTCACGCCATAGTCAGCCCATTCGTCCTCGTCCTCCTCATCATCCGCATCCATGACCTCTTCGCCCTCCTCGGCCTGGCGGACCTTGATCTTCTTGCCGCCTTGGATGATCTCCTCTCCAGTGCCAATGATGGCCTGTTCCTCCTCAGACAGGTTGAGGACAAGCTCCTCCTCCTCCAGCTCGAGGCTGTCGAACAAGCCCTTGAACACACCCGCAATGAAGGGGGCAAACTCCTTGCCGTAGACCTTGGACAGAGAACTCCAGAGAATAAAGCTTGTCTCTCGGAGTCGAGGGTTGCCAAGGTTGAGAGCCTCCTCGCTGGCCTTCATGAGATCCAGGACATAGGGCTGGAACTTTTGTGGGCCAACGGCTGCGGCAAAGTGACCCATGGCGTCACAGACTCCACTGCGCAGATCCAGCTCGTCTTCGCTGTCCTTGATGTGCACATATGGCCCCAATGCGGCCATGGTCTTCTCAAAGTAGGGCTCAAAGGCCTCCTCCATGGACGAGGCAATAGCGCCAAGGGCACCGGCAGCGGCGCTCTTGACCTTGAAGTCAGGGTGGCCAAGCAGGGTGCCAACGGGGGTAATGAGCTCAGGACCGTACTTTTGCATGACGTCCGAGTCGAAGCCGGTTGCAAGAGCATCCAGAGCCGCACAGGCACAGCGCAGGATCTCGACGTTCTTCTTGGCAGTAGAAGCATCCGCCGTCTCGGCGCTGGCGGCCTGGACGTTCTTCAAAAGACCCTCAATCAGGGCGTCACGGTCGTCAGAAAGCTCCTCGGCCATTTCGTCGGCAATGCGGGTCAGGCCGATCAGAGCAGTGTGGCGGACACCCGAGTCGGGGTCGTTGAGCAGACGCAGCACAATGGGCATGATGGTCTTGAGCTGGGTGGAGACAAAGTCGGGGGCGCCCTCGGCAACGGTTCCCAGGGCCAGGATGCCAGACTTGCGGAAGCCCGGGTTCTCGGACGAAGCGAACCGGGGCAGGGCCTCGAGGAGAGGCACGATGACTTGGCGAGGAGGCAGGTCGCTGGCCAGCTGGTCCACCAGAGACAAGGCGGCGCGGGCGGGCGTAATGTCGTCCTCGTCCTCATCGTCGTCAATCTCCGTCAGGATCTCCATGCCCTTGAGGGTGAGCTGGGCGCCCATGTCCTTCATAGCCTGCACCTTCATGCGCCGGTAGCGAACAGTCTGGGCCAAGAAGGCGAGCGCTTGGCACCGCACGTCGTCGTCAGCGTTGGTGTTGCCAGCGAGCTCGGCCATGAAGAGCATGAGGTCGCGCAGGTGAGGGGCCAGAAGAACAGGCTCATAAGCGAGGAACTGTTGAAAGACCTCAAAGGTCTGCTTGCTGCGCTCGTCGTCGCTGTTCTCGACAGCGTCCTTGAGGACATCGACCATGCTGGGGACAAGCTGCTGCACGGCAGTGACAGCGAGCTCGTCCTCTTCAGGCTCGACCAGCATCAGCACGGCGCCAATGGACATGACGGTGTTGACTCTGACATCGCGGCTCTGGGGGTCCTTGATGGTGTTGGCAAAGAGAGCCAGCAGCTCGCGGACCTTTTCGGCAAAGTGGGTTGGGTTCTCGTCGAGGATGGCGTAGATGATGTAGGAGCCGACCTCGCGGTGAGACACGTCGCTCGAGGCAGCGAGGTTCAAGAGCGAGGGAATCAAGTCGGGCCACGCGTCATCGTCGAGGTCTTGGTTGGCAATGCTTGCAATCAGCCGCGACTCGGAGTGGCGGCAGCGCGCGTTCTGCTCCTTCATACAGGCCTCAACCAGGTGCTGGCGCACACTGCTCTTTTGGTCGGCGGCTATCTTCTCCCAGTATTTGATGGTGAGGCGGGCAGCCTGGACGGCGGCCTGCTGGCGGAGGTTGGGGTCCTCATTGGTGCAGACCACCTCGATGAGGAGCAGCAGCGACTCGGGCTTGGAGTAGTAGTTCTTTTGCAGCTCGGCAGTGACGGCCTTGACCCTCTGTGTGTCGGCTAAACAACAAGAGCGACAGCCAGGTCAGTCGCGCTGGATGCAGGGCGGCGAGGATGGGGACAAGAACCACGTGGGCGAGCACTTACGGATCTGGCTCTCTTGGAGCAGCGCGACCAATCTCTGACGATCCATGTTTGCGGACTGGCGAGCTGGCGTCTTTGGGTGTGATCAAAGAGCGACTGGCCTCCGCAAACCTCGTGAAGAGACAAGGCGGGAAGAGAAAGGAAGACGAAGGGGAAAAAGGAAAGAAAGGAAAGGAAGCTTGCACGATTTTTGGGCAGCAAGGCAGAAATTTTGCAGACGCGAAGTGACTGAAGAATTAATTGCGGGGGCCCCTCATTCTTGGTGGCTTATCTTATCGTGTGAGCAGCACCCTTTTTTTTCCCTTTTTTTTCTTCTTCTCCAAGGATAAAAGTCAGAAAAGCTTTGTTAAAGGGTCCTTTTTGCTGGACAAGCCATCCTTGGAACTTTCGTGAAAGATGATAACCAGGGTTAGGGCTCGTGTAAGTGGGCACAGCCTCAGGCAGGCTCCAATGCTGCGAGTGACAATCTTGTTGGTGGCTGCGGGACATTTTGTCATTTATCAATATAACAAGTATTCGCATGTATTCAAATGGACACTGTATTGGAGTTTTATGGGTGATGAGTTATAACCGAATGTGACTATCTTTTTGTGTGTAGTATGTCTTCGTATTGACCAATTCATCGATCATGCTACGAACTGATAGCTCAAGATTCACTCAAGGTCTTGGGTGGGCGCCAGTAACATTGTGGCCAGAACATATATGCCTGTTACAATACTTGTAGCTGGTGTCAGCCAGGCAGACCGAATTAGAGGTCGTTATCGAGGAGAAAACATCTTCGCATTGAGGCTGGGGGTGCAGCGGCGTTTGCATGCCGATCCACACAACCGAAGACTTCCTGTCAATTCAAAAATACTCACTAAGTTGTAGAATACCATGCTTGGAGTCCTCCCAAGCGGTGTAAAGGAGAACCGATTTTCAAAACAGAAGCCATGTGGTGGAAAATATATACTTGCCAAGTGGCCCTATCCACCTAACCTCAGGGCCGTGGTGGCAGTAATTCCCCGCGACATCTCCCAGCAGTTGGAGAATGGTGAAGGCGGACGACCAAAGTTCCTCGGCCCATATTGCACCGATGATGAACGGCAACATAACCAAAGCGATGCGTGTGAGCGAGATATATACACGCTTCACATGTCCGCAACGGACAGGCTCAGCTTGTCAGAAAACATCGGGTTCCTTAAGACAAGTTGAAATCTACCATCCTGGACTTTCAGCTCGCTTGCACGGGCGATATATCTGCAAGTTCATTAGAGGGAAAGAAGAAGAAGAAGAAGAAGAAGAAAATGCTGAATACAATCTTTCATTCTCCAGCAGCACTTGTGCTCGTCAGCTCTCTTCTTAGCTCTGTTGTAGCACTATCACCCACAGCCGCAAAGACGTGCGTGGTGCCAGCAAGCGGCACCAATGCTACAGACGATGCTCCGGCGATTCTCGAGGCTTTTGACAAGTGTGGGAAAGGGGGCACCATCCGCTTCTCGCCTAATACGACCTATTATGTGAACTCAGTCATGAACGTCACATGGCTGGAAGATGCTGAAGTTGATATCCAAGGAACACTCCTGGTAAGTGACTGCGGTTTTTTCCATACAAGGCGATGTTGAGCCATTAACAACAAAAAATCCTGCCCCAGTGGAGCACCGACATCCAATACTGGCTCAACAACTCGATGCCAGTCGGCTACCAGAACCAATCTACCGCCTTTGTCCTGGGCGGCAATAACGTGTACATCCATGGGAACGGTGTGGGCACCCTCAATGGCAACGGGCAGTACTGGTATACGTATATAAGCAAGCAGTCGGACACGTCGAATTATCCAGGCAGACCGCACGCCATCACTCTCAACGGCTTGAACAACTCGAGGTTTAGTGACTTGAACTTTTACCAGAGTCAAATGTGGTAGGTTTCTATATGTTGTTGATGGGGAATCGAACAAAAGAAAAGTTGCGCTGACGTTTGGCTGTCTCGACAACACAACCAGGACCATGTCTATTATCTACTCGCATAATGTTACGCTGGAGAATATTCTCGTCAACAATACAGCCACTTCTGGAACCGGCTGTGAGTGCTTCTCACTTTTATCTCAACTGGTCCATACCGGGCATGCTAGAAAGCGTTCGCTGATAGATGCATCCATGACCTCCAGCAAACACGGACGGAGCAGACACGATCCGCTCGTCCAATATCGCCTTCAACAACTGGACGGTATATAACGGTGATGACAGTATATCCATCAAGGCAAACAGCACCAATATCAGCATCACCAATTCCCACTTCTACAATGGCTTGGGCATAGCCATTGGCAGTATTGGCCAGTATGATGGCGTCTACGAGACCATTCAAGGGGTCAGGGTGGACAATATCACGTACAATAACACTTTATATGCGGTATGTCGAGTGTCCTGGAAACAGGTTGCACAGAGATTTTGTGAAGCCCTTGCTGAGTCACTTGCTTACCTTTTCTTTTTCCAGTTCTATTTCAAAGCGTGGAGTGGCACCAGCGTCGGATACCCGCCAAATGGAGGTGGTGGCGGCATAGCCGGTATGTATATCTCTATCTCGTCACTCTCGTCAACAACAGCATCCTTTGGGGGAAAAAAAAATAAAAAATTCTTCTTTTCCCCCTTTCCCCTACAACACAAAACTCCAAAACTCTCCCTAGATGGGTACTCTTGTCCTCGTTGCCTAAACCCAAGAGACACAGACGTCTCCAACATGACCGTCACGTCCCTGCACGCCCACAACCTCCGCAGCTCGGCGCTGGAAATCGGCTCGTGCACGTCCTTTTCCGGCGGCGGCACGCCCGCCAACTGCACCAACTCGGCGGTGCAAATCCACGACATTGCCATCTCGGGCGTCGCGGGCACGAGCGCGTCCTCGGACGTGGCGAGCTTTGCGTGCAGCGCCGTGCGGCCGTGCTACAACCTGGCCATTTCGGACGTGAACCTCACCAAGACAACGACGGGGGACCCAATCACGGGGTACTCGTGTGCGTATGTGGGGACGACGACTGGGTTTAACTGCACAAGCTAAGTTTTATTCTACTCATCGTTGTTCTGCGGCTCTTGTAAGCTGGGACCTGAAGGGTAGAGGATGTCGTGATGTGTATGCTGAAGGCACGATGGGGATACATAGTAGCGACAAAGATATATGGGTAGAAAAGAGGCAATTCGAACATCTTGTTTCTTGACATCTTGGTTGGTGAATGTCAAGGTTTGATATTTTCAGCACAACAAACTCGACCGATCGCGCGTGAGAAAAGAAGAAAAGAAAAACAAGAAGCCACCCATCAGCCATTCCATCATCCCAATACACCCCAGAAGACCACCCTCAATACATAAAACTTCTATTTTTGGCTACCTTTTGACCTGCATTCATGTCTTGTGTATTTAAGACGTTGTTTGACATTGAGGCGTGGTTCCTCCGGCGGACGGCTGGTGGTCAATAATTGAGGTGCAACATATGGCGGCCCGCCCACGCCATTTTATTTCTACTAATTTGAATTTTATGAGGAGCCCCTGATTCACCAGGCCAGTATCAAAGGTCATGTGGTCGGATGCTCACGGAGGTTGGGATATTGGGGGTCTGTTCTCTTCTCTACCACGATGGGCTCCTGGTATGGGACAAGAGGCCGGAAGACGGGGCTCAACAGACAACACGGACGGGTAAGTCTCTTTTGTTTACTATGTACTGTTTAGGGGGTAATATGATTGATTTGTAGGGTTACTACCGCTCACCAATACAATTCTCGGGACACAAAGAGTAGACGCAAATTTATACAGCAATACGCAACGAATAGTAAGCCGCCGGCTCATTTCATTTGATCTAATCCTTAATAGACTCACCGAATAAGTTCTACTCTTTACATGTGGGAAGTAAGACACACAAGGATAAAGCCAACCATCTAGTGGCCGAAGGGAGGCGGGAGATGGGATGGGTAGTAATGTATCGAAAAAGGCAGGTCGCATTTTGGCAGATGTGGCGTGTTTCACTTCTCTCTCTCTGTCTTTCTTTTTTCTTTCTCTTCTCTTTCTGGCTAAGAGGGTAATAATTGGGGAAAAACTGGCCAGTTCTATGATTCTGACTCTACTATTATAGACACCTACCTGGTGACCTTGGATGCTTGCTTTTCTTGCCGACTCATTCTATAGTCCATGGACTTATATATACACAATAGATTGGAAAGGCGCCATTGATGAGACGGTCTCGATATAGATTTATGCATACAAATCTTTCTGGCTCATCGGGCCACTCTCCCCGAGCTAGCTACAATCAAATATCAGTGGGCGAACGAGGATGGAGCCAATCAACGAGACAAATAAGGTCGAGTTTTCCCGGGAAGAGAGTCGGAGTTTCCGGTACAGACTTGTGAGCAGCCTTTTTTTTCTTCTTTTTTTTTCCTTCACTAAGCAAGAATCAGAGACCGAGGCGCCGTTTCCTTGGCCTTGGTTGGACGAGGAAGGACTCCCGACGAGCCCGAGCACCGAGTGTATGTACTTCATGGTAATCAATATGTCGTTTCTCTCATGCCAGGTTACATGTATTTCTTGAAGGAACAAAACCCCCCCTCAAAAAAAAAAAAAACAGACGGTAGGCCTGGATGGAGAACCTCGGCGGCGCTATCAGGACCTAACGGACTAAACTGATTCACCAAAAGACTGCACTCCTGTCGATCGCTCGATGCTCCGGAAAGAAAAAACACAGGCAGGACCAGAGTGACTTCATGGAACCAACAGACAGGGTTTTTCGTGCAAGAATTCCCATGGGGCCAAAAAATACCAACCAGATACTGCGCTTGCATGCGTAGCCTGCCAGCCTGCCAGCCTGCCAGGCTTTTCACAGGAAAGGCAACGAGCGACGTTTTTGCTAAGATTGGGAAAGAATATAGGGCAGCAGTCAGTGGGAATGGAGGGCCAGTTTCCTTATCAAGCAGCCGCCCGGAGAAGGGGATTGGAGTTGTTTTTCTTGCTGGAAGGATGGTATGGGGATGGATGGATGGGCTGCACGTCTCTGCACCTCCGGTACACACCATCACGGCCCCAATTTGCTGCAGAAAATCTGACGCGCCTAGGCGATGCAATACACTTCTTGGCAGGGGAAAAAAAAAAAAACGGTTGGTGTGGTACTGTCGACTGGTGTGTGTGGCCGGTCGATCGCCGATTTGCATGGGGACTTGTCTACTCTTCATGTTGCCAGCTGCTCACTGAGATTAGTGCATTGTAAGAAAGTGGCCGAGAGAATCCTGTCGTCTTTGGAGCTGCCTTTCGAGCCACAGTCGGATTGAACGTGTCGTGTCCTGTCGCTGTCTGGTTTTGTGTGTTGGCGGCAAGGTTGGTGAAGAAATTCAGTAAATTATACTCGCCAGTATTATGTACATGGCGCCCTCTGTCTGTGTCTGCAGGAGTGCGTTTTTATGTATCAGCAGGCGCCTGCTGGCACCATCAACTACTATGTATTCGGTCCATCAACACACCTCGAGGCCAACAAGGGAAGCTCGTGGCCCACCATCCCGGAAGGATTTCACTGAGGGCTTGCGAGCCCCGAAGGAGGTGCCACTACCAGACCGTTCACTCACTCCGCTTGTGATTGTGATAAGCTTCTCGGAGCTTCCCCGTTTTATTACTAGTCTGCGCCGCCATCTTTTCCAGCCCACTGATTTCCAGGCCAGGCCAGGCCAGGGTTGATCCCAAGGGTGGGTCGAGAAAGTTCAGAACAGAGCTGAGCTGTACGTTTAGTCCCCGCGATGACCTCATGGAATCCATTTAGGATCATCGTACTTCTGGGCCAAGGTTGAAATGGATGGCGCCGAGTGCCTCAAAGAGAAGAAAAAAGCATATTGGGAATCATATGCACAACCACAACCACACAACCCATCAGATAGATTGCAAGGCTTGGGCAATGACGGAAGACAGAAGCCACTTCTTGTTCGCTTGCCGGCTTGCTTGCCGCTTTACTTTTTCCCCCTCTGTTTCCTTCTTGGCGGCGTTGCGTTGCGTTGCGTTGCGTTGTGGATGTCGAGCGACACATGGCGATACAGTGCCACTCATCTCCGCCCAGCACAGCCAGCGCAGCCAGCGCAGCCAGCCCAGCCCAGCCTTCAACGCCAGGGACAAGACTGGCCAATGGCTCCTATGATATGTTGGGTGAATGGGGCACCCGATTTTGGGGTGGTTGGTGTGCATGCGCGTACACTGTATGTTAGAAGTGGTGAGTGCGTGCGTGGCCCTTTGGTACATGCCTAACAGACAGAAAAACAAGACAGCCCAGGCCAGCCAGAACTCTCAGAGAGAACGTGTCATTCGCACACTGTGAACCCCTCCAATGCTTCCCTGGTGGTGTTGCGTAGGTTGCGTCGCTAGTCGTGCATCTTGCTCTGCCCTTCTCCTTTCTTTCTCATTCTCCCGTTGGGCTAGAACTGTAAAGAAAGACAAGAAGAACCTAAAGCAAAAAGACGAGAAGAAAAAAAAAAAAGGAAGACGGATCCACGGCACACAGTCTCGTGGGAGGCAACGTGAGGAACGTGCCATGGCACCGCGTCGCATCGCGCTGCATGTGAAAATAATAATAATAATAACAGTAAAATACGGATTGTACACTACGGTACTATAGTACAGTACCTGTAGAGTACTGCATAGTACAACACTAACTACAACATAGCAGGGTTCTGCAAGTACTATAGTGTCTGGAGGTGCTGTAGCCGGGGCCTTTTCACGGCACAGCGGGTCATTGCCGCCTGCCGCCTGCAGCCTGCCCTGCACTACTATGTATGTACTATGTACATAGTAAAGGGTACATTAGTAATAAGACATTTTCAGATTGGATCCCAATTTTTTGAGCACCATGCCACCACTTGCTCAGCAGCATTGTTGCTTTGGACAAAAGAGTGAGATGTACGTTGGAAAGTAATTTCTCGCTCTCACTCACAATTTGGAGTCTCGGGAGATTTGGGATCTCAGGATGCATGGACGGCCTCTGCTGCATTATCCGCGGTATTCCAAGGAGCGGTTTTGGTGTGTGTACAAAGTGCACCCATACTATTATACATAGTATTCCAAAGAGAGAGACTTGGAAGTACCATAGTACTGGCTCCAGTGTGACACGAAACTCGGCAAGATCCTGCTCATTCAGAGATCTCTGGGAAGAAAATTCAGCCACACACCTCTGTTCGTAGAATACCGTAGCGATCCCACAGAGGATAGTCAGTCCGTCCGTTCGTCCGTCACTCAGCCAGTGCTGCTCTGAGCCACCATAACAAGGGAAAAAAGAACAAGCCATCTCTATAGGCTTTATGCCCTCTTACATAGTACACGATGCGACAAGAGCAGGTCACTGGGCCCCGTTCTTGTTCGACAAACAACGGTGGCATGCATTGTACATACAGAGTACATGGCATATTCACACAGTAAACACGCTTGCCACTCACTCATCTTTTTGTTCTCTTTCTGTCCATTCTTGGCACGTGTATTTGGTTCCCCTCTCTCTGGAACACTGTTCCATCATGCCGTGCTCTCGGCAGTAGTGCCGCAGCGAAAACTACTGACCAAGAGGCAACGGTCTTCTTCTCTCGTCACGCTCGCTCTTCTTTTGCGCTGTGACCCTTCTTCTAGTATGTACAGTACTATAACAGCAAGCTAGCTGCAAGGACGTCAGGATAGCGAGATGAACTCGCACTGCAGCTGGTGTCTGAGATTTGTGTGCCACCTAGAATGGCTGGTGTGCATGCTATCTAGGATATGTTCTGATGAGCCCTCCGAAACAAGACATTTTTATTTTTTTTCTCGGTTCGTTTTTTACCTCTGTAATCTGCACTATAATTATCCTCTTTTTGCTTGAGGCTGAGTAGTGAGCACCTGCGCACGGCCAATGTCGCATCGACAGCATGACGGTTATCAAAGCCAGTAACTGTAGCCGTACAGTCGACTAATAAACAGTATGTACTAAGTATGTAAAAGCCAGCGATACCTGACGCACGAGCCGCGAACGTAGCCGTGCCCCCCGTCCCGAGCCTGCGTGCTTACCGTTCCTGAAGCTAGCAGAGTTATGTCAGGAGCGACATGGACAAGAAGCAGAAACTTGGTGATCAGCGGGTTTGAGAATGCGTTGGCTCTCCTCAGCCTTTTTTTATTTTTTCAGCCAACCTGATTCTTCTTCCTTCTTCAGGCGGCTCGTCGCTACTGTTTGGGGAAAGCAGAAAGGGCCTAGACAACCCAGAAAAAAGATCTGCTAGTGTTATGGATATCCATGGTACTTCTTTGTCAAATGAAGTCATATTGCCCTGCCAAGGCCGGCACTATAGTAGGAGAAACGCTCGGTTCAACTGACAGCTGCATCACAGTGGCCTGTGCCGCACTGGGCCTTGCTGTTTCTTACCCTTACCGCCGTATAATACAGTGTGTCAGTCCAGTCCCCCTCGGAAGTCCTCTGCAAAAGCAGCCGCCTTCTTGGGCCAACGCTATTCATTGTTGGAAGCGATGGAATACTATGTGCATAGTAGACAGGCCAGGCCGGCCTCTGCCACAGCGACCACCGTGTCAAACTCGTCCACGCCAAAGACTCTTCCAGTTGCTGTACAAGTACAATTCCATACGGGCACGTTCGCACCGTATCCATTCGAACCAATTCAACCCGTCCTCCCTTGGGAAGAGCAGAAGAGGGGAAAGGCAACAGAGAGAGAGAGAGAGAGAACAGCCCAAAAAGCGCCCCAGCCCCCTGCTTTGTTCCAGGTGTCAATCACCACGCCCCAAAACTGCCAGCCCATCCAACTCGAGGCACCAAGCAGGCCAATCACATCACATCTCGCCCAAGGAGCAGAAAAGCTGTTGGGACCTTCTTCTCCCGATCTGCACTGATCGTCTGTGTGGCCCGAGTCTTGCTGCCATCCCTGCTTGCTCTGCTGCCCCAGTCGCTTGATGTGCATCTTGGCTGCGCGAATACTATGTACATTGGGGGTACAAAAACTCCTATACCATGTGTACATGCATGGTTGTATGCATGCATGATTGATTGACTGATTGACTGGCAAAATGGATTGGCTGTGTGGTCGGTAGTTTTCCTTCTCTTGCCCTCTCTTTGCTTCCAGTCCACAGTCACAGTGCTAGTCCAGCAGATGCTGAACAGGAGCCCCAAACCTGATGGCCATTCTTTTCCCATGTTTTCCATCTCTCATTCCCATCCGGTGCCCATTGTTTCCCTGGCTGGCTGGCTGGCTGGCTGTGGTGGGCCTGGCAGAGTACATATTGACTCACAACTCTCTTGTTCTTCCCATTATCATGTACCATGCATGTATGGTCCCGCCGTAAGCTTCCTCCATTCATTCTTTTCCTCTTTTCCCGCCCAAATCCCCGTCTGGGCAATGACTTACCTGTCTCTGATGTACATTGTCTAGTACACTGGTACTCAAGGAGATCGTGCAGCCACACCAGGCGTACCAATGTAGAAGTAGAAGTAGCAGTCCATGCCAGTTGTTGTATATCAACCTCACCCACCCCCTTCGTTCAGAACCCTTTCTACCCTCCACGCTACCTTACTCCAATATTCTCAAACCTCTTTCTCCTCCTCCTCCTCTCTTTTCTTGTGAATTGCGCGCGCGTGTGTGTGTATGAGTTGCGCGCTTGTGTGTGCGGTTCTTGTGTGTATAATCTTCCTCGCAGAGTCAGAGTATCGTGGCTCTTACCTGTCAGCCCACCACCCACACCATCCACCTCACGACAACTACAATTTGACATTTGCCTGGGCTTTGTCATCAACCCATTCACACGACGCCAAAACACCAAACCGAACTCGTCGTTGAACCTTTCTTCAGTCGAGACTATCAGGCTTCAGACTCACTGGAGTGGCCTGCCTCTTTTCAAAAGATCAACCTGCCAGATATCTTGCCAACCAAGCTTTCTGCCTGACCTTCTTTCTCTCCTCTTCCCTTCCTCCACCCCATCCGCTCTCAACAGAAGTTGCACCATTCGTTCGTCAACCAAGACAGACAACGCTCGCGATCGCTTCTCGTCCGTCAAGTCCAACCGAACCGATCAACCAACTTGTTCTTTGCAACTCTTCTCTGCTTCCTCTTCTTTGAGAACATCGTTGTCAGAATGAAGGCTGCCGCCACTCTCGTTTCCCTGGCTGCCCTGGCCGGCGTCGCCCTCTCCCAGGGCGTCACCTCCGCCATTGCGCCCGCCGCCAGCTCTCCCGCTGGTTGCTCCGCCTCGTACGATGGCACCTTTGAGATCACCGTCGCTGAGGTTACCATTCAGAAGCGCAGCGAGCCTATTGCCGTAAGTTTTGATATCCTCCCACACCCAGCCGCCCGACTGCTCTTGCCCTTTTGCCGCGACTTTCCCGGCGCGATTTGTCGGTCTGGACGCGTTCAACGCGGGTCTTTGGCGATGAACTCGCTTGGCCCGTGGCAGCGCGATGACACCACACGAGGATGCCCCCAGTCTTTCCTCCATCCCGAGTTTGCCTTTCATTTCTCCCTGTCCCGTCGGATTCCCCGAGCGAGCCTGCAGGAGCCGCTCCCAAAGCAGCTCGAGCCGCCGAGTGGCGGTACTATTCCCTTGCTTGAGAAAATGTTTTCCGCCCTTGCTTCCCGGCAAAACACAAAATGAGCAATCGATGAAACCGCTCTGCGTGCTTCACTTTGCTGCCGTCGCTTGCGCAATCGGTAAGCCGCGGAAAGCGTGGTTGCTGGGTTGCCATCGAGAAGCGTGCCGATCCTCGAGATGGGCAACGCAAATCATGATGCCAATACCATCCATTCATTGCCCTCTCTTAAATTCGCGTCAACCCTCAAAATGGCCCACCCAAAAGCAATCGTGACGACTGACCTTCTTTTTGCAATCCAACAGAAGCGCGCTGCTTGTGCTAGCACCGGCACCCTCGTTGCTAACCTCACCAACGGCATCTTGACCGACGCCGAGGGCCGAACTGGATACATAGCTAGCAACTATCAATTCCAGTTCGACCACCCGCCCCAGGCTGGCGCCATTTACACTGCCGGCTTTTCCGTCTGCACCAACGGCTCTCTGGCTCTCGGCGGCTCCGAGGTCTTTTACGAGTGCCTCTCTGGTGACTTCTACAACCTGTACGACCGTAACTGGGCTGCCCAGTGCTCCGCCGTGGAGATTATTGTTCTCCCTTGCGGCAGTGATACTTCCGAGTCCGGCGACGGTCAGGTTGTCGGCACCCAGGTTGTCACCACCACCATTGTGAGCGTCCTTTCGGACGGCCAGCCTCAGGTCAAGACCACCACCACTGGTGTTCCTGTCTGCCAAATCTCGCAGATTAGCGATGGTAAGTCTCTCCTTGTGTAAACCCTTCGCTGGATTTGTTGTGTTTGGTTTCCGTAGCGAGAATTCGGTCGCTGACTTTTTCTGTTTCCTTTGACAGGTCAAGTCCAGGTTGCCACCACTCCCTGTGCTAGCATCACCACCACGGTGAACACTGCCACCTCCACTCTGGCCCCCGTCTCGCAGTACTCGGACGGCCAGATCCAGGTCACTCCTGCTGCCTCGGTCCCCACTGTCACCGCCGCCTCGGCCACTACCACGGCCTCGGTTGTTGCCTCGGGCTCGGTCGTGGCCTCGGGCTCGGTCGTGACCGTGCCTAGCGAGTCGGCGCCGGTTTCCACCGGCGGCGGTAGCACCCTGGCCACCACCCAGGCCTCGGGAACTGCCTCGTCGGGCAGCTCGACCACGTCGTCCTCGCCGTCGACTGGAACCTCGGCCCCCGCTAGCAGCGGAGCGGCTGCCGGATCGATGAAGATGGGTTCGATGGCTGCCCTCATGGTCGGCCTGATTGGCGCCGTTGCCTTCTTCTAGATTGCAACGGGCATGCTCGGGAGTGGCGAGGGATTGAAAAAAGAAAAACCCAAAAGAAAGAAAAAAACAAGACCAATTGCAGCGCCGTTCTCTATCCGACAGCATCTCGTCATTTTTGCCGCAAGAGTTTGGGAAAGATTTCTTGAGCTTGTCTCATCTGGGAAAGATTTCTTGAGCTTGTCTCATCTGGCAAATCTCTCCTTTCTCACATCCTTTTCTCCGGTGCCGACTTCAGACCAGACGTTTGATTGATCTTTGGGCGGCCTGCTTTCTGCACAGCAATAATAAAACACAAACACACACACACAACTTCCGAATTTTGCGAGGCTTGTAATGTGGATGCTTGTTGAGCCTCGAAACGTTTTTCCTGAAAAATGTCGCGGGGCATCGTTTGTTTTTTCTTGTCTATGCTTTTGGCGTACCAACCATCTCAGTCTTTTGGCTGCAGTCGCACAGACGGGGAAGAAGATAAAGAAAGGAAGCCGTAATGGATTACACTCCAAGCCTTGAACTTTCACCACTTGGGCATTGTTGCGAAGAAAGAGCCAGCTGATCTCATGTTGTCTTTTCTTTTCTTTTTTCTTCTCTCTTTCTCTTCCCTTCCCGAGTTCGTGTTTCCTCCCGTCTTGTCCTTGATCCTCTCGGTCCTCATTGGTCTCGTACCGATGCCGCTCTGATAGGAGACAATGCCAAGAGGAAACACCGCCGTCGACTTTTTTTCTCATCTTCATTTTTCGTCGTTCTGGGTTCGGAATTTTCAAGTCGGTGTTGATTATTGCACATGGGAAATCGGGGAAATGTTCTTCTGGTGGAATTTCAAGGGTGAAAAAAACAAATAATACCCCGGCTGGCGTCGCTCTTTCTTCTCAATACTCCCCCCCCCTTTCATTAATGATGTAGTATTGCGGAGAGCGCGAATGCAAATACAAGGAGGAGTTATTTGTTTCATGTTTTCTCTCTCTCTCTCTCTCATATCATCGTTGCTTGTGTCTTCGATCCCCTCAATAATGAACGGTCACTGGTTGCGGGAATTGTCAAGCCTGCTGCCCGTGGAGAACGGCAGAGTGTTTGTAGGGCATTTTAATGGTGGACGGGGGAGGATGAACGGTGGGTGCGTCCTTGTACATATGGCCATTTTAGACCGCACAAAATTTAATACGGTTCACTGCCATTGAAAATGAAAAATCAAATGTGAGGAATGGTGGGCCTTTGGCGACGTAGTGACTTGACCTGGTGATGTCTTTTTTTTTGTTTTTTTATGTGCCTGCCACCGCTAAGCTCCGCGTGGTATACAGAGGAGCTGTGGTGGCGTCGTCGTGTTCCTGGCTTGGTGAATGTGTGGTCTTGTCTTGTTGTTGTGATTGAATTGAAAAGTTGTGTGGTTTTGTCAGCTTTGCAACAAAGGACAGCTCGTCGTAGCTGTGTATGTGGTACTACTATGTATGTAGCTGTGGGGGGGCCCGGCAGGCTCCCTGCTATCGCCATGTATGTCAACTTTGGTTGGTGTTGTTGCCCTGGCAATATGTGGATGATTATGTAATGAGTGAGCGAATGGGGGAAGTGAACTTCATCTGCCTGCCTGGACACTCGAGACCTTCTTCTGCAATCCCATCATCACCCACGACGAACCGTTGAACCATCAATCAACCTTTTTTTCTTTTTTTTTTTTTTTCTTGCAAAGTTGTGCCAACTCCACTATCCATCCTGTCTTGCTTGTTATAGCTTGCTGGACTCTAACTTGTGTGTGTGAGCGCGCCTGAAGCTGCAGCCTGCCCGGCAGCTGCAAACCATCGATTCAGCCACTTTTCGCCCTTGGGTTGGCCCGTCTCCGACCGCGAAACACATTCCCTTCCCTCCGTCCCATCCCGCTCGTTCCACGCAAGGGACGAAGATATACATAGATTGAAGTGCACACTTTCCGTACAGTTACCTCGCAGGGCCGCTCTACTGCAAGGGGAAGCGCCAAGGACCATAAGTGAAAAAAGAAGAAGAAGAAGAAGAGAAAGGAAAAGGCACAGAGTGGCAAAGTGGGAAAGAAGAACAAGAACAAAAAAAAAAAAAAAATAGAAACAAGACCACAACAGTGGGAAAAAAAAAAGGAAAAAGAAAAAAAAAAATGTCAGAACACTGGAAATCCACCCCGCGATACTGGTGCAAGCACTGCTCCACCTACGTCCGCGACACGAAACTCGAGCGCCTCAACCACGAGTCCACCGCCAAACACCAAGGCGCCGTCAAGCGCTCCTTGCGCGACCTGCACCGCACCAAAGAGCACCAGGACCGCGACAAGGAGCGCGCCCAGCGCGAGATCGAGAGGCTGAATGGCGTGGTGAGTGGGACGCCGCGGACCGGCGCTTCTACTGCTACTACTACTGGTGGTGGAGGCGCCGCTGGTGCGGGCCGGGCGGCCGGCGGGAACTTGTCCGAGACGGAGCGTAAGAGACAGGCGGAGCAGCTTGCTTCCCTGGGCGTGAGTATACCGCAGGAGTTTCGTGGCGATATGGCCATGGCGGGCGAGTGGACCGTGACATCGACGACGGTTGTGGCAGATAAGCCTAAACAAGACGACGACGATCCAAGCCCCGAGGCGAGGGCACGAGGCGTGCACAAGAGAGAACGCACGGAAGAGGAAAAGGAAGAGGAGGATGCTATCAAGGGCCTGTTCAAGAAACCAAGAAGGTGGGGCCGCGATTCCAAGTTTGCGCCCACGGGGACGACGGATGATGACCTTGACTCGCTTCTGTCTGGTGGACTCGTCGTCAAGAAGAAAGAGGACGATGTGGATTCAGCTGCAGATGGCGGTGCTGTCAAGAAAGAGGAGGACACGGCTGGACCCTCTGAAGCCAAGGCCGAGGGGGAAGAGGATGCAATCAAGCAGGAGCATCCAAGTGTCGAGGGCGTTTCTCCTATCAAACAAGAGCCGACAGACGGGCTGGATTCCATATCAGCTGCTGAGACGCCAACTGGATCAGATATAACAAAGGCAGATATTCCGGTCAAGTCTGAGAACGCTGGAGGGGCACCAGGAGAAGCATCAGATGCGCCTGTGGTAGCCTTCAAGAAGCGCAAACCAAAGCATATACGCCAAAAGTAGTGTCCTACCTTCTTCACACGGCTGGTCGTCGAGGCCAAGGCACTTCTTTGAAGAGAGGATTTTTTTTTCAAGATACAAAATAAGATACCCAATGTAAACAACGTAAATTGCAAGCATCGAAACCTCACCCTTCTTCACATGGCGACCGATGATGGTTTTCAGGGAAAGTCACTAATGATGATTTCGCCTCGTGCAAATGCAAACCTCCTGGCAGTGCTCTACACCCAACTCCATGATTCTGGAGTTAAAAAGGAGATTCCAAAATCTAAACAAATACCTGGGAGATCAAACATGCATGATCTCAGTAATCCTAGCCACCAACTTTTCAGCCCCAGCATCACCAAGCTTTCCACGCGATCCAAAGACACCAATATCCATTGCCCCATTCGGTTGCAAGGCAGCCTCAACATCCACAGCATCCTGTATACGATCATTAGCACCTTTGAACGGATTGATTTCAATGTTGAGCAAAAGGAAGAGAGAAAAAAAAAAAATAGAAAACAAAAAAAAAGAAGCGACGACTTACAGGATAAGCATCCTTGACAGCATTCGCCTCAAGCCACCGCAGCGGCGTCAACCCAGCAACAATACTCTTTTCCCTCGGCGAAGCAGCCTCGTCGAATCCGACCTCTTCCATGCGTACAACACCAGCATCGCTTCTGGATGCGATCTCTCCTCCGTGACTACCCTCACTCAGCGCACGAGTGGGAGTATTTTCCTCCGTTTCGCCACCAGGCAGACTCAAAAAGTTGACAAAGGAATCAACTCGTACCCCCGTCCAGGCTTGAATCTCCCACAATCCAACAGTAACATTCTCAGGTGCCGAGATGCGGTACAGATCTCGCTGAACCCCAACGGCGAGTTCGAGGATGCTCGCCGCACGAGATGCAATGCGCACACGCAGCGGCACGAGACAGAGCCGTGGGAACGGCAGCGCAGCGCAGCGCTGCTCGTTGGCGGTGCTCGCGCTGCCTAAATCAGCGCTGCGGTTGGCGAGGTACACGCCAAAGATGACATCGTGGGCACCGCCGTCGTTGGCGGCGGTTTGCGTACAGGATGTGGAGGAAGATGCAAAGGCCTTGGCGTACGCGGCGAGGAACAGCGCTTGGATGCTAACGCCATGCTGGGAGCAGAGGGATTTGAGTGAGTGTGAGTCGGAAAGTGCTGCGCGGCGGAGAAGAATTACACGTTCGGCAGCCGATGCTTCCGCGTCGTTCTTGTTGGTGGTTGCGGTGTGGGACTCGAGTGGTGAGAACTGAGGATCCTTCAAATACTCTTCCCAGAATGATCTCCGCTGATGCACTGCCTGCTGACTGACAGACGAAGCGATCAATCTCTTCCATGTAGCAAGGTCTTGCGCACTCTGACTGACGATTCCCGCTTCGGGTTTCGACAGAAGCTTCTTGAAATCGCCCATGATCAGCGGGAGACTGACGCCGTCGTAAAGTGCGTGGTGTAGCCTCAAGCTGACAATCCACTTGTTGTCGCCGCCCCCACCACTTGCTTTATCTTGTTGCACATCAAATGCCCAAAAGGGGTTTTCCGTCGTCGAATCACACCGCAGCACAGCTTGCAAGAACGGAGTGACATCCGACCCCGTCGCGATAAAGACAGTGCGCAGAATGGCGTGATGCTCAACAAGTGCCCTCCAAGCATGCTCAATGGCCTGAGCATCGCGAATTCCAGAAACCCGGTAGCGAAAATCTGTGAAAAAGACGAGGCCATTGGTGTTTTGCCAGACGCTGAGCATGTGTGTTTGCATTGCAGTAGCGGGGAGAAGCTCCTCCACCCCACTGTTGGGAATTCCAGCGACGCGCAAATGCTCGTCTACCTGAATGCCCTCGAAGGCTTTGCTGATAGCAGCCACCAATTCACCACTTGTTGTAGTGTTTCCGTCGTTGGAAACCAATGGTGAGGTTTGTTGTGTGTAACTCGCCTTCGCCGCAATGTCTCTGACGGAAGCTGCTTGGATCATTTCTCTCACTGTGACGGCGATGCCTCGCTTGCGCAACATTGTGCTGACTTTGATAGCGCTGATGGAGTCCAGCCCGAGGTGGTAAATGCTGTGGCACTTCTTGATGGAGACTTCAGCCGTGTCGGAAACCTCTGCAAGTACAGACCGGATGACTGCCTCTGTGCTGGACCACTCCTCACCATCTCCACCCTCTTCCTCTGGTTGAATTTCCCCGCCTTGCGTTGTGATGGACTGTGCTTGCTCCTGTGGGCGAAACGATGGCAGGCCACAGATAGACACACCATCCTCGCCAACCTTGAGCATGTCGCTCTCAGAACCACCAACAAGGAAGCTCAGAACACTGTCAAGTTCCTCCAACAAGTTCTGTGTCCCTGTCGTCGTCAAGTACGCGTCATCACAGGCAGTCCGCCATACGACCCTTTCACCCTCCACCTCCATCTCAACACAAACAGGATACTCCACTGCAGACGATCCGATGACTGACTTGACAAATGGCTCACTACTCTCGTCCCCACTAGGGTAAGGTGCAGTGCCAGCGCCCTTTTGCAAGATAAAGAGCGTGTTGAACAGCTGCCCACCTTGGCGATGCGGCACCATGGCCTGGATCTTGCGCAAAGGGAAATGCTGAAACTGGTTGATGTTCGTCATGTTCTCCTGCATGTATCGCAAAAAGGCCGTCGACGATCCGTGCAAGACAGCTCGCACTGGCACCGTGTTCATGGTCGGGAACAGCATCGCCTCGGACGCCTCACTGTCCCTGCCAGACAAGACGACGCCAAACGTCACATCGAGCCGCTGGCAGTGTGTCGCGAGGACAGCGGCCCAGCAGACCTGAGCGACCGCTTGTTGGCTGATGGCATGGCGTTTGCAGAACGCTTTGAGAGTTGCCGCCGAAACACGCATTGCAATCTCGGCTTTGTTGACTTTGGGCTCCGCCGCCAGTGATTCAGATCGGGATGGGAAGATAGCAGGTGTGGCGCCAGAGACGTAGTCGGACCAAAAGTCCCGCGACTCGTGCCTCGAGGAGCGGATAATCTCCCCAAGATGCTCAGTATACGCTTGACGCGGTGCATATGTGCCGCGGTAAGCAGCCTCGACGTCCTGATGCAGCAAGCCAAGCGACCATCCATCGTACAGAGCGTGCGCGATCGAAAAAAGGACATATGCCTTTCCTCCAACCTTTGCAAAGGTGAGCTGGAGAAGATTTGATGAACCTCGACCGGCGAGCGCCCTTGTGCGCGCTAGTTCCATCAACTCGGCCGTATCGTCCAGCGATGCAATGTCCGTCTCGTGGATCTTGAGCGAAAAGTCCCCCAACACAAGTTGCGCAAACGTGAACTCGAACGCAGAGGTTTGAACTTCTGCAAAGACTGTCCGCAGAATCGACGAGTTCTTGATGACTGTCTGCCAAGCACTCTTGAGACGAGTCAAGTCTATGCTGGGCGGCAACTCAAGCACATCGTGGTTGAAGTACCGCCGGAAGTCTGACTGAATCATCTCGGACACCATGGAGTCCTGCAGCGGCGTCGGGGGCAAGATGTCCTGCACATTGACAAGACCGTGCCCCTTATCCTCGAAATATCGCTTGAGAGGCGTCGATGGGTCTTCAGCCTCTGATGAATAACCACTATCTGCAGCTTCGCCCTCGGCCGCCTCCTTGTTTTGCAGGGTGACCACAAGTTCCGCGATACTTTGGCCTTTTATCAACTCGCTGTTCGTGAGCAAAATACCGACTCTGCGGAGCCTAGCAGACAACTTGATGGTATCAATGCTGTCAAGTCCAAGCTCGAGAAGACTGGTCTTTGGAGTGACAGTCAAGACCTCAACATCCGCGAGCAGAGCCATCTCGTTGCGAATAGCGGTAGATTGAGGTGTCCACTCATAGTCCGCTATTTCGCAAGTTGGCTCAGAGGCAGTCTCGTAACATCCATTGGCAATGTGTTGAGAAGCATCAGAAGCAGACGCATGGTGCGCATTCGGCAAGACAAGGCGATCAACATCTTGCCCTATAGCCCTCGCATGCTTCTCGAAGGTATCGAGAAGCTTGTTGAGAGACTCCTGGTCCGAGAATCCGCGAGAAGTCACAACCAGGACCTGCAGCACGCCGCCAGGAAGTAGCGTGGCTTCGAGAGCAAGCGGGTAATCCGGGTTCACATGGGACTCAATCTCCCTCCACAGCCCTTCCCGGTCTGCTGGGTCCGTTACAGAAGCAGCTCTTTGGAATGAAAACAAGCTATCAAACAATGGTTTACCACCAGAACACCACTTCTGGACGTCCCTCAGCGGCACGTGCTGAAACGGCAAGATGGCCGTGTTGAACTCGTGGCATTGCCGCACAGCTGCAGCCCACGTTTGACCCTGCATACAACGATGGTGGTAAGGAACCGTGTTGAAAAGCGGACCAATCGCCCTGTCGACATTGTCGAGGTCAAATGAACGACCCGATACGATGATGCCAAACGTTATGCTGGTGCCGAGGTATTCTTGCAGTGCGATACTCCACAACGCTTGGACAAGGGCTTGGTGCGTGACGCCCAGCTGGATGCGGATTTTGTCGAGGTCTTTGAAGGACACTTGGCGCGAGATGTTGATGGGTTCCTGACTTGGCGTTTCCGAGGTGGGTGGCGTGGGTCCAAAGCTGACCGCACGCAGATGCTCAACCCAGAACGCCTTGGAAGACGAATGATTCTTAAGCGGCCCGTGGAGGAGAGCATCGAGGAAAGTTGGTGCTTGGGTGGCCTCTTGGCCTTGGTACAGCCTGGCAACCTCGTCAAGCATCAGTTCAAAGCTGTTCGCATCGTAAATAGCGTGGAAAATGTGCACGACCAGCAATCGCCTGCCGTCACCACGCGACACAGTCAGGAACTCCAGCGGCGCGTCAATGTTCCAGCTGTTGTTGGCCTCGACCCACGACTTGCGGTGCTTTTCCAACAACTCGTCAAGATCATCATCGTTCTGGCTCTCGGGCTCGATCTCCATCCACGGAGCCTCGAAGTCCTTCAACGCAACCTGAACGAATCCCTCCGTCGTCGAAACAAATCGCGTCCGCAGCACTGAATTCTCTGCAACAAGCTGCTCCCACGCCGCACGAAGCTTACTCAACGAGACATTCTCTACAAGCTGGAAGCGGAAAGTGTTAAAGTAGGCGCCCGTCTTATCCTCCGTTCTGGACCGTGAGATCATTCCCTGCTGTAATGCCGAGCACGGGGCGATGTACTCGACTTGCTGCGGGGTGATGCGCAGCGCTCTGCATATAGCTCCTCTATGACGGTGCTGGCAGGCTTCCACTGCCTGCTTTGCCTCAATGATGTCGCTTGCCGAGTAGTTTTTGTGCCCTTCTTGCTGCGTATGCGTAGACTTGAGCGCCTGCGCCAGGTCGCCAACTGTCGGATTTCGGAGGATGATAGCCGGGCTTGCATGCTTAACGCCCTCGCGCTTCAGGGCTGTCACAAGGCGTATGGCTGAGATTGAATCCACACCCAACTCAAAAATATTCGTACTCGCTGAGAATTCGCCCTCCGAAATTCCCGCCATGTTACTCAAAGCCCTGCAAAGCTTTCGCCCAAACGCATCGAGCTCGCCATGGCCCGAAACAGCGGCAGAGGGCGCCACCAGCTGCTCGGGCGATAATCCGTTGAAAAGGGCGCGCAACGCCTTGAACTCGGCCTTATTGTTGGGTGACAATGGGATAAAGGGCAGAAGAAAGACATAGGTCGGAACCATGTAACCAGGCAACTTCTCCCGACACGCTATTTGAACTTTTTGTCCGATACTTGCTGCTTCTTCTCCGCCGATGACATCCAGTGCTTTGTTCTTTTGGTGCTGCGTCGTAACCACAAACGATACGAGGAGATCCTTTTGCTGCTTTTCGTTGCGAATGACCAGCGTGACAACGTCAGTCACCCCGTCAACGCCAGTCTTGATGCAGTGGTTAATCTCGCCAATCTCAAGACGCTGCCCGCGGAGCTTGACCTGATCATCTGCTCGACCCAGAAAATCAAAGCACCCGTCGTGGAGCACACGAACCAAGTCACCCGTGCGATAGACTCTTTCTCCAAAGCTTGCCAGAGTCGGGAACCGCTCGTCAGTGAGCTCGGTTCTGTTCAGATAGCCCTTTCCAACCAGCTTGCCCGAGACGCACAACTCGCCTACGCCACCTCGGAGGACAGGTATGTCCGTCTCTGGTTTCAAGACAAAAGAGCCGACGTTGGGAAACTGCTTGCCAATGTTGGATGACCGTCCATTCTCTGGTACGCACGAGAATGTAGTCACGCCTATCGTTGCCTCGGTTGGCCCGTAAAAGTTGTGTATAACGCGCTTTGGACCCCACGCGTCTAGAATCTCTTGCTTGAGCTGTTCACCGCCTGTGATGAAGACGCCGCGACAGAGACTTGGGACTTCGTCTGGATGTATCAAGCGAGCCAGGCTAGGTGTGAGATCAATGTGCGTAATCTCCAGTCGCGAAATTGTGCCCGCAAGATCCTCCAGAATAACATCCCGTGGCGCAGCAACCAACGCGATGCCTACAGACCACGTCCAGTACTGCTCCAACACGGACACATCGAAATGGTACGATGCGAATTGCAGCCACTTGGACGTCGGGTCCCAGTGGCCCTCGAACAGCACCTGGAAGGCCAGCATCGCCTGAACAGCATTCTCATGCGTAATCTCACACCCCTTTGGAGTTCCCGTCGTGCCGGAGGTGTATAGGCAGTAACTCCTATCCTGTGGGGTCAACGGACGCGTGAGTACAGGAGGTGCAGGGCTCGCCGAGAGCAGAGCGTCTTCATCGACACTCAAGACAGGCACAGAGATGTCGAATCCTAAATCAAGACTTCGTGCCTTGTCAGTGAGGAGCACAGCAGCCCCCGAGTCCTGCAGAATGAACTCCTTGCGAGCAGAAGGCGCCCCGGGGTCCAAAGCCAACAGCGCACACCCAGCCTTGAGAATACCCAGCATGGCAAAGTGCGCTTCAGGACACTTGTCAAAGTAGACAGCAACGATGTCACCTGCTGCGACATGCGGAGCAAGCATATTCGCTACCTTGTTGCCATTCTCATTCAACTCGCTGTACGTCCACTCTCGAGAGATGGGCTTGTCATCTTGAAAGGCGGACACAAACTGAAGTGCTGTTTTCTCAGAGTGCGCCTGAGTGCTGACCTCCACAAACTCATGGAGGAACCTGATTTCTGTGTTCAACTCAGGCTCCGCTGCAGCAAGGATAGCAAACAAGTCCTGGCGCGTCTTGAAGAGATCGTCTTCCTCTTCGTCAGGACGCTGCACCAGGTTGCAAAACACAGCATCGAACTGAGCTAGCAGCAACTCGGCTTGCTCACGTGGAAGAATATCCGTGAAGAATGTCAGACGCAGTTCTACCGTGTCATGTTGAGGTTCGATTTCCAGAGATACAGGATAATCAACGCTAGCATGCTCATCAATCATCCGCCATGGCCTGGTTGCGTTTGCGTCTTGGTTGTTGTGCTCAGACTTTTGATACACCAAAAGCGTGTCAAAAAGCTTGGTATTCGGATGCCCCAGCCAGCGTTGCACATGTGTAAGCGGCGTCCACTGATGGCGCTGCAACCTAACGTTATACTCCATCATAGCCTCGACCAGCTCGCGATTCGAAGACGCATTTTGGCCTATGACTGGGAGCGTCGTGATGCAAGGAAACGCTGCATTGCGTGTCGACTCAAGGTCTCGGCCGGAAAGGATGGTACCAAAGACAACAGAGGGCTCGCCCAGGTATGAGGAGAGGATGCGCAGCCATGCTGCTTGCGCAACTGCTTGTATTGTGAAGCCGGTGTTCTTGACGGCTTGATCGAGCGCAGACTGCGACAAGGCGGAGACCCGAGACCGAACCAGGATTTCACGTTGGTCTTCCCTGAGGGGGGTCATAACGGGAAATTTATTGACAACAGCATTCGCAGCGTGGGTCTCCCAGAATGGCTGTGTGGTCTGCGCACGCTGCTGAGTGTGGGTGATAATATTCCGTACCGCGTCACTAGTACTAGTGTTGCTGTTGTCGTCGGCCGAGGATGTTTTCCGACGAAGGGCCTCAGCAAGTCCAGAAAACATGGTCTGAAGGGAATGCGCATCATAGAGAACATGGTGTATAGCCAGATGCATCTCAGTCCCAGACGATTTATTATCGACAAGCACGAGTTGCCACGAAGGCTGACGAAGGTTCTCAAACACTGCTCGTGCAGCCTCTTTTCGCCAGGCTGTCAGTTCAAAGTCTCTATCCTGGATATGGACAGGAACAGCAGCCTCGTTAAACTTGTACAGCACCATGGCGTATGTGGAGTCCTTGTGGTCGAGAGGAACGAATCCCGCGCGAAGCATGTCGAATCTCTCGGCAACCTGCAACCAGGCATCTCTCACCGCCGTCGCAGTGATTCCATTCTCGAATTGGAAGCTGATGAAGTTCAGATAGGCGTCACCTCGAGAAGCCACAAACTCCCCCAGTAGACCTATCTGAAGAGGCGTGCATGGTAAGATCTCCTGAATAGTATCCCATGCCATACCACTATCTTGCAGCAAAACCTTGGCATCCTTTTGAAAGCCCGAAATGTCATATAAAGGTGGAGTGACTGGTTCATCAGAAGATGGGGATTGCACAAGCTTCTCAGCAAGTTTCGCGCAGGTTGGATTCTCAAGGACATCTGCTGCTGTGATAACAGCAAATCCTTGCTTTCGCAGCATGGCAGCAATCTGGATGGCGTTGATGCTGTCCAGACCTAGTCTAAAGATGGTTATGTTGCGCGTGATCCTGTCCTTGGGCGTGTTGGATATCTCCGACAACACAGAACGGACCACAGACTCAGATTCAGACCAATCCCCATTCAAGGCCGATTGACCTGACGATGAACCTTCCTTAGATTCGCCAGTTTCATGAACAAGATGTAGGGCCTCGAGTCTATCCCGAAGCGAAGATGGAAGCGAACTCCTTGAAATAACACGCGAGAAAGAGTACTCGGTAAACGTGGAAATGATATAACAGAGGGTATCATAAACAAAAGCCGCATAAATATTCGAAACATGTGATCTGTTTGTTCAAATTGTATCCCTTAGCACGGCTGCGACAAATCAAATTTTGAAGACAAGGAAAGGAGGAGGGGGAAGAAGATGTAAAGAAGGAGAACCATCAACTTACCGATCAAAATGCAACCTCAACTCAAGCTCATCCCTCTCCTCCCTCGGCGTAACTTCACACACAAGCGGGAAATCCATCTCGCCATCATCCCGCTCCAGGGCCCACAGCGCTTCATCGAGCGGGCGAGGCGGTTGTTGCAGCAATAATAGGGTATCAAAGAGTCTCACTGAACCATTCCCATCATTCTTATCCACGTGATTCTTTGTCGTGGCAGCCCTTGTCACGGCTTGTTGGATTCTTCTCAACGGTGTGAATTGGTATTGCAGAAGCTGCGGATTCAGCGCTTGGAAGAACTTGAGGACGTCAATTTTCCTTCTCTGCCTTGGCCTGTTTGTGCTATCGTTCTTGTCATTGCTGCCGTTGACAATTGGGTCGTCATGGTTGCCAAAGCATATCCGAGTAGGAATCGTATTGAAGCAAGGCGCAACAAGCTCTTCCACACCATCAACAGCAACAGACCGACCACTGACGACGTTACCAAAGCAAACATCCTCACTTTGCGAGATTATATGCAGCAAGACACCCCAAGAAGCTTGGAGAAGCGATAGCATAGACACGTTGAGTGTTTTCAGGTTAGCCTCAAGGCACGACAGCTTGGTATCCAAAGCACGAACCAGGCTATCACGGCCGACTGACAAAGATGCAGGCTCAGATGACGCCCGGGGAAGATCTTTAAATCTTGCGTCTCTTAGATGTTCCGCCCAGAAGTCATCTGTATCAGCGGGTAGAGCGAGCATCTCCTGCAAGAAGGGCTCGTACGAGGGAGCAGGCTGCTGTGCAAGCTGGACTCCTGAAACCACCATTTCAATCTCCTTCAGAAGCTGTGAGATCGCCACGCCATCGTACATGGCATGATGGCAGATGAACGACAGGTAAGAGTGCTGGTGTTTTTCATCGTCACCACCATCAGTGGCGCGGATCAGAGCTAGAGAGATGGGCGGTATGCCAGAGTCAATCGCAGCAGGCACAGCTTCAACGTGCTTGCTGATCGCGTCATCCAACGAAAAGAAACCGTGGACATCGTAATCGACCCATTCTGGTTCCCACTGCTTGAGGACACACTGCGCCACAGCATGTTCACGATCACTGGTAGTGAAGAAGCACGTACGCAGAATGCCATGCCTGCGGAACATGACAGACCAGTACTCCTTCATGGCAGTGACAGCAGGAGCAGCAGAATCACCATTCAAACGGAGCAGCATCTTGTTCAGATACGAGGAGCTGCGAGCAGAAGACGCAAGCATGGCTTCTTGTAGTGGCGTACACGGCAAGATAGCCTCGACGTCGACTCCATTCTGCGCCATTTCACGTGTGAGCGTCTCGACAAACTCTGATGAAAATATCTGTAAAGACTTGTTGGTGTCGGCAACAGTAGCCTCCGATTGCTGCTGCTCGACATGTCCTTCGCGAAGCAACATTGCAAGCCTCGCCACAGAAGGCCCCTGCAAGATAACTGAAATGGGCAGCCTCTTTTGCATAACGAAGACTTCTTGCAACCGTTTGGACACCGAAATCGCCGAGATCGAGTCCAAACCCATGCTAGTCAACGGCGTCCAACGCCCGATCTCATGTATGGGTACCTTGAGGGTACTCGCTAGAAGCGTGGCGATCTTGAGTTCTTCGTCTGAGCAGTCGCCAGCTGCTGCCGCCATGGAACCTGCGCTAGGGCTCAGCGCTTCAAGTTCCTTGGGACCAAGGCTACTGAAGACATTCCTCAGCTTGGCCTTGTCAACCTTGCCCGATGAAGTCATTGGGATGCTCGAAATGGGAACAAGGTACGAAGGAACCATGTAGCCAGGCAGCCTCGACCGCAGGTCCCGGAAAATATCCTCGTTATCCCTTGCTGACCTTGCACTCGCAGGAAGCAGTTGAAAGTCCCCGTTTTCAGAAGCAGTAGTCGTGGACTTGAGAACGTAGAAACAGGCCAGTTGCTGTGAGCTATTGCCGTCGCCCAGGTTGACTAGGAGCGTGACGCAATTAGACACAACGCTCGACATGGCGACAACACTGTTGACCTCGCCCAGCTCAATACGTTGACCGCGTAACTTGATTTGGTCATCAATGCGTCCGACTATTAACAGTGACCCGTCCGCCAGCATGCGTCCCATATCGCCGGACCTGTAAATGCGCCCGAGCTTGGGGTGCATAATGAACTTCTCTTGTGTAACAAGAGGGAGGTTCAAGTACCCAGCCACAACCTGGTCACCGCCAAAACAAAACTCGCCCACGCAGCCAATAGGGAGTATATTCATACTGTTCGACGCCAAAACAGTAGCAGACGTATTCTCAAATGTATATCCAAGATGGCGGATATGGTCATTGAATGTCATCTTCTTGACAGAGCAGATATTGGTTGTTTCTGATGGGCCATAGCCCTGGTACAGCTTGCCCACCCACTTCTTGGCCACTTCGGCTGTCATGGGCTCACCAGATGTGACGAGGAATTCAACTTGGGGCACATTGACAGGATTGACCAGCGACGCAACAGTCGTGGTCATGCTGAGGTGCGTCACCTTCATGGTATTAATGGACCTCTCCAAATCCGCAAACAGTGTGTCGTTGGTGCCAGAGCACAGACACATCCCCCTGATAAATGAGAATAAAATTTCGAATACGGAGACATCGAAGGCTTGTGAGCATACTTGCAGCATGCGCGAATCATCCTTGACGGGGTATATTCTCGAGAGCACATCCAGGTTGCTACAGATATTGAGTTGAGTCACGCAGACGCCCTTTGGCACGCCGGTACTCCCAGAGGTGTAGATGATATTGGCAGGCCGGGTCGGGTTGATATTGGTCCCGAGGTTCTCGCAGCTGTAGTCTTGGAGGTCCGTAGTGCACAAACTGACAAATTGACAGGCAACAGGCTCGGGCAGGGCATCTGCGGTGATGTCGTCTGAGATACTCAAAGACACATTCGCCTGCGTCAAGATTGTGTGGATCCTCGCTTTGGGCGTGGAAGGAAGCATTGGTAGATACGCGCAGCCAGTCTTCAAAATGGCCATGATGCCCGCGTACAGCATGATTGACTTCTCCATGATGATTGCAACACTCTGGCCTTCTTCAACTCCCAATGTCTTGAGATGCCATGCGATTTTGTTTGCCAGATTGTTTAGCTGGCCATATCTGATCGTTTCGAGATCTGCAGGCCCATCCTCGATAGACTCAGCAAAGCAGATGGCCTCTTTCTCAGGGTGCCGTGCCGCTGTGGCCTCGAACAAAGATGCAAGGTCACAGCATCCCTGAAGTGTCGTATGGTCAACATTATAGGTGGAAAGGAGGTTGTCCGAGAAGCACGTAGAGATAGTGCCAATTTCCAAGGCACTATCCCGAACAATGTGCGTCAAGATGCCATCAAACTGCTGCATCAGCAGCTGCACATGGTCCGGGTGGAAAGCGTCAGTATGGCAAGTAACGCGCAGCTGGAACCGACCATCGATTGGCTCGACTTCCACAAGGAGCTTCGTCTCGAGGTAGTCCTCATGGGCAACTTGGCGAACTGAACCAGACGTTCTCTGCAAAGAGCGACTTGGTATAGATTCTTGATAGACGAATAGAGCATTGTATAGTGCTTGCCCCGGAGGTATGCCAGCAGCCTTCTTGATATCTACGAGTGGTAGAGCGCAATGCACCAGGCTTTCCCTGTTCGTCGCGTGGATGCTCTGGAGGAGATCCCGGATTGTACGGACTTGGCCAAGTTTGGCTCGCAACGGTATCGAGGTTAAGCATGGGCCAACGACGTCCTCGATGCCATCAACAGGGATGGTCCGGCCTGAAGTGATGTTGCCAATGACTACGTCGTCACTGCCATGGATGTAAGCCCAGAGCCAGAGCAAGCAAGCTTGGAAGAGAACCTGAGGGCTGATGTCAAGAAGTGATGTGATGCTGTGTAAATCTGATGCTTGAAGGCTAAGCTTGGCTTGAGTTGAGAGGCGTTGGCTTGTCTGTGAGTATTGCGACAGTAGTTGTGGCATGGGGCTTGGTTGGTGTCCCAAAAGATGCTCCGCCCAATATCCCCGGGCAAGGTCGGCATGACGAGCAAAGTCCGAGGAACTGTAGTAGCGGGAGACGCGACGAAAGGGCGGCCGTCGGCAGACACTTTCACCACGGGCAAGGAGGTTGAGGTCAGCCAGCAGAATGTCAAATGACCAGCCGTCGTACAGTGCATGGTGGATCTGGAGCAGGATCGTTGTGAGCTCCACAGTCTCAGATACCTGGACCTGAACACAGAAAGGAGTGACGAATCCGGCGTCGTCTAGCTGGTATTGCCTGGTGAGAGTCTTGACGTCTTTGATAAGACTACCATCCAGATCCTTCCAAACCACCTGATTATAAACACCATCGTAGGCTACGAATCCAGTTCGCAAGGCCTCGTGGCAACGAGCCAGCGTTTGAAACCACGAAACAATAGTCTCAAAAGAGTGAGCCTCGGGTATCTCCAGCTCAATCCAATTGCAGTAGGCTTTCGGATCACCCAGTGTCTCACCGAGCATAGATAATTGTGTTGGTGTGCACGGAGCAACGGCCTCAATGACATCAGCTTGGACTCCCAGGACTGATGCCAAATTAGCAATACGCTCAGCATCCTCCTCGGCGGCTCGGAATTGTATTGCGGTTTCCTCCAGTGTAGATTGCTCTCGATTACGCATCGTTGACCGCAAAGATGCGAGAGATTGAGAATTGAGAATATCTACAGCAGTGACAGCAAACCCAGCTGAGCGAAGATGCGACGCGAGCCTGATCGACGCCAGCGAGTCAATGCCGACTGCAGAGAGCGTCGAAGTGGACCGCAGCTTGATCCCGAGAACATCCTGTACGATTTGTGCCAGTTGTTGTTCCACATCATCCTGATAATCATCGTTTGAGCTGTCCACTTCGTTGCTTTGAGACTCTTCATAGCTAAGCTTCAGCTGCTTGCGATCGACCTTGCCAGAAGATAGCCTCGGGAAATCATTCAGGAGAACGACATCGCTGGGGACCATGTATGCGGGCAGCCACTCTCCACAGATCTGCAGTATCCGATCACGAGAGCAGTCGTCCTGCGCATCCGTTTCGCAAAAGACCACAATGATGCCGCGAATCACGGCTGCCACTGCTCCGTGACATCCCGGGGCACGCAAGACGGCTTGCTCAATTTCTCCAAGCTCGATCCGCTGACCGCGGAGCTTGACCTGACCGTCCGAGATGCGACCAAAGCATTCAATGGTGCCATCTTCCTTGAACCGCGCCTTGTCTCCTGTCCTATACAAACGACCATAGGGGGTATCAATAAAGACTTTGGAGGTCTGCTCGGGCCGTTTGATGTAGCCAATCGCTGTCTGGAAGCCTCCTACGGCCAGTTCGCCCATCTCGCCCATCGGCAAGACCGCGAATTCACCAGCACCGTTACTGTTGTTGCCGTCGTCTGGGAGCGGCTGCAACACAAAGGCAGACACGGTATCCAGCGGGAAACCAACATTATTAGGCGACGAGGACGAATGACACGCGGGTTGAAGAGTGCAATGAATTGTAGCTTCTGTGGGGCCATACATGGCCCATAAAATGCTAGTCTTATTCTCATCTCCCCCAAACTCCCTGATAACAGGTTCCGTCAACATCTCGCCTATTGTCAAAAGCAGGCGGAGATTGGGCGCGTTTATTCGGCTTCGAAGCAGGCTGCCCGCCACAGTGGGTGTCAGTTCGCAAGCATCTACCTCAAGGTCTCTCAACATGGCTGGGAGATCGTTGAGCATGTCCGCTCTGTTGCAGCAGACGAGAGTGGCGCCTCGTAGCAAGGGAAAGAAGATTTCAAAGACGGAAACGTCAAACGTTGGTGCGGCAAACTGGAGGAAGCGGGAAAAGTGAGGAATGTGGCGGTCGTGGGCAAGGAGTGCCTGGGTTGCCGCATCATGAGAGATGCCCACGCCTTTGGGTGTGCCCGTCGATCCAGAGGTGTACATGACATAGGCGAGGTTTTCTGGGTGGATATCCTGCACGATGCGTCCGCGGTCTTGGTCCTGATTATCCTGGAGTAGCTCATCCGGATTCTCCTCATCCACCACCACTACCACCACGCCCGAGCCGAGCGCGTCAATCTTGGACCGCAGAGCTCGATTGGTGACGACGACTCTGGCCGCCACATCGCCAAATATAAACCGAACACGTTCTGGCGGAGCGTCGAGGTTCAGGGGACAGAATGCCCCTCCAGCCTTGAGGACGGCAAGCTGAGATATGTAGAGCTCTGGGCACTGAGGCAGCAACAAGGGAACGATGAGCTGTCCCTCTTGCGGCTCACCAGCCAGGGCAACTAATATCCTCGAAGCGAATCGATCTGCTTGCTTGTGAAGCTCAGCGTACGAAACGGCGCGCCTGACTCCATCCGCATCTCGGTAATCGAGGGCGGGGACACCGTGGGGTGAGTCATCTCTAATGAGTCTGTGGAGGAACGCAGGGCCTGGGAGCGGTTGAGGTGTAGCGTTGAGCACTGAGAGTCCCTGGGTTGCTGTTGATGGCAGCGGCGACATTGGTGTCATGGGTGTTGACTCCTTGGTTGCGGACGACGAGGAAGGATCTATCATCTCTCCGGCTTGATAGTGATTTGGTGGGTCCATGATCTCATAGAATCACGGCAGACTTGCGGCTGCAGAAGGTGTGAGTAAGTCGCAATTATGGCAGATGTTGATATTTGCCTAGAGACAGGAGATAGTCACGGTGATGATATGTAGTGTTTTTTCGACAGTACTGGCGATACTGCTTGAGCAGTGCTTTCAAGGGGAAGGGTAGTGAGAGGAGATTTGCAGAGTCTTGGACATATAATACGACCGACATGACGGGGCGGCTCAAACAATTAACAACCTTAAGGCAACGCAGGAAGGAGGAGAAGGAGGAGGAGGAACTCCACCTAGGACATGGTATAGTAGACGTAGGATCCAGCAGCAGGTGGAAACGGAGTGTGATCCTAAAAGCAAGGCCGGGTGAGTGGGCTGAGCTTGTGGGTGGCCGCGAGCGCAGCATGGAAGGACAAACGGAGATGAAACTGTCAAAGTAATCCTGGTTCTGGCTCTGGCTCAGGCTCAGACTCACGACCCCCGCCCCCAACCGTTCCCACTTTGACTCGACGGTATTCACAGTCACGACATGTTGCCCAAGCCCGTGTTGCTGGCCCTTGTCCACTCAGTGCTCGATTGTTTACTTTGTCTCTGCCCTCTTTGGTCGGCAATGTCAGGATATGGTCCCGTCTTCAGGTCCGTCCGATCAGGGTCAAGGGGCCAACCCTCCCGAGGGGTTGGGCAAAGTACACAGCACACACCACAGCGCGCCGCGCCGTGATTGGCCTCGAGGGTCGTTAGGCTGGACCGTGCCGTGGGGAATCACCATTATAGCAGCAGCCGCGCCGGGCGTGCTTGGGCCTCATGGCTCGTTCTACCATGTACCATGGCATGTGCATACAAAGTACAAGTAATAGTGTGTGATGCCACTCGACGATGCATCGATGCGTCGATGCGGCGGGGTGGCATTGGTCTGCTGCTGCCTTCCCAGGGCCCTTGGATGGACGATTCATCCGTCGATGGTTTGAAATGCCCGTGCTCTAATTCGCCGCCGGCTCTATCTTGGGCTTTTGCTGGAGATCCAGATGGACAGGTGGGATGGGGTACATAATATCGCGCCGTGGACAATTTGCAAAGGGGGTCCCGTTGATTGGGTCAGGGATGGATGGTTGGTCGATTTGCTCGCTCAGTCGCCCGGCGAGGCTGGGCGTGCTTTGCTACGGCGCAGATGGTGGCATGTGAGACGGACGCGGCCTATGAGCGACGAGGCAATGGTCATCACGAAGATTTGGAAGGGAAAGCAAAAAGCCATTTTGGGCCCAAGTCGAGAGCGTAATGGGCAAAGGTTGCGGTTATTCCATTGCGTCATCATTAGGCGAGATGGAGCAGCGAACAGTTCCCCCTTCAAAATCTCCAGTGTTGCTTTTCCCCCTCACGTGCAAAAGAAACAACCCCGCTACCAACCTGCAAGCTTGCAAGCTAAGGGCGCTTCAGAACATCTCTCCTTCCTTCCAATATAGAGCTGTTGCCGCTGCTGTTCAGCAGAGTGGGGCGGACCTTGTGTTAGGCAGCACGGCAAGGCTTGGCAGTGGCAGCCTACTGATTGTGGTAGTGGTGATGGCGGTATAAACCCACTGTAAGCCCTGTACGCAGCACAAGTACACCCCACAGCCAGCAGCCCCTGTAGCAGGGCCAGCACGCTCTGTGCTACTACCATACATAGTACAGCTTGCACAGCTACAGGGGCCTCCGGACTGATGTCCGTCATCGGTACGCTTTTTTCAGCACTGTTGTACGTAATGAGACGCAAGTTGACCCCCAGGGCAAATGCACTGTGATACGCTTGGGAAAATGCTTGGTCACAGAAACGGTACGTACCAGTCTGTACCTTGCAGCAAACATACACAGCTGCACACTGCAACGACAACTCGTATACCCGGTTGGAATATCGCTTGTGGTATCTTGATCCTAATTAATGTTTATTATTCTTACGCGGAGTCTGTTGAGGGGATGTTGGAGAGATATCACGAGGACTACCAGACTTTCTTTGTGAACGATGCCTCCCTTACCCTTTCTCACCAGAACCAAGAATCTGAAGTATCTTAGTACTTGTTTTTCCTATTTCCATTTCTTAATGTGCCGTGATGACGGTTGGCATGAAGATGCATGCGACGGTGATTGCAATGGAGCCAACGATAGCATAGATAGCAGAAGCTACTCCTCCTGCTGCCAACCACGACCGTGAAACCCGCCAGTAGAATAGCTCATTTGAGAGCTGTAACCCACCGAGAGCAACTCCAGCAGGCGAGGGCAGTCGTACATAAAACGTAGAAACATCCCCAGATTAACTGATTTGTGATCATATGCCATTATATACACAGCCTCTGTCTACTTGACCAACTCTTCTCTACTCAACCAATGCTTGTTGGGAAATCCTCGCAAGGACGATCCAAACCTTTGAAAACGAGAAAAAGAAAAACCAGATTCACTACCATTCAATGCAGACAGAGACGATTCTCTCTTGACTTCCCCTTCCGTTTTGGGGCCTCTCCCATGAACATAAAATAAGGATAGGATAAGAAAAATTTCAAAGAAGAGTGGGAAAACAATGACCAGACATTGCGAGAATGATTTAGCAAAAAAAAAAAAAAAAGACAGCACCATAAATTCACAACATGCCGCCCATTTCAACAACAAAGCTATGCAGATTTTCCAAAAATAGCCTCGACCATCTCGCCAGAACGGGTCGACAAGACGGACAGCAGGGTATCGCTCAACTGAAAAAGAAAACAAAGATTAGCATATCCAATGGAACGGGGCAAGACAAATCTGAAATGCTTAGGGCGCAAGAAACTTACACCGTGAGTGCCCTCGCAGCAACCTTGCAGCCAGATACCAGATCCAGGCGCAACCGATCCCTTGGTGAATTTGACCTTGTAGTTACGCGACACCTCAAGCACGCGCTTCTCACCAGCATCCGTTTGAACAGCCCATCTGTCCGCGCGCGGGGGCTCCTCGGGGTTTGTGGGCTCTGCCTGAGGCAGCAGGCCCCATGCCTCCTTGAGCATGTCGACGTGCGCGGTCCGGCGGTATCCTGTCGCGGCAATGATGAGATCCACATCAAGCACTTCCTCGCTTGCCGCTCCGTCCACTTCGGGGCTATCCTCGACTAGACCGTCGGCCTCGAGGCGGACATCGCTGGTAGAGCCCTGCGCCAGCTTGAGGACGAGCTTGCTGCCGTCGGCGCTTTCGTCGACGGCAACAATCTGGCGGCCACCGAGGATACGGTGGGGCCACTGGGTCTCATCGTGGCCGATTTCACGCTTTTGGTCGTACATCATCTCGAAAAGCGTCTCAATGAGACCGAGGCGCACCACGCCGTAGTTGGTGGCCTTCGCTTCCTTGATGAGGCTCTGGCGGTATTTTGCTGGCTTGGGGTACAGTCTGTCGACGAATTCTGGGTTGAAAATGGAGTTGACGCTGGCGGAAAAGGTTAGCTTGCAAAGTCCAGAAAAGACATAGGGGCAAAAATGCGACCTACAATGGCGAGTCGTCGCTGGGCTTCAGGAACTCAGACTTCATGACCAGGTAGGTCTTGGAGTTGGGGTACAGGTTGGAGACATTGTTAAAAATCTCAGCCGCGCTCTGGCCACCGCCGATAACAGCAATCTTGACGGGCGCGTTGCGGTCTGGCAGGAGCTTGGGCGTCATGTAGGCATACTGAGAGGAGTGGATGAGGCGGGCGTGCTTGGCAGGCAGCGGCTTGGGGATCGAAGCCTGGCCGCCAATAGCGAGGATGACATTGCGGGCGCGGTGCTCGGTGATGTCGCCCGTTGTGTTGTCGCGCTGCACAACGGTAAAGATCTTGACGCCCTCGGCATCGAGCTGCGGCGACACGGACAGCACCTCGCTGCTGTAGCGCACGACATTGTCAAAGTGGCTTGCGCACCAGCGCAGGTAGTCCTCGTACTCTGTGCGGGCGGGCAAAAAGGTGTCGAGGTTGATAAAGTCGAGCAGGCGGTCATTCTTGTGCACGTAGTTGAGAAAGGTAAAGTGCGAGCGCGGGTCGCGCAGCGAGGCCATGTCCTTGAGGAAGGAGATTTGCATCTTGGCGCCAGGGAGCAGCATGCCTGCGTGCCACGCAAAGCGCGCCTGCTTCTCGAGGAAGAGCACATTGGGGGCCTGCGGGAGCGTGCCGGCCTCGAGCGAGTCGTGGATGGCCACAGCAATGGCCAAGCTGGCAGGACCAAAACCCACGCACAGCAGGTCGTGCACGGAGTCTGCCTCGGGAGTCTTGAGGTTGGAGGTCCGGCTGGGCCGAGGAGCAGCCGTCTTGTTGTTGTTCTGAGCCGCAGCGGGAGAGCTGCCGTTGGTGGAAGCACTGTTCAGGTAGCCGTTGCCATTGGAGGCGGCGTGGCTGTCGATCTCACTGTGAGGGGCCATTTTCGGGTGGCACAAGGTGATTTTCGGGTGAGTGCGGAGACAGCGAATTTTCAGTAAAGAGAGGGTGGGTGTATCCAGCACGACTGTGACTGAATAAGCCGTGTGCTGTGAGAGTGTGTGTGTATATCGAAGCGGCGAGCGACTGACGACAGCGGCACGTCAACGATGTCTGGTCAACGGGTCGACGTCTTCCACACGTAATCTTCTGTGTTTATTTGCTGCTGTTTTGGATTCTGCGGAGGCAACGGGAAGAAGCAACAAGCAAAAGACTGTCTGCCTCGGGGGTATCAACAAGCGACTGGAAAAAGGAAAAAAGAGACGAGACAGGATTGTGAGGTTCTTCAAAGTCGTCTGACCGCAGCACGATCAAGAAGGGCATGCGCTGGGTTAAGTATTCATCCAAAAAGGCTATTCTCGCAATCACGCACTGGAACCAAGCGAGACTGGAGAGTTGCCCCCGTGGAAGTGGAAGTATTATTACGAATTTATTTTTGCTTTGTTATTTCTTTGCAATTCTGGCACCACTCATGCAACTACCGCATACTATGTACGCACGGTAAGTACGCCAAACAAGACTCGACGGGGTGTGTGGTGTGCGGTTGGTGGTGTGCGAGTCTTGTATGAGAGAGCGCGCGCGCACCACAAGCCAGAGCTCCTTGACGGGTTCCCAGATGGGAATACACACTGTGTACTCTGTGCCCCCCCCCCTGCTTTCGAATGTTGCCATCATTGACTGACCCTGCTGCTTGCGAAAGCCCGCACATCCATGCCAGAGCAGTGCGGAATGGTAACACAGACGCTGTCTGATCAGGGGAGCTGCCAAGCGTAAAGAATTGCAAATTTAGAGGGCGCAACACAAATGTCAAAACACGGTGCCATCATGGATGGGCGCCGCTAGGGGCAGGTGGGGCAGTGTGGCAGGAGAGCAGTGCCCCATCGCGAAAGAGGGGCCCCCGGCAGGTCTTGCCAGAGTGGTGCTGCTGCCCGACACAGTCGAGCAAGTTGCGTGAGTGAGCGACTTTGTGATGGCGACGGGCGGAACTCTAAACGGTGGCCCTGGGCGTGGCTGCAGCATGTGGGGCAGTATTAGCTCCGTTTTGGAGGGGCTTAGAGGCGAGGTCGGTGATTATCTCTCCATCTGATAAGATCAATCAGCAGGCAAGCTCCAGCACAATTAGCGGGGCTGCTTCCGGGCTCGGGCACCCTCGTCACAAATCACTGTGTGCAGGTTTTCAAGAGAGGCCCGACTGCCTGCTTGTATCCCTGCAGGGTTTGCAGGCTCTGACACCCACTAGCCAGTGCTCAGTATTGCTGGCGGGCCCCTGCCATGAGCCCTAACTACATAGCAGCTACTCTATGCCAACCCCTCCGTACTTGGTAGTAGATGCCCTGAATGTCTACCAAGGTACGCTGTGCTCACAGAAGCAGGCCCTGTTGACCTTGCCATCCAACCGCTCTCCATCCAACCCCTCCACAACAGGGCCGCTCAACCTGCTTGATGATGGCAGCGTGCTGCAGTGAGACTCAGATCTGGTGATGGCCTCGCCGCATCGGGACACGCCGATGGCACCGTGGGTGTGTGTGGGTGGTGGCTTTCCCGGCGTCGATTGGGGCCTGTCGCCGTCGCTAGGCCTCTTCTGGGCCCGACTATCGCCTCGATTTCGCCCGTGCTGCAGCAATATGCCAGTTATTTCCAGCAACAGACGGGTTGCGGTTATTGAACAGGACAACTTGGCTTTTCCTGATGACGCAAGTCTGGTTTCTTAGCGGCACGCTCCAGCAACGCGCAATGTAACCTGCGCTGAGCGAGATGGCGCCATGTACATACCGTCACGCGATGGATGAATACATAGCCTTGCAGCCTGGGCAGTTCTGATGCTATGTGCATAGTGTGGATGGTAAACAGGCGGAGGGCCCACGCCAGACGGAGGGCCCAGACAGAAGGCAGGCAGGCCAAGAAGGCAGGCAGATCAAGCAAGCCAAGCAATTTGCGAGCAGAGAGAGCAGGAACCCTAGCGCGAGGGCAGGGCCCGTCCTTCCCCCAGTACTACCATTGATTGGCTGCAGATGATCTGATAAGATCAACTTTCCACCAAAAAGTCGGCATGGTCGGGAAGGTCAGAGCTTCCTTGCTGGCTCCACCCATGCAACATTAGGTCCTTCCGTACACGGTACTTTGCTCACCCAGCTGACTTCGCCGCCTCGACCTCCCCTTTCGCACCCTGTTCTGCTCTTTTTCTGGCATTCTCAAAGCCCCAGCAGTGTCCAGGAGCCCTCAACACAAAGTACTCGCTACCTGTCCCAGCCCAGTTTTTCCCACAGCAGAATGCGCCAGGATAACTCCATTCTCCGCCTCTGCTGTCACTGTTTCGAGCGAAGTCGGATGCCCATTCGTCGTGTTTTGTTGGAGACAAGAAGAAAAATTTTCTCTCTGCTTTTCCCCAGCAACGTCGACTTCCTGGTAAGGTGCGAGGCGCACATGCTTGGCGGACCACAGGGCTTCATGCCTGGCCCGTGGGCTCGTTTAGCGACTGTGGTGTCCATGCACGCCTGCGAGTAAGAAAGCTCGATGGCTTCATTTCTTCTGCTTCTGGGGCGTGAGATGCCGCCATGTCCTTGACGAGTCTCGGACGATTACCCACCAATCTGTTGGCACGGCTGAGTGTTCATATTCTTCGGCCCTTACGGTTCCCATGCTCTCTGCCATTCTTCCTTGCGCTAATTACAGCCGCTTCGTGGCAGACTTCCACGAGTATGCACAGGCAAAAGCGAGCAAGGCGACTTGGACCTATACTATTTGCTGATCACCAAAGCATGCCTTTTGACCGTTGTATACATTGCATGATCAACGGCACAGGGCGATCGACTGCCTCGATCTCATTCGCGACCGCCAAAAGCCGACGCCCGAGCCTCTCGGCTCAAGACTGGTGCCCGGCCCAGGCAAACACATAGTTGTACATAAGCGTCAAACAGAGAAAAAAAAGGGTCACCTCTGTCAAGAGTCGGCGGCGTTCTGGTCTCCATTCAGAGTGGCCAGAGATCCTTAGGTTCAAATTTTACAGTACATATCACAAATGCTGCACTATGAAATGGACTGAATCAACAAGACACCATAGCTGGGCCAGTCCGATCGGATTCATCCGAGCAACAAACCACAAAAAACGGAACGACATTCATCGTTTGAGAGTACATAGTACATGCAACATCTCAGACCACAATTCACATAAATAGTACGTACGCATCGCACTACGTACTACCACATGCAGCTCAGCGTCGAACAGCGGTGTTGGTATGAGATTGGGATATATCCCCGTACTGTATGTACAAGTCTCGTATCGGCACTCGTCTCGAGCTCCCCACCTTTTTGAAGAAAAAAAAATCCCCTTCAGAATCCCCACAAAAGCTGCATCAGATAAGTCCTGCCAAGTCCTCGCTGACACGGAGCTGAATTCACAATTCCTTCTTGAGGCACGAGAACTCGAATACGGCGAGTCCCTAGTGCCTTTACTGTTGCTGTACATGATATGATGCATTCGCGTATATAGAATGCACAATCTTCTCGCAGGGCAATTAAAAAATATGCTCATGAGGATGCTCACGTTCTGTTAGTACAGGCCCATATCGATGGGGCTCAACCGGTTCTCAACCATCGTGGACCGCCCTACAACCAGATGGGAATTCCCAGCTGAAATCCCATACTATGTAAAGTCTCCAGCACAAATTCACCACGCATTTTACTTCCCACATTTGCATGTGAATACTATGTAGCATATTCCTACGTAAAGAGGCGTGTACCATGTACGTACATCGGCACAATGCGGACATCCACAGAACCAAAAAAAAAATGCTCCAATTACTCTAATGATGCCTCGGCCCAAAATTCTGGGCGGCAGCCGAGCCCCTCAACCATATCACAACCATTCTGAGCACATTCTCCACCGGACCACCAAAGTGATCTGACCAAAAGTTAGCGAAGCCCTAGGAGAATCGTCCAATGTCTTCTATGAATCTTCGGCATGTTCGTCTGCTATGGTTACACACATGCTTGCTTGGTTGTGGGTTGACAGTTTTCAGAAAGGATCATCAAAAGGGTTCATGGCATGTTTACGTCCTATGTACCGTACCAAAAGTATATACATACATACATACACATATATAACCATGATGCTTTGTTGACACGACATCTTTTCCCCCTGCGATTTCCAGTGCCAACGTCTCCATCAGTAGATGATCGCTCCTCAAGCCCAACTACACAATCATATTCATAGAGGCTCACCAGTAGCGCACCGGCGCAAAACACGCACTTGAAAATTTCAAAATTGGGCCGGTGGGCCCTGGATGTACTAGATATACATATATATAAATACTCTCACATACATCTGGAGACAGTCGTGCCCCAATTTCTGTAGAAGTTCTGCAAGAAAACATTCTTATAAAATCAGGTGGCTGTTTTGCCCAAAAATGGCATTTGGTGATTGCATACATACCTTCACGTGAAGGTAAAGCGATCAGTGGACTTTCTCACTGTCTCACTCAGTATTGTTATGCTTTCCCTTGGTGCCTGGAAACTGAAAACCCCCATAGACGGCGCATGTGGTCTGTCAAAGTTAGTTAAAGCTGCTCAATTCTTTTTTCTTCTCCCCAATGTAGAGAACCGGCTCCGTCTTCGGCTTGTGCAACACTTCTTTATCCCTGCTCATGCCATTGCTCTGAAGGTGATGTCTACCATATGTGTCCATTCTCGTCCGCTAGAATAAGAACGAGAACGAGCAACAAGAATAGTTGAGTGAAGAGGGCAGAGGACAATGTGGAAAGCTGAATGGATTGAGATTGGAGAGTAAGTGCAGACTCTCCCATATACGCGCATGCTGTGCGTTACTATGCATCGCGAAAATTATAGCTGGGTATGTCTTTTCAAGCACTCATTCAAAAGGTGTCCGCGGTCCCTGCCTACCCTCAAAATGCTTACCAAAGGCAGTCAAAAATTGTGCCAATAGATCCAACCTCCCATCCCGCGGCAGCGCAAACATTCCCCAGGGCTGACCATTCTTCGTCAAGTTACTGACAGGAACAGTGGCCACGGGCCAGCCAGCCGTCGCTGAGAACGATATCAGCTCCGCGTCTGACGCCGAAAGAACAATGTCGAGGTTCAGATCGCGCATTAGCCTGGCCATGCCGCCTTGCTGGGCAAGCTGACGTAGGCCAGCCGCCGCTGCGTCGTGCTTCTCCACGCTCATGGTGTCGTGAAGGCATTTGATGAGCTCGGTCTGAGTGGTATACGCTGTATCAAAGAGAGCATGGTTAGTCAGAGACCGAGACAAGACGACGAATGGTACTACAGAATTTAGATTGTGAATGAGCGTGTTGGGCGGATGACTTACGCTCTGGCATAGCCTTATCAGCGTGGGCTTCGTTCCATGCAACTAGATCGCTGAGGCTTTGGAGCCCTGGTTCGTGCTCAAAATTCGCGGCGATGAACCTTTTCAAAACACCAGAGAACTCGTTATCTGAAGTTTCTGGATGGTCAGACACGTGAGGGCATAAAATAGAGATGATTCTGTGGCGCGGAAAGTTTCGCTTACAGGTGACTGTCATAAGTGTTTCTCCCTCGGATTTGAGCATACTGGACTGGGGCGGGTTCTCCAGTGGGAAGATGACTCTGGCGCCCAAAGCCTCCAGTCTGTGGGCGACAGAAGCATACTGTTGTTTCTGTGTCCAGTTGTCAGCTTCGGTGAACTCGCCCTGAGAAACGGCAGCTTTGATAGCTGCGTCTTGGGACTCCGTACCACATCCTGCGACCCCCATTTCCAGTCACTACTTGGGTGGGTACCCCATTGGCTATCTAGCACACCGACCGACAAACCCCCGAAGCTGACGTCTGTTGTAATTGTATTGAGGTCCAAGGCCTTGCTCGTATCATCTGCGGTAGAAACGAGGATTCTGGCCAGCGAAAGCAGATCATGCGGATCACGTGCCATCAAACCGATGCGGTCGGTGAAGTCGGCAATCTTTGCAATACCATCCATCGGCACAGATCCGAGTGGCAGGGTCAGCCCATACAGCCCATTCACGCTCGCAGGGAATACGTTTGAGCCTCCAGTCTCTGTACCAATGCCCAACGTTGCGAAGCCTGCTGCTATGCTGACGGCAGGGCCAGCTGAGGATCCGCCGCAAATCTAGGCCAGCCACCCAAAAATCAGCACTTCAAGCGTCTAGAGAGTGGGAAATGTTTCCAGGAGCAAAATTCACCGGCTGGTCCTCCTCGGCGAGTCCAGTTCGCCTAAACGGGGAAAGGGTTTGTCCTCCGTATCCGCTCCAGCCCATTGGCGTATTGTCGGATCTCAAAAGATTTCAGCAGCAATCCAGAAGAACTCTACCACGGAAACTCACTTCATGCCAGAGAATTCCTTGAAATCAATAATCGTCAACGTTGGACTGCTTGTGCTGGTAGCTTAATGAAGGCCTAGCTGCCATGGGCCCCCAACTTACAGTCAGGTTTCCTTTGCCCAGAACAATGAGACCGGCGTCGAGTAACTGTAACTGGAGTCAGGGACTGCCATTGATCACATTGTTGTACGCAATAGCAAGAGATGACAGACTCGCTCAACTATTGTTGCGTTTCTCTTTGCAGTGAGAGAAGCAATGGCACACGAGCCTGCGGTCGTGACCATTCCCAGGGAGGGGTGCGTGACAATAGTATCCTGTTCCATTGGGTTGAGAGACTTTTGATCGATCCCAAGTTCTCTTTAAGGGGTGCATAAACTCACCTTGATAATGATTGGGATGCCATGTAAGTCGCTGCGCAGATTACCCCGTTGCCTCTCCTCATCCAGCTGGCTAGCCTGTGCAAGTGCAATGGCCCGCGGACAAACTGACAGGACTGCTCTCAGGCCCAGTGCCTGCTCATTGTGTCGGTCAATCTGGTCCAGGAACGCGCTGACCAGGCTCTGGCCACTGAGCTCTCCATTTCGCATGCGCTGCTGATACACGTGGGCTGGTTGTTGGAGGGAAACCATGTTGAGGACATGTACTCCCGGCGGCACATTCGGGAGGGAAAGGTCAAAGATCGTGACATGTACTGCTGGGGTAGCTGCCTGCGCCACGGTCTTTATAAATGCGGCATCGCTTGTGTTGGGCTTATCTCGCTGCTCTGCAGGCTTACGATAGTCATTCTGGTCATGCCTGGAGAGTGCAGATGCCGTCTCGCCATTGCTGTTTGGTCCAGGTCTTGCGTCTCTGTATCGTCAAATCGCTGCCTGTAAAGCAGATTTGGTTGATATTAGACCCTCTGTAGGCTGGAGCATGTATGCTTCTGGGTGACTCGAAGGATGATTCGGGTGATATTTTGAATGTTGCTTTCGAGCCGTCACTGCCCACGGGTGCTAAAGAGCTCACAGGAGCCGTGTAGGAAGGAGTGATGCAAATGCAAGAGGCCCTTTCCCTAGCTGCCTAGGGCTGCGAGGTAGTGGTAGCCTCTGGCCTGGTAGCCTCTATGCACGGCGCCGATTGCTGGGGACAGGGCTCATGCGCTACGCCCACGGCGCCACAGGGGCCACTCAGGGCCTGGACGCATTGGCATTCACCGACTGCCGCTGCTATTAGGCTGCTGAAGCAACCGGAACCCCTGAAGCTGGCGGCGCCTACCTTTCCTTTGGAGCTCGAGCTTGTCTTCATCTGCAAACCCATTTTCGTCAGTCTCGACCTGTCACGAGGAGCATCCGGTCCCAATACGCTCTTATTTGCATAAACTCAACGGCGCGACGGTTCCCAGCTTCGTTGATTACGTCTACTTGCAGGTTGTCGCCCCAGAACGACATTGAGCAGGGCACCACACAGAGCTCCCAGCCTGCCCGCTCCGCCTGCTTGCCCGCAGGATTGTCGTTCGTTCAGTTTCACCGGATGGAAGGCTATGTATGCCCTCTCGAGCTCCAGATGGCCGGGATTCATGCCACTGCGCCCCACGTCCGCATCCACAAGACGTCTCGTGAGCTCTCTGCTGCATCCTTGGTACAGCCAGGCTCGGGCGGCTTCAAGTTCTAGCACCGCCAAACAACAGCTCGAGAGGCGCCCAGTTGTCTCGTCGTTCCTCTACAAATACGTCCGGGAAAACGGCCAGGTGAGGGCAAAGGTTGCCCTGTTCAGACGTAGCGATCAAGTGCGCACCTATCGGTAAGTGTCCTGTGCCGGCTACAGACTTTATACATAGTGCACTCAACCATTTGGCGCCGAGAGGGGCCCTGGCTCTCATCGGTGTCCCCATTTTCCATTCCCCTTTATGAATTGGGACGTCATGGGGCGATGTGCTTGCGCCTCTGGTTGGCTGACTTCGCACCCCAGACATCGCTGGGCCGTCATCTCAGGGAGCATCGAGCCCGACGACCCTTCACCTCTCGCAGCAGCGTGGAGGGAGATCTACGAAGAGACCACCCTGACGGCTTCTTCTTTGGAGCTCATGCGCCAAGGCAAGAGCTACTCATTGCCGGATGAGTCTATAGGACGTGAATGGATCATCAACCCGTTCGCCTTCCGCCTCAAGGATGTTGCTGAAGGCGGCAAGGGCGAGGCGGGCATTACGCTGGACTGGGAGCATGAGACGTGGGCGTGGTACGACCCCATGGACATCGAAGACTCGGAGAGCTTCGGAGCCGTGCCGCGTCTTGCCGAGAGCCTTCGTCGCGTATGGTTCGAGAAGGACCTTGGTCTTGCCGCTGGAAACGTGCTGACCGAGGGCCTGAACATTATGAAGAGCGACCATTCCAGCACTGCTCGCCAACTGGCTCTCAAATCTGTGCTCATCTTGCGGGACATTATGCTGGAAATGGATGCTGAACAGCCCATTGACACGTGGTGGACCAAGCTCAAATTCGCCGCATGGCATATATGGAAGAATGGAACAGGGTCTTTGTGTGCCCCGGTTTTGCATGCTCTGCTTGCGGCCCTGAGGGCCATGGAAGAGCGGTTGCACGAGGCCAAGAAGAGCACAGAAAGCAACAACGCGCTTGCGTTCCGAGGCGCACTCGTGGCAGAGCTTGATCGCCACATCAACGCTGTTAAGCACGATGTCACCTCCCAAGTTGGCAACGTGCTCATCGCTTTGCTTCGTGAGCGTTTTGCGGCTCACGAAGAATCTGGCCAGCCGCTCAAGGTGTTGGCTGTCTCTGACAGCTCCTTGCTCAGACATGCCTTGCGCCACGTTGCGTCCCATACCCGGTTCCATATCGATGTGCGCATCCTAGAAGATCGTCCTCCGCTCAAAGGAACGTCTCTTGCCACATCACTACCTCGAGAGTCAGATCTGTCGCAAAGGATCCCCTTGGAAAGCAGTGATGCCAAAGAGGACGGACATGTTGACCGCGGGTTGGTGCACCAACGCAAAATGACAGCCTGTGCGGACGCCCCCTCAGCCGTTGCCTCAGACGACCTCGATTTAGTGCTCCTCGAAGCTGACGCACTGATCGAATCTGGTGCCGTCCACCACAGGAGTGTGGCGATTCCTGCCATTGTCAGTGGCAGACATGCTTCTGGAAAAGCAAAGACAGTGGTCATTAGCGAATCCTCAAAAATAACGCACTCAACGATTGCAGGCGCCTACTCTGTGGAAGCCATCGATCCCGCAGACCTGACGCGTGCAGGGAAAGCTGACCGCAATAGCGAGGGAGGGCCGAGTGTGGCGGGTACGCTATCCAGTGGCCTTGGCGGCGGCAACCCTACAACAAGGCAGCCAGAACATGGTGGCACTGCAGCCTTCCCGGCCCCCGTAGATGTTCACGACGTCTCAATGGAATGGCTCCCTCCCGGCCTTGCTGACGTCTATGTTCTGGAGCATGGGACCTGTGCAGTGCGTGATATATGCAATATGTCGAGCGCATTGGTAGCAGAAGAGGCAAGGCTCTTTCGGCATATTTGACCTTCAGACGAGGCGCCCATATCTCACCAGCGTCATGCAAGCAAGCAGGGAGTTGGACCCGAGACTCAACATTCCAGCCCGTTTGCTTCAGTTGCCTCGTTTGCCATAGCGCGCTCTCCCTGCTTGCGCAGGTTGCGGTATCTCATGCGCGAGGCCTGCTGCTGAATGAATGCTCAACATGCTGTGCGCAGTACCGCGGGCTATGTACCTCATTTTGTTCGGGATGCACGGCCTGTCAAACCACCAAACCGCGTCGAAATGCGACAAGACCAGACCCGAAAGTAATCGGCATAGCATGGAGATTTAATACAAAGAATTGTTGAGCAAAAAGAGCGAATACACGCGATCAGCCTTGTGCTTTTCCGTCACCGTCCATATCTCTCGTACGCCGTGTGTTACCCGTCCTATTAAACATGCAGGGCATGCAGCCCAACGCTTTGGATGCCTGTGCAGACCACATGCTTCAACACCACCAAGTTTCTGGGACTGCATTTCAAGCTGCCTGGCGGGTCTTATTATGTACAGCAAGCCCTCTCAGAAGCATTCACATCCCCCCCCCCCCCACATGACGAGGGAGCTCGTACTATGTAGCTTTTCATAGGCTCGAGGCGGCAGGACGCCAGTTCCCGCGTGTAATGTAGCTTGCCAATCTTGGTCCTGCTTGCATTCAGTAGCAGGGGTTCCAGGGCTGACCAGCAGCGCCTCGGAGGATCCCTCTGCGGCATCAACTGCTTTTCCGTCTCATCTCTCTCGCCTTTGGCTCTCGACGTTCCATCTTGTTCTCAGGCAAAAACCAAGTCCTTTGATGACCGCATAGGAAAAGAAAGCGGCAATCCACCTTTGACACGCATTCCGATTCACCAACACTTGCTTGTGGCCGGGGTGAAGCACCCTCGTCTGAGCCCGAGCTGGCAGTCTGGCAGTCTGGCAGTCTGGCTGCAGGGAGCTGCGGCAGCCAGAGTAACGGGGGCCAGCAGGGCAAACAGACAGGCGGGCACACCGGGCGCATTCCGCAGATGAGTTGCATGCCCTGGTCTCGCATTGGGCCGTCCGTCCTCTCTCTCGTGAAGGTGAGTTTGAGTGAGCTAGCCTGCCTGGGTACCAAGGGGGCTTCACGCAGCGTGTGCGTACCCTGGGAGTGAGACAAGCGATTTTCATAAATCCCAAGCGGTTGCTGTCAAAAAGGACTACGCAGAGCACTCACTTGAGGTGCAGCCCCATCTTCAGAATCCCCACTGCCGTCACATCTCACCTTTCGCCTGGTGTCAAGTGTGGCAGACCGACCGAGAGTCGTTCAGCCACCTGTTGCCGGCCCTAGCTGACCCCGTCTTCTTTGTGTGTGTGATGCTCACACACGTGCTGGCTCCGGCGAGAGTCTTGCTGGTATAGGAGGGGCTTGCCTTTCACACAATGCCTGAACGACTAGGCGTGAATCCCCGCCGGATCTTTGTGAAATCGGAGCTCAGGAAGCGGATCAGAACAGCGTGAGTGCCGCCCAAATCGTCTTTTTGTTTTCATCCCTCCCTCGCCACACCTTTGCCCCCGCCCCCCTTCCACGGGGCGCGGTGTTTCTCGTGCTCGCGCGTTTCCAGACAGGGGCTGCCGCGGGGTGAAGTACACATTTCGGATTGGCCTTTTGTGTTCGATCTGGCTTCCCTCTGACGCGTAGACTTTTATAGTTGCAACAGCTGTAATAACCGGCGCGTAAAGTGCTCCGGCAATCAGCCATGCGACGCGTGTGTGGCGGCGCACCGCCTGTGTGATTATCCCTCGACAGACAAGAAAGTCTTTGTGGGAAAGGGCGAATACGAGGACCTCAAGGCAAGCAAAGACCTTCTCGACAAGTGTTTTGCCGAGTTTTTACCGAACCCTGAGCAACGGCAGTCGTTTATTACACAGGCGCTGTACGGCACCAATGCTTCACCAGCTGGCGCCCAGCCTAGCAAGGATGAGGAAGTACACTCCGGGTCGCCAGCGGCGTCCGTATCGACTTCGGCATTATCCCCTCCCTACGAAGCAGCGCAGCAGCATCACCAACAGCACCGTGCGCACTTACCAAGGCTTGGAATAATGAACGCTGGGGCTACGGAGGGGTCCCTTCTTCAAGATCGTGACGGGAACAAGCGTTGGCTGGGCGGCACTTCGGGGGCCAGTTTCCTGGACCATCTCAAGAGATTCATGCATACACTCAAGTCGTCGCTTGGATATTGCGGAACTAATGCCGATGCCTCCCCCGGCCTCAATTTCCTTGCAAGTCGTGGCCAATACCAGACTTCGGATTCACTGCTCCTCTTCACCCCCCCTGTGGATCCCATTGACACGACGCTGGCGCTCGAGGACTGGGATCTAGCACGCAGCCTTCTTGCAAAAGCCGACGAGTATCTGCAGAGCTGCGGCAACAATTGGTCTTGTGGGGGCCTCTACTACTTTGGCGACCTTTCGCTGCAAGCCTGGCTGACCGTCTCGCGTGACGAAACTCGTCGACGGGAAGTGGCATTTTACCAGGCTGCTCTTGCTCTCGGGACAATCTACTCGTTGACAGCAGCCACCTCCAAGCGTGATGGTCAGCTGGGAGAAAAGTTCTTTGCAAAAGCGCGTAGTATACTGGGAGATCCGGTGGACATCTCGCTCTACACTTTCCGTGATGTTCCCGCTCTGGCAATGATGGCCATGTACATGGCAGAGATGAACCGTCGGGACAATGCTTACATTTACCTGTCGTACGCCGTCACAATATGCTGCATGTTTGGTGGTATGAAGGGCTCCTTTACCGACGAGAGGGACAAGAGGATTGTTTGGACATTGTTCTGCTTGCATAAAGAGTACGCGTGTCTCATGGGCAGACCGCCTCTGTACTCTGACGAAGCTTTCCAGCTACCATTGCCGGAGGCGACACCGTAAGCTTTCCCAACACCCCGCCCCCCTTTCGTGATGCTGCGTATTGTCTGTAGTGTTTTGTCATGGCTCTCCCAACATCAACTGATATTCTCTTCACAGAACGTTGCCTGTGCCCTCTGGCTTATTGGCTCATATTGAGCTATCCAGAATCGCTGGATATATTGTATCCAACGCATATTCTATCGCACCGAGCCACGCCGCTGACCGATTTTCCAATCCTTTTTTGAACGCTTTGCACATGCTGGAAGAATGGCGTGAACGTCTACATCCAGACCTCCTGGTACCACTCGAGGTGCAGCCCGAGTTCCAGTCCCTGTTACTCACCGAAGACTTTCCGGCCGATATTCGCAACACATTCAGCAAGAACAATACGCTGCCTACCGACCACGCTCTTTGTATGCTGCATATGAAATGGAATCAGGCAAGTCACCTCATAATACCCATACAAGGCAACAAAACAATGCACTTGGGGAGGGACCCCATGGCCACTCTGACTAATGTAATTCTCGCGGGGGGTAGATGCTCATCTTGACGCTTCGACCGCTCTTTTTCCTCGCTGTCAAATCTTCTATTGGCGGAGACTTCATCAACGAACCCAGGGACATGCTTGACCACCCCAATTTTAGCCAAATCCGGCAATGCAGTGCTGCTGCACGCCGCAATCTGCTCCTTGGGCACCACCTCTACAGACGATGCGGCCCAGCGCATGGTGGTCATGGCAAGCTTGGTATGATTGATCTACACCATATTTTCAACGCGACTGTGGTGTTGCTCCTGCATCAGATGGTCTTTGCAAATGTGGTCAACACGGATACAATGGCCATTCAAGAGGCAAGGCAGATCATTGCGCGCGAAGCATACACCGAGTCGGGCTCACCTGCGCCCACTGCAGGATTCAACATGGGCACCGGGTACGCTTCGGACTGTGTCAATGTGCTGGATGATCTGGCTGCCTTGGTGGCGCGCATACGCCCGCTGCGCTTCAAGGGTTCTGATCATATTGAAACGGGAGCGGACAGTGTCCGGTCTCCGCTCACTTCAGCGGGTCGAAGCAGCGTCAGCGGCGGAGGCAGCGACGGGGCCTATTCGACGTACAATATGAGCTCCCCAATCATGCTGAGCGAAGAGCAACTCGCGGCCAATCTCAACCTCGAGAATCCATTCGGTCTAGACGCAATGTACAACCACGACTTGATGCATGGGCCACCGCCGCATCCATATCATACCAATCTCAAAGAATTGGAGAGATGGGTGCAAGAGGGGCTCTGGGATCTCAATATCCCCTTGGGTGGATATACGGGGATATGAACTGTGGAAGCTACGCTTCTTGAACTTGATGGAACCTGGGCTGACCAGCCCTGCAGAAGTCTGGTGACTGTCTCCCATCTTTGAGCGGTGATGTGGCTATTATACATACCAGCTGTGGAGGTATTTTCGCGGTGGGCTTGGAGGATATGGGTTGAGTTGCAGCATAGCATCCAGAAGTCGGTTTTCGGCGGCGTTATGAAGCAAGCACGCGGAGTTCCAGGCGAAGATGCGGTGGTGTGGGTGTGTTTTCAAAGCCCTTTGCAGAGCGGCATTGATGGTAAAGGGGCAATACTAAGGGAAATTCCCCCGCCCCCTGTTCCTTTCCACCCAAGTGGGTGGTGGGACAACGTACACGAATGATGATGGAATGTCCTCCAGTGAGTAACAAACTGCCACCATGATGTCTTTTGGCGCAAATTCTAGTACCATTTTTCATCGCATGGGGCCATGTGTACCTCACGTTCCCTCACTAGCCTTGGCATTTGTAGCTGACAGTCGTGGCTCTCGTGTTGTGCATAAGACGACACGGGATGCCTTTGCTTTGCGATTTCTCTATTTCTTTCTTTTTTTTGTTGTTGTTGGGTTAGGAGGATTGTAAGGACTGGTGACACGCAAACGACAAGTACACGATGAGTCCTAGATCCAAGGTCTCTTGCGCATTTGACAATGAATTATGGTAAGGATTTGGGGGCTGCGAGCAACCGCAAAACGATGCGAGACCCCGAAGGGGGGGGGGGAGAATTTTTGGCGGCCCGGGATATCACTCTACACCTAGAGTCTCATTATGCTAATGCACTCTGGACGAGTATGTGAGGACGCTGGAGAATGAATACCGTATGTTGTTCATGTATATTACGATACACTGTTGGTATGTCATGCACTGCTATTGAAGACATCTGGATATATACATGGTGGCAACGCTAACTGTGTGGTTGTGTATGCTTACAGGGAGCCCACGCCGTTCAGGTAGGCCTGGACTTCGAGGAAGTCACCGACGCTGATCCAGTCGAGCTGTTGGTAAGACGAGGGGGGGGGGAAAGCGATATGTCAGTGACTTGGTTGTTACAACAGACGACGCACATCACTGGGCCTGGAATGGCAAGAGAAGAAGACGAGAAGAGCACAAGGCAGATGTTACGCTTGTCCAAGACTGAGGTCTCGCGTCCACGTGACTGGCCAAAAAGAAACCCAAAACCGGAAAAAGAAAAAAAAGAAAAAAAAGACTCACCAAGATAAAGTTGGGATACCGGTCGTACAGAGCATTGCATTCATTCACTTGGGCCATGATGGAGGCCTCGCCGTTTGTCGTGGACGCGGCTGTCTCATCGGGGATGTCGATGCCGAAAATCTCCACGTCGAGGAAGTGGTTGACAAGGTACATTCTGCCGGTGGCGCTTCCGCCTGAGGGGCGGTCGACGGCGCACGAGGAGAAGGACGAGTCGGTGACGCTGATTTTTTTTGTGGTGTTTTGTTGTTAGTATGTGGGTTTTTTTTGGTGGTTTTTTTTAGTCTTTTTCTTTGGCCGGGTAGCAGATGGGAGGGGACGTGGGGATATATATGTTGGCTCGGCTTGCGCTGTCAAGATACTCACTCGTACGGCGTCTCACTGGTAAGTAAAGGGAGTCAGTCAGTCAGTCAGTCCGTCACTTTTCCTCGTCGAGGTCCTTGTCCAAAGAAATAGTGGTAAGACGCAAACTTACAAAATATAAGACGTAAACTCAGGCAAGATATAGGACACCTCGGTCCCCGCAGGATAGTCCATGAACACGACCAACCTCGTACCGGCATCGATCAGCTCGCCCAGTGTCGGCCACTCACTCAGCGTGAGGGTCCCGCTGGGCGAATACGCATACTCGCTCGCGCCAGCCGCCTCAAAGACGCTCGCAAAGTCGGAGCCGTCGATGCCGTCGCCATTGGTGATGAGCAGCGTCACCACCTCGTCCGGGTTGGCGGCCAAGAACGCCACGACCGTCTCGAGCCAGGCCAGGAGCGAGCCGCCGTCCTTCTCGGTGCACGTCGTGTGGCACAGCTCAATGGTGCCGTCGTCGTTGTGGGACTGCGCCTGCAGGAAGCGCACGCCGAGGCCCAGCTGGCTGGCGACGCTGTCGAACTGGTTGTCGACGAGCAGGATGCCGTCAAAGGCCGAGTCGTGGCTGCCGATGAAGGTGACGTTGGAGTAGAGCTTGTCGCAGAGGGCGGCGTAGCCGTTGCACACGGTCGCTGCGGTTGCTGCGGTTGTGGCGAGGAGGAAGAGGAGGGCGCTGGTGGCCAGTGCCGTGGGGAGCGAGCTTGAAGAAGGCATTGTGATTGATTCTCAGTTCAGAGGTGTAGAGAATGACCAGGAAACGGTTATATTCGTTATCAAAAGCCGGCTGGTAGGCAAGGACAGCAAGCTGGAGTGACAGGTTCAAGCACTGTTGACGGCACGGATTCCAAGAACGTTGAGGCCGTCGTGAAACCAAACAAGCCCAGCACGAGGACGGGGCCTTATTTGCTACAATAAGCGAGAGGTTTACTTGTTTCTTATATATATGCTTCGTCTCGCCGATCCCACCACCACCACCACCATCTCCACAGCCAGCACTCGTCACCGAGCATTTCTCGCACGTGAAAGAAGGGCTTGTGTGTCCCGGTGGGTGTGGACGCAGGGCAGCAGGGCGTGCTGCGGTCACTCAATGCGCTTCAATGCCGTGGCCGCTTGCTTGCCCACTTGCCAGCCCACTTGCCAGACGGTGTGTCCATGAATGCAAATAGTCTTTTACCCCAAGCTGTCAAGCCATGTCGAATCAGAGAAAGCTGGCTTGCAACCAGCCAGTCACAGTGTCGAGGAAGAAGGGCGACATGTTCCAAAAGAGGCTTGACCACCCGCTTCGCTCGGGCAATGCAGCCCCCGTCACCAGGCCCGTCTTTTCCCCACCACACCCTTTTCCGGGCGCGCTCGGCAATTGGGTGCAATCGCATACTATGTACATGGTATCTGTCAAACCACAGCCCGTGCATCATCCTACAGAGTATCGAGTGCACATACGAGAGCTTGGCTCCTCGCTCGGCTGACTGGCACTGGACGGTGTGGGCAAAACCAACGCATGAGATGCCCATCTCCAGGCGCGCGATGCGACCCTGCGTTCCTGGGCCTCGTGGACCTGGTGAGAGGGTCTCGTCCGGAACGGGCAGGAGGGCAAGCAAGTACATAGTAAGTAGATGCAAGAGATGGGCGTGTTTCAATTTATTGGCTCGTTCAGCTTTTGCAAAGGGTGCCTCGACCTCGTCCTCTACTCTAGAAGTCTCGGTCGGTACTTGGTATTTTATCTTCTTTTCTTTTGGTGGCCCGTCTCCTCTGAAGGGATATATGATATGTGTGCTAACTCAGAGCCCCCCAACCACCCCGCAGCATGCATTCTTCGAGGGCAGATGCGACTTGGACCCAGGCAGTGAGTGAGTGGGTGGGTGAGTGGGCGAGTGAGTGGATGGATAATAAATCTTAATTCGGGGTCGGCTGCTACCGAGAAGCTTATCACTTCAGCCAGCAGGAGGCGTGCTGACCGCCATGTGGGCGGTCCCTGGGCACCTGGCAGGCCCGCGGAAGATGAAGGCGTGTCTTGTTCTTTGGCCTGGGTTTGTTGTTGGAGGGGGCAGGTCAGCAATCCGGGTCGATCCGAGTTCACAAAGTGATGTTGACTTTGAGCCTCGCTTGCGTCGCATCTCACTTGGTTTGGTTTGGTTTAAGCTGTCAAGGCAAGACGAAGGTTAGTTTGACAGCTCCTTTGCGCAACAGGGGAGAACATGGATAGATGGAGGCATGAGTAAGGTATATACTGGATACGGGGATATGGAGCAACTCAATTCTCTTTGCCTGCATCGTGTGGGATTCAGCCAGGGGGAAAACCGTTTGACTTCCATGTCGGAACTTGTGGTGCTGTTGTGGATCGATGGCCTCATTGACCACGGCATCCTGTCTGGGACCTGCGCAGAGATACAAATGCGCGTGTCCATCGATATTGCTTCGGTCAAGCAAATGGCCCAATATCCGAGCGTCGGAGGCCGAACGTGCATGTAAGTCTGCATGTCGTCTTGATAGAACAATTGCGTCAGTGAAATATTGATGCAGCGATAAGTTCAGAGACTATTTTCCTTTTCTTTTTCTTTTGTCTTTTCCCTCCAGATAGGTATAAGTGAGATTGCATGGCTCTGTGTTCAAAAGTTATGCAGGGTAGATTATGATTAACATATTTCTTTATTTCTCTAGGGCCCTATAAGTTGGCGGCAGTGCAACTCTAATAGGGAATTCCATGCTATTGAATGCTTCGCCAACATCGATAGTTCCAACTCCATCTGCCATGATATGGTCCTGTTCTTGTATAGCAGTGGAAGCAATGAACTTGAGATTGCACAGCCAAGTATGCTGCCTCACCTCTTGTGCTTATGAGTCCTTACAATCCTCGTGCAAACTGCTAGCGAACCTGTCAACAGGACTGACTCCTTACAGCATGTTACTTAGCCACTATAACGGCTGGCTGTTCTGTTTCAACAAGCTCCACGCTCTGCGACCTCGTCCGTAGGTGTTCACTCAACAAAGCAGCTAACCATACCCGTCATGATGGGCAGTAAATTGCATGGTAAGCACTTGGCAGTCTCTAGGACTCCTCGACCAGATAATCAGTAACGTCTTGCCTTGGATCGTTAAAAGTGGTGACCGGATTCTCTCGCATACCCTCGAACTGACTCGGTCCAGACTATAAAGCGGCCCTCACCAGAGCCTCGAGAACCAGGTATGCTGCTTACCCTGGCAGGCCCAGCCAATAAGCAGACTGGGCCAGATACTGTCATTTGGATAATCTCATGACAGCTTCACATGTCTGTGTATGAGAGAGCTCGGTGGAAAGTCACTTTGCAGTCTTCCCCGGTATTTCATCGATCTGTTGAGCCAATAATGACGCCCCACTGACGTAACGCAACGCCTCCAAACAGTTGGCACTCGTCTTCAATCCGGCGCAGGCTTTCGTTCACCCCCCTGCGCAACCACCAACTCCCAACAAGCACGCTGAAGCAAAAGCAAAAAACCACAAGCAGTCTGACACGGGAACCAAACGCTTCGCCAGCAGGTGTGAGAGCCGAAACAAGCAGACGACCGACCAGCTTTAGCACCGCATTCTTGGAGCACAGCCCGAGTCACCAGGCCTTTGGTTCCGCACGTTACAGTTTCACAATAACACCATCAGACCCATCACCAGACCAAAAAGAAAGGCCGAGTTTGCTCTCTATTATTCATTGACCAGCGCCCTCAGCATCTCAAAATGGAGTCTTGCCATGTTGCAGGCGACGAGCGCACAGCCAAGAGCAAGGTCCTCGAAACAGGCGCCGCCCTCACCCAGGTAAGGCATAATCGCCTTGCCGCCCCATATCGTGTCACTGACCAGCTCTAAACATCTTGCTCTGGTAGGATTTTGCGCCTGTCAAGTCCATCTGCGCCCATCTGAACGCATTTCACGTCTATGCCGACGACCCCAAGCGCTTCGTCGAAGCCAATCACTACTGCAGCCATCTGACTGAAGGTGCGTTCCGTGGCTGGGTCGCCCATAATTCAGGCGATTGCTGCTTCATCATCATCATCATCAGCAAAACAACTGAAATCAAACTAACCATTGACCCAAAAATGGCACCCCTTGCACAGATGTTCGCCAGTGCATTCTCTATGACAGCCCCGATCCAGGCGCCCGGCTCATTGGCATCGAGTACATGATTACCCCCAAGCTCTACGAGACGCTCGACGCGGAGGAGCGCAAGCTTTGGCACAGTCATGTATTTGAGGTCAAGTCTGGCATGCTCATCATGCCACAGCCATCTGTCCTTGTACCTCAGTAAGTTTAGCTGGAGTGAAACCGTCTCGTGCATTTCTGAGGACATGTGTGCTGAGGCTTTGGGCGTCAAAGAGCGGCTTGGGAAAAGGCCGAGACTGCAGAGATGGAGGATGTCGTTGAGCTGTATGGAAAAGTAAGCAGCGGGTGCCACCCCCCCTTTTTGGAAAAAAGCATAACATCAAGCATACTGCACAGTAAAGCTGACATGGGGATGAGCCAGGTCTACCACTTGTGGCAGGTTGACAAGGGCCACAAGATTCCCCTGGGAGAGCCAAAGTTGATGACCAGTTTCAGTAAGTTTGACTCGTCGATATCGAACCCGCCCCAGGCATATCACGGCCTTGCGGGCACATGGAGAGTGCTAACACGCTTGCAGCCAAATCTGAACAAATGCCCGAATTCGAAAAGGTGGTGGGCGAGCGGGATGCCAGGTTTGGCTCGGACTGGAAGAGAAACAAGCAGATCCGGGAGCACATCAAGGAGCCAGAAATTCACCCTGACGCCGACGCCACCTGGAAGTAATCAGGCTCTGGGTCCATGGCGACAGTCAGTATGTAAAGATTGCTCAGCATACAGCATCCCTGGTATGGATAGGCTGGCAAATGCAGGATGTCAGCTTGGGGCGAAGGATTCGGGACCCTGGGCGCTTAAAACGCGAAATATACTGCAACACATAACAATCAATTGCTCCGCCAAATTCCTACAATCGTCTCACCACTGTAATGCACGTTGTGGCGAGCATTGGGCCCCCAAATGTGGCCCCCTGAGAATCAATGTGATGCCTTCGCTCGAGTTGTCAGCCTGCTGCCTGATACCACACTTTCTTTTTGCTTCCGGGACACATGTCGGGGAAATTACTGACTTTTCTTTTTCTCATTGCACTTGCTCTTTATTGTCAAACGAAAGTCGGTCCCTCTCGCTTTGCTACCCCCAAGATAATCCATACAGACAACCAGTCGGAAACCCACGCCTCCAGAACGGCCAAATATCCCCGGAAAGGCTTGATACACTGATGGCAGCCACTTCAGGCCTTTGCGCATATCCCTCTCACGACTAGCGATATCGTCAGACACCATTTTGATCTGGTCCAGAAAGACCGTGGGCGAGCATGGATGGTACATCTTGTTTCCACACTGAACTTGTCATCTATTCGTTTGCAGACAGCTACAATGAATACTACCAGCCTTTGTTCGCCGCCGATCGCACGCTGCAATTAGAGGATTTGATCCACAGCGAAGACCAGTACGATAGCATCCTTCCAGAATGCTACGAATACTACGAGGCGGGCAAAGCATCGATCGAGATAAATGCGCCAAGCTGCGCGGTGGACTCGACGGCGGCTCTCACATCGGCCTATGGCGACTGCTCGACCACCTGTCAAGACCCAGCCACTCTCTTCCTACCGTTCAACTTGAGGCCGTGTTTTAGCCTGGGTATGGCAGCAATGCTGCTACAGAACGGAACGCATTACTTGAACGAATCATACCCAGAGACACAGGCCGCAATACAGGATTTGCAGCTGGGAAACCTGACGGCCTGGGACGGGACCAGCATTGTCCAGAACACCGTCGATTGCTTGGTTGCCTCCTGCTCTGGGAATAACCTGACAAGCTGTTCGAGCGCCTTGCTCGATCTCGCCGACTCAACTGTGAACATTGACAACTTGCTCAACATCACCTTGGCATTCCAGCATTATTGCGACAATGTGCCGGCCCAGTACAACTCAGACATCGCTGGCCCGGGCGTGATGCTGTCCTACGAAATGCAGGTGGTGGGTGCCATCGTATTCTGGCTAGCGATCAAGGCTTTCACCACATGGCTGCGTATAGTGGCCTGGCCCTTTTTCGTGTTTGCCAAGAGGTCGTCTGTCTTGGAGGCTGATCCGAACCTCATGGTCGCGGCGCCCAACCCGCCCGGGCGGATGCGGAATGCATGGACACGAGCAAGCAAGGTGCAAAAGTCCCTTCGCCGGCTTCGACTCCACGCGGCCCTTGTTCTGACGCTCGTCGAGTTCCAAGAGACGCAGTGCTTCCTCATTGGCGCCATCCAGGTCGCGTCGCTCGTGACGTTCCGGTCCGGCCGCTCGAACAACAATCCCATTTCGTCGTTCCAGGAAGCGATTACGAACAATCAGATGGTCATCATGCTGGGCATTAATGGAATATACCCCATTGTCTTGGTACAGACTGTTCTCCGGCGCTACGACAGGAGAGGCGCCTACTTGCTCGGCCTTCTTTGGATCAACATCGTCCTCGCAATCGTGATAGGTAGGAAGAAGAACGAGCTGCTTTCGACTTTTGACAGCGCCTTCAACATGATCAAGGATCAAGGGACCATTTCGGAGTGCGGCGGCAACCCAAACCCCATGACATACTGCAACGTGGACATGGCAGTAAGCGGCACGGAGACCTACGACATCCTGCTTGTACTCTGTACGGCATCCTTCCTGACCATCGATCGTTTCATACCCTTGCTGCGACAGTCGCATTTCTTGAAGAGGTTTGTGGCAAGAACGGCGTGTGTTTGGTACTACGAGCAGCACAAGTGGTTGAGGGTCGTCGTCAAGACATTTGGGGCGATGGTCTGGCTGGGCTGGAGTGTGATTGATGGCTTTTTGCTCTTGTTCATCACCTCGTACATGGTGAATCTGCTCAACGATCAATCGATGATGAACAGCGATGCCGCTTCAGGCTCCCAAACTTGGACGTTTGGGCAGCTGATTGCTGTGCTCGTGTGGCTGCCAGTCGCGACCAAGTTTGTCTATTACATTCTTTTGTACGTATCACTTGGCGTCACTTCTTGTCTTCTTCATCTTCTTATATCTCCGTTGGCTTTCTGTAAAAACAAAAAACCACTGCTCGGTTTTGTTACCGCATCGGCTAATCAAACATTTATCACAGTGGAGTCGAAGATAGTATCGCTGAAAAGCTCGACCATGATCGTGGTGTCGCACACAAGGATCAACCGAATTTCCCTGATCGCAACAATGGTATACTGCATGCGTCGCTGGAGACGGACGATTTGTTGCAACCGACACCGGATGTGCCCCCTCCCCACTACAGCCGGACGAAACGCAGCGCGACTCTGGCTACCAAGGCCTCGTATTTCTCTCTACGGAGCCTCTAGTTGTTGACTTGTAGATTTCAGTGGTGAACCGAGTTGTCCCCAAAAGCTCAAAACTTTGGCAGTTAGCCGGTTTAGTTGAGCTGGCTGGTGTGGGAGTGCTAGAAATGATTACAACGTCGGACATTGTTGCCAGCGCCGCCATTGCAAAAGTACTGACAAGTGGAGGATGTAACTGTGGTTTGTCTTGGAATAACACGGATAACAATGGTAATCATTGGCAACATGGGTCCATTGTACATTACTACTGTAAGCTAATATAAAGATAGAAGATCTAAAGAAAACACTATCGAGCATCCTTATTGGCAACCAATGATCAGTAATGGCAACATGATAAATTGGGAAACCCTTTCATCGTTTGCTTGCTGACCTAGGCAAACATTATCTGCCCTGTAGGTTCTCATACAAGGCTATTTGGCATTCAAAGAAAACTATGTAGACTGCTAGAACTCCTGTAAAGAAATCATCCCTATCGCTCTCTAACAATCCATCAACCATCCATATCCGAAGTTCCTCCAGACCGAGACATGTCCGCTTTCCACGCATCCTTGACCTCTTGTAGCAGCCCTTCCTTCATAAGCACATCAAGCGCAGTCCCGCATAATGCCTTGGCAACCCCCAGACACCTATCAAACGCATCCCTTGTGCCCGCTGCGGCTGCAAACTCCGGATTGTGCGGCCCTTGGCCCTCGGGGCCCGGCACAATGGAGAACCCAACGTGCAGACTCGGCATCGCATAGCTGACATTCCCCTGGTCTGTACTTGCCCTCGTCAGCCCCCGCGCCAGATCCGCCTCCTGGTCCAGGGGAATCTTGCTCGTCGGCGGCTCATAGGGATTCTCCTTGTCGGGGACAAGCCGGTTCCAGTACGCGGTATAGCTCCTCGCCAGCACGCGGTTGGGCACGTGGTTCGCATACTCTTGCAACGGCGTCACGACGAGCTTCGCCCCCGTGGCCGTGGCGCCCGCCTCGAAACACGCCCCCACTTTCCCCCGGAGCTGCCGCAGGCGGGCCCGCGTGTCGGCACGCACGGCAAAGACACCCGCGGCGTACGCGTGGATGATGTTTGGCGCGGCCCCGCCGTCGGTAATGTGGCCCTGGATGATGTCGCCCGGCATCGTCTGCTGGCGCAGCACGCTGAGCGCGTTGTACGCCGTGACGAGCGCGTCGAGGGCGTTGGTGCCGAGCCAGGGGCTCGCGGCCGCGTGCGCCGCGGTGCCAAAGTACTCGACGCGGAAGCGCGCGTAGGCCGTGGTCCGCGTGAGCGCCGAGTCGGGCACGGTGCCGGGGTGCGCCATGAGGCTGATGTCGACGCCGTGGTCGCGGTATGCGCCGGCGTCGAGGAGCTTGATTTTGCCGCCGCCGCCTTCCTCGGCGGGCGTGCCGAAGAGGATCACTTTGCCGGGGACGTGCGGACGGTGGCGCTTCATGGCGAGGGCTGTGGCGAGGGCTGCGCCGAGGGAGGCGGTTGCGATGAGGTTGTGGCCGCATGAGTGGCCGATGCCGACAAGGGCGTCTGGATTGGTATTGTTAGGTGCGCCATCCTTTGTCAAGTCCCATTGGCTCTGATGAGCTAGAAGGAGGGGGGGGGGAACAGTCACCCATTTCCACGTTGAAGGAAACAACCGGGCCGGGCCGCCCGCTGTCGTACTCGGCCGTCCACGCCGTCTCGAGTCCGTAGACGGAAGATTTGACGAGCCAGCCCTCCTGTGAGCGCATAAACCTCGTGAGCGTCTCGTGAGCGATGTATTCGTGGAACCCAAGCTCGGGGTTGTCGTGGATCGTCTTGTTGACCAGCCAGAGCTGCTCGGCGAGGTCGTCTACATGCGCGCTGGCCGCCCACAAAGCCTCGGGCTCCATGGGAGGGTCTGTGGCGAGAGCTTGTCCAGGATGATCTCCGAGCTCTTCAGGCTCGTTCAACGACGAGTTTTTGGCGTCATTATCGGTTACAGCGTCGCTGTGAGGGGACGACTGGTTTTCCCCTTTGCAAAGCTCGCCGTTGCGGAGTGCAGCCGAAAGCGGTGGCACTTCATCGTGGGAAATAATGACGAAATCGCCGTCGTAAGCCATAGCTGATGTTCAACCCTGATGCGAAAACTGACAATGTGTACAGTATATAAATGTGGTTAAGCAAGTAGAATGTTATCGCTCTATCTTATACAAGCACTGCTCCGGCAATCTTGCCTCGTTCTGTTGTCGTCAAGAGGGTTAGGGTTGGTGTAAGCCGGTCCGGGGATTACCCTTGACGGAGGAAGGCATTCGGACGTCAACGCAATGTGCAAAGTGAACTTTCCTAGTGTTGTAGTGTTATTGTAGTTAGCGATGTGGAATGATCAGTGTAGTCACCGACTGAACGGTAAATCTGTAAGTTATTGCTTACGTCGCTCTGCCTACTTGAACGGACTCAAATGCAGTCCCGTTTGCCGGGTCAGCACAAGATGTTCCTGAACATGACCACGGGCTCATTCACCAAGTTGGACTTCGTCTCATCAACTGGAAAGATATGGAATGTAGCTGTACGTTGTCATTCCCTCAAAGCCGCTTCTTTTCAACGGTCAATTGTATGTGTCGAGGCATAATCACAACATGACAGATTTCAAGCATCCCTAGACAGGCGCAGGTTATTAGATACGTTTTGAACAAAGATTATCCGATTACTCAGTCTCAGTGACAAGTGGCTAAATCAACTATCCATATCTTTCAGATCTTGAAGTTGTGTGGGCTTGTTTACTGTGACGTCTGTTTGAGATGAACAATGTCAGACATCAGATATCGAGTGAGTTAATTTCAAGGATGAGAAGGAGTGTTCAGCCATCAGGGACCCAGGAAAGGGCCCTCAAGTAACTAAGCATCTAGCCAGCGAATAGCTCTTTTTACCGATATACCTAATACCAAGGTTGGAGAGTATTGGCGCGTTGATGTTGATCCATCTTGATAATAAGGTGGGGAAGGAAATGATTCGAAGTGAAAGAGCGTAGATGCAATCAATATCAGGCTTATACGACACAAGATACCGCCATTGCATTAGTTTCCAACCGCTCGAAGCACATGCTCTCTGTCACCTGCAGCAAGGAAAAGAATCTGTATATGTACGCAAATATGCAAACTCTAGAGACATTTAGAGCCAGACCCCCTATGGCACGTGAAATCTCGCATATCTGAGTGACATCTGCATTTTCTACGCTTGTGACGTCTGCAACCCTTTTATTCGAGCGTGCATACATGATACATCCCAGCTGAAAAAGAAATGCTAGCCCACATGAGCCTATCAAGGCGGGGGAGATGGGCGGGAAGCCTTTGGGGAGCGTCAGTGATCATGCTGCAGTTACTATGTACATCACGCACGTGGAAGGACAAAGTGGATGGATGTTGTATGTAGTCTACACGCTTGAACTTGCTCCATCGTCTGGCCTTGTTGCATATCAAGGCGGCTACGCATGGAAGCGTCGTGCCAATGGAACGGCGGCTATGTACGTCACAGTGTGAAGACTGATAAGGCTGCATACATGATACACAGGTAGGCGCAAGATGTTATGATTTTGCATGCATAGATCGCAGCAATGTTCTATATCATGGTGGCGCAGCTGTACGATGAGGTTGTCACGCAGATAAACGTCGTGGGGGTCTGATGTGCTCTGCATATGTTGGTGGAGGTGCGGGAGATCTTGCAGAATGATGGTCTGTATACATATTCAGAGACGTAAGATTGGCACAGATATAGGGTGAACTTCCATTGTCCATTAAAATAACATACCGACTTGTTCTTTTTCCTGTATCGCGAGATTCAAATAGCCACAGGGCACAAAACTTGTTTTGAGGCCATGTGCCAGTATGTGTTTATGTGATATGTACATAACTTCTTTACACCAGATGCCTGAAGAATGACCTACTGTACTGAGATTAAATATGTGCATCTAGAATTGTACTAACCCATTTGTCGCTAAAAACTGTTGCATAAGGGCTATATACTACGATATGTCGTGGGGAAATGTTCCCTTTGCCTTGAGCACTCACCTCACTGACTGAATACACTTTACGTACTGCCAAGCTGGCAATGCATCCATATCCCAACCGCCACGTGCTACCAGGTTCTCAGATTTCATTGAAAAAACACATCTGACATGCAGTCTGAACCTATCAAGAGTATATCTAAGGTACGTGAGAGGGTCAGGGTTCCGCCTGGCTCTCCGACTGCCACGACCTACCTGGTTACACGGGGATATTATTATCTAGCCGAGCCGCAGCAGTCATGTAGTACATGTCTTTTGATTATACAGAGAGACAGAATTAAGGATGTATTATGAGCTAATGGCGTAGTCTTTTGAGCCAAGACAATACCCTTTTTCTTTTACCGAAAAGTCCTTGCTCTCCGCGGCTCAATACTCTGCCGGCATCTGTAAATCTCGGCTTGGAATGTTTTTTCTTTTTTCCCCTCTTCTGACGCAAACCGAATGATGTGAAAAGAGAATCAGCGGTGATAGTATAACCGTGTAAACAGCAGTTAAAGGCATGTTGGTCGGTGGACTCATCTTTAGTGCACAGGTATAAGCCTAGATAGATGGAATTGCAAGCAACATTCAAGCTAGTAACCAGGCTCTACTATGGTAGTGAAGATGAGTATTTGAATTATTAAACCCGCTCCGCTACAATCTGGTTCTCTTGCCGGCATAGTGAGTTCATAACGCCACATTTGTGTATTGTGTCACAGGAGCGGGGGTGACATATGTTCTTGTAGTCCAATGTGGAACAGATCTAGATATTCTTTCTACTTTATGCAGCTGGTGTAGAAACAGGACACATGACATGCGTACTGCGTGTCTTGCGTGGCCTTTGACGCGTCAGCATCGGAACCAGTACTGCTCGTACATGCGATGCTTCTGCAAAATGTCTGTGACACCTTCACTTTGACTGAAGGTGACCTTCTTCATTTGATTACGTGGTAACATCTTTAGGTCCAGATTTTGCAAAGGCAAGCCTCTTAGTACAAATCAGTGACAAATGTCTCCAAGGTATGAGAAGGGAGAAAGCACGTTGATATGAAACAAACAAGCACTTTAATTGTCACCACTTATTTCTCCGCGTTGAAGTGTACCTACAGAAACGTATTGGCATATTCGCCATACCGAAATGCTCACTGGTTATCTTTTCATCAGTGAAGCACAAGGCTTTGTTGCCTTTTATGGATACCAGGTGAGACCAAAATCAATCGTGAATGCGCGAAAGCATTTAGAAGCTTGCTTCCGAATATACAAGCCTCAGCGTTCCAAAGAGGTTCGTTTGGCTCAGATGCAAGTTTCGAGCCAAACTGGTCTCGGGTCTTTTGTTTTCAGCGGACCTGTTCAAGAGCTGAGTACCAGGTACGGCACTTACTGAATGTGCTTCCAATAGCAGCATGGCAGCTCAAGGCTTAGAACGAGTTGTTGAATCTTGTCGGCATTGAACGAGACAACTTACCAGTAAGAAACGCTCTTGCTCTTAATCTTCACGGAAGCTTCCACTGCCCCCCCTAGAGCCATTCGCTCGAAACGTCTTGCTGCGCAAATGCACAAGATAGCACAGCGCCTGCATCTATGCAGCCACCTTTATTTTGCAAGCCAGCGTGACTTCAAGACATTGCAGTCCACCCCCGCTTGGCTGTCGCCAGCCTTTCGGAATGCAGACATGAGTGAGCATTGAAGAGGGGCCACCCATCCTGACTCGCATGCTTCTTGTCTGCATGCATTGGTTTGCTCGAATGATCTTTTGAGGGGTTCGAGTATTCTCGCAGTTTTATGCAGTCCGTACCGTCGATGCAAGTCGAGTGTGCCTCCAAGATGGCTGTGCCGGCGGTTTGAACCTCTTGGTATGTTCTTCTGATCTTGACGTCTCCTTTCCCCTCATTGGTCGCATGACAACTCCTTTTCGCGACTTTGAAACTCCTCGAATGATTGCGCATTATATTCAAGCTGCTTGTTGCCGATTAATATGCTGTATTGGTGGGTTCAATGTATTGGTTTCGGTTCCTCACAGTGGCTCGATCCGAGTGTTGTGTCCTATGGTATAAGCCTAGTTGCTGGCCAGAGTTACCGTTGGAAGAATAATATAAAAAAGAAACAAGGGAATATACAAAGGAGAGACGGGGCAGGTCTATTTATTTCCTGATCTCGACTGCACTAGTTTCAAAACCGACTGATGTTCAAATGCGAGATAGTTTCCCCGAGGAAGATGCCCAACCACGCCGAATACAGTTCGAACTCGAACAAGTCCACCCAAGCGGCCTTCTCGATCAAGAAGGCTCCAGCTCGGCCAGCCGACACGGCCCACGGGCAATTCTCAACATCATTATACTTGGCATATTTTGGTTTATTACATTGACTTGCCCGAGGAAGATGTGATCTGCCTCACACAAAACATGGACGAGCTGACGCGTTTCCTTTCCCCCGGTTTCCGTACGTTGCCCGAACGCCAAGTTCACGTCCATAACCGTCGCAGTACTGTGACAGCAATTTCCGCCCAGGACCGAAGCAAAAGTACGGTATGCGGTGCATTGGTGGTGTAGTTCCGGAGTCTGGCGTGCCGTGTATGGATATCACGGGACCGCGTTCCCATGCATTGCGTGATTGTGCGAGAACTGGGGCGCACTCGAGATCTTCCAAGGAAGCGTATTCACCATAATTTATTTGTTCAGAAAAAAAAAAAGGTTTCAGGGCTGTTTTATTGCCTTTGCCCAGAAGTGAACGTTGCATTGTCTTTCACATCCTTTCCCCGCCCTCTCCCCCTTCTCCTCATCCTTTTCCTTTTCTTTTTTTTTTTTTTCTTTTCTCTCTGTTTCCTACACTCTCTACGTGAAATCTTCTGCAGTCCTGAGCGAATGAAACTCATTTGAGCAACACGAGCTACATGGACGTACTATATCTTGCTTGGCATTGGTCATGATTGTTACTTCTGACTCGATCGAAACATCCTTCTACTCTTGGAGGCAATGGTGCTTTTGGTCTTGGATATTCCCTCTTTTAGCTCGATTCCGCGGAATCCATGTCGACAGAGGTCAACACACGAACAGCTTACTTCAGCAAACACAAGAGTTCTGGTGCCATTTGCGAGGATTCTGAACACCCCGATTTGTCTTATTATCAAGCCATCAACCGTCGTATCAAGCGGACAGACATATGACGGCAACTGAGATGCAAGAAGGCAGATTATCATTGGCATCAAACCGCTTCCTTCTTCTTTTTTTTATTATTTTCTTTTTACCAACCATACTGCACATGGCAAAACACATCGTAGCATTTCTACAACCTGCTGCCAGAAAAGAAAACAACCACTTCACCACAAACAAGAAGGCCCACCACCACCCTCTCGGTGGAATGAATCAAGATCCCAAATAACACCCCCCCCCGGGGGGGGCCCAACCCGTTACCATCACCATCCGCCACCTCTCTCACCCACGAGCAGCACCCGAGCTTTGATCATCAGCGGCAATGTTGAGCCCAGTGAGTTCGGCAAAAGATCGGCAATCAAATCAAAGCCGCGCAAAAAAAAAACCTCATGCATGACCTTCCCAAAAATGAGAGTTTTGGCGCTCGACATCAGCTTTTGCACATTCCTTTTTTCCACACCCCTCCTCGCTCCGCCTCCTGCCATTCAGGCTTCCTCTTTGATAAGGAGTCAGTCACTGATTGAGAGAATCAGGTGGTTCATGCGTCACACAAATACACACGTGCCCGGGTGCCCAGTAAGGCAGGCAGGCAGACGGACAGAAAGGAAGGAGGGGGGGGGGGTCTCGGGGGAACATAATGAACAAGAGACGGGTGTCAAGCAAATGACAAAAACCCCCCCCAAGTAAACGTGAATATACCCCGAAAAGGAAAGAGGTTCCCCCACAAAGGACTGACTAAGCCCCTCCCCCCCCGGGCCCCAACAAACAACCTCCGGGGGGGGATCAAGCTAATAACCCTGCCCTTCTTGCAGCATCCAAGCCAAATAGCCTTGAACTCAAACGCCCTTCAAAGAAACACCAGCCAATAAGAAGAAAACACCAAAAAAAAAACAAAAAAAAAACACACAGACGAAATGAGATGACAAGGACAACAACACCCAGTTGGCACTAAAGTAGTAGAACAATAGCCGAAAAGCATAGCGTACCGCACAGCAAACCCATTCGCCTACGGACTCGGTTCACCCCCGCGGGCCACCACGGCATGGAATCTAGTCTAGTCCATCGAGTATTCACCGTGGGGGTTAAACAGAGGGAAAGTGGGAAGGAAGGGTGCAAGTACTATGAAGGCCTGCCAGCGCGGCGCGTGGGGGTCCTCAGGAGACAGTGCATATGTATGTGTGTACAATATGCATTTGCATCCCGAAAGAAAAAAAAAAGGGAAAACGGCGTCACATCCAGACAGGCCAGTATTTTCAATATGTACCTACATACGTCAACCAGTGCGACGGAAAAGCACCCAAAAAGCAAGTGAATGAATGTTCTTTGGCCAGGCATGCCCTGGCGCCTTGAGGTGCATGCATATTATGTACTATTGTAGGTAGGCAGGTAAAGCTCGTCGGAACGAAGAGGTCGTAACGGCAGTCTGGGCTGAAAGTAGTGGAGTGAGTGGGGGTTCAGACTGATGCCGTGAATTAATACCATGTATGTTTCTCTTGGTATAACGAGGCATGCTTACCAAACCGACAGAGATGGTTTATTGACACGGAAGAAAAGCGTGGGTCCCCGTGATATGCATAATAAGGCAACGGCTTCTACTATTCGGGCCAATAAAGCGAATGATAATGCTGGCTTTCATAAAGAACGTACCATGGCAAAGAATGGTTCACGAGGAGGAGGTCATAAGACAGACAGACAGACAGACAGACCCTTGGCCCATTCTACCCTAACGAGGACTTCAGAATAAGAACCCAATCGAACATTTCCCTTCCATTATACAAGCGAACAAAGGGGGAATCGCTGCAAACCTGTTCTTCAACCTCAACCCCCTTCTCATAGTCGCCATGACGTACGTTAAAAAAAAAAAAGCTCGGTGAGATAACCACAAGCAGGAAAAAACAGCAAGAAAAGAATTGGAGAGGGGACATATGTCGGTTCTCTTTTGCCATAGAATGGAAAGTTCCACCTTGGCTGGAGCGATCCACGGATAGACGAATGCGAGTCAACTTTGATCATCCAGGTTCAAGGTTTCGGCCCCGGCAGATCAAACGGCGGCGACGACACCAACGACAGTAATAACGAAGGTACTATGCCGAAAAGAAAAAAAAAGAGAGAAAGAAAGAAAGAAAGAAAGAAAGAAAGAAAAAAAACCATTGATTCCAGACCCTCGTGGGGGGACGCGGTGCTTGGTCCACCTTCAGAAGCGGGTCGATCGCATTACTACACGGTATATACTGGGCAGGCATAATTTCTGGGTTACAGTCGTCGAGAAGATAATACTACTGTACACTGGTGTACTATGATAATATGCGGACAGGGAACAAGGTACAGCACGACTCACACGGCAAGACAGAGGAAGACAAGGGTAGCTTGGGAAGAGCCAGCAGGGGTGGGGGCTGGAATAATAGAAGTACCGGTAGGGTTCCGGGTTAAATGATTTCCCTTGCAGGCCGGCAGGATGAGTGGGGGCCCTTCCGCTCATTCCCAGGTACGTACCGTACCGTAGTATACAAGTACTATAAACCTATTTCAAGGTGCATGCAGCGTGGGGGGTTTTGTTCCAGCATCTTAGTGCGGACTACGACTGAACCACTTATATACAGCGGCTATAAAGCCGGCTGGGTAAAAAAAGTCTCGGTAGGCCGCTTGTGGATCTATACATGTGGGGAGAGCGCCCTGAGCACAGGAGTACTATGTATACGCGGTATGAGAGGAGGTTGAATAGAATCTATATAGTATAATGAGACGAGAGCCTCCAGCAAAACCCAATGCGTATACAACAAGTCACCAAGCCAGGATGAGCAGAATCAACAGAAACAGCGATATCGATATGTTTGTACACAATCACTTGCACATATATGTGCAATTTCAAGTACTTCAAACGTTACGCAAACGAGACTGCACCCATGCAACCAGCCACTAGTATACAGCACTCGACGAGCAAGTCATGCAACCGCCAAATCAAAATGCACAAAAAGACATACTGGGCGTGGCTGGAAGCCGCGCAGTGACGTTGGCAGGTATGCACAAGGCCAAAAGCATGGCCTGCTTTCCTCTCTCTCTCTCTCTCTCTCTCTCATCAAACCCTTGCCCCCGTACATGTACATATATATCTGCGCAGAGGGCGGCAGAGTGTGTAAAACGAGCTGCTTGGATAATATACATAACTTTTGTGCATATCAAAAGCAAGTGGTATGAACAGGAGATGCGTTACATGATAACTGTGCATATACAATCGCCTCTTGGTTTGAACTCTTGCCGCCGTTGGCCCGCCCGGTCCCAGATGTACGCACAAGTAAGCGATATCATGGATTATGAGAGAGCGTGCAAGCCCAAGAGTCCAGACTTGAACAGTGAAGTAGACAGGATAGCTGGCAGCTCGGCGGTAAAAAGAAAATTAAGAAAAAAGCGAATGCCACTGACCAATCCGGCAAGAGAGAGCATTGCTTTGGTTGCACGGCATAAAAGAATGGCAGCGATAGCAGTCGCAATACTTGTCGCCACCCGCTTTCCCCCTTTCCACTATACAGGATTGGGAAAGTAGGGAAATGTGCCAGAAGGGCGCGGCTCTTTGTATGGATTGCGAGCGCAGCGAGTAAACACCTGTGGGGGGCTTGCCAGCTTGCCAGCCCATTATTTATCATGTGCCACAAGCGTCGGACGTCGGGGCCAGTTTACCGCCGACCTTCTCTGGGTTTCACACATCAGTTGACGTCGACCTGCCTAAACCGTTCAGCCACACAGCAGCACTTGACGCGGTGGGGGATAGCATTGCTCTTTTGGGGCTGGGCCAACCAAGTAAAGACCTACTTTACTTGTCATGTTCAGAAAGCATGCACGGCTGTTATCAGTCGTCGTCCTCGTCGAGACCGATATTTTGCCCACAACTTGCACACGTGAGCACATCTCGAGCTGATAGCGGAAAAGAACGAGCGGGGAGAGAGGGGAAGCGGGGCGGGTCGCGGAAAAAAGAAAAAAAAAAAGGGAAAAAACAAGATTGATGGGACGGAGAATTGTACAAACGCATATTATACCATAATATGCATAAAAGCCGGGAATTATGTAAAGGTTCTAACCACAAACAGGGGCACGACCGACTTCCTGATAAGAGCAGTTTGCCTATACATCGTAGTAACGGCGCCAAACCAGACACAGACACCGACGACGACGACACAGCGCGCCGAGTGGGGCCGGTCCTGTACGCAGTAGCCTGGGTGCGGCAGTTGTGATGACTGCGCATCAAGCACCTACCTGTTGACGAGGGGAAGAACACAATTGCCCAAGATAGCAAGAGCGAAGCAGTCCTCGCGAGAGCCCGCAAAGACGAACAAAATACTTGGTCTCGGCCGTCGGGAACCAAAACAATTTCAGCCTACGGTCCAGGGGTGGGACCCTGGCGGCGATCCCCCAGAAAACCACACAAACACAAACCGCCACCAACCGGACGTGGGCAAGCTCCAGTGCTAGGCAGGGGTCTACAGCGGTCTGCCGGCGCTAGCTTGCTTAGCTTTGTTCGTTCGGCCCCAACGTTTGGGCAAGAGCGCTGCGAACAACTTCACTATGGCTGTGCCGTTGGCAAGGAAACCGTCGAGATGTGATTTGGTCCATGGCTTTCATCCTGGACGACAAAACTGGCCAAAAGAGCACCCACAACGTACTGTTGGTATCCATAGTAGGAGATCTTGAAGATCATATAGGATAATCCGCAAGGGTAGCCTAGCCTCTCCGGCCATTAGGCCCTGTACATAGTAGTCCACCGCCGCCACATAGCGAACCAAACCAACCGAACCCAAGCATTGCGATCAAAACGCGTCGTCAGCTTTCCAAACCATTCCCAAGAGGAAGGCCAACGAGTTCAAGTTTGATGGGACGCAAGCCCACCTGCACACCGGTTCTCAGTCCTTGCTTCGGCCACCAGCCAGAAAGGAATCCCAATAACAGCTTTGCAAGGCCAGACGCGGCTTGTCAAGGCTTTATGACTTCAGCCTGGACTTTGGACTTGCCAAACTGGCCCATTTGCCAAGAAGAAGCAATGCAGGCCGCAACACTGCTTGGGGTCCTTGACAGCCAGCACACACAACACGCGATGCCTCGTCAGCCCTACCGTACGGACAGGGGACATGGCTACTTTTGCTTTTGCTTTTGCTTTTATTTCTTTTCTTTCTTGGCTTCTCTCCAGCCTCCTCTCCATCCAAAGAGGCAATTCACCAGCTAAATTCTATGCATAAAGAAAGCGAAGAGAGAGAGGCCTCGTCATCTCGCATGCCGCTTCTCTGCCGTTCTGCAGGGGGCCGACGCGTTTGTTTTGTTTTGGGCGTGTCTACCAACCGCCAAGAACAGGGCTGGGATAATTTCAAAAGGACCTACCTACTTTATAAGCTGGGTGAAAGAAAAGAAAAAGGAAAAATAACAATTCTCAAACTTATATAGAGACAGAGTATGGGAAGGATGCATACCATCAAGAACAATCAATCTCCTTTTTTGAGATTGCCTTCCACATACATGTTCTTGCTTCTACGATCTAGACAAGGTCCCGAGTGGTCTTCATTCATATATATATATATATATAAAGGAGGGCCACTCTGCCTTGTCGATAAACCATCTCGAACCATCAATTACTGGGTTGACCACTCCACTGCACTCAATTCACTCATTTTATAAAAACATTTAGAGTCCCTCTACATAAGCATGAGGATGGTTAACAGAAACAATAACACGCGCCAAAGCCACAGCGCACCAAAAAAAAAAAAAAATGAAAAGCGACAAGACGGATACCATTTCAACACAGAAAAGTATCCAAAGCTCATAATCCAAGCTCCGAGTCCGCGCCCCACCATAATCTGACCTTTTTAGTGGTCCCGATTATCCCATCATCCTCTTGCCCGTCTGCGCTTTTCCTGATGCCCGAAACACGAGCCCGAACTCAACAACGCCGAAGGAGCAGCAACCCAACAAGGCGTGGAACTTTCAAGACTCTTACTGATTGACCAAAAACCATGCTTGCTTTTTACAACCCAATTGGACATACCAAATCAGAGAGAAGGAGAGAGCAAAATAGAGCAATCCCACACAAGTGCAGATGGGAACGAATGCAGACGACTTCTGGAACAAAAAAGCATGTGCAAAGATTGCTGGTTCATGACGCAAAACTATTTCTCTATCGCACTAGGTGAGTATCCACGTATCGTTTTCGCCTCAGCCGAAGAAAGAAAGGCCAGATCATCCTCCCACGTCACGGTCCTGATCCGAGATTCCGATGTCAAGGAGCCAAAGATGCCCAGGTGGAAAACGACCGAAAACAAATTTAATTGCCACCGCCCCTTCCAAGCGCCATATGAGAACCCAGATAGGTATTCTTGGCGTTGCTCTTCAAATTCATCATAACATAACCGGCCCTGAATCATACAATAGAGCCGAACCGCCATCGTTGTTCATGCAAAGGAACGAAGAAAAAAAAAAAGGGTTGTACACAAGAAATCTTTGCGCAGTGACAAGTGAAGAAGCCGTCCATTTGATAGAAGCGCCAGGAGAATCAGTATACACACTGTACATAATACATACAAATCTGAAGTGCTGCAACAGATGAACAGAAATACAGGGTATACGTGTATGTATTCGACCACCCATAAACAAAAAAGAAGACGAAGAAGAAGAAGAAGAAGAAGAAGAAGCGGGGTTTAGGATTTCAAGGTTGCAATTGTCCTGCCAAGTTCACACTTGAGCCATGTGCCCAATGCCGAGTAGATTTCGTTGACCTCGCCAGTGGCAAGCTCGTCGCGGCCGTGAATGGTCAAGAGCTCAATGAGATTGCCAGCCTTCTTGATCTCCGACAGGAGCAGTTGCTTCTGAAGCGCCTGTTGGGCAGACTCGTCGTCGACGCTGAAGGCACCGACGGAGAAGCGCATGGGCGTAACAACAAACTGGCTTGTGTTTACACTAGGAGAGGACGGCTGCATAAATGCCATGGATGGACTCGAAGTGTTGCTGAGTGGGGGCGTAGGCTGGTGGGTGTTTGAGGCAAAGTAGTCCCACGAAGTTGTGGGCTTTGTGCAGCCAGCGGCCAATTGGTACCACATGAGTATCTTGGAGGTGATGGAGGCATAGAGCATGACCATGTGCGGCGACTTGGAGCACGAGCATTTGAGAAGCTGGTGCATGTTGTTGACGGCCAGCTTGTTGCGGTTGAGCACCTTGTCCATGGTCTGGACGAGCGGCTCGCCCTTTGACAGGCCTAGGCCTTCTTGTTGGCTGCTGAGAGACTCAAGGGTGGAATAAGCCAGCTGGTGGCAATTGTGTGAGTCGGGAGCCATCAGAGAGGCATCCGAGATGCCGTGGTAGACATCCAAGGACGAGGCCCGCGATGACGACAGAGAGGGCGCAGACTCGATATCTGAGCTCGACGGTGGCGTGTGCATGAGCTCATCCGGATGCACCCAGTCGCCAAAGCTTTGAAAGTCTGCCGAGGGGTAGGAGAGGTCCAAAGGGTCAATGGTGGCACGGTGGTCAGGAGCCATGGCGACGGGGCTGTCGGTAAAGGAAAATGGGTCATCAAAGGCATCCATGGCGGTGGGAGAATGCAGAAAGATGTCGTGCGTTGGGTAGACGGTTGGCATGGCCATCAAGCTCTCTTGGAGTCCGTAGCTGGACACGGGCGTGGGCTCATATTTGATCGATCTCGAGGCGCCGGATAGATGATGGTAGTCTGTGCAGCACGAGATTGTGTTTTGCTGCGTGCCTTGGGCCAGGGGTCGAGGAATGGGCTCGACAGCCGCGTGTGTATCAATCTGAGGTTTCTTGCGGGGAGCCTTGCCGAATTTCCTCGACAGTCCGTAGACACAGTTGAGACCCCCAGCGACGCACCGGCCGCAGCGAGGTTGGGTCTTGTCGCAGCGCACCTTGGCAGCGCCACATGCATCACATGACGACCGAAGCTTGGGCGGGCGACGAGGAGTGCCCCTTGCATTGGTGGCAGGCTGGACAGTGGGGGTGCGGGCAAGAGTGGAAGACATGGTAACAGGCGAAGGAGTAGCTGAAGAGGTTGATGAGGCTCCAGGAGAGTTGGACTGGGGCATGGCAACGAAAGAAAATGGTGGTGGTGGTGGTTGCCGTTAGGTAGAGGAGGACGGATAGAGATGAGATCACGAGGAGGACTGCGGGAGTCGGTTGGTTTGCTTTCGAAAGCCAGAGATATATAGAAGAAAAGCAACGGTTGATTGCCCAATGCGCCAGAGAAGTATTTGATGACGGAGATGTCTGTCCAACTCGAAGAGAGGACGACAGCTCGATACTTGTATCGAGCGGGTGCGACAGCATCACTGGTGCAAAGTGTGGGAGCGCCTTCGGCCGAAGAGGGCCATGCTACGGGAGCTTCCTCCCAAGAGAAAGCGTACGGTTGCAGTTGCAAGGGGCTGCCAAACCCCACGCGTGGCCACACCCACGTTCAACGACCATGGCATGCACGAGCTGTCGCGCTGGTTGTGGGGCGCGCAGAGGAGGGATAAGTGGACGCTGGGTACATGCTATGTTAGGAGTGAATATTGAGTATGCGGGTACATGCAGTTTGGTCCAGGACTCTCTCGGGACTCAAGTCTGTGGGGTCTTGAACGCGGCGATGGTGGTAGTCGCGCCGCTCAGGGGGCAAGTAGCAACACAGCAGCAGCAGCAGCAGCAACAGCGCCGTCCATCCAGATGTCGGGTCTGGATGTAGCGGCGCAGCAGGCGCAGGGCAACAAGGCATGGACGTGGGCCCTTTGCGCGTTGGAACCTGCCTGGAGAGGAGTAAGCCGACAATGTCGTGCATGGAGGGTGGTGTGAACGGCAGAGGGAGGCCAGCGTCCACTGTCAAGCATTCAAGGTCCTTCCCAGAGCAGCTACAGCAACGCGCTGAGGCGATCGCAGAACGTGCAGACAGCGTGGCCGTCGAGCGGACCGAGAAGGAAGGCCCGCGAGCGCTGGTGGGTCAGTTGCCACGAGCATGTCGGTATCAAGCATCGCAGCGGGTTGATGGAGTGGTGGTAGTCGTGTTGGTAGTGGTGTGGCCATTGGTGCGAGGGTGAGAGCCCAGCGTATCGCCCAGAGGCAGAGGCGGGCAGAGGCAAGGCGAGGCCAGGCGAGGCAGGGCAGAGGCAAGGCGCGACAAGCAACGAGGCCAGCCCAGCACACGAGGGTGGCGGTCCGAGGCTGTAATGAGCGCCAGTGCCGTGCCACTGCCGCACCACTGCCGTGCCTGTCTCGAGCTGGCTGACTGGCGAGCCAAGGCAAGTCAACTGGTAGCCCTCGTGGCTCGATGGACCCTTGAGCGTCCCCCACTGGCAACGCTCCCACGGCGGCTGGACCTCTGGCTGGCTGGCTGGCTGGCTGGCTGGCTGCTTGAATGCATGCTTGGCGCTCTCTCCCTCATAGGCCATGCAGTCTTGCCTGCCATGCAGTATCGTCTAGGCTGGACTTGGACGGCGGGTTTAGCAGCAGAAGGTTGCTGCTTGCTGCCAACTGAGTGCAGCCTGACGGGGCTGTTGATGGTCCATCGAGACGGCCCAGAAGGCGCTTGAACAGCCTTCCAGACACGCTCAGCCACACAATGGTAGACAGCACGCTGCAAAGGCTGTGGAAGCGGCACCTGCTCCCACGGGGTGCGGTGGGTTGGGCCTGGGAGAAACAATCGAGAACCTCCACGACGGCGTGTCGTCTGCCCGTCTTGCCCATCTCAGATGGCCCGTGCAACTGGATCCGCTTGATTGGACCGTTGGACTTGTCCTATGTACTAAGTACATAGTACTAAGTACATAGTACTAAGTACCGTAGGGGTCCCCCTGGTCAAGCTCGCAGCCTGGCCGTTATCTGTGCTTCGGAAGTGACTGCAATTCAGGGCAGGAGCCTGCCCAGCCAACCAGCAGCCGCGATGCCATGTGGCAGATATCAAGAGCCTCTGTACTATGCGAAGTAGGTACTATGTATCTTCTCGGCATACGTAGTGCGGCGGTGCATGTACATCAAGTACTATGTATACGCGTACCGCAAACACCCGGCTCCTGCCTGCCCTCTGGTGCCTCCGACCTCGCTCGCTGCCTTCAAGCCCTGCTGACAGTTCGTTGCAAAAGGCTAGCCATTACTCAACCTCGTGCCAACATTTGCCCGCTTCGGCCATGTCTGGCGCTTTCACGCTGGTCCTCAACGGCACCTCTATTCGGGATTTTGAGGCGGGCGCTTCGGAACTCAGAGCCCCCGTGCGTCTCTGGAGTCCAAATTCGACATGCCAAACCGACAGCGAGCGCGGTGCGATTCGAAGCGGTGCAAGCGAGGAATCGAGAACATCGAGAGCGCCCGGCGACGGCATGACGGAGGGAGAGCCACAGACCGATCCCTATGATCTGGGTGCATCAATCGCCTTGCTCAGCTTCAGGTCCCGCTGGCTCCTCTATCAGCATGTGGTCTGCAGATCCAGACTCGAGCCAACACAGCAGCTCCCGCCTCAGGTTAAATGTGACGCTGCAGGATGGCTGGTAGGCTGGCAGGCAGGCGGCGTGGGTGGGTGGGTGATTGCCAGCGCCTGGCCAGTTGCTGCTGCCAGATGCAGTCAAGAACAGGACGCGAGAAAATTCACGCCCCACGCTTCATGCCACCTGCTCGCCAGGGAGGACTATGTATCTCTGCAGACTGTCTGCTGCATCCAACACTGGTGCGGATCCTGCTCGCCTACGTGACGGACTCTTCGCTGCTCTGAAGCGAGAGCTAACTCGTGCGAAGCTATGTATTTCTCGGCCAGTCGCCTTCGAACCGATACTTCTTCCAAAACCTTTGTCAATGAAAGCCAACATCCATTCCGCCCTGGCACCGCCGTTCCAGCGTCGTCTCTGGAGCAAGGCCCACGCTCTGCGTCACTCGTCACAGTATTACAGTGGACCGCTCAAACTGATAGACGGCCCATCTACCGGACCCTGCCAGCGGCAACAACAAAAGCTACAGCAGCAGCAGCAGCAGCAGCAGGAGAACTCGAACCAGCCATCCTTGCTGTCGATCATGGCATGCGGTGCAAGGGAGGAGATCTTGTGGTTCTTTGTGAACTTCACATGCAAGCCTCCTAGATTCCTCTACTATGTACACAACAGGAGGACCCGCATCCTCAGCCCCTGCCTCTACACCTGCATGCCGTCCCAGCCTGCATCTGAGCTAGATCTCCGAGGGAAGCTGACAGGACTTGGATCCCCTGTCCGGATTGTACACAAGTGGTAAGAGGCAGACGCAGTGGGCTTTGGCGGCAGACCCCCGCTACACGGTACTTCACGGATCCATGGCCGTGCAGCCAGACCCCCACTCGCAATTTTTTTTTTTTTTTTGGCTGCGACATACTACATACACATAGTAGTTGTCCACGGCCATTGTAACATAGACGACCGCCTCCGAGACGAGGGGTTGCGTCTACGCGCGGGGGCCCGCAGACGCACGCTTTGCAGAACTCCTTGCTATCTGCATTCTTTGTTTGGTTGGCAACGGCATGCTGCCAATCGAGGACCCCTCCTTCTCGGCTGCCAGCTGCCTGAACCTGCCAGCTCAAGTGATGGAAGCCCTCCAGCCGCACGTTCTGGAATGTCGCAACAGCGCTTGAGCGCTCTCAAGGCGAAACCGCCCACCCTTACGTGTACGTGCCGTCACCCGAACCATTGTGCCATACATGAGGCGGAAATTTGCTGCTCGTGTACGTGCGAAACCTACAAAAGACCCTATCATGAACGGGAAAAGCTGCGAGGTCGACCCCTCGAGCGAGTCGCTCTTTGGACGCTACACGAATATCACGGTGGCTGAGAGTGGGTATACTTATTCCACATAACACTGTGTATGCCATGGATGCCAGGAGCGTCATAACTGACTGCATATTAAGGATGTGGATACTCCATGAGGGACAGTCGATTGTTATCAAAGCATGCGATGCACCAAGCCATTTCTGGGCTTCGGTCGAACGAGTACCTGCGCAGCCCAAGGCCCTGTACTTGGTTCAACGCTTAGCAAGTGGCGCCTGCACCCACCAAATCAAGGTACTCACCCCCCCTCCACCAGAGTACCATGTAGCGACGGTGATCTTCGCTGCAGATAACCTTACATAGTACATGCAAGCCACCAAAACGTGCCCCGCATTCAATGGTCTTCTGTCCGTTCCGGCCTCCGGCCCAGGTACACATGTACTTGCTTTCCCGGCCGACACAAGTAGGTGAGCGACTGGACTGACTGCAGCAAATAGCACGACTACCCAGAGTACAGCCTTTTATGCAGACCAGACAGGAATCAACCTGAGTTGTGAAGAACTGACTGGAATGTGTGTGCAGATAAGGGACAGATGAACAGACGTCAGAGGCGCATCAGCCCAGCCGCACGCTTGCCGTTCGCCGTAGTCCGCTCGCTGCTCTTCACTTATTCGTCTACGGCCGTGTGTTAGCCGGGAGTTCGGGGGTGCTCTGTGCTCAGGCGCACAATATGATATGGCACATCGCTACCCTGTTGACGCCCGTAACGAACCCTGGAGGGAAACGGTCGGGTGTCATGGTATTTGGGGTAGTCTCGAGCCGATCTCCTTATCCATCGCCTGCGGCTCGATCCGCAACCTCAGCGGGCCCGTCAGAAGGAGGAGTATTCACATTCTCCGTCCGCCGTCGGCTTTCGGGCGTCGGGGCTACCCACACATGCTCTCGAATGTACCGTTCGCTATGGCCAAGTTACCAGCTCATCTGTGTACGTCATTTTGGCAAAAGAGAGTATACTGTTGATGTAACTCGCTCTACCCATGAATCCGGTCTTGTCAGCAGAACCTCTTACGCAAACACGAGGCACGTTGAGGACAGGGCGGGGTGAAGGGGCATATTGTGAGATTGATTTTCGGCTTGACGCACAACTATAACAGGCGTCATTGGCTCCTAAACCGGCGATCTCTCCGGCAACCGGGGGGGGGGGACATTATAACACGAACTGACTCCCAGGACCCTTGATGCTCGCCATTGCGGGCTCCATGATACGCCCTGATGAAGGGGGGGGGGGTTCCAAGCGGTTTTCCCCTTCGTTAATGAGAACTACAAAACAGGCACTTATCAGATCAGCCCAAGTATATTTAAAAATCCGCAACAGAGGCTCTCCCTTGCAGCGATGACCCAGTTGGTGCGGCGTGCCTGCATGTCTCCCATGTGCCCGATATTAAAAACAAGTCTCCATATCTGCGCATTTGCACCGGGGGGAAGTGAGGGGAGGGGGGGAAACTCGGGGAAGTAAAAGACATGTACGTGTTGTCTTTGTCTTTGTGTTTTTTAATTATCTTTTCATCTATTTTGGGGCGGGGGAAAAAAACCGATCCGCAGTGCTGCAAAACAGTTCCCATGGTGGGGGACAAACTGCAATTTCTTTTGTTCTTTTTTCTATTTTATTTCGAGACCCGAACTCTCCCTCACTCGCCGCCTCGTTTCTCAGCACGGAAGCACTAGCTGGACTTTTGTGCACGTGGGAGAACTCGAGGGCGCATGGAGGTAAGGGGAGTGGGGGTTTCCAACCAAGCCAATGGAAAGGGGTCTGCAGACAGACACACACACACACACAGAGAGAGAGAGAGAGTGTGTGTGTGTGTGTGTGCAAGGACAATGTGATAAATCTTCTCTCGAGATGGAAAATGGTAACTAGATTCTTTTTCATGTGGGCCCCTGAGGTATAAAAAGAACAGAACAAAGGAGGTGTAGATAGGTGTTTGGAGGGGGAGGGGGGCAAGAGAGGAGAGACACCATGATTGAGTTTTTGTGTGCCCGCGGGCGTGTGGCAACCTTTACCAGTCGACTACCACCTTACTACATAGGTAGGTATTCGATTTGGCTTCTAGAGCTATTCCATATCTAGAATTTGGAGTGGTCGAACTTTTGGGGGGGGGGGTGGTTATCGTTCTTTTCTTGTATGTCAATGGGTAGTATTTGTGGTATGAGGTAATGCACAACTTACTTGAAGGTGTGGCTAGATGATGAAAAAAAGGGGGGGGCTATACCTTCTATATCTGAGGTCAAAGTGAAGAGGTAGTGGGCCGCAGATCAAAGTATATATATTCTCAAAGTTCAACAATTGCTCAGAAGAGCAGGTGAATAAGTTGATATGGCCAGTACCGCCATCACAAACGCTCATCAAGGCCCTCTTGCACGAGTCATCTATCTGCGCCTCCATTGCGGTGGGATGGATATATTATAGTAAACATTTATCAGCAGCATAGTATAACATGTTTGTGCGTGGGTGAGAAGTGCATGTGTGTGCCATTCGTGTGCGAGATTTCATCTGCTTTTCGCCGCTGTGTGGATGGGTGGGTGGGTTACGACAGACAATTTACGAACGTGTCAAGGAACTTGGTCTCTTACTCTTGTTTACCGTAGACCGGACATCTACACACTCGGTGATTGCAAGATGCAGAAGCCCAAGAAAGCTCGAGAGGAAAAGGGGAGAGAAAAAAGAAGAAAACAACAAGAGAACGGATGATGGCTTAGTATCAGTTTTGGATGACATATCATTGCTCAAATCCATGAACCATGTTTGAAAAGAAAAAAAAAAACGGCTCTGGTCACTCGATTTTAGTTTCTGCTCTGTTTTCTTTTTTTCTTTTATCAAGACAAAACAAAAACACCTTCTCCATTGGGGGATGGCATGGCACTGGGTGTTGAGTCTCAGCTCTCTCAACGATTCGTCCTTATTCCCTGGTCTATAGCCAGATATCAATATCAAAAGAGGATCAGAAGTGCACTATGCTATGTCATGACTAACCTGCTTTAGCAGCTGGTCAGGCCTGGGAAGTGGGTGGCTGTGTTTTGTGGTGGTGGTGCTCGTGGTTAGGTCGTGCGTGGGTGTGTGGATGAAGTCAGTCTATGGACAAGATGGGGGGGGGGGGGGAGAGCGGTTAAGCACATGGATCACAGCGGCAGACGGGCGGGTGGACAGCGGCATTTCCTATTTTTCTTTTCCATTTCAGAGAAGAAGACTATGGATGTATTTCTGGGAAAAGAGGTTGGGGGGGGGGGGTGACGGTGGAGACTCATGGGCGGGACAAACCTGGGGATGGGTGTGTCTGCCTCTCTCTGTCTTCGTGTGTGTGAGTGTGTGAAAGGAAGAAAGCAAATCGTAACAGGGTTGCGGCCTTTTAGGCGAAAAGGACATGATAGAGGGAAAGAAAAGTAATGTGTCCAAGTGATATGGCCGACACCGACATCCTATCTCCAGTGCCGCCTGCCGTCTGCTCGGTATACTTCTCTTTTTCTTGGTGATTGATGCCGTTGGTACCATTGATGGGCTGTATTAGGAGGATGTTGTTGTTGTGGGCACGATATGGTTGGTGAGTTCGGTATCAAGGCTCAGAGAGGTGATTATACGACGAATGGCTTGGGTGGGCTGGGGTCAAGGGGAGTGAAAGCCAACGAACGTCCTTGGAGCCCAGCAAACAAGCCGTGAAGATTCCAAGCTGGCAAGCAGAGATAGAGGTTCACGCATTTCAACAGTGAATGGCCTTTTCAATATCAAACTTGGCAGCGTCTTGCCGTTCGCGTGGTGCAGTGGGAGAAGGACCACGATATCTTCAGCGCAAGTCTGCTTCATATGATCAGAACAAGTAATGCACCAGGGGCTGACAGCGGCTTGTCCCGTGTTCAAAAATGTATTGACTTTTTTTTGGATTGCGTGCATCTGTATTCTTCAGGATAAATCATGTGTATGTATTTTCATAACATGTCAAGTCAAGCACTAGGTGAGAGCCCGATTCTCTGGCCATGCGTCTTTGTTCCCCTCTGTACTGACTTACCTTATCTTGCATCAGAGCGAGAAGAAAAGACGGAGATTTCCGGGCGTTCGGGCGGTCGTGCGGTCGATCGGTCTTCAGTCGGCAGGACAGACAAGAGCTACATAGAACACAGAATCACATAGTACATACATTTGGACACACAGAGCCATGTACTATGCAGTATTCTCAAGTCTCTATGCAGGCAGGGGCAGAGGGGGGCTGGTCCAAGTCTACTCTACGCCTTACTGTTTGTTTCCTGACACAGTCATTATCCCTCGTGCGCACAGTTTGTCCTTTTGACTTTACAATTCCCAAATGGTTTATTATTCACTTTGATCTGGTTCTTCTTTCTCTGCTTCTTGGTTCCTGTCTTTCCATCTCTTCCTTGCCTTATTTCTCGCGGCTGCTTCTCTCAAAGCTCCGTGATGAGTGGGCTGGGTATCAAAGAGCAGACCCTGAAGTGTGGCCCCCACCCTCCAGTGCCACCCATGCCCCCGATACTCGTTCCTGATAGGCGTTCATGGCACTGATGGCTTGGCAAAGGGGCAGTGGGGGTCGTTTATGCATGAATTGTGTGTGAACAGAGACAATAACAGGCCAAAAGTTCTGCTGTATCTGGAGTCTGGTCCGGTCTTGACTTTTTGTGTGGGCCATGGAGATGTGTGCAACGTATCCAAGGGTCTTGAGGGGGGGAACAGGCATTTATCTGGCCAGTGTCAAAAAGTACCGAGAGTGACTTGACTAGACGGACGAACGAACGAAGTCACTTGGCGCTGTTCATGTAGGTCGAGTATCCCCACGCTGCAACTGATAGATGTACAGAGCAAGACGCCTTACCTATTTACGTGGCTTTGCCGCTGTCAAAAGGCCCCTGCTGTGGGCTGTGGATGCCATGGTAAAATTACAAACTTCCAAAGGGAGGTTTGCTGCAACGGTGCCCCAAGGAGATGATGGTGTTTCACACGGGGCCAATGCAACGGGTGGCCTTTTGATAAACAGAATGGATGGAATTGGGAACGAATGGACTATGCTCTCTCGCTTTCTGATTCCAACATGTCTGCCCAGTCAGGGCCCAGCTGTACATAGTATCTGTTTTGCTTCACCAATAGTGTGTGTGGCCCTGGCAAGGCTATCACCCCTCCGCACGTAAAGTAGGCATGTATGTACTCCATAGCACTGTGGATCTTGAGACTCACTGACTCTTGAATCTGAAGAGGGGAGGGCCTTGTGCAAAGCCGCATTTTCACATGTGACAGATGCCTACGTCAACGTGCGGTAGAAAAAGAGGAGCAGAAGGAATCTGGGCAAAAAGGAAAAAGAAAAGCCCCCATTCTCCTTCTCTTTCTGGTATAGTATCATGGCCTCTCGTTTTTTTTGTTTGTTTTATTGTTTTTTTACCCTTTCTTTTCTTTTGTTTCGCACATATATGTACCGTATATTAGAGAGGGGTTGTGTGCTCTGTTGCTGCAGCGCCCAGCTTATTTATTCGCCATTGGCTTTTTTTCTTTTTTTTTTTTTTTCCTTTTTGCCAGCGGGAGTCTTATCTTGTAAAGTGGAACCTGTTTCCTGGAAGTGCAGCGAGCAGAGGAATTCATGTAGACTGAAAAACAAAATGCATACACATCGGTCAGATCGCTGGGCAGCTCCAAGTGTTCTCCGTCGTGAATGTAACCCCTGGGGAACGAATGGCAATCAGCCAAACACACAACGACAAACTCAGCGTGGTCTAGAAGTGAGGGCCGAGCCAGAGCGCACCACAGGTAGGTTGAAAATGAGCCCCGTTGTGCATCCAATCCACGACGTGCTTTGAACCCGCAAAGCACTTTTACAGCGCGCATCCCCCATGCATATAGAGCATATTTTATATCTATTCCTGTCAGCATCCATGGAGGCCTGTGCGGCGATGTTGACAAGGTGATCAATATCCCCACACGAGCCGGCGAACGCATCAATAGTCACGGTATAGAACAGAAGATAAGGCTGCTATATCGCAGACAAGAACAGGAAGTGGACGAGTCTCGTCAGCTCTCGAGAATGGACAGACAGCCTAGACTGCGGTATCTGCAGGGGCAAAGCAAGACACGCAGCAAGCACACGCTGACGCTCCATCTATCTGGCTGAGGCTCAAGATACAGATCGTACAAGTAAGCATATTGTTATAGTGTGTATTGGCACCGGATGCTTGAAACTATGCCTGGCCTACTCAAGCCACGCCCGAAGTGCTGCTTCCGAGGAACGTGTCATGGCTTTGCGACTGTCGGAATCCTGAAGCGTTGCAAAAGCCGAGTTCCACACAAGTGCAACATACTATAGACTTTCGCTTTCGATCGAGGCGAGATCTGCATTCGTGCCGTCGATCAAACAGTTCATTTCTTCACGGATACTCACATTTGCTCAGGGTATTTGGCACGCATATCATACGATGCCAATGCACGCTCCATCTCCACAAGCCATGCCCCGCCCGTTACAGCCCGTCAGAAACTCGGTTTCACGCATCCATTTCTCGCAAGGAGCGTAAGGGCGACGTGTATCCCAAGCGTCAGGGTGTCATGATCAGACTGATGCTCATTTTCTCTGCTGTCGACTGTCTCCTCTAACCCGCATCCTGTAAGGTTCATGATAAGCGAGTGCGAGCGGAAACTGCCGCGCTTCTTTGTCTGCGGCATGTTGATGCTCTCTTTTGACTCGACTTGAGGCAGGAAAGGGTCCATTGTAGGCACTGCTCCATGCGCAGTATTCGCCTCGGTCTCCTGTCGTCTCCTTGGACAAAGAGGGCAACCGGCCGGAACAGCGGCAAGGCGAGCTGGTCCATCCACGGTCTGGTCTGGCCAAACGCAGCTGCAGCCTCGATGCCACCCAAGAGTGATTTCGCTCGCCGTATTGCAACGGTCCGCCGACGAAACAATACCCCTTACAGGACACCGATGACTTGTTGTTGTCGGTGCCGTTTGTTTGCGGTTCAATAAGTAGACTCTATGGAAACTCATCGTCATCGTCAATGGGCGAGGGCCGAAACAGGGCAGTGATCAGAGGGTAACCAAGGGAGCCCATCACTGTCAACGCTGCGAGTACAAAGATCATGTCCACAAACGGCATACAAGTCGTTAGTCGTCAAAGCAGTCCTGTCTTGTTCTCTATACAGTCACTAACTATATTCGCAAAGGTTCAGAGCGAGGAGGCAGGAAGTACATCTATACAAATCCCACTTCAAAAGCCGCAAAACCTCCACGTCTCAAGGTTGCCCGAGTATTGCCCATGCAGTCTTCATTTCGAAGCTCAGCGAGGTGCCTTGAGCATGAAAAGCCACCGCGACTATGCGAAGACCTTGGCCAGGCCATCAAGTCAGGTTTCAGTTCTTCGCCAGAGTCGAGGCATGACGGCTGAGAGCGTTCCTTGCTGAATCAAAAGTACAACAGTGCGGAGCTACAAGCCCAGTATGTGGTGATCCTGAACAGGTTCTTCCCAAAATCTCAACCAAAGTCGATGGGGAAAACGGTGGATTCTTTGAGCTAGTCCTCCTGCCTTTTTCTGGCTGTTTCCTTTCCTTCGTCTTGCTGTCTCTCATTTCTGTTCACTACGGATCATGCACCGACCTCGAGTACCCGTTCGTATAGATAGATAGATAGATAATAGATCCCTTCGGGAGGAACGGCACGCCCAAGACGTGCGTTTTGGTGTTCATGTCCCGTCCACGAACTGCATACTGTATTCGTTCGTGGCAAATCAGTCAACGTCTAGGGACTTTGACATCTGCAGAATACCACACCTGTGAATCTGTTGTGTCACGTTAGCTCAGGCATCAGGACGTATGATCAAAGACGAATACAACGTATCAGTTACCCGTGTAACTCTCCTGTCTGGTTTACTGAGTGATCCATAGTTGGCCTTCTCTCACAGCAAAAGACAGCCCGATCAAGATCGAAGAAGTCTTGTCGATTACGACTATCAGAGGTTACGGTTGGCCTTTAAAAGATCACCGCGTGGTTTTGCGGGCGTTGTACCTTTCTTTTTGCTTTCTTTTATTTGTCGTTTATTTTTATTTGATAATTTCTTTTACGAGGACTCAGTTACAAGATCCTACTGCTTGTTTGCAATAGAACAATGAATATTGAACACAGCGGTCTTTCTTCGAATCAAGTAGTTTGAGCTGGCCAGACACCGCTACATTATTTTGTAGCGCCATCCATTCCTCCCAGGTTGGAACGCCCCTTGATTCTAATGTGACGAAACGACGGGAAGGATTTTGATCTGATAAACACGGTCCTTTGATCAGCATGTGTCGAGTAGATCTGTACGACGGACAATACACCTCTTCTCTCTCAGAACGATGTAGCAATCTGCTTTTCATGACTGGTGCTGATATATATACCGATCGTATCCATTGCCATAGTACTACCCGCTCACCGGAGCAATGGTAGCGCCGTCAAATACTCCTACACCTGCTGGCACCTTTGGGTTCACGGAGATGTGTATTGTGCATGGCTTCGAGTCCTGTGTGTGCATTGCTGATAGTATCGCAGGTAGGCCAACTGAGAGCAGATTGGAGATAGTTATGAGGTTCAAGTGACAGAGGAGCGTTGCTGAAGTTGAAAGCAAACTGCTCCCTTCAACATCGCTCCTAATTTGGCCCGCAGAAACGAAAATCGAAAGCAAAAGCAGCCATTGACGAGCATTTAAATTATATCCAAAGCGCACACGCGTCGCCAGGAAGGACAACGGCAAGGAAAAGGCATTGAAGGTCCCTGCGAAAACCACCTGGCCACTGCCACCGTCCCTCAACTCACTCCCCCCTTCACAGCTCAACAACAATCTTCCTGTAAGTCACCCCTTCCCTCTGCCTATCCAACCCCGTTTGCAAAGCCCCCAAGCCCGTTCCAACCACCTCGGCGGGTGGCAACGCCTTCAACACACCTCTGGCCAGCGCTTGAAACACAAAATCGCCCCAGATCGCACCCGCCACTTCCGGGTACTTGTCGTGCAAAAGCGCCGCCATGGGCCGTCCAATCTCGACGCCCTTGGGCAATCCTTCGGTGACGGGCAGTACAATCGTCATCTTCTTAACAGCCTTTGCCCAGTTGCTCTTTGTCCCTGCTCCTTGACCTTTACCCTCGTCCTCCTCCTCCTCCTCCACCACCACCGTCGCCAAAAGACCCTTTGCCTCGAGCGCGTCGAACAAGCGCTCCAGAACGGCAAAGGTGGATGGCACGGAAATGGCATCAAACACTCCTCCAAACTCATAGCCTCGGGCCTGGAGCTCCGCGACCGCGCCGACCATATCCTCCACGAGCCTGTCCGCTGCCTGGCGGCTATAGTCAAAGGCATAGTCGGCGCCGGCATCTGAGCGCAGAGCGGCGAGGTTGTGCGCGGACGCGGTGGTCACGACCGCGAGGCCGCTCGCTTTGGCGAGCTGGATCGCCACGACGCCGACGGACGAGGAGCCGCCCCAGATGACAACCGCCTGCTTCTTCTTCTTCTTCTTCTTCTTTTGATGGGGCGAGCGGGGAGACGACGACGACGCTGTGGTGGCGGTGGCGGGCAAGGGCAAGGGCAAGGGCAAGGGCAGCGCCAGTGTGTCGTGCGAGTAGAGGCCGCCTGCAGCGGTGGAGATGGCGATTGGGAGCACGGCGGCGTCAGTGAAGGACAGGTGCGCCGGGATTCGACTGGCCATGCGGGCATCGGCGGCTGAGAAGTGCTGGAAGGCTGCTGATTGCGGTCTCTTGGTAGCGAGTGAGATGCAGTGTCTGTATGGCGACGACGATGCTGTTAGACAGAGAGGCTCGCGGGTGGTCCACGAGCGAGTGGAGTGATGCGAGAAAGAAACAGAGGCAACAGGGAGAAATAAGCAAACTCACGCGAGAACACGATCCCCCTTCTTGAACCTCTCGACCGCGCTCCCAACCTCCACCACCTCTCCAGCGGCATCGCAGCCCAGCACAAAGGGCAGCCCGACAGAGTCTAGGAAATGCCCCTCCTGCATCTTCCAATCGACCGGGTTGACGGCGAGCGCGTAGTTGCGTAGAATAATCTCGTGCGGCCCCGCGACGGGCATGTCGGCCGCGCGGACCTCGAGCCGCTGGTTCTTGGCGTCAATCCAGGCTGCTTGGTTGGATGGCATTGTGAAAGAAGGGCCAGTCTTTTTGCTATGTATTCTGGCCTAGTCTGGATGTCGAGGATCAAGTCAAGGGAGGGAAAATCACGATGTGTGCGTGTGTGCGTGTGTGATTGTTTGTTCCGTCTTGATGGACTCTGCCAGTTTTACTCTGCGGTTCACTACCCCGTACTTTCAATGGTTGTAATGGAACAAGAACAACAGCCTTTTATATCCATCTTCGAAGGCGCATGAACAAGCATTTCCTTGTTACGGGGGGGAAAAGGGGGTCTGCCGTACATTAAACCCACAAAGTCCGCGTCGCCAGGTGCGTGCTGTCGTCCAAGACGACGACGGCATCGCCACTAGCGAATCTCCATCTTGAAGCCAGTGATTTGCTCTTCAACATGTGCCAAATGGTGCTGTCCCATATAAACAAACGCAGTACATATAATAAAAGAAAGAAAACCCCGTCATCGTTCCCTACACGCTTCCGCAACCCTCCCAACAACATTTGCCCCATCACCACCAGAAAACGTTCGTGTGTGTACCAACAACACCCTTATTTACAGCTCCGTGAACCCCAAACTCCGTAACCGCGTTTATTATATCCACACGATCTCCGTCACATCTTGTCTCGTGTGTGACTTTGATCTTTTCTACGATCCACCGCTTAGTTAGAAAAGTTGCGTGATATTCACAACTTAATCATTTGCTACACAGCATCAGCGAGCACTAAACATCAAATCCCTCTTTTACATGCGGCATTGCTGCCCTTGGGCCCTCAAACCTTCACATTCTCCGTTAGACACCACTGAACAATATACATGGTGCACTCGCATTCGCTTCAGAATCAACCAACGCTTCAACATTGCCGATAAGCATATGAGTATTATCATCAAGCAAATAGATTCCGCTGTTAACCTTATAGAATGCCAAAATTGCATATGAGAAGTCTATATACATATCTATACATGTCCTCGAGTTGCGGTTGGTTGATCGGTATTAAGGATGTTAAAGTCCGCCTCAGCAAAGCTGCGCACGTTGCTGCCAGTTTTCCTTCCACGATACCCTCCAGCCTTCTTCTAATTCATCATATATTTTTATTTATGTTCTATTTCCTCCTTCGGAAACACAAACGCGCAGTGGATCTTCTGAATGGAACATGACCACTGCACCACTCACAACTCGCGAAGCCACCATTGGACTATATGTCGTATTTGTTCTTTAGCTGCTAAAGTCCATATATAGTATACGGAGCACGAGGACTATAAAACCATAACACACAGCGCATGCCAGTTTCCACACTTCCACTCCTTCGTCTATCCAAGAAACCAAGCACCATATATATATATATATATGTAAAACTTCATTTGCTTTCCTCCTCCCTTCTCCCTCCCTCCTCTCCTCACCCTACTCACTCACAACGTCTCCCAAGAACTTCCACCGAGTCGCATACTCTCGCGTCAACGGCTCCCCAAGCATCAGCGCCCGCAGCAGCTCAATCGGCATGGTATTCGCCGCCAAGACACCATCATGAAACTCCTTCTCCCCCATCCCCGTGCCGTGGGCGGCCACGACTTCTTCTCGCAGTGCATACAGCTGCATCGCCCCCAGGTAGTAAGCCGCCTGGTACAGCGGCCCGTAATCCCCGTGCAGCGACCGGCGCACCTCGCCCTCGGCCGCCGCCCGTTCGTGGCCCACCATGTCCACGAGGAGGTCGACGCACTGCTGTGCCGTCAACTGGCCCAGGTGGAACTGCAGGCTGAAGAGAATGCGGGCACAGCGGTGCATGCGCCAAAACAGCGTCCCGACGCGCTCCTCGGGGCAGCGGAAAAAGTCGCCGCGCTGCCAAAACACCAGCTCCCAGTACGTGGCCCAGCCCTCGACGTAGAAGGGCGTGTCAAACAGCTTGCGCCACGGGCGGGACGCCTCGGCGACGTGCAGCTGCAGATGGTGGCCTGGGATCATCTCGTGGAAGGCGGTTGCTTTGGACAGGTGCGGGCCGTTGCTGCGCATGCTCATCATCTTGTCGCCGTGCGCCATGTCTGCCGTGGGGTACGAGACGACGATGCTTGGCCCGCCCAGGAAGAAGGGATTCTCCTTTTGCCGCGCAGGACTCATCATGAACATGCGCCATGTCTGCTCCGCCACCTGCGGCACCGTCACCAGGTCGTGCCGCTTGACGTACGCTATGCTCTCCTCGATGAGCGACCGAACGAGGCCCGGTTGCGCGCCGGGCGGCACATAGACGCTCTGGACACGGCGCAGCGCAGCCTTCCAGTCATGGCCGTAGCCCATCTCGCTCGCGGCCCGCTTCATCTCCTCTTCGCACCAGGCGTACTTTTGGCGCGCAACCGCGACAAGCTCCTGCGGCGTATACGGGATCATCTCGGCGTCGAGCTCGACTTGCAGGCCTTGCGCGCCAATGGGTTCGCCAATGATTTCGTCGGCATCTTTGCCACCATCGCGCATGCCCACCAGGTGTGTCGCTATAGCTGTCCTAAGCAAGTCCAGCGCCTGCTCGAGAGCGGCGTAGGGAGCCTTGGCCCACCAGTCAAACATGGGGTGGTATCCGCTGAAGAAGGTGCACAAGTCCTGCAGGCAACCCCAAAGGTTCCCAAGGTTCTTGAGGGCTCGAAAGGAGGCTTCCCGGGTCATGCTGGGGTACCGGCCCGCCTCGACCGCTTCTCGAGTCTCGTGGATGCTCGCAGTTGCAACGGACAAGACATCCGCCAGCCGATCAGGCTCCAAAGCCTCAAAGTTGCACTGCTGGCGCGCTTCACAGAGATGCACAAGCCGAGGCGCAAATGGGAGCAAAGGAGCGGCGGCAAGGTTGCGTCGTGCATCGAGCTCCTCGCGACGAATGCGTCTTTGGAGATGTTTTTGGAGCAGCAGGTAGTCGACTTTGTCTTCCGGCAACAAGTCACCGAAAGGAACCGTGTCGAGCGCGCTCAGCTCAGATTTGTAATACTCAGTAAGAGACTGGAGGCGTGTTGGCGAGAAGGTAACCGTAAAAAGGTCTTTGAAGTGGCGCTCGTTGGCCGTGATGCGCCATATCCGGGTGGCCAGGGCGGCATGGCCGCCAGTGGTGCCAGGGACTCCAGGTGAGGAACGCATCAGGTTGTGATGCGAAGGAAGGGGTGCAGATTGAAGTTGCTGTAAGATTTCCAGTGGCCCCGGTAAAGTGATCATGTGTGTTGTTGTTGTCAAAACTTGCCGATCGTTTGGGAGGAGGAAAAGCGCCAATGATGCCTCATTGACTCCCTGCGGGCTTATCAGCTCGGCGACGTTACAATCTCTTGCGAGACGGGGTTGATTCGTTCCCGCCCTTTTTCGGCAAGGCAAGCGTATCGGGCAGATCTTTCTTGGTTAAATGCTCCCACGCCTCACCAGGTTCAGGTGTCCTCGTTGGTCGCTTACACAAACAACCCGTAGGACTGTGCTGCGACTGGACTGGCGCTTGCGGTGGGCGAAGCCACTCCCATTTTCATTTTGCTCGCATCTCCTTGCCTTGCTTCCGTTGCGCACGCTGATTCCGAGACTACTTGGCGTCTTGCACGCTCAGAATGTAAATCAAAAGCAAAGATCATAGGGGCATGAAGCAAGATGCAAACGAGTGTATCAGCAACAAGAACTGTCAAGCCCGCAGCAGGTATAGAATTCAGAATCACCGTCCAACCCCCATTATACAAGATATGTGTATGTAGATGTATGTGTACATGCATGTTTGTACTCGTTGGCACTCTTATGTACATGACCCACCCAGAAATTTCCCAAGAATGAATATTGTCTTGTAGAAAAGCAAGAAAGACGGATATCGGATAAGACGTAGCTCTCAAGCACACGAGGGCCAGTGAGCATTACCATGAGACAGATGAATAATCGAATCGTATGCCTCCGTGACAAAATATAGACAAGTGAACCCAGGAAAATCGTATAATGAACCACTGGACATCTTTCCGCCATGAACTCCACTCCCAGTCCTCTATGGCCATGCATGCATGTCGTTTGAGAGTGATGGAAAAATAAAACTGGTGCCGATTTGCGGAAGGAGAATTTTAGAGACAAAAAGAAAAAAATAAAGAAAAATGATGGGGGGTATGAATGAGTATATGTTTGCAATGCGCAAGTGACTTCACAGTGGTGCTCAACCGTCATCACCCCATTGTCCAATCTCGGGTAGTTGCAGACCAACAGCACTGATCCGCACAGCCTTCTTCCGCGAGGGAGGCGACATGGGTGGGTCATGGCTGGACTCCTCGCCTTCTCGAATGGTATCACTGGGCGACCGCGGTCTAAAGGCGTCCTCAATGAGATCCTGCATCCTTCGGTTTGCGGGTGGTCCAGGCGAGAGGTGCTGTGGGATGGCGTCGAAGTCTGCGTATTCCGCTTCTTGAGGGAGCGGCGGTGCCGATTCGTATGAGAATGTGACGTCTTGTGCGGGCATGAATTCCGAATCAGGACGGGGATGATCACGACCAGGATGCCCGTCAGAGTGCTTGGATAGTTTGTGCGTCAGGCGTCCTGCTGCGGAAGCGGTAGACGAGGTCCGGCTGTGGCCTCTGCCGTCGCCGGCCGTGTTGGGAGGTGCTGGGAACTGCTCTGCATCAAAATCGATGACAAAGTCGCTCAGGTCTGGACTCGGTTCCGCCATGTCGTAGGGGCTCATTGTACTCATGGTGCGATCGAGGTAAAGCAAGACCTGCTCCTGTCCTCCAACGTCGTCTGCCTTGTCCTTGGAAACCACAACAACCGACTTTTGTTTGTGAGACGGGGGAAATCGGAGCTCGGGTGGGACCTTTGCACCCTTAGTACGATCGTTGCCAGCGCGCACTTGTAGTGGCGGTGGTTGTAGAGTGTTGTTGGCCTTGACCGTCCGGATACTAGACACGGACTCTTTCTTGCCGGCAGCCTTGTGTCCCGAGCGGTGCGGATCGACAAGTTGCGAGCTCTCTCGCATCAATGCTCGCTTGGCTCTCATGGCAGCAAGCAGCATTTCTTCCTGCTTAGTCACGGCCATGAATCGCTCTTCGCTCGCAGAGTCAGCGCCGCTCAGTGTCAGAATGGGTCCATCATGGTCATTGTTCGGGTCAGACCGGTCTCGAATGACAAATTCCATACTCGACGGACTCAAGGGCGACATGGGCTGAGAGTCTCTCTTCTTGGTGCTGTACAGGTTATTATTGCCAGGCTCGAACGACTGTTGCGCAGGAGCTGGATCCTGGGATTGGAGCATTGCAACGTGGCGCATCTCGGGGTTCTGGTGTGGCCGTGGGCGCGAGAAGTGGGCTGGAGATGAGTCGACCGTGGACGCAGATCCCTGGGAATGCCTAGATGCCGAGTGCGCTGATGACGATGTCGTGGATACAGAGGGTCTCGGGCTGTTATTCGTCGCGTACAGGGGCACCAGAGAGCTGCTCCGTGGAGTAGTAGTTGTTGGCTGGGCAAGCGGCGTGCTTTGGGCATGCTCGGGAATAGCATGGAAAGGATTTTGTGGCGTCAGGCTGTTGCGATATCTGCTCTTGGGCTGCGTGCGCACAGAATCTTGGGAGATGGACGAGTTGGAAGGCCTTCGATAGTCGGAGGCACTAAACATGCTATCACGGGACCCGGTGCTAGGGACCGAAGTGGCAGTCTTGGGCGGATCGGGGTAATCATCCTCAGAGTCGGATGAGAGAGACAAGACGCTCGTTGCGTTGTAATCAAAGTCTGCGAAACTCTCGGTCCTCTTTGATGCCTTGGAAGTGCGTGTGTGTCTACTCGAAACACTTGTCGCGTAGTCTCCAGAACGCGAGGCCAGAGTAGACGAAGTGACGGATATCCTCGGATTCTCTGGAATAGGGCCACAGTCTGCGTCAGATGGGTATGTGGAGAATTGACTCCAGCCTGGCGCGCTGGCGGACGGGGAGAGATGATGACGAGGTTTGGATACTAGAGGTGAAGAGCTGGATGAGATGGCGTTCATGCTTTGCCGGGAGCTCCGCCTCGACACACCACGCGACTCGACTTCAGCCTCGGTACCGCTCGGTTGTCTCGACTCGGTGGGGAGTGGTTCGTCTGGCGGCAATGTGTCGCGCCAGGATGTCTGTTCATAATGCTCGTAAAGCTGATGCAGAGTTCCGGCCTCGCTGGCGCGGGAGCGCAAACGCTCAATCGTGGGGTCCGGGCTAAAAGAGGGAAAGGAGTCGGTGCGGGAAGTTTGGAGGCTCTTGAGGCTCTCCTTGGTCAGCTTTTTCCGCAGCTTTTTCTCGGCTTTGTGGTCGTAAGCGAGGGGTGAGGCCACTGGTGGGCTGGTGAGGACCGATGGCGGCCGCGTCAACGCGTCGGGGCCCCGGACGATGCCACCCTTTTGTGCAAACTTGGCCAGCCTTGACGTCGTGCCGTGGGGGAGTAGCTGGGCCAAGTCCAGTCTAGTGGGCTTCTTTTTGGACTGGGTAGGAGGCGCAGGGGCAGGCCGCGGAACCTCCATGCTCAGTGTGTCCAAGATTTTACTCGGTGGTCCTTTGGCCATGGCTGAATTCGATGTCTGCTGTGATATCGACAAGGGCAGCTTGGTCTTGTCGTAGTAAGAGACAATGGTCGAACTCGACCGGCGCCGTCGTAGGCTCGAGGCGTCTGTGGTGGTATCCAGGTTACGGCCGCGTCCTGCAAGAGTGCTGCCTAATCCCAGGTCCTTTGGTATAATGTCCGACTCTTGGTCCCAGGCTCCTTGCGTGTCGATATTGGAACCTCGTGCTGCTCCTCTGCCGCCTCTGACAGTGCCCACCTCCGAGCCTTGGCCAGGTGCCGAAGACTCGGTGACGGTGACACTGATGCCGCTGACGGCCGATACTGTAGAGCGCGTCTCCCATGGCCTGGCAGCGTCGAGAGGCGAGGTAGGCGAGGATGTGGCATCGATGTTGATCTCGGCGGTGCCCAGGAATTTCTGTGCCTTGCTGGTCATGGGCGCGGATATCATTTGGACTTCATGGACCGGCTGCTGTGTCTGTTGATGCTTCTGCCGCCTGTGCGGCAGAGGAAACCTCAGCTTGGTGGTGCCGCCCATCGTGGCGTCGTGTCGTCTCTGTGAGCCGCGACGAGGAGTTGCAGGCCTCGTGCGCCTGGGCCAGGAGACCTGAGGAGGTTTGCTGTAGGAACGACGTCTTGTTCCCGCAGCGAGTCCATTCGCGGTGGTTGAGGGTTGAGCCAAATTCCTCGGCCCCAGCAGTGGAAGATTCCACAGGATGGGCCGGGCCTGGCTGGGCAGATCTGGGAGCAATCGATAGCTATATTAGACGCGTGAAAGATTGCGATTTCATTTAACATGCAGCCAAGTGGGGCTGACAGCAGCGCACTCTGGATGGAAGGCCCGTCAGTCGGAAGTCTCTGGCTCTCTACCCCGGATATGAGGACTCGCAGATGTCCAACCAGTCAGTGGCTGCAAGAACAGACCTTTTGGCTCGGCGTGGGCGTGGCGTGCAAGCAGTCTGGGCGTCGATCTTTCTTCTTGAGGGCGCACCACCGACACAGGGTTCAGCCCGAGTGGCAGTCTGGCAGGGGAACAATGCCAACCGCCATATATATGCTGCCCTTGGTCTGCTGGCTTTCGTTGTCTGCGTTGTCTGGCAGGTTGGCAGGGTGACCGAAGACCAGCCAAGGAGACGACGGCTCTGGCAGAAAAGATTGGAGTGCGGAAGCGCAGCAGCAAGCGTCGTGTAAGTGCCAGAATGCTGGGTGGCATCGGGGGGGGGGGCAGACGAGACTGCTTGGCTCCACCAGGGACAGCTCTGGCAATCTCAGGGACCAGAGAGGAGGCAGCATGTGAGTACTCTGGTACTATGGCCAGGGCGAGGGCGAGGACCAAGGCGAAGACCAGGAGACGGAGACCAGGACCAGGACCAGGACCAGGACCAGGGACGGGGCGTGGGAGCAGCCGCAAATTTGCGTCGCGGCTAGTTGACCAAGGCCCGAAGGAAAGAAATAAGATGATTGGACCCTGCGAAGAGGTAATTAGAGGAGCGAAAAAATGCGGCAAACTCCAAGAAAGGATGGCAATCAATCTCGAATCTCCAAAGACAGCAAAGACGGGGAACAGGAATGGATGCCACGTGCAAGCAGCAGCCAAGAGCAGCAGGATCTCGACAGGGCTTCGAGGTGAAAGCGGATGCACTGGGCCAGTGGCAGCGATACATACCATATTAGTCATGACGGCCGACGGGAATCTGATACCTGAGCCGACCAATCCCGTCGCCCGCAAGATGCTGGGCCGCGAGTGGGACGCAATAAAATGACACGACCGCAAGTCAATTTGCCCGCCGCCTCGTGTCGCGTGCGACGGAGGCAGGAGGGTACCACGATCTGCCAGAGGCGGAGTTGTCCGGCGCGCGAGGCGACGCAGATATGAAGAGAGTGTGGGTAGACAGGAAAAGGCGGGCTGTTCTTGATCCAGCACGCTCGTTTTGCAGCGCTTGCTCATCAGGCGGTACTCTGGCACTGTACATGGTGAAGTACATACTAGAGCAGTAGCTCGAAATGGGCATGTGGCCAGCAGGGAAAGAACCTCTACCATAGTAGCATTCCTCCACCCCACCTGCCCTCCTTCTCCTTGCTCTGGCTCTCGCCCGCCCCAATCAAGTCCATTCAACCCAGCAAAAGCCATCGGCCTCCCCAGTGGAGGCTGCCGTTGACTGGTTTCTGTTTTTGCTGGCTTCTTCTTCTGCTTAGTACTGCTACACTGTACACCAGATGCTGGCGCCACATAGTACATAGTACATGGTGCCTGGTAATTGCGACCTTGGCACAGCCCTGGATGGCGCAAGGCGCCCTATCAAAAGCCCATGGAGGGGTGCGAAAAAGGAAGGTGAGAAGCTTTCGAAGGGTAGGAGCCTTCTATGCTTTGCCCCTGACGACAGTACTATGTACATAGTAGGTGTACCTGCATAGTACTCTGCTACTTCCATACTAGCGGGCAGGCCAGGCTTGGCACTCCGGTACTATGTACATAGTATGCCGTAGAAGGTGCCCCTGGCAGCCCTGGTGCTACGGGACGCTATACTATCTACATAGTAGTCGCTACTATGCACAGCTGGGGATGCCTGTCTCTGCCAGGCCCTGAACCAGACCACTAGTAGCACGAGTGCCCACTCGAGCCACTTTGGCGGTGGTTTGCCCTGGGAGGGACAAGCGGCAGAAAATCTCGAGGCCCTCGTCCACCTCGCCGCATCGTCAATCCTGTTCCCCCGCCGGTGGCCAGCCAGCCAGCCAGCCAGCCGGCCAGCCAGCCTCGAGCGGTCGCGGTCTCGACAAAGCGGCACGCGAGCCCTTTTCTTGCTAGTCTGCCCTGCAACTCTTGCACGCTGGTCTGCCGAGGCTTGCCACGCCCCAATAGCTCGCTCGTTCTGCTACAGTGTACCGTTCTACAACGGCCAGCGCGCCGCTCCACCCCCAGAGGAACAGCGAGAGAAACAGCAAAGGACAAGACAATGTTCGTCCCACATGCAATCAATCCGACGCTGCGTCTGATGGTCGTCAGCCACACGGGAGGGTCTCGGGCACTCGTTGACGGGCTGTTGCTGCAACGCCCACCTGCAGTGCGACCTGTCGGGCTGTCTGTGGCCACAGTCTGTTCTTGAGACTCTGGTCCGTCAAATCATGGCGGGCGATCATCGTCAAAGTGCCTTGATCCAGATTGGCGTCTACCCCGTTGCGTGTCTGAGGTTATCTGGGTTTCTATGCCCCCATTTCGTCCCTACAATCTCCAGCCCTCTCCACTAGCACTGCGATTGGAAGAAGCGACAGCCTGGACTGTCTGATTGACGGGCAAAGCTTGGTGCTGATCCAATCTAATCTAGGCACTTTGCTCCAACATGTCGCGCGTAGAATCTCCACCGATTCGCACACGACGTTTCAGACGAGTGCGGCAGCCACACTGATGTTGGTCGGCAGCATGTACTATGTATGCAGCCCGATCCATCCTCAAGAGAACGCGGTGGCACAATTCCTGGCCTCCATCGCCAACAATACCAGGTTGTCTCCACTGCCCAGACAGCGCTAGTACTGGTTGCGGCGCATTCAGATCAGATATCTCGTGTACGGGGAGTATGTGACGGAATCTCCATTGCCGACATGATCACAACGCCGGACCAGGCCCCCAGCTTGCAAGTCATCTTGCAGGCTGCCAAGCCAGGAAATGTCAGCCACGCAAGCCCTTTGCGCTGAGAGGAATCAGCATGCAAAACAAACCAGATCGGAACCGGCGGCGTCTAGGATCCGTGGTATGCGCGGCTCGGTCCTTCGATGCAACCCAGCCAGCCCAGCGTGCTGTTCCTCCAAGATTTCGGACGTACGCCAGCCATCCGCCCACTCATTTCCCACGAATCCTTTCCGCACTTGATGCTGGGTGTCGTTTACGATTTCTCCTACCAATGGCGTCCGTATTGGGCCAACAAGAAAAACCTACGCTGCTCATACGTGCACTTGTGCGAATCACCCATCTGATCTATCAGCCGCAAGGGAACCCAACGACGTCAAACGCACAACCATGTGCCTGGAAAGGACGAACAGCTACAAGCAGACGGACTGAGCAGTATCAGTATCAGACGGGCGGTAGCCTGCCCCTGCCGTCATCCAAACGCACTATTGACCGCAAGCCATGGTTGTTGAATTGCACAGTAGCATGTACAATGTTGTGTTGGCATTTTTCGCTCCTCTGATCCTTCCCTGGCAAACGAGCCTTGTCGGCCTCCAGCAAAAGCAAGGAGAGGAGAGCTCAGTGTCTATGTCCTATGTACCGGAGATGCAGATATTCAGGTTGGCGTTCACTTCAGTCGGCCCCCAGCATGTTGTAGACTCATGCTGATATTCCCCAGCTCTTACTCTGGCATGCCGAAGCGCAGCTCCCAGCACATTGGCCACTTCCCGAGCCATGTCCGACTTTCTCCCCAGGTACCACAATGCTTTATTGCAGTCTCGACATCTCTCGAGATTGCCCCTCTCTCTCTCAAGCGTTGCGTCGAGGTCGCTCGAAGTGGTGTCGAACTTGACGGTGTCCTCTAGCAAGATTATAGAAGACCTCGAGAACAGCCGCAAAAGAATCATGGTCCACGGCTCGGTCAACAAGGCGCCCTCGTTGATGGCGTGGTGGTAGTTTTCGAGCTCGCCAAAGAAATCGTGCCGTGGTGCTGATGCTCTTGCCAAGTCGGACACGAGCCGTACGCTAGACTTGCGGATGACATAGACCGTATCCTCCTCGGTCCTTTGTATCATCTCGTCCACTCCTCCCATCTGCCGCTGGTCCACAATCTCGACAAGCTCGGCCAACAGTAGAGTCGCCAGAAGCCAGTGGCCAAAGAGGCACACATACCAGCTCTGGATCCGTGCAGAGAGCACCAAGTGGTTCCCGATGCAATCGGAAAACAAGCCTGAATAGATGGCCTGCCAATGCGCGTAGACGTCCAGCGAGTCCCGGATGGCTTCTTCTATGCTAGCTGATTCCGTGTCGCGAGCAATCAGGGTCTGCAAACGGGTGATCTTTCTGTACAGCAATACTTTGACCGGAGCGGCGTCGGTGAGTTCTTGTGCAATCTCAACGTCAGCGCAGGGCCACCGCAGCGAAGTACACTTTGTCTGGAGATCTTTGGCTAATATGACGTTCCAGCGTTTGGCTGTGTCGCAATTGATAGGCGCGCTGTGATCGTGGTGTGAGGGGTGCGCCAGAGCCAGGTTGCTGCTGTCTTCATCAGAGACGGTCAGAGGACGTTCAGTCATGGCGGCAGAGATGGTGTCGAACATGACAGCCAGCCAGAACAGCAAGTCGATGGTCTTTCTGCACTCGGCATCGTAGCAGCCCTGGCCGCTTCCGTTCTGCCTGTCTCGCCTTCGTCGATCGTGGAGCTCGACGCGCCGCCGCAGCACTTGCAAGCGTCGCGTGGCCCGTTCCAGCCAGACTTGTTGCGTGTCTTGGCCTATAATATCTTCGACGACCTGGGAGGGCTCGCTCATGCCCTCAAAGAGGTCGTCGGCATTCGGCTGTGCATCTTTCTCAAAATACTTTTGCGTCAGCCCGAAAATAATCTCGGCAAACACGACGCGGAACGAATCGATCTCAGTGCAGTCATCCAGAGCTTTGCGAGCCTGGTTCCACAGCGACTTTTGCAAGGTGCGGTCAAACGCTTCGCCAAAGTCCAGGTCCAAGAACCGAGTGGCATTCTCATCGCGGACAGCAGACCACCGTGTTGCGCTCCGCGGACTCGCCTGCGCCCACTGGGCCGTGAAGGCCATGACAGCTGCGTTCAATGCCGCGCAGACCAAGCGTTCCTCAGCCGGGTTCAGGCGCCGCAGGCCTAGCGAGTGTGCCATCCGATCGAGCTTCACAACGCGACGGTACACCCTATTTGACCAATTGGGGCCCCATTCCTGCCGCATGTCTTCCAGGGTACCCCACAGCTGCTGCTGCTGCTGTTGCTGCTGATGGACGTGGCGGGGCACCTCGGAATCTGTATCTGCTGCTGCTGCTGATGCTGCAACAAGGACTATCGTATTGTACGGGCATGACTGTTCCGTCAACCAGCACGACAAGGCGCCTTCCATAACGTCATGGTAGATCTTCATCATGGCCTGACCAATGAGGTTAGTATTGACAACACGTGCCAGCCCATCCTCGCCAGCAAGGCCGCTACTCCAGGGAAACCCCGCAGGCACCAAGTGACATCGCGCAGGGCTCTGGGTCCGTCGCCGCTTATGTGTGCGCGTTGAGTCGTCAGAGCGGGTAGTTGCTGCGGACGAGGTCACTGGACTGGACCACACGGCCGAGGCACCACTGCCCCTACTACTGAAGCCTCCTCCTGTTCCGGCGATTGTGTCGATGTTGGGCGCGAAGGCGTTCTCTGCGATGCTATGGTTGTAGTCGGGAATGGTGTCGGATACATTAATATATGCAGTCTGTTGCTGCTGCTGCGCGAGGGGATATCCCATCTCTGCGCTACTCGTTGTCGCGGACGCCGCCATTGGCATACACGAATCTGCCGAGAAGGTCAGTGCAGGTGCGGGTCCGCTGGTTAATGTACCGTCGACAAAGGCTAGGTCCGAGGACGTGGGCGGTTGTACATGGTTGGTAAAGTGCTCAACTCCAGTGCTGGTGGCTGTGACGGGGATTGCGGCAGAAGACGGGTAGACGCTCATGCCACCGTCCAGCAGGAGATGGTGATGATCGGTCACGTCGTGATAGTGACTATGATGCATTGAAGGTAGCGGAGGCGGAACAGGGGCAAAGACATATGCTTGGTGGTGAGGATCGAGCGCCCCGGCAGTCATGCTTGTGGAGACTATTGGCATGGGTCTTAGTGGGATTTCGGATACTGATGGCGGTGATTCTTGGTATGATGCATTTGATGAGGAATCAGTGGTGGCATCGGCTGCGTGAGCGGCGGTAGCCATGGGAGGCTGCTGGAAATCAGACGGAAACCCCGGATTGGAGCTGCTCATCCCTCCTCTGGCTTTCGAGTACACCGGCGATGGCGGCCGTACTGCTGCCGCCGCCGTTGAAGATGCTGAGCCAGAGGCATCTCTTGAAGCAAGGGCGCGTTCTTTGCGCTGTTGTTGTTGGCTGCGGACCCATTCAAAGGTGCAGTGTTTGTTTGTGCGTGCACAGTTTGTGCAAGGGCCGATGAACTCTGCTTCCTCGTCGTGGGGCAGACAGTCTAGAGATATGAGAAGGAGTCGTGTTAGCTACAGTGTCTCCTGTCGTGCCCTGGTGTCTTCTTTCTGTGCGTGTGTGTATGCATGTGTTTTTATGAAACTTGTCTTTTTGCTTCTTGCTTTTTTTTTTCTTCTTCTTTTCTTCTTCTTTTCTTCTTCATTTCTTCTTCATTTCTTCTTCATTTCTTCTTCATTTCTTCTTCATTTCTTCTTCTTTTCACTGCGGCACAACAACTGGCTGGCACATCCGGTGAACAAGACTTTCTTATGCCGCTCTGGTTTCAAAGAGCGCGCCGACACGGACGTCTCTTTTGGAGTTTAAGACCCCAGTGAGATCATCCCCGGTGCGGATTGCGGGCCTGCTTTCTTGGTCCGATCCGGGGTCGCGCAGCAGTATTATCCGGAATGCGGATTGGGGGGGGGCAATCTTAAAAAGAGCACACAAAGAAAAGTAGATCCATTTTAGCCAACGAGCCAGCCATTCATCCACTTTTGGTGGGGGACCCGCTCAGATGCAGCTTCACGGGGACGACCCGAATCCTCTTTTCTCCCCCTCGCCCCTCCCCCCGGGTTTCGAATCTTGGCGCAGAGAGATCCAAGGGGAAGAAAGGGTGAAGGGATAAGGGATCACATGCGACAAGTCGGGAAGAATGTTGGGGAAAGCCAAAGACAAAAACAAAACAAAAAATAGAGGAAATGAATGCTATTTCGGCAAGGAGACATCAACAACCAGAAAGAAACTTGCAATCGATGGGCAAAAAGATCAAAAGAAAAAAGGGAAAAAAGGGAAAAAACGAGAGAAAAATGACCAAGACGTGCCTGTGCTTGTTGGGCCTACAACTACTACACCAGCTCCGACTCCGGGTCCATGACTCGTCAGCCCGCCTCGGACTATTCCCAGGCGACCGCTGCTGTTGTGTACTTCTTCTTCAGCGTCGGCAGCAGCAGCAGCAGCAGCAGCAGCAGCAGTGCGTTGGATCCGTCTGTCGCGTAGCCAGGCGGCGTCACAAGCCCTTTTGCCCTTGCGACATTGATCGCAGCTGCTATTTTGTCGCCGACTCATCATCTGCTGTTGTTTGTTTGTTTGTGTGTGTGTGTGTGTGTGTGTGTGTGTGTGTGTGTGTGTGCTTAAAATTAGAGCTGTTGGTTGTCGTTGATGGTGGGACAAAAGGGTGAGTGAGTGGAATGAGTGAAAAAGTGGGTGAGGTAGACTGGGCAGGACGGGTAGCAACCGAGGAGGAGTATTTGGTTGTGGAAAGTGAAGTGAAGTGAATACGTAAGTGGGTAACAAATCAAACTGTAGGAGTTGGCCGTGGGGATAGTTTAGGTTGATTTGGGAGCCGGGGGGGGATCTATAAGTGAGGACCAATCAGAAGCTGAGCATTGCTGACAATAGGACAGACAACGATGGACAGCGGCCGAAAACAAAGGGTGGTGGTGGAGGAGGAGGAGGAGAGAGGGGGCGGAGAAGGGCCCGACCAAGAAAGAGAGGAACTGGCGGCGGTGGTGGTGGAAAAAGGCGGGTTAGGGGACACAGACAGGTAGGCCTAGCAGGTAGGTAGGTTGGGCGGCAGGGCGGCAGCGGTCACGGGGTGGGTTTGGCTTGGCTTGGCTTGGCCTCGTTTTCGGTTTTGGGCTTTTTGGGGGGGGTGGGAGAAGAGGGATTTGGGTTTATGCTGGCGCGCCGCCACGTAGCGAGGGGCGGAGCACGGAGAACGGAGAACGGGGACCCCTGGGAGAGAGGGCGGGTGGGTGCCTTTGGATGGATCACTTCTGGAGCGTTGGGAGAAGGAGACTGGAAGTGGTTGGCAGGTCGCAAGTCAGTGTTCATCAAGCAAGCAAGCAGGTTGACACCGTGGACAACAAGGAGCAGTATGAGCAGCAAAGGAGGAAGCAAAACAAGAGGCAAGCCACCCAAACCGCCAAAAGATCCTACGTCATTTGCTTGGGCACCGATCTTGTGGATGGACAGATCCATGGCAGTATGATGGTTGTCTCCGGTTGCGAGAAGGGGAATGTTATACAGAAAAAAGGAACCACGATCCAGCTTCACTCGTCCAGCCTTTCATCTTTCCCAGGCTTCACAGGGCTTCACCAGCGCCAGGGCCAACTCTGGGCACCCGAGTGGACAAAGGGCGGTAGGATCGGCTTCGGTTTGGGCTTGAAAGGCCTGGTTGCTTACGCTGGCTGGCGGTGCCTCTTTTGCACTGGGCATTTGGAATACTATGTATAACCCGCCAGCAGCCTGCCTAGCTAGACCTTGATCTTTTTCCCCATTGGTCCATAAGAAGTCAAGGCATTTCCGGTGGCATGGGTTCTAGCATTCTTTTCTAGATAGGAACCGCGGCAGATCGGGGAGAAACCGGCGGTTCGGTACGCTTGGCGATTGGATGAGTTGGAATTGGCCTCAGGATGTTCATGTACATAGATAGGTTTTCTTTCTTGGCGGGAAGGATTCTGGTTTACTGGCACACCGGCACTCGAAGACAAGGAACAAAAGAGAGATGGAGGGCGGGCATTGCTCAGCCTATGTACATAGTAGCGGCAATTGAGGCGAGTTTCGCCAAAAGTGCAGATGATATAAAAGCCAATTAATTCGTGTTCTTGCTGGCTCCCCTTTTGGAAAATATGTGTGTACTTCTATACAGTAGCAGTGCACTTTAACCGCCCTTCTGGGCTCCAAAATGGTGCTATTCCATTCACCTTTATGTGCCCAATATCGCTTTCGCCGTTAGCCTGGGTCAGGTTCACAGATGGATGGATACTGATCATTATCCGCAATGACCTTCAAACCCTTACTTTAAAAAGAAACCATGTTTGTGCAGTCTGATCGATCAGCCAGTGCATGATTGCCGTGGGAAGGATGGAATGTTATAGCAGCCACGAGTCGGCGAGGAATGTCAGTTGATTGCGTTCAAGAAGGAAGCAGGTTCTCAACTGTACCATGTGCTAGATCTCGCGTTCGTGAATGTTATTCTTATTCCAATTCCGCAGCTTTATTAGCCTTTAACTGCGCCAATTGGTTCGACTTCGAGTTCTTGGGGAAGCCATTGACTCTCTTCCGTGCACTCCTTGAGTGATCGACAACCACTCACGCTACATCTTATTATAGTTTATTAGTCTTCCTTACTGTCTCACTGCGCGTGTTCGTTTGCATCACGGGTTGCTATGATCATGTGCGTATGCGAGCGACTAGTGGCAACAATGCACCTCGCTCTCTATTTGACTTGTCTTGCGCCATCATCACGAAAGGCAGGATAACACCCGCTGGTTCCTACTATTTTGTCTTTCTACCACAGGAGTGGATGGAGCCTGGACTTTTTCATTCTCTTTGAAGACTTATATATGGCGATAGTAACAACATAATTAGGCCTCGTCATGGGTGGTATATCAGTACTCGGCGTTGAGAACTGCACCGCTTTCACGATACTTAGTGCTCGCCATTTGACAATAATTCGAGTGATGCAACGAACGACTAAACGCCCATGTCAAGGGTGAGCTGTATTATTCTAGCGTTCCGGGTCAAGCAGTCCGCCTCTTGGATGAAGAATCGTACACGGACTTTGTCAACGACTGGTACCACAGTCCTAGAATCGGACCCGAAAATGGGCAAGAGTCCCATGCACCGTGGACAAGATTACAAAAGGGTGCGTAAAGCCCAATGCCATCAGGCGTCACAGAAGGGTCCATCGTCTACCGTTCCTTTTGGAAACAAGTCAAAGCCATGCAAGCAAACCAGACAACAGTTCCAGACAACTTGACATGTTTTCAATGGTGGGGCTTGTGGAATGGATAGTATAAAGTAACTCGCCACTCTTTGACAGTATTTCTTTTGACATGTGCGTGAGTATCCCGGAGAAAAGAAAGATGCTGACGATGCTGCCTCTCCACGACTGTTTCCAGAAGTAGGCTGCAGCAGCGTGAAAGATAACGGCTCTCCGTCCAGCAGATATCGATCTTTTGCATAGCATAAACGACGTCCACTTGCAAGACATTGTTGATCAAGATCAACTTTACGCATGACATCTGACAGCAGAGTCCGCGAGATTCCCTTGCCACTGGTCGAGCGTACATTAGGCACAGAGCCAGAAGCGACGAACGGGTCATATCAATCGTCGTTGGAACCTGGCATGCTAAAACGAGTATATGATTCCAGCCTCTTGCAGGCGAAATGCAGCATCCGCAGGTCTGGAATATACACCGCACAGGTAATCGAGAAACGGTGCGAAACCCATAGCCACTCATTTGATTTACAGTCATGGCGCAACGGAGAAAAAGCTTCAAGTATAGGAAAATTAGTGACATGACATTGAATCTCGTTTCTTGCATAATTTAAACTATTCTGTGACATTGCTCGTCTGCTGGCTCGAAGCATTTTGAGTTTCTTCTTGATGGCATGGACATCGTGTACCCTGAACAACAATGTTAGGGAGGAGGAGGTTGTCAAGTGTGCCCGTTCTTTGAAGATATCAGATAAATATAATAGTGCTGCTCAAGTCATTCTGCGGAGCAGGTCCAGTCAATAAACCTTCATGTTACTCCATGGCGAATTTCTTTTGCCAATGATGGGCACTTCAACGGAGGTGATAGCGGCTGCTTATGTTCCATTCCTTGACAGCATGAAATATGTCTTCCTTTTGCTTTACGCATCAATTCGTTGCTACGTACCACTGCTGTTGATTCTCCTCTTCCTCATGGAGTTTGGTAGCTCGTGACTGAGATTCCAAATGTTTTTTGAGAGATTCTTTTAACAATCTGAGAAATATTCAAGAGCGGAACTTGGTCCAAGCAAAGTCTTCAACACGCTTCTACATGGGTTTCCCGAGACTTTTGGTGAAGCGACACTAGCCTGGAAACTCTACAAAGAATTGACAATAATATAACTGATTTTCTGACATCTAGGGCCTCATTGTTGGGTTCAGTAATGGCTTGTAGATCAGCAACCTATCGATACCGGTTTTTCCTTGCTCGACACGGAGAGTAAAGGCAGCCAGCATCGTGTAAAAGAGGCTGGACCTGGCGATTCTGGTCGAAACGTATAGTGACTATGCGGGTAACCTCGTTCTCCCCCTTGTGCGAACGTATATCCCGCGTTGTATCAGTTTGATTCTGGTGCTTTTTGCTGAAAAGGTTCTTTCCAATTCATACGGGGGAACAGGTCTGATGGAGAGACAACAACATCGACTCGCCATCACGAGTGGAGTGTGATTCAGATGGGTTCCTACGAAGGCTTGTATCACCCTCCCTACATCGGTCGGCAAAGGTATGTAGCAAGGCCATACGGTGTGGGATAAACAATCTACAATATTGAGTTTCCGCGTGTACTTGTGTGTCCCACGCTTTCTGACTGGCACACCCGTTTGATAACGGATGGTGAAGGCCATCCCAAGATACAACCAGCAAGAAGCATTCAGACTCAGAGAGCTCCGAAAGTGCTGGTTCATTGAAAGTTCTTCTTCTTCTTCTTCTTCTTTGTACTCTGTGGTAGACATAGTGGAGATGCTCTCAAGCAGTCTTACAAAGATGGAGAGTTCCGTTCACTTGGATCCAAAACGTGCTGGCGAGGGTGTGCGCCGGCTCAACGACGTTGGTCTGCTTACGACCTGAGCGTCAATACTTGGCAAGAATGGAAAAGATGCCGAGGCTTGGCTTCGAAAGAAGAAGATACACGAAAAGGCTCCGAGTGTATTTGTGCAAGCCATTCTCAAAGCAAAACAATACTCAAGTATATGAATGAGCCTACGAGAATCGGCTGCACAGGCTACATGAACGCACGCAGGACTGTAGGAAAGTCGGGAGGGTGGATTATGGTGGTGCACAGAGCAATATTCCGCACGGTGTGATCACTGTATTGCAGCAAATCAAAATTTCGAGTGCTTGTCTAGTGAATTATAGAGTCTAGGTATTGGCTTTGGTTGGGCCTTTGCTCGCGTAGTGTATAGTCCGTGTCGAAATGGTCAAGACGCTCGCTCCAACCCGCTCGCCGACTTCATCATAGCCATACACGGGTCCCAAGGTGGCCAATTCTACGCGGCCCAAGCTTCACTCGTCTTGTTGCCTTTGCCCGTTCACTTCCTCGTGCCCCATTGCTCCGAGAATCCAAGACCTGAGACCTGTTGGAGTGGACCAGACACACCAGGGCCTGGCTGGCAATGCTACGTTGCCCGACCTCAAAAAGTCAAACCGTGATGCTGCCAAGTGGCCGCAGAAGCAAGTATGTGTGCGGGCTCGATGGTGATGGCTTCACGTCGAGTGCACAGATCGAGCACTTTGCATCTACGTTGGCTCTATTGACTACACCTTCAAACGAGCAGGGAGTGTCTGCGAGGAAAAGGCAGACCACTGGGTGTTGCAGATGTGCTGCCCATCGTATACTGTCTATTGACTTGGGGGGGGCCACTCGGGCTCTCTGCAATCTGCACTCTGCACTCTGCACTCTGCAAGCTGCACGCACGCTTCTTTATCACCGAATGCATAAGAGAGCCAAATATACAGTATTTTACATAGCACTCCAGCCGCCGTGACCGTGGCACTTTCATATGTGGGCTGTTGATCTTAAAAGTACCATTTATCCAAGCTTTCGTATACTGCCAACTTGGCACAGGTCTTGCCACTTTCCTAGAACTGTACAGGCAACATGACCCATCCCTTGTTGTTAATAGTTGCTTCTCGTCCCGCCCCCCCTTGCCCGTGAACAATCGCAGAAGTAATATTGAAATGATCCTCATGGCTGGTGGGGGTGATCAGCGCATCCATGTGGACCGTACAGACCAGGTGTAGTAGCAGCACCGCACCAAATTCATGCAATGCAGCGTGCAATGACACCTTGTTGCTGGATCAAGCCAGCAGCGTTGCTCATTTGGGATGGCAGCTTGCCTATTTCGACCTGCCCACATTACTATGTAGCACTAGAATGGAGCTATCACTCTATCTCATTCGTGATCTTCACCGCTTCCTGCTACATAGTACATAGTACACCATTCTCGTAGACAGTATTGACGATCCCTTGTACTTGGACCATTCCAAAGTCGATATCACTTCCAACGAAGCCACAGGCAGCTCCTCCAAACGGCTCCTTGTCTCTCTTCTCGTACACGCCCAATGCATTCCACCCCCGCCTCTGCGCTCGCGAACAATACGAGAGCTATTGACAAGATACTTTTCCATCCAAATACACAACTCTCAGCTTGCCACCGGGGTGTGGAGACGCGCAAATCTTGCTCGAGTAGAGAGGAGTTCGGTGTGTGTGCGGATGCAGACCCAAATGCTGCAAAATACGCGCTGCTGATTGCTAGACCCGTCAGACATGTCATGACTCGGAAAAAGGGCATCGATGTACGAACATTGCGCATGATGCGCAAAAGATATTATAATACAGAGGAGCCAAAGTCTCTCGCAGCCGAGGAGAGGTTTCTTGGGAGAGCGTACTGACTGTTTTGATTGCATTACGGTGCAGTATTCCCAGTTGGATTCCTGATGAGTGCGCTTCGGTGCCGCCAGTTGTCTCAAACCTGTCTGCCTGTCTGTATATGTAATGTAATGCTTCGTGAATTAATGACCAATCTTGGCTCTTGTAGAGATCCTTGTGCTCATCCTGTTCCCCCATCACATGTCACGGAAAAGCTTGTTTTCTGTTTCAATAACTCACCTCCCCATGCACTGTCTCGCTGCTATTGTTCCTCGAGAGAACTGGTCTTTATGAAAACAGCACGGATTCCAAGCTGAGGGCTATGGACACGGCGCACATCTGCCAAAACTCTCGTGGGGAAATGGTACCTTGCCAATGGACTCACCAAATATCTGTTTTTTTTTGTTTTTTGTTTTTTCTTTTTGGGAAAGAGATACAACCTACTGTACTACTGCAACTGTAGCATCGTACATTGCTATTCTTCTCTTTCCTAGAGGCATAAAACTGCATAACAGCACTTCCACACCATTGATTTCATTGGTAACTCTAAGCGCTCGTGTGCTGGCCGGCATTGATGCTTTTGGAAAACCTGCGAGCCGTGGTTTTGCGCTTTTCTACGGGACTTGTCACACACCCATCATTTTTCTCATGCAGATCTTGCGATGAATGGTTTGTAGCCCCGATCCAGTATCTTTGTTTAAACTTTACCCATTTCATATTCGTGCGATGTGTACACCTTGTTCTTTCTTGAACGTCCTAGCTTTCGCCCAGACTTCCGACCCGGTTGGTGAGGGCCGAAAGGTATTCTGTGCCTTCCCGGCGTCTGCACATCCAAGGTGCCCCAAGCGCACATGAGCTGAAGACAATTTCAGTGACAATCATCAAGAAGGTCGAGATAAATCTCTTGTAAAATTATTCATGAAGTGATCAGCTCGATCTTGACTGCAATGATGTCCATCATCCCACTTTTCATTTTCACAGTTCCCCAGATGAAATTCTCCAGCTAGGTTGGAAATGAAAATCGACGAGTATCAACTGAACGACGCAGTAGGTACCGAAGACATTCCATTTGATGCCAAGGTAAATTCCCCTATCTCTAACCCATAGATCAGATCAATGGCTCGACGGGTCAACATCAACAAGTGCCGAAGTGGTTCGCTTGACGAGAACTCCATTCCCAAATTTCGCCAGACGGCCGAGCCACCGATCTATCCTTCTGGAGCTGATCAGCCACCAAAACTGCTGTTCTCTTTTCCCAAAAGAGAGTGGGGACGTGTTGGCTGTAACTTGGTATTCAGACTAGACACCCAAAACCGTTTGCGACGCCGTATACAGCACGTTTTTGACCGCAACTGTCTTATCAACACAGCAACAAGGGCTTATGACGGGTTATCAAGTTGGCCAATAGTCATACCAGTCCTAACTTCCCCCTTCGATACTCACACAAAATTCCTGAATTTTTGAGGCCTCCTGCTCGGACAACCGGTTATATACCCGCCCTTCTTCTTTAACCCAACTAACTCATGGTCACCTCAAAAGTACGCGGGTGCTTTATGTATACACACCATATATTCATATCAAGTAAGAGAACAACAGAGATTCTCCTCGCGCTTTACCCCGCCATATCTCGGATCCATGGTGAGTCCTCAGCACGGTTTTCAATGTCATGTTTGTACCGGTGGTGCCTGCCTGCCCTTCTGTCTGTCTGTCTGTCTGCTCATTTGTATATTGTCTATCTTGCTACGGGGTGATAAACCGTCAGGATCTCTTCAACGGCCAGCCCCAGAACCAAGAATTCCCCTTTGTCTCAAGTCCTGCTACTTGGGTGCTACGTATACAACAGTTCAGCTACGAAAAAAAAAAAAAAAAAAAAAAAAAAAAAGAGAGAGAGAGAGGGAGAGAGGGTGTGTATGTCCTGAAGCAATATCATACAATATTTCATTTTATCTTGTCCATTCATTGCATCTAGGGTCTTTTGCCGTCCCTTAGAAATCCATCTTTGCAGCACTGCAGCCCCCCCAAGCCAACCAAGTATGCATTACCCAGGTCAGAAAAGACAAAAGACGGATTTTTCTTTTATCCCCCCATCGCGTTCAAGATTTTCTTCCAGGTGATATGAAAAGAAACATCCAAGTACCCGTTTACTTATCTAGCAAACTCGAGCAGTACATGGCTCTCCCAAGTACTAGCCGTCCACCCGGGCATGGAGGGGGGGGCGGGGGGCTATGAAGGAACGGTGACTGAATCCTCGTTCGCAGCGCAGTGCAGTGCAGTGCAGTGCAGTATCTTTACCCCTGGCGTGCTACGCAAGGCTTGGCAAATATATTTCCCGGCTCTGACATGGGCAGGGAGGGGGCTCTTAGTATGCATAGTAGAGTTCAACGGCTCAGACTGAAACGGAGGGCGGGTTGTCCCAGCGCGGGCGGAGGAGAGTTATCCGCCGAATTGTGCGGCATGGTATACTATACTATGTACATGGTACATGTAGATGCAAAGCATAATCCCTCATTCATGCCCTCCTCGCCTTTTCTTTTTTTTTGGATTTTCCAAGGGGCTGTCGGCCACTGGTGGGCTGAGGTTCAAACGAGGTACTATGTGTAAGCCGTGACTTGCTTATATGTCAAGACGGCCTCTAGGATGATGATAGGATGTGTATTTGGTTTGGATAGTTGGTCTTGTGGGAAAAGGAAAGGGGAAAGGGGGTTGTTGAGAGGCTCTATTGCTTTGCGGCAATGGGCGCATAAACACCCGAACCTGCCAGACCAGGGCCTGACACAAGCAGAGAGGCAGAAATCGAACGGTTCTGCCCATGCTTTTTTGTTCTTGCGTTGGGACTCAAAAGAGTCGCACAAATACACATCCACGTGGCAGACTGGCCAGACCAGGAGAGGCGAACACACAAGCTGAGTGGATGCGATCCGCAGGCCCGGACGCGAGACTAGAAACATGCTCAATACTCCAATATCTTGATAGACGAACGAGGTCCCACCTGCTGCGTTTTGTCAGGTTTGGAGTGACCTTAAGCAAGGGTGACTGGCAGTCGAGACTCGGCCAGACAGCAGAGCCGACGTCTATGGAAACTGGTCTGGATCAGTCTCCTTTTCTACACCAGCCCAGCCAATCAAGGCGCATGACTGCCATGAGCGACGGTGACGAGGGTTGGGCAGCCCCTCTTAGAAAAGAACCCATTTTTCAAAGTCTCATGTGAGTGGAAACAACTCTAGTCTCTTCAGGCCCGGCTCGAATCCCCCCGCTGCCATCCACACAAATGCCAAAAGAAAGAAGGATGGAATGAAAGAAAAGAAAAGAAGAAAAAGGCGCTGGCGTGGCATCCGGCATCCTGCTCCGGTCCGCAGACTCCACTGCGCTTAAACCAAAGTGTGCCTCGAGGGGAAACTGTTTACTATGTATTATCCATAAGCGATGTGCACTCGCGTCTCTCATGCAATGCACTGCACTGCACTGCACTGCACTGCACTGCACAGTTGCTGCACTGCAGGCTTGACAAGACGATCACAGACGCATCCAGCTTTGTAGAGAGGACAGCTCTCTGAGGCCCAAAATCTCTCGTCACTTTGGGGCAACGGTTGATAATATCCGCCGTTGCATGAACGGCACAGGAAAGCGGGCATTGTTCTCAGGGCTTTCTTTGGACATACGACATATATGCGAGCGCATATTGTGTTGACTGCCATGGTAGAGATATAACGCGGTGGGATATAGTGATGTCAATTAGTAGTAGATGAGAGAGAGAAAAATAAAACAGGCGGAGAGAGGCGGCAGTCTACCTACTGCTGCCTGTGTCGTGGGTGGTTGAAGGGTTTCCAAGTACCCAGGTACCGGGTCACTTACACATCTTGCAAGAGCAGGGAGGGGGGCTGCCATTAGTATCCAATAGAGTCTGCTTCTATTAAGATACCCGGTCTAGTATCACGCACTAGGTGGAACGGAAGGAGAAACAATTCTTTTACATTCTAATATATATATATATATATATATATATATATATATATCAGCATTACACGCGGATATTACATAGCACACTACATGTAAACCAATTTTACCAGAATTATAACTTTACCAATGGCGCCAATGTTCTTAAATTCTACTCTTTCCTCCTTGATTATAAGGACAAAAAGCCGACTTAACCTAGCCAATAAAAAGTACACATATTACCCTGCCCCACCCAGGATGCCAAGTAACCCATAAGAAAGTACTATGTAAGCAAGCAAACCGCGCCCTCACCTGGCTCCCTCCCCCTCCCCAAGCAACCCAACCCAGGCCGCAACCAAGAACCCAAAACAGCCGGCAAGAGCCGATCGATATTTTATTTTCCGGTTTGGCCTCGCTTACTTGGGCTTGGCTTGTCCCTACCCTGCCTTTCCGCGGCACCCACATCCCTCTCCACGGAATTCGCGTGACAGAACATGTCCTGATCTCCTTGTGGGAGTACTATGTACACAGAACTCGTATTCTATGATCAAAGAGTCACTGGAGATGTATGTTCTTGCGCAGTAGTGGTGAAAGCATTTCCTAATCCCGTAGAATCAATCTCCTTGCCTCTTTTTAGACCAATCACTGATTTTTTTCTCATCTTGTTTCTTTTTCTTGTTCTTTTTCTTCTTTCGCCCTCCTGCTTCCTCATGTTCTCTTTTCTCGATCATCACACTGACCTCAAGAAAGCCATATCTCTCCACCCTTTCGTCCTTTACAGTCACGCATCAGCCACTGTACTTGTCGATCATCCAACGCCCAGGGGTCAGGGCCCCCCCCAGGGGGGGGAAGAAAGAGGCGGAGGGGCCGGGGTCACATAGTAAACACGAGGGGATCGCTCCCACCTCCACCGAAAAGCCGTGGCTAGCTTTATTTCAGTTCAGTTTTAGTCTCCACGCTGATCATCTTTTCTCGGTAATGAGCTCATGTAATTTCATTATCTCCCCCCCCCCCCGAGGATGCCATTACCTGCCAACAATAATATGTCACATAGTAGTCTCTCTATATAATGTATTTGTGATAGAGAGGTTATTTATGTCGAGATTAATACTCGCCCATCGCCCGTATATAATCTCTACCCAATCTGGTCTCTTGGCTCATTATTAGTCTCAGCACACACACGCACAGCACACACAGTGGGAAAAACAAATGGGATCAGGTAACTAAAACATTTTCCGAGTTTTCGCATATATCCTCTTCTTGAGGAGCAAACTCGCACGGTGAGTCGAACCTCCTAGCTTTTCTCCCTACGTGAGCAGAAGTACATGTGTTCACAACTGGAAATACATATCCATATGTAGTTTTACAGTACCATGTTCAACTTTTGCTTACATAATAAGCGAATCCGTCGTCTGTACTATCGCCCCCAAAACAACCAAAAACAAGAGACTAGCTTTTCATTTACAAATAATCTCTGCCGTCACATACCTATGCAAGGTACTCTACCCAATCGAATTTCAACTCACAACACCGGTGGAGTTCAGAATGTTATTATTTCCGGGTGCTGCCACGTTGGGCGTATAGCACATGCAATCTAATAATTCTTGACAAGCCCCCACGTTATTAAGTAATTACACAAAAGTCTTAGGCGCCGTTCAACGGGGGGGGGGAGGTTGTATCGCTCTGGCGCGAGACAATCCCACCCCAAGTCCCTGTCCAGCACGACAACCCTCGGAAATGGTCAATTAAGCTATGCCGGGAAATATTTCTCGATCCGAAAAGAAGCTCATTGCTTCGGGAGATTTAAATAGCACCAAAAGTCATCCACTGCTCGCTACCGTAATGACCCCAGAGACACACCCCCCCCACCCGTCTCAATTTGGCAGTACGAGGGGTTTTGCATCCTGAAGTGCATACAACGCCGATGCAAATCCCACCGGAAAGACCGAATCAACACAAAATGCGTGCTAGACAACTCTGCGGGTATAGCATGCAACTATTGTCGGCTAATATTAGAAAGCCGAAATGAACAGACCAGAAGGACAAGGTAAGCCCGCCTCTGTCATCTGGCTGACCTGGGGAGCCAATAGTACAGAGTGCCAGCCAGTCCTGTCAAGATCCTGGCTGGGGATGATGGAGGAAGGGGGGAAGGTGTCGACCCCTATGCCGACCTGGTGGTCACAGTCTCATCGAATGACTACATAGTATACGAGCTTGATAACAACCCAGGCACGCAGGTTGACGTTGACTGTTCTCCCTCTTTTGCTGATGGTAGCACCGGGTTTCAAAGCACTGGCGCCTATTGGATCATGTCTGCAGGGGTCATTGCACATGTGCCAATCATGATCGTGTAGGCCCTTGCCAGCCCAATCCACCCTGTGACTTGCCATGTGCCGGGACCCTCTGCCGAATACCCATACAACCGGAGATGCTTTTCCATCGGGTCAGGCACACCATGTGGCATATAGACATGAATGCAGGAGATTGAGACATAGTTTAAAAACAAAAAGCCAAAATGGTTACCAACGTAGCGTTGTCGGCATCTGGAGTTGACGAATCTGCTGGGAGCCTTTGTCACCATTTTTTTAATGTTCAGGTGCTGCTTCTGATCCATTGTAGCCGATAATCTTCAAGTTCTCTGTACATAATGAAGCCTGGATTGGAGTGTTCCAAGTCCTGCCAGTCAAGCGGCAAGGAGGGCACTGAAATCATTCTATTGCGAGGCAGGGGGAGGCTGGAAGTAACCTCTCCATTCCAGGAAACATTGCAGTCTTGACTTGTGCGACTGGGAAAGATGAAATGCCAAATGACGGCAGCGTCCCTATTGGGAGCTTTTGCCAATGGTTTTGCGAAACCGATCATCTATAAGACTTATTCACTATAGGTCTGTCCATTCATCCGGATCGAAAGCTGCGGTGGGTGAATGCCGAATACTCATGTATGTACTCTTGATGTGCATACACAGTACTATGTAGTGGCATATGATGTGGGCCGAATACATGGGCCTGCAGCGGGTAAAGGTTTAGCGAATAGGTTTGTATCCACAAACGACGGAAGCTCCATTACCCGTCAACAGTACTATGTACTTCTCGTACATACCTGGGTAGTTTGAGAGCATACTATTTATCCTATATAGTACTCTGATATTCATGCAACGAGATTGGAATGGAGCACAATTTGTGGCTGGCTGTTCCTTTGATGGGAAAGCGTCGAGGTCTCGTTCTCAGGTGTACACATGGGGCCATGGCCTCGAATTGGGTTGTTATGCGCGGCCAAGCGTGCCCATGTCGTTGTGGTGGAGCGGTCCAGCTGATCTGAGGCTTCTCAGCCTCCTGTAAGGGGGCGCAACGGGGATCTTGTGCATGATACCCGGCCCTTGATGAATCCGCCAAAGTGTGAATTCAGATCGCAGGATGCTCTACTGGAGTTAACGGGACGCAAGGGTGTTAGGAGAATGGCGACAGAATCAAAGACTTGCTGTCGTATGATAATGTGACAGATGCTGCTTACAGAGTGGTCAGGGCGGCAGATCTAGCATGCGAAGGGAGGACTTTCTGTCGCACCGTACGCCTCTCCAGTCTGTCAGTTGCCATCAGAGCATGTGCATATGTAAGGTGATGGAATTTTGGCGAGCCGAGTCTTGGGCCTGGTTGGCAGAAAGCACCCTAGCAGTGATGATTGGCAGTGCTTCTGAACGAAAACAAAAGCGCAACGTTGTTGGTCCAGGCACACAGTCGGTGGGTCCCAAGCTTTGCAGAAGAGAATGGCTTGCTGTGTGAGCAAAGAAGCCTGTCACGTCAAAACGGCAAAGGTGCCCAGCCAACCTGCGCCTGAGAAATAACCAATACGAGCTGGATTCAATGTACACAGGTCGTCCACGGCATTCCGAAAATCAACTGCTGGAGAATTCTATGCTCGCCCATCTTGGTGGGGTCTGTCGGGAAATCCTTCCTGATCAGCGCTGATCGCCCAGCGGGAGCCTCAAGCCGAGTGGATTCGTGAACTGTCTGTCATAGGAACCGTGCTGTGCTACTGTGAGCTGGGGCCCAGGCTACTACATACCGTGTATATAGCATGTATTCTGCATGTGCTTCGAATGGAGACTTGTTCGGACAACAGCGTTGCGTCAACTCGCCGAGGGCCCCAGTCTGACAAACACAGTGGCAAGACGTTGTAGGCCATAGTACAGGTATAAAAGCTATAGCATTGCTCGCGAGATGGCCGTACTAGCTGCCAATAGTCAGCCCCAATACGGTCTGGGTCATCCCGTCGAGATGTTGCGAGCGAGCAGCCAAAGTTGTACTCACAGACCCTCGCAACGAGCTGTGCTGGCTGTTCGACTTGTGGTTCAAAAGCGGCATGATCGCCAGGCCTCCAACGCTGCGGTAGAAAGCATGTTGCCACCGGTGGTGTGTCGCGGGATTGGATGTTTGAGATTGGGGTGGGGATGCTTTGCACTGCCGGGTCGAAGAGAGCAACCTGTTTGCACAGAAGAGAGCATCAGGATCGTCCGTCTGCATCGGTGCCTTGACCAATGCAGTGCAGATTGAGGGGAGTAAAAAAGAAGAGAGAGAAGGGGGAAAAAAGGGTCAGCCTTCCTTCCCTCTCTTTCTGGAGATACAGCTAGGGAAGGCGCGCCGGATCACTCCTGACCCCGGCGGCCGTCATACCTAGAAGGCGCCCTGTCCTTGCCCGGTCCCGCTGCCACAATCCCTGTCCCACCCCCAACCCTGCTCCTGCTTTTGACAGGAGGCGTGTGCCGCACAGCGGCCTTGAACTAGGTACCCAGGTACCCAGATACCTAGGTACTACTTAGAAGGTGCCGTGTATCAACAGCATCATTTCGTCTCTGTGTGGTGAATAATATCCGTCCTTTCAGTCTGTGACACTCGGCACCAATCATGCACTAAAGCTGTTTCACACCGAAAAAAAAAGGTCGGTTTCAGCAACAAAGAAACCGGAAGATATGAGAGCGGTATCGCAGCCCTTTTACCCATAATGCCTAGGCAGATTAACCCAAGCCTCCACTGTCTCTCTCCTTGATCAACAAAGTGCTGTGTATAACGCTCCCCAGAGCGACACTGGTGGAGAAGCTCATATGGTGACTCCTCTTGGCCCGGTCTCAGCCTTGCACGGAAGCCTCGGGGCGCACAGAGGAAGCCAGCACGGAAGCAAATGCGCGCTGCAAAAAAAAAAAAAAAAAAAAAAAAAAAAAACACATGTGCTCCGCTACGGGCCGCAGACCAAGAACGGTGACTGACGGCCACGCCCTCATTTCGACCCTGTACTATGTACCTCAGCCCAAGTACACAGAGCCAGCCAGGTACGATGCCAGACTGAAAGCTTAGCCATCGCAAAGTGCCATTGTCCAGAGCAGGTACAAAGTACACAGTCATGTCGCACTCCGAGACTCGTTCAAGGTTCAAGCGTGGCATCAACAGGATCCGATGGCAGGCCTGCCGAGGGGGGGTGTGTTCGTCAAGATAAGACGCCCTCGCGCCCTTTTCCTTGGATGGACTTGTCCCAGCTGGCAATCAGTCTGCCAACAGAGTTCCCCCAGCCATCTGTTGTTGCTTTTGTTGTTCTGGGCATCACTGCTTGCGTCCTCACGACAGCGTCAATCGAGACCTTGGCAAGGTACATAGTAATGCCAAGCCTGGCAGGGGTCAGGGATAACGGCTCTGTCACATTCGCCCAGCCCCGGTCCAGGTACGTACTGTGTACTATGTACCTACCCGTTTCCATGGCTCAATCAAGTACTTGAAGTACAAGGCTTGCAGGCACCACTCGCCTTTTCAACAGGTGCGACTGGTATGAACATGATGGGCGCCATACTGTGCATACAGCGCGCTTTTGATGGGCCCAACGGCCCCAAAGCCAGACAAGTGGCGCCAAAGCGCACAGTGGGCAGACCTCCCAGGGTACTTGGGTACTCAGTCACCTCATCACCTGGACTCGGCTCGCTCACTCGCTCTCTCGGGCGTGGTGTTGAGTTTGGAAGTACATTGTCCTCGATCGCAACACCATGGACCGTCTGGGCAGCCAGGCCTGGCCCTTCATTCTCCTTGTCCTCGGGCTCCCGGCCGTGCGGGTTGCTGTCACTCGTTGATGGCACCTTCTCGACCGTGCTGACGGGTCTATATCCCGATACGACAAGCCCAATGCCAATGCTATTATAGCCTATCACATTCACGCTCCCCCGTGTTCAGGCTCTCCTTTAGCCGTCCTCGACCTTCTCTCAGTGGCCCAGTGGCTCCTTGCTGAGACGCCTGTGCCACCGAAGCCGTCCAGCACTCTGTGCCTAGCAGCGGCCCTGCTTGGGCTTGCCAGCATCGCATAAGGACGTGTCGCACCCTTCGGTGAATCCGGGCCTTGCAGAGGCAGCACCCTCGCCGTCCAGCCAGATGCTGATAGTGAGGCTCAAATACGCAAGATTGACTCCCAGGTTCTTGCTGGGACCTTGATCTTTCTCTGCAGATCCAGTCGTCAACGAGCATCAACCCATCATTGGAAGCGCTTCGAACGCCACCCTTCCAAGCCACAGCAGCTTGTTCGCCAGACTCCACAGAGCTCAGGACACTGCTCATTACAGCTGAATCCAGACACCCATATATCTCCTACTCCGAGCTCATACATCATCGGCTGAGAATGGACAAATTTTAATCCAAGCAAAATTTCCGGACGGCTCGTCACTTGTCACCAGAGCACTCATCAATAATCAGTCGATGCCTCGATCGGACCGACAGACAGATCTTACTGCTTCACCCAGAGCGTACGACTTGGCCTTTCGAATCCTGTCTTCTCGAGGCCCAAGTCACTTGATCATAGCACAGTTTGGACTGGCTTGTTCCCTTATATAGCACGCGACAAGCGCAGCTCTCGCGCAAGGAGCCATCCGAGTCAACCAGCCACAAATATGCGAGTCACAACCCACAGTATCCGTTACAGAAACTGAAGCAGCCTTCCTCTCCACATAGTCATAGACGTACCTTGTGGCGATCCAGTCCTTGGCCCTGCTGGGGAAACACTGCACGGCCCCATCCGGACCTTGGCCTTGCCTTACTTACCAAGCCTGCTTGCGCCATTCCTCCCGCGCCGCACCCTTTCTGGCCCTTCTCGACTTTGCCCTTTCTCTCAGCCTGAGCTCCACCCTCACCACCATCTGCAAACCTGGTCTGGGCCAACGACAACTGCCAGAACGGCTGTGTCAACCTCCATCCTTGTTTCCAATCACCGGAAAGAAGCGACCCACACGATTCTGACCCCAAGCGAACGCAAAACCCCAGACCTGGTTCAAGAGCAGCTCTGGGTATAATCCAGACCATACCAGGAGACGTCGTGTCCCAAGCTTTGTCATCTATTCGAATCGCAAAACATATCGACATTTAGGTGTACTTCTGGAGCCGTTTCTTCGTCTCTGAGGCTGTCCCTAGGCGAAATATTAGTGACAACACAGCCTCTCGCCTCTCGCCTCTCGTTTACGTGTTTCCGAAACAGCATCTCCCGTGCATTACTTGGACTTGACAGCTCCCTTGCAGCTCAAGCAGATCTCCACGAGCTTTGGTTCCTTGGCCCTCTTTGTCAAGTAGAAAACTGCAGATCCTCTGCTCTGGCGGCCTTTGGGGATTGCAGGCATCATCTTGACAAGTCGCTCACGTCTGTCCACAAACACTCTCGGATTCGCAAACCATACTTTCAAGGTTACGGCTACCTCTCTCATCTACAAAATCCTTGCAGGTCTACAATCTCATGCGCTTCCTATTCGAAATCCTCTCGGTGTCACGGCATTCCGTCCCTGTCAGACTCCATCAGTGGTGCGCATCCTCTAGAGCTCCGAGACACACCATTCTACACTGGTCGTCGGGCCCTCACGCGAAGAGTCAAGCAATTGACCGGACTCAAGAAGTTGCTTCTCAGCGCCTTGCGGCCCTAATCGTCACCATTTGCGTCTTTGGCACGTCCTCGACCAGCGCGTTAATACTACCAATACAGCCGATTGCGGGACATGACCTGATTTATGCACTTGCAACACGCTGAATCAAGAAACCATCATCTCGAACGTTTAATCGATTTGCGAGACTGATTGAATAACGCTTGCTTCGGCTTTTGAAATGGCCTACGAGTTTGGCGGCTCACCGCATTGGAGTCCCCTATACTCCATGAGCGGGGCGTCTCAAGGCCTTGTCCCTCAAGTCTCCCAAGACAGTCAACCGCTGCAATCTACGTGGGCGCACAGTTCGCCCTATCATCTGTTCGTGAAGCAACAGCCAGAAAGAGCCAAAGCGGCCAATGCCAAAGACAAAGAACGAAAACCCGTGGATCCGCCCGTCATTCTGCAGCTGGAGGTCGACCCGAGCGAGGATCCGCTGCAGTTATATATCACCTCACCCTACCTGTTTGTTCAGACATTTCTGATAGGAGCCAGCGAGTCGGACCCCGAGCCAGACTTGAACTCCTTGACCGGCAACACCTGCACAAGCGGTCATGTTGTCAAGGACGAGAGAGGTGTGCATAACATGATGTTTTGCTTGAACGACATATCTGTCAAAAAGGAGGGCACATACCGCCTCAGATTCTGCTTGTTCAGGCTCAAGACGGGCACTGGCGAAGTCGAAAGTCTTGTATCCGTCTCGTCACAGCCTTTCACAACATATAGCGGCAGACATTTCCCAGGAATGTCCGAATCGACCTCCATGACACGGTTACTCGTTGATGCCGGCGTTCGCCTCCGTCTCCGAAAAGAATCCAAGTCAGCGAGCAGTAAGAAGAAGAGCAATACGTTTGGTCAAACGGACAGCCGAAGAAACCAGGGCGGAGACGAGGAAGACGACCGGCCACTCAAGCGGGTACGCTCCGAGCCGAGTGGCAAGCACCCCATGGCTCTGTTTACAAAGCACGGCAGTTTATCTACACCACAGTCGTATACGGGCCATTCAACACCTTCGACTACACTACCGCAGTATCAGGGAGCGTTCCATTCAGTTACTTCGCCATCAACTCACAGTATGGTTTCCATAGGGTCCATGTCCAGCGCCCATGTTCCTGGTATGCAACTTGGCCTAGACACCTCTGTTGGTTATTACCACAGCCCTCCTTCCGCCGGGTCGAGCTATCAGTCTCCAGGAAGGCAATCCCCTTTGACCGTCTACCAGCCTTACGGCACGGCAAACGCTGCACAAGGCCTGTTGACAGCCTCAAGCCCACTTCCGCAGTACAACAACGACCCCTCGGCTCAAGGCTCCATCCTACCTCGCGTGGACAACAAATTGCTTGTCTCTCACGGCAATGCGCACCATGATCTCAGTTACACAACTGTCGCAAACTACAGTGGAAATTATCTGCCTCTGAGTAGCTCGAGAACGCTGCCAGGGATGCAGCGTCCACAACGATCCGGCAGCGTTGTCGAATTCGGAAATACGCAGATGAGGGTAGATCAGGCAACCCTATCACATGCCCATGCCGCCTATGGGGAGGGTAGCGTCTTCGAGCCATACAGCTACGGGTCAAGAGACGGTCATTGACTTGTCTATGTCGCTGCTGCAGGTTCGACGACAGCGTTACTATGCTGGTTGTACAGACTCGTGCAGAAATCATCGACTTGACACTTGTGCATTGGAAGTACGACCCAGATGACACGCACATATTTGTTTTTCTTTTTAGCCAGGGACCAGGTTGAGCAACTTCTGTCATATTAATTGCGAAACATTCACTTCTTCAGTCTTTATTTGATTTGTTACTTACAAATTTGCATTTGCTCGAATTAGCGCATAGTGGGCAGACAGACAGAATTGGTTCACAGTTTGGCAGGATATGTGAGAAATAAGCACTTCGGACCTTTTCCATGATACCCCATACACATTTTCTTTTCCTTTACTCGTTTTCTCCTTTTTTTTTTTTTTTCTGGCCTTTATCAATCTATTTAATTTTCATTTTGGGTTTATCGTCTTGTAATTTGTGATTTGATGGACTGTGGATTCCGTTCAATTTATCCATGGAGCACGTGCAGGACATCCTATTGAGAAGGGTCTTGATATGTTGCTATATTGCGATTGCCATCCCAGGATTGAATACGATTCTTGGTCCAGGGGCCGCAATCTATCTTACAGGAACCCATGATGGGTTCCAAGGCGTTAGCACTTTCAGTTTTTTTGTGATGAGAAGGGAGAGGAAAAGGAACTATAGTACTGGGCCCTAAAAAAAGTTAGTTTTGATATTATTTAATTATTATTTTTTCTAATATTAGAAAGTGTCTTGATTTATACACATTTTAAAGAAAGAATACGGCAAGCTTTTCTGATTACATGTCCACGCTACTTTGTTATTCTGGGTCTATCTCCTACTATATATGTATCTTGCTGTATCGGAGTCTTCTTCTTGTTAGGAGATGATACTGGTTTGCTGACACCCGGTCCCTGGAGCTTAACGGCACTTTGCACCGCTGTATGATTATGTATATAAGTAATCAAAGGTTTGCACGAGCTCTTTCGAACGCGGATTTTAGGTATTGGACAACGGAATTTGGCATTGGGCCTTGGTGATACATCTCGGGCGGTTCACTGATTCTCTTTTTATATCACTTCATACCAAGGTGTGCTCTGGAGTGCCGTTCATAGAGGCTTTGAAATAAAAAGAAAAATGAAAAATGGATGGTAGCCTTGGGAGGTGCATAGACACATATTCAAGAACCAGGGTAACTTATAGCTGTTGTATGATTCAAATCAACGAGAACTTTTTAGTCTATATGGTCTGAGAGATCCGAGCTGGGTGTGTCGATGGTGGTTGTATTGATGGCCAGATCGGAGAATGTGCGATTAAACAGTTTCTGTTTTTACCTACTCATAAGTCTTATCTAGGTCGGTATATATATATATATATATATATATCATCTAGAGATTCCAATGGACTGACTCTATTACCTCTTGTTTATAGACGTGAGTAAATCGGACATTCTGTCCATCATTATAAAAATCGAGACTACATTACTAATAACAGATTAATGAAAACCAATCCCTCTTTGGGGGAACAAAAAAAAAGAGTCTTTACCATCCGTTGACGAGAAGCTTACAAGATAGCATGAATACATATACTATGTATTCATATATGCTCCGGATGACCCGAATAGGCTGTCAGGAGACACACCTCCAAACACGGTGTTGAGGAAATCCGGACTTCCAGGTCCAAACCCCCGGGAGGCATCCGGAGAAAGTCGGGATAGGGGTTTTCTTGATTTGTGACCGCATTCGAGGGTAGGTTCAATAGGTGGGCAAAATTAGAGGGTAACATTTCAAGGTAAGGTAGGTAAGGTTAGCTACCTATATTCAAGCAAAACCACCCCGGAGTTCACTATACTATTTGGCACCATTCTCTCGTGCGGTTGGGGACTATAAGTAGCAGCCCCGAGTGATGTTTTGTCTTGAGGAGCCGTGGGGGGACCTCTGTAGCATGTACGCGTATTCATCTTTTCTTCTGTCCTTTGAGTGGCCGTTCAAAGCACTCGAATTGTATAATCGTTTTCATGTGCACAATCAAATTGATGTTTGTTGGTGTTGTAATATAGTTGGCAACCTTAAACCACAAGGCATATATCGGAGCCGCCCGGGCCTCTCCGTAACAGCCCGTTTTCCATGCGAGCCGGATCTTTGCTACAGGGTAAAAACAGTCAGCAGAGACGGTGGGTGGGGGTCCGTCATGGACAAGTGGGATTACAAATCTAGAGACGAGTGATCACTACGTGTACGCGTGAATCGGTCCGATCTTACATATCGCAGCTTAAAGTCCATCCAGTTATCGTCAGTGTTGCTGATGCTGTCTGAGCGTATACAATACGATCCGTGAGGTGTATGATTTGTATAAGAGAGGGAAAGGTGTACGGAGACGGGGCTATAAAGATGGTTTTCATTTCAAGGATCTCAGTCCATCCGAACGTCATTCCAGAGGCAACTCGCTTCCTTACTCTGCCACTCTACTTTCCACTTCTTGTGACTCCAATATTGGACAGCCTCAAACGAATAACAAGGTGCTAAAGAATGGCGCTACCTCTTCCTGAGTTCGAGGTCAAGTCCTCGGCAGCCACGGTTGACGTTCGCGGTGCGTTAGGAACCAACCACCTGTTTTCCTCCTTACAGCACGTACATGGTTCCAGCGATCATCCATCTGTTGAAAGCCCATTGCGTCTCCTTCTTCTCCAATCCACGCTGTCATGCCTGAGAAAATAATGATACAATCAGCTTTTCAACTAACACACCACCCCCTCCTCCCTCTCTACTCTCTAGTCATCGACACAACCTCATGGCTGACGGAACTGCCGACCTCGTTCTTCTTTGACAGCCCCAAGATTGTCCAGGACGGCGGCTGGGAGCGTTTCGAAGCCCCGTCCTACGCGTTCCTCGTCGAGCACCGCGCCTCGGGCCGCCGCATCCTGTTTGACCTGGGCATCCGCAAGGACTTTGAGAACCACCCGGCGTATCCCATGCTGCAGGCCGCCGGCTTTGGCAAGATTGAGGTTAAGCAGAATGTGCGTGAGATTCTCGAGGAGCATGGGGTGGATGGGTCGAGTATCGAGGCGGTGATTTGGAGTCACTATCACTTCGACCAGTGAGTACCCCGTTTGCCGGTGCGGAACGAGAAGGTTGTGGGGTATAAAAATATGTCGTCGAATTTGAATCTCGTCAATTACCCCCTCTGAACTGGTTTTTCTTTTTTTTTTTTCTTTTCTTTCTTCTTTCTTCCCTTTCGCCCCCTTCGCGTGCGACACCAGACGACCAATGCTAATCACGGATATATATATATCCATCACAGTGTCGGCGACATGACAACCTTTGACCCCCACACAGCTCTCATCGTCGGCCCGGGCTTCAAAGACGCCCTGTTGCCAGGCTACCCAACCGACCCCGAGGGCAAAGTCCTCGAGGCAGACTACACGGGCCGCGAGCTGCGCGAAATCTCCTTTGACAGCCCAGGAGAAGGAGAAGGACAAGAAGCCACCAGCACCACCACCACCATTGGACGGTTCCCCGCCTTTGACTTTTTCGGCGACGGCTCGTTCTACCTCCTCGACAGCCCAGGCCACGCCGTCGGCCATCTCTGCGGCTTGGCGAGGGTGCGCAGCGGCAGCGGCAGCGACAGCGGCAGCCGAGGAGACAGCTTTGTGCTCATGGGCGGCGACGCGGTCCACCACAGCGGCGAGCTGCGCCCTTCGCCGTGGCGACCGCTGCCCCAGGAGGGCATCATCAGCAGCAGCAGCAGCAGTCGCGGCAGTGCATGCCCCGGCGAGGTCTTCGAAAAGCTCTACCGCGACGGCGACGCCTCGAAGCCCTTCCTGGGCCTGTCGAGGGCCGCAGGGTCCGTGTCGACGGACGTGGAGGTCGCGGAGCAGACGGTGGAGAGGCTGCGGGAGGCGGATGCGCACGACAAGGTGTTTGTGATCCATGCGCACGACAAAGACTTGAAGGAGATTATCGATTTCTTTCCGAAGCCGGTGAATGACTTTGCGGACCAGGGCTGGGCCCAGCGGGGGAGGTGGGCGTTTCTGAGGGACTTTGAGCAGGTGTTGTTGAATTAAAAAGGTGATGTCGATGTATGGGAGAAATATGGACACTCCCCTCGTGATATTTGTTTCTGTTCTTTTCGATGGACGCAGAGTCTGATATAAACACTCTCGAGCTTGCTGTTGAGACTCTCAACTCCCTTCTTGGTATTGATATCGCTACGACATATCACCACCCGAGTGACCCAAAAAGAAGCAAAAGGACAGCCAATTTATTCATTCTAATATCAAAAACCTCACAACTTGAAAACCTAGAGGTCTCTCTAACCCCCGAAAAGCAACCCAGCCCACACATCTACCTGATTAGCACCAAAAAAAAAAAAACAAAAAAGGAACTCAAGCCTTCTTCTTGACCAAAAGCAACACCCCCAACATCCCCCCCTTCACACGCGCCTGCGAAACATCCACACCCGCCTCGCGCAAGTTGTCCTCAATCACCATCCTCATGCGCCGCACAATGTCCCCCGCGGAGCCAGGGGGCACCTCGGGATGCTCCTCGCGCCACCGCGTGACAGGGCTCATCGTGGACAGCACGCGCTCGATCGTGTCCAGGTCGAACGCGCGGCCCGCGGTGCCGCTGCCGCTGCCGCCCTCGTCGCCTTCAAAAAACGGCGTGCCATTGTCGCCGTCGTCGTCCGGGCCAAAGATCTTGCGGACAAAGGAGCCCTCGTCAAAGGCGGGCTCGGGCGGCGAGACGGTCCAGGGGAGGCCGATGGTGGCGTAGAGGTCGCGGGTGAGCAGGTTGCCTGGTGCGAAAAAGGGGCCAAGTTCTTGCTCTTCGAGCTCTTCGAGGGCGGCGTTGATTTTAGTGGCGTTGGGGACCGAGTCTGGTTTGTTTGTGTGTAAGGGTGTGTGTGTGTGAGAGAGAGAGAGAGAGAGAGAGAAAAAGAGAGGAAAAGAAGGGACCAGGGAAAAAGAAAGAAAAGAAAAAAGACACCTGCATTGGGGAGAGAGAGTTGGGGAGGAAGAAGGGTTCGCTACTTACGGTGCACCTTTGAGGATTTGCTACACCAAAGAGCCACAGTTCCGCCTGGCTTGAGGATGCGAGCTGCGGTAGGCCAGAAGCGAGCCATGTCGAACCACTTTGAGCAATATTATATCAGTGTTTCGGTCGTGTAAAGTGCCCAAGGCATGGAGTTGTTCGTTTTCCCCGTATTGTGAGGATCACTTTTTTCCTGTTTGTTCAGGGGGGGAAGAAGCATCACTTGGGATATGACAAAAGGACCAACTACCCTCCACAGATGATGATTGAAAGTATGCATTTGTCTGGAATGGCAGTTATGACAACTCACATGAGCACAAGTCGCAGCAGTGACAAGATCCACACTCCCATCCGGCACCAGCTCGGCGTCGATATCCTCGGCCGTCGACACCTCGAAGCGAACCGAGGCCGCCTTTTCCTCCTCCTTCTCTGCCAGCTGGGCGCGCGCAGCCTCAATCATGGCCACCCCGGGGTCGAGGCCCAGCACATTGGAGAAGTAGTCGGCAAGTTGGAACGTGGCGATGCCCGGGCCGCAGCCGACATCGACGACAGTGTCCCGCTGCGTGCCACGGGCGTCATGGTACGCGAGGATGGCCTGGTAGAGGGCTTTGCTGTATCGTTGCCGTGCCTGGGCGTATGCGGCGGCGTCTTGGGCCGAGTAGGACCGGAAGGTCTTTTCGTCTGTGGCGGGCTGGGCCATGGTTGACGGCCGGTGGCTTTTGGGTGCGGTATGGTGTGGACTGTGGGAGAGAAGGGATGAGTATCAGGAGAGGGTTCTGAACACTGAACAACAGACAGTTGGCTGAACAATAAGCCGTAGGTAGTGCGGATGGACAGTCGCAGTGTAAGCTGAGAGTGTGCGTTCTTGATCAACGGCGCGGGAGAAATGCAGTTCACGGGCCAAAGTCACAGGTCGAGATCACTCCAATGGTTGGTTGTGCTGTGGTGTCGAGCGATTGTCACTTCAGCAACGAGGCTGGGTTTATATATTCTCATAGAATGAGACGGATTGGACGAGTCAGTCGGTGCCAGTGCCACGACTCTCTCCCTCTCTGTCCATCTTCAACAAGCCAGAGTCACGCCGCTGACACTGGCGTATAGGCGGATTCGTATTTCCGGCGTACCCAATGCGACTGAGCCCATGAACATGGCACGGCAGGTTTGACACCTTTCTTGCCTTGCAACGACGTGTATTGCGCATCCGTCAGATCCAGAAGGATGCGTATGACATGGCTTCTACATAATACTACTTAGATAGCCCATGGCCCATCTGGGATTGGCTGCCTAATTTCTGGTTGTGAAGTGAAAGGCTGTCGGGTCGAGTCTCATGCGAAAATGGGAATGGGAATTGAGGCAAGAAATACAGCCGAAACCCGGCTCCGTAGGGGTTCAGTAAAAGGCCCGTAGTTGAAGGGACGATGGTGCTCAATCATAATAAGTGTTGAAAAGAACTGTGGGGGCAATCCACATGGTATTCGTTGAATATACAAAATAGTCAGAAGAAGGTTGGCTCGTGAGTGTTACTGTGATTCTGCTTGGATGATTATACCGACCGCGAACACCGCGTGTTATATAGAACTGTATCCAGATGGCCACCGCGGATCCGAGCTTCCTCCATGGTAGAATGGAAGCAAGGCTGGCCCAGAGACATTTGCTTGGCAAAATAGAGTTCTCTTCTTTGCTTTTTGATACCTCTCTTAAGCGTAGTGTTTCTTCTCAGGCCATTCTGTGAATAGCTTCATGCCTCCTTCCCACTACATCTTCCACCTCTGGCATTTTCTTTTTCCATTCTACGAGCACTATGTGGACTGTCTTTGCTTCACAATCTCACATATAAAAGCAACCATCAGACAAGGCGCCAAAGCAGAACAAGCCATGTCCAGGAGCGCATCGGGAGGATACACATTTTCCTTTTCCCGCCCCCAAAGCAGATCCAACGCTCTTCACAATTTGGACACGGCACTTTCCATCTTGGCGTAGATTTCCACTCTCTCTGCCCTCAGCAGACCCTGCTTGGGTTCTCCCAATCCCACAACTGTTCAAGTCAACCACGTATGGAAGTAGAGCTGCCAAGTCAGCAGTGCAGCAGGTTGCCGGCCCCCAGCCGCTGTCAACGGGCGGTTGGGCACTTTACAGGACCGACGACAGCAGCACTGCCCCGCGTCCAGCCGCCCAACAGCCCCGTGCTGCCCCTCTGCCCCCTGTAGCCATGCGCTGCGCCTGAAGGGAACAACGACAGCCAACCACTGCCAGCAGGGGGCAGTGCAGCAAACCCGCCTGTTTCGAAACAAAGTCGTGCAGCGCTCCAATCAGAACGCCCAGCGAGCGGCCACAGCGCTCAACCTGTGAAGCGCCGCCGTGTGTCTTGAAAACGCGCGAGAGCCAACCAATTGCTGGGACAAGAGAAGGAAGAAAGAAAAAGAAAGAAGAAAAGAAAGTCGTGTACAGACGGCATGTGTGGCCTCCGAGCGTGCGTGTTTCACTAGCCGCACACATGCACCATCGTGGAGGGCTTCGTTCCAAATACGGATTGATTTGACCGGAGAGCGACATGTCTTTGTTCGTGTTTGCCGTGGACGAAACAAGGGCTTGACAAAAGAGCGTGTCCAGCGTTGCTGGTATATCATTTGCTTCGTCTCCTCTGTTTGTTCTTCGACTTTGGTTTCTTTCCCTTCAACACCAACTCGCTCACTCGGCCACCGCCACCGCATCACCGCCTTTTCTTTTCTGTCTTTTTCTTCGTTTTGCTTGATTGTCTGGCTCTCTTGACTCCATTCTCGACTTGTTTTCTCAAGACAACTTTGGGCTCTCCCACCTTTCCCTCTTGCTGCTGGACCAGCCCAATATAGACTCGCCTAACCCTAACCCTAACCCTCGCAACCACCAAGCCACCACCATCACCACACCTACACAAACCACACACACACGCACACACAAAATGGCCTCTCTTTCCAAGCTCGCCAGCCTGGCCTTCAACCACCGCCGCTCCCTCCACCAAGCCTACTCCAAAAACGGCACCGACTGGCGCGCGCACACCCAAGACGCCACCAATGCCGGCTACGCCGCCGGCACCGCAGCCGTGACCGCGCCCCTGCGCGCGTGGGAAAACATCCCGCGCCTCGTCCTGCGCGGCCTGCAGTTCCTCTTGGCCCTCGTCATCGTCGGCATCTACGGCGTGCGCGTCGGCGACGGCCGCAGGCACAGCGCCGAGGCGTCGCCCGCCTGGTGGTTCGGCATGGTCGTTGGCGTGCTGTCGTGCCTCTCTGCGCTCGTCCTCGCGCTGGCGGCGCCCCTGGCGCTCGTCGCGAGCCGCTTCAAGACGCACCACCTGTTTGGCTGGGACCTGGTCTTCTTCCTCCTGTGGATCATTGTGTTTGCCATCTTCGAGGCCATCTTCCGCCATCGCAGCAGCGACGACCCGTACAAGGGGAGCAGCACCGCCGTGGAGAAGGCAGCGGCCTGGCTGGATCTCGTGAATGCCCTGCTGTGGCTCCTCTCGGGTGTCTACGGCGGCGTCAAGACGTGGCTGGGCCGGCGACGGGACGCGCTCAAGGACCGCGTGCAGCACCGGTTGCTGTACGGCGATGCGCCTGGGCCTGTGCCGCCCGTGCATGCACACAGCTACAGCAACAGCAGCAGCAGCAACAGCAGCGACTATGGCTCTGAAAAGGGCGACTATGTTGTTGAGGACGCCCACCAGGCGGCGACACATGTGGCTGAGCCGGAGCCGGTTTACCACCAGGCGAGAGGCTTTGTCTTTGCTGGTCGCTAAGTCTTTGTTTTCTGGATGAAATGAGACATTTCTTTTGGGGTTGTTCTTGTTGTTGTAGATGAAAAGGAGAATCAGAGACTCGGGCTGGATGGAAATTCCAGTTGAATGGTCTAGTGGAAGCTCGCCAGAGGAGATGGGTTGGGGTTCCAAGGGTCCGTTGAGGAATATGCAAGCGTATTCTCATTGTATAACAACTGCCAAGGTTGGCCATGTATACCTAAGCATTAATATCTGTGTCCGCAGAGCACAATCTACGTCGCCCGGCATCAAAAGCTCATCTACATCGACGTGTGGCCATCATCGGTGATCATCTGGATTCTGAGAAGCACATTGGGCCTCGCTGGCTTGAATAGCCTTTAGACGGTACTTGCTGCCAGCGGCCTATCCTGACTCTAGCATTTACTCGGCTTTTCGCGCATAAATCAAACCATATATATGAGCTTCACTTGACAAGAGGCACTGAGGAAAAGCAAAGACGGCGCGGCTGTTGGGCTGCTCTGCTCGTGGCCGTATAAAGGCCCACTGTGGGATTCAAGAGACCATCACACGATTTTACAGAATAAATACGAAAAATTATATACATAGTAGAAAGCAAAATGGGACACAGGCATGCCCAAGTACGTATAGCATCTTAGTGGCCTTAAGAATTGCGTCTCATGTGGGTAGGATTTCACTTTGATCACAGACTAGCCGTTTCAAATAGTGGGAGAATTGCCCAGCGTTATCCTCTCAGGATATAGAAGCACCTGAAACAGCCTCGGCATCTGGACGATCAAGTGAGTATATAATACATAGTAGTATGCCACTTCCTCTGCCAGGATAAAACAGGGTCTCTTGGTCTCTTCCCAGCTGCAGGGTTACATCCGTGCCGACAATCACTGCTTAGTTCCACTGACCCACCAGAAGAAGAAGAAGAAGAAGAAAAAAGCATGGAAAAAACCCACCGGAAGAAGCGGAACATACCAGTCGTGAAAGCAGCATATTGACTTCCCAAAGCATACATAGCATACATAGTAGAGTGGATTCCACGAACTTGGGTGGCAGGGCCACTATGCTGGAGATTTGTACATAGTGGCACTTTTGAAGCAGAACACTTTCGTGTCTCAATGTGGAGCTATCTCACAACTTGATATGTTGGCTTGCAATACCTGATGTTACAAGACAGATTTATCATCTCTATCAGTAATGAGTGTACCGTTCATGATAGTCATGGGTACTGTTTCGATCCATCTTACTCAAGGACCCAGCAGAGCCCAGTCCCAACAGCAGCGTACAGTCCCACCCCCCCTTCCAACCTTTCCTCCTCCTCCTTGTTCCCCGCCTTTCAGCTCGATGTATTTGTGGCTTGTGGATATCACACTGACTCTCGCGACATTTCTCTCACACTTCCGACTTTCTCCCTCCTTTCCCATCTTCTTCATCCTTTCTTCCCTCCTTCCTATACACACTACCCAGGTAGACATTGCTCCCCACAACAGCAACAACACCACACACCAATGTCGACCCTCACCCTCGGCCTCGCGGGCCTCGCGGGCCTGTCGGCCTTCCTCTACGGCCCCGCAACACACAGCACCCTCACCAAACTAGGCGTCTTTCGCAGCCTCGACGACGAGCCTGCTGCTGCTTCTTCCTCTTCTTCGGCCGCGTGGCAACAGGGCGGCGACGAGTCCATCCACATCATCGACGACACGGTGCATTGCGAGGATATCCACTACTACGCGCCGGGGCATACGCTCTTTACGGCGTGCGAGGATGTCAACACGACGCGCTTTGAGTGGTTCCCGCCGCTGGGCGTGTGCAGTGGTGCAGACGCGGCGGTGCAGAAGCAAGGGTCGATTCATGTTATTGACCCAGAGGTGGGTGATTTATATTGTTTTCTTTTTTCTCTTCTTTTTTTCCTCCTTTTTTTTTTTTTTTTTCAGTTCAAACCATTTTATTCCATGTGTATTCTTTTGATCATCTCCATCTTCCCTTTTGCTCTTTCACTTTCTCGAATAACATTTCCTTCATCCTCATCCCCAGTTTGTATTAGCTTTCTCTTTTGAATAGTCTGATACTTGATTGGTTACATTTGAAGAGAGAGAGTGTATATATATAAGAGAGGAATAAAGCCAATATAAGCTTTCCATTGTTCTCCAAGTCACACGCATTGTTCTCTCAACCCCCAGTACTTACCCAACTCACTCACTCACTCACTCACTCACTCACCCACCCACTCACTCACTCACTCACCCACTCACCCACTCACCCACTCACCCACTCACCCACTCACTCACTCACTCACTCACTCACTCACTCACTCACTCACTCACACAAAAAACTCACAGACACACACATCCACCCGCCTCGCCTTTGAAAACTTCCACGGCCCCTTCATCACCCACGGAATAGACGTCATCCCCGCTTCGGCCGCAGACCCCTCCGCAGCAGTCTACATCTTTGCTGTCAACCACATCCCCGGCGCCGACTCTCTTCTCCTTTCCTCTTCTTCTGCTTCTTCTTCCCCAGCCGACAAGAAGGAGACGACAACCACCACCAATAATGACAAAAACAAGAACAAGAACAAATGCCACCTCGCCTCCCGCATCGACGTCTTCCACCACACCCTCGGCACCACCACCGCCCGCTACCTGCACTCCATCGCCCACCCGCTCATCCGCACCCCCAACGACGTCTACGGCGTCAGCGCCAACGAGGTCTACGTGACGAATGACCGCTGGTATGAAGGAGGCTTCCTGCATATCGTCGAGTCGCTGTGGTCTGGGGCCAAGTGGTCTGATGTTGTCTATGCGAGGAGAGTAGCCGTGGAAGAAGAGCAGCAGCAGCAGCAGCAGCAGCAGCAGCAAGAAGAAGAAGCAGAACAACAACAAAAACATCAAGTCAAGGCAAACATTGCCATCGGCAAGCTGCACAACCCCAATGGCATTGGCCACGGACGGACCGACGACGAGATTCTCATCGCGAGTGCCTTGGGCGGGGTCCTGTGGTTGGGATCTTTGTCTCATCCTTCTTCTCTTGCTTCTTCTTCTTCTTCTTCTTCTTCTTCTTCCGATGACAACGAGGCCCACTCGTCATCCGCCACCGAACCAACCATCCACCTCAACGGCACTGTCGACTTCGCCTCCGCGGTCGACAACCCCAGCTGGTACCAGGACCCGTACGTCTCCGATAACAACAACAACAACGACGACGCAAGCGGCTTCGTCCTCGCAGGCGTCAAACGCGGCATCAACCTCGGCACCACGGCGAACGACCCCCACGGCCGCGAGGGCGTCATGGTCTGGCACGTCAAGCCCGACGCCGAGCTCCCCGCCGAGAAGTGGGAAAAGAAGCTGTTGTGGGAAGACAACGGCCGGTTGATTCGGAATGCCGCCACGGCCGTGCTGGTGGGCATTGATCCTGCCAAGGAAACGACGACGACGAGTGGTGGCGTCGGTAAGGCGGGAGGGGGAAAGAAGGCGTGGTTGTATGTGACGGGGTTCTCGTCGCAGAACACGGTTGCTGTCAAGGTTGATTTGTGAGAGAGTAGAGAGAGGTGGTGGTGGTGGTTCAAGTGTGGTTCGTCTCAGCTTGGAAGTCTGTTGTGCGACTGAGTTACATATGAGATGAGATGAGAGATGAGAAAAGGGTCTCCAGGATAGGGTCAGTTTTTCTTTTGCTTTCAACATATGACATGACCTTTATGACTTGATGGAAATGGAATGATATGAGAGCAGAGTCTTTTATGGCGTCCTGGCTTGGAAGCTTTCAAGACAATATCAGTTTGGCGTATAGTATCCAAACGGAGCAGAAGAAATAAGAAAATTTCACGCTCATACTGGACAGTGAATGTGATGATATTTACACCCCAACCAGGAACAATGGCGTCAAGGCGTACAGCATCGTCAGCGGCGGCACAACGCCGCAAAGAATCACCGACGTCTCAGCCAGCGACAGCCCGACGGTTAAAAGCCAACCAGTCAAGTCTGTAGATTGCGCATGTCATTTCGCTGAGATTCTAACCGTTGAGCATGATAATTCGAACAATGAGATCTATCTTGTTTGAAACCCTGGGACATTCGATATCGTGGTAATACAAGTACCCGTACTGCTCAGCTCAAAACCAAGAAAAAAAAGAGCCCAGCACTGATCCCACGCAAAAACCGAACGCCAGTCCGTAAACCCTGCGAGTAGATAGGAAAATCCTCGCTTTGTTTGCCCACGAGCCTTCAGATACCATCACCCAGGAGCCGCGCTATCAGAACGTAAACAAAGACAGCGCCTCCAAATATGAGCAGTTTATGGTTCGACATCCACCCTCGCCCCGCTTCCCGCTGCTGCACGACCGCATCGACAACAGCCTGTGCCTGGTGGCCGCTCCCACTAATCCCAGTGCCGAGCTGGGGTCCGCAAGACGATCCGGCAGCAACCGGCCGGTGACCGGTGGCTACGTCGACGCTGTTCTCGCGGATCCACTTCCAGTTTTCGGCGTCCTCGTCGGGCCACTCGGCTCGAAACTTCTTGCCGCCGTCGCCAGCCTTGATGTTTCCCTTTTGCGCCACCCGTGCACTGTCGTGCGAGCCACCGCCCGTCGAGTTCCACCAGCGCGACCGGGCTGCGAGCATCTTGCGCTCCTCGTTGCTGGCGGATATGGATCCCGTGGTGATCTCGTTCGACGTCATGAACGACAACAGGCCGGTGAGGATGGTGGAGACGCTCCATGCCGGGTTGAAGGATCGAGGGTGGAAGTCGGAGATTGTGAGGCAGAGGCGCGACGAGGGCTGGAAGCGGCCTGAGGGGGTGTGCATGCGGATTGCTGGCGGCTTGAAGGGGTAGTCGGGTGGAAAAGTGAGGGTTCCCCAATACTGGCCGTTGTGGTAGGGCGTGTCGGGAGGGCCGGTCAGGATGTAATGCCATCTGCGTTGGGGGCGATACCCGTCAGTCTCTTGGAGGACGGCTGAAGGAGCAAACACACGACACGGGCAGGCAGACAGACAGACAGACAGACTTACTCTAGGATGTTCGAGTCGCATGGGTGGGCGACAATGTATGGGGTCGGATCTTTCTGGATGGCCTGGTATTCTCGCGTCAAGCGCTTGTGCGCTGCCTTGGTGGCCATGGCTGCTTGGTCTATGCGGATGGACACGGCCTGATGGAATGTTGGACAGGGCCCTGTCTCTGCGGAAGAAAGGGGAGCAAGACGGCAGCGCCGGCGTCAGGAACGGCGTCCGTCGAGCACAATGCAGGGAATGGATGCGAGATTAAGAATTATCAGCTGGCTCAGGAGTGACTGACTGGCTGGGTGGGGAGAGAAAGAGAAGGTTGGTCGTGATGGCGGATTGGCGTGGTGGTTGAAGCAAAGGAAGAGAGAGGTTGTTTGAGAAGGAGAGAATCGAATGGTGACGGAATGCGAGTTTCTGGGGGAGCGCGCGAGTCGATAGCGGATCAAGCACCAGTGGGGTCCGCCAACTGTCCCCTGGAAGCACAGTTGATGCACTCCCCCAGTGGCAACGCACCCGCTGCAGATGGCTCAAGTTCGGGCCAACCCGCCATTTCTGAAGCACTGGCCAGACACTGGCATCTGCATAACAGCTTATCAGTGACCCCTGAAGAACCGCCTACCATGGCAGTATGACAGTGCACAGTTTAGCGCACATGCGCTATAAATAAGCTCTACACGAGGACTCCAGGTCGGTACAGGAGACTTTGACTCTCCCCGCGCACCGAGCGCCCTGCACGTCACTGAAAACTAAAAGTAGTTAGGTACCTACTGTACATTGGGCCGAGTACTCGAACTTGCACAAAACACCATCACCAACCTTTCCGCCCTTTGCCTCTAGTCTCGACGCAGTCCAGCAGCCATGGCTTCCACGTCAAGCTCGGCTGGCTTGTCGGTGAGTCTGCCCATCCTATCTCTTCCCCCCCCCCCCCCAGTCCATGCACTGAACGGCTGATTGCTAATCGATCATCTCCTCAAGGCCATCGACAACCTGCAAAAACTCGAGGCCGACGCTGCGCTGCTACGCCAGCAAGCCCAGAACATGACCGACGTCGAGCTCGCACAGCAGCAACAGGCCCTGCAAAGAAGACTCATACTGGTCAGCCAACCCAAGAGCCCGCACGCGGCCTTGCCCTTGCGCTCATCGCGAAAAGGGACTGAACACGTGTGACACAGTTGAACGACCACCTGCAACGACCAGCCACGATCCACTCCATCGAGGTCCACGGCGCGAAAAACACCCGCAGGGGCTTTCTCGACCCTCTCTTTGCCCCTCTCGTCGACCCCAAGCGCAATGCGGACACGACTCTGGGCGAGGTCCTCGCTGGGATCCAAGAGGTGACGGACAAGCTGGCACGATTTGGTAGGCTCTCTTCTGTTCCGCAATGAGGAGAATGGCACAATCCTGAATTCCACACCACAGAGATCTTCCACCCAGAGCCCTCCGTCTTCCTCTCCGACGCCCGCCAATCCAACCCCCTCGCCGCAGGAACCGACCTGGACGTCTCGATCCGCGTCGCCGAAAAGTCCCGCTTCCTCCTCAAAACCGGCACCGAACTCGGCAACACCGAGGGCTCGGGCTACATCAACCTGCTCTGGCGCAACATGTTTGGCGGCGCGGAGCAGCTCTCCGTCAACACTTCGGCAGGAACCCGCACCCGCTCCGCTTACACAGCCTCGCTCTCTGCGCCCCTGCAGGGCAATCCCGACGTGCGCGTTTCGCTCGAGGCCCAGTCAGCCGACATGCAGAAATCCTGGGCCAGCCACGAAGAAGTCTCCAAGGGCGCCACGCTGCGCACAGCGTGGTTATCTCCGCAGACCCGCGATTTACACAATCTCGCCTACTCGAGCACATGGCGGCAGATTACAGGCCTCAGTGCCGCTGCCTCGCCCACGGTGCGCGCAGACGCAGGAGACAGCATGAAGAGCTCCCTCACTTACACCTTTACCCGCGACCGCCGTGATAACCCCATGCTTCCGCAAAGCGGGTACCTCGTCAAGGCCATTACAGAACTAGCAGGCGTGGGGCCTTTGCGCGGCGATGTCGCATTCTCCAAATCCGAAGTCGAAGTCGCCGGCGCCGTGCCAATCTCACTGCCAAGCAGCAGCAATGTCTATTCGCCCTCTCGAGCATCCATAGGAGGTGGCCTCCGCTTCGGCATGCTGTGGCCCCTCGCCCTCGGCTGGTCCCCGAACGGCGAGGTAATACCCAGTCTCATCAACGACCGTTTCCAACTCGGCGGCCCAACCGACGTGCGCGGCTTCAAAATCGGCGGCCTAGGGCCCCGCGATGGCAACGATTCTGTCGGCGGAGACGTCTACGCAGCAGGAAGCCTCAACATGCTCCTCCCCTTACCACGCACCAGCGCCGACTCGCCCCTCCGCTTCCAGCTGTTCGCCAACGCAGGCCGCCTGCTTGCGCTCGAAAACCAGACGACAGCGCGGGAAAAGGAAAGCAAAGGGCTCGCCATGAGTCCCCGCGCAGTGAGGCGCGGCATGAGCAGGGCGTTGGGCGAGCTGGGCAACGGGCTGCCGAGTTGTTCGGCCGGCTTTGGGCTCGTGTACGCGGCGCAGGTGGCGAGGTTTGAGCTCAACTTTAGTCTGCCGCTTGTGTTGCGCAAGGGCGAACAGGGGAGGAAGGGCGTGTCGGTTGGCGTGGGCATTGATTTTATGTAAAGGAACAAGAGGGAGAAAAATGAAGGAAAAGGACAATTCGGGAGGGGAAAAGAGGGCGTAGGCGTCAGGAAAAGATTATTTGCATGTCAGCCGGGCAAGAAAGAAGGCAGACAGGCAGGCAGGCAGGGCTGACACGCAGGACAAGACCACGGCGAGGCGAGAGGAGATTTGCAGCACATATGTACATATACCCGCCACCATCACCACCAACACCACCATGAAATACCACACACCACATCAATAGTAAACTATGACGCTTACTATCAGCAAGACAAGGCAGCAGTCTCACGTTGACAAGGATTGTCAAGCCGCGGTCTCGAATCACACATCGCCTTGGTTTCTCTGCCATCGCCACGTGCAACGTGCAATGCGACTGAGTGACTCAAAAAAACTTCCAAAGAAACGCCAAAACGACGCCCTGCCAATAGACGAATGGTGCGACGAAGGAAAGGGGGAAACCAACTCTATAGAAGGAAATAAAAGCAAGTGACCTGCCACCCCATTTCCCAACATTCAAAAGAACGCATCCAGACATGCGAGCTTTTCATATAACTCGTTAAACAGGGAGGAGGGGGGGGAACTGGAAGAAAGAAAACAAGATTCAAGAAAACCCTAGAAAAGGCACGTATTCGTCACATTGAAGAATCCGACCCACCATATAGCCCGTCCTCTTCATCATTCAGCTCCACTGGGCGCGTCCAGTCTCCCTGCATATCCAACTTGGGCGCCGCCGTGCCCTTCAAAAGATCCGCTGCGCTGCTATCCCAGAGCAACAACGCATCACCAACATCACCAGAACCCTGCGGTACTGCGGGGAGGTAGATGTGATCGAGGTTGCGCAGCAGCAGCAGCTCCTCCTCCTCGTTCCCTTGTCCTCTTCCTCCTCCTCCTCCTTCCACATCGCTGCCGGCGGTGGTGATGGTGGTGGGAGCAAATAGAGTCGTCCTGTCGTCGAGCGTGGGCGGGTTTGCGGCGCTCGGCACGTCGTAGACGTCAGACACGGTCCACGCGGCAATCTGCGACATGGTCGGTGTTCTCGACGGCGGGACGGACATATCGCCTGCCTCGGCGCGGTCGGGCGGCGCAAATCCCTCCAGGAGCCTGTTGGTCCTGCCCATGCCACCAACAGCTTCAGGGCCTTGGTCATCGGCAATGAAGCTGTGGTAATGGTCGTTGGGGTTGCTGTTCACGTTATACTCGTTGTTGTTATCATCTTCGAACTCGAGGGGGAATGTCGGGTAGGGCTCGTGCGAGCCGTTGCCTTCATAGTATTCGCGATGCCAGAAGACGTGCTCGTCGATATCTTGCTCTGACAGCGGCATTGGTGGTGGTGTTGGGGCGGCAAGCGTCTGCTGCGCAGGTGCCGTTGGAGCTTCTTCTGAATGGGCTTCAAGTGGTGCCCATTCATGATGGCCATTGTGCTGCTGTTGCTCTGAGATTGGTAAGAGGATTGGCGTCTCCAGGATGCCAACTGTCGTTGGAAACTCGTCTAGAGTGCAATTATGAGTCGTTAGCAGCCGAGTCCTTACAAGAGACAGCCCCTTGGATATTCACCAGGAGGAGGAGAAGAAGAAGAAGAAGAAGAAAAAGAAGAAGAAGAAGAAGAAGAAGAAGAAGAAGATAGGGAAAAAGAAAAGAGAAAGGGAAAATGAGACCTAAAGAAAGAAAGAAGAGAAAATAATAATAGAAACAAGGAAAAAAAAGAAAGACAAATCTCACGAAACGTATCAGGCAACCGCTCACCAAACCCCACGGCCGAATAAAGCATCACCAACTTGGTCTCAGGATCTCGACGCCCCTTGGCCGCCTCCAAAGCCTCTTGCTGTGCCTCCGTCATGATATCGATTTCGTCCGCGCCCCTGGAACGTGGTATGTTTCCCAGCTCCATCCTGCGCTCACAGACTTCGATATGCTCCCGCACCTTTCGTGCGGCAAGGCCGCGGGGGAGGAATGAGCAGCGGAAGTCGCAGTATAGACATATGAGTCGGGGTGCGTGGCATCTCCACAGATGTTCGCTGTTTGGGGTTTCAGTCAGTGCGTACCTTTTAACCAAACATCGCCAAAGCAAACCCTCATCATATAATACCTAGGAAACACAGCGAACAAACAGAAGCCACCACCAGGTGAATGAATGCATTATGATAGGTTAAGGGACACGTGTGACTACCCCTCCCCCCTTCCTCCACCTTCAACACAACACAACACACACACACACACACACACAAAAAGAAAAAGGCTCACTTACGAGACTTTAGCAAGGTTCCATGGCTTTTTGCTCTGGGATGGACAACATTCCCTATGGTGTTTGTACTTTACGGGATCCATTTTATAATGCGGACACACCACCCCATTCCCACGTTCGATCGCAATCCTTACGAAACGGGGCTCCATCTCTTGGTGTTGTTGTCAACACGCCCGGATAGAATGGGGCTCGGGTTTGTTTGTTGAAGTCCTTTTTCCGTTTGACGTGTGTTGATACCTGACGAGGGCTGTTCTCGCTCTGTTTACCGTCCGCCGTTGAGGGCTCTCCTCACCTACCCAAACCACCCCTCTCTTTTCCTTTTCCTCCCCCTTATGTCCTACTACTCTTTTTCCAGTTCGAAGAAGAGCAAGAAGACGACGGCGGCCTCCTAGGCCCTTCAAACACGACCTCAAAATTCGAGAGATACCCCCGTATACGTTTGCGACGGTCCGTCTGGGGCCAGAGGGCGTGACCCCCCGCGGCGACCAGACTGAAAGGGTCGCTGGTCGGCGAGGACTCGCGATATTTCTTGATTTGGTACGTCGTGACGACAGGTGTGCTCGTCCAGCTTGCAAAGAGACGGCCGCGTGGAGAGCCCTGCTCGGCGGGGCCGGTGGTTACCGGAGGGGGAGGAAAACGCGGTTTCTGTTTGGATGGTCACCCAGGTCAGAGAGAGGCGAAGAAGGAATCTTCTGTGCTTTGTAATGTTGACGTAGAGTGGTAAGGAGAGCAGAGACAGCAGGGCGAAATATGGCGAATGAATACCTCCAAGGTGGGTTGCATGAATATTGCCTCGCTCGCAAAAACGAACTGATCACAAGAAATCCCAAAACGGACGTGCAGCGCCAAACGGCGGGCGAGAAGCGAGGACAACGGATTTGGGAGGATGACGATACAGTCGCCTCGACAAGACAAGCAAAAGGATACCGACAAGTGCTCACAACAAAAAGCGAGTCGAACAGAAATTGATTTCTCGAATCCACAACAACAGAGTATTGGATTCGAGTCGACCTCGTCTTGAACAAGGGATTGTGAGATTGGCACGACAGAGAGAAAGAAAGGAAGAGAGCAAGAAACAGGAATCAAGGAGCGAAGCAGAAGGCCAAGTACCATCAAAGGGACTGCAAGTGTAACCACTCACCCTGGGCTACAATCGCAGCCCAGTCGGAAGCGAGCGGCAGAAACTAGGCACACTGGCCGGTACTCGGAAAATTTCCCCAAGTGCCAAAGCAGGGAATGACAAGATGGAGGGTGACCGATTACCTGAGTGAGATGGCGTGGATAGCCAGAAGCCAAAGCCCAGAGCTAGAGCGAAAGCGAAGCGCTGAGAAGGATTAGGTCCCTCAGCATGGCGGCGTTGCAACGTTAAGTGGCTGGCTGGCTGGCTGGGGCTCATCTGGCAGTTTATGGTAGTTGGATCCAAAGATCCCAGATATCGTTCTGCGCCTGTACGGCGCGGTTGTGGATGGGTGAGAAACAACGAGTAATTGGTGTCCAATTCGACACTGCTCAGACTCTCTTGGCTTGTCTTATTCGCGCGACAGCCTCCCTCCCGCACGCCATCAGAAATGACTGCATGGAAGTTAGCATGAGTCCAAAGAAACAAATGACTTCCGGCATAAGGGCGAGGACCTGGCTTTTGGCAATCATATACATCCGTCAGCCACCATATTCAAGTCGTGGCCCACCGAACTGGCCAATCTAATGGACCAACAGGACCTACCCATATAGTCAACGTGCAATATGCAAGCATTGATGAGAAGTGTCGCCTGAGTCCACAACAAAATGTACCGCCTCTCTCTCTCTCTCTCTCTTCGCTTGTCGAATCGGGCCGTAAAGCCTTTTGATTGACGGCAAGCACACTGGGCAATGGCGTAGGACTGCTGAGTGTTTGCTAACTTTTGCCTATAGCAAAGAGTCGATTCTCTGCACTCTTGGCCTTTCTGTCAGTGTACATTCTCTTGGAAAAATCAAATTCACAGGAATACTTTGTTTAGGCACTTGACTATTGCCAATTTCCATAATATCAACGCCAGACGTACTCACACAAGCCTTCCTCCTAGGTTGGAACAAATGTGTTAGTCTGCAAAGATGACGATGAAAGTATTATTCTGAATTTCCTCCCGCTATGCGACCCTGTGCTGAACTTCCAGTGGCCCTCGCTTGGAATTCAGCAAAGACTTCAACCTCTTCCTACTCAGGGATAGGCTGCAACGCTGCCAACCCGCCTATCCAAGGTTGGAATTTGAGGAATCTAGCAGGAGCGTCTAGCTGCTCCTCCCGGCTTGTCCCAGAGAAGCAGGAATAGCCTCACTCGTCCTCTTCTTCTCCCTCTCTCGGGCCTCCTCCTCTGCATCTTCAATCGCCTCGAGCGCCCAGTCCCGGAAACCTTGGCCCCGAATCCAGCTGATGCCTTTGCGCCACGTCTCCTCTCGCACCGCCTCTGCGTCCTTCTCATACACCATGCCTGTAATCATGATGGCAAGCACAAAAACCCACACATCGCCAGCGCGCATCGCCTTCCACCAGCGTCGCTTGACACCAACCTTCCACAACGAGTCAACGCTGACGCGTGCCGAGTACAGAAATACTCCTCTGCCACGCTTGCGCTCAACCCAGGCCCAGAACCCAGCCAGGAACCCTCCGAGGAAGAATCGCTGGGTGGGGAGGAAAGCCCGCGGGAACCAGTTTTGGAAGAAGCATATTGAGGCCCAGGCTGTGGAGATGGAGCCTGTGACAAAGGTTGACATGCGCAGTACGCGCATAAACAGGCCATACAAGGCAGTGACGGGGGAGTGGTAGAGGGCCTTGCACCGCGGAATCATGAAAGCAGAATAGATGAGCAGCCAGAAGCGTGCCAGCAAAGGAAACGAACGAGCCCAAAACGTGATAAACGTCTTGGTACAGGACGGGTCCTCTGGGTGGAGCAGAGCGCAACTCAGACTTTTAATGAGCGGGTGCGCAGGGTCAGTAATGGGTGCTATTTGGGTGAGACTTGATGGAAGCGTCTGCTCCTTGTCGGGGAAAAGAATAGGTGACACGTGAGGTCTGATGCCAGACTTGTCAGCCATGTGGTCGTGCTAAGGATCTTATTTTCGGGGGCCAGGAAAAAGAAAGCACTTACGGCCAGTTCAACTTGGCCATCTGTCCAAGGCTATCGACAACTTGTCGTGTACTGGGCCATGAACGGTGGCTGGGCAAGTTCTTAGGGCGAGCGTGTATATATGCTGTCGAATTCTTCAGAATGAAGTCACCATACGCCTTGTAAGATACTCAAGTCAGCTTCAGCAGTTCAGAGTGATCAAAGAGGGACCGCCTCACCGTAGGAAAGCAATCATAGTCAAATACAAAAGCATGCAATAGCTGGCCAAATGCAAATGGCTGCACGATCCAGCTGCCAAACCACCACGGTCTCATTTTGAGTCGACCATTCTTCTCCTGGCCCCAGACCATCCCGGCATCTTCAACGCAATTCCAGCCAAACTCGAGCGCCCGAAACGCGGCATAGATGGCAATTGACACACGTAGCTGCTCGGGCGGAGATATACCAAGCGCGATGCCTGCCATGGACGCGCCTATTGCAGGCGTATACATGGACGTTAGGGTTTGAGTGATGCGCGGATTCCGTCTGCGGAAAGGCTCGGCGCTGGGCTCCAAAAGAGCCCAGCGTAAGCGCCAAAAGAATCGATACAGGAAACGGTATAGAAGCAAGATTGAACTCAAGGACAAGGAGAGTCTGAAGATTGGCGATTTGTGAAACGGTTGCTTGTTGGCGCTGCCATTCGAATCAGTTTTGGGGCTTTGCAAAGTGACAGGAACGAGGATGCAACAGCAATACTCACCTCTTCTTGGCACCAAGAAACCTTTCAGCCACAATTCCATACAATTTCATGGCCGCTGCTGTGGTACCAAACACCCTGAGTGAGTGTCGGATAGCGCGTGCATTGTAATCGTCCGCACCGACCATGGCGCCAGCCCCAGCCCCAGCCCCGGCGCTCGTGCTGCCCACGTCCTTGAGCTCCAAGGGACTATAATCGGTACTACCTTGTCTCTCTTTGCCTTTGCTTTCTCTGCGCCTTTGCTTGCGGCTATTGGGATTGTTCACGCTAGGGTCCCCATTCATAATCTTGTTGACAGTCTCGACACTCGGGACGCGCTTCTTGATCTGTCGCGAGCGCGAGAGAATGTACCGGTGCAGTAACGCGTATTCGCGAGCAGATATAGTGTACCGCAGGGTGTTGCGTAGAACCGGGTCTGAGGTAGCCTTGGCCAAGAGGCCAGGATTCCGTCGGGAGACTGGTCCCGCTGTGCCCTCAGCCGATGAAGAAGCTCCTCCTGCCCCGGCGTTGTTATTGGAAGGCGAGGGAGCCATGGCCGGGAAGCCTCCAATGCGTGATCTCTGGGGTGGCTCTGTCTGTGGCTCTGACTGGGGTCTTGCTGCTTGTGATGGCAGCAGCTTAGAGGTGCCGTGAAGGACAGTCGCGTAACAGAGCTGCCTCTGACGAGCAGGGGCCACTCTCGAGGCGTAAACGGCGCTGCGAAAGGCTTTGAAGCTGCGGGATACGGTAAGTTTGGGGATGCCGCCTCCAACCAGCTCGCGGGAGGAGGTGGAGCTGAAGGGCGGCTCGTGGATTCCGCAGGCGTATAGCTGAATGGTGACTACGTCAGACAATGACGGCTATGGCTCGTTGTTTGGAGTTGAGGGATTCTGGAAGCAAAGAAAAACGGGAGAAGGGAGTTTCTCGGCATCGAAGGGGAGGTCAAGCCATAGCTTACAGAGTATCCAAATGGTCAATGTTTCCAACAGTCACAGAGGGAACATGCTCTCGCAGACACAGGCGATGGAAAGTCTATGGCCTAGCAGGGTGCGGTAGCTAGCACGGAGATTGGCGACGGAGCATCAAGCCGTGAAGCCGATCCGAGATGATGGTGAGCAATGCGACAACCCAAGAAAGATTCAACAGGTAAATGGTCCGTCGCGGGAGTGGAGAGACTTGGTCGCATGGGCAGCTGGTTCCATGCCAAGCAGAAGGTGCAAGGCGGAAGGTGCAGGCAAGTGCCAAAGGCCTGGGTCGCACTCTACACTTGACTTTCAGCATCTTGAACATTTAGCACATGCCTCGGCCTCGGCTCCTACGGTTTCCCAGGGCTCCCAGCTCCCAGGGCTCCTAGCGTTCCCAGGCCCCCGTCCCATCAGACGCGCTCGGGGGCTCTCCACAATACCTTCCGTTAACTACAGGGGGTGAGGGGGGGGGGGCAAAGGGACAAGGGCTGGGTTCCCCAGATTTGGCAGCTACGGACTGGCCTTACCTCATTCGTGCTTTACGGCCACCAACGTCGCCTGATCGTATCCTATATAGAGAGTAGACGCTCTTGGATATAAACTGGATCGGAAGAAGTCTCCGGCGGTTCAGGACAACGATCAGTACGCCCTGAGAGATTCTTTTCTGACGGCAGCAATAACGCAAAACGAAAATTATCTTCTATTCATCTCCTGGTATCTCTGGTATCAATCACCAAGCCCCAATTGGCCCTCCTCCTTTTCATTCTCGTCAATGTACCATGGGCGAATAATGTCAATCATAAACAAGGATAAAAACAAAAGCAGGAAACACCTGACGGCGGCCTGCCACTCCATTACACCCTCAAAAAAAAGAAATGTCAATCTGCTGCCCCACGGCCATCAAGGAAACATGTGAATGCCGTCGCCATTGATCATTCTTTGGTAGTATGTCGCCAAGAAAGTAGTCGGCGGGCGCTGCGCACCATCTCACCACCAGACTCTCCAATGGTTTGCCTTCTTGTAAACAGCCGGTAGTCAAAACATAATCCGAGCCCCGTGGCAATCGATGTTTTCGCTGTGGCCTTGGAGCAGCCAGGGCTTGGCCTGCTTTGCCCTCCATCCGTCATCCCATCTTAACCCCAAGCGACGACCGACTTCGACCATTCAAAGCTTTTGATTAAAAAAAAAACCCAATACAATACACCACATACTCCAACACCCATCGCAATGCTCGTCTTTTGTCTTTTTGCTTCTGTTCCAAGCGTCCCTACTTTGCCGTCGTCGTGAAACCGAAACGGCATAAAAGACAAGTCGTAGCCGTAGCCACGATTACTTTTTTGAAAATAAAAAAGAAATATTCACTTTTGTTTTGTTCTCTCAGACGCCTGCCCAAAATCATCACCTGCGCATAGAACCATAGCGCAGAAAACACCCAGGATAAGACGCGGACGAAAAGGAAATAGGAAAAGAGTTGAAGAGAAAAAGAACCGTCAATCGTTGCGTCAACGTCTACGTCCAGTCAGCCACTCTGTTCAAGAAGCTACCTCGAGCGACGTCCACATCCGGTCCAAGGTGACCAGGTCGTCGGCCTTTTGGACGCAGTCTTCTTTCCAGCAGGCATTGTACCAAGGCAGCTCCAACATCTGACCGCTGTCGTCACGCAGCCGCTCCAGAGGAACAAGGCCTCGGTATCTGCCAGCCTTGATATCACTAAGCAAGCGAAGGCGGCGCGACTCTCGCTGAGAAATGACCTCGGTCAAGATGCGGCGTCGCTCCTGGTACGTTGGCCATCCCGAGGCACTTCCCAGGCTGTTGCTGTCCAGCACCAGCTTCAACAATTCGAAGGGAAGGTTGAGGAGCATGCGGGAAAGAGCAGAGCGAATCTCTCCGGACTGCTGAGCGGCTTGAGGGACCCTGTAGCCGTTGCCTTCACCCAGCTCCATGTCTCCAAACTTAATGTTGATGTTGGACAGCCGAGAGGAACCTCCCCCGTGTCCTCCATTCGCGCTCTGACTAACAGCCGAGTCAGTAGGCAGGCTGGGCAGACGAGCGTAACCAGGGTCTTCAACGCTTGGATCAAGGACAAAGTTGGGTGGGAAGAAGGTCGTCAGGAACATGACAATCTTGTCTACAAGTTCACTGACGTAGACTCCGTGTTTGAACCGGAATGTTGCCAGCCCATGAGGCACACCAGCAGTGCGTCGGTCAACCTGTAGGCCAGTCAAGGCGAATTCGAGTCCCTTTTCAACCGTGTCCCAGCTCAGAAGCTTGCCAGCCTCGCGCACCGCCAAAATGGAAACGTGGGGCACTTCCATGCAGGCACCGGCGGCAGCATATCCCAGGGCAAAGTGGAATTTCTCAGTGTCAGGCTGTACTTCCAGATGTGGCGGCATGGGCACATAACGGCAACCATAGAAGTATTGGATGGCTCGCCACATGCTGTCTGGTCGGAGGAAAGGGTCGTCTGCGTGAATGCGGATGACACAAGGCCCGTCGCCCTGTTGAGCATGCTCGTAAATCATTCGGCTGAAGGCAGGGTGCTGGGACAGAATCACGCGGTGAGCCGGGATACGCAAGGGTCCGTTGAGTGCACCTGGGAACTGCGAGTTGACGGCAGTCAACGTGTCGGGGATCTCTAAAACGACCTCGCAATCGGCGAACTCGGGCCGAGCAAATCTGGAGCCGATGAAGTCTGCAAATGCCATGATATCTCCCAGAGGATCAAAGCCGTCGGGCGCATATGGCGTTCGGTTGCCGGGTTGGTATGCATGGCGGCCACCACCCAAAGGCGGTCCTGGACGTCCGATATCGGCACCATTGACACCATTGACAGGCAACACCTTGGGGCCAAATTCATCAGCTCGCGACGAATGCGAACCGTGGAGGCTGTGAGGCGTGAGAGGCCCATGGTTCAGAGCAACAGGGGCAACATGGACATCAATAGGCGCAGGAGCCATCGCAGGGCGTCCGAGCACATCAACACTAGTGACAGGAAGCTGGTCAGGCGCAATGGGCATCGGAGGAGGGTATGCGCCGCCAGAGTGAGGGTGTGGAGAAGGCGTGCTGGATCCGTTCAAGGTGCCAAAGACCATGCTGCCATTGCTTGGGTGGTGCTGGTGCACGCGGGAGTGGTTGACTGGGAAGGCCGGCAGGCGGATTGGCTCAAGCACTGGACCCTGCAGATTGACAGGGTAGTTGTTGGCGGGGTAAAAGGGCTGTCGCATGTTGCCGTTGGCGATTGTATCATTTGTGGGAGGAGGAGGAGGAGGTGAAGAGACCACGGGAGGTACAGAGCCGGTCGATGGAGCGCTGAGAATGGTATCTGGAGTTATGTGAGAAAAGAAGCACCGCTCGACTTTGCCTTTTTCGCAATTTCCATACCTGTAGGGCTAGCGGTATCTTGGGTGTGGAAATTCATCGCTTCTGCTCGAGTCTCTGGCTGAGAAGGACGTGAAGCGGCAGCGTCCAGTTCGTGCTCCTGAGGTGCAGACGTGATCGTCTTATCCTCCGCCTTAAGACGGTTTGTAGTAGTGGTAGCAGTAGAAGTAGCAGCAGTAGCGGTCGAGGCTTGGGCGTCTTCTGGTTTTTGCCCGGTTGTCAAAGAAGGGCCAGGCGTAGTATCTTGGTGTTGCTGTCTCGAAGTTGAGGCAGCATTGACGTTTGATCGTAGCGGAGAAGCAGGCAGTTCGGAGGTGGCAGCCGAAGGGGTCGGACGGTGGCGCAGAAAGGTCAAGGGAATGACAGGCTCAACACGACGCCGGAAGGCAGACTGGGCAGCAGAGGACCTCCTAGCAGCCGGTTCGGCTGAGGATGCCTGTGAGGGCGGGCCTCCTGCGCCAGGAGGGGTGGAGGACGCCATTGTAGCTCGAGCTCTCGGCAGACAGTCAAACCAGTCGGTATATTCTAAGCTCTGAGATCGGAAAACGGGGAAGGCGGGCCGACGTGCGATCGAGATAGGACGGCTTCAAAGGGCTGGGTGAGAAAGGAGCGGCGGTGGGGTTCACCAGGGATCGGGCATGGAGCAGCGGTGCTTGAAAGAGCGCCTCGACCATGAGGACAACAATGCTGGGTGCTGGTTGTTGTTGGAGGAAGAAGGAAGAGGACGAGGAAGAGGGTAGCTGTGGTCCCTGGCAGGCAACAGACTTGTTAGAGAGTCCCGTCTTTTCTCGGAGAGTGGGTTCCACGGTTGACAGTGCAAGTTGAGGTCCAGCAATGACGGAGTTCTGGTACCAAGCATGGGAATCGGCTTTTGCGGCTCAACACAGCACCCTTTTTGTGTTTTCCCAAGTTGTCTCTTTGGGTTTCGGAGTTTGGAGACAAGGCGGCAGGCAGACAGACAGGCAAGGCTGGAGAAACACACTCACAGAGACACTGATTTTCGGGCTAGACTATGGTGGCTCGCTGCCCCTCGAGGTCCAAGAATGCAGCAGGGCAGAGGAGCAGCAGCAGTGGGTAATAATAGCTGCCCAGGTGGTTGGCAGTGGTAATGCCAGTGGAAGGAAGTGCTTCGGCGATGGATTTTTTTTTTTTTTCATCTGCCAAGTTGCATGGTTGTTACCTCACTGCAGCATGGATCCCCCGCAGCTGCCACCACACGCTGGGAGCAAGTACGCCGCGAAATTGGTCAGTGCTTCGGTACACCCCACCGGCCTAGCACGGTCTGCCGAATGACTAACACAGTGCCAGCTGCAAGGGACCAGTTGACAGCATGTTTGGATGACAAAGCAGCATCTCAGCAATGTACATAGTAGGACATCGTATACTTTGACCCACCTCACCTCTTTCCTTCTCTCCTCGAAAACAACCCAGGCGAGCACTCCCTGGTTGTACAAAAAGCGAGGTAATGCTCTTGTCTTTTTCATCCGATCGTTGGGTCTCGTACCGTACTAATATTTATGGTCTGTACAGAGACTGCCGTAGGGCATCATCTCCTTGAAAAGGTCACTAATCACCGTTTCGAAATGCGATATCCCTTGAGAGTGAATTCTTGCCTTTGCCACGAAATAGTGATTGGTCATGATAAGACGAGTCCATCACCTGGTCCCAGTTCGAGGAACTTGTACGGTGCATCCTCGCCCTCTCCTTGCTGTTTCGCCCGTTCGGACTGCACCGCATCCCGAAGCGTGTACGTCTTCCTCCGCAGCAGCCACGAAATGAAGCCTCCGCCTTTTTTGGCCTCGTCGTGCGTGGCAACCCAGTACTTTGCACCACTTGCTCGCACAGCCTGGATTCCATTCAGCGCGCCCAGGTTCAGCTGTGCTGTCATGCGGATTCGCACATCATGCAAGCCATGCAGCAAAGCCAGTGTCTTGATGCCCGCCTCCCGTACGCATTCGAGATTGGAGCCCCTGATGCCATGCGGCGAATATATCACAGCTTGCGTCTCGTGCCCCTTTTCACCGGCCAGGTCCATGGAACGCGTCGTCCGCTGAGTGACGCCGTAAGCAAGGTCAAACACGACCATGATGGCTGAGTGGTAGTACAGCGCGTTGTTTTGCGTGACCACTCGCCCAATACCCAACCATGGCGGTATCCGCCCTTCTGGGTCAGCCAGCGCCTGCTGCCAATCCGACGACGAAGTGGCAGAGAAGCCTGGCGTTGTGATGACGATGTCAAAATGCTTCCACGAGCGGATTAGTTGAGCTGCTTTGTCCGTGGCAATCACCGGAGTAGCCTTGGGCAACTCTCGCAAGGTTGCTTCGTGGCAGTGGTCGGTGAACTCGTGAGAAATTACCACGCAGTCGATATATGTCGTGTGGTCATTGTCAACGTCGCCATCCTGGCCGCACTCGAATTCTGCTAGAAGGCTATTGAGCTCCTGAATGGTTTGTACTGCTGGCGCGACAACATGCCACTGCGTGGAAAACCACGAAGCCACATCAGATTGGGGGCCCTGGAGCCATGGATCAATGAGAATGTTGTACCGTGAGCGCGGACGGCGCTCATTCGCCTCGTTCTGGTTCTTCGCAGATGCTGCAAACTCAGCGGGGATTGGCAGCTGGAGCAGCCAAGTGGTGTCGGCGTTGAGGTGAGCCAGCACGGGACACGCTCCGTCCAGAGCGGTAGCCCACGCGGCCCGATCCTTGAGGCTAACGACCCCGCCATGTGGCGAGGATTGATCATCCACGTCATAGCCATTGGCCATCTCGGGCGGATGCAATTCAAAAGTGTGTTGTGAGAACAAGAAAAGGTCACGGTAAGGAGGTTGGGATGACTGACGAAGCAATCGTGCTATTGTTGACAATAGGGACTGCCTTGTCGTTGCCTCTCCTCGCCACTGTCCCTCTCGTGCTCGGTGAAGGTTCACGTCACATCCAATCCCCCAATGAGGCTTAGCAGATTTCTATGACACGGAGATTTACAGGGTCAGGCACGTGCGGCGAGCCGAAATCTCTTGGTCCAACGGCTCACCATACATCCATAGGCGTACAAGCTCTAGACTCATTCTTTGCGTATACTTTTGGCCGCTATACAATGCGTTGGTACGACAAACTCGAGGTTCTTCTGATGGTACAACAAGAAAACGTTATGGTAGAAACGACGCGGACAGCAGGGTGAGCACACGCTAAGATCTTCATGGCTAGCGTCTAGACCATGGTACGTCTCACTTTGAGGAGGAAAAGGTACCTAGGTACGTCCGTTTTCCTGTGTCAATTCTCATCAGCCAGCAACCGGTTGTCCTTGACAACGATGCGCCAAGACTGGATATTGAAGAACAGCCTTGGATTTTGAGTGAGTGGCTTCGTTCTTATTCAATATATGCTTCCTTTCCACATCATGTATTGCTGCCGGCATGCCCCTTCATTGTCCAACTGCCAATTATATTCTGTCACTGACGGCGGCTGACATCGTCAAAAGACGTTTCTCCTCGGCATTTCTCTCGACAAACTCTTGGTCAGCAAGCACTCGCCTCTTACGGTGATTCTTGCTGTTCATGGCTTCAAAGACGGCCGTACCGGCTCGCAATGCTTCGTCTCTACGTCTCTACACCTCCGCGCCACAAGCCAGCACCCGCGTTCGCAAGAGTGGAGCGGAGAAAGGGCGGAGACGAGGTGTGGCTAACATCACCATGCCTCTTCTTCCCCATATATGATCCGATCAACTCTCAACAAGTCGAATCGCGTCAGTCACATTGAAGACTTGTTGGGCTGCCAAGAAGTCACATCATACTTCTACTCGCCATTTATCTACTGAGTAGCACCAACGGGTGCCCGGGCTGCGCATGATTGTTCAACTGCTTCTACCGCAGCCCTATCAGCACTTTTCCGTGTTGACGTGCCCTCGGACATGATTCGGACCTGTTCTTATCTACCCAAGCCCGCATTGGCCATACATGTCAGCCCCATGCAGCAACAAGGGCTCTTCTGCAAGCATCCGGTTACTAGACGTTGTGACTTTATCAATACTATGTAAAGGCAAAATATCTTTATCGCAATACACGATCCTAGTGCTGGTCCCAGACCGTGCTGCCAAGAGATAAGCAACCAAAAACCCCAGACAAACAGACCCCCGGCTCCCCCTCAAGCCAGCCTAGATCAGTTGTGGGGCTGATGGAAGAACCGCATGCAGAGTTCACGCTTATGGAGTGCATACTATGATAGTTTATTGCATGTCCTTCGCTTCGGGCCAAGGCTGAGCCACATGGCCTCCAGCGATAAGCGATGCGGAACCGGAGTCGAGCGTGGAAATATTAAGCCCAAGGCCTCTCTCTCATTATGGCGACTTGGATTGGAATCAGCTTGAATTCGAGGGACTGTTCGAGTTCCAAGGGCAAAAGAAAACTAAAATATAGGCCACAGGTCACGGTGACAAGCCGAGAAGCCATTCCTCTCTTTGCTCTTGGTCATTTTGGTCGCCATCGTTGGAAGAAAAAGAAAGAAGAAGAAGAAGAAGGAGAAGAAGAAGAAGAAGAAAGAAACACCTCATAAACAACCTGATACAGAGGTACGACATCGACTTGTCTGCAGCTGAGGGTTGGCACAATGAGTTCAGGAGTAAGTCCAGACCGTCCACTTCTATAGCTTCCTCCTCATACACAATCAATAACAACGTCGCCTTCCATCTATAGCCAGTGTACAACGCGTCCGAGCCCAGTGGCGGCGACTCCTTGACGAGCGATGTCAATGCACAATATGTCGGCTACGAATACAACTACACCTATCTCATCTTTTGCGGCTTCATAGTATGGCTCATCATCCCGGGGATTGGCCTTCTCTATGGAGGCATGGCCCGCCGAAAGTCTGCCCTGACGTTACTCTTCCAATCCCTCATGGTTGGTGCTGTGACGACCTTCCAGTGGATGTTTTGGGGTTACTCTCTGGCCTACAGCCGTACAGCAGGACCATTTATCGGTGACCTGGCCAACTTTGGCCTCAAGAACGTGGTAGCAGCACCTAGCATTGGCAACTCGACCATCCCCGAGATTGTCTTTTGCCTCTACCAGCTGCTCTTTTGCGCCTGCACCGTGCAGATTGTCGTTGGCGGCGCCTTTGAGCGCGGTCGCATCATCCCTTCGCTCGTGTTTGGCTTCCTTTGGGCCACTGTCGTTTACTGCCCGATTGCCTGCTGGACATGGAACCCGAGCGGCTGGCTGTACAATCTCCCTTCTCTCGACTTTGCTGGTGGCGGCCCCGTGCACATTGCAAGCGGGTGGGCGGCGCTGGCATACGCGCTCGTCTTGGGCAAGCGCAACAAGCACGCCGACGACGACGGCACACACGGCAAGCCGCACAACACGACGCTCGTCTTCTTGGGCACTGTGCTCATCTGGTTTGGCTGGTTCGGGTTCAACGGCGGTTCAGCGCTCAACGCAAGCGTGCGCGCCATGTACGCGGCCTTCAACACCAACACGGCGGCGTCGACGGGGGCCATTGGGTGGGTGCTCGTGGATTACATCCGGCACAAGGGGAGGTTCAGCGTTGTGGGCGCGTGCGAGGGCGCGATTGCCGGGCTGGTGGGCATCACGCCTGCTGCGGGCTTTGTCAGTGTGTGGCTGGCAGCCGTGATTGGGTTCCTGACTGCTGTTATTTGCGCGCTGATGGACGGCGTGAATGAGTGGATCCACACAGATGATGGGCTGGAGGTGTTCAAGTTGCATGGGATCGGGGGCATGTGTGGTTCCTTTTTCACGGGTATTTTTGCTACTGCTTCTGGTATGTTTGTCCCCGTCCTTCCTTGCCCTCTGGTTCCTCTGGCTCTGGAAATGGCGGCTAATATCTCCACTCTGATAGTCACCGCTCTCGACGGCGTCTCGTCGGCAGCCGGTGGCATCGACGGCAACGGCATCCAAGTCGGCAAGCAATTCGCCGAGATCTGTGCCATTTCCGCCTACTCGTTCACAGTTTCCTTTGCGCTGCTCATGATCATGAAGTACATCCCGGGGCTGCACCTGCGTGTTTCGGACGAAGCCGAAGAGCTGGGCATGGACCTGGACCAGTTCTTTGACGAGCAGATTGGCGACTGGAGTTATCTGCAGGCGGCGCAAAAGGTGCGCAACACGACGATCCTAGGCCAGGCTGGTGTTGCGGGTTCTAGCAGCGATGGTGCGATCCATAGTAGCTCGTCGATGGAGAGGGTTACAGAGGAGGTTGGTGACGTTGGTTCGGATGGCAAGAAGGCTTAACAGCATCGGGATGCAGGGTAGATATTGTGATTCTGGGACGACGTCTATCACACTATCTAGGCGGTTTGGACAGCAGAAAAAAAAAGGAAAGTCCCTCTCCGTTTCCGCGGTATCCTTCTCTTGGGCTGTCCACATCAACTCCGTGTCACCATCGACCCAAACTTCAACCACACACCAACAAAGCGTCACGAGCCCTCCTCCCACACCATAACAGGCTTCACAACATCCCCGCGCCCCATGGCACCCAGCGCTTCTTCAAACTCCTCAAACCCAAACGTCCTGATCAACTTTTCGACCGGAAACTTGCCCTCGCGCCACCACTGCACCAGCTGCGGGATGAACTCTTCTTTGCGACCCCAGCCCTGAATCGCGCCAAAATACTGCTTCCCACTGACCATGAAACTCTGCATGTGCACCTTCAAAAACGAATCCGGCAGCCCCGTGCCCACCTGGATAATCTTGGCCATGTACCGCGTATACCCAATCTGCGCAGCCACCAGCGCCGGGTGCGCCGTCGTGTCTATCGAAACCGACACGCCCTGTCCATCCTCCGTGGCCGCTTTGACCTTGTCCACCAGTTCGTCAAACGATGACGACGACGACGGATCTTGTGGGCGTGCCATTTCACTCGTGTTAAAGACATGGGTGGCGCCCAGCTCCTTGGCAAGCTCCAATCTCCCTGCCACGCGATCAATCCCAATAATCGTCCTACACCCTGCAATGCGCGACGCAGCCATCACAGCCGCGAGCCCCACGCCGCCGAGCCCGACGACGGCCACCGCGTCGTCGGGCCCTGCGCGCGCCACGTTGAGCACGGTGCCGCTGCCTGTTAGGAGGCCGCAGCCCACGGGCGCGAGCAGCGCGAGGTCGGCGCGGGAGAGGCGGAGCGCGGAGGCGTTGACGAGGCTTGATTCGGAGGCGATGGTGTGGCGGGCGAAGCTGGACTGGCCAAAGAAGCGACCGCCTATCTCTACATCGGGGGCCGAGGAAGAGGGGAAGAAGACGGGCTCGCCCATGAAGTTCAGGTCAAAGGCGCGCGTGCAGTGTGAGGGGGGTCCGGTGCGGCAGACGTAGCATTTCCCGCAGGCGGCAAAGGACATGAAGACTGCGTCGCCTGGTTTGACCTGTGGTTGTTGGTGGTGGTTGTTTTTTTTTTATGTATTAGTGGTCATGATAACAGCTTAGATGATGCGTGATATGAGATGAACAAACTCACCTTGGTCACGGCCTTGCCAACCTTTACCACGTACCCGGAGCCCTAATATATATCAAGGGGAAATCTATTCAGCCTTTACTTTTATTCTCTTTCTTAGAAACCATCTTGCTCTTGACGAAGACTGACAGATAGCATAATAGAAAAAAAGAAAAAAAAACTAAAGAACAATGCCTATCAAACACACCTCGTGCCCCAACACTCTCGGGTAAAACACAGCAGGGACGCCCTTATCCTCGGGCGTATCGCCGCAATGGAGATCCGTGTGGCAGATGCCCGAGGCGACGACCTCGACCAGGACCTCGTCGTCGCGCGGCTCGCGCAGTTGGACTCGTTCCATCGCCCATTTGCCTTGGCTGAAAGGCCCGCGCGCAACGAGTGCTTTGGATTCCATGGGGGTCCAGCTTTTGGTCAGCGTTGCGTTGACTGGAGGCGAGTGAGTGAGAGGTGACTGGGACTCTGGTCGGGGCGGCTGACTCTTTGGAGTCTCCTTTGGAGAGAATATGTAAGGTCAGGTCTATCAAATAAATAGATAAGCGATGATGTGGCGGTGAGGGGAGCAGACGGAGTAATGGCAAATAGGCTTTGCATGGTATAATGACGTTTCAACCGGCAATTTACAAGTGCTTAGACAAAAGGAAAGTACACATGTTGGGAATGGCGCAAAATTATTGTGCCCGGCGTCTATTCAATCATGCTTATAGTCACTATTTCTGGCGACAGCTAATATCATGCTGAGCGAAATGATAGAACACTGTCTTACAAGATCAGATTATACTGAGAAAGCGTTGACATATTCTACTGGCGAATCATAGCCTGAAGATTGAATACTCCTCTTGGACTGAACAGGTATTAAATATAATCTAACATGACTTAGAGTCTATCGAATTATCGTATAATTGAGGCTATTGAGTCTTGGATCAACATTTGGTCATCAAGAGCGACTTGCATTCTCTCCGCGTTCCTCGCTTCCTGATGGCCAGCTTCTTCATCCTTGGCTTGAGCCATGCTTGATATTCCCCATACTTGCTATGATAGAAACTTTCGACTGCTCGTTGCGCAGTCAATTTCCAATACAAACTAGACTGTCTGGGTGGTCTACTTCCAAACACCCTCCAGATCCCCTTCGAGCCCTCACGCGAATCAATTCTCATCGTAGACTTTCATCTTATTGGTAACTCTGGAGTACCAGAAGACGCCAAGAAATACAAGAAACCTGTATACAGTACCAATCTCGTGCTGGTACAACATTTACTCATCTTGGCGGCTACTCTCTGTGTCTTGTCCCTCCTCAATTACGAGGTCACATCTTTTAAGATAGTTCTCCAGACGAAGATCAAACCTCAGTCTTATTGCTTCGAATCATAGTGGCCGTTACTTCAGTCGTTCCCTTACCTCTACGCCTCACTTTGGGACAGATTTTGCAGGCACAACTGTAGATCTCGCTTCTGCCCGATGACCTCTTCTTTTGGGCATTCAGCCCACAATGGCCTTCCCACCTTGGACCTCCTCAATGGCAAAACGGCAGCAATATGGCCCAGACTGACGTACCAATCGACACATGAACACCTACTTTTAGCCATTTTAAATTTCAAGTTTCGAACAATGCTCGGCTCAAGCGTACAAGTCACAAAGCAACGAGATCCGCTGAGCTAAGGAAGCAATTCCCAAAGTGATAGTCACCTACTACTCATTTTGATTCCATGGCGTAAATATCAATGATGTGCTTTTCTTTTCCGCGGCAGAGGAGCCGGTTACCCAACAGCATACAGTACCGTGATAGGTTCTGGACCAACGCCGCAATGCCACGCCCGGCATTGCCAGCAAACAGGGCACTGAATAAGTTCGAAAACATGTCATTACTCTTATACTTGAATTCGTGTATCATACGGCTTCCGTCGGGTTTCAATACCGTTTTGCCTGCTTTCGTAACACACTCGCTTCTGACTATTCCCTGTCTTTGTTACACACCTCATGTGCTAAGAACAAGTCGTAACACGATACTTGCTAGAGCAACCACAAAAGGAAGCTCGATTTAGAACAGGCTTCTTGACAACCTGAGAGGCCGACAACATGGTTAGTATTTCCGTTTTTAACTTAATACGTTAGCAATATCAAAACTTACCATCAATATCTTCTAGAGCCAAGAGACATGTCTCTATACGCTGCGTTCTCTTCATCACCCAGCAAAGGGGAACAGAGGAATAAGCGGATACTTGATATTGTTATTCAATATTATTCTAGTTATTGCTTCTTCCATGCATTCTCGCCATCCACTTGCTCGTATCCTTGGTCTCTATCCTCCCAAACTAGCTTTTGAAGTCGTAATACAACAATGTTCCAGATTTTTGAAGTAACTTGCTTGTATTTATATCAAAAGGTGAAAGGAATAATCTTGTACTGCTGAAATGAAAGCCTCAATCACTTGTCAGAATCCCCTCCCTTGTCCTGAAACAGGTCAACTGGACAAGATATCTCCTTTACTCATCGTCGTCCTCATCGTCTTCATCATCCTCATCATCTTCATCATCCTCGTCGTCCTCGTCGTCCTCGTCGTCCTCGTCGTCCTCATCGTCCTCATCATCCTCATCATCCTCATCATCCTCATCATCCTCATCATCCTCATCATCCTCATCATCCTCATCGTCCTCATCATCTTCATCATCCAGATTCTCGCCCTCCTGGGGTTGTTCCAAACCCTGCCTCTTGACAGCAAGATCCTTAATATCATTCTAAAAAACAAGTCAGCACCTCTGATTCCCATTATAGCAAACTGTGCTTTTTTTTGTTTCTTTCTTAAAACATCCGTCAAGAGGAAGTCTCTCAACAACCCTCCTTTCTGAATTGCTTTTCTCACTTTTGCGCCTTGTTCTTTTTTTTTTTTTTTTAAAAAAAAAAAAAGAAATGGAGGGAGGTGGACAAAAACGTACCGTGGTGGAAATCAGATTCCCGACTGGGACTGCGAGAGCGGGAGCCGCAACGGGGACAAGAGCAGTGCCCTGTTTTGTGTGTAAAAGAAAAAAAGAGAACAAAGTATTAGTCCAGAGATCTTTTTGGGTTTTCTTTTGTCTTTTTACGGATCAAAAGTAAATGGGAATGTTGGGAGTCAAGTCAATCATTCGAACATACAGCAGTGCCGCGGGCAAAACGGCCATTGCCTAGGCTCGGCAAGCCGGACACGGCCGTCGAGGTAGCGAGGCCGAGGGCGCAGAGCTGCACAATGGAAACGCGCATTTTGGCAGATTATGTTTATTGTTGTTTGAAAAAAAAAAAAAAAAAAAAAAACAGGCGTATTCCAAGCTTTCAAGAGGAAATGGACAAGCGATTGTTCTTTGAGCGAAAGGCCGCGTGGGTTCTGGTTAAAAAGAGTGTTGGGATTGTGTAAACACAGGCAGGTAAAGAAACAGAAAGTGAGCGTGTGAATGGTCGTTGTTGTTGTTGTTGTTGTTCTTTTTTTGATGAAGATGAAAGGCTAGACTAGAGCAAAAATGAAGCCGGCGGGAGGTTGCTCTATATATATACTTCTCCTTCCTCCGCCAAGATACTACCCCATCTTGATCCATCTCTTGGACAAGCTGCTGGCTCAGCCCTTTAGAGCACAGACGATACTGAAGCGCCTTCCACAGTCTCGTGACCGTGCTGCGAACCTTGACGTAGCCCAGCGCGAAGGACAGAGCGCCAGGCCGACAGTCTGGAAATTTAAAATCACCACCGCTAGGACGGTTCCAAAAAGCAATAGAGAGAGTTGAGCAAAAAGCTTGGCTTTTGTCAAAGCGCCGCCTCTCCGCCCTCTCTCTCACTATATACCTCGACTACTCTGCATGTTGCTTGTGATATGCATATCATGCATTTGCCTGCTTCGTGGCTTGCTCCTGGCAGTCTGACCAGGACTGTTAGCTCATTCGTTGGTCCGTCAAGTGCAAAGCAGAGAAGAAAAGGATTTATCAAAGTTAGGGGATGGGCACCTTTGCCAGGAATAGCTGAGCAAAAGCCGCTCCTCTTCCTCTCGCAGTCTAGCGTCTGAGCTCTAGGAGGGCTGCCAAGTAGTTTAGCTTCACTTTTCATATTAGATCGGTCCCAAGATTCCAAGCCTCCTTTCCAAGCCCATCTGTTAGTCCACAGTCCGACCCCGTCTGGGGAAGATTATGCGGAGACCAGCTATTGTGGGGCTAAGCCTTTCGACAAGTGCCGAGCGAAACATGAAACAAATGCTTGTGTGGGACGGCGGCCGTGATTTAAGCGTAAATTTGCCCCGATGGTCTCGACCGCTTACCTGACTAAAGTGGACTCGATGGCGCGGGCTAAGGGCTAGTACGATGTACCAAGCGGCGACTGGCCCATATAGTGAAGGGATACTCAGCTGTGCCAGGGTAGAGGGTCTTTGAGGAACGCTTGTGTGAGCTTGCTCATAGACAAGTACCGGGCCCACCGTATAATTGCAACAAGGGGTATAGTATGGCGACATCGACAAGTAGAAGTGACAGGAGACATGAGGGCAGAGGGCCTCGCAAAGGGTGGTGTTGAATCTCAAGGTGAAGTGTTGGAGTGTTGGAACCTTGAACTAATTGTCCCTTGACGCCATATGATTGGCCAGTTGGGCAGGAATTCAGTACACTCAAGTGATAAGACTGGTAGGGGCTTTCTTCGTGAACGCAATCCTTGAAACAGAAAAAAGGGTCAATTTCCTAAGCATAAATTGGGCCACGTACATTAAGCAGTTCGTCGTTTGAGTGAAGACGTACTGCACAGTGCAGCCTAGCCCATGATGTAAGCCGATCTGACGTGCGCATGCTCTCTGGCTTTAGTAATCAATGGTCAGGTTGATCACTATATACAATCTCGTGATGCCTTGATACCGAGTACAAGTATCAGAGTATCTGAAATTGGTCAAGAGATGTCACAAACTTGGAGACAGTGGAATGTCCACCTGTGACGTACAAGTGACGTGATGGATCACCAGCAAGAGGTACTGCCTCGAGAGAGAATCCTCTGTACATAGCACTCGAGTCCTCTGTTTTCTCCCGAGAATGCTCGAGGCGAGTTATCACAAAACAGGACTTGTCAAACTGAAAAGTAAATCAGACAATGAAGGAATACACAGCCGAGGAATGGCTCCCAGCCAGCGCTGGCCTAGGAGAAAGCCCCTTGTACCGCGCCAGCGACGATACATTCTTCTTTGCCGACATCAAGAATCAGCTCGTGTACGCTGTGCCTGTCCAAAAAGGCTGGGAAGCACGCAAGACATATGCCTTTGACGAATGCATCACCAGGCTCGAGACGGTCGCTGGCCGGGATGATGTCTTGGCGGCTCAAACACGGCTAGGCCTGGCGCTACTCTCGCTAGAGTCAGGGGCTCTCAAGCCGCTGGCCGCCATCCAACACGGCGACAGCAACACTGGCGCTAGCCTGGACGACAAAGCACGGATGAACGACGGCGGCATCGACGCACGGGGCAGGTGGTGGGCGGGGTCCATGGCGCTTGATGAAGAGACGCGCATTGGGCGGCTGTGGCGCATGGACAGGGCTGGTCAGGAGACGGGGGGCGAGACAGAGGAGGCCTCGGTGCTGGAAGTGGGAGACCTCGTCGATACGCCTGTGCCCAATGGCCCCGTCTGGTCGCCTGACGACCGCATCATGTATGTCAACGAGACGCCAGCGGGCAAGGTGCTTCGGTTCGACTACGATCCGGAGACGGGCAGGGCGAGCAACAAGCGCCTGTTTGCGCAGCTCGAGGACGGCGGCATGCCAGATGGGATGGCGGTGGATGCGGAAGGACACGTTTGGGTCGCGGCCAACTCCAAGGGCCATCTGGTGAGGCTGTCTCCCGAGGGTCAAGTCGTCGCCAGGTGCAGCGTGCCAGGAGCGCAGATGGCTTCGTGCCCTGCATTTGGAGGCCACGACATGAAGACGCTCTTCGTTACGTCGATTGCCGCCGAGGGGTCAACTGGCAGTGTGTATAGGGTCCAAGTGGATGTTGCGGGGATCAAGAGGCACGAGTTTCAAGCGTAATCAGGGTCAAGGCAAAGGGAAACAGAGCGCTAGCCCACCGTGGCCAAGGCGCTTCTTTGTTCGTCTAGAAGCCACGGCCAGGTGCTGCTGCGTATAGCTGCACGATACGATGTATACATAGTATCAAGTACCTAGCTCGATAGAAGCCCGACGTCGGCCCCGGGCATACCCTTTTCCGAGCCAGTGACATCAGATCAGCCGACTGCGCCAACCACGCCCCCGTGTAAGTCGTACTTGAAGGATAAATGTCCCCACTTCCAACCATTACTCAAGTAGCCTCCATCGTGCATAATAGCATCATATTTGTATCATCCATCCATCCATCCATCCATACTTACAACAGTGAACTAGCTCCAAGTGACCGAACCACACTCCCCATCTGGCTCTGCTCTTCGAACCATAACGCCCAGTTGGCTAGACTAACGCAGCCATGTCGTTCAGTTTCTCCTTCTCGAGCTCCGTGAGCTTTGTGGGCTCTTCGTCCGTCAACGGCAACTCGCAAGGATGGGCTTACAGGCAGGAGGCTTATTCCAACAAGAATGGTTCCGGGGTCCGAACAACACAACAGAGGCTCGGCGAAGCTCCCGTCATGCAGACGAGGATGTACGATGCCTACGGACGGCCGCTGTTGACACAGGGCAGCGCGAATGAACATGCAGATGGCCATGCAAACGGCTATGGATTTGTAAATGGCTGTGGCAATGCATATGGCTATAGCAATACATATGGCTATGGCGATGCAAATGGCTATGGCAATGCAAATGGCTATGGCAATGCAAACGGCTATGGCAATGCAAACGGCTATGGCAATGCAAACGGCTATGGCAATGCAAGTGGCTACGAGCATGGCTATGGAAACGGCCACGTCCAAAGGAATGGCAACCCACGCCACACTTCCTCAAACCAGCGTGCACCAACTCGGAGGATCATAAGTATCGAGGACGTCACAGAAGAGGAGGACAAGAAAGCTGCAGCCAATCATCAGAACGGCGAGAAGAAGCACTAGAGTGAGCGAGGACGGGGGTCGTCGGCGTTTTCCCAGAATGTGTGTATGGTCTTAAATTGTATTGATCAACACTGCTGGACAATTGGGGGATAGAATGGACAGGCTGAATTACTCGAGTTGGATAGAAGACGGCATTGCTTTGTTGTTATGATACGGGATGTGCTTATCGCAATCTGTTTAGCTGAATAGGCCAAATTCTATCAATCGTCTAAACTTCACTCGATAATTACTGTATAAACAACAATGATTCTATTTATCGCACCTGTGCACCGATCATGTCGATAAACTAATGGATACATGGGATTCTACAGGAAACATTCAGCTATACACAAAGATAATGAGAGCCCTCAGGTATATACCAACAGTAATCTGAGTGGAGTATTATCGATTCAACAAAGTGAACACTATCACTCCCAACAATAATACCACCCTTCACCACGTTTCATCTGTATAACACAACTATCCGGGTGCTTTAATCCATATTATTTCGAACGACTCATTGAAATGTCGAGAATTGGATATCACTCCAAGCAGAGACCTTTTACTTTGTGTTCTTACCCAAAACCCGGTACTCGTGCTTCGCGTTGCTCACATACGGCGGCCTGTTGTTCACAATAGTCAGCACAAACAATATCCAAGCCTCACAATTTGTACCCAAGCAGCATCAGCAAGAGATAACTCACCTCAACACATTCTTCAACACCACAATCCCCGCCGTCCCCACAGCATACCACCCCAGCAAGCTGCCCCACCCGCCTTCATTCCCATAATACCTCCCCTGGCCCACCGCCAACGCGACAAGATCATACACAAGACACCCTCCCAGGATCCAATCACTCCCGGCCGCCAGCCCCGCGAACCCCAGCCCCGTCAAGACCTTGCCCAGGACACCCATGGGCGGCTGCATTTGGTGCGGGAAATACGCCACAGAGCCGTTGTGCAGGAGGTCCAGCACGCCAATCCCCGCAAAGGTCTTGCTGACAATGTGTGTGAGGATGGAGTCGGTCGAGGACGTGTCGAGGGGTGGCAGGCGCGCAAAGACGTAGTAGAGCTGCGCAAGGGAGTTGATGACGACAAACACGTTGCTCGTGCGGAGGTCCGAGGCATTCCAAAAGACCATCCAGGTGGCGATGCAGAGGTTGCCGATGGTGTAGAAGGGGGTGAAGTCGACCATGGTGCGTGTTGTTGCGGATAGCTGAGGCCCTTCTTGTTCTTCTTGTCCTACTCCTGCACCCGTCGAGGAGGACGGCTGGTTACGGCTTCCGGCCTTCCACAGTCGATACAGCCAAGCAAGCTGGAACAACTGCTGTGGGAAAAAGAAACCCCCGATGAAGAATGGCTGCGGGGAGAAGAAGGAGAGGTTGGCGTCGTGGATATCCTTCATGTTGGGGGTGCTGAGCATGCCATATTGCTGGGCAACAAAATCGATGATGAAGCTGGTGGGCGCCAGCCAGCGCGCGGTGGACAGCGAGACGCCCATTTTGGGTGATGTTAAAGTGAAGTCAGATGAGTTATAATGCCAGAGGCTGTATGTTGATTTTCACTTATTCACGTTGGTGGAGTTCCTGACCTTTTCAAATGTAACAAGTCTCCTGCGAAGACAATAGAAAAGAATAACCCGAACTTTGTACCAGACAATCGATAATGAACATATAAAGTCAACACAGTAATAGTGGTGATGTCAGCTGGCACAACCACAAAAGTCAATGGCGTAAGTAGACGCTTTGCTGAGCGTCCCTTTTCGGCTAGTGCGTCATCGTCTCAAGTGCTTTGATGCGGCTCACCCGGAAAGGCTTATTCTAAGCACAAGACCAACAACACCAATACCAGTATTCCTAATTATTGGCTGCTTGCAATGACGAATTATCCACTGCGCTGTGATGGAAGGATCATGTTGGCTGTTGCAGGCAATGTGGTCATTGCAACGCTCATCACTTTGCTATTCACCGAGCTCATTGCTCATTACCAAACGGATTCCACTTCTGCATTAACATCCCAAGGCTGCCATCATAATAGAATGCATCATTCCTTCATCCTTATAAAACAACAGCCAGCAGATCTATTCAGGCACCCGGTTCAGGAGACACTGTAATCGTTGGCGAAGTTGGGGTATGTTGAGTCGCGTCAGCCCCGGCTATACCACCAGCACCATCGGAATCCAACGATGAGTCTCTGTGTGTTCTGCCACTGGAATATGTGTGCTTGGGCACCTCAAGCGTCGAACGCCTCCTCCTGAGTCTTGCCTCGGGCGGCTGACTCGGCCCAGCAACAGGCTCCGAGTCTTGTGATGCGGCTCCCAAAATCCCTTCTATTCCCAAGCCAGATACAATACTACCGTTGAAACTTCCAGCTCGTGACCTTGTCCGGCGTGGCATGTTACTCGGCGTCCCATGACCATCGGCGTCGCGTGGGAGGTTGTAGGATGCCTTGATCTGCGGCAACGCCGCGTTCCTCTCCTCCTCGCCGGGAATGGTGGGAAAATCAGCCGCCTTCCCATCCCGCCATCTCAGGTCGTCATACGTCTCTGGCGCTGCCTGGCCTAGTTTGTTTCCGAGCCACTGCAGTCCCTTGCCAAATTTAATCCGGCTGGCTGGGTCACTTCGGACTGTTCCCCCAGTCGACCAGGGTTGCAGGTCATGATCGGCGGTGGTATGTGTTGTTTCAATGTGTCTTAAACGTGAGGACGGATGAGAAAAAGCCACGGAATCAATCGTTGGGCGACGGGGCCCTTCTGATTCGACCCTGTCCTCCACATGGTGTGCTTCTGCCTCCTCTTCTTCATCTGCAGGACTGGGTGTCCTTGCAGAGGATTTTACAGACTCGATGTCGCTCGAGCGAGGATGCGGGTTGGCGCAGTGGCAGGGAGCCATCTGAAGCTTGGCCTGGTCGTCTCCTTCGCCCTCACCTGCCGCGAGGACGGCATATAGAGAGCCTAGAGCGGCAAGACCGGTACCGACAATGGGTGCCCATTGACCTAATGGGTTCGCAGAATGTTAGAGTTGACATTCGCGCAAGAGATGTTGCTAAGAGTGTCCATGAGGGATCTGGCTTACCGACACTGGCCATTGGCTCGCTCATATACACCACCTGGGGACTAAAAAAGTTCATTTCCCCTACAATGAGAATGGCCAGGACAGCGGCACTGAATAAAGGTATTTCAATCATGCGGAGGTAGAATCGTATCACGTCGTTGACCTTGTGCATGTTTTTGTTGGATATGGCGTCCGGGTCGTCCTCTTCATCTCCAAATCTCTTCTTCCAATTTAACTTCAGAATCGTGTCCCACATGGACACGATTTGTAGAATGGCATAGATACAGCACGCGGCTGACAAGAGGGTGACGGCGCCGAACGTAAGCACATTCGGGGCCTTGATTATATAGATGTTGTTTTGAGATCCGCGACGTAAAGGCGAAACAGGGCCAGAATCCTCGTTGCAAAATGGGAAGCCACTAGCGGTACTGTTGGGCATGCCGTTTGCAAAGCCGCTCACTGGAGAAGGCCGAGAATTGGTTCGGAACGACTCAACCGTCAGGCTCAAGAGTCCAAACAATATCAACCCGGTCCAGAGAAAGATGAGGTTGCGGCCGGGGGTGTTGAAATATGTCTTGGACATTTTCACTGTGGCGGGGCCAGCAAGGATGCCAATGGCGCAGAGCTGAAATGCGCCGTAAATGTCCATGTCCACAGCATCTGGATCGTCCATGTAAGTGGTAGATCCCTCTTGTTTTGGCATCGTGACACAGAAGCTGTTCCCACGACTTACCGTTTACATGAACTGCCGCTAGCACAATGCCGTGTAGTGCAGCCACTGCAGGAAGCAACAGCGCGGCTGCCAGACACGCACCTCGCAGCCATTCTGAACCCCTTCCGAGGATACAAGCCGCTACCAAGACATAGTACCTGTGGAAAGCATACAGGGTAGTGAGCCCACCGTTCTTGGATATCCTATGACAATGTCTACTGAGGTCTCGCGGCTTTCAACACGTACAGGATCCTGGTGCCAGGGCCATACTGCCCCGACACTGGCCAGGCACAGATGGCCTGTAGGGTAGCAGCAGAAGCGTTGGCGGGGACAGAGCTGTTGAGCAGGCGGGGAGCTACTGAGGCAGAGTATGCAGGCAGAATCGGCATTCCGGCGCGGTCTCGACGTGGCTTTGATTCAGCCTAGCGAGAGACAAAGGTGGGTATGCATGAGGTGGAGGAGGAGGAGGAGGAGCACGAGAAGAAGAGTGGAGCAGAAGGCGAAGGCATCTCGAGAGACGCAGCCAGAGCTGGTATGGCGACTCTAATAACGGCTTTGACACGGCGTCTTCCCGGGCGGCTTGGCTGGTGCAGAATAAGGCTGACCATTGAAGAAACAGCGCTGACGACGAGGTCAGCCGGAGCGAGCATGGACAAAGGGCGGCGCATGTCCTGATAGGGCCAGCGGGCGTCAGCAGTAAGCTCGAGGGGGAAAAGTGCAATATGGGACGCTGTGCCCGACCACGACAGCCCGCGCTGTCAGCGATGCTTTTGATTTGCATTGTCTGCAGCATTCAAGCCACCCCCTCCTTGGATCGTGTTTCTCTACGTCTGCTCAGTCGGGCTCACGCGACCAGATGCTGCACTGTTGCACTGCTGGCGATGTCGCATTTCGATCCGGTGGTGGCTGTGCCGCGCCTGTCTGGCCTGTCCGGGAGAATGGATATCTCAGCCGGGAGACGGGACATCGATCCGAAAAAGAGCTTCATCATGAGCTTTTTGCAAATAGAAATCGAAGATAGGAAAAAGAAAAAGAAAATCGGCAGATAATGGGCGCAGTCAAGCTGGCCGGCATCACATGGCGAGGTGATTGGAGTGGTGGAGTAGGAGGAGGAGAGTCCTTACTAAGTTAGCGATCTACCTGCCAAGCAGAGGTGAGGTCATTTCGCTGGGGCTGTGGTTTAGTAGTGACTTTTCATTGGGGCCCTGCCTGCTACCCTGTTGCCCTGTTCGGGTCTATCCGGGGTTGTCACTGGCTTCTCTTACCGTGTCAGTGCCCTGTAATTGACCTGCCATGGCGGTGAGCCACTCTGCCACTGTTCTCTCTACTATGTACACCAGCCTGACCAGCCTCCTTCACTGCCCGTCTCCACCGCCTGGCAAGAGGTTTGCTTTAGGGGTCCTGGGTTCCTCCTTCCAATTCCACGTGCAGGATTCTCTGGCTCGACAAAAAAGTCTCACCCACCACCGCAGCCTTGGCATTTGGTTGGCAGACAGCGCCACCTTGTCCTTGGAGCAGGCCTCATCACCATTTCTCGATCGCGTTCCCATCCCTCAAGCCTCAAAGTCTTGCTCCTCGCTCCTCCACCCGTCGCTCGCCGTCTTCATGACCTTTGCGCGGCTATAGTCTCGACCAGCAGCAACCGTCTGCATAATGGGATCGAGCTGGCCATGTCGGACTCCAGCACCAATCTCGATGTCCAGGACATCCACGAATGGCGAAGCATTGTCACGCTGTGAGTCTGCCTGCATCCCTACGTTGGCCAACGTCACTTAGCCTGCTACCTTTCCTTTCACTAACAGAAACATTGGCAGGATCGTGTTTGTCTTGACGAGTACGTCGCCGGCAGTCGGGCCCTGAGTTCATTCCTGTCGAGTGCTTGAAAAGGTCTCATACTGACTTGTGGATTCACTTTTATTTTGGGTGGCCAGATCTCGTTGTTCTGTTTCCCTTCCATGTCCCCATCTACGTCCCAACGAGAATTCTCCAAGGGACTGCAGCCACGTTGCGTCGCCTTCGCATCATCCCACCCAGAAAGGATGCCAGCACATGTGGTACGGACGCCAACGAGGCCACCGCCGCCTCCCAGCAAGGCGTGCCACGCACCCCAGCCTTTACCCGGATGCGCTTTCCAATGAACTTCATCACCGCTCCGCTTATTGCAGATCTGTTCCTATTGGCCATCCTGGCGATAGGGCGACAAGAAGTCTACGACGGCACTGTGGGTGCCAACAACATCTTGCCCATCGATATCATGGTCTTCTTTTTGACGTTGGCCTACATCGCGATTTCCATCGACGCCTCAGGCCTCATTCGGTATCTCGCATTCAGAGTTTTGAGTTGGGGCGGCAAGATTGGGCACCGACTCTTTTTCTACCTCTATGCCTTCTTCTTCGCGTTGGGCAGCTTCATTGGAAACGACCCAATCATCCTCTCGGGGACGGCCTTTCTCGCCTACATGACTCGCGTCTCCAGCAACATCGAGCACCCTCGAGCATGGATCCACACCCAGTTCGCCATCGCCAATGTTGCTTCTGCCATCTTGGTCACTTCGAATCCCACAAATCTCGTGCTCGCCGGCGCCTTTAATGTCAAGTTCATTGACTACACGGCCAATATGGTCGTCCCAGTCGTCATAACCGCCATTCTCCTCTTTCCCTGTCTGCTCTACTTTGTCTTTGCCCACGAGCGCTTGATTCCCTACAAGATCACAATGCATGAGCTTCCCGAGGCGATCAAGGGCAAGAAACCAATCAACCCGAATATTCCGAATGCTAGAGGAACCGCCGAGGAACCTGATAGCGTGGATGCCAATGGGGAACAGCAGCAACTGCTGTCGCTCGAGGAAATCATGAATCCTTTTGTCGACAAATGGGAGGCGGCTGTTGGCGGAATCATCATGACGGTCACCCTAGTCACGGTCCTTGTGGTGAACGCTGTCAGTCAAAACTCGGGCGAGCGTCCAGCGTACTGGGTGACGCTACCTGCTGCCTTCTTGATGTTGTGCTGGGATGTGGGATCTGGCTGGGTCCATCGGCACGAAACGCGCGCAATTGCACGAAGAGGCCGTGCCGAGATTGAGACTGCCCGTGCTGAGCGCTTGCTGCGGGAGCAGGAAGCCCGCCAGGCAGAGCTTATGCATGAGAGAGATGGAGAGACGACCACTGACTCAAAGAATAGAGACGCGCCCATGGCAACGGTCAACAACCGATCGGGAGAAGATACCTCCATGTCAAGGAGTGAAGAGAGCATCGAGGGACCAGGCAAAGACATTGAGCTCTCCAAGATGGCGTCGGCCAAAGACAATCAACCACCCGAGAAACCCGTCGAGAGCGAGGACCGTGGTATTTTGAGAACACAGCTAGAGACATTGGATTGCGAGGCCAAACAAGATCACAATTCTGCCAGAGATATCGAGGACGCAAGGCGCCACAAAGTGGAAAGTTTTTTGAATGCTCGACACAAGGAACCTCGAACGCTACTTTCCGTGGCCCAAGACTCCTACCTTTGGTGCCAAGAGACGTTCCCTACAGTCACAGCCGTCCTTGCGCACTTACCGTTTGCCCTCGTACCGTTTGCGCTTTGTATGTTTGTGCTCGTCGAAGCGCTCGTCACCAAGGGCTGGGTACCAGTCTTCGCCTACGGTTGGGATCACTGGGTCGACAAGACAGGAACAGTCGGTGCCATCGGCGGTATGGCCTTCCTTTCTGTCATTTTATGCAATGTAAGTTGACGTCTCTGCTTGATGCGTGCACATTGCATGCTGGGCCAGCTATTGACAGACAACTGCTAGTTCGCCGGCACCAACATTGGCACCACGATATTGCTATCCCGCGTGATACAAGCCTGGGAGGAAATCCACAGAAGAAACCACATAATGATTAGTGACCGTAACTTCTGGGCCACTGTCTACGCGATGGCTCTTGGCGTCAACTATGGCGCTTTCAGTACCGCCTTTAGCGCTTCGCTTGCGGGCTTGTTGTGGCGCGACATTCTGGCACGAAAACACATTCACGTGCGGCGACTTGAGTTTGCCCGCGTCAATCTACCCATAATTGCTATTGCAATGATTATTGGGTGTGCCGCTCTCATTGGCGAGGTGTACATTTACCGGCATGCCGACCGACCATATAGCACGGGCTAGGACACTTCTCATGCACATATCTGGAGTTGGGGCAAGCGGTGTGATTTCTAAAAAGAGTTGCTTCAGACGACTGATGATGAATAGACTACATTTTTTATGGCAATTTTGTTTGCGTGTACATGGGGCTATCGATTCCTTGAGAAGCAGACTCTGCGTGGTCATATTCGTGTTTTGTGGTTATGAGCAAAATGTTACTCGAGGGTTTCCTTTGTCTGCTTTTCCTCACACCATTCAAAGCAGTACGTCGCCGGTCAACATGACAACTGTTGCGGTCCGGGTAGTTCACCACATGTCTCCAGCAAAGCCAGGCAAAGCTGGCAAGTGAGGCGCACAAGCCTACAGCTCATCTTCCACGACTTGCTTCTCCTCCACTCCAACAACGAACCAATCCTCCACAACCGCAGTCCCGTTCATCACAGCAGCCCACACCTCTGGCACACATGTTTCCGGAACGAGGATATGACACCTTGGCTCTACCGGCTCCAGCGGCGGTGTGCCCTTGATATGCCAAACATTGCTCGGTCCAACCGTTGAAAACTCGTCCCCGCTCTCGTCGCCGTCATCATCATCACCGTTCCCGTTTCTGTATCCATTTGTCTCAATCAACCCAGTAGGGATATCCAACCCAAACGTGGCCCGCTTGAAAATCTCGTACGCTGCTTGCGGTTGGTACGCAGGGACCTCATGGCCTGCTTCAAAGACGCGCGTGAAGCTAAGGTTTCCATATTGTCTCGTCATTCCCTTGACTTCCACTTCCCCTCCATTGTCAACATCCCCGGCAGCACCGCCGCCGACAAGAAGAGGCGCGTACCCTGCGTGGGCAAAATTCGCAGAGTGCGACCAGGGGATGGCCAGGCTGACGGCTTCGCCGCCAACCCAGTTGCACGGGTAGTCGCGGTCGCCGTACATGAGGTGCACCTTGACACCAGCGTCGAGAAGGTGTGCTATGGCGGCGCGGAGGCCGCCGAGGACCCAGTCGTGGGATTCTGTGAAGGCTGTGCTGACGACTTGGGAGGAGGAGGACTATAGAATGATTGTGTGGTGAAGTTAGCAAGGGTGTTTACTCAGTAATGACTCGTTTGTGTTGGAGTATACAACACCACCACGCGGAGGAAAAGGAAGAAGAAAAACAGGAAAATAGAAGCGAAGAAAGAAAGAAACAATCTCTACTGACAAAATTGACAGGAACGCCCAGTGCCCCGAGCACCTCATGCTGCATGAGATAGCCTCTCATATAATGCGCAGGAAAGGGATCCGCTTTCGGATGCGTGACGTCGTACCAGCCTGCTCCAGGCGTCGAGTTCAGGTAGACGCGGAAGGCGTAGATGGGGTCGCATTCGGGGCTGAGCAGGCTGCCGCAGGCCTCGGACACATTGTGTGCAGTCAGCAGAAGAGGAGGAGGAGGAGGAAACGGAAGCGTGGTGCTGCCTGCGCTGTCTTGCTCGAGCAGGGCGTCCTGGCAGTCTTTGAGTTGTTGCTTGCAGCCGTGTTCGGGGCGGGTCCAGTTGTGGAGGAGCTCGTTGTAGAGGGACTCGCTGAAGATTTCGAGGCCGTAGGACTGGTTGTTTTGTGTGTGTGTGTGTTTGGTTAGTTTGATGTGAAGCTGTCTTGGGTTGGGCTGTTTACTTTGGTTGGGGGGGCGGGGGGTTTTGAGGTAGGATGATAGGGAGTTGTGGCACTTTGTATGAGTTATATGCCGGAAATAGTTCCAATTTTTGGGGAAGGAAAGGTGAACGAGAGCAACAAAGGGGAAAAGAATTAAACGGAAAAGAACGCACATTGTTATAAGGATAGGATATCGAGGATTCCCCCTGGGTAACGATGTCTACCAAGCCATTGACGATACCGAGCGTGTCGAGGTGGATGTAATGGGCATTTTCCTCCTTGATGGTGCCATTGGCGATTTTCTCGTTTTGCTCTTGGAAGAATTTGAAAAAGCCTGGTCCGTAGTGGCTGTGATATTGATGTGCTTTGTCAATATTATCTGGTGTTTGGCGCCGGTCTTGGTTCTCACATAGTGAACAGACGAAACGGGGATAAAAGAAAAAGAAAAAAAGAAAGAAAACAAAAGGAAAAGAAAAGAAAACCAGGAATGGGACAAAGCAAAGCAGGAGAGACAAGGCAACTCACCCGCCATAACTCTCAGCCCACAGACTCACCCGGTCGTCGGCAGGCTTGTAGTAGGGAAACTCAAAGAACCACGTCTGCACAAAATGCCAGAGGGCATGCGCCGCCAGCGCCGTCGTGCTGGCCGTGTGGAGCGCTTGCTGGCTGGCAAAGGTGCCGTACCGGGCGGTCAGGTTGGTGGCAGGTCTGTTGTTGTCGTTGTCGTTGTTGTTGTCCTCCTCCTCCCAGGGTATAGTCTTGTAGCCGCCGTCCTCTGTGGCCACAAAAGAAGCGTTGACGCGGATGTCGTAGGAGAAACCGACTTGAGCGGGTTGGTCGATGTAGAGCACTGTTGATGGAATCTTCACGTCAGCCTTTAATGATTCCCGGTCCATCACTCCATATACCATGTGTGTATCTCTGGGAGCGATGCCTGGGGCCTGCTACAATGCAACACGTACTGTTCACCTCGTTGTTCCAGCTCCATTCGTTCAAGTACGTCGACTTGGAGTCCGACGTGACCCAGCAAGGCCCATTCTCCTCGAGCAGGCCCATGAGCGACGAGCTACCGGGCCCGCCATTCAGCCAAATCGCCAACGGAGCATTGGCGGGATCTTTGCGCGCCTCGAAGAACCAGAAGAACCTGTTGACCCCCCACCCCAAACGAATTTCCAGATCATCGATCAGCGTCGCGGAAAAAAAAAAAAACCTGCAACTAGGATACTTCCATGCTTGCACACAGTATCAAACACAAAGAGAAACGTTCAAGCCAAGGAGACCGGGCGGAGTGTTTCCGTACGTACGTATTGATGGGATAGTCCTGCGTTTCCTGGCTGCTGCTGCTGCCGCCGCCGCCGCCGCCGCCGCCGCCTTCATCGTTGAGAAACCCAGGCGGAAGGTGGACGTAGCCGCTGTACGACTTGACCCCGGGCGTCGTCTCGCAGATTCCTGGCTGGAAAGGAGCCGCGAGAATGCAACTTGGTTTTCAGCTTGGGGGATCCAGGGCTAGTTTGGGCTTTGTCGGGGTGGTGGTGGGCTTGACTTTACCTCTTTGAACGAGAGCGTCACATTGTCGTGAAACTGGGACCGCAGGACCGTCACCCCTTCTGGCTCGGGAGGGAACTGGGCCGAGATGGCCTCGATGAGGCCGGTGAGGATCCAAAGGCGGGGCCAGGCCATGGTGAAAGACTCGCTCTCTTGCTGGGCGGAAGAAGAGTCAGTGAGTTGAAGCTGGCTGGCCACTTTGCTCGCCAAGGCTTGACGATGCTGGCTGTTTTGCGAAGGGGACAAGAACTGGGATAATATTGAATTGTGGCTTGGCACAGCTGCAAGTCATCAGAGCGGGCCTATGGTTTGTCCTTGTTGATCCTTGCCCGTACGTTGGAATCAGCTCCATGTTCTGAGCGTCTCTAGCCTGTCTTGTCAACGGCCCGCAGATGCCAAAACCAATCATTGGCTGCCGAGGCCAGGAATCTTTGATATAGAGTATCCATCCCCGGCAACCAGAGGATCCATCCGGATATCAACCCTACCATGCACGCGACAGACGACAAGCGCCAGGCCTCTCTCTGGCTGGACAGCACGACATACTATGTATTTGCTCGAGCCGGGGCTGTCAAGGTGCACATGACAATGACACGAGCTCAGATCGTTGGACTCGCGCACTGGGGGCACCGAAAAGCCTCTGTAAACAAACCTCAGTGATATGAATCGTGGCTGAAATAAAATGCTGTCTTCAAGTGGACCTCTTTTCATGATAGATGGGCTTGGCAAGACTCGTCATGTTGACGAAACGGTGTAAGCCAGCAACCTGACAAGAATAAGGAGGCCTTCGTCCAACAGAATCTGCATGGCGTGGAGAGAGGCTGGTACGCTGGCGAGCCAGGAGCCAATTCTAGCCTCCATGAATGGCAATGCCTCGATTACGACACCCAGAAGTGATTCACCAGAGTCCAGTGGCCTGACATTGCTGTTCTGGACCTTTGCCGTGAACGACTCAACAAAAAAAAACCAAAAAAACAAATAGAAAAGAACGAGAATTACCCTCGTCAAGGTTTCGATTGGCCAGCTGCCTCATCTCATGCCACTTTACAACATCATCGGACATGCTTTTCAGCTGGATCCATCCTGTCGCTGCTCGCTGCTCACCGCACAATGCATCGGGCGATCGAACTCCATGGTGTTTTGGGACACTCGCTTGGCTGAAGGTGAAGGATACATACCGTCACGTTTTCTGTGCCCTGCAACATGGTTTTCCATTGCGTCGTACGTTTATTATTATCATTATTGATGTTATTATTCTTTACTCTTTCTTTCAGGGCTTCCTTTGCCCCTTCGTCCACCCTATACGCTAAAGAGTTCGTGAACAACAGCGTAATGTATCAGCAATAAGGCTCACTCCAGGGTTATATAACTCATATGCCTCTATGTGCAGTCTATTTTCACACGTACGTAGCACTCGAGGCACGACAGCCAAAGAGACAAAGCTGTCAGTTTCCCTAACTTGGCATTCCGCACCGCCCACATCCGGGCGATACAAATGACTACAAAACAAACTACGCTGATTCTTTCTGCTTTTGCGCGTCTCAATAATTGGCCTTATGCTCTTTCCCCCCCCCCCCCCTCCGGCCCCCTTGGCCTTTCCCATCCTCCATCTAAACTGCAATACATTCATTGAAATACGTACAGCTGATGGATGATGGGGTGGGTGGTGTGATTTGAGCTCTTCTACCACCCAAGAGGTACACATCCCTAAAGTACAAGACATTCCGGTCAAGACGCATGACACCCTCCTTCTCACCCCCACAACGGATCTTTCCGCATCCGAATGTAAGCTTAAAGCTTTTTTTGGGATGTTGCCGGGAGGCTGGGAGAGGCACAGAATGTTCCGTCAACTTTGTAGCCCGTCTATGATAGACACAAAGAAACAAAAGATACTGAATACTGCATGTATGAAAGTAATTCAGATATCCCTTGTTTCAGATGTCCTCGACGAAACGATGTTAAGCTGTCGGGCCTCAAGAAAAAGAAGAAAAAAAGAAAGAAAAAAAAGGCGTCATGAAACAAGCAAGCCACCACTTCGTCCAACAATGCGATTTTGACAAACGGGTACGCCTTCCTGCATAGCAGCCAACTACACAGGCAGGCTAGGGCAGCCCATATAGTCCTGTATCCGTTCTGTGACTCTTCAAGCATTGCGGATATCCGTCTTGCAACCCCCCCCCCCGATATCCGTTACCACGCAGTTTGCCAAGAAGACAAAAACAGTTTCCCAAGCACCCATTTCCCACATTTTGTGACGCAACTCGGCGGGTTTCCATGCAACTCAATCCGGATGCTGGCATGAAGCTGAGGAGATGAGGAGGAGAATAAGGTCGCAAAGAAAGGCGGGGGGGGAGAGAGAAACATAATAGAAAACAAAAACAAATGAGTTGTCCATCACTTCTCACCTGCAGCGGGCGGGCTGATGGCTTTGTGTCCGGAGCAATGCAGCCGGCATCCACACAGCGGCTGGAAGGAGTTGTTGCAAGCTGTGTGTTTATCGTGCTGTGTGGTTTGGATGAGTACTTCCATGTCAAGTAAAGTGTGAGTGGAAAGTCAGCTGACAGCCTGCCAATATCAGATCCACCTGGCTGCGGAGGAAATAGCCCGACTCAGTAAATGCAAATGCTCTTGTAAAGACGCCAAGTGTCCTTGACGACTTGAAAATATAGTCTCAAATTAGCTATGCAAGTCAATAGACACGCTAGTATATGCAGGACCTCCCTCCCTCCATCATTCAATGGGGGAATGGGCCGGCACCCGTCCACACCGGCCGGGCCTGGGCCGCCGTCACCATCAACCGTTGATGTTCAGGCACAGCTGCCTCCATGCTGGGCTGTCATTCGCGCCCGCATCTGTCGGTCGAACTTGTCCACAAGGTGACAATACAACCCTACCGACCAGCCTTACTCTTGACCCTGCAAGCGTACCCAAAGCCTCATCCGCACATATGTATATAGATACTATATGTATGCTTATGCTCATGCCATCCAGTAGCTTCCCCACACTAATTCTGATGGTACTGCCCCTTCTGGTGCGTCTTGAGCCCAAAGAAGAAATATAAGGCGGATTGGCTACAGCTTGTGGGGACATGACAAGACGGATTGGTGCCGGTAATTGCAGCGAGCTTTTGCAGTCATCTTCGTGTTTTGTCACCAGCTGAGTGGAGTAAAGGCACAAATTTCCCCAGAGTTGCATCAAGTCGTCCTTTGCATGTAGCGCTGCGCTGAGCTGATCGCTGTAGGACCGAGGCGAGGCTGAGGGGGACCAAGGCGGGTAGTTGAGGTCGTGCATTCAAGCCTTCCCAGATTTGAGAGGTTCGACGGTCGACTTCTTGGATCAATGAGGTTGGCGGTTCTGAAAGATTTCGGCCACCGACGTCACCATGTTGGTTTCCATGGCGCTTCGTGGACAAGCTGGCTATCCCTGGGCGCGATGTAAAGGCTTGATCCCGCAGTGCAAGTCTGGTAGAGACTATCTGTTGCATGGCAGTGACTGGCAAGTCAATATGCGACGGTCTTGTAAGCAGATGACCCACCATTTGCAGCAACGAAATCGGACAAAACGCTCCGCCGCGCTACCACAGTTGGCGCGAGAGGAGGGAGCCAGCTGTTTGAGCTTGTCGGTGGAGTGTGCACACAGTATGTGAGATATTCCTGCCTCCACGCGCCGTCACTGCAGAGCGTTCTTCCAGAGCCTTAAGCGACTATGTCTGGACCACGTACAACCAGACGTGTCCTAGAGGGGAAAGAACCAATGTGAAGTTGCTGGCCAGATTCCATGGCCAGGAAGAGGTCGCATTTGAGCTGCTTGGCTTTGCCGATCAAATTCCATCCTCGGAATATCTTGTAATTCCCGGCATCTATTGAACCAACTCGACAGGGACGGACATGGCGATCCACTTCCCTTTTCTCGATCCAGCGTCGATCCTGCCTCGACACAGTGGTAGAGACTTCGTGCGACCGGGAGTAAATGGACTCTTCAGACCAGTCTTGCAATTTCGAGTGGCCCTCGGAGCTCGATGTTCCATTGAGGCTCCAAAAAAGTAACAGGCCGACAACCTGCGATAGTGCTGAAGAAAAACCTTTTGCCCGTTTTCCGGAAATCGTCGCCGAGACCATGAGGAGCGAGAAAAGTATAAAGGCGTACCCTTCCTTCCACCATCAAGGTCATTTATTTTCCCGTTCTCATCATCGACAGCAAGTTCAAATAGCTTCCCCAGCACTTTAGCCTTCATCTCTCATCCAGTGATTCCCATTGCTCCATTTTCCCAATCGCTCTCGTGGAAGAAATCCAAAACGACCAGCCAAGATGCAATTCTCCACCATTGTCGTCTCTTTCCTTGCTTCGTTCGCCCTCGCCGGTCCAGCTAAGCGCGGCGGCGGCGGCGGCTCCGGATCTGGTTCGAGCTCGGGTGATGGAAGCGGTTCGACCACTACCTACGACCCTTGCACTTCTCTGCTGGACAGCCAGCCTCTGTGCTGCGCAACGGACGTTCTCGGTGTCCTTGACCTGGACTGCTCTACCGGTAAGTCACACCAGTGCTCTCGAGGCGCGCTGCCTTTGTGCTTGAGAATAGATGCCCGTCGATGGACAAATTCAGCAGTCAAAGCTGACACACATGGTTCTCATCAGTTTCCGAGACCCCAACCAGCGCGGACGACTTTGAGAGCATCTGCTCCGCAAGCGGCCAGCAGGCTGAGTGCTGCACTCTCTCTCTTGTAAGTTGGATAAAGCATGTGAATGCGCAGCATAGAAGGCAGCACTTGCTAACCTCACCCATACAGGCTGGACAAGCCCTCCTCTGCGTCACCCCTGTTGGCCTCTGAGTGACTGCAAGTTGGATCAGCCATTGCAAGGCTGGCAGACATGTAGCACACCTGCAAACCAGGGTAGGATGAGAAGCACTGGATTGATGGAAATATACGGCCAAGTGCTCGGTACAGGGAAGCCGTGGTGCGGATTTCCACTCGTTTCGAATTTGTCGTCCTTCCTTGATTCTTCAACGACTTGACACTTTTTGTTATCTATTCTTCAGTGGGCGCCCCAATAATGAAATTCCTTGTTGAGCTCAAAAGACATGGCTGGGCGGTGCAAAGCCCATTGACACAAACTCGCTTCATAATTGTAGTTGATTCGACCCTCATTGGCGCAGTCATGGCCCGTGTAGAAGGTGGGTATCCAAGGAAAAAAGAAAATGCACATGGAACAAGTCCGGCAAAGCAACTCTTAAACGTTTTTATGTGGCGGGTCCGGGTGTGTGAGAAGACTCAATATGATATTCCAGCAAAAGCCAACGCAGACAGAAACCAGCTGTCGCTTCTCCACTGGCACGAGAACAAAGTTGAGAACCATGATCCAAGGCCAAAACCCCCAGCTGGCGTAGATCAGAGTGAAGATTTTGGATCTCCAGATGGCGGGGATCTCGGCAAGATGTTGCACACGGAACAGATTCGTCCAGGTGAGGAAGATGGACAGAAAGCAAAACATGCCGATCGTCTGGTCGAGGACGAGCTTTGCAACAATGTTCCACCATTGGACACCTTGTCTGGACGTGTTCAGGACCTCGAGAAGATTGATAGAGGTGCCCTCGGTGCTGAGCCGGCTCTCCTCGTCGTCATGTGCCTTCTCCTTGGGCGGCACAGCCACAGTGTCGTGAAGCGACCGGCGACTGGGGAACATGCGCTCCAGAAAGATGTGCCAAAAGAAGCCCAGCTGGGCCTGGAAGAAGCCGTAGATGGCAAACTCGAGAATGCGCTGGCGGTCAAAGTGCGGGGGAATGGGATCCTGCGAGTGCCATCGCGCCACGAGCTGCGCGGTGAGATTTGCACCGGCTTTCAGGAAAAGGGCTCGGATGGCGGTCGACAACAATGGGCCCATCGTTGGGCGCGTCCGGGAAGATGAGACAAGCGCTTGGACGACTTTGATGACGAAGCTGCTGTCGTCAACCGGGCACTTGAGATTCTGGCGTCGTGGTGCTGCATGGAAAGGGATGGAGAGGTGAGGACTGTGGGTGGAAATTGGCGATGGAGTCGTGAGATGAGGTTCGGGACACGTTGCTGAGGAACCCTTGGCCGTCTCTCCGCTCGTTCCACATGAGGCAGGATCTCTCTCGCATGGGGCAGGGTCCCGAGTTGGAGCAGGGTTAGGGCTTAGCCATGTGCGCGTAGACAGTGCAACCCAGCAGCCTGCACGGAGTGACAAGGAACCAGACCTTACTTGGAGGAGGCGCTAACTCAGCGTCCCGCGGCTCTTATCCTTGTCAGCTCCGGGGAAGGGGGGGGGGGCCGGCCTTGTCCCATCGTGTAAAACATCTCGACGTCATAGCAACGCAACGAGCCTATTACGCACGCCGACTGTACAGTAACGACAATGACCTGCTCCTGTCTTCCCTTAATTCTCTCGCCATCTGCGACCCAGCAACCTGGGGCATCTTGAAGCCAGACACCGGATCTGACTCGAAGATCACCATGGCCAGCCTTACCGAGTGTTTGGGGGTGTTTTGCTGGTGTCTTCCCTGGTTCAGTCTGCCTGCGGAATATGAAGATCGCGAGCCGTTGCTTCCTCAATACCACGATGACACAGTCCTGCAGAGAGAGCTTCACCAGAAGCTGCACACCTATCAGATGCTGCGTGCATTAAGCCAGGGTTACATGCCGTCCAACGAACAGGCTATCATCAACCTTCGCACCCTGCTCGCCGCAGACATCCTCCATGTCGACAACGCCGATCTCAGTGACTCGGGACGGGCCCTGATTCACTATCTCAAGGTCTGGCTAAACCAGTTCATGGATCTTCTCGAGCACAAGAATGCACACGACCAGATTCAGGATTTTATCTGGTACACGACCCAGGCTCGCGTCTCGGTCGATATCCCAGACATCGAACACAGGACCTCCAAAGTGCTGTCCAAGGCACAAACTGCTGCCAGTTAGTCTCGCCTCGGTGTACTCTTGGGTTTTGCTCGCTATTATTGTGGTCTTCTGATTGCTGACTCGCAAATAGCCTATCGCAAACTACGGACAGTTGGGTCGCTGTTGTTATCAAATTCAGATTTCCGCATCTTTCTATCCGATTTGAGCACCATCGGCAGGGAGGTCTTTCGGGATACGGCCTTCACTCTGTCCCACGTCTCGGAGCAGGCAGCCCGACGCATAGAGCCCTCTGAACAGCAACAACAGGCCTTGAAAGAGCCGGGTGCAGATGGAGGGGCTGCCCCTGACCCAGACGAAATTGGCGGAGATGTCATGGATGTTGCACAAGTCGTCGCCGAGAGTGCTGCTGAAGTGGCTCAAGGGGCCGAACACAGCTTTGTCGAAAAGATCAAGGGCGACGAGAAGTCCACTTTGCTTTACAGACTTCGGGAAGCGGTGTCCAAGCTCAGACAGCGGCCAGACTACTCGGAATCCGTTCACACCTTGTCGACCCTGTTGCAACGATACCTGTTTGTCCCATCCGAGGTCATCAACGAAACCGTTGCGGCTGCCAAGCATGACGTCCATACAAACGCAGAAACTGACAGAGCCGTGAAAAACTTCTGGACCTTTATCAAGTCGTTTGGCAACCCTGCTCTTTGGGAGGAGTTGGAGCAGAGCTTTCAACGGGTGCTCGAGCACAGCAGAGCTAACCCCAAGTTTTCTGACCTGCTTAAGCAGTCGGCAAAGGCTTTCGACGACATGTTACTTGACCCCGATTTCCAAGATGGGGCCGAGAAGCGTTTCAAACAAATTCGAGCGAAATCCAGGGAACTCACGTCAGACTCGACAGTGCGCGGCGACGTGGAAGAGTTCCTCGACAAAGTTCAGGCCACGTTCAAATCCGTTCTGCAAGACTCTGACGTTGCCAACCTAGCCACGACAACAGGCTACATAGCCAAAATTCTGTCCCCTGCCCACCAGTACACCAACACGGAGCTGGTCACGGATGCCATCCACTACTTTGTTCCCAAGCTTGTCGAATCCATCCAGTACGTCCCTATCCCACGCGTGGAAGTATCCACGCCCGAAGTCGACCTCCTTTTAGAGAACCTCATTCTGGAGCCTGGCATTACTGTGAACAATACATCATTCCTTCCATACCGCCTACGGGTCGAGACGCGCAATGACATTGAAATTCGCAAAGCCCGCACAAGGACCACTTCGAGCATTGAATCAGTCGTCACAGTCAAGTTACATGGCATGTCTATCCGCGCCGAAGAGATTGGATACTGGATTCGAGCTCACTCGGGTATCCTCCAACTGGCCGACGAAGGCATTGCTTCATTTGAGCTAGATGAGCGAGGCGTGGACATCGAGCTAGACATTGAAGTTGCCAAGGAGCGGCTAGAGAGCATACTGTCCTTGAAGGCCGTCCGTGTGCAAATACACAAGCTCGACTACACTCTGCGCAAGTCCAAATTTGCAATGGCGGCCACCGTCTTCAAGCCCATGCTTGTACCCATTCTCCGCAAAGCCATCGAAACGCAAGTGGCCGCTGCTATCGCCGACATGATCCACTTTGCAAACAGGGAGCTCTTGTATGCGCGCGAAAGACTGCGAGCCACGCGCATTGCGAACCCGGACGACTTGTGGACTTTTATCAAAGCCGTGTCGGCTCGGCTGGTGCCGGAACAAGATCCAGACCTGTACACGCGGGTTGGTGTTGCAGAGCCTGGACAGGGAGTCTTCAAGGGCGTTTACGCTCCCGGAAGTATTGCCAAAATCTGGGAAGAACAAGCTGCGCAGGCCAAGCAGCGAATCCGCGAGCGGCAAGCGGACGGATGGAGGAATGAGATTTTTGACGTTGTTACGACTCAGTACTAACTTGTGGTCTTGCTGAAGCATTGATATCATTTGATTCTCCTTCCTTTCTTTTGACGCATTTGTCTTTCAGCGCTGGTGGTGGCCTTGCATACGGGGCTGGCGGCTTCAAGAAGAGCAAAAAATGGCACGGAGAGAGCACTTTGATAATCAAATCTGAATTTGAGACTGTTCCCATCACTCTGAATCCAGGTCCCTGCTGTACCTTGACGGTTACACTCATGCCAAGTGGCTCAATTTCTGAGCATTTTCTTGTTGACCGAAGGGAACATGAAAGCAATACAACACGCCCGTCCTTCTTGTTCGAGAACGGCTGATATCCGAATTCATCAGGTCTCTCGTCAAGCTTGGCGAGTAATCAGACCCAAGACCCATCCGATTGCATATTCTATCCATCGCTTAGCAACCGAAGATGTGTTTTGTGGTGATTCATAGTACAGAAATGTGTGTCCGGATCTGACGATGAAACCCACCCGCACTTGAGATGCGGGAAGACATCCGACGGGACAGAGCAAAGGGTATAACAGATGCATTATTATCCCATCCACCTCCGTCAAGACCGAGTTGTGGAGTTGGTAGGTGCCTTCACTTGACCTTGCCCGCAGAAGCTGCTCGTGAGCAGTCCTGCAGCCTGTTTTCGAGTTGCGAAGCCATCACGTACAAGCGAGGAGTGGCTGAAGCAAGCCAAGCAGGCGTTGATAGAAGCGAGGCCCCAACCACTTGAGTGTTTTGCCAACTTGACTGTGCCCGGCTTCCTGAGCATGCCAAGGAGATGCAATACTGGCCTCGGCACGGCCGGATTCATCACAGTACTTGTCTCAATAGGGGATGAAGCCAACCGGCTGTGTATCAACAGAACTTTGCGGCAGCCAGCCTCATATGGAAGGTTACTTGGAAAGCAAGACAGAGGACACTGGGGAGGCCATGAACGACATTGGATACAGACCACGTACGCACATATCACTCATACTGTTTTGCGTTACAAGAGGGCCGCGTCTCCCACCACCAGCTTCCTCGTGGGGATGGATATTACTGTGGTGAATGATCCAGCCAACCAAGGTGGCATTCGCAACACTATGTCTATGCCGGCTGTACCACTTACCTAGCCAATATTCTCTTTTTTTTCCTTCTCTCTCTTATGTTTTCTCTACCTTCATTATGAACAGACCGATGGATGGGTCGAGCGGTAAAAGGGTGCCGGCTCTTCGGTCACCTTCCCAATAAGGCTATATCCTCAAGACAGACAGGGACGGTCATGCAGATCGACGCCCCTCCGCAGCCCACGGCCCTCAGCGCCCCCGCTCTAACACCTCGTCTCTTGCATCGGGAACCGATTTGGCCAAGATTGTCGTCTGCAGCGCTCCCACACGCTCACGTTTTCCTGGGTGGTCTTGCATGCTTCAACGTGGAAGAAAAGGGTGGGCGGTTGTGAGGGTGGGTTGACTGGCGAGTTGGAGTCGGCGCGGCCGGTGGCGGATTCGACGAGTTCACTTACTGCCAGAGCAGTGACTTGTTCTGTTATGAGACCCCGTCGGATCTGATATAAATGTCGTCTGACTGGCTCGCAACGCGGACTACCCTATTCGTCTTTTCTCTCGAGTCTCTCTAGTGCTACAGAGTGCACTCATCCGTCATCGTCGCCATTCCTCCTCCTTCTGCTCTTCCTTCTTTTTTTTTTTTTTTTTCCCTCCCTGGGCTTCTTGCACACACACTCTCTCTGGGACACTTGTGGATATCGGTGCTGGTCCCTTGGTGCAACCATGGCTTTCACTTTCACCACCGTTGCCAGGGCCCTGGCGCTCGCCAGCCTCGTCCTCCAACCCACTCTGGCCCTCGCCACACCAAGAGCAGGCCTCGACCAACCACATCAGCAGGACGCACGTGCAAGCTCGCAGGTGCTCCCACCCAGCGAAGACCCGTGGTATACTGCGCCCGCGGGCTACGAGAGCACGACGCCGGGGACCGTGCTGCGCAACCGCACCGCCCAGGGCGACCTCCCGGCCGTCGTCGGCGCCAACTGCTCGGCCGCCTACAACCTCCTCTACCGCACCACGGCCTCGCAGGGCAACGCCACGTTTGCCGTGACGACGGTGCTGGTGCCCAAGAGCGTGCCCGCGGGCACCAGCGCGCTGCTCTCGTACCAGATCCCGTACGACTCGGCCTACATCGACGCCAGCCCCAGCTACGCGCTCTACGAGAGCGTCAGCCAGGACATCAAGATTGCGCTGGGCAAGGGCTACTACGTCGTGGTGCCCGACTACGAGGGCCCGCTGGCGAGCTTCACCGCGGGCCACATGTCCGGGTATGCGACGCTGGACGGCGTGCGCGCGGCGCTGAACGCGGCGGCTCTGTACGCCTTGCCCGCGGATCCGCTGTATGCTGTCTGGGGCTACTCGGGCGGTGCGCTGGCGAGCGAGTGGGCGGCCGAGTTGCAGGAGGCGTATGCGCCTGATTTGGACTTTGCGGGCGCGGCGCTGGGGGGCTTGACGCCGAATGTGACGAGTGTGTTGGTGACGATCAATGAGAAGCTATCGGCTGGTTTGGCTCCGGTAAGGTGTTCTTTTTTATTTTTTGTCCTTTTCCTTTCTCATGTCCTCCTTTCTCTACCGTCTCTTCGCGATCCCCCATCTGCGCGCCCTTCCATCTGTATCACTATCTCTGCCCCCCAAGTCGAGGAAAGAAAAGAAAGAGAAAAAGAAAAGACTCACAATCGCGCCGTCCAGCCCGCCATCATCGGCCTCCTCAGCCAATGGCCCGCCGCGCAAGCCTACGTCTACTCGCAATTCACCACCGTCTCGCGCGGGGCCTACACCAAGGCCAACTTCCTCGCCGCGCAAAACTACACGCTCGCGCAGGCCGAGTCCGCCTACGAGCTGCAGGACATCTTCCTCTACTTCCAGTCGGGCGAGGCGACGCTAACCGGCAGCGAGGTGTCGGCCGTCATCGACCAGGACGGCGTCATGGGCCTGCACGGCGTCCCGCAGATGCCCGTGTTTGCGTACAAGGCGGTCCAGGACCAGATCAGCCCCGTCGCGGACACGGACGCGCTCGTCGCGCAGTACTGCGCCGCGGGCGCCAACATCCTGTACGAGCGCAACTCGGTCGGCACGCACAGCCAGGAGGAGCTGTATGGCGATCCGGCGGCGACGGCGTGGCTGGACGCGGTGCTGACGGGGCGGTACGCGGACGAGTATAGCACGAGTGGGTGTACGACGCTCAATGTCACGACGTATGGCTAAGATGAGACAAGAAAATGGAAATTTTGTGGACTGACTGATGAGTTGGGGGGATGTTTGTTGCACCTGAGTGGTTGGAATTGGGAGAAAAGCGCTGGCTGATACGGCTTCATTTTCCCCTTTTCGAAAGGGGGCATCGTGATGGCATGAATGGGAGAGCGAGCGAGAGATCAATCTCTTTTTATTCTTTTCGCTTCCTGGACATATTTCAGTCATGGCGCGCGTGCATATATACTTTTGGTTGTCGTGTGTATATTAGTCGACTTCTCCTGTGGGCTTCTGTTTGCGAGATATCTTGCCTCTGGTTTCTTCAAAGAGAATAAAGAATTTGGACTGAGCAACTGGTTTATACTGTATGTACGTCGCCAGACCTTGCTTGGTCAAGTTGAGTCTCTGCTACCCCCGTTGGTATCGCTGATTCCTGCGCTTGTCACTACAGCAAAGTGGTGATAGCGACGATGTCAACGATGAAGCAGGTTTTCTGGCAGACACCCCATTCCCTGGTGAGACACGGCTTCCACACGTTAGAAGCTACTTGGAAGAAGATTGAGAGGATCATTCTTTCTACGGTGTAATGCAAATCTATTGTGTGGATCCCTCGGGAGAAACACGCCGAGTTCATGAACCTCATTCAAGATAAATAACGTACAAACTCTTAAACAGAAAGAAGCAGCAAACGCAAATGTTCTGGTGTAACTTGCTTGAAATAATGTTAAAGGGATATACAGAATTCGGCTGAAGTTATTCACAATGTGTATTTCCAGATATGGTTCTCTCTCAACAAGGTAGAAACTATTCTGGACGTAGAAGCACTTGTCCTTTTTTCTTTTACTATTTCCTTTTTTTTTTTTCCTTCTCTTCTTTTCCTTTGCCCACTGCATCGTCTTCCCCGTCTTCTGTCATATATTGTCTTTTCTGCGCCGCTTACACTGCATCTTCACCAACCTCGCTCCGCACCAGCCACCTGCATTTATTTTCACTCTTTTCTGTCCCTCTGCGCTTCTCTTTCTTGCCAGCAGCTTTACTCGTCCATGCAACATGATGGCGCCCAGCTCAGTCAGACAGCTTTGCTGCAGTGTCCAGACCGAAATCCGCCTCCTCATCGCTGCGCGTCTGCCCAACTGCGGAGGCATCATCAAAAGATACTCTGGACCCGGCGTACGAGCGGCCTTGGGTGGACTACAACACGCTGGTCAAGCTGGGTTATGTTATCGATGTCACACACCCGCTCATGGAGTCGAGAGTCCTGACATCGAGACCAGCAGCGGCAATTGTACGTATGTAGTTTGAAAATAGCAGTCTCCCTCTACGGAGCGGCCCAACGCTCTGCTGCTTGCTTGCTGAAGTGAAGATACCCGGTTGAATTGCAACGCTCTCGCTGGGACTACCGCTTCACCCCTTTCCTCTTCTAGGAATATCGTGCTGCCACCCCCAAGCGCAACTCTTTCACTTCTGAAACTCCAACATTGTCTTTCCCCCTGACCGGTGACCCATCTGTCTATATACAACCGCAACAATCATAGTCATCATGGTCATCAGTTTTTAAACCCCAATCCTCACCTCCCGATAAGGCACAGCCCGCACCGGATGCACAAGCCCATACGGCTGCCCGCCGTACGTCGTGCTATACTTGGCCTGTTCCCACGACTGCGTCACGTTGACCTGGATCAGCCGATTCCGCAGCGTCGAGGGCGTCTCGATGCGCACGGTCTGCTTCCTGGCACTTTCACCAGCATCGGCGGCTGAAGAGTTGTGGGCAGAAGAAGAAGAAGTGAGCAAAAATGGCCCAATGTCCACAATTGGGTGTGTCACATCCACGGGGCCTGTCCATTGGCCGTTGATGTAGATCCGCAGAGTGTTGAGTAGGGGGCCGGAGAGGTCGAGGTAGGCGCCGTCTGCTGCTGCTGCTGCTGTTGATATATTGGCGGAAGAAGAAACAGCAGGAGGCCAATCAAATTCAGCCTCGTACGTCCCCACGCCCGAAACATTCTGCAAGCCCGAGATGTTGTACCACGGAATCAGCTCATCAAGCGTGAAATGGTGGTATGCAAAGACAGACGAGTAGTTGTTCCAGGGGTCTGGGTTGGGAAGCCAGTCTTGCACGGTGAGATTCCACGGTCCAATGTCAAAGGATGTTGGCAAGGCTGTGCTGCTGCTGCTGCTTGCAAAGGTGACGTTTGTGCCATTGCTGAGAGAAATGGTCAGCGGCTGCTCCGACGAGCTCTCGTTGCGTGTTGTCCGTGCAATGATCGCGCTGCCGTCCGCTGAGACGTTGAAAAACTCTACATCTGACTGAATGACGTGCACAGGAGGGACGGGTACGTCTGCAAAGAATCCTTCTGGTGCAAAGGCCACAATGGTGCTTTGGTTGGATTGGAGGTCAAACCAGAGGTGGAAGCGCTGCCGCTGGGTGATGGTGCCGTTGCTTGCCGTCAAGGTGGTGGTGTAGTTGACTATCGGTGCAATCCTGCCTGTCCATGCATCAAGCTCATACGGGATCCCGCTGCCCGAGAGCGAGGCAAGGGTGCTATGGCTATTGTTTAAATCCGAGTTGTACACCCAGTAATAGTCCACCGCATTGTCCGCGTCCCATCTATGAGTATAAGTGATGGGCACGGGAGGCGCAATGTTTGCAGCAGCTGGGGCGATACCGAGGGATTGGAGCGCGCCAACGACTTCGCTTTCAGACGTGAGGTTCTTGACCGAGGGATAGCCGAGGAGGGTTTGGATAGCTTGTTGGATCTGGGCGTCCAAGTCCTCTGTGGGCGAATAATACGGGCTGAATTCGGGCAGCCCGCCTACGAAGAGAATGGGAAAGTCCTGCGCTGCGTAGTCGAGGAGGCGGGACACGGCGGTTGTGGTGATGTTGGTGGAGTTGTCGATGATAAAGGCGGAAAACGCCGGACCGTCTGCTGCCAGAGTGCCGTTTGTGATGATGGCGTTGTCCTAGAAGTGATGATGTTGTTAAAAAATAGGGCGGCAGCATTCCTTTCCTGTTTAACCGCCGAAAGCATCGATTGCGGGACGCAGAACAAGGGGCAAAAGACGTGGATTCAACTCAACTCACCAATGACAGCAGCGATGGACTCACCGATACGTACGAGTATCCCGCGTCCTGCAATGCCTTGTCTCCAAAGATATTCTCGCCCATGCCATAATGCTTGATGTCGACTGAAAGATACTTGTGCCGATAGATGCCCACGTCGACCCGCGGCACGCCCGTCTGGAGAATCAACTGCGTGCGCGCAATCCAGTCGGCCGACTCACGCACATACGCCCACGTCGGCTGTCTGGGCCCCCACATCTCGCTATACGTCCACTCAAACGTCGTCAGACCCGGCCACTGAACATCTGGCCTCCATCCGGAATACGGGAAGCCGTGCGTGACGATGCGGTTGACACCGCCGACGTAGTTGATGGCGCAGTCATTCAAGATCAAGGGCCACGTCGCTGCGTACGAGAAGTAGCGGTGCGCGCCTAGCTCAGAGGAAAAGATTTGTTTTTGGCCAAGCATGGCACCGCCACCCATGGCGCGAAAGGCGTCAATGACGCCGTCAAAGTAGTTGGATTCCGTCTCGGGCGCGTCAATGTGCGCCGCGGCGCTGACCATGTCCCACGGAGGCGCAAGCACGGGCGCTGTGGCGTAGGGCTGCAGGCTGCCTTGGAGACCCCATTTGGCGGACCAGGTGGAGAGGCCCTCGAGGTGGTATGTTTCGTAGAGGGTTTGAAGGGCTTGGTAAAAGTCATTGCGGATCTTCCAGTCGATTTCGTCGGCGGTCGTGTTGGCACTGCTGTCGTAGGAAAAGTAAAAGTACCCGTTGGCGAGCGTGCTAGGAGGGAGATTGGTAGTGCCAAAGAGGATGGGGAGGTATGGGACAAGACTGTAGCCACGGGACTGGTTGAAGTAGTCGAGGAAATTGTCGGTCCAAAAGAGTGTGGCCCTGAACTCGGCCGAGTCTTCCCATGCGTAGAGGCCCAACTGCTTCAGCAGGTCGCCGTTTTCTCCGTTCATGACATAGTCTTCGGTGAAGCTGGTCCAAAGGTCTGTGCCAGCCTGGCTAAAGTGGTCGACGACGTAGGCGAACCAGGAAGCCGGGTTATCAGGAGCTGTGGCATTGTTGAAGGCGCCTTGGGCGGCGAGATATCCTGTACGTCGCTGATAGAATGTAAACAGCACATAGTCACTGCCGTCGCTGGGCGCGGTCCAGAGCAGCGTGCCGTTCTGGACCAGTGAAGTCACGTCCTGGATGCCATTGACGTCTAGTGCGGTGACTCTTGCGTCTGATGAAGGCACTATTCATACTGTAAGCACGCATCCGAGGGCCATCTTTGGCGGACAACAACACCAACAGGACGTGGGAAACCTACCTGTGCTTTTCTTGACAACAACAGCCGCCACAAAGGTGTTTGTGTAATTCTGGAATGGCGCATAAAAGTCGGGTGCATTCGCGTATCCAGCATATGTTTCCCCGGGCGGTGGCAAGGCGCCGCTGAATGACGCCCCAGATGCAATACTCACGTGGCCGTATGCCAGCTCCGTGTTCATGCCCTCAGAGTTGGGGTCCAGAATCGGGATGGAGGCGCCCTGGGTCGGTCCAAGAGCAAAGTCGACCGTCATGTCAAGATCCTCTGCTGCTCTCAGCATTGTCTCGAATCGGCTCCTCCATTTGTCGCCGCCATAGCCATACTCGGCCGGATCCACGACGGCCAGTTCTATTCCGTAGTTCTCGAGGCATATTACTTCGACGCTGCCCCAGCCCGAGTCGCGAATGGTCTTGAGATCGGCGTACAGGACATCGTCATCCACGTCGGCGTCGGGAACCCAGTATCTAAACGTTGGGCGAGCGAGGCCTGTTGGATTGATGAAGTCGTTAGGTACATTGTACTTGATCCATGGCGCTGGGCGTTGCCCAAAGCCGCTTGGTTTGGGACTGGCCGTGGTCGCTGTGCTGGTCAAGAGCAGAGCAGCTGCGAGAGCTGTAAGTCGACCCCGAGAATGGACGAGGGTCATGGTCTGTCGTGGATAGAGCCTTTGCCGAGACTCGTTGGCCCAATGCGGTGGATTCCAGGCATCGTGGACTCAGACCTCAAGGGGGGACCTGGGCTCCATTTTCTAGTATTGCCTTGGGTTCCATTGGTGCCGCCAATACCTCACCGCTTGGCCAAAAGGTATGATGCCATCCACCAATATCTGGCCACTAGACGACAGATTTGCCTTGTAGCCCGATAGGCGCAATCCTCACCTCTTGAAATGGCAAAGTCGATGCGGGGAGTCTGCAAAGGCAAGGGTGCAATGTGATTATAGAGGAGAATGGCATCATTATTTCCGTAAGCATCGGTGGATTTCGCGGCATGACAGCCCGAAGCGTTGCGTCGATAATGTGATGGCTGACTCTGATGCTCTTGAGTACATAGTCAAGGCTATAGCGACACACGGGGGGATTCTGATGTATTCTGCCTGGTCGTGGGTGCAGATTGCTAAAGTGGCCACTCTACTCTTGCCAGACTCCAGGTGCCATGTCGTAAGATGCCACCCAGCTGACTGGGGCTGGGTATCAGGGAGCAGAGAGACGGCAAACGAGCCGCTACTCTATTGCGCTGTAACTCTCGTAGGCTCGAAGAACCGAGGGTCCTAGGACTGACAGTCGAGCGATGATGTGAATAAGTGCCTAGTAGTGTAACGAAGAGCCTCCCTCTACTCTCTGCCAGCAGTGTCGTCTGTCTCGAAGCTGTGTACTATGGACGCATCTGCACCGGCTTAGTCACAGGCAGAGGCTCGCGATTGGTGGAAGTTGGCTGCCATGGTGCGGTGGATGGCTTGATGATACCAGCACTGAGGATGGTCACACCGGTATGTACTATGTACGTCCTGGATAGAGAGTGTTCAAGTTTGGCGAGGAGGCATGTGAAGGAGAGCGACCGAGATACTGCGATCAACCCTAACCCTGCCGCACTTTATCCAGGCCTTCTGCGCACGAATCAGAAGGCCGTGCCCCAGTTTGCGGCAGCACCGACATCCGCCGTCTCATGATTCTGCGTCTGTCGGTGTGCTGGGTGAAAAAAGACTCCTTGCGTTTGTCGTTTTGGTCCTCCATTGCAGAGCTACCCATCGATGGACCACGAGATCAGCCAAAGTGCGACGCTCAGCATGGCCAGCCCAGTCGAGGCCAAGGATGAGCAGCAATGGGGCTTTCAGCGTAAGGACCATTGATTCCATCCATTTCCGTTCCTTGCCCGTCTCTCTGTCTGTATGTCTCGCGGCACATTTCATTGGCTGTTCGTGTCTCAAATCCCATACCGTCTTGCAGGTCTTGCGCCCGAGCTGCGTCTGCGTATATGGGAGGCCACATGGCCCTCTGCACGTCTGGTTGAAGTGCGCCTGCCCCCGGGGCACGACCAGCAGCGCATCAAGCCCAGCCGCCAAGTGGGCGGCGAGAAACTGACGGCCTGGAACTCGCAGCTGGGCCGCCTGGAGACCATCGAGTGCCGCCCGTACTCGCATCCTCTGGCGCTGGCCGTCTGTCGCGAGTCGCGAGCACACACGCTCCGCACGTATCGAAGCCTGCAGCACGCCCAGGTGGCTTCCTGTCGCTTCTACTTTGACCCCACGCGCGACGTGGTGTGGCTGCACCGCGACCTGTCGCAGTTCTCCCCGTCCAGCTTGAGCCATGTGGAGCGTTTTCTCTTCAAGGACGTGGAGCGGTTTGACGACAGCGAGGCTGCCAAGAAGCAGCGGCGGCGCGAGCTGCTCGAACTGGTCGAGTCGGCGGGCAGCGGCGTGCGCGAGGTGCTTGTGCTGGCTCACTGGACCAGCATTGCCGACGTCGACGATGGCGACATGGGGAACGGCACAAATGGCGAGACGCTGTACGACTGGATGCAGTATTTCATGGGCATTCTCGACGAGAACTGGGAGCTGTTTGACGGGCACGCGTGGGTGCTGCAGTTTGTGAGCACCTGGGCCGAGCTGGGCATCTGCTTTGACGGCGGCGAGGCACGTCTTTGGGGAGATGCGCGAGGAGGGCCGCTGTATTCCTGTCCAAGCAGCGATGCCGTCTATCGCAAGCGGCTGGTCGAGAGGTTTCCAAAGCGGTTTGTGGACATCAGCAGGATCCAGTAGCTTGTTGTATGGTGAAGCGTGTCTTGAGGTGGTTGAGGCCAGGTTTATATTCAAGTACCCAGTTGGTTACATGGCAGCGGGACGATACTTGGTCGGCGACGGGCTGTTTTTATAGTGGACGATAGTGGACGATAGCGGGTGACAGGGGCTCACAGGGCGTTCATGTGCGCTGACAGCGGGCTGGGGGCGGCTGCGGCTAGTGGCAACAGCTTTGTAGCAAGGGATCGTGCTGTGTAGCCATGGTGTGGCACCTGCATTCACGGTTGCACAGCGCCTGGCCCCTGCCACTGCACCTGCTATAAAGCCTGCAGATGACTTACATGGCCCGACTGCCCCCACCTGACAGAAGGTAGAAGGTACAAGTAGTACTTGCAACAGCCACACATCGCCATCTTGGCAACCTCAGCTCAACTCTGCCTTTGCGTCTATCAAACAGCGGCCCAGAACCACACATCAGCATGACCACTCACCCTCCGCCCGCGCCTTCGTGCGCCGATGACGGCTCCTACTACGACCTGGGTACCTACGCGCGGCCAGTGACGACTTGCAGCAACGAGGCGCGGGTCTGGTTCGACCGGGGGCTGGTCTGGAGTTATGCCTTCAACCACGAAGAAGCCGTCGCCTGCTTCGAGAAAGCCATTGCCCTCGACCCGTCCTTTGCTATGGCCCACTGGGGGCTGGCCTATGCCCTTGGGCCCAACTACAACAAGCCTTGGGAGTTCTTTGAGGGTCGCGAGCTGGAGTCGACGGTGGCCAGGACGCACCGGGCCGTCGAAAAGGCCGCAGACTGTGCAAAGACTGCCTCGCCAGTCGAAGTGGCCGTTATCAACGCCCTCAAGTACCGCTATCCACTCGAGCATTTGCCACACGAGGCACCCACCCAAGGCAGCGAGGCGTCGTGGCGGTGGGCCATTTGGAATGTCGAGTATGCCGACGCCATGGGCCGCGCCCATCAAGAGTTTCCAGCCGACCCCGACATCGCCGCCCTGTATGTGGATGCCCTCATGAACCTGACGCCCTGGAAGCTGTGGAATCTGCGCACCGGCGAGCCTGCTACAGGAGCCCGCACCCTCGAGGCCAAGCGTGTGCTGGATGCTGCCTTCCAGCAGCCCCATGGCAAAGAGCACCCAGGCCTGCTGCATCTCTGGATCCATCTCATGGAAATGAGCAGCCACCCGGAAGCCGCGCTCGAGGTTGCAAACAACCTGCGCCTCCTCGTTCCAGACGCTGGCCATCTCAACCACATGCCCTCCCACCTTGACGTGCTGTGCGGCCGCTACAAGGAGGCTGTCGAGGCCAATACGGCCGCCATCCACGCTGATGCCAAGTACGCTGCGCGCGCAGGCACCATGAACTTTTATACCCTCTACCGCTCTCACGACTACCACTTTCGTATCTACGCCGCCATGTTCTCAGGCCAGTCACGAATCGCCATCGAAACGGCCCTCGAGCTAGAGCGCTCTATTCCCGCCGACCTCTTGCGTGTCGAGTCCCCGCCCATGGCCGATTGGCTTGAAGGTTTCCTCTCCATGCTTTTGCACGTCTACATTCGCTTTGGCCGCTGGAAGACCATCCTCGCATTGCCGTTTCCTGATGACAAAGATCTCTTTTGCACAAAGACAGCCGCGTTGCACTATGCCAGGGCTATTGCTTTGGCATCCTCCAGCCGCGTCGACGAAGCAGACGCAGAACGCACGCTGTTCCACGCAGCCCTCAAACGCATTCCTGAATCCCGTACCATCTTCAACAACACCTGCATCGACGTTCTCACAGTTGCTAGCGCTATGCTTGATGGTGAAATCGAGTACAGACGCGCCCACTACGACACGGCCTTTGCGCACCTGCGCCGCAGCACGGAGCTGTATGATAACCTGCCCTATGACGAGCCCTGGGGTTTCATGCAGCCCACACGACACGCTCTCAGCGCCTTGTTGCTCGAACAGGGTCATGTCCAAGAGGCGACGGCGGTCTATGAGGCTGATTTGGGAGTCTCCAATGCGCTGCCGCGGGCGCACCGCCACCCAAACAATGTGTGGGCGTTGCAAGGATACCATGAGTGTTTGCTGACGCTGGGGCGGCGGGACGAGGCAAAGGCGATGGAGCCACAGTTGGCGGCGGCGCTGGAGGTCGCGGACGTGCCGATCAAAGCATCGTGTTTTTGCCGGTTGAATGTCCACAAAGCATCCGTTGCGGGGATGAGTACTTCGTCCTTGTGATCTAACGCGTGAATGCGAGGACAGTGCAAGAGTCGCTGGTGAATGAGATCTCGTTGAAGAATCTGCGGTTGTATGAACATTGTAATGGCTGATCAGCTATGTACCGATCGCTTCACAGACTATGTACAGAGAAGAGGTTTGGATTACGTTGACGAGAAAAGTCGTCACCTTCCAGTACTGCCCGTCCATTCTCACCAAACACAGCGGATGCCACTCGTCTCGCCATTGTCGATCTCCCAGGAAGATTTCAGTGCCGCCGCCACTCTTGGCCTACTCATCATCCCCCAATCTTGTCCGCCACACGTCCACCTCCGTCCTCATCTCCTCGGGCCTCCAGACATATCTGGACACTCTCAAGCCAGAAAGTCCCAGCTCTTCTTCCTCATCCCAAGCCAATGACATTCTCATATCCACCTGCAACCCCGTTTCGTATCCATCTCCATCCTCATCATTGGTGTTTCTTCTGTTGATCCATTGACGCTTGCCTTTTGGCTTTTCGTCTTCGGTCCGTTTCCTCTTCAGCTGCGGCGCAGGGGTTATCTCGAGCACAGGCGCAACGGCTGGGACTGCAGCAGCCACAGCAGCCACAGTGGGCTGAGGCTGAGGCTCAGGCTCAGGCTGCGATTGAAACTCGCTCCAATCCATCGCATCGTCATCCCAATCAGCTGAGTCCCAATCTTGCTCAGTGACCTCGACCCACTCCCCGTCCGTGTCGAGGTACACCCGGTGAACCCTACCATCTTCCTCTTCTGCCTCTCCATAATCGCTGGAACAATGATCCGCAACGCCGTCGAAATCGAGAAAAATATCCCCCGAGCGCATGTTGAACTCCTTTGGGTGTTTGATGAACTCGGCCCAGCGGATGGCTTTTCGCTGGGTTGTGGGTGAGGGAGGATAGTGGAGGCTTGTGTGAGCGCCAAAGACTGAGAAGATTGTTGTCAAGAGAGGGGAATGCATTATTGTGTTGGGTAGATGTTTCGAAGCCGGAGTGGTGGAGTTAGCTTTGGGCGGGTGGTCCGTCTAGTCTAGGCTGGTTTCGGTTGATTTGAGAAGCGAGACAAGGAAGGCAAAAGAGGGAGAGAGGAGGCGGTCACGAAGAGAAAGCTCAATTGGGACCCTCTTCGGTGCGGATTTTCTGAGCTTTCGGGTGGATTAATGAGGTGGTTGGCGTTGGCTCGCAAGCGGCTGGGTTGTCCGGATCTGGTATGCTTGATCTCGAATGACGTTTGAACAGGCAACGAAACGAGAAGAGAGTGTCAGCAAAGACGCTCCCTGTGCTGGATTCCGGTGTGTGAGCGAGCAGGGAGATGGTAACAATGTCGCTGATGGTCCTCAAAACGAACAAACGGCTGGCTGGCGTGTCGGTGTACCGGATCGTCTCGTTTTCAAAACACACCCCTTTGTTGATTGTTGGTAGAGGGTTCTTGCTGCTTCCTTTTGAGGGGAAAAACCAAAGTGGTTCTGTCTAATGTATGGGCAGACGATGTTTAGGCAGACAGAGACTTGACTTGGCCTTGGTTTTTTTTTTTTTTTTTTTTTTTGTCTGGATGTCTTGTTGTCGTCAAAAGTGGGCTGCTTGTTTGAGGATCTTGGCAGATGACGAGTGAGTCGTGAGAATCCAGTGAGCGAAGCAAGACAGTGATTCAGAGGTTCTGAATATCAGTCGGTCCCAAGGCGAACTCAATCGATGGGATTATTTGGACAGAGAGACGATGACAAGCTTGGGGGAGGCGGGCGGGGATAGAAGCAAGCAAGCAAACACTGCCAAAGCCAACCCAGATGTCAGCTCGACACTGATGGTGACCAAGTGAGTTGAGAAGCTGCAGACGCCTTGAGATTGGGGGAGATTTCCAAGATTTTATACTCGTCTATTGCCTGAAAGAGCAGCTATTGTACATCATCCACCCACAAGCTGTTGTTCACTTTCAGGCGGCTGCAATTGGCAGCTTGGCCTTCTTCATTGGCATCACGACCTCCAACGCAACGCAACGGCGGCCCATCAAACCGGCCGGGCTCCCGCTCAAGGAAGGCGAGTCGGCATATGCGCAGGAATAGGCCTCCTAGCTACCTGAATGACGGGGGTGGCGATGCATGTCTTGGAGAAAGAGGCAGCTTATGAGCTTGACAGAATTTGTGTTCTTTTTTTTTTTTTTTTTCCTTTGCATACTAGTTGTTGAAATATTTGGCATGAAGTAGTGGGGGGGCGACTTGACGTCTTTCTGGCCTACTATAACGACCCTCTTTGTGTATCAGCCTGGCAACCCGGCCGCTTCTTACGGCCGTTGGTTCAAGGGAGAGAGTATGTGGTGTTGTAGGTGGGTGGATCGCCACTTTTTTTTTGACGATGGGGAGAAGGAAGTATCTGCCTGGGCTAGGCTACAGACTCCCATGGGTATCGAGAGGAACGAGATGGCAAAGATTTGGTGTTGGCGGGAAGGATGAGGGGGTGGTTCGGTGGGCAGGGCGGTGTTTATACAGTTGTGGTCTGACGAGATGGGCTGTGAGATGTCCGCCACCAAAAGGGAATAAAATAAAGATGGTGCTTACTGTGTATAAGTGAACTAGAAGGCCGTATTTCGTGCCAATCGAAAACGGAGAGTGAGAGAAAGCTAGGCAAAGAGGTATGCGATAGCGGTGAGGATTGAGATGATAGCGTGGAAGCAAGCAAGCACGGTTTGGTCATTATGTGGTGGCTTGTCCCAAAGCTGTGTATTCTGCATCGAACGGTATTGTCCTGGATCCTCATCTTTTTTTTTTTTTCATTACAATAAGAGTCAACTGTTGAATGACAGACACAACATGCCCGACTTGTGACTGTGACGCGCAAGTAAGAAGGGCAGAAACACGGAATCTTCAGCTTGCTGCTTTACACAGTCAAGATCAGTCTTTCGGCCTCTTTCGAATCAACAGTATAACTGACATCTGAAATAAACACGGCTTATGCAACTCCACCCGTTTCAGGCTTTACCGGCCCTCGGGCTACCTGTACTATACACACACACACACACACAAACCCAACAAACAGCCAGCCCATCTACAGCCTCGCCGCGCCATCCTTCCTCCTCTCATTATCGTACAGCACAACCTCCACACCGCCCTTGACACTCCCATCCTTCATCACCCGCCTCAGGATCTTCCCACTCGGCGACTTGGGAATCGCCTCGACAAAGACAACTCCTCCCCTCAGCCACTTGTACCGCGCCGTTTTGGCCTCCACGAGCGCCTTGATCTCTTGCGCCAACTTTGCGATTCCCTCTGGTCGTTGCTGCGGCTGCGGCTGCTGCTGCTGCTGCTCCTTTTGTCGCCTCCACTGCTGCAAGAGCCCGCCATCTCTCGGCACGACATATGCCCGCGGCCACTCCGTCTGCGCATTCTTGTCAAACACCCCCACGACACCTGCATCAGCAACTGCCTCGCTGCTGCACAGCACCGCCTCCAGCTCTGCCGGCGCCACCTGGAAGGCCCGGACTTTGATCAGCTCCTTGAGGCGGTCTGTGATGCGCACTGCGCCGCGCGCGTCGAGGTAGCCGACATCGCCCGTGCGGAACCACCCGTCGGGGGTGAAGGCTGCGGCCGTGATGGACATGTCTGGCTGTTGCTGTTGCTGTTGCGACGGCAGAATCCCCCCGACCGGCAAGTACGCAGAGAGTAAGCATGGCGAGCGAACAAGTATCTCCCCAGGCTGGTTCACCCGCGCCGCTCTGGTCTCTCCCCCCTTGAATTCTTGCCCCTCGGCCGCAATCATCAGCTCGACCCCCCAGTGCGGCAGCCCGCAGTCCCCCGCGCCAGCCTGCATGGCCTCGTGGCTCGTGCCGCGCTGCAGCGAGGTGCTACACGTCTCGCTCAGCCCGTAGCCCATTCGCACACGGAACCCCAGGCGCGCGTACACGGCGACAATGACCTCTTGGCCCAGCGGCGCGCCGCCCGTGACGCCCGCAATGACGCTCTGGAACCCCGCCCGGTACCGGTCCACCACCGCCGCCTTGGCGAGCATGACCGCCACGGGGGGCGCCATGTGCAGATAGGTCACGTGGCGGGCCGCGACCGCCGCGCACACGGCCTCGAGCTGGAACGCCTGCATGAGGTAGGTCGTGGTGCGCGTGCAGGGCGTCAGGAGGAGGATGTTGCAGAGGCCGAACACGTGGTAGAAGGGGACGTAGCCGAGCCAGCGCTGGTGGAGCCCCGGCCGGTGGATGTCGCCGGCGTCGTGCCAGAGCGAGGCTGTTGTGAAGACGAGGGCGTTGTGCGAGTGCAGGACGCCCTTGGAGCGCCCCGAGGTGCCCGAGGACCAGAGGATGACGGCTGTGCGGGTTGCGGCTGCGGCTGGGCTGGGTAGCTGGAAGGGGGCGAGCGTTGCGGTGCGCTGCGAGGGCATCAGAAGGGTGGACCAGTCTTGCTCTGTTTGCGCGGCTGGGGGCGAGGAGGCGGGTGGCGGCGAGAGAAGGGCGGCGGGATACTGGTCAGCGGGCACATCGACGGTGAAGAGGGGCACCTTTGAGAAAAGGCCCTGGTCCTCCTGCGCCTGGAGGGCTTCTCGCATGGCGCCCAGACAGGCCTTGGCCGTGATGATGGCGCGGGGCCGCGCATTCTGGAGGATCCAGCCGAGTTCGCTCGCAGTCAGGGCTGGCGAGGCAAGCGACGCTGTGAGGCCCGCGGCAAAGACGCCGAACAGGAGCGAGACAAAGGGGAGGGAGTTGGGGAGCTGGATGAGAACCACGGGCGCTACTTCGGGGTGCTGGCACGTCGGTGTCTGCGGTAAAGTCTGAATGTCTTGTGGATCCAGGCCGAGGAGGCGCAGGTTGGCGGCCACGGTGAGCGCATCTTTCTTTGCTTGGGCGTAAGTGACGAAGCGCTCTAGTGGAAAGTCGTGCCATTAGCAGGTGGGCAACATTGCACAAGAGTTCGATCTGGTACAAGATTCAACGCAACACAAACGCCACTATACCTGTCTTGTTGTCGACAAAGATGGGCTGCGCCTCATCCACTGGCGGCAGCACCTGTTTTGCAGGCACATGGTCGCCCTCTTTGCAGAAGGGGTCGCCAAAGACAAAGTTGAAGATGTCCGTTTGGGGATAGCGGCCTGGGGGCGCGCCGCTGTACGCCGCCAGCCTGTCCGCACTGCTAGCCATGGTTCGTGTTGTGCTGTGTCCGCCTTGCTGCACAGACTGTGTGTGTGTGTGTGTGTGTGTGTGTGTGTGTGTGTGTGTGTGTGTGTGTGTGTGTGTGACGCTCAACAGGTGTGGCTGGTGGTAGAAGTGTTGTTGAAGCAGGAGTCGAGCAACCAACAGCAACAGCAGCAACAGCAGCCACAATAAAAACACCTCGAGACCACACAGCCTTGCTTCGGACCCGGCAAAAGCAAAGCAAGGCAAGGGCATAGGGCAGCGGCCGCTTGTACATGCGTAAACTTGGTCCCGATGATTATCCGCAAGGCCGGCAAAATGGCTCGGCTTTTGTGCTTAGCGTTTTCCAAGCCACAAAGGCTTAACCAAGGACAGGATGGATCAACAGCTTGGTAGGACAGGTGAAGAGGGTTGCGGCCATGCAACACTTGGACGCACAGTCCAAGCACGAGAGATGTACCGTCGACTGATGTACCGTTCCCACGGCGCCGCCCACACCTCGGCTTTGCAAACCCTGAAGCCAGCATGTCATGGGACATGGGGAGAGGCTCCTCCAGCCCAAGGCTCGAGCCAATGTAGGTTGCAATGTAACATTGACGACTCCCAACCCCGCACTCAGCACGGCAACTACCGACGAGTACTGCACGTTGAGCCGAAAGAGGTGACGATGGCGGTTGTGGTTGGCTGTGGAAAAGGATAACGTCGCTTTCATGCGTCAATCAGGGTCCCCCGATGCCTTGCTGTGCCTTCTTTGCTGTAAGCGATTGGCCATCAGAATGCTCGGATACAAACGGGGCCGCACACGTCGTGGTCCTGCTTTCTGTGGGTTCTGGGTGAGCGCGCATGCTGGCTACATCGCCGCAGCATGCCTGGAAGTAGATCTATGCCTGCAGGTGAGATGGGAACTTGTTTGCCCGTGTGAAAGCTCATTGAATGAATGCTCGCTGATCCACCGGGCCCCTGCTAGCCCTCTTATGCTTTTCGCGTGCGTCAAAGCTTCGCTCGTGTCCTTTTTCCCCTCTGGCAGGGCGAGAATGTCGTCCACAGTGACCGCTTGGCCAGTCGCAATGGACCGATTAGCAGCAATGCCCCGTCAGGATCGACGCTGCGCCGCCCAGATGGCTTGCTGCGCGTCGATAACTCGTCCGACACGGGCTCCGCAAACAGATCCTGCAGCAGAACCGAATCGCCGCCGCCGTGCGCCCCCTGGCTTTCCTCAAGCTCAATCTCGCGAGGCTTTTCAAACAGCGGCCGCAGCAGGATCGTCCTGCGCTCCAACGAGCCCTCGAGCTCGAGCCGCCCGCTCGTTGCGTTAAAGCTGGCGCGGAAGCCCTCCCAAGGCGCGCAGGCTGTCAGTCAGCGAGCAGGTCATGACAGCGCCATTCTTGTAGCGCACCGGCAAGTTCAGGGTGTCCTCGATGCTGATTCCATCGCCAAAGACACTCTGGTTACGGTAGTAGGCATCCTCGTGCTCGGCATCCAGATACATGCATGGGCTTGAGGTCCGCATTGCCGGCCATGTGCAGCGCAAAGGGATCTGTTGCGGCCACATGGCTCAAAGGTGCTCTTGTGGACGAGCAGGCCCCGCTGTTGCGCTTGTCGCGGTGCCAGCGGCGGAAGTAGTTGGCGCCGTGGGACGTGTTTGAGCATCCACTCAAAGTGGACGCTCGTGACCTTGCCAATGGCGCCAGACTGCAGGATCTCAAAGACCTTGGTGTTGTGGGGAGCATAGCGGTAGTTGAATATTCTGTCGACGGCTTTGAGGATTTCCATGCACCGAGGAGCGTCGATGGGTCACTATTTCTCGGTCAGAAAACAAGTCCGAACAAGCATATTGGTGTCTGGGGCCAAGGACAACAGTCCTGGACGGACTTACTTGGCTTCTCGGTGATAACATCACAGCCGCACTCCAGAGCGCGCACAATGCAGATATTGAGCGTCCTGTCGGGGCCGGTGGTGACGATGACCTCGTCTGGCTTGGCGCCAGCGGCAAGGTACGTGGGCACCCTTGCCGTGGCCGAGCGCGTCGAGTCTGCTGTTGGCATAGTCCATGCGCGTCTGGTTGGTGTCGCAGAGAGAGCGACAATCCGCGACGTCCTGTTGAAGTCGGTGGCGATGGCCGAGTAGGAGAAGATGGGACCGCCCGCCCGTGCCGACGAGGGCATGTCGCGTCTTCTTGGTCGTCGTGTCGGTGTTCATGGCGGCGGCTGCAAGTGCCTCGTACAGAACTCACTGGGGAGAGCCATTTTGAGCGTGGAAATGAGCTTGTTCTGGGCTTCTCAGAGGGACACACACGTAAATATATATATATATATATGTGCATCTGCTGCCAACCCTTGGAGGAGCGTGTGCCGTTGCGCCCAAACAGAAGTCGGCCGTCGTTAACCCGGAGCCGAGAATTGCCAGAATGGTCATTCTCGCCGGGGCGCTGCGCCTGCTGTGGGCCACCCACTGCAAGCCACTGTGGGGGCCCCGAAGCCCACTGGTTCTCAGTGCTGCGGGCGCCTCTTGACGCACCCACAGCGGGTTCGGTCAGCAGCGTGTGGCTTGCTCATCCTGGGAAAACCTGGGGAAGGCCCTTCAGGGTCCACCCACTGGAAGCCCCAGTGAGCCAGTGGACAGGCTTGACGACCAATCTCGTGCTTGGCCATCCCCTCCTGTGACCACCAAGCAGAACTTGGCCAGCAGCCTTTGATCCAACGGTCCACGCACCACAGCGTCAAGCCAGACAAAGGAGTCACAGCTGATGCGCAGGCCACATAGGATGCAGCAAGCTCGACATGGGCAGAGAAGATGAGGATGATGAAGAGAGGAGGGGAAGCTGGCCGTTGGCTTCTGGCCCTTGTTTTCTCTGCCTTTCGGGCTGCTCTCTCCTTTCTTACCCTGTGTATCTGTATGGGCATGGATATATATACCTTGACGTGGTCTGCGTGTTGGGTTTCATGAAAAAGGGCGGCCAGACATTGTCCCTCTTACGGTCTCCATGGTACAATCTGCCTCTCGGTGAGCTGCCACAGGCATACAGCCGCTCTCTCATCTCAGCATGGGCAAGAATACCGTGACTGGAAACGAGATAGCCCCAGGGCCTGAGCGGACTGACGAACAATCACGGCGAGAAAAGGCTGCCGAGTCCTTGGCCAGCCATGAAGAGACCTCCTTTGCCTACGATGAGGAAAACGCCATCCTCTGCTGGGGCTCCTCCTTTGCCATCATGACAGCCTGCACAAGCTTCCGCTCCCTCATGGCAATGCGCTCCGTTCTGGGCTGCTTCGAGGCCATGATTGCCCCGTGCTGTGTTGCCTTTACCCAGACCTGGTGGCGCCGCTCAGAGCAGACTATGCGGACCAGTTACTGGCGCGCCATGAACGGCGTCACTCTGATGATTGGCAGGCTCTTTACCTACGGATTGGGACATAACGACAGTGCGAATATGGTCAAGTATCAGATTGTACGTCCGTATTCTGGATATGCCTCTGTAGACTGCCAGTTTGAGGTTCACGGTCTGACTGACAAGTGTAATCCCAGATCTTCCTCTTTTGCGGTCTTCTCACCGTCGCTTCCTCGGTCATTGTCTTCATCCTCATTTCAGACTCGCCCATGGAAGCACGGTTTCTCTCAGATCGCGAAAGAGTCATTGCTAGGGAACGACTGCGAGCCAACCAGATGGGCATTACGTCGAGGAAATGGCGTTGTCCTCCATCGCAGCTATGAGGGTCAGATTGGGCAGGATATGGTCCTGTGAGCCATACAGGACAGAATTACTCTGCAAGTCCATTCGAAGAAACCCGAACGATGAGAAAAGAAAAAAAAAAGGGGGGGGGATGGAGGGTGCAATATAAAGTCATGAGAGATAGGAAAGGATGAAAAGAGAAGAGAACGCCACGGGATACAGCCAAGAAAATCGATGAAAAATCTATAAACCTGAAGACCAGTCTCGCAAGTAGCATGGCTCTCATCGAACGTTGAGGTTGTAAGAACATGAAAATCTGCCGCAGACTCGCAAAGACGCATGGCGGATGGAAGCGTGAAACAGCCATATTTGAAATAGAACAACCTTGATGAAACTTAGTCGAGAATGATAGTGCCACCAGTAGTGCATTGGCCGATATACTTGATCATCTACACGCTGGCTCCTATGGAGATTCACAAAAGCAAAGAATCATTGGACAGCGAGGAACTGTACCAACAATAATAGTGACGAGGGAAATCATCATCATTCCGCCCAATTCAAATCTACAGACCAAACAGATAGGAGAATATTCTAATCATAACCAAACACAGTCAGGCCATCCCACATTCGCAAGTAACCAGGTCCAACTCGAGTACCATGTACCCTTCAAGTACTCTTCAGTCAAACCTCCATACTTCTTCCACCCTTCTTCTCCACCACCCCACCACCACCACCACCACCGCCGCCGCCACCACGTCTAGCAGCCCACTCACGATCAAGAATTGAGAACATGATCCGGTTATACCACTTGCAGTCAAAATAATACGCCTCCCTCTTGACCCCCTCCCGCACAAACCCAAGCGAGGTATACAGCTTGGCCGCGCGCTCGTTAAAGCTAAAACACGACAAGCGCACTGCGTGCATCCCTGCAACGCGAAACGCCCAGTCGAGCGCCCAGTTGACAGCCTCTGTGCCATATCCGCGGTCTTGGTGCGCAGAGGCAATCATGATACCCAGCGTGCACGAGCGGTGGTGCAATGTCAGAGCGTGGCAGGAGAGGGTGAGCCAGCCGATTGCTGTCAACGTAGGCGGGGAGGATGTCGACGAGGAACAATGGTTTGAGTCGCGGTCTGAAGACACGTCGTCCTCTTCGTCTTCATCCTCATCGATGCGGTTGCCGCCTTTTCCTCCTCTTCCTCCTCCTCCTCCTCCCCCGCCTCCCCCTGTTGCCCCCCGCCGGACGCCTTCTTCACGGCGGTGGGAAGTCTGAGTATTGTCGTGTTCGGGACGCAGGCAGATAATGACGGCGAGCAGGGACTTGACAAGGCTGGCCACGTCATTCTCCACATCTTCGGTTGTGACGGGCGCCAGGAGCCGATCGGTACTCTGCGCATAGTTTTCCGGCTCGTCCATGACCATGTCGCGCAAGAAGGCCGTGTGCTCAGGGCAGTTTTCGAGGGCGCGGAAGATGAGCCGCTTGGTGCGGAAGAGGCGGTCGAATGTGCTTGCTATGCGTTCGGGAGGGTCGCGCGCCATGTTGGACTGATGATGGACTTCCGGATATGTTGTCTTTCGGGGTTGTCCGTCTGCTTCCACAAGAAGTGTGCACTGGGTAAAATGAACGTCTTGGGAAGCCTTGCTAGCTATGAAGCAGGTGGAACTTGGGGCGAGGGACGGCCTGCTCTTTGTGGCATTCAGGGGGAAAGCACTGGGGGGAGTCTCTGCCAGCCCAACCGCAGGTCCATCACTAGGACGTAACAGGCCACCGAAACGGAACTTGATACTTTCTTTTTTTTGGATTCTCCTTTCTTTTTCTTTTCTTGTCTTGCGCAGACATCCGAAAAGCGAGAGATGTGCGACCGTGACGTATCTTCAACGGGTGAGCCGTGTCTTGTTCGCTTCGGTTCTCGCGGACGTGGCTGATTTGGGCAGGTGAGCGCACAGCAAATGCGTATAACCCACACCACCACCACTACGTTTCCGTCAGGTTGTGCTTCTCGAAACACTCTTGAGCACTGGTATGCTGCATGCAGGTCCACATCGGCGTGCATAGTCTTTATCCAATCTTGGAATATTCGCTCCGGTCCAGCAACACGCCTAAGTATCACCGTAGTAGATACATTCGGTGAACTCTAGAGACGAAATAGCGCTTCCAGAGTGAGAACGCAAAGGGCCAGAAATTTCGGGCGAACATTCTCCAAGTCAGTGAGATGCATTTATTTGGTGAGCTTTGGTCGAGAAGCTGTAGATCGTGGTCGGAGAACCTGTGCAGTCCGTCCGCGAGAGGACGCGCAAGCCGACGCAACATTTCCTGATGCGTTAGCAAGCAAACAGACTCGTGCAAGGCTATGCGTAGAGTTGGTTGGTGGCAGATAAGCATTTCTGTGATCAGATCAGCCAGCGGCCTTAAGAAGAAACAAGAATGCCTGGATTTGTTTTGGAACAAACATCCACAAAGTATTTCCTTTCTTCTTGGATTAAAAATGCGAAATATGATGCCGCCACCCTTTTCTATATGCACAACCCGCCCAGACGCCGATATATATATGCGCAGGAAATGTCGTCGTTTTGCGCTATGTTACAGCCCTATGACCCTTTTCAAGGCAAGCATCGCAATTCTGATCCTTTATCCTTGCCGACAGTCTTTCCACAAGGGGTTTGTGTCTTACCACAGCCATCCCTTCTTCTTTGGCTGTGCGTTCTCCGATTGTATAGCACTTGCAGCTGGCGCCTCAGTGCCAATACGGTCCAGTGGCCCGCCCGTCTGCTGGTTCTCCTTTTCCTTTTCAAAGGCCGCTCTTGCGCTTTCCAACATGGCCCTCTTCTCCTCGAGTGAACGTGGTGGTTGTGGGGCGGTTGCAGCCGCATCCGTCGCATTTGGCTCTTCGGCCTTTTTGGAGCTGGAAAACAAGCCCCACAGCTTGGAAGAGGTCGTCTGCGGCTGTGCGTCGGGTGTTGCTGCTACTGCGGGTGGTGGAGCGCTTTGATCGCTTGGTCTGTTAGCAAGGGGCTTTGGCGCGCTCAATATGCTGGGCATCTGGAAATCTTCGACTCTCGCATTGGCCTCGTCCACCATGGCAATCTGTTCGTCGGTTGCGTCGCCGCGCATGTACGCCAAGCGAGCGGCTTCAAGACTGTCGGCGGCCATTCTCTTTTGAGCTTCCAAAAAGTCGAGCTTGCGCTGGCGATTATGTCGAAGCATGTCGTAAGCTGTGTAAGCCGTCATGAGACCCGCAATAGCTATTCTGATAGTTAGCTTTGATTCCCTCTATGATGCTGTATCTGTAGCTGCGGCCTAATCCAACAAGCTAGACGAGGAGGACGTACCCGTCAAGCCAACCAGGCTTATTACTGTGACTCTGTGTGCCGAGTCGAAAAACGGCCGCGACTTGGCCAGGATCTGATCGAAACGGGAAACCTTTGCATTCTTTGCAGCCTCGTGGGCAGCTCTTAACCGTGCAACGCGCTGTTCGGGTGTTTCGGTGCCTTCTGAGGGAGCGCCAGCCGATAGAGGTATTCTGGGACCTCTGGGCGCTGCCGAGGGAATAAACCGCGGCTTAGGAGCTGCTGCTCCTGACCCAAATTTAGAGGATGCGTGTGGTGTGGTTGCAGTAAAGCGCGTTGCCGATGAAGCACTGCGTTCGCCGTCTTTGCCTGCCATTGTTGGAATTGGTGTTGAAGAAGGAAGTTTTCGACTCGAGTAATGCAGCTTCAAGCGACTTGCGACTTGGTTTGAGGTATGGTAAGGCGAGAAAAGCAGCGCGTCGTCGTCGAAAGGGCGGGCAAATGGGTGTCGGTACAGGTCGAAAAGTTGAATGCATCATCAGAAGATTTTCCCCAAACCGCGAGCTCTCCAATCTCGCCCCTTGCCATTGGCCGGCTCGGCGGCAGTGGGCCCGCTGATGTTTTTCTGCCGCGCTTGTGCTTGAAATAACAGGCGGTCAATTTTGGGAGTTACCTCAGTTGGCAATACTAACTTGCGATTGACTATGATTGTGCAAAGAAATTAGCCCGTTCCTGGCACCTAGAATGCTTCGGTCTGGAATTGATGGATAATATCAACATCTATCCCACAGTGTTTTTTTTGTTTTGTTTTTTTAGCGAGCTTCTCGTTGAAACGATATCAGGAACAGAACTGCCAAAGCCACACTACGGACTGCTTCCTCCTTCTCCTGGGTGCTATAATGCTTTTTTATTGCTTCATCTCCTCATGCACTAGCTTTGGGCATCAATTGGCACATGGCATGGACTGGACAGACACGTCGTAGTGTTTACAACGTCTGGGGCAGTCCATGCATCAAAGGGTCACCGGGTGTAGCCTCTTTACTACTCGGTGATTCCAATTGTCATTGCCGCCTTTTTGAGTCGAGCTTTGCCCTGAACATTGACAGTCCTTTCCGACCATGTATACTCCATTAGCGAGAATGCAAATTCTTCCGCAAGTATGTGCTCTGCGGCCATGGGTACAAGGTCCCTAATGGTGTATCGAGCCCCCGCGCAGGCCTGCACACTATTTCGGAAGCTGCATAGAAGGTGCGACGCATGCTGCACCGAACGGAAGGGGTCTTGTCCTTGAGCCTCTCAATTCCCCATTGACAAACAACACCACAACCTATCATACAAGTTGTAGCTTGGGGGAATGTTCGTCTTGCCTGCCTATCAGGGATCCGTGACAATCGCCATGGCAGTGTTACCGCCCATATCGACCGGGGCATCGTGAGGCACGCTCATGAACGCATCGAGGCTGAGACGGTTGCCAAACGTAGAGGATCTACCGGTTGCCAGGTGGGGGTTCCCAGGACAATGGTCTGTATACTGTGCTTCCAGTGTCCTTTGCCTGGGTATAGGTGTCTACCGTTGAGTTTGTATTTAGCTAGGCATTAAACAACATTGTCAGTCTCTCACATAATCTAGATATCGTCGTCTTTCAGCACAAACAAAGAGGCCATAACCAACATCAAGAACAAGTGATGAATACCTGACAGAGTCAAGCCAAGTCGCCAAGGACAGCATGGCGTGATGAACCAAACCATCAACAGCCAAAAGAGACCAGACTCGACAGAGTGAGGCATTTCTTATGTGCAGACCATCGATGGCATCACTTCGACAGACATCCAGGTAGGAAGGTGGTTGAGCATCCAGCCACAACAGCAAACTAGTGAAAATCCAGACGGAAGCAATGGTTGAACCCCTGGCTACTGGGTGTTGGGCCTGCGGCCCTGATGATACTTAAGTACCTACTATGTAGTAGCCTTGGCATCGCAGAGGGAAGTCGCAGCACCTTATGCTCTTGCCTTGCACCGTTATGGTTTGTAACGCACCCGCTAGACAAGTAAATCATTTCGTGCCTCCAAGTTTGTCATCCTCACCACGATTTCTCGTCCATGCCAGCCACCTGCACTTTCGAGTCCAACTGCGCGATGCTGCATTGACTGCTGCGACCGATGCGAGCCGCCGCATGCCATGGACACCCTGACCCGCCCTTCCGCCAAGCAGAGCCCGGCTCAATCACCTCATCAGCGGCACGAGCTGCACTGCACCGGCGACGGGCCAACTCTGCCTCGACCGTGACCCTGTGATTCGCTCGTCAAGTCGCCAATCCCTCACCAAGCCGTTCTAGAAGCAGATTCCATCACCCAGCCCAACCGTGTATGGCCAAACTTTTGGCTGCAGTGTGTGTCGACTGGGAGCAAGGACAGGATAACCGCTTGTCATCAAATCAGAACCCAAAAGGATACACTCGCTAGGGCAAAAATCGACAAGAATCCCCACTTGTTGAACCCTTTTCACGCACCCAGTCTCGACCAGCCAGGTGCTCCTCCATAATAAATACTCTTCATACTGTACACCTTGTGTACACCAATCTACAGATACAGTTCTGCCTTCTCTTTTCGTCACTAAGGTTGCATGTTTCCACCCGCAACTGGAGCACAACCACTGCACGTCTGCCAACCGGCCTTCCTAAACAACTCTGCGGTACCCTGCCCAGAGGCAAGCCGGTGACCTAGCTCTGCCTCTGAGACCCTGTCTGCATGCCGTCGCTACCGCTGGCAAGATGACCCCCGACGACATCCAAGAGCTTTTCACGCGCACAGACGGCGTCCTCCTGCCCGGCCCCGGAAACGGCGACGACGAGCCCACCCTCACCGAAGAGGAGCGCCAATACCGCATCGCCCACCTGAGAGCCGTTCTGCTCGAGGCTCACAATGCCTGGGTTAGCGGTTCCGAGGATCTTGACCGCATTGCCGAAAAGCTGGGCGATGGAAGTCGCCACCGTAAGCATGAACCAAACCCTCCGCCCCTTTTTGGGGGAGGGGCCCTTGATTGTGAAGCAATTCCCATGCTGTCTGCTGATTCACACCCTTTCCCACAGCCCTCTGGCGCTCACCTATCGGTACATCTGGGATTTTGAGCTTTTTTTTGGGCATTCTCCCTACGCCTGGCCTGAGACCGTTGTTAAGGTCCCATGCCCTCCGCTTGATTGGTAATTCTTGCGCGGATACAGGTATGGCGATATTGCACTGTCTAGCCCCTAGCTCTCTCGAAAGCATGAAGCTCACAATGGAAGCCAGATGAAAATAGAGCTCGCGTGGTAGAGAGCGGCCGGATACACGCCATTATAGAACTGCTTTACGATGATTCTCTCTTACCTTTCGTGATACCCGTTTTGTATAATGTTTTGGTTGACTATGGTAAGGAAAACACACTCTTTCCGTCTAATAATATCCACCTAGCTGACCCAATCTTTCGTTCGAAGAACCTGTTCAATTACAGGCCTCTGAGGCAGGGCTCAGTCAGAAGCTAATGGAGATTCTCGGCGGTCCACGACTGGAAGCATGTCGTCTCTATGTGAACCTCATTTGCAAGATCTTGGCTCTCCTCATTACACAAGGTACTACTCTTGTATATCTGTTGATTTTGAATGTTACTAATGATGACCAGAACCCGAAATTCGAAATGGGCCTCCAGCAACACCTCTCATCTTGCTGTCCGTTGCCACGAATCGGCAACATCCCGTTGATCTGGAAGACTTCAGCGGTCTCGCTGCCGTAGCTCTCGCCTACCTCACCCACGAATCCTTTCAAAAGTACATTCTCGCCGGCCTCCCGTTACTCCTCACTGCCTTCTCTATGTCCTATACCCACTTCGACCCAGACCAGGCCCAGGATCCCGACGACGCTGCGCAGCTTCGTCAAGTTCGCAATGCTTTTGTTCCAGTTCTTGCCGACATATCTGCCCTTCCCGACTTTGTACCAGGATCAAACCAGGGCGGTGCAGGGCTTTTGACTCAGCCCATCTTCCAAACGCTGCAGAGCTGGCTCCACGGACCGCCAGCACATGCGAACTTGCAAACAGCAGCGTGTTTGGCACTCGGCAATCTGGCGAGAAACGATGCCACATGTGTCATGTTCGTTCGTGATGCGCAGGTCCAGCAACCCTTGATCAATCTCCTTGCGCGGTGCTTGAATGGGGAGACGACGCCAAACGCGCAGCTCACCCACGCAGCACTCTCCTTTCTCAAAAACCTCGCTATTCCAGCGGCGAATAAATCTCAGCTCGGCCGTCTTTTAGAGCCTAATATGCTTCCAAAGCTCTGGTCAACTTGGGGAGACAGCCAGCCACAGACGCAGTTTGCAGCCGTGTCACTGGGACGGTTATTGCTCGTCGGTTGTCCACCAAATGTGCGTCGTCTCTGTGCTCCGCTCAGCCTCGACCCAGACTCTCCTGCCCACGACCGGAGCAACCTTCATGTGCTCACTGCTCTCTTTGAGCGTAGCGATGCCGAGCCTACCAAAATGGAAGCAGCACGCGCAGTGGCTACCGTGTGTCGCATATTGCACTCCTCGCCTGTCTCACCAGTGCTTCCCGACGATGCTCCTACACCTACAGCCGCAAACTACACAAAGCGTGCAAAATATGACAGCACCTCTGCAGACGAGCCCACGTCCTTTTCTCCGTCTTCAGCTCACGGCCTCTCCCCAGTCACATCCAATCCACAATCTCCTGAATCGCATTCTTCAGTATCTACCACATCAAGCGCATCAAGCCAGACACGGCGCGCCCGATTCTATGGTGCACACGATCTCGCTGTTCCACTCTCGTTTCTCATCAAACAGACACGCTTCCCCGCGCTGCGCTCCGAAGCATGGTTCGTCCTTGCTCTCATGTGTAGATCAACCGACGGTGCACAAGTTGTCCAAGCGGCTTTGCAGAGTTTTGAAGCTTGTCGCGCTCTTGTGGAAAGCGTCACAGGCCGGGATATGGCAGATGGACATGATCTGTTGCTCGCAGCCAGCTCATCGCCCCCAGCCGAAGGGCAGGAAGATAACCCCAGCCACATCAAAGGCGGCGCTGGCGACGGGCTCAACTCGAGTTCCAGTTTAGCCGCGGCGAGTGGTATGGGCATAGAGGGCCTTGGTCTTGGCTCCCTTGAACCTCAACAAGTTGATCCTGCGACGCAGGCTAACATGGCTCGGATCGATCGGGAGAACGGGCTGTGTATGGTTGCCGAGCTCGTCAAGAATCATTCTGCCGATTTGCTTCCACTCCGCAAAAATATTTATGAGCAGCTTCTGCTTACAGGTGGTGAGCTAGTGTTGCATGCGCGTCAAGACGGGGGAAGCGGAGAGACGCCCATGGTTGGAGCGGACCGCGGCGTGGTTATGTCGCCGAGTCAGATGATGCAGCAGCAAATGCAAGTGGGAGGGAATGTGATCAACATCAACACGGGATTTGATGGAGGTATGGGTGGCGCTGGCAGTTATAGACAGGATTGGAATACCCAATAAGATCCTTGTCAAGAGACATGTAGGCCACAGAGATGTCAATATAGAATAAACAACTGCCCAAGGCGTGCTGTCTGTCAAAGAAGCGTGCCACATATTGAAAACGTGCCAGAAGTACATCACAAGGCAGCTCATTTTAGGCTTATTTTCTGGTTGTTGTTGTTTTGGGCGTGACGCTTGGTATTTGGGGCTATATACTAATAAGTCCCCGGCATAGCAGGACGCGTGCCATTCTGGACGTCTAGGATGTCTAAAGCTCTTTTCCTCCTTTTTGCCCCTTTTCCCAGTAGCTCTGGTTTGCACGATTCGCCTTCATGTAGGATGTGGGTTGCGTTTCTTCTCGTAGAGTGCTCAAGTGAATGAGGCCGTGATCATCACGCCAGGTCGGAATCAAAGGTGAACAGGAAGAAGAAAACTTTTTGTGATCATGACTTGTGTGTGTATTTTCTCTTTTTGAGTTCCCTCATCCCTAGCAACCATTTAACGCAGAAGCCAGACCAACCGAAACGACCCAGAGATGAAGTACCAGTTGCGTAAATAAGTGCGTGCACAGCGCACCCCTAGTCAGCCCTGACCAATAGGAGAACGCGTCCCAAATCTTGCCAGAAACACCAACACCACAACAACGACAACCGCCACAAAACCAAACCGAAACCCGCGCTGCTATTCCGATGTGTATCAAAAGCGAGCAGGGGGCACAATTTACTTCTGCTTGTCCTTCTCCTCGGCGGCCTTCTCGCGGGCCCTCTTGTCGCGTGCACCCTCGTGGCGCTTCCAGGCGCGCTCGTCGCGCAGCTTGCGGTAAGCACCGCCCTCGATGGGCTGGGGGAGGTCGGAGGTCTTGACGGTCTTGATGGTGGTGTCGGCGTGGACAATGGGGAAAGCGGCGCCGGTGAGGGCGACGGCGCTCTCGACGGCGGCCTTGAGGTCCTCCTTGGAGGCGTCACCCTTCTTGGGCTTGCTGCTCTTCTTGGGGAACAGGATCAGGCGGGCGGTGTAGGCCTTGAGGCGCTCAACGTTGGCGGCGAGCGACTCCTCGGAGAGATTCTGGCGGCGAGCGTCGACGGCAATGCCGATGGTGGGAGCGTACAGGCGGGGGATGCCAGCGGCCTATTGGGGTAGACAGATTTGTCAGTATTCTCAAATTTCAATCAAAAGATCAAGTCATTCCCAGTTGTGTTCGGCACGCGTGTCAGAATTGGTTCCATCATCTCATGGAATCTCAAGACTGCTGCTTCCCCTGGGAATGCTCGCTTGACAAATAATTCAGTCGTACCTTAAGCTCAGCCAGGGTGAAACCACGGCCGGCACGGACGCGGCGGTTGTACCTAACGGTAGGGCATCGCACAACAGGTCGGAGCTTGTCGATGGGACGAGGGGCGACGGCAGCAGCCTTGGCCTGACGAGCGTTGCGTCTCGAAACCTTCTTGCCGGGCTATAGTGTCGAATTTTCAAGCATGTTAGAAATAATTCGTTTTTTGGTCTTCATTCCGTGAACCGTCCAAATTTCCCGGGTTTTTTGCCGGTTCTTTGTGAAGAATGGCGTCCTCCTCTTTCCCAGTGCTGACTTCTTTTCTTTCTTCCTAGGACGGTTCTCCTCCTCAGGGTTTGGTTTGCTCCATGGATTGTCTGCGTACCTGGTCGAAGTGGGTGCGAACCCGACGCTGCCAGTCCTTGCGGAAGTCTGAAAGAAGGTCCAGTCAGCCATTACTGCTCTAATTCCCAATACAGTCGAAATCCGTCATCGTGGTAGTCGTTGGCGCAGTCGAGGGCACGTCGTGTGCAAGAGCGGGTTTCAACTAACGGTTCTTGACGAGGGTCTGGTTGTGCTTGATCGCCTATTGTCACCGCAAAAAGGGTCAAAGTCAGCAATGCTCAATCTGCTAAGCAGCAAATACCATCTGGCATCTCCGGAGCAACGTACCATTTTGTCTGAGGTGCGATCAACGACTGGTCGTGGGTGATGGCAAGATGGTGTATCGTCAAAAACGAACCTAGTGGTTGGTTGTTGCAGTGTTGGTGTTGAGAATTTTGAAAGTGGTGCTGGTGTGCGCTAGGCCCGGCCGCTCCTGCTGATTGGCTGCAGGTCCGCTTTTCGCTTTTGCAAAGTCAGCAGTCGCCCTTTTGCCTGCACGAGCCGAAATTTCTTGGAATCCACCCACAAGTGGCGGCAGCTGGCGCCAGCCGCTTTCAGCCGTCAGCTGTCGGCCCCGTTATTGCTAAATTTTGCTGAGCCAACAACAGGGAACGGCATGTGAATTTCTGAATGCATTGGTCCAATCTTCACGAACCAATTACGGTGAGCCGGTAGACAACTTATATGGCTTCATGCTATAAACTACGCCCTGCCCGAAAGGCTTGCATGTTCTTTCGCAACCTTTGCGGGCTGCTGCGAACCATTGCATGAATACCGCTGTCACCCAATGCCAGTCTATGTGCAATGGCACATGAGGCTGCAAACGTGGCTAGACATTGTCTCGATGACACTGATGGCATGCTTGCGTATTTTATACTGAAAACCTAGGATAGACGTGATGTTGCTTCTGCAAGGCTAAAGCTGTAACCGTGAAGCTCTCGGCAGAGAAAGGCTCTGCAGGCGGCCTGAGGCGTTAGAGTGCCCTCTTCACAGTTCAGAATGGAACGTTGGACGAGTGCGCTAGATAAAGGCCCAAGTCTTGAACCCTGGGACCCTGGAAGAAGAGCCGTATGTCGCATCAGGTACTTCGCGCTCTGAATGTAGATGGGCAAGGCAGATACCAACTGACCATGGCTATACATGAGCATGCGAGTGCCGTTCAACAGCGAGGCTCCCCAAAGGAGTCATTTCTTTCTCGCTACATTCTTGCCTTGATTACTATGTGCCCGACAGCTTCCAAGGGCAATTGGCGAGTCGGTAGTGACGAAGCTTCAGTTGGCAGGCGAGGATCAGTATTCGATCTCAATGGTACAGCCGGCTTGAGGAAAAGACAAGACAGTTCGGTGAATCTTCGATGATTATGATAGAGAGAACACAAGCGTGGCGGGGGGGCTTCGAGATTTCCTGTTGGAAAAATTAAAGGACTGTTCCTCTCAGCGATATGGAAAAAGAGATATTGTAACAGGGCAAGTCTGGCCAATCTCATCCCATAAAGAAGACTATTCAGCCACTTCATCAGTGATAAATGTCCATGGATAGCAGACCCAACACAGGGGTCTCAGTGTCAGTGTTGACGAAATCGCTCAAGAGGCGGACCTCGGTGAGCGTGCAACTCATGAAGATGGATCAAGGGAGATGGAATCGATTTGAACCCTTCTTGCGTTTTCCGCACAAACAGCTCACGAGTTATTCAGAGACTGAAGTTGATCTTGACCCTTGAAGTTGTGCTGTGAGTGTTTGCCGTGCCATTCTTGGCTATTATGGACATAGTAACTGCCCAAGTGTTTACATACCTACATAGTACATTGAAGTACATAGTACGCAATACATCGTACAAGTACTATGTACTTGACTCTGTCATTGAGCCCCACAGCGTACTTTGTACAAGTCGACCCCGCCGATCGCTACCGCGACCCCCCGCAGCCGCAGCACCAAATTGATGGTACCAGTAGTGCGACTAACCTTACATAAGCAAGCCTCGGGAATAAATGGTCCTATGTTGCGAGCACACGGTACCTTGGTACCGTAGGGCATACTGAGCCCCACCGGGCCGGCGAGATATCAACATGGCCAGCGACACAACATCCACTAATTCATCAGGACAGCACTTTGGTGACCTTCGACCTTGGATCGATGCGCCCGATGACCGGCCCAGGGAGGGCCATGCCGAGCGGCAAAAGCGGAGCAACCCCCGTGCAACGTTGAAAGCGAAGCCAAGTGCAGAGGACCGATGAACCGACCCCGGCAAACGACCGCATGTCACCACTCTGCGCGTCGATTGGCAATGCGCCCTGCAGCGCCCGCCACGCCCATGCCCATGCCCATGCCCATACCATGACAGCCATACCATCACCAACTAGGCAGATCGCTGGTTGCCGTAGATAATGCTTGTGCGCCTATCGCGGCCGTAGTGCGGAGCAGGTGTCTTCGCGCAGGATGCTGGCGATGATCTCCATTTATCATCTGCCGCCAGCGACTCTGACAAAGGTGAAAAGGGAAATCTGCTGGTCTTTGTGTTGCGCTTTGCTTCTTTCTCCTGCTTCTTTGTTTGTTGTCTGTCTGTTCCATCCAATAGACAATACTTACATCATGCACATCTCCAGGCTCATCGCCTACGCGCCACTCGCGTTGGCGGCTTCCGTCCAGCACAGTCGCGATCGCCAGCACATCTTTGGCAGCCAATGGACCTCATCAACCACCGACGACTTCACTTGCGATCTTCCCTCGGCCCTGGATCCCTCCGCCGATGGCCTGTCATCTGCCACCGAGCTCTTTACCTCCAAGGATGCCCTCCTGAAGCAGGTCGAGCGCCACTCGGCGCTGGTGCGAGTGCCCACTGTCTGCTACGACGATCTGGGCGAGGTCAACGACGACCCCCGCTGGAAACCCTACTATGAGTTCCACAGGGTCCTCGAAAAGACCTTCCCGCTCGTCCACCAGCACTTCGTCGTGGAAAAGATCAACACCCTGGGCCTACTCTACACCTTGCCTGGCTCCGACCCGGCCCTCAAGCCCATCCTGCTCACAGCGCACCAGGATGTCGTGCCCGTCGCAGACCCCTCGACCTGGACCCATCCGCCCTTTGATGCCTACTACGACGGCACCTGGCTATGGGGTCGCGGCGCCTCGGACGACAAGAACAGCCTGACAGCCCTCCTCTCTGCCGTCGAAACCTTGCTCGCCCAGCCAAGCTTCGTTCCAAAGCGCACCATCCTGCTTGCCTTTGGCTTTGACGAAGAATGCAGTGGCCAAAAGGGCGCCGGCGCCATTGCCTCACACCTCAAGGAGAAGATTGGCGACGACTCGCTCGCTATCATCCTCGACGAAGGCGGAATGGGCCTCCACCAGCTCGACAACGTGCTGTACGCCCTGCCGGCAGTCGTGGAAAAGGGACACATTGACATTTGGTTCAAGCTGCATGCCCAGGGCGGCCACTCATCGACGCCTTTTCCCCACACGGGCATCGGCATCATCAGCGAGTTTGTCGTCGCCCTCGAGAGCAACCCGTACAAGCCCGAGCTCATCAAGGGCTCACCCATCTACAACCACTACGTCTGCCAGGCGCGGTACAGCCCCGACGCCCAGCCAGAGGTCACCAAGCTGATCAACAAGGGCGATCTCGATGCGCTCGCGTGGGAGCTCGCCTCGCTGGACCGCTCGACGCACTACCGCCTGCAGACGAGTCAGGCTGTTGATTATATTGCGGGCGGGCAAAAGATCAACGCCATGCCTGAAGTGATTACCCTGGGCGTCAACTACCGCGTTGCGCAGCAGAACAGCAATGCTGAGGTGATGCATAACATTGTCAAGCACATTACCCCTGTTGCCAACAAGTACGGCGTCAAGATCAAGGCGTTTGAGGGCGAGGAGGACTATGCTAAGTATACTGCGGCCGTGCCCAACTCTGAACCACAGGAGGACGTCTCGCCGCTATACGACGTAGACTACAACGCCACGCTCATCTTGACAGCAACGGCCAAGACGCAAGTCGCGCCGACAAGCCCCTCACACGACGACGACGTGTGGGATGTCTTTTCGGGAACCATTCAGCACACTTTTGCCTTTGAAGGCGGAAAGGTTGTTCCCGTGGGTGAGCTCATGACTGGTAATACCGATACGAGACACTATCTGGGTAAGAATCTTCTTCTTGCCACTTTTTGTCCTCAAGCAGGCTGTCTGCATTGTCTTCAGAGCTGTTTCTTTTTTTAAAAAAAAAGATATACATTATACTAATATAACACAAACAGACTTCACGCGCAACGTCTACCGCTGGTCCCCTTCCCGTGACACGGGCTCCGCCAACATCCACACCATTGACGAGCGCGTCAACATGACAACTCACCTCGAGCTTGTGCGATTTTACTATGACTTTGTGCGCAACTTTGATGCTGCTGTGGATGTGGCCAAGGTGGGCACGCACTCTGGCGTGGCTGCGTCGGGTGTGAAGAATACGGAGCTGGAGCTGTAATTGTTTGAATGTGGCTTGAGCCCACTTTGTTGGAGAATCGAGTCAAAATGTATACTATGTAAGTGTGCATGCACAGTGCCCATCAGCGGGTTCAATCAAGTAGTTAAGCAGTTGGATCTATACTGCGGTCAACCAAAACTGATGCAAAGTAGCATGTAATACTGAGAGTGAGAAAGGAAAAGAAAACACCAAGTAATCAATCTTGTGCTGCTTTTACGATGAAGGATGGCAAGATGAGAAGAACAAAAACCTTGTAAGCCAATCCTCGATCGTATAAGTAGACGCTTGTCTTGGTATAATAACAAGAAAAGCACAAAGAATTTGTGTAGATGTAAAAGTATACTATAAGTATTGCAACATGATGCTTTTATAGGTTTCATTGGGTATCATAACTCATCTGAAGGAACTCACCGCTACGATCGTTTCTCATGAATACATATATCTAAACTACATGATTTCAGAAACACAACGATAACAAGAATAGATATCCTCGAATATATTGCAGACTGCTTCGTGTAGTATACGTCTAATTACTCTATAATATCAAAAGTATCTCATTGCCTCCGTAATAAATAAACATTCTTATCAACACCGTTAAACAAAGCATTCTTACCCTCTTTCGAAGTTGAGAAGACAAAAACAGTATCTCTTCCTAAAGTCCGATCATACTAATATCGTCTGAGCAGAGTCGAAGCACCAAAATAGAAGTATTCACATGGCAATTCGCAATTATCCCGTTTTCATTCTGTTTTCTATTCTCTCTTATGATACCATAATTCTATCCTGGTTTCATTGATAAGACCTTCCAGGAAACTAAGGCAAGCACACATAATTCAGAATCTTGAAAGGTGTATCAGACGTAGATTTGAGGATTGCCAAGGTAAGTGAGGATCAAAGCTTGGTTCTTAATAAGATTGAACTATTTTAACAAAAACTTTACTCCTATCCTTCCCCCCCCCCCCTATTGCGATTTCTCGTAATACACCACTCAGCTTGAAGATGTGCCGAATAAACGAATCTTTGCTATGTAAACTAATCACGCAAAATTGCAACCGATTCGGAAGTCATTTCAATGATTCTTATTCACATGTGTGCATCCAGAGTCCGTTCAACAATAACTCGTATTGCTGACCCGAATTATCCGCCACGCGCAGTGAGGTATCACTGCCGTCTGTGCCCTAGTATTCTGGTGAGATTTACAATCTGAACCACGGAACCAAAAGCCATTTATAAAACTCATACTTATACCAAATATAATTATCAAACATAGCACCTCTAGAAACGAATGTGTAAGAGACATATTAAGTGGCTCATTTTTACCAGTCTCTGTCCGTCAACCCCAAAACGCCAAATGCGACACTGGTCTGGTTGCCCCTTCCCCAGACGCCAAAATCCTTTACCGAAGCTCGCTGTTTTACTTGCATGAGAGAATAAACGCTATAGAGAAAAAGAGAAAAAGAAATATGCCCGCTGAGTGACCTAAAGTGAGACAGGAGCTGTGACTGGGTATCGTGATGCTCCTGTTCCCCGCAATCGAAGCGCTCTGTGATTCCTTCAGGCCACCTTCCCTGACGGTGATGAACTAGGAGAGAGCATTTTGATCGCACCTAATCGTTGCTTTTGCGTAAAGAAGCACCGCATAGCTTGAGAGTTTCCCGAGCAGGAAGAGGACTTAGTACTGTTACCCTTCGGGAAAGGCTGAGTCTTGCGCGGGGTTGTGAAACGGCCATGTAATTCGTGTTGAGTGGTAGCTAGACAGCCGTCCACAATGTCGACTTGCATCTTGTCACCATCTTCATTCAACGAGGAATGATTTTCGTCAAGATCTGTAGGAATCGCCTGAAGCATGGCATTTAGTTCGACACGCAAGGGGCTGAAGAGGCTCGCACCCCCCAACCTTGAAGACTCGAGCGTGTCAATGTCCATTTCATAATTGGCGCGATAGTCGGCATCTTTGCGTTTCACAGCCTCCAAACATGCCCTCTCTAATGCCAGGCGCTTCTTCTTGGCGCGCCATTGCCGCTTGCCCTCCCGGATCTCGTCTCCAAACATGGTCATCCATATTGGATGGTCGAGCGGATATGAGAGGCCCTTCTAGGAGACAATGATGTGGTTGAAATGGCCCGGCACTTTCTGCTGGCACTTTTCGCAGTCTGCCCGATATCCTATACTGAATGTCTTTTTCATGCCTGGGACATCCTGCGTCCATCCATTGAGTGTATGTCTGCTCCGTGAGTGTCCCTTTTTGGGCGACGGAGCAACAGTAGGCTCGATCTCCACACCTTGCGGGCGAAGATTGGAAGCCAAGTGGCTTGCAGTAGTCGGAGTAGAACAAGCACTACCAGTCACATCGCTCACTGTGCTCAGAGCACTTGGTGTGCGTTCCGGAACCGCAAAACCCATGGCCGACGCCGCTCTAGGAGGTATACCATGATGCAATTGGCTATCCAACACCATCGTGGGAGAGTTCAAGTCTTCACCGCCGCTCTCGCTGATCGGTGAAGGCAGTCTTCGGTCCTGGACCAAGTTCCAGTCGGCCAGGGCTGTGCGATCCAGAGAGCGAGGCACCGAACTTGCGGGAGGCGGGTGACCAAAGCCGCTCGTCTGCAGCACATTCCCTGCTGCTCCACCCCAGTTGTTACCGCGAATTTGTGACGCAAAGGAACAGTGGATTGGAGTCGGCATTCTGCTGGTGATACCGCCCGGCTGGACAGGATCCGGCTGCGAAGGCCCCGTTCCCAAGTAGCCGTTGCTCTGTGCTTGTGCAACAGGTTCTATGCCATCCATGTCCATGTCCATGTCCATGTCGACGTCAGCTGTTTGATAGCCATCCACCATTTCTGGGGCATGACTGAAAGCCTCATCGTCCCTCGGACGTGGATTGATGACGCACGGTGACATAAGACCCGTGTTGCCGGCTTGCATGTTCATTTTGCACATGTCCTCCGAGTCCGAATCGGCAGGGGTGAGGGTATGTGTGAACTGGCGCGGCGTTCCGTACCACCCATTGTTGGTTGCATTATCATTGTTGTTATTGTTGAGATGGAGCGGAAACGACAGTCGTTTGGTAGATGGCGAGGCACGGAAGGGAAGGGATTGTAGACGTTTCTAGCAGTGAAGGGCCCCTGTCAGTACACGAGAGCATTATACGATATGCAAGTTGAAGCCAGAAACTAAGAAGAAGGGACAAGCAAGGGCTTCGGGCCAGCATACATTGCGGTGCTCTGTGAAGCCCTCGCTGCTTCCTATGGCAAGATCGCCGTCTCCATCTTCATCGCGGCCGCGCTTCTTGGACGCGGCTCCCCAGTGCTGGGCGAACATGCTTGGCAAGCTAGTTTCTTGCGGGGCTGTGTGCTTTGGCAAGGCGAGTAGCTTTTGGCGATTGACGTGTGGTAAGAATGGGTTGTGGAAACGAAAGCAAGTTGAGGCGGGTGGGCAGCGTTGCTTGTTATTGCTGATGCTGTCTGTCCACGCGTGGACTGGTTCAAGCAGACGGGTCACGCCCTGGACGGCCTGGTTGCGGACCGGCCCTTTTGCACTGGCCCAGGCGAGAACGAAGTAGAGAGTAGGCGCGAATGGACCGTGCCGTTTTTCAGACCAGGAACCTTGGGTGCACCCACTGAAGCGGGTTGCCTTTGTGCCGTGTTCTGCAAAAAGACGCAGAAGGTGCGGTGTGCCGTCGAGGATGAGTGCAGCTAAAGCTGAGCCAGAGCCAGAATCGACCAACCCCCAGGCCGAAGTGTATCCAGGGTGGGATGAATGGGATGGGACGGGCAGCTGCAGGCGAGCGGAGGAAGCGGAGACTGCGTGTCTGGCAAGCACAGAGCGGAGATTTGGAGAGACGACTGCCACGGCAGCGTGCAGTAGAAGACAGGGAAAGGGGGAATGAAAAGGCCGGTAAATATATCGAGTCGAGTCTTGGTCCAATTAAGCAAGTACAACTATCACGATCCAGCTCGAGTCGCCGCTGGGGTGTGTGCTTGAAAAAGCGCCCGAAGCAGATATAAAATGGTACAACAGCGGCAAAGGCAAATGGCAATGGCACACACGAGGTGGCTGTGACGGCAGACGGAGGAAGGAGAAACAGTCAGACGGAGGGGAAAGGCGAGAGAATGGACAGTAGAAGAAAAGAAGAGGGGATTCCCACCAACCCAGCCAAGCCCAGATGCAAAGCCAACCTTGGAAGGCCCTGAGACCCCTGCTGTTGCCTGATCTGGCGGTGCTGGGGTGCAGAGGGGCGACGGGTTAAAGTCATGCGCGGACGGGCCTGTCAGGCCTGTCAGTGCACAGTTGGGGTATGCACCTGCTTTGGGAAGGGATGCGTGCTGTATTTCTGCTACTATGTACTGCCATGTACTATGCACTCATGTACTGTGCTCTGTATGAGAAATTGGCTAGGCGATACATGGTATTCGGTGTTGCAGGGTGCGAAAATTTGTGTACTACACACTGTGCCATTTTCTGACAACCAAGTCAACTACCATAGTCCGGAAGAGAGGCCAGGGTACTACTATGTACTATCATCCAAAAGTGTACTATGTGAATACTTGGGGTTATTCAATATCAAAACAGAAGGTAACGAGATGGAATGCAAAGCGATGTAATATGTACTATGTAGTGAGAAGAGTGAAAGTGGCTGTACAGTGCGCCATGCCATCTTCGGCCAAGCCCTTCGATGGCGCAGCGGGGCTCATGATATGGTAAGGACTATGTATACTTTCATCGAAGTCAATTATATAGACGCAATGGCTTTTTACTCGGCAGGCTGAGGAGTTCTAGAAGGGGAACCTCGTGGTTATGCACGACATGTAGAAAACATCAAAGCTTCCCAATTACGCTCACGACTAGGGTTCTATTAGTGACGGCTCTCAACTAATTCCAGTGGCACAGGTGCGGTTAAATTCAAAAAGGCTGTGATTCACCTCATATATACTCAATTCCCAGCATCGATTGACAGACAGCAGCCACCGAATTGTAGTTGAGCTGTACTACTTGTTGCACTGTGAACAATCTACCTTGAATCCAGGGACCAACCGCCCAATAATGCCGTTGCACTGTACTATGTACTTAGATTTGATCCTATCGTCCAAAGTTGATGGCGTGCGTTTCAACCCATGGGTTTCGGAATAGCCTCAAACCTGGACGCCGAGGAGATTTCCCCGCTCTCAATAGGGGCTGCCCAGGACTGGAGAATATTCAATTCCACATATTGATCTGTATTGTCAGCTCATTTCACCGGTAGAGTGTTGTCTTTTCTCCTTCAAGCAGGGCTCCCAAAGTGCAATATCGGAAAGTAGCAAAGCTCATGCAATCGAAGCGGCCAACCGACAGATGGGGATATCTAACGCGTCTTGTCACACTTGTACATTGCGCAACGGTTTCAGTCTCATCTTTTGATCCGTCATGACTCTTGCCTCTCTTTCGCTTGTCTACCAAACAACCAGCGATCGATGTTTGGTGGTCTGATGTTGGGGACTCTGGGACGACGAATGATGGATTGGCCCAGAACGGCCCCTTTGCAGATACGACGAATGCTGAGCTACAGAAAATCACTTGACGAGAACTCTTCTCGCTGTCTGAAGGCAGACCCTACCTAAGTAGGTAGGTATATCACGGGACACTAGGGCCTTTTGTTTTGCCCACGAATACACCAAAGACTGGCCTCCAAATGGACTGACGGGCCCGTTGCTGATACTACCTTTTGCAGCGCTCAAATCGCAGTGCCGGCACAATATGTTGCATGGAGAGAAACGCGACAGCATGCGCATGTACTTTTGAAGACTTTGGCCTAGATGTCGAGTTACTGGCGGCAAAGTGCAAGACCTAAGGCGGGCCGAGATCGGCACTTAAAAGAATGGGTCTAGGCCAGCCTACTGGAAGTCCTCTTGAGAGCCTCAACTTTTGGGCATGTGTGCCCCTCCCCCCCACCTTTTCCAATGCCCCTTCCCGCATTGCCGCTTTGAGCATGGAAGCTGCCCCGCCGTTACCCAATCGGAGGCGGCAAATAACCAACATGGGCGCCTGTTGGTGGCCTGCTGGTGCACTACATAGCACTATAATGTACGTACTGTATTCGAACCAACATCGTGAATAGCAGCCCTGCGTTCACATTGGAGATGTATACGGATTGTGACAGATCCAATGGGCTCTTCATCTGCTTGCTGGGTCGAGGGGATGTACTTTATCTCCCGCGACTTGCAGTACAACAGTGTAATTAATATGGTCCCATCCAAATTGTTCCACCATACGTCTTGCTGTGACTCACCACTTGCTCTCTTGGCACAAAAAGCCATTGAATCTCCTGGCGACGCTCTACAGACATTCTCTCTCGACCCTGAATACGCACCGTAACATAACAAACTCTTTCCTAAGCGCCAAGTCTCTTTGTTGCCAGCTTTTTGTCGCCTTGTCGGGGGCACACAAGCCACATCTCCCGTACATAGTGACCGAAAAACGCCCCTCCACCGACTCAAGGAGCCCCACAAAACTTTCCAACTCTTGCCTCGTCCGCTCTTCTACTCTCGCCGAAATTCTTCCAGCTTGGCGATTCGGAAAACTTCAAATCGTCGTGCTTGAGTCGCCCTTCTGCATACCAGAGCTGAAGCATTTTTCGCAGAGCCACCCGCGCCGAAGCCTACTCTGCCACGCTTCCTGTCCACTTTCCACGAGTTATTTTCCTTCAGACTCAAAATGCCTGGAGTGATGCAGCAAGCGGCCACGGCCGATGACACGAGAAGTGCGTTTTGTCCTATCGAATCGATTCTGATTTCCACCCTTGAGACCATGTACCGTGGCAATTGCGTTCGGCCGTCCTGCTAGGAGACGTGAAAACGCCATTGCAATTGAATTTCGCTACGGCCCATTTCTTCTTGTTGTTGCTGTCTGGGCTATTGCATGAGCTGACCTGCCGCCTATTCACCTCTTTATAGTCGAGGGCCAGGATCCTCTGATCCAGCCCGCTCTCCTCGTTCAAGAGATCCCCGTCACCGATGCGTCCCTAGATGCTGTCGTCAAGGGCCGTCGCGATGCTGCCGATATCGTCATGGGCCAGAACGACCGCCTGCTCGTTGTCGTCGGTCCTTGCTCCATTCACGACCCAGCCACCGCCCTCGAATACGCCGACCGCCTCAAGGCCCTGTCTGACAAGCTGTCCGACGACCTCTGCATCATCATGCGCGCCTACCTTGAGAAGCCCCGCACCACTGTTGGCTGGAAGGGCCTGATCAACGACCCGGACATTGACGAGACCTTCAAGATCAACAAGGGCCTGCGCGTCTCGCGGCAAATGTTCTCGGACCTGACGGCCAAGGGTATGCCCATTGCCAGTGAGATGCTCGACACCATCTCGCCCCAGTTCCTGGCCGACTTCATCTCGGTCGGCGCTATTGGCGCCCGCACAACAGAGTCTCAGCTGCACCGTGAGCTGGCCTCTGGTCTGTCTTTCCCCGTGGGCTTCAAGAACGGTACAGACGGCAACTTGGGTGTTGCCATAGATGCCATTGGCGCCGCAGCAGCAAAGCACCACTTTATGGGCGTGACCAAGCAGGGTCTGGCCGCTATCACCCGCACCAAGGGCAACGAGCACGGTTTCGTCATCCTGCGTGGTGGTAGCAGGGGCCCCAACTACGAGAAGCAGTATGTCCAGGAGGCCAAGGAGACCTTGATCAAGAAGGGCCAAAAGCTCGCCATCATGGTGGACTGCTCTCATGGTACGTTTGCCCTCCCGCCCTCTTTTTTTTTTAATGCCCTCCATTTAAGTCTTCATTCTTTCCTTTTACGCATATGTTTGTATATATATGCTAATGACACAAAAATCAGGCAACTCCAACAAGAACCACCGCAACCAGCCAAAGGTTGCCAAGGTGGTCGGCGACCAGCTACGCGAAGGTGAAAACGCCATCATTGGTGTCATGATTGAGTCCAACATCAACGAGGGTAACCAAAAAGTTCCTGCCGAGGGACCCTCGGCGCTGAAGAAGGGTGTCAGCATTACAGACGCCTGTATTGACTGGGAATCGACTGTCAGCGTGCTCGAGGACTTGGCCGAGGCAGTGAGAGAGCGGAGAGAAAAGAACAAGGGCGAGACCAATGGCCACCCACCCAAGACGACGCCTTTGGAAGAGGATTAAGAGAATTCTCATCGTCTCTTTGCTGCATTTTTCTGTTTTTCTAAAAGTACACACAAGACCTTGGGGCGAGTCGCAAAAATATGGGGTAGTATTTTGACTGGGACGTGAAACCGAGAATCGGACCCGTCCAGCAGCATATCTGGGACATCGTCTTGTTGAAACGATGCATATGTGAAGTGTGAGCCGTCGATACCGACATTGTTCATTTGGCAGCTTCCACGTAGAACTGAAAAGCCAGCCTTGCGCAAGTCAACACACGGCCAAAACTCTTCATAACTCACTACTCAGATGTCGCTGTAGACGGATAACAGGTAGACGCAGGATTGTAGTGCACGGCTGTTCGTCGTTCACCAAACACGTTAAAGACTTTGAATATGGTGACCGCCATCTCATTATGCATATATAAATCGTACACCCAAACGCAGCCCTCTAAGCTCGTAGCCCGCCCTCATGTAAAGGACGCACTCCCCTCCCTACTATGCCCAGCAACGCCCACATACCTTCCCTTCGCGGCGTCCGTCGCGTTGCCCCCTCCCATTCCACTCCTCGCGATTCCCAGTCCCGCAAGACCAGCTCGAATTGCACCCCCACTGCCCTCTCCACCATCTCTTCCCACTCTTCCTGCTCCTCCTTGCTGTCCACTAATCCGACCATTACCACCACCACCACCACCACCACTGGGCCTCGCCTCATACACTTCCATGCCCTTCCTCAGCGCAGCCCAACCCAATAGCCCCGCAGTCCCCAGCAGGAAACCCCAGACAATGATCATGTCTTTGCGGGAATCGCGCTGAAAACACATTGTCACAACATCCTTGTCCGTCGCGCCCTTGCAAATGGGGAGGGACTGGGCAAAGCAGAAGGCGCGGTTGCATTGGTTGCAAGATGGGGAAGGGGAGGACGGCGTGCGAGACTTGCGGCCACGGGGCTGGAGTGGTGCTGCTTCTGGGGAGGAGTCGAGAGAGGAAAAGTCAGAGAGGAAAGTATCGACGGAGGAGGAGGAGGATGATGATGATGTCGCTTCGTCGTTGTCGTCATTGTCGATGGAAAGGGAATCGCCCGGTTCTTTGAGATGTGAAGTGGATAGAGTGGTGGATGTGGATTTTATTTCGATAATCGTGCTGTTGGTGAAGCAGGTGCATTTGCAAAAAGTTGGCGCTGCTGTTCAAGAGGTTATAGGGGTTAGTATTATTTCATTATCTTGACAGCTTTGCTTGGGTGATTAGTATCGATTGATTGCTCGAGAGAATGAATGGCTTACATGCTGCTGTTGCGATGGAGGCCAATGCCCCGAGAAGCAGGACGAGAAGAGAGAGGCGGTTCATTGTGGGCAACGTTGCGGTTGTGACATTGCTAGGTCGTCCCAGTATTGCTCTCTTAGCCCAGTCAATTGGCAGAATGGCGATGTCCGACAAGTTCACCAACAGCATCAAGGAGCCTGTTGTTGTCGACTCCAAAGGCCAGGCAGGCAGGGAACCGAGATCCCGCGGCTGCGCGTCTGGTGCCGGCCGCGAAAAGAAAAAAAAAGGAACCGCCTACCAACCCACCCACCCATTCATCCATCCACCCCTGTCACATTTTAGCTACTTTGCCGCAAAGTCACCCGGGTCGAAATTTCAACGGGCAGCCTGGTATTCTCGACACGAAGCTCTTCCCTTTTTTTCGCGGGGGGGCCCTTTCACCGATTGACACATCCACACCAAAACCTCGAGCTCCGCCAGATCGCCACAATGAAGAGGATACCGAGAATACGGCAGCCTTCTGCCGCTTTCACCCAGCGCTTGCAGTCTACAGCTGCTGCTGCTGCGGCGGCGGCACCACACCAGCATGCTGCGGCCGCTGCTGTGTGCCGTTCTGCTGCGGCGACGACCACAAGACGACGCGAGTTCTCCACGACGCCACAGGCGAGATTCCAGCCTTCTATAAGATCCTACGACTCTCCTAACAACAACACCACCACCTCCACCACCACCGCCACACCAACCACAACCACCACTGCGACAACAACCCCTTCCGCCACGACCTCAGACGCCCTTTCCGCACCACCAGCAGCCGAAGAAGCCCAAGCCCAGGACCCCCTCGAGACGATCCAGAGCGACGACTTGCACGCCACCCAATCAACAAGCTCGTCCTCGATCGAAACAGACCTCACCCTCCCGCCGCAGGACACAACCATTGCGCCGCGCGCCGATGAGCTCGCCGATGCCGACGCCAAGACGTACACGCCCGCGGACAACGCGGCGTCGCTGGAAGTTGTGGGCGGCCTGGGCGATTGGTTCTCGCCCAAGCGCGACAACTGGGGCGCGAGCAAGAACTTTGTGGGCTTTGGCGCGAGCCTCAGGATCAACAACCCGGCGCTGCTGCAGGTGTGCGCTCGCCGGGCGGTTGTGGAAGCGCTTGCTGTCAAGGCGCACGCCGAGGGCGCGGGCTTGCTCACGGCGGCGTGGCGACGGGAAGGCGGGCGCGCGGCTGCGCTGAAGGCTCTGGGTCTGACGGTCCAGGTGGATGAGGCGGGCCAGGCTGTGCTGGAGGGGGATGTGGAGGGTGTGGTTCACGGTCTCTCCAATGACCCTCTTGCTGCTTCTACTGCGGCCGCCGCCGAGGGAATGAACATCACAGCCGAGGAGGCGAGGAGGATGCTCAAGTCGTGGGATGCGGGCTGGAGAAATATCTCGCTCGAGGATATCAAGGTTAAATTTGCGGTAAGCGAGCTTGGCTTCCCAGTCAACACTGCCATTACTACACACTATCACTACACTTCATTCTATCCGAACACCCACCCAGGCTGACACGACACCTTTGTCCCCAGGTTACCAAGCGTCTCTTCCAGCTCACCGGCCACGCCATCCCCGACGCCAAGCTTGTTCACGTCACCACAGTCGGCCAGCTTCTCGACCTGCTCGTCAAGCCCGCCCCCGCGCGCACCGTCCACAAGGCGATTGAGCAAAAGGGCGAGCTGACCAAGCTGCGCAACGTCGAAGTCTTTGCCAAGCGGCAGACGCCCGTCCACGCGGCCAAGCGGACGGGACGCTGGAAGGTCATTGCGAAGGAGCTTGAGAAGAGAGGCCTGCCCGTGTTTGGGCACGGCGATGTTGACAAGAACAGGGAGCGCGAGTGGTACCGCGGCCCCATGCCGGATGCAAAGGACAAGAAGAAGAGGAGATGAAGAGGGGGAGGGAAACGATAAAAAAGAAGAAAAAAAAGACCAAAGCAAAGTGCATAGTGTCATTTCGCAATGTGGATAGGGACATATGTAGCTCAATTGACCAGTTCGAAGCCCGTTGCAGGGACTGTACATTTACCTGGGATCACGTCATGGGGGTTTTTGAGGTACTTCTGGTGGCCACGTTGTTGAATTACGTGTGTCAGGTCAGACAATCGCATGTGATAGCGGAACAACACCAATTGCAATGGCTACAAGCATAGAAAGCACCACATCACGAGCACCAAGTACTGCCGACACACTCATCAAGCAATTGAGCGACTTTTGGTTCAATTGATCAAGATAAGTCTGCTCTTCTTTCTCATACCCAATTGCAAACACGCACACACACACACACACCACAACAAGCAGCCACACCACTCAAGCCTCCCATTTCAGGCGTTCGTCGTGGTTTCACCACCCTGTCCTCCCCTCAACTGTGTCGCAGAGTCCTTGACTCATTTGGGGGGCGGGGGTATGAACTAGTGCTGTACGTATACAAGTTTGCTGAGAAAGGGTGTCGAAATTTGAGCTTCAGTTGAAGCTGTTTATTTCTTGTCACCGCAGTTGCCTAAGCACCCACACGAGTTATGATTTAGAATTCCCTATACTTGTTCCCCAGAAAGTGACCGTAGAAGAAAGGGGAAGGAAGAAAAAAAAACAGGGTGAAGCTTACAGCCGCCAGCAGAGGCGCAGGTGCAGTTAGAGCCGCAGTTGCATCCAGCCATTGTGATGGAGTGATGGGGTTGTTGTTGTTGTGAGAGTGTAGGAGAGAGAAAAGAGGTTAAGATTTCGGTTTGGTTTTGGAAGAGTATCGAGATGTTGCGATGATGAAGAAAGGAGAAGAAGGACTTGGCGCAGAGGTGGTCAGACCTTTCGAAGGAAGGGTGTACCCTTTTTATATATATTCGCAACCCCTACTATATATGTATGTATGTATATATGTACTCTGTGCTTGTTTCCTCTTTCCCCAGGCCATGGAAGGGAAAAAAGGAAAAATACAGACCACCTGTTGAGTTGTAACGCTAGCTAGAGCTTCTTCTTGGTTGGCTTGCGGGAATTGTGCCTGTTGGGTCCCGGGGCGGGGGGCGGGGGGATCGAGAAGTTATAATGTACTATGTATAGTCAAGTCCGACTCTCTCTCAGCTTGTGAAAAAACTGCGGGAATTGTGTGCCTGGGACAGACACGGCGTTGTTGGAAACCCTGTGAACCAACACTGTGTGTTGCGTGCGTGCGTGAACCTTTTTTTTCTCTTTTCCATCATCGCCGGATGCGCTTCGCTTCTTTTCTTGGCTTTTCTTCACCTTTGTACCTTTTACCCCTTATTCGCTCTTGTATCTTGTTTTGCCCACACCCCCCACCTTCTCTCTGTGACTATAGTAAAACTGCAGCCTGCATGCTTGCCTTCCTCTCCCACGGCGGGGAAAACAAAAGGGAAGCCCATCCCTGGCAGCCAAGGCGCTGTGTCAGGGCGCGCAGTCGTCCGTCCTAAGTGAAAAAAAAAAAAAAAGCTTGGGCCCAAGAAAAGGTCCATGCTCAAGGATAGAGAAGAGGCCCGTGTGGTTGCCGATCGGCTCGGTGGTGGTCCAAAAAGAGCCAGCCCAGCCAAGAACAACAATACCCCCCCCCCCCCCAAAAAAAAGAAGTGTGCTTGTACATACGATACGACACGACACGACACGATACGACACGACTCAAAAGCCCCGAGGTCCATTTCGTTCCCCCAAATCTCCAAAGCTATCTACGCAACCGTTTCGTTGCTTTACTTTTGCCCCAATCCAATCCAATCCAATCCATCGCCCCGATAAGAAACGAGCCCCCTCCCCCCCCAAAACCGAGCTTGATGACTGCTAAACATGACTCTTTGCTTTTACGCAAAAAAGCTTGGCCTAAAAGCCCCTTCCCCCCCCCCCCCCCGGGAAACCATGGCGGGCCATTTGTTGATTTCCCCGATCTACCCGTACATAGTACCCCCGTCGGCTTGTCTCGCTCCTTTCTCTTTTTTTTTTTTTTTTTTCTTTCTTTGGCTTCAAGATAGATCTCTCTCGCCTACGTGTGTCTATAAGACGCACGCCGGGGCCTCGGTCTACGGATATTCTTGCAATCTTGCCATACTGTCTTGTACTGTACTGCGTTATGCTGTACTGTACTATGCTATATTACTTACTATACATAAACTGAAAAAAATAAATAAAAATGAAAATAAAAAAAGAATCCCAAAAACCATTCAGAAATGTCATGTGATTGCGATATGGAAGCTATACATATATAGTATATCCCAACCCCAGTATATCATAATAAAGGGCAAAAAGCGCTCATTGATTAATTATTGTGAACAACAAGATAATATATAGAATCTTTTACTTTCCCAATCTGTTAAAAATGCCGGTATAAGCCCCCCCCCCTTTCAAAAGCACCAAAAATCAACAAGACGTCTTTTTCTTTTCTTTTCTTTTTTTTTTTTTTTTTTTTTTTTTTCCCCAGATCTCGATCCATACACCATATATATGGTGTACCAAAAATATCTTTGCATAGAGTAAATGCTTACTAGTACTCACATTTACTTTGAATCTAAAGCTCAGATTCTTAACATACCCATTGTAAAAAAACACAGTTCTATGAATCCCAGAGTCGGACAGGCCATGGTTTGATCTTTTTTTTTAAAAAAAAAAAAAAACAAAAAGGAAAACCGACACCATTTCCCCAAACAATATACTAAAAGACTGGACGGCCGTTGTTTTATAGACATTGAGGTCCTTGACAATTTTATACTATGTATATTTTCATATATCCCATTCCCAAGTCTTCCATCTCTTATTCAAAACGCAGTGCTTGTCTTTGGTAAAGCTCGATCAGCAAGTATCATCTTCTTGCGAGTGTGTATGTATCTTGTCATCAACACATCATCAAAAGCAGCTCTACTCCGCTGTCCGTAAATAACAATTGTACACACACACAACACACTCGGTCCTGCCAGCCCAATACTTCTCTCATTCAAGCCCCATAACAACCTCATCCCCAAATCCCCAACTATCCCCTCCTCTACTACTCGGCGTCCCCAATCCAACCCCCAACACGCCCAGCCTCTCCAGACTGGCAGCTTCATCCTCACTCTGCGCCTCACTCGTCCGGCTTGTCCGTCGAGATGTCCTCCGCAGCTCTCGTGGTTCCTCGCCCCCACCTCGGGGACTACTCGTCACACTGATAGCCGCATCCCGATCGTGCGCGTCTCGTAGATTTTGCTGCGACTTGCTGTCCGTCACGCGCCTTCGCAACGAGGGCATCTTGAATCTCATAGAGCGGGAGGACGACGATAGCACCGAAGCCACGTCATCTCCTGCTCCTGCTCCTGCTCCTTCGCCACTGCCTTCTTCTTTGATTTCCTGCAGTGTGTCGTTCTTGATGCGATCCGCCAGGTTCAGCGTGTCGGATGTGGTGGTAAAAGGTGGTGCGAGCTTGGGTGATTTGGGTCGTGGTGGAAGTGCCGGCGCTCGCTCAATGTTCGGGGTGGCGGCGGTGGCGGTAGCGGTAGATGGGGCAGACTCGTTTCGTCCATGTGATCTTTCCCCAGCATCCATTTCAACTGGCTGCATTGCTTGTTGGCCGTGAGTCCGGCTCGGGCCATCGTCGCTCGCCTTTTCTTCCTCGTCGTCGTCGTCAATCTCGACGAGCTCTGCATCTCTGTACCATTTGCGACGACGTGTCCATCGGCCCCAGCCATCTTTACCTCGACGGCCAAATTGCCACTGTAGATTGTGTCAGTCAGACTTCTGCTTGGGCTTCGTTTTGTTCTCGGGCCGAAAACCAAGAAAAAGCAGTACCTTATTATCATAATAGACCCATCCATTCTTGCCTCCTTCTCCATCATAATCCCATGTCCTGCCGCTGCCCTGCGTACCACCGTCCGCAACAGCCTCATCAGGCACGCCGTCCACTCGCCAGCGACTGCCGTCCACCCATCGCCAGCGCATAGCACTGTCCTCTTCCACCTCTGGCAACTCGAATTGGTCCTTGGAGGGCACCGGATTGTTGTGCTCATCCGTCCACGCAGCCCTTTCGTAGGCAAACAAGCTGTTTGTCCAGCCTAAGCCAACCCACCGCCGCTGGTTCTCGTAAATGATAAACGTGAACCGCACACCGGCGTCTGTGCCACCGCGCGCCCGCCGTATGGCCTTGGACAGCTCCGACTCGCTCCCTTCGGACAGCCATGTAGATGTTGTGGTCCTGCTGCTCTTGCCCATCTTGAACTGCGACTTTTCCAGCGCCTCTTGCGCCTTGGTCTTTTTCTGATCGGTTTTGGTACCATTACCATCGTAGCGCGTACTCGCAGACTTGTCAGGAATCTTGATGTCTAGCCCCGTTAACAAAGTCGCCAGTCGTCGGACGCTGGCACTGCGCCAGAGAATCGTCCGTCCAGCCTTGACCACTCGCGCATGCCACGTGAGGACCACAGTGCCAAAGCACAACATGACCCTCCTGGTGGTGACAATGCGTAACGGCGGCAACGAAAGGGCAGCCCAAAAGGGCGTGCAAAGGAGAATTCGAACCAGCAGCCGCATCAGTGCAGGCCGTGTTGTGGCGCTCGTCGCCGTGCGCTGGGTGCTCAGGAAATCCGTAAGTTCCAAGAGCGGTTCCAGCAGGATGTTGCAGCGGGTGGTGAACTCCTTGAGCGTCTCGACAATCTCGTCGAGCGTCTTTTGGTGCTTCGTGCTCGTCAGCTCGGAATTGGTTCGCGCATGACTTGCTCCTGCCGTCGTGGCTTGTCCACCACTTGCACTTGCTGCAGTAGTAGCTGCTGCTGCTGCTGCTGGTGGTGGTGGTGGTGTTGTCGTAGCAGCAGCAGCAGCATCTTCAATTTTGGTGGTGCCATCGGCCGTCTTGCCACCATCTGTCGTGGAATTATTCTTTGCCCGGGCTTTTTTGGTCTTTGCAGCCGTTCCGCTCCCAGACGCCCCATCGTCACTCCGGCCAGAGCTACTCAACGGACTGAAGCGCCTGCCGTACATGCCCCCAATCAAGAGCAGCACCAGCACGACGGGCCCCGCATAGCGTATAACGACGTCACCGTACAGCACCACGGCCCAAAAGACAGCAACCAGCAGGAAGCTCTCCCACGGGTCGGCGGTGGTCCATGTCAGCAGGCCGGCGAGCTTATTGAGAGGCAGCAGGAAGGGGTGGCTGTAGGCGAGGGCGCGGGTGACCTGGGGCGGGGTGGCGAGCAGGAGCGGCGACTTTTGGTGGACGAGGATGGTCGAGAGGCGCTTTGCGGCCGAGATGGGCTGGGAGGACGAGGTGGACAGAGTCAGGGGGGAGAAGGAGGCGTAGACGGGGGGTTGGCCGGGCGCGAGGTAGGACGAGGTGGTGGGCGGCTCATGTTGGTGGCCGCCGCCCGGCTGGTTCGACGAGGGGCTGTCGAGGGTGTCGCCTCGAGCGCGGCGAGGAGTGGACATGTGGGTGAGCCAGGGGAGGTCCTACAGAAAAGTGGAGGTTTGTCGGGGTTAGTTGGCTGCTGCGCTGCGCTGCTCGGTGCGTTGTGGGTTGGCCGTGGTGTTGCAACGCTGTCGTCGCCGCGTCCGTCCGCTTGCCGTTTGCTGTTTGCTGTTTGGTGACGAGGGCAAGCCAGCGAGCCTAGAAAGAGCCCAGAAGCCTTAGCGGCCCAGAGAACACGACAGCATGACGGCGAGGGTTAAGACTCGATGACGCCAGTTTAGGCAGACCAGCGGCTGCGTGTGGGCAGAAACAACAGGACAATAAGAAAAATTGGCCATGTACTGAGTGAGGCTGGCTTTGGGCTGCAAGGGATGGAGCACTGGGGCATAGAGCAGTCGGAAGGAGCCATGAACCCGCTGACGTCGGTGTTCTTGCTACCAATGCAAAAGGCGAACCCCGCCACTGACGCACAGCGGTTCATCAGCAGCTGGGCAGTGATAACTGCCATCGCTAGCACTTATCGCTCACTCACTGCTCCTGCCTGGCTCTGCTCAACAGCCACGCCCACAGCCACTGTAACTGGCCCCGACAAGCCCGTGAAGGAGAAAAAAAAAAAATGAAAACACCAAGGGAAAAGAAAAAAAAAAAAAAAAAGGCCAGATACAAGCAACAACAAGAGAAACAAAAAAATAGACAAACTTACTATCGCAGCCATTTAACAGCTCCTCCAGTCTCGGCCCTTTTCTCTCCCTCTTTCCCTCCACCCTTGGTTGGGCGTTTCTCCTGCGCCTTGTCTGCCTGCCGCCCTACAACAAACCCAAGCACTTATCAAATCTGTGCAGAGATTGTTTTGTTTTTGTTTTCGCTCTAGCTTCGAGGAATCTCTCGTTCGTACAGAGAATTGTTCTCAAAAAATGGGCTTTCCTCGATGCCAGAAAATGGGGGCACAACAGCATTAAAAGAATCACAACAGTAGCACACTTAGCCAGTCCTCTCTGGTGTCTAGAGGGAAAAAAGACTATGCGTCTCAAAAAGGAATGAAAAGGCAAACGGGACAAGTATCGAGACAGGATGGTAGAAGGAAAAGGCACATGCCGTGTATCACCACAACAAAAGTCTAGGAGACGAGATGTTCGGGTCGGTTTGGGGGAGTTCAAAAAGAACAAATTCGGAGGATTCCCGCCCACCTGAGGACGTCAACCTTGTGACCAACTTCGGGCCCGAACCAAGTACTATGTACTACCCTATGTACATATACTATGTAACCGCAACGCGACCCCGGTACAATCACATGTCAAAATCTACCATGATACTCGCCACACCCAACCAATCTTTCGGTACGTCCACGTACAAAGAGACGCGACAATACGATACGCCAAGTGTGTCGTGCATTGATCCTGGGTGAAACCCCGCCTTTGCGGATACAATTGATGGTTTGGAAATACAGGAACTAATGTAAATGACTGACACCGAGTGCCAGGGGCAGTCTTGGATATTTGAGATGAATATATACTGTATTCAGTCAGCCAGATAGACCACCAGACAGCTAGATTGACAGCGGCAGACGGACGGGCACACCACCCAATACCATGACAAGCAAAAGATAAAAAAAATAAAAGATGAATGCACACAATGGGAAGAAAAAGGAGGATACGCTTCCAGTCCACCCAAACCCGTCAAAGCCACCAATAAAAAAACTCCGAAACCATGATCCCAGAAAAGAAAAAAATGAAAACAAAAGGAAGAAGGGAAGCATAAAAAGAAGCATAAAAAATAAAAAAAATAAAAAATAAAAAAAAACCGACAGCACCCAATCCCATAAATATCTCTAGTCAATATCAAGAAGCTATTTTCAAGGAAACCTGGCAACATAATCCCGTTACCCAATCACACCGACGACTCTTGTCGGTATTCTGCCTCTCTATTCCACTTCTTGACCCATGCTGCAAATTGTCGCCCTTGCAAGCATGGCCCAGTAGCAGTAGCCCACCGGTTGTGCTGCTGCTGCTGCTGTTGTTGTAGCTGCGTTTCAAACACAAGCGTCTGCTTATGGCCATTCTTGAGCGTCAAGTGCACATGCTGCAGCACCAGCTTGTTCTGGCCGCTGCTGTTCTTGCCCGTCGTGGGAGTATCCACCTCGATCCGCGACACCTTGAGGGGCTCCACCGCTGCTTTCAGCGGCGACCCAGAGGGCGTTTCCGCCCATCCACGCATCTCGTCCACCTTGAGCCGCAGCAGGGGCTCCGTGACCTTGTCCCGCGTCCATCGCAGACCGCGACCTGTGTCGCTAAAGTATGTTACCTCAAAGTTTTCCGTGTCGGCTGCAATTGGCGTACCCAGCTGCGCAGTGGGCGTCGGCAGTTCCTTGGCCGTTGATGACTGTGCTTCTTGCACTTCGGCTCGCTCAACGTCGGAATTACACGGCGCAGCCGACGGCGTAGTCTTATGATAGTGCTTGTTGATATGGCCGTAGCGGTTCCAATATGCGTCAGACTCAGCGTCACTATCAGCACCCTGGACCGATGCTGTCGATGGGCTTCGGATATTGCTTTCCGGACGCTGGCTTCTTGTTTCGGCATTGTGAGAGGTGGAAGGAGAATGTTGTTTTGCTGCATCAACGTCCAATGCAGCCACGGAATGAGAAGCTCTAGCAGGCGGTATAAAGGCAGACGCAGTCTCGTTGTCTGCGGAAGCTGGCGCAGAGACGGGCCGGTTGTTGAGGCCGTCGAGCGCCATCTGCGCCTTGATAGCCTCAAACTGTTTGTATGGGTCCAGGGCAACGCGCTCTTTCGACCCGCTTTCTTGCTGTGAACTTTTGTGCTCGGCATTCAAAATGCTGTGTAGATCCGATGGCTTTCGGCTCAGTTCAGCTTCGCTGCGCGGCAGGTCGTCTGATTTAGAGCGCTGATGCTCCGAGAGAGCCGGCCGAGGTGGCTGTGTCAACTGTGTGGTAGGCCCGTGTCCGTTAACTTGCTGTTGAGCTGCTTTATCCTTGGATGCACTGTCGGGCACTTCAGAGGAAGCCCTACTGCGGCTGGCTGCTTCCATCACAGCCGCCGCCGCCGCTTTGACCTGGGCATTCCTGCGTACCACTTCTTGCTCCGAGAACACGGAAGAAGGACCATCCTTGGCTGCTGCTTGAGGACCATCCGATGTGGCCTTGTGCTCGATAGATTGTTTCTGGGCACTGTCGCTGTTTTGTGGGGCACGGCCTTGGTGTATTGTCTTCTCATCCTTGCCGGCTGCGCACTTGCTTGTGGTTGTGCTGCCCGCCTCTTTGCCAGGCCTCATCTCGCTGAGTGGACCTTGCTGACTGCTGGGCCGAGATGTAGTCTTGGACTTGGTTTGGTCAAGGACAGCTTCTCGACGGCTGAGGTGCGATGCAGGCCTTTCATCGTCTTTTGTCCCATGGGGCCTTGCGTCTGGCATTTCCTTGTCCGAAACCTCGGACGGGGACTGGGTAGCGCGGCTCGTATCTTGGGATCTAGAGGTAGGGACACTGTCCACCATCATCGTATCCTCATCATCGCTGCCACTGGCACTGCCAATGCCAAAACCGAAATGACCCGGTCTGTCTTGGATGGGGCTCTGGTTGTCAGTATGCGCGGACCGAAGAGACGGCCATTGACCAGAATCTTCCTCGAACGCGGCTGAAGACGGCTCGCCGGGTCCCAGCTTCTTGAACTCTTCCCAATCCCTGCGGTGCATCATGTGCTGAGAGTACCACTGCCGCGCAATGCTCAGGCCTCGCTTGTCCACGCTCTCTGGCGGGTTGTCCAGATCCACTTCGCGAAGCTTTTGCGCGGGGAGCCAGCCAAGAGAATGCCTTTGGTGGCCGTCAAAGAACATGACGGGATACTCACGCTTGTCGACCTTGGGCCCGCCGTCCTCGTACGCAGGCTGAAATCCCTTGATGAGAAGACTCACGCGGTCCACTCGGTAGCACTTTGGCACGTTGCTCATCAGTTGCGTTTCCTGAAGCTTTTCGCGCAGTCCGACTTCTCTCAGGCTGCCATCGGGCCGAATCGGCAGCACAATAAGCATGTACCATTTCTTGTTAGGAGCCCAAAGGCCTTGGTAGAATTTGCCCTCTTGAGGCAGCAATTGGACTTGATTCATAGCCTTGGGCGGTGTCGGAAGGGGTTCCTTTTTCAAGACAGGGCTCTGGTCGCCGCACAACCGCCGGCGCCCGTCCTTGGTGAGTAAATTTCGGTTAAAGACTCGGTACCTGTCCTCTCGCAGCGCTCGTTCAAATTCACGATTGTTGATCTCTGCCAAGTCGGCATTGCAGCCCAGGACCCGATGTCCGCAAATCTCAATGGCGAGATCGTGCCTCTTTTCGAGATTTCCATGCTGAGGGCTGTGCATGTGCTTTGCGGCGCCATGAATAGGATTCTTGAAGCCAAAGTGAACCTGGTGGTCGTCACATCTCACAATGTACCAATTCCCCGAGCCAACCTTCCACTCAAAAATCTTGTGCTTGTATTGCGCTTTGCCGTTTTGGTAGATTTCGTCAAATGTGACAGTGCGATCGGCGTGCCGTTGCATAGCAATCTGCGCGGGCTGATTGATCCGTGGACTTTGTTTGGCTGCTGGTGGTGCCTGTGAGCCATTGGGCACATCTGCCGGTGGCACCTCTTGGGTGCGTGGACGCTTTGCATAATGCTTGAAATTGGCCTCATCATGCGCTGCTGCTCCTGCTGAAAATTCCACAATTTTCCTCTTAGCATCAGGGCGGGTGTGGGCCGTTTCCGGCACTGCGACGTCCTGGCGTCCTTGGTGGTGCAGTTGGTGACTTGGGACAGGGCGTGGCTGTGGAAGACGCTGTGTATCTACGATGTGAGTATCCTCGTAGACGTGGCGCGTTGCAGCAGCGTGCATTGGTCTGGGTCGTGCCGGAGAGGGTTCCACGGGGCGCTGCTCGCTGAACCGCCGCTCAACAGGACGAGGTTCGAGAGGACGGGGCTCCAGGGGCCGGGACTCGAGTGGACGGGCGTCTGCAGGTCCTAGAGGGCGTTGTCTCGGCGCAGGCTCGAGGGGCGTTGGATACGGGGCGACATATTCTCTTCCCGAGGCCTCTTGGACATTCGCTTCTTTGATTGCATCGGTGGGTAGCTGGCTGGGGACTACGTGCTGTCGAATGGGTGGTGTGATGACGGCAGAGGAAGTTGCTGGAGAAAGGAGATGGTCGCCATTGTTGGACTACATGTGGCAGAAGCATGGGGTCAGCAAGCAGACACGGTGATGGTCGGAATAGAAAGCGGCAAGCGGCTAACCGGGACAGCAGAACTTATTCGAGTAGGATTGCTGTTGACTTTTGGGATGGAATGTGGGTGGTGTGTCGGTTCCGAGGAAGAAGACATGAACAGCCGTGAAGCCTCATTGTGGTAGCGGCGCTCGATATCGCGCTTGTTGGAAGCATGCTCTTCTCGCAGTTTTTCCTGCTGCATGCGCAGCTTCACCTGCGTCTCGACAGTGGCGTGTGCTGTTTGCGTCAGGCTGGTGTAGAGGCTCTGCATTCCCTGCTGGAACTGCTGAAAGAGGCGATCGAGCTGTTCCCGCACTTGACCTTCAATCTCGGCTTGCTTGCTTTGGTGGTACTGGTCCAGTCGCTCGAGCTCGTCCTTTTGCTCCTTTCTAATGGCGCTGAACTTGGCCATATCAAGCTCTTCATCCGCACCCTCGGCTCTCCGGGCCATAGGCGCAGTTGAGGCCGGCAAGAACTCGTTTAAACTCATTGGCGCGATGACCATGGCGGTGAGTGACTACTGTGGGATGTGCTTGTGAGCAGCTTGGGCGGGCTGGCTAGGCTTCGTCTCCTAGGGTGACCGTATACACGAAATAGCAGATGTCAGATTGGCTGCCTCAGTTATTGTTGCTTAGAGAGGCGAGCCGCGAGGACACGTGGGTTTGTTTATGCAACATGTAAATCAGGCTTGCTCGCAGATTATAGACTCTATAAAGCAGAGGCGTCAGCTACGGAAACGCAAAAGGACGCAAGTATAACAAAAGTGAACAAGACGGTCAAGGGCAAGGTCATGTTCATGTACAGATATAGCGAGGGCCGAGCAGCATGAAGTGTGTTGTACAAGCCGTTGCCCGCCAACCAAAGCAAAACGCCTTGGCTTGGAAGGGGGGGGGGGGTTCCTTATATAGACCAGCCGGCAAGAATCCGAAAAGCCACACGACAGCCGTGCAAGTCTATTGGTGGTTATGCAATAAAGAGACTCAGGGCCCAAGGAAGGGAGGTCTGACATATAAAGAAAAGTTGACGGTACCTTTGCGACTGGCCGTTTGTGCGGCCTCTAACAAGACCATTGGCCCACGCTGCGGGGATGGCGACAGAGCAATGGCTATACGATCTAGTTGCTAGATGCACAAGCCGGCGCAAGCAGATATGAGCAGTGGTTGTCCACGTATAACAAGCAGAGCAGACCTCGAGCCGTCGGACCGCCGTCTGTCTGTCTGCTAGGCCTCGCAAAGGATGGGCGAGCTCGTCTAGAGTAAGGGCGCAGTATGCTGCTGCATGAGCTGGCTGCCCAGTACGAGGTCCTGGTCGTTTATAGCAACGATTCTCCACGGCTAGTCAATTCGCCCGGGATAGTCGACGGCAACGTGGGAAACCAGAGCAGCGGCAGGACTCGCGATGACTGGCGAGGGCAACCCGAAGACGAAGCTGGGCGCGCGCACGTATCTTTTTGCTCTTTTTGCTCTCTTTTTTTGCTTGGGTGCAGCGCAAGCACAGGTGTGGGTAAGGTGAAGGAGAGAAAGAGAGGGGAAGAGCAAAAGCAGGAGAACGAGACGGGACAAGAGCAAGAAGAAAAAAAAAACAATTAAAAAAAAAAAGAACAAGAGAGGAGCCCCAAAGTCTATCGAGGGGTGGTGTGTTGGTGTTGAACTGGGTTGGAGTACGGCGGGTGGGGCGGCGTGATTGGTCCGCTGGGCCTTGCTAAGCTGTGGCCATGTCGTTCTTTTTTCGAGCCCCACTTGGCGGGAACAGGGGAGCAGGAGCCCTGAAGCCCCAAGGACGCTTGCTGTTGGAAGGACCCACCCGAACCTTCCTGCTATGTAGGCAAATTCCGCGTATTGCACCAACCTGCATATGGCTTACCATACATAGTATAGTACTTAGTAGTAGCATATGTAGGCAGGGGTACTTGTGTACTTGGGTAGTGGGATGGAGGGAGGAAGTACTTGAGTACATGGGTACTTGAATACGTCCCGGGAACATGCTCGTTCCGCAAATATATGCACTGCTCTTATGAGAAGAAGAAGAGAGTACATACTATGGAGTACATAGTACTCTGTAGTACACAGCCCCCTCGACCAAAAAAGTACTTTTCCTACATCAAGCCGTATACATAGTACATGGTACTATTTAGCTCCTGTGTACATAGTAGCTGAAATTGATTGCACACTTGTCCACATTGCACCACGGCTCCTAAAGAAGGGAAAGCTGTTGCGCTGCAGTGTCTCCTTGGCCGGGAGCAAGAAAGACTGCAACGGCCCAGTTTGGTGATGACATGCAAAGATGCGATTCCCAGATCTGGCAAAAGGGCACGGCTCCCGACACTGTCTGGCGATCGCCACGCTGGAATCCACAGTCGAATCCGTCCAACGGCACACGGTCGTGTGCAGGCGCGTGCAGCGCTACCATGTATCTTGGGCAGCCGACGTGGTCGTTGAGCACGCTCTCAAAGGGCCCGATTCGGCTGGGCTCTGCCCTGGCTTGTCTGTACGATGTTGTTATGGCTATACTAAATTCTACTGTCTATGCGCTATGCATGGCATGTATCATCGCTCATAAGTTCATTATGGCCCCAGGATGCGCTGACGCCCCAATCCTCTGGGCAAGCATGGCTGGACAAACATTCTATGGGGGGGACTCTGCGGCAAGCCGCTGGTTACATGTAGGGACCAGCGTTATCTGCTAGAGCCATGTACATACGACACACTATACATAGCAGTGCAGTGCAGCGTAGGAAGCAGTTTATATGCGCATAACGCTTTGGGTCCGTTCTCGGCTCCCGGGGTGTGACTGGTGTCAGTTGGCTGGCTGCTCGATCCATTTTCCTTTGTGACCAGTCGGCGGCAGGATCGGTGATCATGTGGCTCGCTCTCGCGAAAGGTGAGGAAAGAAGAAGAAACTAAGAAATGACCGCGCAGTCTTACAAAAGAGACGAACACAAGTCACCTCCGAGGATCCTGTGTGCTATGTGACCAGAGAGAGGCTTGGAAAAGCAGCTGATGCAATTTCAAAAAGTACAATAGTAAGTAGCAGGGGCCCCAGCGGCTAAAAAAAGATTGGTGCCATCTTCAGGAAGCCAACCAAAAAGTACCGTTTTGCCGCGACAAGAGGACAAGGACGGGCGAGCATTGACACCATCCGATAATGAAAAGAGATGCCGCCCCTGTCGCTCGCCATCATGGTGGTATGATAGCCACCGATTGCCATTATGCAAAGCTGCTGTTGGCCTCATCTCAGCACTCCAATGTTGAAACAAGTCTCATGTTTTTCTGTGCGTTGGCTGCCTTTCCTTGATGCTTCTGGTGCAGGCCATGAACCATTGCAAGAGACAAGGAACTCGGCACTTGCTCCTGGGCATCCGTGGTGCTATCTACGTACGGTCCTTGTGTGTGCGAGACTGTCTTGCACTCTCTTTCAACCGCAAACGTGGACGGGGACAACTTGGCGGAGTCCCGAACAGGTTCTGGGCTACATCGTAGAGAGTGCTCTGCGAGTAGGCATTGACCAGCAAGAGATTCCAAGCCGTAGCACCCAAGAGGCTCCCAACAGCGAGCACTGTTTTGGGTTACCCTGATACGATGTATACATAGTAATGGTCGTTGACAATCCGCACCCAATCCCGTGCAGACGGACTTGTTTCTGGAGTAATTTCCGCTCTTGAACCAAATGCACCGGGGGGGTGGAAGACCAGGGGGGTCCTTGTCCTATGATGCTATTACCGGTATTACATAGTATTATTACATAGCACATTGCGCTTATTGCTTATTAGCAGCTTCAGGTGCGCGCTCCTTCCCGAGTGAGCGGGAAACCTCCAAGATGGCACAGCACAAGGTCAGGTGCTCGGCCTTTTCTTATTATAAGGTTGCTAGCACGATGTACATTAGTAAGCCCTTCCCAGATCCTAGCGTATCTCTAAAAGATGGGATGACGATGCAAAAAAATGATGCGGTAATCATAGTAGACTATGCAAGCACACATGAGAATCGACAGAACCACACCGCTTGGACCCAGCCACAGATACGAGGTTCCGTGTTTTGATTTCACCCAGCGTGCATGATTTGTATCGCACATAGCAGTCGAGCAGTGGTGAGAAACCCAGTATGATTATGGACCAATATTTGTCTTTTTTTGTTGGTTTTGGGTTTCAACCCGCGGGGATCATAGTGATCTTTTTGCCCTTTTTCACCAATCAAGCCCACCTGAAGCAGCGCAAAGGATCCATTCTATCCTCTCTTCTGGAGTCACTCGAGGCCTGCAGCTACTATGTAGAGGAGCACTACTATGGTACGTGGTGTACATAGTCGACACCGCAGGCCTTGCCTGACTCTTGACTGTCGATCGACAAGACTGGGCACTCTGCTCCCGCCCAAAAAGTGCGATCAGCAGGAGCCGGAACTATCATCGCTCTTTGGCGGCGCATGCCCAAGAGATTCAGAGTTACAGCACATGAGCACCCGCACTTACGCTGTCATGTTGAGCCCCGCTGTGGGTTGTATCTCAGATTGCCCTTTTGTTTCTATCATAGTAACCCTCTTTCTCTTCCCTTGTCAGGCAGCAGCACCAGTGAGGAGGATGCTAATAGATCTGACATTCCTGACAAAGTTCGGGTCGCATCCCTTGGAATCATTGCTGTCCTTTTTTCGGTCGCTGGATTTTATTCTATACGGTAAGCAGAGAAGCATCCAGATGCTCGCATTACAAACAAATCCAGGCATATCACGCCACAATATTGCATGGTACAACCAAGAAAAAGTTCCTATTTCTATCCCCCACTTGGAGTTCCCCTGTCCATCAATTGACTGTATGGATTTGCGGCTGACTCGAGAAGGATGCTTGTTGGTGCTACCGTTGCACCTTATGCACCCCCGCGTGGCTGCTTCGGTGCTGCTGCATTTTGCAGGGAAACGGCGAGTGAGGCCATTCTTGTCGATAACGCCTAATTCTTTACGTAGTACACACTATAGCAGTGTGTGCTGTTTTAGAAAGGGGAAAGCAAAGGGTGGATTGCTTTATTAAGCAAAGCAGTGCACAAGTAAGCAACATATTCTCCCACACATCGCGTACGAAAACAAGAGAGGCACACCAATACCATGTAACAAAGAGGAAGTGAGAGAGAGAAACTGACCAAGTGAGTGACCAAGTGACTAGAGAAGAGGGGCAACAGGAGTATGGAATATGCACGTTGGTTTCTTTTCTTCCCTTTTTTTTGCAGGATCCTGTCAGGGTTATTATGTTCTGTGTTTTTTTCCTCTTTTTCTACCACTCCCCCCCCTGTTTTTTTTTGGTGTTTTTTTTACTCAGCAGTTTGTATGCCCCCAACAGACTGAGACTCGTTCCTTTCGGGGGCGGGGGCCAGGGGCAAAGGGGCCATGTTTCGCAGATTCTCGTCATTTGGAGATGGAGGAAGGTGTTTTGTTCTTGCTCATCCTCTATTTTTTTTTCTGCTTTCTTTTTCTTCTTTGTCTACCACACTCCGGATTTACCAAAAGAATGCTCGCATCTTGGCATGGGAAAAAAAAGAGGGGGCCCGGTCCAGACTTGGCTTCCCGACCAATCTGTTCCGAACACGACGGCGCGCACCCAAAGGAGCCACGCCACACTCCACCAACAACCAGCAGCAACGAAGACCAACCAAGCAAGCTGCTATCTCATGGATATGGACACTACTACACTACATACTTAGGTAGTATGTAAAGAAGGGTTAGCAAAGAGTCAAGTGTATGGAACCCGTTTTGGAAGAAGAAAGAAGTGGGGGTTTGGTTGAGGGGAAATGGTTACCGTATCACCAGACCTTCCTCTCTCATCCGTCCAACCAGAAGGTTTCCAGAAATGAGGAATATGCAAATAGTAGTTGATAGTACCTAATAAAGTGGCCGATACGAGCTGTGCAAGTCTTGTCACATTTCATCAACACACACCTACACACACACCTACACACACACCTACACACACGTATATCGCTTTTGTTTGTTATCAAATTGTGCGAAGCAAGAATACTGAATGCCTGACCTGCCGCGGTCTGGATGATGAGAATGTGACACGGCCTTGATTCTGACTGTCGAATTGGTTTCCAGCACACGTGTGCTTTATGCAGGTGATATCTTGCTTGTCAACTTGCCGTCACTCGATGGAAATAGTCTGTTTACTATGCATGTTTTTTTTCCCCCAATGATTCATAAAGCCTTTAGAAGATATTGCTTTTTTTTTCTTCTTTCTTCTCTCTTCTCCTTCTTTCTTGTTTAGGCCTTTCTCTCCGCCCTCTCTCGCGACCGGGTGTGGCGGGAGTTCTTAAAACATGCTGTGGTAGCATAAAGGCTACAACAGAGTATACACAACCAGTCTAGCGGAATCTATACCGAGATTTCCGGTCCGGGGAAGAAGAGAGGAGAGGAGGGGGGATCTTGCTTCTTTCATGTGCCCTGTGTCATGAATAAGCAACAATCACAATAGACCCTGCCCGTTGCATATTGCAATGCTACATAGTACATAGCACGTAACGCACAGTCAACATAGTACATACATAAAGTGAAATAAACGAACTTGTACCCTTTAAAGACTACTATGTACAGAGCTGATCCGTCCGTAGGTGGGTGGGCCGTTGGCATCTTGCTATGGCTGTCAATAAATAGTCAAAACAGGATCCATAGCATACAAGAAAGCTGACGGCGGGATTGCCAATAAAACAACGGGACATTTGTCTCCTAGAAGCAGTTACGTGTTTTGGATCGGCGTATCGACCATTTTGGAAAAACACACGGGCCTAAACGAACGACCAGGTACCTACTTTTTGGCTACATACATAGTAGTGCTATGTACTTTAATACAGCGGTAAACTCGCCCACACGTCAGTGATAGTGATTAAGCTCAAACCAGACCAGCTGGCTCGCTGTGTTGCGTCACAGCGGATATTCTTTGCGTAAGTTGGCGTTCGTAGCATCCAATCAATTGGATTGTGTTTGGCTCTTTTATTGTTGAAAAGTACTATGTAAGTGACAAGGGGATCCATAAGCTTGCAGCGTTCATAACTTATTATCCTCCATCTCACCGATAGTACCCAAGTATCAGTTACCTGCAAGAACCAGTGGCATGATGCTGTTGATGCCGTGCCCGCGTGCCCGCGTGCCCGCATATCTAGCCGCATACATGGACGCACACGCATATCCAAAAGAGTGGTTACTATTGATTTTTGTACTGTTATGATTATGAATCTGGATATGAATAGTATCTGCTATGTACAAATAAAAGGCTCTGAGTAGTACACCCTTGGTGCCCCCCTCTCATCATATTGATGTAATCGTGTGCCTTTTGGAGGGGACTACAAGTGAACCATTGCCAGCCCATCTCTTTTTCCTTTTTCCCCCCCTCTCTCTCTCTTTTCCTCTTTTTCTCCTGCTTGGCATTCAGTGCAGGAGAAAAGGTGTGGTGCTGTCTCTTCTTGATCTGGCAAAACTTTAATCTCCTGACTGCTGGCTCACTCGCCAACCCAGTCCGAAAGGACAGTGCATATTCCGTTATTTTGGCCTGCAAACGACATAAAAATGTAACGCTCCAGCCGTGCGCCACCAACCAACGCGTCCCTAATACAACCTAAATAGATTACTGCCCCCCCCCCGGGTAAGCGGTCGGGCGGGGTTTGTTGCAATCGCCTGCCTGGATCTTAGACTGTCTTTTTGTCTTCCTTTTTTCCCCTTTCCCTTTTTCTCTTTATCAAGAAGATAGTTGTTGAGTTGTCGTTGCTGGAGAACTCAAGCCTGCAGCATTTCCGTTTCTGGAGCTCAAAGTCCAACTCCACAAAAGCAAGCGACCCTTCAGATTTTCTCAGAAGCATTCTGCGCAGGCTGATTTGGGGGCTATCTAGATACTCGCATGTACTTTGCTCTTATACATAGTACTATGTAATCCATCTCCGTCAACCGGTTTTTTTTTTGTTGGGGGAAGGGGGCTGTCTGTGATAGATCACAAACTTAACCTACACTAATAACCCACAATATGGATAAAGCACGCGCACATGAAAACGCCGTATTAGTTGTTTTCCCTTGGTTAACACTGCAGAATAGATTAATGTTATACAGCAATGTCTCATATGCTGGACTATGCTCTCCCACCTTTGGATCGGGGTCCGCTCAGACAAGGCGTCCACCGTCCGTCCCATTCTCCTCCGCCCCCCAAAAGGGATGCATTTCTCTCTTTCTCCACCATCCGACTTTTGTTTTCCTGCTGTAACCCAATAGAGCCCCCAAAGAGGACATGGCTGACGTTGTCAACGAAGTGCAACCCTTTTCCTTTGATGGAGAAAACGAGACATGGCTCGCAGTATATACATAGCTGTATTCCTACGCTGACATGCGTTTGTCACCACGCTGCTGCACAATTCGTGGCTTCCTCGCTCTTTCTCTCTCTCTCTCTCTCTCTCTCTCCCTCCTTTCCTTCTTTTTTTCCTTTTTCTCCTTCTTTCTCTCCCCCTTTGGTCTGCTGCTAGTGATGCTAATAAACCTATATATCATATTGTGGCTGATGCGCGAGCCCTACAGATAACCCTGGGCAAATGGTACAGGTGGGTTGCATAGTCAGCCCCCAGCACTCGGTGACTAATGATGATCCTGGATATGTATCTTGCATGCATCTTTGCCTCGAGGAACCATCTAGGGAACCAAACCCTACCCAACCCCCAAGAACCAAAAAGAAGAACAACAACAATAATCAGAAGGAAAGATGTGAAGAAGACGAGCCCAAAAGAGATTGTCGAGTCATGTCTGTGCAGCATTGCGAAAAATCTGCAACATGCTACGTACGTACAGAATAGTAGTACATCGGATGGTGTGGGAATATGTACTATATCATATGGGGTGTTGCAAACCGCACACACCTTTTTGTATCGATACTAGTACTCTGTACTATATATGACTAAAAAGACAAAGAAAAGAAAAAAAAAAGGATGCAGAGAAGATCATTACTCGTACAAGTAAGTCTTCTCTCCCTTTTTTGGTCACGCTTATCCACGTATCATGTCCTTTTTTTTTTTTTGGTATAACGTACAGTGCATGGGACTTCTGCTTTATTTTTGCGCGTTTTGATGAATTCCCCTAATCCATCCAGTATCATGATCCAGATACTGCGTGAAGTAGCTAGTCACTCGGATTCCAAGAGAGCTGTTCTCGCTGTTGGTGTAGTAGACGTTGGAAATTTGGGATTTCCAAACCGTTTCGGCTCTCCTCTTTTCTCTTCCTTTTTTTTTTTTTTTTTTCTTTCCTTTTCTTTGTTCCACACCCACCGCCCACGATGCAACCATAGGGTAGTGGGGGCGAGCAAACGGGCGAAACAAAGTTACAATCAACGTTAATGTCCACCTATACATAGTATACTATAGATTAACTATTTTTTTTTTTTTTACCTTCAACTTCTTCTAGAACAACTTCTCATCTCTTTTTTTTTTTCTCCCTCTCCCTTGTCTTTGTCGGTTGTGAATACTAGTATTATGCGTATACTTGCGGTGAGCGCAAACGGACAGTCCCGTTGATCTTTGATCGTTGACTATGTTCTCTGTCTTTTTTCCCCCCTGTACTGTAAACATAATCATACTAGTTTTCACACAGAACAAGCAAACGTGTCATTACTAGTTTCTGATCTACCATGTACGATCTGACTAGTCCTTTCTTGTGAATCATCACTATTGACTATTACATGGCAGCAAGAAGATACATTGGGTTTCCAAAAGCCATGTCGGACTATGGTGGGGTACATACTTCTTGTATCTTGTTCTATACTCTATATATATATATATATATATATATATATATATATATAGTACGTAAAGGGAAGGGATATAGAATCTTTTTTTTTTTTTGCCGCAATAAAGGATCAACCACCAATACGTAGTAGCGCGAGTTCCGCAACAATGAATTTATTATTATCCCCCAGACGGACATTTCTATTCCTCCGTCTCTATAATACAAAGGGCACCAACCAATCGAAGCCCCCCCCCTCTCTTCACTCCCTGCCCGAGCAATAAAAGAGTGTTATTTTTTTTGTATATTGTTTTCTTTTGGAGCTAATATTATGTACTGCCATAGTATACTATACTGTATATGAAAAAGTCGGTATGGGGAGGGATAAATCCACCGCTTGACTCCACAAGAGGTGGATTGCCCAGGGAAAAAAAAAAAAGCGGAGGAAACCATGGAAGCGAAAAAGTCTTTTGGTTATGCACCATGATAATGAAATGCCCTGACTATGTACATTAGTAGTATAATCCCAGGCTCTTATTGCTTCTCCCCGCGGAAGATGCCGTACGTAGGACAACAAAAAAGAGCTCCACACTGGTCCCCGTATCTTCTTTACACAAATAACTATACATTCTACGATGAAGTACGGGCCGGTCAAACGAGGCTATGAAAAGATTTTGTGCATGGGGTTCGCCACATAAGCTGGGGAAAATGAAATAGATATGAAAATGTGGAGATATAAAAAAAAAAAAAAAAAACAAGCAAAGGGCCGCCTGAGCCGGTATGATTTTTGCATTTATGTAGGATAACGGTTGATCTTTTCATATGCTATATACTATGTACTATGCAATAATACAAAAGTGGCGTCGTGAAAAAGGTACAAAGCGTTACTTATGGAGAAGTGATTCATTCCTCTGTGTGGATGGATTGCCGGTCTGCCTCCTAACTCTATGTGAAACCCTATATTATACAATGTTACGAGAAAAGTATATGAACCGTGGGTTGGCGCGCTTAACGACCGACCCCCTTATCCTACACATATCAGGCGGATGGTGACATATGAGCAAGTTTTGTGCACAGGCAAAAAAAAAAAAAAAAAAAAAAAAAAAAAAAAAAAAAAAAAGCACGGCGTGGTGTGCGGTATGTCTACTATGTACTATGTAGAGAGGGGCCCTGAGTCAAGGAATGTGAGGTTGACTAGGGCTCTTGACTATGGTATACGTTGAGAGAGAACTCACTTATACCTTTCTTTTTGTAAAAAAAAAAAGAAAAAAGAAAAAAAAAGAAAACCATCCCTCTCTACTGTCTGTTTGTATGTGAGAGAGAGAATGTGTGTGGGTTTGAAAGATCACAATCTTGTAACCGAAACATCAATAGACTTCATCCCTCTCAACACATGGAAAAAAATCAATATGGAGTAAGTTCCTCGAGTATGTGAAGCCCTTACTCAAAATGCACAATACAGGACTTTCTTATGGCATCAAGCTGGTAGAGCAATCTGCAGTCAGAGGTCAAACCAGTGCCGGACTTTTGACGACGTGGACGTTAAACAACAATGAAAGACATGCACGAGCAATATAAATCAAACAAGAGATCGACCTGGTCATAGATTCTCAAACAACTCCTAGCCATCCTCGTTTGTATTGCCTTCCCAAGGCGGAGCAGTCGGATACGTTCAATGACTAGAGAGGTAAGGTTAGCCCGTTCCAAAATATCTATACTACGGTTTTATGTCTCGAAGAGATGGAGATGGTGGGCATGTCTTTTTATAAAGAGCTATAGCAGCTCTTCATGACTATAATCTTATTACCATGTCCGCCGATCTCTATTTCTAGATGTTGTTGTTTTGATACATGGTGACTTATTTCTGGAAATCACTTGGTTCCTCCCTCCAGTTTTCTTGGGTGAATATCGATCGCGACGACAGAGACGAATCACCATGAGATGCTACTTCTTTCCTGCTTTGTGCAGGCAAAGTCCGTACACGACCAGTATGCCTAGAAGCATCGTGGCACCTTTGGGCTGTGGGCTATTTGAAATATCTCGTCTCACGTTGTTGTTGGTATTACAATCTTTGTTTTGTCTTTGAGTTTCCTAGCGACGGTGTGGTCCTTGGGGGCTGATCCTTTTTGCTTTCTTTTTTTGCTTCTTGTGTACCAAATTACATAAGGCCATCTATCGTGGCCATATACAAAGAGCGAGAGCGAGCGGGTCTCAATTATCGTGTCCTACCGCTCCCACATCTCAAACCACGCTGCCTCGAGCGCGCGCAGTATCGTATTGATTCTCTCTCATATCACCTGCGATTTTGATCTGTTTTATATATTTGCACAGCAGCATCGATGTGGAATCTCCGTAGATCAGTTTCCAGCTGAATTGCTTATTGTCAACGGAAGGGAGTAGTCGGGCTCGTCAAGTGGGCTTGATCTGCATGCGTAGCGTAGCGCTGTGGAAGCAGCTAATGATCTATACCAAAGACCGGTACAAGATAACAACGCGCAGAGAGAGAGATCGTGTTACGAGATGATTGGGCGAGCAGGATACAGTTGTGCTAAGAGATGTGGCTCGGGAATGAGGAGATCATGTAAGTATTATACATACACACACATGCAGGCCAGGTTGCATGGCCGCTTCTCTTCTGGCGTGGAACTGAGAAGCTCCTGAACCACTATGAACCAAAGCACAAACATTTCCTTTTCTCACTGGTGCTCGAAGCAGACAAGCTTTTCAGATATCCTCAAAATAATAATAATAATAATAATAATAATAATAATAATAATAATAGTAATAAAAATAAATAATATCATTGTATTCTCTAATTCGCTATGCATGATCCCTTGAACACCTGACTGAATATCCTGCCAATGCTTATGTGATGACGATGACATAATAATGGGGGATGATTATGATAATCTTGGATGGTGATAATGCTCGCTCTTGCTCTTCAATGCTTGACGTTGAATACGCTCTAGTCGGGTATATTAGAAGGAAAAAGAGACAAAGGAAAATTGTTTCGTGAAAAAAATATGCCGTGCCGTACCGTGCCATGCGATGCCGTTGTCGTGCTCATGCTTGTGTAGCGTGTTGTGAATGAATCTTTTATATGCTCCGTCCCCTGTCCTCCTGCTTGCCCCCTTTTTTTGCAGGAAAAGTTACCCACAGCCGTCCCTCACGACGAGCTGCTCCTCAACTTGGCCCACCAGTTTGGCCGAGACCTTCCGCCATCACGCGCTCGAAATCCCCTCGGCTTCTCCCCTACAGGGCTCGGCGGCACCGACTCCTCAGGACACTCAATTTCGAGGTCGAGGCGATACCTGCGCACACTGCCACTATCGTCGTCAAAGCAGACACGCCGCGTGGCCTTGGGGACAAAGCAGTTGGGCACCACGTTGCGCATGATCCAGCCGCGCACGCCTCGGCTTGCTGCGTCAATGGCGGCGTACTCGAGGCGCCGCGTGCGGTCCGATGTCCAGTAGTGGGTTGTCTGGGGAGGGACATGCGGAGAGGATAGAGAGGTCGGTGACTCGAGGGTGTCGTCGAGAGTGGCGTTGTGGTGACTGTAGTGACTGGTATGGATATGGTGGTGCCGGGAGGAGTGGGACCCTGGGCGGTGATGGTCGTCGAGGTCGCAGTCTGGGTGGGCGTTTGCGCTGTTGACCTTGCGGATGACAGGCGCCAAGTCTATGCTCGGCCGTGTAGAGGATGGTTGGTCTTGGTTGTCGAGGTGCTCGGGGGAGGGGAATTGGAAATACGAGTGCTTGCGGTTGAGATGGTTTTGCTGTTGCTGTTGCTGTTGCTGTTGTGTGGTGCAAGACGGCCGAGACAGGGTGAGACTGGACCGGCCAGACAAGTGGGATATCGAGCCGCCAGCGCTCCGGCGCCGGAGGGCAGGTCGTATGGGCGTCCGGTCTGTCCTTGGCGGCGATGGGGACGAGACATGCTGTGAGCTATGCTTTCGCCTCCGGACAGAAGTCGAGCTGCGTGGAACGGGGCTGCTGGACTCGTAGCCAGAGTCTTGACGGACCATCTGAAAGGCTGAAGGGCGGGCTTCGACGCCGTCTTGCCCCCAAGACCTGGGTTTCGTTCTGCTGCTGTGCCTTCTGGACGAGGCGCGGGAGGTTCTGGCTGTTGATGTGGTGCTCTGGTCTGACTGGCGTTCAGAGTCGTAGAGTTCAATGTCCTGAAAGGAGTGGTATGTTGTTGTCGAGTAGAAGCTGTTTCTCGAGTGAGAGCGAGACTCTGGTTGTGTGGCCATGGTTCGCTGCCAGGAAAGGGTATATCGGTGGGAATGATGGTGGTGTTGCAAAGAGTGTAGTTTGAGTGAAGCAATTCTGCAGATCTTGCTCGTTATGGGCAGACAGCCCTGTCAAGATATAGACTATAAGGTTGCTTCTAGCTTGACGAGACAAGACCGAGTCATTGAACCGGGGAAGCTCTATGACTAGGCATAAACCGGGAAGGACGCAGGTGATGAATGATAATGGCATGCGCGCGCCAACACATGCATCTCAGGGGAGCTTGACAAATCGTCCAAGCTGCTGTTGTGAACCCGTCGTCCTCGCCAACCCCTGAAGCACTTGGACACTTGGACGTCGGTGGACGTCGGTCGGAAACGATGGCTGTGCCACTTTTATTCCCGCGAGCCGTTGCAATAAGTGGTGTTGCCCGAAACCAGTGCTCTGTCGACCAGGCTGTATGAGATGCGGCTAGGCCGTTCGTTGCGTGGGCGATTCGGTCCGCAGAAGCCCAGCATCCACGACCATAATCAAGACGGGAAAGAATCGTAAATTGAGTGATCTTGGTCCCCTTCTTTCGCTTGGGTTAGCGGGCGGGGTGTCCGGCGTCGGTAGCGGGTGCAGGGTCGTTCTTGTTGTGCTATCCCGTAGCAACGAGGCCCTTTTCCCACTCTGTTGTTGTCTATTTCGCGTTGGCAATGCTTAGACCACTCGGCGACTGCAGCGTCCATGCTAGAGAGGTGTGTAGCGGGACGCGGCACTATTTATTTGGCCAAAGCACCGCGGTCATGTGTTTTTCTCCCTCTTTGGCCCCTCCCCCCTTGAAGAAACGGACCCAGATCTCCTGAGGCTGGCCAACGAGAAGACCCGACAGTAGCGCCTCTATTGGCGCCCAGGTCTCAGATTTTGGGTGCGCGTGGGCTGCCAGAACCTGCAGTAGGCGCATGCGAAAGTTACATGCCCACCATGCACGCTGGGTGGCTGGACGCAGGTCGGGAAACTGTCTGAAGTGGGTTAGGTGTACATCGTACCATGTAGCCACGCCTGCCACCCTGCGGGGCCCTTCTCTGGGCTCCTCCTCATCGGCTGGTGAACCAGGGTGTGAGTTGCGGTTTTTATTTTTTTGGTTTGCTCGCCTGTTGTCCGTGTGGGCGGCTTTCCACTCTAAGTTTAGGAGGGATTGGCCCTGGAGATCTGACCACTCAACCAGAATAGTGACCACGGCGCCCGGGGAGCCTGATCCGGAAGCTGGGTGGACTTCAAATCGGCTCGTGAGGCGTGTCTGGAGAGCGTGCTCAGCACGACACGTGCAGACCGTGCCAGAAAAGGCGATGGCGCAAGCCTTGGGTGACAGCAAAACGTGCCCGGCTGCTCCCAGTGTCCCAGTGTCTGCACAGTACTACCGCAGTAGCGGTCAAGTGCAAGACACGGCGAGGTTCACGATGGCGTCCTTTTTGCCCACTCACACGTCCTGCGGGAACCTGGCTAGCGAGGGCGATTGAGGGCAAGCGGCAGCCCCACGCTCAGCCCCGCTGAGGCTCCAGATTGGGTCGGGAGCGGTCAGGGACACACCCCAGCGGGTAAAATGCCATCCGCGGGTGCTAATTTACAGACACTTGAGCTCTAATGAGAGCGCGCCGGTGATGGAAGCACGAGACTAGGCAGAGAGCCGAAATAATGCAACCAGGCCCTCCATTGGGGCGAAACGGTTGCGCAGGTCGTTGAGCAGGCAAACAGTAGCTGGTGATGGACCACGAAAGGCCCAGTCTGCCGCTCAGGCAAGGGAGCGGCCCCAGGTCATACTTGACGATGGCTTGACAAGCGTACACCAGCTGCTTTGCTACCGTCTTGCATACTATTTCGAGGCTAGCTGCTGGAGACAGACGTCCACGACGTGCCAAAGAGGCCACCATACAAGCATAGTACGCAGTAGTACGCTGGTGGGGACTTCTATCGTCAAGGTTGTTCTCACGAGCTTCCAAGGCTTCTGGCTCCTGATCTTCTGTGGGACCCAAATGGGGCTAATCAAGGTGCTCCTGCAAATCGGGGCGAGGCCATCACGGCAAGGCGTGCATCATTTGCTGGTCATTTTCGTGCATCCTTGGTACGGCATTTTCGCAAGTACAGGGTCATGGAATTCTGCACAATTTTCCGCCCTCGAGACCTTGTGCATTGCATCTGTGACGCAAAGAGGCCACCCTAGTTCGCCAAATGAATCAGTCCATTTTGCAAATGACTGTTGAGCATCTCCACCTGTGGTTGAAACCTCGAATAGCAAGTCGGTGTACGCGGTACATCTTCTGCGCTGCTCACAATCTCGTAGTTGAACTGCTCGATGAATTGTCCAAGCCGTGCTGGGCACCTGCAGAGAGAGCCACGGAGTACCTCGTAGGGTGAACTGCCAGACTGAGACGCAGTTGCTGGGAATGCAGCAAATCCATTGGTGGGGATCTCTGGGTGATCAGCCCGCCCGCCCTCTGCCGCATCTTTTTGTGCAGCTGATCTACCACCAAAATAGCCATCACATGAAGGACTGCGTGCTGGAAGTTCGACAAACACTGCGCAACGACATATGGCCTCGGCTTCTGTCTGTTTCCCTTCCTATTCTAGTTCCTTTCGCAGTCCGTGATGCTGTATTGCAGCAAGCCTCATGTATGGGCCGCCTCGAGGGAACATGGCAGGTTTGCTACTCATTTGTGATTGTTGTCTCTCTTGTGCACGGAATGTGCAGTTTGTTGACATCGACAGCCGCGGCAACAAGTGCATTGTCGCCATGAGTCACTCGCTTGATCTTGCTGGCCCGGCTTTTCACATGTTTCCCCCGACACGACACAGAGACTGCATGGCGGGTGTGTTACATTGCTCCCGCGAGGCGTGGAAGGGGGGGTGGCTGCTGAGGGGGGCGCACAGTCGCCGCCTGTCGCGGATTCCGTCTTTGGCGAGCCAAAAGCGAGCTCTGCAAGCTCTCTCGCCTTGGCCCCCTCATCAAATTGCTTCTATCGGCGTTTGAGGGCAGGTTGCAGCCACCATCGGCTGAAGCTTGGCAGCTGTAGACCCTTAGACGCCGCCGCATGATTGTGGTCACGCTGGCCTCAATTCGCGTGGTAGCGACGGTCTCGCATGATGGTTCGCTAGGGGTGGCATCACTTTGTCGACGGTATCGTGCTGAACCAAAGGTGGCCCGCGAGCTACCTGTGCGATGGACGTTTCTTTCACCGCTGCCTGCAACAAAATGTCTGGTGGGAGGAACTTCGAGGTGTACCGTGTAGAGCAAAGCGGGCTGTGTCTCTCAAGGCTGCTGCAAAGTATAAGTGCGCGAGGGTACAAGGGTACTTTTTCGTTGAGCAATGATTACATAAGTATCCAGCTCGCACGTGAGAAGCACGTGCGACGGCCGTAAGCCAGTCCAAGCGTAAACCCTCGCTGACTATCGCGAGCATTGCCGTCCGCATCCTATTGGAGTGTGTCGAATGTCTCCTGAATACGGTTGCAAAATTACAATGACTTGACTTGACGAGACTGGCGGTGGGAGAAACAGACAAGCATGTGAAATAATGCAATGGCAACAGAAGGATTCCATCTTCTTTTTGTTGAAAACCATTTCTGAGACAGAGCCAATGGCGGCACGGTCTTGCAGTCGGTCAAGAATGGGTCCCTATTGAGTTGCCCAAGCGACTGGAATGAACAACAATGGACTTGCAATGCCCACACCAGACTATATGGATTCGCTCGGCCGCTCATCGCTGCCATGATGGAGCGGACACATTGTTCGCAAGAACGCTATAGCCTGTGAAGCAGTCTTGGGAGTGCTTTCTGCCTTGCAGAGTCTGCCATCATGCCTTGGCTATCGCCCGCCAACTCTCCAGATGGCTCGCCTCGTAGCAGAGCACTTTCCAGGCTCGATCCAGCCATGATACCTGCCAGGATCCAGGCGCCAAACAGGGCCTCGCCCTCGGTCACTTATATCCCGTCGCTCATCGACGGCGCGTCCGGCACATTGCCCAACAACTGCCAACGCTCTGTTGTCCAGCAACTGCACTCCGACCTGTCCAATGTCATCCGCCTCTTCCCCGCGCTCCTCCGCAGCGCTGCTGGGTCCGAGGTGGACAGACTAGAGCTCTTTCAACACACTGCGCTCGCCTTCTTCGAGATAGCGGTGATTGTATCGGCTGTCCCGCTGCTGCTCTCTCTGCCAGGCGCGCTCTCCGCTGTCTGGGTTGGGTGTTGTTGCTTGCTGGTGGCGGCGTTGAGCTGGCATCTGAATCGCAACGGGGCCAACGGCCAAGTATTGTGCGCAAAGGCTCCCTCGGCAGATGGCTGGACAATGGGGCACGACATAGATGATGAAAGATGGTTCTTTGCCTCAGGCATCGGCACAAGGTAAGTGCCAAAGAGAATAACACACGGGGGCAATCGGACGAAGGAACTCGTATCGAATCAGCAGTAAACTGATCATCTCCCCCTTCCAATCTTCAAAAGCTCGCGAGCTCTTACCCAGAAGACACTGCCAACCCTCGCCAGTCTCTTTAGTCGGACCATTGTGAGCGTCCACGCGCCAACCTATGGTCTTCCCTTTGACTTTGTCTTGGCTCTGCTCCAGCGCTCTCTCGGCTTCCTGCTTCCATCCACGTTCTCGCGCGCCTTGTACGCCCAGATCCGCACCGCTCTTCTCGATGATGGGGCGAAGCGGACGGTCGTGCTCGCCCACAACACTGGCGCCATCACAGTTTCGCACATTCTCCGCCAGCTGTACGCAGACATCCCGGCCGAGGACCTGGCCAAGCTCGAAATCTACACATTTGGCGCCGCCGCAAAGGACTTCATCATGCCATTGGGCAGTACTGGCCGTGGGAGTGGCTCGTATGGTCATCACCAACACCACCACCACCACCATCCGGATGCAAAAACCACAGGCAGAAGCAGCGGTAGTGGGGAATCTCACCAAATGCACCTTGCAGAACTCGTCACAGATGACCCCCAGCACCAACAGCGCAGCAGCAGCAGTAGTAGTAGTAGTCATGGTGGTGGTACTCCGCATATTGAGCACTTTGCCTTCCCCACCGACCCTTTTGCGTGCATGGGCGTGCTGCGCAGCGTACAAGAGGACCTCGAGGGCCGCTTTTGCGGCTCCGTCTTCAAGCTGAACTGTCCTGGCGCCGCCGCCGCACATCACCCGCACTCACGCCAACACCGCAAAACCCGCTCATCTTTGCTCTCAGTGTGCGACTCCTCACGCCCGCTCATGTCCATGGCGGATTACTTGGCGTGTTTGTTTCCGGATGCGCAATTCCAGCAGCAAGGCGTTGATAATCACCACCATCATCATCATAATGGTAATGAGAACAACACCAGCAGCAACAAGAGGATGTCCCAGAGCATCCTCGACAAAGTCCTCTACGTCGACCGCGACTTGGCCGAGAAGCGCGAATTTGCGGCATTAGCAAAGGAGTGGGCATCGCATCGCACGAGCAGTAACAGTAAAGGCGAAAAGAGACTGAGCTGGACGGGGCTCGGGGCTACTGCCAATGGGATGAAGGGCAACATGGCGGCTGGTGTGATGGGACTCGAGTTGGCGAGGAAGGGGTGCAAGGATTGTAGTGGTCACCTAGGCAGCGAGGTAAGCTGGCTTGCGAGGCATGTGGCGTCAACGTCCCATGTAACAGCTGCTGGACAGTACGAGCGTGATGAAGTGGGCAAGTGGGCAGTGAAGCTTGTTGAGGCCGCAGGATATTTTGCTTCTAGTGGGGGAGGACGGCCAAAACGTAGGAAGTAAAAAGGAAGGCCTCAACGATGGATGAGAGATTCAATCGGTTGAGTAGTAAAGAATGTTCGTGGGGACGACCTGCCACGAATCAAAACATGGGATGTGAGTGGATAGACGGAGATGTGAATATACATTAAAGTAGTTCTAACTGCCAATTTGCTTGAAGTTCCATGGTTGTACTGCAGGCTTTGAAAGAATGATAAGCTCCCAAATGGACACCAGTGCTCGCTCACTTTGCCCACTCCCCTGACCTTTCGATTCGGTCACAACCCACTCTCAGCCATCCAGTTACCGTTCAATAATATTATCACCGCAAAATTAGAGCAGAGTGGTCAGGGTATTAGCGACAGTGCCCAAGACACCGCCAACAATAGCCTCCACATCAACAAGCAATCCGCCAACAGTAGTATCCAGAGCCGTCACGAAACTGCCGAGGACAATGAACAGAGGCTTAAGGTAGACCAACAGACCGCTCACTATAGTTTCAAGCATATCATTTTCGCAACATTAGTTCACCGTTTTCTTCTCACGATCTCAAAGCGAGCGAAAAGGGAAACAAGGACAGAAGCGCGCGGCAAATTGTTGCGCTTTCCAAGGAGACTTACCGAGACCAATCTTGAGCACAACAGCCTGCACCGTGTACACAATCTCAGAGGCAAGCGCAAGCACAGTCGCCAGCAGCTCGCTGGCGTCGACATCCCAAAAGTCAACCGTGGCAGAAGCCTTGATCGCCAAGTGCAGCGTGTCCGTGATGCCCTCGAGCTGTGGCGCCAATGCCTCGACGGCGGCGTTCACCTCAACGGTGGTGGGATTCTCGACAACGGCATTAACTGTAAGGTCTGTTTTTCACGTTGAGCGTTAATGTGAGCTTCTCAAGGCACAAAAGTGGGGTGGGCCTGGCTAGGAGAGACATGAGGCACGTACTGATGGATGAAGTGTATGTCGTGACGGTTGAAGTCAAGGTGCTGAGGGTGATGGTCACGTCACGGTCATCGACGACGCCAACCCGGCCAACATGGGCAGCAAAGGCACCAGCGGCCAGGGAAAAGAGGGAGAAGAAAGCGGCCTTCATTGTGATTAGATTTGGAGGATTCGTTGCTAGGTTTGGAAAAGTGAGGGTTATGTTCAACGAGAGAAGTGTCTGTGACTTGTGAGCTGGATGGTGTGTAAGAGTAGAGCAACTCGAGGACAGGACGTGGGCATCTTATACTGTCTGCTCGCTCAATACAACTTGACTTGTACGCGATGGTTTCTACGAGACTATGGTGTATGCAGACGTGATTGTTGTCACATCTCCTCTCCACGCGCGTGAAAGCGACTTGGATGTTGCCATGAGCTGAACTATCTGCTGCGATCCCAATCTCCTGTTCAGCTGACAGGCAGCAAAAAGGAGCATCTCAATACATTTCAGTGTACGAAAGAGCGGTGCGACTCCAAATACTGGCACTATAGTATGTTTACAAAAATAGTCTCGTCGCTAATGCTACTAACCGTGGTTGATGTCGAACAGCTCATCGAAGGCGGTCAAAGCCGCTCGTAGATCTGCAGAGGAGGGTTTAGGCCATCGACGACGATCTCAATCAGACCCACAAATTTGGCAGGCATGCAACCTCATAAGCGAAAACAAAGAATGGCAAAGTGCCCAAAACACACTAGAGGGTAGAAGAAACTGGATTGGGTTGATGAAGCAAAGATCAATTATCGTGTTTGTCATATACGGTCGCTGAAAGCGAAGGGTGAGATGTGATCATTTTCACACTACGGCTAAGCCGGATGGCACACAATGAGCCGCCTCAGTAGATCTGCAAAAGAGCCACCACCCACAAAGACGAATGTGCATATCATATCTGGCATTGAAGAGATGCCGATGCCGACCCATCTCGAATCGTTTTAATCATCGAGCTGATATAGATCAACGGTGAGAGCGCCTATTCGTAATAGGAGTATACCGATCATCTTAGGGTTCGACAGCCATTTCGGATTTTCGTATCCATATTTGAAGGCCGTCTACTCAATCAATATCATTGATTATAGGCCTGGGGTTTAACGTAAATTTTTGGAATGCAAGAGAACTCATACTGCATTGCCAATCTTGTTGTAAAGGGGCCTATTCTTAAGAGCTCTTCAGATTCCAATCAAGTCCTATGAGTAGTTCATTTTTGGTCCCTCAATAGTCCAATACCACACCCAAGCCCAGCAGAAACACTATTATACAATGAGTGTGCAACTCTTGGCTGGACTCATATCCTACAATCAATTGCTTGTATACACAGTATAACACGGCCAAAGGACGTTCCATGGTGTGTTGGATAAATGTCTACCACAGCCACAAGTCGGAATTCTGCAATGGTCAAGAGCAGCTCAAAGAGCTAGCCATATCTGAATGACCACAAATACAATCATGTGCTGGGCAAACCATTGGACATGGCCATGGGAAGTCGTCCTGTCGGGTCAGATAACTGGTTGCTATATGGCATCTCACTGGGCCTGCAGCCTGCAGACCCGGGGCAATGTGACTCTGGATAGGCTACCAGGACTGCTGTAGCACCCAAGTACACCCTTACTACATATATGTATTCCTACATGTACGGCGCTGGTGTGATCAGGTAAGCTCTTCCATACACTGTATCAAGGTATGATAGTTTGAGCGGATCAACAGCGCATCCGCCAGTGTCACACTCTGGCCAAGTACGCCTTGGTGCATCCATCACAGTGAAGCTCACTGTCGAACGTACCGAAAAGCACAACAGACCAAATAGGCAGAAAAAAGTTTCTCACCCCGGCCTGAAACAAGACACAGGGAGCCTTTTGTAGAAAACTTCAGGTACTCATACATATACTCAGCCAGAGAGGCCTTGGTGACCGGAGCGGACAGGCTAGGTCACCACGCTCGGCTCCGGGTCCCACGGTCACTCGGGGCGCGGGACTTCAAGCATGCAGGTCGTTTTTTTCCCCCCTCTCAGTTCTCACCTTTCAATGCAGCTGGAAGAAAGTCAATGGGCGTCTTGGACTTTTTCTTGTCCAATAGGAAGGCAGAGGATTCCTCTCACTACCCGTAGAATGTTACCCTGTAAGCTTACCTTGTGACCTGAAACGACGACAAGCCTGGGCAAGCCAGCCAACCAGCCAGCCCACCATTGGGCAACCTGGGGATGGCTCGAAATTCGGGCTGGAGAAACGGGTTGCCGGTGAGGCTGAGTATGAACGTTACTTGACGCTGTGGGTATAAGCCAAGCAGGCGATGGCCGCCTGTGTCTTGATGCCTTCACAAATGTTCCTTCGAGCGCTCCGATGTCTGTCCGAGAATGTCTTTTCCCAATCAACATATCCAGAAACTGCATTCCTATTTCCCTGCGAATGAGAGAGACCACGAGGTTCTGTGCCCATGTGAAGATCCTGGAGTCTTGTCTTTGTGTGTTGAAGAAACTTGAGCTTTGCTGATGTGAGTCGAGTAAAATCTTATAACCAAAATATCACCGATCACCACACGCCGTGCCTGTGGCTCATCCAGGACTAGACGCATAGCAATCACATGGCAAACGTTCTTTCTATCTAGCACCAGAATGCCAAGCCATCACGACAAGCTTGGCCACAAAGTGGCTGGCCAGGTGGCGAACCTGTTCACCACCCTCTTTCTCTCAGCAGGTCCCAAAATGGCCACCGGGCCATGGTATTTGCACCTCCATCCAGGGTCTCACGGCCGGATGCGACCAATGACAATAAAAACAACAAGATCAAACATGTTCGAGCCTGAATGTGATAATAAGAACCCAATGACAACCGGGGAAACCTGATTTTACAAATAACGTAGCTATACTCTCTACATCCGAATCGTGTTCATTGACACAACAAACGGTTCACCAGTCATCAGAGACGATCATTCGATTAAATTCATCATTCCATCCAAGTGTCCAGATAGCCAAAGCAAAAGAAAACCCCGGAAAAGAGAGAATATACGACCGAGAAGCGCAGTAGACAAAACCGCACAGTCCCGTTCGAGTTGTGGTCCTTCAACATTCACATCCTCCAGCACCCTCCCATCCTAAACAGACAAGATGCTGGACTACCAACCTAGAGTATGGTGCGACCAAACGCAAGCCATGCAAGGAAACATCCACTACGCTCCTCCCCCACCACCACCTCCAATGCCAGCACACCGTCACGTCCGTCACCTGTCTCGCACATCGACCAGGTCCTCCACCTCGACCATGACGCCTTCACCCTCTACCCCAGCAGCAGCAACAGTAAAGAACGCAGCAGCAGCAGCGAGACGCTCCTCAGCCTGCTGCCCCCCAAGGCGCCGCTCAAGCAACAATCCCCTCCCCCAAGATTTCCAATGGCTAAGCGAGCTGCAAACCCACATTGCCGACGCCGAGTACCTCAAGCCTCTGCTGCACGAGCGCCGTCTCGGGTTGCAGAAGCGCCAGGCCCAGCTCAACTTCTTGACGCGCGAGATCCAGGACCGCCAGAAGCAAGTACGGGACTCCAGCTTTTTCGCGAGCGGGCTGCAGCGGCGGGACCTCCAAATTCACTTGCAGACGCTGTTGCGGGATCGCGAGGTGACTCGCCGTGAGTTGCATGCGCAGCAGGCTGAGTTCGACCAGATGGATGGCCAGGTGAAGAGCCACAGGGATACTATTGATTGTTTGATGAAGAGATTGAGGATCATAATGTCGTCGTGATCGGCATAAAGATGTTCCTTGAAAGGAATGAATTTATAATGGTATATATGGATGATTTCGTGTCAGGGATAGACCTGCTCGTGCATGGCGGAAACGCCAACAGATTTCCTCAAGTTCATTAGCACCTAATTCTTTAATGTGTTTGACCAACCACCATATGTTGTGAGCACCCAACAGTGCTGCTGACCTCATGTCTTGATTGCCTGTGCATAGAGTGACTTGATAGCATTGAGCAGCCCAAAGGTGGACGGGTTCCAATCAAAGTTGTGATTCAACCCAAGGTGTAGTGGCAGACCAGCCGTCTATCAGATAATCACTATTCCAGCGAGATAAGGTGGGCATCTGTGACTTGATAGGCACTGTAGAATATTTCAGGAGGAAGAGACCCCGCGAACGGCGATTCGTCGCCATATTGGTCAGGGAACGGAGCGCGCTCTGTGTCTAGATGACAGTCTCCGATGAGCTTGAATGTAGCCAATCCGTCCGTTGCCTGTTTTCGGAGGACAAAGGGTGCAAGTGTATTGGGAAAGTAGCGAATTTCGTCCGATGATCGCATGGAAGCAGGTCCGAGGCCCATTGTGCAAGTTGGCGAATTCAAAGTCGTGAAGAAGACGCGTCCGTCAGTTGCGAGCTGTATATTTTTCGAGAAGGGCTCGGGGGGCGGGCCCAGCGATTTCAACTTGGAAATTGAGCCTCCGCCGGCGCTTAGGACCGGAAGATAGATGCCAAACTCGGTTTCAGGCTTCGACTGCTCAGAGTAGACACCCCCCACTTGTAACAGAAGCGTCTCCAGCCAAGCGACCAAGGGCTGTAGTCGGGTTTCATCGGAATAGTGGCCATTTATGGTTTTTGCAAACGCCAAGAGGCGGCGGCCGCCTATCCAGATCCCTCCAGAAGCCTCTTCTCCGGTAATACAAACCCATTCTATCAGGATCTCCAAGGCTGCCTTTGGATTTGACCATCCAAACATCCTTGTACCGACCGTGTCAGCATGTGCCGCAAACTTGCTTTGCAAAGAGATGGCGGAATCTCGAGGTTCCGGGAATCTGAGAGGGTCCGGGAAGCTGAGATACAGGAGATTGATAAAATCGAGTCCTGAGTATAAATTATCTCCACTGGCAAACGGGCCTCGAAGAATGTAGGAGAAATCGAAGAGCTTCTTGACGTCCGGCGGGTCTTCCAATCCAGCTGTAAGATAATTAGTGGGAGTCCTTGTTTCGATTGAAGTGATTTTAAGTACTATGTACAGAGATGAGCCTTCCACACGCACCCACTTGGCACGGTTGTCTAGCCGGAAGTGTAGAACACAATCATTACGCTTCTTGATCATCGCGATGCCCAGATATAGTTATGAAACTTGTTTTAATATGGGAATTTCAAACTTACTGCAAATGCCTTGGAGTGCTTCGCAGTTCTTGATCAAGTGCCCAATAAGACGATCGATGAGACCTCTGTCCCTGGCGCATCTGGACCATTGTTCGAGTGGCGGCGCCGTTTGCCACTTTACGAGCCGTTCGATATACAAGGCAATATGTACGTGCCACCATGTCGGCAACTCGAGTTCTAGAAGTCCGTCCGCTACGCTTGCTATCAGTTTTTCCATTCGACTAGAGACATAGTGGTAGTAATCAGCCTCGATGCCAATGATAGTGAAGCGACTTGTATGTCTTGTTTCGTGTTCATTTATAAAGATGCGGCGTTTATCCCCCTGGTCAAGGGGAGTGCTCCAATCCGGTACCCAAGAAGGGAGATCTCTATGGGCTTTCCGACCCTGGTCACCATACCAGCAAGCCAAAGACGTCTCCAGGAGAGACAAAGCAACATTGGTGTATACTTGCGCCGTATTCAGCTTGTAGTTCGGCCAGATACTGTGTTGTGCTTTAGCGAGACCAAGAAGACCGTAGACCTTGTCTCGGTCATCGCTGGCTTGGCGATCTGAGAATTGTTGAAGGAGATAGACAAGGTCGGTGGGCTCAGCCATATGCCATTGCAATTGAGCCCATCCAAGGCTCCTCAGACGGTTGTGAAACAGCTCCAAGACTTTCACATTCTCAGGCTCAAGCTCTGTGGATAATCGCCCGCTCATGTGTAAGTGAGCGGATACACACACACTCCAGGACACCGATACAGGGCCGTAGTGAACCATGAGCATTGGGTTAACAACAACCTCTTGTACAACCCAAATTCGGTCCCACCACGGGCATGTAAGGAATGATCGAAGACACTCGAACATATACCTCCTGCTTGTTGGTTTCATTGTCAAGAGCTGTTGGTAACAGGTGCTATCCTCGGCTTGTATCGCAAGAAGTCGAAGCAAAGCGACAGCGCAAAACGCTGCAGAGAATGGTTGCCCGGGAATGGCGACTTGACAGGCTTTTGCAAACTCGGCGAGAACAGCCTCCTCCTTTGGAACGCCCCAGAAACAATATTCAAGGCTAGTCGGCGGGTGTTCGAGGTTCGACCGCTCGGGTCTATGAGCCTGGCCGTCGCCCATAAAAACAATGACTTCCTCAGCACCCTCGTAAATCTTGCGCATTAGGCGTACCTGCGAGCTTCGCTCTGTCAGGTCATTCTGGTTTATGCACTGCAACTTTATCAGCACTGAGGAACGTCAAGTATAATAGCAGGTGAAGACAGAAACATATAAAGAGAGACTGAGCGTTACAAGTGCATCGATCCATAGGCTGACACTTTGATCTGCCCTCCGCAGATATTTAAGAGCGCAGAAAAGGTTCATAGTGACTTTGACAGGCATGTTTTCCAGATATATGACCTCTTTCACGCTGCAGGACCCCCATGCGTACGACAGTGCCTTGTAGGCGCAAGGGGGCACAATGGAGACGTCCCTGCTGTTGAACATGCCATAGCTGTGATACGAAAGCCTGCCTTTGATTGGTTCTCGCCAATGCCCTGGAGCGATGTGGACTACGCGAAAGGCGTTGTCGTGCAGCCTGGTGTGATATGGGGAAGGCGGTAAGATCGAAGATACAGGCACAGGGGCCGTTTCGGAAGTAGGTGCATCCTCCCAGTCCATGTTTGTCCAGATCGCATGGTATCTGTCGCATGCAGCGTGGAAGAAGATGAAAGCAAGAAGCAAGATGTCTGGATGGAAATAAGGAAAATGCACGATCAGGCTCGAGGCCGCAGCTGCCACTCATTCTCTGGAACGTGGCGGAGCCTTCTGGAGGCCTGTAGCTACTTATGCCCTCCAATCACAGGAGTCTGACTGCTTAGACAATGCCCAGCTGACTGGTGCAGGCCATTGTGCTTCATTGGAAATATTGAGGCGGTTGTTGCACGATTTCGCGGACTGAGCGCAAGTCGAACGATTAGCTAATTCGCGATACTTGGGCAGGTGCTACAGAGTATATATGCGCAAGCGGATGCCTGGGCCGAAGACAAGGAGTTCCATGTAAAATGAGTCGAATATCTGTGCGCACAGTCTTACACTGTGATTGCGCCCAGCTGTGCACTACATTGTACTGTGCACATAGGGGACCCAGGGCACCACTATGGGCCAAGCCTGCCTTGCTCTGTGCATCGTACATTGTTAGATACTTCGGCGCTCCGTCCGACTCCAACTCTCGGCCCGGGACATGGCGACAGCATTGCAGCCGCCGCCAGTGTCTGTGACATCTGCCTGCTCAAGATTCTCCAGTGATTGGTGACTAGGCTTCCAAGGCTCAAGTTCTAGTCATGTCCACACCTGTCAATACTGGACTTGCATCTGCATCTCCCGCTGCTGAGGATGGCACATTTATCAAGCGTCCGCCCGAGGACGACGAGTCCTTCGATCTCCATCGCACTCCGTCCAAACGCCAGGCTCTCGAGACTGCCCTTGACGGCGTAGTTGAGTCAGAGCTCGACCCGTCTCTATCGCTGCGTGAGCCGTCATTGCAATTTTTCCCAGATCCAGCCCACCCTCACAAGGACAAAAAACCCCGAGCAGCTTATTGCCATTATTTGCAATATGCAGGCAGCCCATGCCCAGCAAGTCGCAGACCTTGAGGCCCGGTATTCTGTTGTTAGTGCCCAGCTGGACCAGATGAAAAAGCTGCTGAACAGCTACTTCAAGTCGCAAGAACAGGGCATGCGCTCTGTTTCACGTGTAAGAAGATCGAATTCCTGGGCCCCCAAAACAAAACATCCGTCACGAGTTTGCTTGCGCTGACTATCGAAAAACTACAGGAAATTGCCCTCATCACAGCTGCCAAATCGACTGTTCCATCTTCTACTGGCCTCGTTGTGAACGCGAACGCGAACGCGAGTGTGTCGAACAACCATGAGCCTCCTAGCTCTCTTCGAGGATCATCATCTCAGGCCAGCCTTGCTCGGGGGGCTGCAACGTCCACTCCTCACTCAGTAGCAACCATACGAGAAGAACTGCAAAACGAGCAGCCCTCCACCGCCCAACCTCTCGGGACAACTACTTCGGACACCCTCGCCGCAGATTCAAGACCCCAACGCAAGGCTGAGCTCAAGATCATATCCTCTGTGCTTCCCAACGAGCCTCCCATAGTGGAACCGAGCCGGTTGGATACTGTTCTAGAGGTTTGGCAAGAGTACCGCTACGGTCACAATGGTAATCCCTCGCTAGAATCTCTTGACGTGTTGTGGGGCGCGCGGTGGCGTCCGGATCAAAAGCTGCGATTGTGGTACGGGCGGCGCAAGGCAATCATTGACCAAATCAAGACGTACATTGCCGATGGCATTGATGAGGACACTGCAGTTGCAGAGGTTGAGAAATTACGTCGCGGCCGTACCTTGAATTGGCTCAGCCGCATCTTACTAGATGACCGGAAACAGACCAAGAAGGAGCGCAAAGAAGCGCAGAAAGCTGCCACTGCAGCAAAGCAAGCTATGGAAGGGGGCCCCGGTGGCGGGAACTTAGCTGGTTGATAGTCAAAAGACATCATACCTCTTGTGCCCACTCACCCCTTTTCCACCTTGCCCTCAGTCTGCACCGAATAGCCGATATAACCGAGAAACAAATCGAGCACGAGGCCACCACTGAAAACAAGGCCTAGCCTTCTACTTTTCAGCGCCGCGCGTACCGACTAGTCGCCCAATATCTGGTGACCGAGCGCTGCTTGACGGTGTCCAGAACACTATTGGCGTCAGCTGACATTGTCCCCCTGCGCGTCAGAGCGTTCGGACTCCTTCTCAGTGAGCTAAGGTTCAAAAGCATTCACTCCTTCGCTCGACAAGGCTTGCTTGTGTGAGGGTCCGACATCAAGGCGAACTACCGTGCTCAAATCGCTGAAGTGCGGGCATCTTCAGCCCTCTACACCGATCGTCGAGGGCTAGAAAGTACTGCAACGCTTTGGTGGTCTAAACTAGGAGCTTGAACGGCCAGGCCGAAACACTGCCAGCCTGACATGGGCGGGCCAGCTGCTCCTGCATTGTGTGCGGCCTTGTCGGGACATGTTGGCAGTGCGTGTGGACCAGTCCGTTATCTGTTGAGTTCCGAGTGTTGTACGTGCTGATGAGTAGATTATTTCTGTCATCGGCCGATGCCCCTGTTACTTGTGTTGCGGTGTCTACTCCAGAGGTCCTGCGCGGAGCCCTGGAGTGACAGTATCCGGATGACAGAGTCGACCTATTCGTGTTGGCATCCATAAAAAAAAGCCCGAGCACGTTTCGATGACGCGAAGCTTTTGGGCATACTCGGCAGGCTGTTCCAAGTGTCCGCCTTGGCTTCAAGATATTGGGTACCCGAAAGGCGCGGATTCATCGTCCCATGTTGCGCATATGATCGTCCTTTCCACTCGCCCAAGTGTTGATGTAATGGTTGTTGATCTTCAGGGAAAGTAGGAACGACCTAGGAATGGCTACACATTTATATATCAACATGCTTTAGCGCCGGGGTGACGGGAAATCGTTCAACCTGTATACTTCACTGAATCTAGAATGGGATCAAGAAAAGGATACCGTCAGGGGAGGACGGGACTCCTGTACCATAGTATGACCTGTTGCGCTGGGAATCTCAGGTCTTCACACTGCGAAGACGGCGTCTGATCTGGGCTCCGAAACAATGGCTTCTGCTACATACCCAGTACAAAGTGATTAGTAATATACACAGCCTGATGGGCCCAGTGGATCTCGTAAGTTTGTAAGTGTATCACACCCAAGCAAGTCGTCTAAGAAGAAGCAAGGTCTCTCTTGTTTTTGTGCCGAGTTCATCAGTTACCGTACCGAATAGTCATTCAACAGTTGGTCTTCGGCCCTTTTTCTTTCTTGAGGGGGTTCTTGTCGGCGCGCCATCACTTTCTTGCACCTCTTCTCCGTCTCCATCAGCTGGCATGCCTGTGGCTGGCTAGCTGGCTGGCTACTTTTGCTGTTGGGCCGCTTCCTCAATCCCTCGATTTCCTATTCTTGTTTGTTGATTGTTGAGCCCCACAAGGGGCCACTGCACTTCTCGTGCTCCTTCTCCTCTTCTTCTGAGTTCCGAGGCCGGAGTGTTATGTCAGTGTAGATGGGGGATGGACGGGCTAGGCTGAGGATGGCTGGCTAGTTTGATCTGGCGGGCCTGTGTGACACAATCTGTCGAGGTTTTGCAATGACTATGTGTTTTGCTTGATACGGATCGGTTTCGACAGAGGTCAAGAAAACTACGGATGAGAAATGGATACACTGTGGAGCAAAAATGTACGAAGACGATTCTGGCATCGAAAAAGCGAGGGGAGATTTTGATGCATACAGGGACAAGGTCTTGTGATTCTCTCTCTTTTTTTTTTTTTTTTTCTTTTCCTCCTTCTTTTCTTTTTTCCCCTCCCCACTTTCTTCCTTCCTTTCTGTTTTCTCTCTTCCTCTCGGGGTTTCAGCATTGACTCTGCTGTCATTGTTAGGGTATGTTCTTGATCGTTGCCACACTGCCCAACAAACACGAGGTCTGAAGTTGCCCTTTGGACTCGTATCTCGAGCAGCCCCTCTCCCCGCCTTTCTTCTTGCTGTTGCGGAAAAGCAAGGAAGGAGGTGTACTCATCACTACCTGTGTCCTCCTCCGTTGGCCGAGGATGGGTTTGCGAAAAGGAGATTTTCCTTTGGTGATTGGTGATTGTGGGAGATAAGAGTCATGGAAGGTTTGTTGCTTAGCCTTTTTTTTTTTTTTTTTGTAAAGATCTGGTCATTGTTTATTAGCTGTACTTGTATCTGAAGGGGTGAAAAGAAATATCCATGAATGTTAGTAGATGAGAGTCATCTGTCGTAGTATACATAGTTTATTGATTCTGAATTATGCCCATCAACAGAGGGTTCCGGTGACTTGGGCACTTTTCTTTTCAGTATCTGGGTAGCGCATACCGGAACAACCATAAATCTGAAGGATAGAATCACTTCAAAGAGTCAGGGGATTGGAAGTTTAAGCCTTTCCAGTATGCTATTTCCCAAGGAAACAAACAGGGGCGCATGGTTTAGTGGTATAATACTCCCTTAGCATTACGTAATCAACTGATTAGTCAGCAACGTTACTGGGAGTGGTCCTGGGTTCGATTCCCAGTGTGTCCATCATTTTTCCACTATGGTGTAGTGGTTAAAACACCTGGTTGCCTGTTTTCAGGTTGTAGGTTCAAATCCTGCTAGTAGCTTTTTTAACCCGGCGCGTACTATCGACAATAGTACGATGGGGCCTTTCCACCCCCCCGAAATAAGCAAAAACTTCTACCCCACGTAACTAGAGTACTGCCCGTCAGCAATATACCGGGGCACTACTATTTAGGGAATAGCTTTAAAAATAGTACCTAATTATAATAGGTTTTCTCTTAGAGTTTTTCCTATTATTTATTTCCGGGCTGGATTTAGTAATATTATACTAAAACTAGGGAGGGAAAATGGACTCTCCGGTACTGGGAATAAAGAAATCTGATTGGAGGAAAGTGGATCAAAATTTGTAAGCGGAACAATTCTGTACTTTAATGTACACTTTCCTTTGTCAAGCGAAAAAGTGGCTACTCCACTCGTCCCTCTCTGTAAAAATATGCCCTTCGGGAGGCGCTACAATAAGGTAGTTAGACAGCGACGTTAAGAATACAACTATTTCCCAAGGATAGCATCGGGGAATTTCAAGCTTGTGGTTCCATCGAGGAAAGTTGGCTTAGGTTCTTGTCTTGAGCGATATGAAGCGCATGATCAAAATCTCTTTGTATGGCATGTATAATTTTAAGGCTTTAGGCAGGATTGTCTCGCGGTGTCGTAGTAGAGACTGCGGAACCATCAAATTGTTGTGCGCAGTATCAATACATTGCCTACGCATCATGTTGGACTGAGGAATCTTCATGTCCAAGAGCCGTGTACAAAAGCTCAGATTCTCAATTCATCGCTACAAAACAGATTGGGCCACCGGATATAAAATTTGCCAGGTCGATATGAAACAATATCCCATAAATCATTTCGTACATCACCAAAAGTCAATAAATAACCAAGAACAAGAACTCGAAAACATAAATAGTTTTAGGCGGCGTGCTTGTGCCTCCAGGAACTTCCTTTCCATTGGACGACGAGAACAGGGATGATGGAAAAGGCTACCATCATGGCGACGCCAATGCCAGCAGTCTGGCGGTAGCCCACAGCGGCGAGCAGTTGGGGGAACCAGAACGGCCCAATGAAGCCCCAAAGTTGGCGAACCTGGACAAGGGACGATATATCAGTACATGATTCCGGTAGGGGCGGTATTGATTGGGTAAGGTTGAAGTTGTACTCACAAAAGTGATAAAGACACCGACACTAGCGGCGTCACTGCGGTAGCAGTCGACGGCATAGGTGACCAGCACTGTCGTGACAATTTGGTTGCCGGCAGAGGCAATGGCAACACCGATCAGAGGGGTGATGTTCCATGTGGTACCAGCATAAAAGAGTTGGACCCAAAAGACAACAACACCAATAATGCACAAGGAGAAGCCAAAGTAGCTCAGCCACAGGCGAAACTCCGGCGCAGGGGACTGTCCTTCGAGCTTGCGGCGGCGCATCGACATCCACAAGTCCGACATGCGGCCGCCAATTTGCTCACCGATAATGGTACCGATGATGACAGCAGCCATTTGCAGGCCGGTTTGCTGTGTGTTGAAGTCGAAGAGCTCGGGAAACAGCTGAGGGATTTCGACCGTGAGCATGATGCTCGTCCACAGAAACTCCATGGAATAGGCAACGGCTGGAAGGACGACGCAGGGGTGGGCAGCATGGACAAGAGGCTCGACGAAATCGTAGAAAGACAGAGGCGCGGGGTCGATGCGGCGAAAGTTAAAGTACTGTCTCTTGAAGTCGGACGTATTTGTTTGGCTAGGGGCCAGGGCTTCACCGCGGATGTAGCGAGACTCGGGACCCAAGAAGAAGTAGAGGGTGAACTGCACGCCGTTGACCTACGGGTGTAAGAAGTATAAGGTCAGCTAATAACCACACATATACAATGGAAGACTCGAGATATAGACTCACGATGGCAAGGACGTAGTAGATCCATCGGTAGCCGACGCGCATAGCGACAAAGCCAAAGATGAATGGAGCCACTGGAACACCGAGAGTGACCATGATGGTCCAAATGCCCATATATCTGCCTCTCTCCTTTTGAAAGAAGGTCTCGGCGACGACACCAGACCCGATGGCAGCAGCAGGGCAGATGAAGAAGGCTGTAATGGCACGGCACAGGCCCATGGTAGCGTACGAATGACTGTTGGCGCAGCCAATGTTTCCAATCAAACTGCAAATCAAGGAGATGAGGAAGATTGGTCGCCGACCGTAGCGTTGGGAAAGAGGACGCCATAACAGGGGGGCGACACCGAGGATACAAATGACCAGCGAGGTGAGGTAACTGGCTGTCTGGACTTCGATGGAAAGATCTTCAGCGATGTTGACAAAGGCGGCCAAAATTGCGCTGTTATACCACGTTAGCATGAGCATTGACGTTGGCTAAAGACTCTCTCTCTCTCTCTCTCTCTCATTCTCGTCTTGTCCTTTGAATCGGGGATCATGTTGGTCACTTACGCCGCCGTAAAGGTACCCATCATCGCATGGAATGCAACAAGAATCAAATTTATGACTTTCTATATTCACACAGGAGCATGTCAATTGCGTGTTCAGAGACCACCGCAGAGGCCTTTGCAAACCGCCCAAGATTCGCCTGGAACTCACCTTCCTCTGGGACCAATTGTATGGGTCTGCGTCGGTCATGTCGGGCACCGGGTTCAGATCGAGGGTTCCATGGCGTTGCATAAGGTAGGCCTTGTGCTCCTCGGAAAGAGAGTAGATATCCTCCTGTTTCGACGGTTAGATTTTCCATTGCGTACGCAGCACATCTGCCCAAAAGCGAATGGTATCAAGGTTACCAACGCACCGAGTACTCGCGCTGGACGACGTGGCTGGGCTCCTGGGCCTCCTCCAGCTTCGCGGGCGAAGCGGAGCGTTTGTCGTCGTAGCTCATGTTGGAAGACGTGACTGATAAGGAGGCGGTTCAAACAGGACTCGAGGGTCAGAGGGGGTAGGAGAGGAGGAGCAAGAACAAGGAGAGAAGAGGAGGGGGAGAAGAGCGTGGAGCGAAATATAAAACCACTCAGGCGAAGAAGAACGGAGGCGAGTGAACACCTTGATACTGCACCAAGTGGAATACTCCTACTATGCAGCTGTCGGGCACATTTCTCTCTTCCGCCGAGGTGTCCGAGCCAGAGACAGCAAGACAGGTTCAGAGACGCCAGGAGTCCATTGTCAAGCAATTCTGGCAGTAGCTTGGCTAAGCCCTTCAGGTTGCATACGGCAAGTGCGTACCTACGCTGTGCCAGCTGTGCTATCGAGCAACTGTCTTGTTCAGCGTCAGCACAGTGGGCGGCAAATGAACCAGGCTGCTAGGTAGGTCCGCTGTCAACCACTGCCAGAGGTCCATGGCGGTCTCAAGGCAGCATTTGGGCAGGAGGACCAGCAGTGCTAGCCCAGGTTGGAAGTATCCACCGGGGATGCGACAGGGAGGCAACCCTTTCGCCTGGGGCCCCGCTGCATCTAGGTCGTCCGGAGCCAGGGCCTACGCAATCAGACCATTCCCACGAGACGTTTCCTGGGGTAAAAGCGGGGCGCGAACAGCGCCGCGGACGCCAACTTTCACGGGGGTGGAGGCGCTGTGGAGCCCCCTGCTGTGCACATCTGCAGCGCCTGGCTCTCAGACGTTCAGGTGCTCTGGTACGCTCCACAGCCAGCAGTCCTTTGCCGCAGTGGCCCCCTAAGGACACCTGGGAAACGATCCCAAGCAGCCCAGTAGACCCAGGTACCCCAGAGACTGCCCCAGAGCTCTCTGAGCTATGGAGCCTTTTAGCCTGTCCGCAAAACCGTCATTGTGCGGTGGCGCCGAAGTTCGACCGTAGGCCATTTGTTGCGTGCCCCTCTGACCATGTCCTGGTTGTGGTTGTGGTGGTGGTGATGGCTGTTGTGAGGCTGTGATAACAGCCCTAGGCGAGCCCAAGCTTTCTGTCACGCAGCATGTGCTTTTGCAGGTTCTCACGTTTGCTTACTCTGGACAAGCTGGCTTGGCGAGACAGCATTTGGGCAGTATGCGCTTTGATGGCTTCACACGTGACAGCGTTCTGGTCACACAAGTGTAGTCCGTTGTTGCCTTCTCCAAACTCCAACAAAGGCCCATCAAAATTTGAGAAGCATGGGAACAAGGCGCGAAGTGCCAATCCTGACGAAAGCAAATAAGCAGTGATGCGGGGCACATGCTCCATCATCTCCGCACGTTTCGAGGCGAGGCCAGAGCCAGGAGTGGCCGTTGCATCAATCTCAAGGGGCTTCCCATTGACGGAAAGAGAGAGAGAAACAAAGATCAAAAGTTGTGGTGCTGTTGCCGGTGTCGGTGGGGGGAGGGGAGTTTATTAGTCACTACATACACTACAGCTTTGCTGGTGAGGAACCAGCTTATTACCCCGACTTTTCTTCTAAACATTGATTGCACTAACCACTGGGTCCCAAGGCTCCTATAAAGCACCAGGTGGGCCGTGGGCCCCCCAGTGAAACTTCACAAAATGGAGGCCCCTGTTCCCCGCTTCCGCCCAGTGATTCCCGATGGCCGTTGATTCGCCGCTCGCCTGGCCCACCTTGAGCCAATCTGGGATAGGCAAGACGGAGCCACAAGGGGGTCCCCATAACTTTCTTCGGCCTTTTATGCACCTGTTCACAACCATCAAGAATGACAAATGCAGCACGCTGTCTCTGGCTGCCAACCTTTTCCAACGTGGCAGGCATGCGATGGCATAACTGGGCAGACCATCTCGCCACGGACCAGATCAGCTTTCACTAATGCTGCAAGCCCGCAGTGCCTGGGAAATAGACTTCCAGCCCATCAATGGTCTGGGCTCTACCTTAGGTGCACGGTAAAGATGTGGTCTCCTATCTACATGCTAACCAGCCTTGGGGAGATTTTCACTTTTTCCCATTAGATAACAGGAGGAAGAGAGTCATGTATAGGCTTGTTCCAACGGATCCATTGCATGCACCATGGCTCAAGGCGGTATGCTTTCAAATACGCGTATGCGGCCGCTTCTTTTTCGCAACCTTCCGGCCCTGATTGTACAGGCCAGAGTCTCGGTTTCTTTCCTTTTTTTCCTTTTTTTCTTGGCCCCGGGGGGGGGGATGGGAGCGTTTGAACACGTCAAAGTGTACTCCATAAAAGGTGAGCTCATTACTACAGGGCAAAGCCCAGTGTCCCCATGCTTGGAGGAGAACGGACTGTTGCAACGCATATGCAGACTTGCTTCAAAAGGGGCTGTTCTCAATGCCGTGATTTGGCACGTACATGATACAGTATGCAGGTAGTGTACATATGTGACTAGGTGCAGATCAAATAAAAGCATCTTGGGGTCGCAGTGATGTACTCGGATAGCATACCAGAGTTCACGCCATATATTGAGAAAGCAGACAAGTACCAAGCGTTATGCCCCAGCTGGACCAGCCAGCCATTCATGGTCAAACGAGATAGTTCTGTCTATAACAATTGGCCTGGGAATATTGTTACGCCAAGTTCAAAGTGTGCAATGTACCTCTCTTTCGGTTTCTTTGGTGGGTCAGTTGTACACAAGGTATATGACCCCGGTTGTTTAGCGCGTTTCTTTTTATGTTCATGTGCCGTATTTTCCTATCTACTATGTACTATGTGAAGAGAACTTCTCGAGCTTGCCGATCAGTTGAGATCACTTGTGTGTGGACGAGAGTCTTGCCGACTTTTCCACTCCCGGAAACCACAACTAGGCACCGTTGCTGACGCATAAGAAAAGTGTTAATCACCAACCAGTCCAGCTATACTATGTGGCTGCCAAGGGCGTGCTTACGGTTGTGACATGGTAAATATAGAAGTTCCTCAAGGAATTTCGAGCCACTCACAGCGGTTGCTGAACGCCTAGTTTGAGTAACACTGAGGGTTACAGGTATTGGGTAGATTATCGCAGATGCCGTCAGATCATTTTGGGTATCGTGACATGGAAGCAGGGGCATGTTTTGGTTAATTTTTGGTTTTCAAGCAATTATCCCGATCACAATATGAATGATACCCCCAGGCTATGAGGGCTGTCTTGTCTTGTATAGTATGAAGGAACTTTGGTTAATATGTATCTTTCGTGCAGCCTTTTTACATGCGATGGAAAAGCACTAACAGTTCCATCAATCTTGGTGAGCGTCATTATCGTGCGTGGGTTATGGTTCAGGTAAATGGGAGGTACGATCTCATTAGACGCTCTCACGATTCACGAAGCTTTGCCTCTGCACATACAATCGTTGAAGCAATTGCAGGACCGGGGCTTGACAAGGCCTCGATTCATGCTAGATCCTACCATGTCCCACTTGAGCTGAGGATAATCAAGCCTAATTTGGTCGAACTTTGATTCTTAGCCAAGCTGACGTTCGAATATATAGAGCGTCCACTTTATCGGCTGCTGACGGCACATCTGAGTAGTACAGTTGTTGACATCAAGGGTCGACGGTAAACAACCAGAAAACCGATATCTGGATAAATCGCGCTGGGGAATGCGTAAGCTGGATAGACCCTCTGCGAAAACTGCCTATCCCACAGTTGCGAGGTTCCTCCAGAACTCAATTTCTTCATACTTCTATACGAAATGCAATGCTGGAACACGCTTATATTTTGAGTGTAATTGAACGCCAATGATAATACGTGCCAGCAATTTGCAGTTACTCAACTTCAATATACATTAGGAACATCGATCCAAAAATAAGTGCCTCCAGCTGAGATACGCATGCCTGGTGATTGACCCTCAAACTCACAACCTCTACAAAGGATTGGCTTCCTTCCATAAAATCTAGTAGACTGGACTGAGAAGTATGGGAACTCAAGAGAAGTTACAACCCGGAATAGAAAAAGATATCAACAAAAGAAGAGAAGACGCGAAGCGACGCAGATCGTGGCTACTTAGATATACCTTAGCAGACGGATATTTCAGATCAGCAATAAGTGGTAAGGGGATGTTTAGAACGCTCCATTTTATTTGCAGCACCTATACAGAATAGTTGGCCAAAGTTGTGACATACCCTAGAGCTGATAGTTGTCCAGCCTGATGTGTAGTTCTCTACCGACAGGGCTGCGTATAGAAGATATGAGCCAACTCTGGAGCATTTAGTTCTGTAGATGAGCACAAAGCATTGTAACCCAGCTTGGAATGAGAGCGGTTCCGGAACGATTTAGAGGAGTCAAGTAATAACCACTCGTTCATGTCTATAACGTATCATACGCCACTATGGTAAGCCAATATGCATGTCCTGTCGGACCAACACACAGCTAACGTAGTTGTCGTATCATTCTGAATGTGTTCTATAATTCTGTGCCCAGACCCCACATTAGAGTCGCACACGTTCCATCTCGCTCGACACTTAGACAGCCAACGGGTAATCATCAAGCTCTGGATATCCGCCCTGAACATCTTGATATCCCCAACGGTCTGTTGTCGTCAACGGGAACGAGCGATTCTCCTTGCACAGCGATGGGATTTGACAATAAAAGGATGGTTGACTATGTTTGGAGACTCTGCCCGCCCATTAAGCGCAGTCAAAATCTTCACGATCTGCACTTAGTACATAGGACGAACAAGACAGGCAATACAAGCCAACAAGTCCGAGATCATGGCCTGGATTCATTACAAGTAGGCGGGTTTGCGTTTGGTAGGTGTGCGAAAGATACGCTCCATTTGCTTGAGTACCAGTAACTTTGGCGGCAAATATGACGGATCCGTAGAGATTCCCGAAAATATTGAGGAGATTGACATTCATGATGACATATGCAACGGATAAAAACCCAAAGATTGAGCCCTTGGCCGTGATCGCCGCATGTGACAGCGAGTGGTACAAAGGCTGTTAGTCCAGCTTAAGCGGATATTAGTGCATCTGTGGAGCTTGTGATTTCAGTATGAATGTATGAAGGCGGCTGTACTGATCAACTGATTTTAAGGTAGCGGCCGCCAGCGAGACAACATGTGCTCTTCAACTTGAAAGCTGCGCAACACATGTGCTTTATTGAGTACGAGAATGGTTACCAAAAGTTTCGTCAGACTTATGCAGACCGTAGCTGCTGCCACAAGCCCTGGCTTCTCTTTAGTAGACGATATTGAGAGGCTTGCTGTCTAACCTGGAGGAGCAGCGTCAGTTTGCGTAGAGTGTAAATCACTGTTGTTCATGTTTATTTATTTGTCAGTATTTTCAAAATTCTGCCGGCCCACTGACGAAAAGCATTAGGTTGCTTAGATCAGTTGTTAATGGAAGTGAATTGAGGTTCTCATAAGCAGAGGCGCCACGCCCCGAATACGCTTGATGGGGCTTTTGTTGAAGTATTGTAATGGGGGCTGCGTCTGATTGAAGCATATGGATGATAATTGCTCCGTAGTCCAGTAGGTAGGCAATTGAATCATGACAGGCTTTGTGAATAGTACATTTTAGCGATACGTTCACATCGGCCATGCTCCTTGTGTAAATTTCGTATGTAATGTTCTGTTTCTCCATTGTACTGTATTGCTTCTTGATGTCTACCTGGGGAGGAGTCAAAGTCTGTTCAGGATGGGGGCAAGCAGAGTTTATTTTTTAGTTTTTTTCCAAAGAAAAAAAGAAAAACAACAAATCAAAATAAGATAAAAAGACTCATCAAAACATGACTGAGAGGTGCATGGCTGTCATTCTGTTGACAAGATATCCAATTTTGAAAGGGAAATGCTTCAACCGATGTCTGAAGACGGAATGGTTGAGGGATTCGTCTTCGTTATCAAGCTGCAGATATTTGATCACAGATGATCGAGATAAGGTTCAACTTTAAGTTGCCTCTATTCCAAACGTGCAATTAGCATGCTGAAATCCAGATTTTTATTTCTAGACCTCAGGTTTTTTTTGGAGTACTTTGTAATCTTAAATCAAGAACAACGGTTTAATGAAGTATTCATTTCACTTTCGTCTCAAGCACAACAAAACATGTCAAGTGTATTGATATGGAGCTTGAATCTTGTGATCTTCTTATTTAGCGGACGCTCCCCAAACACTACATTTGCATACTGACGAATATAGAGACCGATAGAAAATCGAGAAGAAGGAAGGAGTCTTATATATTATACAAGCAAATAAGGTGCTTACATGATCAGCGAACCAGGCCGCTCCTTCCACAGTGGCCCCACCAGGCTGCAGTTGAATGCCCTGGACGCAATGACGTAGACCGCTGGCTTGCCATTCAGCCTCGCCGTGTCAGGCGGGTCAACGGGTCAACGGGTCGCTAGCAGCCGCTAACTTTACAGCGATGGGGACCCCGCAGTGTCAGGGTCCCGGGCAGCTGCTGTGCCCTCGTGCAACTTCATTGTGACACGCTGACTAGCTGACGCTTCGTCCAAGCACTGCGAGACTCTGACTTTCCCGTGTGAGCCGGGCGCATCTTTGGTTTCGTCTCCTTCTCGAATCTACTGCAAACGGAACCTCGCCTCTTCTCGTCCCCCGTCGAACCCGCATCTTCCTACGCATATCGTGTCTTCTCGACAGGACGTTATCTCTAGAGCTGTTGTCGACTAGAACCCAGAGAAAAGACGCCATGTTCGACATATTTGCTAAGCTCTTATCGTGCGTCGCATTTCATTCTCGGGCCCCTCCTCCTCTGTCGTTTGCTTGCCCACACCGGCGATAGCAACGGCGAGCCCCACCATCCATCACGGCCCTACGGCCCATCCAACATGGTGCACATCACAAAAGACATGTACGCGATTCGCGGCTAACATCTTTTTTTCTATTAAAGCTCGATTGCGTCCTTTCTCTTCCCTCTCTTTGCGTCCTACAAAGCTCTCAAGACTTCAGACCCAGCCCAACTGACGCCATGGCTCATGTACTGGGTTGTGCTGGCATGTGCCCTTCTCGTCGAGAGCTGGACTGAATGGTTTCTTGTTTGGTATGTTATTGTGCTATACCACGAGTCATCCACACCCATACCTTTTCTCCTGCTTGTAGGAGCTGGTCTGTCTTTAACAGAGTCCTTGCGCGTTGCTATTCTAGGATCCCTCTCTATGCATACATCCGCCTCCTGTTCCTCCTCTACCTCGTGATGCCACAGACTCAGGGCGCCCGCGTCATCTACACCACCTACATACACCCCTACCTTCAAGACAACGAATCGCACATCGAAGATTTTATCGCCACCGCCCATGACAAATTCAAGGCCGCCGGCCTCGCGTATCTGAAACGCGCCTTCGAGATTGTGCGCACCCAGGTCCTCGGCCTCCCTCCCTCAGAGTCGAGCAGCCAGCAACAACAACAGCAGCAGCAGCATGCCGCATCCAATATCCCCGCCTCCCTGCGCCCGCGCAGCTACACTCAGTCGCTCCTTGACCGTTTTCAGCTGCCCCAGGCCCGTTGGCCCGGTAACGCGGGGATTGCCGGCCAGGACTTTTACAACTTCCTGTCCAGCGCGGTCGCAGCCGCAGCCGGCTCGGGCAGTCCCACTAGTCCAAGGGATAGGACAGGCGGAGAGAGTTCCTCCGCTCACGCTTCCGAGACAGGCGTGGGCGTGGGCGCGTTCCCCGCTGGTGATTTGACGGCGAGCGGAACGCTGGTACCGCCCTCGATCCGCGACAATGCCGAGAAGATGTCCTTCTTGGCCGCACAGCGCGAAAGACTCAACATGGTGCTGAGTGCGCTCGATCGCGAGGCTGCGCAGTTGCGGTCTGCGTCATTAACAGGTCCTCCTGAAGGACTCGCACGGGACTTGAATCTAGAGAGCATGCAGCCATTGTCGTCTTTGTCCTCATCTCCTAGCCCGCCTAACGAGAGACCAGCCACGTCAGCTAGCGGACGGAGCGGTCTGAGCAAGAGCCGTAGCGAAGCCGATTTCGAAAAGATCGAGGCCGAGAGCGGCGCCGAGGATAACGCCGACCCGGCGCAGGAGAGCGAGAGTGGGCGGCCGACGCCTTCTGCTGCTGCTAGCTTGGGTTCCTGGATGCCGTGGGGATGGTCGGGCGCGGGCTCTGCTGCAGCAGCTGCAAGGGACGACAAGAGCAAGGCGGAGTGACAGGTTTCGACTGCTTTTGTGCCTGTTTGTGCGTGTGTGCATGTTCGGTGACGGTGTATATACTGGTTCCAATCGTGTATTCTGGCGCTCATTCTCTGTTGTCTTCTGCTTTGCGGCTTGGTGTTGTTGATGGACCTTGTTCTTTTAGACAAATATGACATGCGCACAGCAAAACTCCTCGTCCTACAACAGTCAGTCTTTGGCACCACTTAATAAGTCTATGGGGGGCTTTTTGCTTCCAGAGGTGGAAACGCTGAATACATTTGGCCGTTGAGAGTTTTTTTTTTTCCTATGTAATGTACATGGAGAGAGACAGCATGTTTGTAAGTACCCAGTATTCTCTGCTCCGAGCTGCCCATAATCGTCACCATCATCGCCGCGTCTCCATGCTGGACGGGCACCGGTTGGTAAATATCATCACGATGAATAGTCGCCCTCAGATATTCCAGCATGTATTTGTAGGGTATCATCTCTACTTTTCCCACGTTGTTGAGGCAAAAAGAATCAGCTGAGCAGCTTTGCTTGCCCTCCATATCATGAGAGGACAGCCGTAAGGCGTTGTATCAGAGGCTCCAATCCAACTTGACCCTGGCAGATTCGTTTGATCGATACCTTGGTTTCCTGTCATTCTCCGCCAATGATTGCATGCATGCATACATGCATCATCAAGCACCAAACCCGCTCTTCTTGTAAGGGTACTGCGGGTCGTCGCCCTTGCGCACCCAAATCTGGCGCTTCTTCTTGGTGGCGACGTGCTCGACCCAGATTTCGTGCGTGTACTTTTTCTTGAACTCGCGAATGTAACGCGGGTCCCAGAGCTCCGAGGCGATGCCCAGGTCCTTGCAGCAGCGCATGAGAGCATTGCTCTTGCAGCCTTCACCGGCGGTGGCGATGCCGTCGTCGTTGCCAAAGAAGCCGCACTCGCCGCGGGCTTGAGCGATAAATCTGTATGTTGCGTGCATGTCAGAAAACAAACCCGTTTGTGATAGAAATGGATCTATGGTTTTGGTAAAACATGGTTTGTAACACAAGGCAAACACGTACCGTCCATGCACCAGCAGGGCGTACTCCCTGGTCACAACCTTTTCACCCACAGCCAAGTCACCGCGCGGGGCCATACCCCAGCCGCCTGGACCAAAAGCATGGTTGAGAATGCGTCTGTACTTGATCTCGGGCAGGTAGATGATGCCGTCGGGCTTGATCTCAACGTCGTCAAAGGGAATCGCCTTCATCAGCACAGCGGCGACCTCTGGGCTAAAGGGTGTCGTCGACAGACCGTGAAAGGATGAGGACCAATCGATGCCGTTGTTGCTGGAGCCATTGCCTGCAAAGGAAGGATAGGCGGGCGTCTCGGGAAGAGGGCCGACGCCTGGTGGCGGTTGGTAGGACGGCGCGGCGACGGGGTTAACCTGGTTCTCGGCGTAGGCGGAGGTGGTGGGCTTGGCAGAGGGAGAAGATGAGACTGAGGAGGAAGTCGATGTTGTAGCTGAGCGCTTGTAGGAGGACTGGGGTGGCGAGACTGGTTTTCTAGCACCAGCAGCAGTGGGCGGGGCGGATGGGTTGCTGTATGTTGCAGCTCCTCTTCTGGCGGCGAGTTGCAGGCTCTGTTGGGACTGGCCGATGGATCGATTCGCAGTGGCGGTAGCGTGCGACCGCAGCGGACGCAGAGCGGAGGATATTATGCGTGTCATGGCGCTGAGTGGGTGGGCACCGGGCGCAGGAGAGAAAGGTGATGGTGGTGATGGTGGTGGTGATAATGGGAAAATAATTAAGGGTTTGTGATGGTGGCAGTGGATTAACTAGGTGCATGGCGAATCTGCAAGGCATGGCAGGGCAGGCGCGTCGCGGTAAGACCCTGCTTAGATTGATTGGTTGGTTGGTTGATCGATTGTTTGACTGATTGACTGCTGGGATTGCTGACTGGGCGCTCTATTACGCGTGCACTGCTACAATGTGATGTGGCAGTTTGTAGGGGCAACGTGCACCCCTGAATCGGCTTAAAGGGCCTAAGCGATGAAATTTATAGTGCTTTGGGAATGCTCTACTTGTGCGTACTCTGATACTATAGTAGCAGTCTCTCAAGCAGCATCTTGGGTTGATGTTCTCCTATCGTTGCCATGTGCCTTCCAACATTTGGTGAAGGCCTCCATCTGGTTCCCAGTCAGTAAAAGCAAAAGTAAGAAGAAAAAAAAGAAGAAAAAAAGAAAAAGAAAAACAAAAAAAAAAAAAACCTTTGCGACCCGAAGCAACACGCAGACGCCTTACCTCGTCCTTGCACTTGCGCCAATCCTTCTTTTCGTAGTAGCAGTCCGTCATGCGCATATTCTCGTCTGCAAATGTCAGCCATCTCCAAAATAGAAGCTTGTTATGATTGCGGTGGCTAGCCTCGCGTACCTGCACAGCCTGTCCTCTGGATGCGCTTGTCCCTGAACATAACATCGTCAGCCCTGGCTCTCTCGCGTGTGACACAGCCAGGCCTCATATCGTCTGGTGCGATCTTGTCGGACTCCGTGGGCCGGGGATGCGCTCAGTGCCGCCGCCGCCGCCGAATGCCACCTGCTAAAACGCCCGGCCTGCCAAGCAAGTGTCAAGGAGAGCGAGTCGCAACTCACCACTCATCGGGCTCGTCGTCCTCCACTTGGACCTGCTCGATTGCAGGTTTGGCTGTTTTCTTGGCTCCGTCGTCGGCCATATTGCGCACGAAACTGTGAAATCACGGTGCTGGCTGCTGGTGCTGTGCGTGGTGTGTCAGGAGGGAGAAAGCCGCTTCCGGCGTGTGGAATGCAGTTAAAGTGGTGCTTGGCTCCCAGTAAGTATTTACAGTCATACTTAGCACGACTTCTGAGCTCCCGCCTTGGCCAACAACCTCACCTCCAGCCTTCTGTGGTACACATTCTCTCGACTTGCAGCCATGTCGACCCGAAAGCTTAATGTGCTGGTCTACACAGGTATCTCAGCCGTTCTGACTCGATTCTAGGGTTCGTTTCGCTGTGGCTAACATTTCTCCACAGGCACTGGCACAACAGTCGCCTCGGTCCGGCAATGTCTCTACACGCTGCGCCGCCTGCTCTCGCCTAATTACGCCGTAATTCCCCTGACAGAGTCTGCCTTGCTCAAAGAGCCTTGGTCTTCCACTGCAGCGCTGCTCGTCATCCCCGGTGGTGCCGACACCAACTATTGCCGCGTCCTCAATGGCCACGGGAACCGTATCATTGACTCTTTTGTGCGCCGCGGCGGTGCCTACCTTGGCTTCTGCGCCGGTGGCTACTACGGGTCTGCCCGCTGTGAATTCGAGGTGGGCCACGCCGACTCGGGCATGGAAGTCATTGGGAACCGTGAGCTGGCTTTCTTCCCCGGCACGTGCAGAGGCGGTGCCTTTGCTGGCTTCCGCTATGCGAGCGAGGCGGGCGCCCGAGCTGTGAGGTTGCAGGTCAACAGGGATGCTTTCCCCAGCTGTCAGGCGGTTCCTGAGACCTTCCGCTCCTATTACAACGGCGGCGGTGTCTTTGTCGATGCAGCGCTTTTCAAGGACAAGGGTGTCGAGGTGTTGGCGAGCTATGAGGAAGACTTGAATGTCGACGGCGGGGAGGGCGGGGCCAAGGCTGCGCTGGTGTTTCGCCGGGTCGGATTTGGCGGCGCTATCGTGACAGGTCCTCATCCAGAGTAAGCCATTGTCTCTCATGGACAACGCCTTTCCTAGCTCGGTAGACCCCGACTGACCACAGCATTTCTTAGATTTTCCGCCGTCAATCTCGAGCCACACTCCAATATCAAGGACTATGATAAGCTGATTGCCGCTCTCGAGGAAGACGACCAGTACCGCATCAACTTTGTCAAAGCTTGCCTGGAAAAGCTCGGCCTCGAGACCAACCACGATAACACGTCGATTCCCTCGCTCTCAAAGCTCCATCTTTCATCTCGCGACCCGCAGGACGTCGGCGGTTTGCTTGCTTCGCTCGGCGAGGTCATCACCAAAGATGAGAAGGGCGAGGAGCTGATTAGGGGAGAGAATGACACATTCCTGATTGAGCACAAGAACTCTCGCTGGACGGTCAACGACATGCGCACCGCTCTCGAACATGCGCACATCTCTGCCAACGACGACGACAATGCCGAAAAGAAGCCCAAATACGACGCTGGCCAAGCAGCCGCCGTCGACGGCCTGATCGACTACAACAAGATCCTCAAGACCATTGTCCCCCACGAACAAGGCTGGCCTGAGCCCAAAGAGACGCCCTACTTCAACCACGCAGACTACTACTCCTCGCTCAAGGAGTTTCGCCGCCACGAGACGGACGCCTACGAGTGGGGCGACGTGCTTCTGTACGGTGAGGCCGTCACGAGCACAAACACGCTGCTTGAAAAGAACCACCAACTACTCTCGCACTTGCCCACCGGCTTCACGGCAGCCGCCACCACGCAGATTGCTGGTCGTGGCCGTGGCACCAACGTCTGGCTTGCCCCGCCAGGTTGCACCATCTTTTCGACTGTCGTCAACCACCCAGCGCATCTGGGCCAGAGCCACCCTATCGTATTCATCCAGTACCTCATGGCTCTTGCCATTGTCGAAGGAATCAAGTCCTACGATGGCCGACTCAAAGGCGGCGCATATTCTGACCTACCTGTTAGACTGAAGTGGCCCAATGACGTCTATGCACAGGATCCCGAGAACCCGTGGGTCCAGGACTCTACGAGCAGCAACAGTATCAGTAGTGTTCCTGGCACATACAGCGGGCAATCCAAGCAACGGAAACCCAACTATGTCAAGATCGGTGGCATCCTGACCAACTGCGCCTATAACGCAGGTCAGTACCAAACCGTTGTGGGCGTTGGCGTCAACACAACCAACGGCAAGCCCACGACATCGCTCGACGCAGTGCTCGCCAAATTCTCGCAGCGACACAACCTGGCCCCGTTCCGCTCCGAGCGCTTGGTAGCGCGGATCGTGACACGGTTCGAATCGCTGTACCGCGAATTTGTGCGGAACGGGTTCAGCAGGGACATGGAGGAGCGGTACTATGATGTGTGGCTACACTCGGGCCAAATCGTCACGCTCGAGGCTGAGGGCGGTGTCACAGCCAAGGTGGTGGGCATCACGCGGGATTGGGGCTTGTTGAGGGCGCAGGAGCTTGGGATGGATGGGCGTGCAACAGGCAAGATTTGGGCGCTGCAAAGCGATGAGAATAGTTTTGATTTTTGGAAGGGGCTGGTCAAGAGGAAGATTTGATTTGGGCAGGGCGGAACAGGGGGAAGGAGTAAGGACAGGACAAGGAACAAGAAAAAAGCAATTCGTCCTTTTGGTGGTCTCAACGGTTGGCGTATCAGTTGGGTTGGTAGACATAGAGAACCGAGCCGTGGTTGCAGAGAAGGTCGCGTGCTCTCAGCTTTGCTTATCTTGTATATATTGTTCTCGTCCGGACTCGGAGGTCGGACGGGTAGCTGCATGACGTCTTGCTGTAGGCCCGGGGAAAGAGCTGAGCGTTGGGGCGTTCAGGGGCTTTCACCGCCTTAGGGTGGTACTACAGTGAGCCCAAGTGGTGGTCCGACGCCCCGTGGGTGCCAGGTGTACAACCGAAAGATACGTACCGCTTGCTGCATAATCTCAAGAATACTTACCGTCTTGGGCACTTGTTGGGCGTGAGTGAATCTTCCATCCTCTCTTTCGCACCGCAACTACGAGTCGCCAAACATACCACATTTCGAGCTTCCACAACTGTATTTGGGTCGCGGATATATTCATCATCGTGTCAGAGTACTTGCGCGAAAGTTCAGAAAGACGGGAGAGTGATAAGGGAAAGAAAGGAGCTGCTCACGACCCACCGTTCCGGTCGTTTCTAAAGACCTCTCCTTTCCTGGTACCAGACGGACAGGCGAAACAGATACTCCAGCTCAAGACTATTATCGCCTGACAAGCTATCCACGGAGTCTTGCAGCGGACTGGAAAGCGTCAAAGAAAACAAGAAAAACAAGACAACAACACATCGGACGCCGCCGCCCACCATGTGTATAGCCCTTCTCACCACCGCGCATCCAAAGTATGCGCTCATCATCCTCAACAACCGCGATGAATTCATTCTCAGACCCACTTCGCAGCCTCACTGGTGGACGATTGATGGAGAGAGATGCGCATCGTCACAGCCAGGGGAACCAGCTGTGTCTCCGCCAGCCACAAACGGGCAACCTCCACACAACTGCAACAACAACGAAGACAGCCATGACGACAAGGTCCAGCACGTCCTCTCCTCACGAGATCTCCTCCGCCCGGAGCGCGGCACCTGGATGGGAATCACCAAGGCAGGCCACTTTGCCGTGCTGACCAACTACCGCGAGCTGGATTCTGGCACGGGCGCCCCCTCTGTGAGCGGCACCAAGAGCCGCGGCAGCATGGTCACTGCCTTCCTGCGAAAACCGACGGCGCAGAGCGTGGCGGACTTTGTAGACGGCATGATTGCGGACGGCAGCACGCAAGGTGTGGGTGGCTTCTCGCTGCTGTGTGGTAAATTGCGACGGCGGCGACAACAACAACAACGCCAGGAGATCAACGGTGGTGCCAACAGCAGTGGACACGACGAGCTGGAGCCCTTGGCTATCGTGTCGAACAAGGCAGTGCATCCGGAGCAGATACCGTGGATCTGTGGAACAAGAGATGAGGTGATTGGGTTGAGCAATGCGGCTTACGATGATCCGAAGGAATGGCCCAAGGTTACGAAAGGCAAGGCGCTGCTGAAAGACGAGATTGCGAAAGCCGTGGCGGATGATGCGACCAAGGAGGACCTTTTGGGTCGTCTATTTGCTCTACTGACTCAGGATGACTTGCCAAGGGAACCGAGTTGGGGCTTTGAGGACTATCTCAAGGTGCTGCAAAAGTCGATATTCATACCGCTGCTTGGGGACCAACAGCACAAGGACGACATGGCGACTTGGCCTACGCGTTCCGGGGGGGACGCGCCTGTGAAGGCGAATAATGGCGACGAGGGCTCGCCTCAGCCTGTGTCTTTCAGCACTGGCTTGTATGGCACCCAGCGGCAAACGGTGATATTGGTGGACTGGGAGGGCAACGTGACATATGCCGAACGCTCGCTCTTTGATGCGGACGGCAACCCGATAGAGAAGGGCAAGGGTGATGCAGTGTTCCAATTTGATATTGAAGGGTGGCAGTGAGTTGGCTTGGTTGGCTGACGGTGGTGCTTTTTTGCAGCATCACAGCGTCGGGTTTGTTTTTTAAATGATGAGTGAAGTCGTCTAGGATCTCCAAAAGTGGAAGAGCGTTTTGTCCTGTTCGTCCTCATCATGTTACCCTTTACTCTTCACACATGGAAGTGAGACTAACTAACACCTTGCTAGCAAGCATAATTTCAATAATCCGAGCTTGAGGCACGACTGATAAAGAAGAGCTCAAAGCAAGTATTCTGCAGCTGGGACTCGGATCCAGCATATGAACAGGGTGGCACCTCAGTCTGGGGAAACAGCTTTGCCAGTGATCAGTGATATTGGACCCTTGTGGTGATGAACCCATCATAGGTGGAGGCCAAAGTGATGCCAATATTCCTGTTCAACCCTGAACTGCTGCTGCCATTTGTATCAGAATGGCCAAACATTCAGGGTAGCACTTGCACTTGCAACTTAATGCTTCCCTCTTGTGTCAAGTGTCAAGCGCACTAGTTCCCGTTTGAGCACGTAATATGGTATCTCCTGGGCACTATCACCATATCAACAATCACATGGGCGTCCAAACTTGGACCCCTCTCCTCCCCGTTCACCACAACAACATCAGCTGATCATGGCGACGAGGCCCCGCTCCCGACATTCTGCTAACAGATCTGCCAGCTCTGCCAGCTCTGCCAGCTCTGTCGATACATCTGTGTATAACGAGTACCTCCAACTTGCCAACACAGCATTAACTTTGCAATCGCCTCCTCAACCAGCTACTCCCAGCAGTACCTCTGCACAACACCAAGGACAAGGCCCGCAGCAACCACTAACAAACTCAGCGCTGCTCGCCTTCTGCAAGTCCATCTACCTTGAGAGCATCCAATTGACCAGAAGCATCCTTTGGCAGAGTTGGAGGTGCACCTGGATGCTGCTGTGGACACTTCCCCAACCCTTCTTCGTCGCCATCTATAGTCTGATACCGCTCTGGGTCACTTTTCTCGAGGCCCTTGTCGTCGTGGCATTTGCAATCTCCTGGAGACTTTTCTCCGACATCATACACAAGCTTGGCTGGTTCCTGTCAGTGTTTGAGGGGCAATGGGGCGACCGGAGCGCGCCTCGCGGATCCCAACACCGCACCTCCCATTCCACCGTCAGCCAGCAAACACTTCAGGTCCCAGCTGTTCATTTGAGAGGAGCGCCGGCAGCAGCCGCCTCCCCGTACTGAAGAGTCCAAGACCGCCGTCTCAAAGGTCGCTGGACAGCGCCAAAGCATTTCGCACCAGCGCAAAAGCTTCCAGTACTGTTTCTCTGCCGGCGAACCCGAGCGTCTCCTCCAGTCACAGCGCCAACTTATCTATGCCACTATCACCGCGGGTTGAGCGCGCGTCAGCCAGTGACGGTAAACAAGCCGTGACTTCACTGCCACACCGGCCGCTACTAAAGCAACACAGTCTCAATATTCTCTCCAGCTTGTCGCATTCTCTTTCACGCTCGAATATGGGAACTGACAGCCAAGTCCATCGCTCCTTTACAATTCCGACCTCTACAAAAACCGTCAAGGGGACCATGGCTGGCCGTACCCGCGAGGTGTCTGCCCCCCTTCCACGAGTTTCAAAGTCAAGTGGCAGCATCTACTCGGCGGATACTCAAAAGGCCGAGCAGAATCCTACTCTCGATCCATGTCTCGTTTACGACGCCCAGCCATCCACCTACTGGAGTGGCCGCTTCGTGGCTCTTCGCGACCGGTTCCGATCCGAGAATCTAGTGCCAGAAAACATGGAATCTCTGATGGAGGCGCACTCGAAATGGGTTCATAACGCGAATAAGCACACGCAACTGGCGGACACCCGTAAGACCCGCCACGGCCGTTCCACGGTCCATCTGCCGCCTTCAGCCACCACCACTACAGTTCTCAAGCAATCAGACCGCCGAGTCACTGACAATTTCACGCTACCAGACGCTTCTCAGCTTCTTGACGAACAGGATCGATGCAAACGCGTCTTTAAGCACCTAGAAACCTTGTGTATGACTGAAGAAGCGCGTCAGAGTCTTTTGGCCTGGCAGCAAGAGTATGCGCGCAAGACGGGCCAAAAGAGGCTCATGCCCAAGGGCAGCAACCTTGAGCACCAGAGACGTATGTCATACTTGTCTCGTATTTTGGCCTACAGCAAGCCTTCGAGAAAGTCTGTTACATGGCTGGGTTGAAACCGTGGCCACTGGAGGTTAGGTTCAAGGGCAACTGTTGCTCAACAGACCGTCGCTGTCTGACTGTGGGCTGTCTTCTGAGCGATTGTGGTCGCCGTGTGTGTGTGTGTGTGATGATTGTGCGCATTTACTTAGTTACGTTCAGGGAGGAGGACCAGACGTTGCAAGGCATGGCTACTCGTCAAGCTGGTAGCCAAGGGTTTCAGCAATTGTATCGGATTTCGTAGTCTTACTTTCTTTACAAGCCTAATCGCGGATACAACAAATGTCAAGCGGACAAATGGTTGCTACTTTTCTTGGCTGTAAAAACGTTTGGCTCTTGATACCAGGACGCCCAAAGCAACATACTGCCCGTAAACCATAAAGTCGAGGTATCACATCCAACGCCGCGGTAAATGCACAACTGACCCAGACCGTATCCTGGTGCATACCAGACCCCTTTCCTACCTGAACGCCCAAAGTCCGTGCCAAGCCCAGTCCCGTATGATGATAGTCAAAGGTCTAAAACGCCGCCCTTACAAGCAGATTGCCAATTGAGTTTGACAGTATACTTATTCTTTGCCTGCTGCTGATCCTCTTGATTCGTTTCTTCCGCTTTCTTTTTAGGGCTGCTATTCGCACTGATTGCCGAGGTAGGACTGGAGCCGTGCAAAGCAGCAGCACCACCATTCCCACTACCACCAGCATCCAGCGCCCTGGCTCCGCTCCCAGCTCCGAAGCCACCATGATCAAAATCGAACGCGGCATCTCCCTAAATCTCGCGCCTATTCTTTTGTTGCTTCAAAAAGTCGCGCAACTGTTCATAACGACTGGCAAAAAAGCTCTGCTTGGCGTCGCTCTTCCACAAGAGCACGCCGATCTCCTCGGCGTACCGCGCCACCTGCTCGTACTCTTGCTGTGTGTCAAAGTCCTTGAAGAGGAAGCCCTTGGAGGTCTTCATGCGCTCGTTTTCCAGCTGCCAGAGACGGATCTGGTCGACGACGGTGGGCGGCAGGACGGGCTTGTTGTTGAGGGCTGCGGTGCGGTGCATCTGTTCGTGGGCGTGCGTGGCGAGATAGCTGATGATTTGGTCGGCTGTGATGCCGTAGGCAACGGCGCTGCGGATGGAGCGGCGCGAGAGACGGCCCGTGATCATGCCTGCGAAACGGTGCTTGAGCTCACAGAAGAGGGCGAGGACCGAGATTTGCAAGGGGGACGAGGTGTAGGCGTAGATGCGGTAGTTTGTCTCGAGGATGATGAAGCCGGTTGCTGGCTTGGCTTCGGGCGTGAGGCTGGTGTCTGCCGAGGCATCGCCGTTGCCGGCTGCGATGGCGGCGTCCACGCCTGCCGAGACGCTGCGGAGGGCGCCTGCACCGCTTGTGAGGGTGGTCGCGAGGCGAGTCGGGTAGTACTGGCCTGGGTTGGCGGGGTCCACAAACACGAGGCCGAAATCCATAAGATCGGGCAGCATGTTGCGGCGCATTTCCGTCAGTGCCGAGGTGTCGTAGGCGTGGCCTAGCTCCAGACTGGCGAGCGTAAACAAGAAGGAGAGCATGTCGACGCTGTCGAGGCCGTGACCCCGGGGGGTCTTGAGACCCTTGTCGTGCATCTCGTTGGCGGTATCGGCGGCCTCGAGCCACTGCAGGAGCAGTGTCCAGACCTGGGCGTTGGCTTCTTGGAGGAGAAAGGTGAAGCCTGCCTGTGTGATGCGCACCCCACCGCCATTGTCGACGCGCTCGACCAGCCGGCCTGCCACGAGGAGCTCTCGGACGCTTGAGTTGGGACCAGAGCTCTTGCCTCCAAAACCGCCCCCGCCCCCAATATCCACGCTATTGACTACATAGTGCAGGATGTCCTCCCACTTCTTGCGCGCCACGCGGTCGAGAAAGGCAATGTCGATGTGGGCGGGCACGGGGTCGCTGCTGGGAACGCCAAAGCTCTGGTGGTCGCCACCACCTTCGAGAGCGAGGCGCAGTGAAGCGCGGAAATTGGTCGCAAGGGTGAGAAACTGGCGGGGTTCTGTTTTGGTAACGGACGAAATGGAGATGATGTGCAAACGGCGCAGAATGCCGAGGGCCTGGTCGCGAGCGCGCTTAGCCTCGGGCTTCACCCAAATCTCGAGGTCGCTCAGGGCGAGCGGATCGGGCATGTAGAGGACGGCCATGACGATGGTTTTTGCGAGGTTGGGCAGCATGCGCCGGAAGATGGCAAAGGCGGTCGAGGGCTGCTGGTAGAGGCGGCGAAAGGTGGTGCCCTGGAGCTTCTCGAGGTACTCGGAGAGCGTGAGAGAGGGTGCGCCGACAGACATGGTAGGCCAACGGTTTGCAGATTATCTTCGAAAGGGACTAGAGGGGCAAACGGGAAAATAATGGATCAAGCGTGGTCGAGCGTGGTCGAGCGTGTTCGTTTGAGGGTCGTCGATTGTCTTCTTTGTGAGATCAGGCAGTCAAAGCGGCCGAGGAGGTTGCTGCAGCTGTCATGGTAAGGAAGCTGTTGTTTGCTATGCTGCGACTGTGTGCAGAGGCAGACACTTGATGCGCCGATAGCCTCTCGCACCAGACGCAGACAAGCAAGACTTGGTGGTGATGTCTAAATATGGCGGGTGATATGTCGTCGTTGGTATGTGGGAAATAAGTGAAGCTGGGAAAGTTGATCCGCCAGTCTTCTAGGGCAGGCAGAACAATACAAGAGCAGCTCCTGTCCCCGCCCTTTGATGCATTGATTGCAGGGGTTGGTCGCTGCTGATAAGCCCTGTGACGTGCGCCGTAGGCCCCGGGCCCCGGGCCTCGGCGCCTGTCTCGGCTGCTGCTTACAGGGGATCTTCCGGGCTTCGTGGGGCCCGTTAAGTGTCCGCACAAGGCCGCTGTCCAGGTATCTTGGCCGACTTCTATCACTGAAGATTGCTTGCTTTGCACATTGCCGAATCAAACTTCGCAACAACAAGCCTCCCAACCATGGCGAACCCAATACGAGCGGGTGTGTTTGTCACAAAGGTGCGTGTCTGTACGTGCCAATCCTTAACAACCAATCCGCTCACATCGCAAGCAGGTCTTGAATGACTTTATGAAGACGTCAGGCCTCGAACCAACGTATGTCGTCGGCTGGATCGTGAACGTGGCATGACTGCGCCGTTGCTGACCTCTCGCCTCGTCTCATCTTGCATCACAGCCTCTTGGGAGCAAGCCACGTGAGCATACAAGTCGTGTCAAGCAAACAAGCCTCAAAGCTAACGCGGTGCTACTAGCTTCGCATCCTCAACGCTCGCCCTGGCCAGGTCAACTTTGAGCTGACGATCCAGCAGCAACATACTGTAAGAGCGCAATGATACAACCAAAAGGCATGTCAGTCAGCCCTAACTCGCCTCGAGAACCGCTTGAATATTCTTCATGGCGGCACCATAGCTAGCATGGTTGACCTCGGTGGCTCTCTTGCTGTAGCCTCCATGGGCTTGTATGCTACTGGGGTTTCAACAGACTTGAACGGTACAATTGTCCTTCCTGGCCCCCGCTGCTCGAACCTATATCATGTATTAGTATGTTAACAGATCATGGCCACCAGTCACCTACCTAAGCAGTGGTGGAAATGCCGGAGACAAGATCAGAGTGCTTGCTGAGTGCGAAAAGAGTATGCTGTACTCCCCCGGGGCTCCTTGGATAGATGTTGTGCTGAACCAGTTTCTACAGTGGGCAAGACACTCGCTTTCACCCGCATATCCTTCTTCAACGCAAAGGACCAGCTTTGTGCGAGGGGCAGCCACACCAAGTAAGATGAACTTGCCCTTTCGATTGCAGAGAGTGTGCGTTGAGAGTTCTCACATGAGTTGTAGATACATTGAGAAGGCACGTCAAGCGCAAGCCACTCCCTACGCCACCCCTTTTGAAGGATCAGATGCTCAAGATTCCGGCAAGATCGGCTCGTCGTGAAGACTCCAGGCTCGGATGAGAAGGCGGGCGACAGAATGTTTGTTTGGGCCGAGTGGTTACTGCGGCACTTGTTGCTCCGACAGCCATCGCTGGCTAAGCCCCAGGTCTTTGCTTGTACCTGACTGTCTGTCTGTCTGTCTGTCCCACTACCAAAGCACGATATCTACAAATGGATGACCCAGTAGCAAGGCTCGCTTTTGACCGCGATTTCATCCCATTTCGCCATCCTTAGAACGTCATTGCTTCAGGTTGTCCAACATCTTGCTTCACAATAGTCTTGAGAAGCCAGCCAAAGAATTCGTGGATCGGTCGATATGAGAGACGGGAATCCCATCGCTGGCAGTCACTTTGGATAGACTATTTAGGCGCCTCTTCAACGGAGATTGCTTTTCGCTGCACGTTCATGTCCGAGACCGTGCTGCACAGTAGACTGCATCTGTGCCCCGTGTGTTTCACCACTGGGAGGCACGATGGTCAAGGATCCGTTGGTGCAATTCAGCAAAGATACAAAGCTAAGTCACAATCATGAAACCCCACGCTTCGGCCGATAGCGCTAGGGACCGAAACGTTTGCAAAACACCACCATCTTGCATTCTCGGATGAATGTACAAACGCAGCCGTCGGCAGTTTGAAGGATCTTGAAATTGTCTACGACCGCTTGCCGTAGCCCACGTTTCGTGTGAGGTGCGCTGCACCACAACGTTCAGAGAGCAGACTTACAATTTGACGCTGTGACAAACCGAGTTGGGGCTGTTCTACCACACGCTTTCTTTCACAAGAACCTTCTCTGATATTGAAAAAGATCGAGTACTGCAAACCAAGTGCTTTGGCGTCTCTGCTCTCGGCTCAGAGTGGCCTGTTGGCGGGAGCCTGACAATCAACAGACTCGAGGTTCATCAAGCCCTGGCCTTCTGTCACTGGATTTCTCGCCGCTAATTGATGGCCAGATAAGACACGAAGCCTCGCACAGACTGTCCCTGCCAAGAGCTGTCATTCAAACTTGGCAGTGTGGCTAAGCTTCGAGTTATGGCCCGGCTCCATGAACCTGTATACCGGTTCACGGAGCATTCGTACATGCCTAGGTAGTATCCACGACAACCTCAAGCTTTGCAATCTTGGCCGTGCCGTGGGATGAACATGAGGGCGAGTCTGCCTTGCGAGCCCTGACACTTGTTCAAATATCAACGTGCACTTCGTCCAAAGTCACTAGCAAAATATTGCCTAGCAACGCAAAGGCACTGGCCTAGCGTTGGTTCACAGCTCCGGCAACACTGTGGCCGAAGCCATCAGGAGTCGCTTGCGGTTTCTGAGGCTACCAAGCGCTATAGCCAGACGGCGTGGCTGTGCAGACTTTCATCTTTACTGCGGCAGTTTGAAGGGCCAACCTAGGTGAGCGCAAACATGCTAATGAATTGCACCAGCGACTCTTGATACCTGGTGCGAAGGCGGACTTGCATCTCATCATGTCCGAAGCGTGGGTTTCCTTGCTCACTTCATTGTGACGAAAAGGTCTGAGGTTCGACTTGACTGATGATAAGACGAGGGCCGTCTCCTCGATATTTCCTTTGATCCTACAATTAGGATTCTTTATTTTAGTCTCGAGTTGTCTCGAAACGTCTTCGGACTTGACTCCTACTTTCCATCCTCACATGCATTCGTTTTGAGGACTCAAAGCAAGATACATAAGGACAATTTCCGCAAGCCTCAGAATCACATTCGTTACCGAAGAACAGCCACTACAGCATCTGCAAGACACTACCACACGATAAATCTAAATCTAATAACAAGATGCATTGCTCTGGCTTCAAGTGCGCTGCACTTCTCGCAATGGCCTTTGGCCTTGTCGCCTCTCAGAAATCCGAAAATGGAATCACAACTGGCGTAAGTGCATGCCTCTTCTGGAAGAAACTTTCCAAACAAAAAGGCCTGTCCGTCTCTAACATGGGGCTTTTACTCTCACAGATCAAAGGAAATGCCACCATAGTCAAGCACAACCCAGAAGGCGTTGGCTACCTCGCCGTCTTGCCAACCAGGAAACAATTCACGCCCACACCCAACGGCCCGGTACAAGGCGTCGTTTATGCTCAAACCAACAGTGGCGGCACGGGAGTGAAATACGACGTTTCGTTCAAGAACCTGCCTGAGGAGGGGGGCCCGTTTGGTCAGTGACAATGTTCTGAGCCATGCTTTTGCTGGGGATACAAACGAGCCTGAATTCACACTAACACACCATATCTCAACGTGCAGTCTACCACATCCATGAAGAGCCTGTACCTTCAGACGGCAACTGCACAGACACAGAAGCACACCTCGATCCGTTTGAACGGGGCGAAACACCGCCTTGCGACCCGGATCTGCCACAGACGTGTCAAGTTGGGGATTTGGCGGGCAAACACGGCGCTATCGTGACTTCGCCAGGCAATACGGATTTCTCCGAGTCGTATACAGATGAGTTCACAGCTGTATGTGCTTTGTGTTGCTTTCCGTGAATGCCTCAACCCAGTCCACTCCATCCTTTTCTCTTTCTCTCGTTGCTCTCAAAGTCAATCAACTAGAAAGACACAAATGCTAACAAGAGTGGGAATGCCCAGACACGCGATAATTCAAAGTCCTTTATCGGCAACTTGAGCATCGTCATACACTATGCCAACCTCACCAGAATTGCTTGCGCGAATTTTGCAGAATTCGACACCTCGGACAGCGGCAACATGATGACAAGTATCGATGACTTGCTCATGATGGACGCGAGTGCGTCGATGATTATCGAATAAGTGTCACAATAATCGGCAAATACTGGGCTCTTGGATGTGGGTAATACGAAATGGTAACAAGCTGGGCTTTGTGTGGTTTAATGGGAATAATAGGTTAGGTTGGTTTATATACCCTTCGACGCGATGTCTTGAAAGACGTCGCGATTTGCACTATTTGATACAGTAATGAAATAATGGTCGCTTTCTTCATGATTGTATTGTTTGGTGTTTATTTCCCTTCAACTCAACGCACTCACAGGTTTCCTTCACTCCACTCCAGGTACTGTGGACCAATTCCGCTCACCAGCTAGCCGCTCAATGTTGTTTGTGCTCAGCATCCAGTTGCTCTTGAAGTGGAGTGCAAAGGGTGTTCACAGCCCGTGCTGCTTATCGACGCTGTCTGGGATTCTATTTACGGCTGTGGCATCGCGGATCTGTCACTTTCACGGAGCATCAAGTGGCTCGTGAGTTGAGAAAGGCGCATGGCCTGTTGTTTTCCAAAGAGAAGCTCGTTGTGTTTACAGCACCACCTCGAGTCAGTGGCTTCACCAATGATGAATATTGAACGGCCTCCATACTCTACAGCCTGACCACACATTTGGATATTTGCAGGCTCAAGTCTTCACCATAACCAAGCGTCACAACAGACACACACACACACACAAGGAACACTATATAGAAACATCGAGCCCGCCAAGGACGAGAAATTCTCCTGGAAAAGTTCTTCTACAGTCAACATTCACCTTTTCACCATCGTGAGGTTTGCCGCGCAAGCCACGGGCGTGGCCCACTCCTGCATCCCAGTGGCTCGCTAGTCACACCGAGAAGAGCGGTGTCGCTAGACTCGAGGCCCAAAAAGTGGGCTCCAGGCCTCGCGACACTTCACAAGTCTCCATTCTCATGCACGAATCTTTGCGCACCGACTTTCTGCACTCCCATGTCGCAATCATTGATTGTGTTTTCTTCGACCATGGAGTACGAGCGGCTCAGACACCCACTGACATGGCTCCACGCTGCAGCAGCGAAAGATATTCAGGCAAAATGGTAGAAACTCTGGCCAATCACGTCGGTTCAATGTTCCGTAGGCGTTCCGGTTCGGGCAAGTCCTTGACCTTTGTCCCACTTCTCTCGCGATACCTACGATGGGATTGCGGGTGCTCTACTCGCTACATAGTACACAGTCTCCATACCGAACACGTGGGAATCCGCAAACACTGCCGCCTGTCGTAGCGTTGGGTGGCGGGTAGCGAGCTCGAGGTCCAACACATGTGCCCAGGTGGATGGATCCGTGAAGCAAGAAAATTCCTGACAGGTAGGAAAACGAGCGCCAGCGAGCAGCGGCCAGCCAGCCAGCCAGCCTGCCAGCCAGCCATTGCGTGGACTGGCTGGCTGCTTGGCTGATTCCGCACGTGCCGCTTGGGCTGTGTGTATATGTAGTCAAGTCGTCACCACTTGTGAGCGGAGGTGTCTGGTGTCTATCGCGTCCTTTGATTCCTTTGCTTCCCTTTTGCTGATTTCCGCGTGAGTGATTGATCGTCCACAGGTCTTGTGGCATAATCCGAAATCATGCTCGGTTTACAAGAGAGGATTACTGGCTCATGGCTGATAGCCCTGGTCACTATTCTTGACGCAGGTGTGTGTTTCTCAATTCTGTGTTTTGGCATCAACACTCTGCTGACGTTAATTCTGATTCTCAGGAAATTCTTGCTGGTTTGGATATGATCAGGTCAGTCATCAAGCGAACCTTTCCCTTGGAATCTGCCCAAGCAAAGCAAATGTGCAGCATGAAGCAATGAGACTCACACCAAGCCATGCAACAGGGTGTCTTTGCTGGAGTACTCGTCTCACCTGACTTCCTCGCGCGGTTCCCCTCGACTCAAAATGCCGACATCTCCGGCATCACTTCAAGCTGCTTCTTCCTTGGTGCCGGCGCCGGTGCCATTTGCGCCTTCTTACTGGGCGACAAGCTTGGGCGACGACGCACAATCGCCCTCGGCCTCCTTTGCAACACCATCGGCGCCCTGCTCCAGACGCTTGCCTGGCACCTCCCACAGATGATCGTCGGCCGGCTCATCAACGGCTTCGGAATCGGTCTCGTCTCCTCTATGTCGCCCGTCTACCTGTCCGAATGCTGCAAATCCAACGTCCGCGGGATGCTCATGGGCATTGCAACGTGCTGCAACGTGGGCTGTTTCTGCATTGCCAACTGGATCGCGTACGGGCTCTACTACCGTGGCGACGCCTTTCAGTGGCGGTTCCCCCTGGCTTTCCAGCTTGTCTTCTTGTTCATCATTGCGCCCATTCTGGCCATCCTGCCGGATTCGCCGCGGTGGCTGCTTCTGCAGGACCGGGATGAGGATGCGCTGTTTACGCTGTCGAGGCTGATGGGGCATAACCAGAGTGTCGAGGATGCGGATGTCCTTGCCGAGTTTGCGTCGATCAAGGCTGCGATTCGCATGGAGCGCGAGGAGCAGGTCCCCATTCGAGACGTGTTGCGGAACCGCGACAGGACGCAGAATCTGAGGCGCCTACTGCTGAGCTGTGGAACGCAGTTCTTTCAGCAGTTTACGTGAGTTGATCCTTGCTGATGTTTGAAGTTTCGAACCCAAATATGGGCTTGGTTCGATGTTAGCTAACCACTAAATAAATGTCTTTGGATTGCAGTGGTATCAACGCATGGGGTTCGTTCTTTTTTCCGCTTCCACACTCTTCCACACTACAACTTTGAGTTGTGACACAGGGACACTGACATCTCGCTGATAGGCTTCTACCTCCCTACATTGTTGCAGGAGTTTGTTGGGTATGATCAGCAGATGAGCCGCTTGATCTCAGCCGCGAGCAGCACCATTTACGTGGGCAGCAGCTTTGCGTGTCTGATGTTGATTGACCGCATTGGGCGTCGCAAGTGAGTTGACTCCCATTTTCAAAACACACTTGACCCTGAGTTGCAGTCTCTAACACAATAGATCCTTAGGATGATGATGTACTCACCTGTGTTCATCGGAGCATGCTTGTTGATCGCTGCCGTCGCTCTGGAAATCGGAGAGAGCGACGTGACCAAGAAGTCAACGGTAAGTCAGCCTGAGCTGCTCCGCCGTGGGAAGCATGGGAGGCAGGACTGGAAGACTAACTCGATTATAGATGGGCAAAGTCGCAACCTCCATGGTGCTCTTGTACCACGTCTTCTTTGGCCTCGGCTTTTCGACGGTCCCCTGGGTCTACAGCGCTGAAGTCAACAGTCTCGGCTGGCGCACCCGTGGTGCAGCGGCTGCAACCTCTGTCAACTGGATCTTTGGTTTTGTGGTGGTGCAAATCACCAAAGTTGGGCTGGATCACCTGAAATGGCGGTTCTTCCTCAGTAAGTTGAATCTTTTCTTCTTCTTTTTTTTTCCTTTCATTTTCCTGCTTCCCAGAGAAGGGACCATAGCGCACCCTCTGTCAACTGGTTCTAGATTCTAATCCAATATCCAGTGTTCGCCGTCTTCTCCTTTGCCATCTCGCCAGTCATCTACCTCTTTTACCCCGAGACATCCAACAGGACCCTCGAGGACATGGACCAGATCTTCATCCACAACCCGTCCGCATTTGTTTTCAGAAAGAGATTTGCGGTGCAGTCCGGTCGTCCTCAGCTGTTTATCGATGCCGAGGCGCTGCGCATCGCGCGCGAGGAGAATAACTCTAGAGAGGCTGTCTTGGGCGTCCATGAGAAGAGCGGTCTTCCGCGATTGAGTGTTTCGGAGGTATGAGGGGAAATCAAAGGCTGGACTGACGCGTGTGAGATGATTGGTTGGTTTGGGTTTAATGAAGTACTGCTTACGATGTTACGAACTCATGGGGAGGTCAAAGGCTACAAGAATGATTATTAGTATACGAGACATAGTATATCACGATGGAAGGACATCAAATTGCATGATTTGACGGCAGACGCAGATAACACAACAAGAGACCTCCGCACACGCACTTGATGTATGATTATAAACTCGACAGGATCTAGGCCCCTATAGATAAGGATTTCTGTTGGTTGGGACTTGTGCCGCCGTCAGACGGACAATAAGATGCTCCGTGATGCCAGGGGTTGGATGATGGTGGCTGCCGCATCTCGAGTGATAAAACAGAGTCCAACACCCGCATTTTATCATAGAAGTAAAAGAACAATGTTGCAGGAGCAGTGATTTGCTTCGATGAGGCAAAGGTTGAGCGAAAGGGGAAAAAAAAATGAGTTTTCAAGGCTGCGCGGGCGACAATGCCTTTGGGCCAGCCGTCCGAGGCTGTCGTGCAGACTTTGACTTTACGCTCAAGTTTGAGAAGATAATCCTGGGCATGATTCCAGCTGCTATACTGATTGCTGTTGCGATTCCGAGGACAGTGTACCTGGCGGGAAAGCCTGCCATCATCAAGGGCTTTACATTACGACTTCTGAAGACGGTGAGTTTGAATCCTCAATCATCGCATACGCATGCGATCTGATCGTTGCTGACAATAAATGACCAAAGACCACCATTCTCGCTTATGCGGCGCTTCAACTTGCTATAATGGCCTTGACAGCCAGCCACGGGACGGATACCCAATTGAGGACGCTGAGCATTGCGACGTCCGCTCTCGCAATCGCCTCCACCGCGGCCATCTTTCTCGTGTCTTGGCTGGAACATTCACGCTCGGCACGACCGTCAATGCTTTTGACGGGCTACCTCACAGTCACCATCCTTTGCGATACCGCTCAAGTCAGAACTCTATGGCTTATGTCCTCCCCTGGCACATATCAAGAGGTCACCATTGTTCGCCTCGCAACAGCTGCCCTGGCGACCAAAGCGGTCCTGACGGTCCTCGAATCATGGCAGAAGAAAAGATGGGCAGAGCTGGATCTCAAAACCCACAGTCCCGAGGAAATGGCTGGGCTGTTTGGCCTGGGCGCTTTCTTCTGGCTCAACAGACTATTCTTGGCCGGGTACAAGAGAGTCCTCACTCCGAACGACTTATTCCCCTTGGACTACAACATATCGGCCACCAGAACTGGGGAAAGTCTAAGCCAGGCCCTCGCAGACGGGAAGCTCCACGGCCAGAAATACGGACTGCTAAAAGCCTTGGCCAAGTCACTGACTCTGGCGATTTCCCTTCCCGTTGCGCCCCGGATGGCCCTGTTGGGCTTCACGTTTTGCCAGCCTTTTTTGATCAGCTCGATTTTGAGCTATCTCGAGGAACCAGCTGCATCTCGGGACCGCAATGTCGGCTATGGCCTTGTGGGAGCAACAATTGTCGTCTTCTTTGGCCTGGCAGTGGCGAACGCCTTCTATTGGTATTTGCACGAGCGGGCTTTGTGGATGGTCCGGAGTGCTCTTGCTTCTGTCATATACCGAAAGACGGTAAGTTACTACCTTTTTTCTTTTTTTTCCCACCGTGATGACGCTCTTGTCACCTGCGTACTGACGCACTTTTACCAAAGATTGAGATGAAAATCACTGGCAGCAATGACGCCGCGGCAGTGACTTTGATGAGCACTGATGTGGAAAAGATCCGGAGTGGTGCAATCACCCTCCAGTAAGTCTTGCAACCTTGTTTGTCCCTTGTATACACACTCACTTGGCGAATTATTGCTCTTGGACTTTAGCCTGAAGATCTAACATACTTTGTGCCTTGCCAGCGAGTTCTGGTCCAATATCATATCGAGCGCTCTTGCAAGCTACCTGCTCTACCGAGAACTTGGCACGGCTTTTATAGCACCAGTCCTAGTCGTAACGGCTGTTACAGCAGTGACAGCCTTCGTCGCTCGTATCACGGGAAAACATCAAAAGCGATGGGTGGAAAAGATCCAGGTCCGCGTGGATATGACGGCCAATGTCATTGCGCACATGAAGAACATCAAAATCTCCGGGTTTGCGGTCCCCGTGGAATCCATCATCCAAAACCTGCGACTACAAGAATTGGATGTTGGAAAGGCCACGCGAATGATCTTTTGCTATTCCGTCGCCTTGTCCTACTCCCCCTCATACGTGGCCCCAGTGATCACCCTTGCCTGTAAGTGTTTTGGTTCTCGGTCTCTCTCGACCTTTTATTTTGAGGGAGGGGGGGAACCTTCCTTTGCCCTTTTATCGTTTTGAATTCACCTGTTGATGTGTATTATATGTCAGGGACCTCAAAGACACTCACTATAACGCGGATGTTCACATCGTACTCGTATCTCTTCCTTCTCACCGATCCGCTTGTTGGTGTCTTTCAGAATGTTCCAATGGCGCTGGGAGCTATCGCAAGTCTGGCCCGCATACAAGCATTTCTCGAAGCAGATTCCAGACAAGATCCTCGTCGCGACACTTCTCTGGGCCTTTTCACACCTGCTGAAAGTGTAAAAAGTACGGATCAAGCACATGAAGCCGAGAAGCCGCTGGTGCACGAGAAGACTCGGCAAGACTCTGTGATAACAATATCCGGAGGCAGCTTTGGCTGGAATGCCGACACCAGCAGCCTTGCCGACATTAACGTCCAAATCCCAAGGGGCCAGCTCACCGTCGTCGTGGGCCCCGTGGCTTCAGGAAAATCAACCTTTTGCAAAGTCCTCTTGGGAGAAGTGCCATTCACTCTGGACGGCCGGGTATCACTGCTTGGCAGTTCTGCTGTGCGCAGAAGGATTGGATATTGCGACCAGACACCCTTCCTAACGAATGGAACGATACGGCAGAACATTGTTGGCTTTTCTGACTTTGACCAGAGACGGTACGACGAGGTCGTCGACGCGGCGATGCTTCGATTGGACTTTTTGACCACTTTCCCCCAAGGCGACGCGACGAGAATTGGAAGCAATGGAATCTCGCTGAGTGGTGGCCAGAAGCAGCGCGTCTCTATCGCCAGGGCGCTGTACCTCGAAACAGACTTCTTTATCTTTGATGATGTCCTGAGTGGTCTTGACGCCGACACCGACGACAAAGTCTTTTGGCGTGTATTCGGACCCAATGGATTGATCAAGCAAAGAAATTCGACTGCGGTCCTCTGTACCCATTCCATTCGCCATCTACCGTCAGCGGATCACATTATTGCTCTTGGTGAAAGCGGGCGTATCGTCGAACAGGGCACCTTTGATGAGTTAACAGCGAGCAAGAACTACGTTTACAGCTTAGGCGTCAAGAACAGATCCCAGGAACAAGGCTCTCCAGACCAAAATACGGATGCTGAGGAGAGTGAAAGCACATCTATCGCGGAAGATCGGCCCAAGACCTCTCCGAACGTTGAACCAAGTTCCTCCCCAGTCAACAATGGGCATCGCATGAATGGTGATAGAGCCGTCTACAAGCATTACTACCGTAGCATTGGGTTCTGGCCTGTCGCGTTATTTGCCAGCATGTCTATATTCGTGGGCTTTTTCTGGAACTGGCCGACAATATGGATCAACTTCTGGAGTACCGACGTTTCGTCAAGCCACCCGACACACACTGACAGCTACTACGTGGGTCTGTTCGGTCTCTTCCAGTTCCTTGGGCTCACCATCCTATTCGGAGAAGTCTACGTCCTCATGCAAGCCATAGTCCCAGTCTCGGGTTTGAGATTGCACCAAGCAGCCCTCAGCACGACCATCAAGGCACCTCTCCGGTTCTTTACAACAACTGATAATGGTGTGATCACCAACCTCTTTTCTCAGGACATGACTCTTGTGGACTATGATCTTCCCCTGTCTTTGCTCAACACCGTGATCTGTTTGCTGGTTTCGGCCGGAATGGCTGCTGTTGTAGCCGCCTCTGCTCCATATCTGGCGGCATCGTACCCAGTTTTGTTTGTGGTGCTTTGGCTCATACAAAATTTCTATCTCAAGACGAGCAGACAGCTTCGATTGCTTGATCTCGAGGCCAAAAGCCCGCTCTAGTAAGTCATGACTTGTGCCTTTTGGTGATCAACAGGCCATAGGAACAGTTTCTGTATGCTAACAACCGGGCCAGCACACACTTTATGGATACGTTGAATGGCATCACCACCTTTAGAGCCCTGGGCTGGGCCCAGGCAGGCATCGACAAGAGCATCAGTCTGATCGATGACTCCCAGCGTCCAGCGTACCTGCTTGCGATGATACAACGGTGGCTCGGCTTTGTGCTGGACTGCGTGGTTGCCGTGCTCGCCATTGTGGTGGTGGTCATGTCAACACAGCTTTCGTCCCATCCGGGCTTCACAGGCGCTTCGCTGGTCACGTTGATGAACTTTGGCCCGCTGTTGTCGTACATGATTCAGAGCTATACTACCCTCGAGACTTCACTTGGTGCGATCAACCGTCTCAAGACGTATTCGGAAACGGTGCAATCGGAATCTGGGCCAGATGAGAGCATTATTCCGGATCAAGCTTGGCCATCAAAAGGAGAGCTCCGAATCGAAGGAGTTTCTGCATCTTACAAGTATGTGCCCTTTCCAACCAATCATCAGACCTAGATGATACGCAAGCCCCCAGTGATATTAACCACGACTATTTTTCCAGTCCATCAACGCCATCTTCCGAAAAGCTCACCAATGACACCGCCAGTCTTGCCCTTCGGGACCTCACCCTTTCCGTCTCAAGCGGCGAAAAAGTCGCCATCTGCGGACGCAGCGGCAGCGGAAAATCCTCGACGGTGCTGCTCCTTTTGCGCCTCTTGGACCCCATCCCTGAGACATCTGACAAAATCTACCTTGACGACGTGCCTCTGCACCGCATCGACCGGCAGACGCTGCGTCAGCGCATCATTGCCGTGCCGCAGGAATCTGTCTTTTTGCCCGACGGGAGCAGCATTAAATCGAACCTCGACCCATTTCTGCTTGCCTCTGACGCCGACTGTCGTCTAGTGTTGGAAAAGGTTGGACTTTGGCACCCCTTTGTCAGTGAGAAAGCAGAAGATGGTGGCCTTGCGGCGGGGATGAACGCGGATTCGCTGAGCCAGGGGCAGAAACAGCTGTTCAGCCTTGCTCGTGCTATGCTGAGACGGAGAGCCAGGTCCAAGATTGGCGCCGAGGGGGGCATTCTGCTGCTGGATGAGATCAGCTCGAGTGTTGACGTGGTCACGGATCGGGAAATGCAGCGAATCATTCATGAGGAGTTTGCGGGATACACTATCTTGATGGTCAGCCACAGGTTGGATATGGTCATGGACTTTGACAGGGTTATTGTGATGGAGAGGGGAGGAGTGGTCGAGTCGGGTGCTCCGCGGGTGTTGGTGGAAGAAAAGGATAGTAGGTTCAGGAGTCTGTGGTTGACTTCTCGAAGCGAGAACGATGAGTGAGGGTTTGGCGTTTGTGTTGAGAAATCTTACTAGACCAATATTAAAGATGTTCTTGAAAACACCGAATAGACATATTAATCATAGAATAATTAATACACTGGAACGACAAGCAGGTATTCAGATTTGCGGCAATACGTGCCAGCATGGAAGTCCCTGGACCCAAGCCTCAGATTATACATCCACCACAATTGTGCACGTCGGCATAGATACAAGAATTATAGACTTTACAGCATCGAAGCTGTTACCCACACTTTTGGCAGGCTTTCAAAATTGACAGCTTTTATTAGTAGCTTCTCTACTGTAGCCAGTGGTCAGAGTCCCGATCAACCACCTTAGAAGGTGACCACAATATGACAGCAGGTTGACTATAATCCAGAGAACATTGGCAACGTGTTGATGTGCCGGGCAACACTTCATCACATGACATCGCAACAGCCATTATTCGACCTATTACGCCTTCTCTGATTCGAGGATCGGTGCTGGCCATGTGTGTGCGTGTAATGTAGTGGCTGTCCATGACGAGTTGGTTGCGTCTGGCTTGTCTCCTGTGCACGTTGTGGAGGGTGTCCCGTTGGAGCATATACAGGAGGCACAGCTTGAAGTTGTGCGCTTTGGCGGCTTCGAGATCCTTCTCCAGATCTGCTTGAACTGCCCTGGCCATGCCCATGGTTACGTCTCGAGCCGCGCGTAGACGCAGGCGGCACCGCCAGGCTAGCAGCTCTACTGGGCCGCGCGCTCGTCGCCCCGTCGTGCGCCGCTCCACTTCCACTCCCAATCTCGTCGTAATTCCACGGGTGATTCTGGCTGTATCCGTGTGGTATCGGCTCATACGGCATCGGCATCTCGTCGCCAGGCGACGGTGGCCGGCGGATACTTACGTTCGAGCCCGTCGCTTGCATATAGCTCGACGGCGCGCTCACAAAATCGGGATCGCAGGCCGTGTACGCGGCTTGGCCCTGTGCCCACTCACGCGAGTGGCGTCCGTCCTGGTCCGTCGTCATGCCCTCGCGGACGCGGCCTGCTTGTTCCCAGTTCAGGTAGCCGGTGTCCGGGTGGCCGCCGGAGCCGCTGGTGGGTTCGGTCGTGCCTGACGTGTGGATCTTGCGGCCTTCTCGCTCGCGGGGGTCGTCGTTTCTGTCGCGGCCGGATTGGACCCATTCTTGGTATTCTCGCTTGCGCTCCGGGAGTTCGTGTTCTCCGGCAGCAGACTCGTAAAAGTCTGCTCGTTTGTCGAACCGTTTGGCGGATGCTTCTGCTTTGGACGGAGTGTGTTCATAACGAGTCATGTATCTTTTGTGTTTCTCAGTATCTAAAGTGTTCCGCAGATATATGCCTTTCATGTCCACGCTTCTTTCAATCCTGCGGATTTGAATCCTTAGATAGCTCTGAGGGGAAAAAAATACGTAATACTTACTCTCCCTCCGATCTAGACGACGGCTCGGCTAGAGCATGATCGGGAAGTCTGCCCGCCAGAGTATTGCCTGATGCTTTGCCTGTATGTTGAGACTGGGCAGCCGAGCTAGAGGTATCATTCTCATTAGCAAATCTTCGGATCTCCTTCAAATACCGGGAAAATATAGTAGTCGAGCCATCTCTGTTCTCGGGGAAAGCACCATAAACGTTGACTATACGGTGTATTGGCTGCCAGATTCACTTCTCATTATGAGTATGTGGGAATTTGATACTACTCACTGGAGAGGAGATGGGTAAGGAGGGGGATTTGGCACTCCGCGATGGCTCCGTGAAGACATGGTGATATCAACAAAGTTGTCGTTGGGCGCGTGACCTGCTAGTGGTGTGTTATGTTATGCAGTGCTGGCCAAGTAGCTGCTCTGCAGAAAAGAGTGTCTTTTAGGGCCATGGTTGTTATGGAGCATGAGGAGCATGTTGATGAGCCATATATATGTATAGAAGGAGGGAAAGTGACAAAGCAGTCAGTGTGAGTTCTCGGGCATACTATTATTCAATAGACAAGGTGTATGACAGCCCTACGCTGCCTACCAAGACGTTTCATACTTTTCTGCAAATAACATTGGCCACACTTCTCTTTAGAAGTAGCTGATCTATACCTCAAGACTTTATATTCAGCAATTCGGCCTCATCAGCGATAGACACAGGTCAATCATCCTCAACGGCAACAGGTCCGGTCTTGATGCACAAATCATGGATGGCTGGGAATGTGGACGGCTGACCACTCTTGTGTGTACCGCAAAGGTTACTTCTTGACTAGGTCGTGAACCTGAAATATACTCGTCTTGTTACACTTGCACGTCACGCGGTATTAAAACTTTCACACAGTATGCTTCGGGTTGAATTCTGAGCGACAATGGGCCTTCAAAGAGTTCGAGCCAGCTAATTGCGAACCGGCTCTGCTGAGTGGTTGCTTCTTCACGGTTGTAGCGCAACTACGAACGCCAATGTCGTCTCAGATATTGAGAAAATGTAAAGCACTATCATTTCCCTTGGACATTGAAAGAATGCCTTTGACACTTTGTGCATACAAAAGACATGAATAAAGCAAACGTTTGTGCTGAGTGGCAGCAGGAACGTCTGTAGGGTTAGGGTAAAAAGCAGTTCGGGACGTGATGCTGACTCAGCTCTCCAGCGCATAGTGCATAGTACATAGTACACAGTACGTACCTTCGAGTGTGTCATAGACTTTGCTGCCTAGCCATGTTGGCCTACCCTGGCTTACCTCAACCTCGGCGTGCTGTGCCACTCACTCGGGTGTTTGGCATTTTGCAGTCCTTTTCGCCCCTGGGTACATGTGTATCTTGCTGCTTCTTTCTCCACTGGCCATGAACAGCTGTCTACCTGTCTGTGATGAGCTGGAGCCAATAGTGGACTGTCAGGTCCACGCTGGTGTGCAAAGTGGCGTGTGATATTAAGGCGGCGGTGTCTGACAATGAGTAATGAAAGGGAATGGCGCCTTGCTTTGATGGGAGTCAAACGCTGGTCAAAGTCCGTCGTTTGCGCCAAACAGTCCTGAAAGACTCGCCTCAGTACCCTTGTATTGCAAACTGGGTGACACCAGTGACCATTACCAACGCGTTTGTCCTTGCGGGTTTGTACACACACGACCAACATCACGCACAACTTGTGCTGAGCAGAGGCTCTCTTCTCCTCACCATCTGGCAAGACTCTGAAATACTGGGCAACATCGGTCTCTCTTGTCCGTGACACACGAGTTTGATCTCGTGACGCGATCCATGGCCCCAAGACTGGCCTTGCAGTGCCATATACACGCACTTGCTGCCGCAACACGGGCTTCTTGCGCGTCCAACTCGTCCCAATGGGGGCCATCGATCCTCAAGGCGGCCGTTGTGGCCTGGGGACACAGCACAGTCGCGGTGCATCGTGTTTGTATGCCAGCAAATACCAAGCGATTTGTTCACGTACACGCAACACTCATGCCACCCTCCCAGGAGCAACAGGTGGCCATCGACACGCTTGTCAACACCAACGACAACCTGATTGTGGATGCTTGTGCGGGCTCCGGCAAGACGACAACTATTCTGCATCTCGCTCGGTCCGCGCCAGACACAAAGTTCCTTGTCCTTGTCTACAACCGGCGTCTCATGATCGAGACTGAAGAGAGGGTCAAGGCTCTCGGGTTGACAAACGTCACTGTCACGAACTACCACACCCTGGGAGCACGCTGCTACACCAGCGAGTGCTCGACGGACCAGGGTCTGAAGCGCATTGTGGAAGATGACATGGCCGTGGTGGCAGGCGCTGAGCTACCCGACTTTTCTGTCCTGATCATGGATGAACAGCAGGACATGACACCCATCATGAAACGCTTCGTGGACAAAGTCATTCGCGACAAGGGATTCGTGACAGCCAGGAGCAAAAGCACCCACCCCGCTCGCGCGTCCTCGTCGTCAGACTGCCATTTACGGGTTGTCGTGCTCGGGGATAGGAGACAGGAAGTGTACGGTTTCAACAACGCAGACTCTAGGTTCCTGACAATGGCGGGGCGGCCAGAGGTCTTTGGCTACATCAACGAGCATGCATGGAAATCCGCCGAGCAGACGACATCGAATCGCATCACGCAGCAAAATGTCGACTTTATCAACCAGCAGATGCTCAAAAGGCCGTTGGGCGAAGCCATGCGCGCCGTCAGGAACAAAAAGGCCGGCGGAAAGGCATATCCCAAGCCGAGGTATGTGATTTGCGATCCGTACGAGGATCTCGTGCATGAGGTGCAGCGTCTCTTGGACATGAGCGACATATCGCCTACCGATATCATTGTCCTAGCTCCATCTGTCCGTGGCATGTCGCCAGCCATCTATCTTGCCAACTCGCTCGCTCTCGCCGGTATCCCCGTCTTTCGCTCAGATTCTGACGTGTCAGACGTTGCGCCCGAGGTCGCTCGCGGCAAGGTTCTCATTTGCACCTACCATCAAGCCAAGGGCATCGAGCGCAAAGCCTCGATTGTGCTTGGCTTTGATCAGCGCTACCACCAGTGGTACGACAAGGTCGCCGTGCCACCAACCGCCACGAGCAACGCGCAATATGTAGCCGCCACCCGCGCCCTCGAACACTTGGTCCTCATCCACGACTACCGCAGCCCAGCTCTTCCCTTTGTGGACCTGGGCACCGTTGGAGCGTCCTGCGACCTGGTCACGCTACGAGATTTGGAAATCGAAGAGGTCACGCCCCGGCGCGCTATTCCACTCTTCAGTGTCACGGCGCTCTGTCGAAACCTCTCCGAGACTCTGATTACGGAATGCCTGAAGCGGCTCAAGATCTGCCTCCTTGCGACGCCGGCATACGGTGTCTTCCCGCTTCCCGCGACGGAAATCGTCGACTCGGCTGGATTGTTGGAGGGTGTCGCAAACGTGACGGGCACCGCAGTCCCAGCCATCTTCCAATGGCGGCAAAGGAAAAGGCTCGCGATCATAGACGGCCCCGTCAAACTCTTGACGCCTCCGAAACGCAAGAGCCCGACCGGGAGACCCAATCCGCTCCGTCAATTGCCAGAACGATTCTACAAAAGAATTGAAGAAATCCAAGAAAGATACGAGAACGGACTCGTAACGACAGAAGACATTTTATACCTCTCTACACTCGAAATTGCCGCCAAGGACAAGGACATTACCAGGCTCCTCGCCATCCCTCTGGACGGCTACACATGGCTTTCAGAAGAACACTGCCGCGATATACACTTTACACTCAACAACCTCCCCGATCCCGCTCGGCTCGCGGGCCGAAGCATCTTTTTTGAGAACATCAAGGTCAAGAAGTTCCTCGACATCACCCACGGCGGCGGACCCACCAGCCCCCTCAAGGGCAAAGGTATCATAGTTTCAGGCGCCATGGACATGTGCCGCAACGTCCGCGCAGCAGCGGCTGCTAGTCCTACCATAGCAGCAGCAGCAGCAGCAGGAGCAGCAGCAGCAGCAGCAGAAACACCAGCAACACCAGCACCAGCACCAGCACCAGCAGAACAACAACAACAACAACAACAACAACAACAACAACACCACAAGACAGTCTGGGAGGTCAAGAACAGCCAATCCCTCCAGCCCGAGCACCTGCTGCAAGTCGCGCTCTACATGCTGCTCCTGGGCGGCGACCCTTCTGTGCTCGGCTTCCTCGTGTCCTCGCGCACCGGCCAAACGGTGCAGGTGCTGCCCCGCACCGAACACGCGCTGTGGGAGATTCTCCAGCTGCTCGTCGATGCCAAGTCGGGCGGCGTGCAGACGCGGCTGCTGAACACGTACTCGGACGACGAGTTCCTGAAGGAATGCCGGGAGGACTTTGTGGATCTCATTGACAAGTGTGCGTTGCCGGCGTGGTATGCCATGCGGCCGGAAGGGTCAAAGTATAGCAGGAAACAGGCGCAGGCAGGAGAAGGGGAACATCACGGGAGGAAGAGGAGGAGTAGAAAGAAAGCAGCTGTAGTAGAGTGAGTGATGGCGGGCTCAATCAAGAAGGGTTACTTGGGACATGTAATCCTTGTGACAGAGTGTATGTTTTGTACTCGAGCAGCCATGAACGGGCCTCAAGCTATGTATGTTTCATGAATTTATTATGTACATGAAGACGTGGAACCAGATATCCTAGCCAGGAAATTACAAACTTGGAGAAAAAGAAGGGGGACAAATGAGCAAAAGCTCCTCATCCTTTCCTTTTGGATCATGACCTCGGTTCAAATACTGTTTCTCAATCATCGAACGTGCTGAATATATATAGCACACGCATTTTTATACTCATTTGGGCGCCGTTTTCTCACCAATCTTTTTCATTTTTCATTCTCATTTTCGTTGAAAATGAACAACGGCAAACGGTGCCGAAGAAGAAGAAGAGACACGCTTAGTAGATGGGGATCTTCCAGGCGTTGAGGTCCCAGATCCACGACTCGTAGGAAGCCTGGTCGTAGACACAGTCAAAGTCGCTGGTGGCGTTGTTCTTCCAGACGGGGCGCGTGGGCCACTGGCACAGGCGCTGGACCTCGCCCTCGTAGGTGCCCGAGGACACGGTGGCGTTGAGGCGCTGGGGCTTGATGCCGGACTCAACCCAGTCGATCATGGTCTGCATGTTGTCCTCGGGGTAGGGGCCGGGCTGGAGGGAGTTGGTGCCGCAGTGGGCGGCGCCGGGGACAAAGTAGAACTGGTAAAAGTCGCTGAGCTCGGTGGCGTTGTCGGGGGTCGAGTCGGGGAACATGGCGGTGCGGACGGCCTCGTGGTAGCGCACGGACGACGGAGGAGGGACCGACGGGTCCGACTCGCCGTGGTAGTGCAGCAGCTTGCCGCCGTGGGCCTGCAGCGGGGTCAGGTCGGCGAAGCCGGTCTGCAGGGACGAGTAGAAGCGCTCGAAGCCGGTGAACATCCACGCGTACAGCTGGTCGTAGGTGACGTTGTCGAGGGACTCGAGGTTGTCGAGCTCGACCTGTTGGACAAACTTGGTGACAAAGGTGCCGCCGGTGGAGGGAGCAGACACGGTCCAGGCCTCGGTGGTGTTGTCCCAGGTGGGCGCGGCGTCTGTGAAGGCCGAGGCCGTCTGCCAGCCGTAAAAGACCTGCTCGCCCTTGGAGTTGAGCAGGCCGTCGTAGAGGCGCTTGGCGAGCTGGACGGCTTCGGCGGTCACGTTGCCGCTCTGGGCGGGCTGGTAGCTGGTGGTGGAGGCGCCGGCCTGGCGCTTGCTGAAGCCGAAGCCCAGGCTGCTGCTCTCCTCGGCGGCGCAGTAGTAAGGGGTGCCGATGATGGTGTCGAGGTCAAAGTGGAGGCGGCACAGGTCGGTGCGGGAGACGACGCCGTCGACGCGGCCATCGAGGCCATCGCAGGCGGCAATGGTGGCGTTGGCGATCTTGTCCATCTCACAAGGGGGGGAAATGTAGTCCTGGGTGAGCTCGGTGACCACGGAGGTCAAGTGGTTCTGTGCGCGCGCACACACAAGTCAGTATGAGTGTCTGTCGGACGACCAAGGAAACGGGGATCCGTAGACTTGCCACCTGCTGCTGGGCGTGGTGGAAGGCCGGGGCTCCAGCCACGATGCCGTCGTACAGCTCACCGTAGCGCTGGGCCTGGCTCATGGCCTCACGGCCGCCGTCGGAGCAGCCCTCAAAGTACGAGTACAGCTTGGTGTCGCCGAGGCCGTAGAGGGCCTTGGTGATGTACTGGCCAATCAGCGTGGTCTCGCCCCAGGCCTGGTACGAGAACATGTTGATGTTGTCCCAGTTGAGGCTGCCGTTGCCGTTGAGCACGACCTCGTCGAGCGTGACGTCGTTGAAGCCGCCGTAGCCCACATCGCTGCTGCCCGAGACGGCGCCGTAGTCGAGCCCGCCGGTGGGGTCGTTGGTGCTGAGCGTGTAGCCACCACCGCCCGCCATGTACAGGCGGTTCTGGAAGGCGTCGGGGGCGGGGAAGGTGTACCACAGCACGACGTTGTCGTCGGTGCCCGTGTGCTGGTACGAGACGGTCACGTTGCAGTAGGTCGAGCCCGACGACGCGGCGCGCTTCACGGGGCCGCCACCCCCGGACGAGGTCGCGTTGTAGAGGGCATTGGCGGTCACGGTCGCGGGCAGCAGGTTGATGCCGTTCAGAGTGCCGTTGGCGGGCAGCGCCGCCTGCACCTTGGCCACGGTGCAAATGTCGGCGAGGGTCGACATGGTGTAGATGCTGTGTGTCGATATCAAGTAACGAGAGTGGTCTTGGGGGCGAGGTGGGAAAGAAGGACGGAAAAGAGTGAACTGGGAGAATCACCGCCCAGGAGATGGAGTCCTTGCCGCTGAGGAGGGAGAGAGTGAAGCGATGGTCGAGGCGACTGGAGACGAGAGCAGGAGCCGAGCGATATATATCGACTCGGCTGCCGCTCGTTGTGCGCATCCAGGCGGTGCGGTGCCCCTTGGTGGGCGCCTCGCGCCTCTTGACGCCGTGGCCCACGAGCATACCCAGCTCCACATTGGATGGCCCTGTTGAACGTGGACATGGCCACCAGACTGTACTATAGGAACAGCCAAACAAAACAAGGCCGGCCCGCAAAAGTACAAGATTCGATCGCGCCCCGTGGGAAGGGGGGGGCCGTGGTAATGATGAGCAACGCCATGCGGGGCGGTCTTACGCGTTCACGTACGTACGCGGCATTGGAGCAGCATGCCATGTCGCAGTTGCGAAGTCCTTGGAAAGGCACGAGCGGTGGTGACCTCGACAACACGAGTGGCTGGGGGCCTGCATGATACTGCTGCTGCGGGTGAGTAACGGGCTGGAGGAACCAGTGCTTGCTGGACACACAGCAGTAGAGTCCAATGCAAAGTATTCAAGGACAGAGACGGAGACAGACAGGAAAAGGAGGCCCATATCGGATCCTAAAACTGCTCGATATACTATGCAACCAAGCAATCACCTGGGGTCTCGCCGCTGCTGCGAGTCTGGACTCTGGGGACAGGGCACTTTTACAAAGAGAAAAACGCCAAAACAAACCAACAACCAGCCTCGAAACAAGAAACACCCGGTCCTTCTCGAGTCTCCACTGTGGGATTCGGACAGTGGCTACTACTATACTATACTAGCATTGTGATGTCCTGTGTATCTCAGACTCACTTCCCGCCTCCCGCCCACACCAGCCCGGTGGCGCGCCACTCGCTTGAAAATCTTGCAAAAGGCTGCGGCTGCGGCTGCGGCTGCGGCTTTGGCTTTGGCTTTGACACGGGCCTACCCTGCCACCGCTTAAGCCAACGTCGAGGCTAACAAGCTTTTGTCTGCCGTTTGGGCAATGTACTATGTACTTGCAAAACTGGTTGATGAGGCTCCCAACGCCCGCCTTGGTAGGGGGCCTGACATGTCACATGCCGCCGCATGCCGAGATCCATACCATGAAATGAGCGTAGCAGAACCGTACAGCATAGCAATACCAACCAGCCAGCCCACAGGCCAGCAAGGGGCACACTGCGTGCGTGTCCTGTGCTGGCTGGCTGCGTAAAGTGGGCGGTCGCCCATCGTTACAGACTCAGCATTATGGTGCGGTATGTGGGAGCTTGGCCTGTGGCAAAAAAAAAAAAAAAAAAAGGAGTGCCCCCAAGGGTACATGGTAAGCATAACAGCCTCTCCAAGCTCTATTTTCCCGTGTGCTTGGCTGGACGTGGACGCGTCACAAGGCAATGAATTGTCATGGCAAGGACCGTCGTCAAAACAGCTGTGCGCCGTACGAGTATTCGGCCGACAGTTTTACTGCCGAGAACGCGCCCGCCGAGATACTGCACTAATGTACCCAAGTACATACATAGTACTGCTGTTTATGTCATCAATGCCAAGACTTCGAACGTGCAAATGCAGGTACCGGTGGAAGTACCAATGTATACATATATATGTCCATAATACACTGCACACATAGCATATGCCATGTATAATAATAGGTCTGCACTAATATCTAATATGGCGGCTCCCTTGTCTCCATGCCAGCAATCGACGTGTGGGCGCATCAGCATTCATCCGTCCCTGTACGTTTCATATCCATAGTAAATAGTACATAGTGGAACTTGTACATAGTACTTAGACGGATCGGATGATTGAACTCAATAAGCCCTCCCCCCCCCCCCAATACGTAAACTCTGGTTATCTGATCCCTACTTCCTCCTCACAGAATGTACAGTGCCCGCCCGCATAAAGCTGGCATTTGATGAAGGACCAAAAAAAGGCGCCACGGGGAGATCTCAGGGTGGGTTCAAATGCCGGGCTGCCAGGGTCCACAGCCCCCAGTCCTCCATCCCTTTTACGTACGATGCTCGTTCCAACCTTCTTTTGCAATCCGCAGTTTTCTTGGCCGACACTAAAATCATTCGACCAAAGCACAAGTTCAAGCTGAGATGGACGATGCGACGTACAAACTGTTGGACGGGTGGCTTAACGACGCGAGATAATAGATACTAGTACTGAATAGCTACAAGAATGTATAAATCCCGCCTACTGGACACAATTTCTCTGGCAAGAGGCTTTCCAAAGTCTCTTGATCCCTGATGGCCAGACATACGACTTTCAACTGCCTTGTAGGCTAGCCCAATCGGTGTCGCCTTGGATTTCGACACGCTGTCGCCGGGACCCATCGTGAACACAGTCGATAATCGCATAGAGTAGCTTGCTTTTAGGCTGTAGGAAGCCTGCGTAGAACAGAGTCGTCGTCAGCATCTCTCCGTCGCAAGTCCCTTTCTTTGTCTCTCTCTTCCTCCTCCCCCTTTTTTTTGTCTTTTTTTTTTTTTTTCCATCAATGATACCCACCAACTTTCTTTCCTTCCTCCTTCCAAGCCTGTCGACCTGCATGATGCACTCACTCACTGCCTTCCAAACACGTTCCCAATCACACGCCGTAATCAAGTCTTTCTCTCCCCCCCTCCCAGCGAGGCACCAATTATGGATAAGTAGAACGGCGGAATTCCAAAGACAAGACACGCTAAGCTTTTCGAAAAAGACCAAGGGAATGAATAGAGAAAAGTGGCCCAAAAGAATAAGGGAAAAAGAACTGTTCCAAGTCCTTTTTTTCTTGTTCCCATTCTTACGTATATACTAGTATGTATGGCAGTACGTGAAGAAGCCTTTTGCACATTGAGCAATCTTCAACAACAACTCTAGGTAAACAGTAAAGAGGGGAAAGAGATCAGATGACTCCACTCAGCTGATGCTATTCCCATATGTAGACAATAACAACAATGACAACAACATCTGGCGATTTCTCTGCCGAGCATAACAAATCAGAGCCTTCGCCGCCTGCGTTCTGCGTTCTGTGTTTTGAAAAGACGCTTTATTAGGCGAGATTCCTTGCCCTGTCAACATTGGTGTGCCTCGGAGCAAAATATACCTACGGGCTCGGAAACCGAAAGATAAACAGACGGAAGCAAGATGAATGGGGATTCCGATATCCGGACCATGTACACATCCCTGTCAATAAGATAGTAGCCTTGCATTTCGTTCTCCCGAAAATATCTGCAAGGGGTAGGTACGGGGCTTGGGCGGTTTGACCCAAATCTGTGGGACATAAACTCTGATCAAAATGATCAATACTACCATTGTTGCTGATCATTGCCATATCTATCTACACATATTCCAAGTAATGAACAACCGTGTATCATTCTATATAATGTTTTTTTTTTTTTTTTTTTTTGGCTTTTGAGGAGTCTTAGTATCGCTTCTGTGTATTCCAGGGAAAATGTTATCTAGGCAACTTCTTCCTATTATACAGGTAACAACTGCATGATGGTTCCTTCCCACTCAGTATATAAGCCCGACGAGCAAACATATTGCCCTGGAAGACATCTTAGACAAGGGGGGTTTTGCGCTCTATTCTCTACTCATTATTCTATGAATCCACGAATATATATGCCTTGTATACTTCTACGACATTGAATGCCAATAGGGGTAGTGAGAGAAGCAACATACACCATATCAAACTATTTGACGTGAAATGGTTCATTCCTAACAATTCAAGCATAATGTGATATCAAAGTTCAAGTCACGAAAAGAGAGAGCATGAGATAAGGCAAAGCCACACCCAGAGTTATCAATTCGCAAACCGATGACAGAGCAACGACCAAGGGCCCCAAGTATATAAGATGAAGCATCAGAATAGGCATAAGAGTAAATATAGTAACATTGATAGCGCAGAGTTCAAAGTCTGCATCCGCAACAGAAGCTAGTTAGTAGTCAGCAATAGCCTCCGTCCGAGCTTAAAACTTTCCCCTTATTAGTCCAATGACAAAACAATCACAGGGCGCTGTGGAGTAAAGCAGCAGGTTAGAGTTTACAGTCTACTTGCATTCATTAAACTACAGGCCTGTGGCTCCTTTGCGAACAACAAAGGCATTATCGTGAGCGAGCCAGAAGAGCGGTATGTTTGCAAAACGCTCATTGCTGGGATCAGACTTGATGGCTTTCATCAAGCGAGCTGGGGGGCGACCAACAGCCACGCCAAAGAGCCTTTTCTTTTGCGCGGGATACAAAAAGATTACAATCATCTTATTAAATGCCAATGAAGAACAGCCACTGTTAGTACGGCAGGTTGATGGAACATCACATTGATAGAACTTGCAAGGTTGAGGACGATCGTCTTGCGGCTTCTCATTTTCACACATGATCCAGGGCTTTCATCTATATGCTTTCCGGACCGAATATACCCCTATGCAGTAGTCACAGAAGAGAGCCCAATGTGTACACTAGAGGCGTAACGAGGTAGCATATAATGGGGATTCCAGGATCTAACGGACGATGGTTGATGCCTTTTGAGTGGGACGACAGGAGCTCCACACCGCAAGAGTGCGATATTTCGAAAATGCAATCGACGAGATTTGCTGACACTGCGCTTAAGCAACGAGCTCAAAGCATTGAGAGCAAGGTACTGTGCCTGTCTTCATGTCTTGACAAATACTATGTAAATAGCGCTTTTGTAGCAACTTGCCCGGTCATTCCGCAATTGTCTCTATCTTGTAAACCGAAGGGCCGATATGCGGTTTTGGCATTCGTCCTTGATCTTTGCATATCTGCTTTTTTCCTTTTCCGTCACGCCGTGGTCATGAATTGGTCCGTTAGTCTTAGGCAATGATCTCCTCCTTGCAGAAGATGCCGTATTTCTCCTGGTTTGAGGAATTAGTATTCTGTATAAGATGATCACTAGACGAATGGCTTACCTTGAGCTCCTTGATCAATGGGTCGTTGATCTTGTTGCTCATCGGGGCGAGGACACCCTTCTCGGAGAGGGTTCCATTCAGGACTTGCTGAACGGCGACCGCACAAGGAACGCCCACTGGACTTACGTTAGTCCGGCACCACAATGCAGAGGATTCTTAACCACTTACCAAGCTTAGCCATGGCCGAGTAGCCGTTGGGCTCGGTGCTGCCGTACTCAACAAGAGTCGAGGTTCTGGTCTGCTTGGTACCGTCCTTCAGCTCAACCTCAAACTTGTGTTGAAGGCTGCACACTAGTTAGCATCAAAAAATCCATTGCGTATGTCTGTCCACACCATGTTGACTGGTGGTGCGAAGAACGCTGTTAAAATGCAGTCACGTACATAACAAGGTCGCGCTCTCCCTCACGGAACTGCATCTTCTGTTCCAGGGTGGCGCAGATAGTATCCAAGGGATTGCTTCGGGGGGTGATCTAAATGAAAACACGAACGTTAGCAAGCACTGAGTCTAATGTTCTGCCTACAGTACGTTTGTCTGCAGTCGGAAAATTCCATTCATTAGTCTCACCTTCTCGGAGGAGAAGATGCCGAGCCATTTCAGGCCAGCCAGAATGTGCTGCTTCTGTTCCTCGTCCTGGAAGGCAGTCTTGGAAGTAATGGTGTCAATCAAGGCCTTCTCATCCGAGGATGGGGCACCGATAATGTCCTTGGTAGCCTCCTTCCAAGCAATTGATTCCTTGCAGGAGCTGCGCTCATTGTCGTCGAGGAAGCCAATGTCAACAAGGACCTTGACAAACTCTGGGAAGCCGGCATAACGCAGAGTGCCACTTCAAAGCATGTTAGCGTCTGAATCAAAGTATTGTCACCCAGATTTGGAGCATTACCGGATAATAGTTTGCGCCTCAGGAATGTTGTAGCGCTCCTTGTAACCAGTAGAATCTCTGTTGGGGTATGCGACGAGGTTGTAGCCTGTCATATTAGCGAGTCAGCGTCATGATCAAACCTCTTGCCTAGAATTTGATTTTGCTATTGATATGCATCGTCGAAAATTCGCGGGACTAGGTCGCTAACCTGGGTAGATGCGGTAAGGCTTAGCAGTAGCCATCAGATCTATTAGAAGACTGTCAGTATATAGTCCAAAGGACACTGCCGATTACACAAGCAGGGTTGTAGCTCTCGCGGAATGCTTACCAGGACCTGCAACGTTGACAATCTTGCCATCGCGGTAGAAGCTTGCAGCGTTGCGCAAAGCCAGAAGCACACCACGGGGGGACCTGGGAGCCATTAGAATGGTGAGTCCAATGTATACAGCAGAGCCTAATGATCAACCTGTGAAGGCTATCATTCTCCAAACAGCTATAGCTGATCTTTTGGGCCTGTAAAGGGTCGGATTGCTCACCAAGAGAATTTGTATCCCAGTGGGTTGCCAGAGTCCTCGGGAGCGGGGAGACCTCCACAGTAGGACAGGAAAGATGTAATCTTGCCTCCCTCCTTGTGAACCTCCTCAATGGTCTTGACGGCATCTAAAGAAGATCAATATGGCGAATTCAGATTGATTGGTCGTGAGGAAAAGTTCTTACACAAGTGGTCGATACCAGGGTCTGCATCAAAAGTTAGTTGCAAGTATATCAGGTCCCATGTTTTCGGGGCAACGTACCAAGGCCAATTTCGTTCATGACGGTGATGCCGGCGTCCTTGCACTGCTGGTCGAGCTCCAGCATAGCCGGAGAGACGTAGCTGGTGGTGACGACATGCTTCTTCTGTCGGATCGCCGACTTGATGACGGCAGCGTGGAATGTGTATGGGATCAAGCTGATGACCAGATCGTGCTTGCCAACCTCAGCATCCAGGGCAGCATCGTCAGTGACGTCGAGCGAAACGGGGGTGGCGTTCTTGACACCGGCCGAGAGGGCCTTGGCGGACTCGAGGGTTCTGCAGGCTGTAGAGATGTCAGGAGAGCTGCCACAGTAAGACGGCCACGCTGCTACCACAGGGTGTGCATACCAACAGTCACAGCGACACCAGAGTCGGAGAGGATGTCGAGGGTCGGCCTGGTGACGAAACCAGCACCGAGCATCAAAACCCTAGAGAAAACAAGCGTGAATCAGTATCCTCGAGGTTACAGAGCGTACGGACCACAGTGCGACGAGGACTGAAGCTTACTTTTGGGAAGCCATCGTGATTAAAGATCCTGAGTTAGCGTCTGGTTCTTTGTAGGTCAATTGGTCGATTTGCTGCTACAGCTTCTTTTTTGGAGCTTGCGTCCCAACTTTTGGATTTGGAGTTTTGCCAAGTCCAGCGTGGGGTTGCTTCCGGTCTCGGCCTTGTTCCTGGCCTGCTGGCCCACGGGGAGTCCGTGAAACCGCCCGGGCCAGTTAGTCACGCCGGAACACCAACCAAGCTCCGCTGACCGGGAATGTGCATGCGTGCCTTCCGGTCCCGCAGCCGGACAGGCACAGGCTACCGATGACGCAAAGGTCTTCCCTGTTAGGCAAGTCCCCCCTGTTCGGTGCGGTAGCTCTCACAGCCTCACGTACTATGTATTGCTCTTTGTCTTCCTTGACACAAGGTTGTGTAATCCTTGTAGCAACCACGATAGCCTCCAGCGAGGCTGCGCTCAGCCACAGCGCTTTCTTTCTGCATCCCAGCTAAGCACTCTCGCCAGCTCTGCTCTTGGTTGAGGCAAAGCCATATCCGAAGCTATATTGTACGGCCTTGGGCTTGATCTCTTCACGAACGAACGGCAACCATACGACACAGGGATTCTCAACAATCAATTATGGCATTTGCTCGTTCTACACAAAAGATGTCACAACGTATTCGATCCTTCGTCTAGAACTATCCCATCGTGTCCGTAACCATTGGCTCGTTCAACAGCTCTCAATGCATTCATTTCCACTGTGCATCGCCACAGAGTCGAAGGAGCCCGTGCTGCTTTGCGATTCGCTGTCATCCGTATAGCTTGGGTCAAACTCCATGGGAGTAGGAAACACGTCTCTCAGAGCATCATCAACTAGTATTGCCACGTCTGCGGCACATCCAAAGGACAAGCTCCAGCCTGCCCCACCTTGGCCATACGAATGCACGATCCTGCTGGTGTTCTCGGAGCCTGGTAGCCTTCGCAATTCACGTTCCACTCGGACGTTTCGCTGTCTGAATGGACGGAGGCCTTGAGCCAGCGGGTACACCGGGTCGACGCGAGCCTTGTCAAGGCCAGGCAGGAATGCTTCGCAGCGTTTGCGCATGCGTTTTGACGATTGGCGTATCCAGAGTCAGATCGAGTGCTGACTCATTTGGCTGTGCTATCCCACCAATCAGGAGAATGTTGTCGTTGCGAGGCACAAGAAAGATAATCTCGTTGGAGTCATCCGCGGCATCAGCCGTGATGGTGAGCGCGGCTTCGACTTTGGGAAAGTCTTTGCCGTCATTGATGACGCGGATCAGGGCTCCGCGGATTGGATAGCAGGAGCTGTCTCCCGCAAGCTCTGTACCAGAAAGGCCGGTGGCGTTGACGATGGCATCGGCACCAAACCGCTTGCGCAATGCCGCTTCTTGGTACAGCAAATCGCCGGCGATGGTCTCAGTCACAGTTGCTGCTCCCTTGCCCAGGATGATGCTCATCAGCCACATCATGGCCTTGTCCGTGTCGATAATGGGGGCAAGTAGCTCGTACGCATCCACGGCGCCGTACTTGGGATTGATCTTCCGCTGCTTCAGCAATTTGGCGTCATGCCGAAACCCTTTAACGCCACTCGATATGATCTCAGACATTTTGGAAAATTGCGCAGGGTCACCTTCGACCGCTCTGGGAAAGAAGAAGTCCGATGGCATCATTTTGACGCCAGAGACTTCTGATAGCCCCGAGACAGACGCAATAGCGTCCCACGCATGATATGCAACCATGCACCAGCGCTTGGAGTTGGAGAGCGAGATTCGATCCGTATGAGCACCGCACACGGCCGGAGGAAACTCCCACAATGCCCCAGCAATTTGAGCCGTCACTCGGTTGTCCGCGCTGAAGTTTGCCCACTGCTTGGAGACAACGGTGACTTTGTATCCTTTGTCCAACAGGATCCATGCAGTCACGAGGCCGGTGACGCTTCCTCCAACAACAAGGATGTGTGGAGAAGATGGCGTTGTCTGAACGAGACGTGTGGGGTGAGGCGTAATATCTCGCCACATAGCAAGAGAGGGCACGTGCTGGGACAACATATTGACAAGAAGTGAGAGTTGGTCGACACAGTTTTGCGAATGTCAAAAGCGATCCTACAACACGAACGGGCGGGGCAGAAGGTCTGAAATACTGCTCCTAGTCGAGTGGCTCCTGGAGTTTTGGTGAGCAATGGCGATTCCTGTAATGTTCGACACTGGGAATCCGGAGCGTCTTATATGGTTTTCACGCCAGCTCCTTCCATCGACCCGAGGCCACGGACTTTTCACTTCAAGGATGTCGCTGGGGTGCAGATGCACAAGGCTAGACAGACTGTGACTACTGCGACTTACTGGTGCAAGGCTTCTGACTGCGGCGTCCGACATTTCAGAGCCGATTCTGTCTGGAGTAAAGTGTACATCAAGACATCGTCGAGACTTGCTTGCCTGGTTTCGTACCCTTCACTGCTTCGACCAAGCTCTCTGAAACGAGTACTATGGTAATAGCTCAAGACCAAAGATGATGGCTTCCTAACATACTATCTGCATCCCATGATCTACTGGCTTTGGGTTTTATGCATACAGGGGCTGAAGGACAGAAAACGACATTGTCCAGCGGTAACCGGCCCTGGATTCCAGCCTAATCCTTCCATTCCATTCCTTTTGGCCTTCACCTGCTCGTTTGTAATCTTCGACGAAGCTTTGGTCCTCAAAGTTGTCCAAGTATCTTTCAGCCTCCCCCATCCTCCGCCCTTGTGCTGGTTACCGCCCAGAGCTGACGTCTGCACAGTGTCAGTCTCGGCGGTACATGGGACCCCTCGGGTTATCACTGCCCCAATGTGGCACATTCGAGAACTCGTACACCTAGCTGCTTACGGAAATGTCAACAGTGTGGCATGATAATCTAGGTTAGCTGACCTGTAGACTAGGAACGGATTGAAGTCGGCATCTTTTCCACTGTCTTGGCGGAGACTTTGCGGTGTGCGCAAGTGAAAGTTCTGGTCATCATGGGATGACGTTCTGTGCTGACTTTGCATGACGGCCGAGCCGAAAGTGAAGCAGGTTAAGGGGTGAAGAAGAATTCCAGCCAAGGAAGCACGTATCCAAAGACGACTCGTTGCCGCTTTTGGATTCGCTCGAGCATTACGGGCTTGCTGCACTGACGAAAGTTGTCTGGCCGACAACCTAGCTGAGCTCTATGGAGAATAGCGGGCACGAAGCAGAGGTGAGTGGGATATTCTGCCCGCTGTTTGCGCACAATAACTCTACCATCTCTTGAACCTCGTTGCTAAGCCTCGTATACTTTAGTCATCCAAGGACAAATTCCTCAATCTCCAACAGGGCGCCCCGCCCCACGCCAACCATGCAGAGACCCACGTCCTCAGCCCTGTGAATCCTTAGGGCTGAAACCACGTTGTTCACTGCATGCATAGCGCTTGGGCAAGAACATGCTGCCGGCCGTGTCAAGACTATTGATATGATCTGTATATGAAGTGTAGGTGGGAAAGTGGTACTCAGTTTGTTCACGTCGCCTTTGCCCATGCCCGTTGGCCTGCATCTAGTGTTTAATGACCTGCACAACTCACCGAAAGCATGCAAGACGCGTCAGTTTCCAAGAGGTTTCTTGGATTATACTCGGATCTGCCATGACGACGCTTCTGTTCATGAACATCGCCACCCGTGCTCTGGCCTCAGATTGTCAACGAGACTCGTATCGTCCTGATTTGGTATGCACCGCTTGCACAATATACGTCAGGATCACCTGGTCAGGGAAGAGCGAGTCTCGTCACGAGACGGTCGTCTGGCCTGCTTGAAACGTTACTAAGCCCGTTGGTCATGGTGGCGATGAACGTTAGCACAACAAGGGCGCATAAGGCTGACCTCACTGCCCGTGAATATTCTTTGTGCTCAATCTAGTAATTCGATGACTTGGCCCATTTCGCCAGCAGTTTCTGTTGCTTGGACATTACACCCATACAGCAAGACAATTACTAACGCTGAGAAAAGAAACAACCTAGAGACTCATCAACAAAGACCGGATCGGAACGATTACGCCTACCTGGGTGGATCCATCGTACAAATCTCAGTTCATTGTGAGTGAGCGTTCACCGGAGCAGCCCCGTACATGTCTCTCCTGTAGATAAGCAACCAAGGAACTAGGGAAAACATGTATTCCTTACTATGCCTGGAGGAGGGGGGGGGGGAAGTAATGACTGGCGATTGTCGAACGTTGTACGCGCGGGGGCTTCCGCTACTCAACCACCTCGTCAGCCATACATACACGAGATGTGATTGTGTCATCTTATCCGAGCAGTACACCGTGTTTGGGGATTACCGCATTAGGTTTGCCGGGAACATAGTACGACACTCGGGATAAGCTCGATTCTTTGGACGGCTTACTTGGTGTATCCGAGTGCAGAAGAACGAGCGAGTGGGTTACCGCCGAGCGAAGCCAATCACGTCTTTTTTCTCAAACTTGAGCCTCAATCAAGACCCTGCTGCTATGGTCATTCCATTGGCATATCTTGATATGCACGCCGCTTGTCATGTCGTACTCGTACTTGCTAGCGGCTACCTTATCATCTCGCAGCATTTTCCTCTTTCTAAGCCCCTCGCAGGGCTCGGCCATAAACTACAAGGAAATCATTATTGGCTCAAATGACGCCAAAGCACTTGTATCGGCTTCCACGAGACCGAGCCTCGCCTCGCTTCGTCTCGTTTTGCCCTTAGTCTCCATAAGCGTGACTTTTCTCTCATTTTTTTTTTTTTTTCATTTTTCTTTTCGGACCACTGCGCACCATATCATGACTCATTTATTTCATGACTCCAGGAAAAGTCCACGAAATTATAGGTAGGTCATAAAACCAATACCAATCAATAGCAGTGCGAAAATGCAGGATCGATAGGGCTGACTGTGGGTGGTGTTGGTTGTAGTCGTGTAACCTAGGCCTTTGCGTCTGCAAGCCCCCCCCCCCCCCGAAATCCAGCTCGTATACTGCATGCATAGTACTTGCACCGCTTGTGTACATGTGCAACGAACAATAGACTGTGACATATGTTTGTTTGTATATTTGCATGAAGTTTGTATAATCCAGCAGACAAATCTCCGAAGATGTCGGTAGGCAGGTTGGTAGAAAGAGACAGAGAGAGGCAAGTATTTATTTAGAGTGGTATTTCATTTTCATTCAACATCTTTACTTGAATTTCTTTTTTAAATTAACCAACTAGACCTCTCTCGCATTGGACTATACCGGCAACAAAGACCGACGACACGTCCGCCCCCCCCCCCCAAAAGGTAGCAATAGAAAATATTGAGCATTGATACGTGAAATTTCATTTCACTTTGTTTGGATGGATAAGTTGGTTCAGTTTCAGTGTATCTGTCTGCCTTGTGTGCCATCAACGAACGAGGTCAAGTCTTGCTCCAAGTCTTGGTAGACGAGGCCTGTTTTGCATTTCTCTGTTCTCTTTCTTTGAGACGCTACTGTGTCAATTGCACCTAATCTGCGTGTGTGGCGCACAAAATCGCTGATTTCCTAGTTTGGCTATTTAGAAGCCTCTCTCCAGCCTTCCAATAATATGGTTAAAGGCTGTTGATGAAGGGCCTTAATCCAGGCCACCATCAAGTATGGGCTCTTGTTATCGCTCGATTCCATACGCTGTTACGTAGCGGTGGTGAACCTGACCCCAATCTCCGCTTTGTCAAAGCTACTTCCCAAGTACAGGAACGTGTGGTAGCATGGTGTCCATCCATGTTGACTAATTCCCTTGGTCTGTGATCACAAGAATCATGCAAAGTAGCTCTTCCACAGGACACCCTCCAGGTCTTCGAGCTGTTCGGATGTGAAATACTACAGAAGCGGATCATGTTAGCTGACCATTTCAAGACTTGATTTGACACTAGTAGTTCACCACCTCACCTTTTGATCGACCATCCAGCTGTCCTGCCTGGTCTTTTTGAACTCTGCAAGTATACTCTTCGCCGCCTTGCCGACCACACCAGGGTCTGTGGCCGGTCGCCGAGCAAGATGAGCTAGGACGTCTGGCATCCATAGCGGCGGAGGTGTGGCATACGGGAACGCTTCGATGAGTGCGCCCAGTCCTAGTACAGCAGCGTGACGCCGTACTATTTGCTTCTGTGAGTCAACAGGCGTGTCCGTGCCCCCAGCATGCTTGCGCTTGGGCATCGGGTTATCGCGGAGCTGCTGCTTGAAGCGTGCAATAAGGTTTTGGATGATCGGATTGCGAATCTTTGCCGGTGAGCAGCGGATTATGCCTGCCAGTGTGGCTGAAGCACAATCACGAACTTCAAGTTGAGGGTCTGCGAGCATGTCGCCGACGGCGTCAAATAGCATCTCTCGGTTGGCTGGAGCTGTCAAGAATAGGCGTCTGAAGTAAATGACTTGCATGTTGACCAAGGCCCGGAGGCGCTGGTGCCATGACACAGCTGACCTGCCAATGCGAATGAGGGCCTTGATAAATGGTTCGTCTTCACCGTCTCGGAAAGGAATGTTGGCAAGGTGCCGGTATACATGATACGCCAGTCGCATGAGCTCCGGATCCTCCTTGACATCCATCATGTGGAGGAGCTGGTCAATGAATGGATCCGGGAAGAAGGGCACTAGTTGTGTACACTCTTGGGAACTCAATGTCGAGTCGAGCCAAGTGAGGACTGTCTTTGATCCATTGGTGTAGCTGGATGGCTCTTGCTGGCCGGGCGTGCGTTCGTGCCTCCACTTCTCTAGACGGGAGAACACCTCCTTGATGGTAGCCGTGAACTCGTCAGACGGACTGTACGGACGGATGCCCAGAGGTGACGCAGCCTTGTTGCTGTGGAGCAGCGCTGTCACATTTGGGAAGGATTCATGATAGCGTGTTCGGTAGATGGTGGCAATGACCCGACCCATTGCTTCTCGTACAGACTTGTAGGGATGGTCAATGTGGGCCAAGAAGTTCTGCAGAATCGGCTTCTCCAAGCGAAAATGCCAGCCACCATCATTAATCAAAATCTCGAGCAACTGCAGCTTGGAAGCCTCCTTGAAGGCAGCATTCGACGACATGTCGAGCCGGAATGAGCTCAAAGACTCCACAATCTGATGGCAGCGGCGAGGATCCTTGGCGTCCACCGTGAGATGCAAACATGTTACCCAGTACTGCAAATTGTCTGGAGTTAAAGAATCGGCAAAGATGCCCAGCATCATGGGAGCCACGAAATCCCAGGCTCTCTGCCTGTATTCCTTGGGGTCGTCAATTCCGCCAGCCAGCAATGCCCCTATGATCTCAGCAGTGGCTCGATGCTGGTGTTTGTCGCTTCCGTCGCCGTAGACTTCTTTGACAAGGTCCATGATATCTTCAAACTTGGTTGCGGCAACGCCATAGTGAACCAGATCAAAGGCGTGCATCAGAAGAACAACATTCTGCATCCGGAACTTATCTGAACTGGAATCACGAGGCTCTTGTTTGAGAAAGTCAAAGCATGCGGCAAACCATTCCTTGGTTAGGAGCTTGCCGATCTGCTCCCGCGCCTTCTTTTCGGTCTCGTCGTATGCCAAGAAAGGCTCGGGGTCAGCCTTGGAGGCTCCAAATCTCCTGCCCCATACGAGCCATCCAGGATGATCAGCATCGACAAAGTACTTGATGTCGTCAAAATTCGCAAACGATGCGAGGTATTTGTCGGTCCATTGCGGATCGTCAGAAGGCACATCAACGTCCAAGTGTACGTTGTCATTGTCCTTTTCGAGTAGGTAATTCCGGTAGTCATGACTGTAGACTGCTCGCAAATCGATACAGGAGAATATGCCAGAGAATGCAAGTTGGTAATTCGCCCTCAACCCAGGGTGGTCGTCATTGGTGCCATTTACGACGAGGTCAATGAAGCTAGGTGGTACCAGTGTGTCAAAGCGGAGGCACAAATTAGATGCAAAAATAGTGCATTTCACAGCGACCTTCCAATGCGCCGACTTGGCAGTGTCGATGAGCTCTAGCCCCAGGTTGTGCTTCTTTGTCTCAACCCGCTCTCTTCGCTCCCGGATAAAGTCGTTCCTGGTCTGAATAATCTTGGAACAGTCATCCTGCGGTTTAATCAGCTCCAAAACCTTGTCGTCCAAGATTACCATCCGCTCAAATGGTTTACCGAATTCGAGCAGTGGATAAAGCGAGGTTGTGAGAAGTTGTTGGATGGACGCCTTGTCAACGCTGGCTGTCTGGATATATAATCGCATCAAATCGGGAGCGAAGCGCCAATCCTTAAGAAGGGTCTTCATCAAGGTCGTGAAGAGTAAAGTATACATCGCACCCTTGATGCGATCAGGGTCATTTCCGTCCAGAGCCTGACGGAATTTATCGAGAATGACGGGTATAACCAGCGGGCGACCGCCTATTAGCACTTTGAGTGAAGAGTCCTGCGCTCCTTGAGCAACTCTTCGCACATCAGCATAGGATGAGACGCACGACTCGGCAAGATCCAGGAGCAGTCTCTTGTCAAGATCGCTCTTTTGTCTGTAAGATGAGTTGTACTTAACGCGTTGGAGTTGATACGCATCTGCCCTCTTGACAAGTAGCGGTCGCGGATATACCTTGCGCAAGCCTGGGATCTTGAAAGGTGTCACGTCGGCCTTGTATAACCTGGACAGCCTCTCCAAGGGATGAGCGGATCGCTCAATGCCCACGTCTGTAATCCATGTTCTATAAGTGGCGTAGAGGGCAGTAAAACAGGTCACATCATCTTCCTGATTTGCATTCAAGAAATTGTGCGTTTTGGACAGTAATCGTCCCACACTTTCTCGTGTCTCATGTAGACGAGCATATAGTGAGCTATTTGCATCGAGAATGTAGCCAGAGGGGTAGCGGTATTGTCGCTTTAACTCCTCGTCGTCGGCAACCTCGGCCAGAGGATCTTCGTCGTCCTTCATGATTGCGTCACCGTCATCCTCAATGTGACTCGTCTCTGTTGTGCTACCGTGGACCTCGCCAGCGGCCTTTCTGGGGTCGAACAAAGCGGACGCACCAGAAATGACAAGTCTCAGTTGCGTAAGCTGCCTGGACACTTCGTCGCCCCACTCCTTGTTCTTGCCCTTGCGGCTGACCGGTGTTTGGTCGCTCATGAGAAGTTCTAATCTCTGGGCTGCGGCGCCTGCCTGGGACTCAAAGAGTTCAACGGCGAAAAGAACTTCTTCTGTCGAGGGCCGGTGCCATCTCACTGTCAGATCTGCGGGCGACGTTGTCCTGCCCCAGTCCTCGACGCTAACGCCCTTTTTGATAGTCTCGGGCTCAAACAGACATGTGTCGATAGAGTATGTATGCGTCAGATTCAAGAGGAGGTGGTGGATAAAGTTTGAGATGTGGATGGTGGGGATACCGCGGCACTTTTCTTGCATGTACTGTGCGATGCTGAACAACTCAGCCTTGTACTTCAACACTTCGGCCCCCACGTTGACAACAGTCATACTGAGCATGCTGACATGCCACACAAGCGCACGATCGCGTGGCAGCACATCAGTACCGCTGCTGCGATCGGATGCGGCTCCGTTGTAGTCGATTTCGTTGCGAATATTGACAATCAACATGGGGATGAAAGTCTTCAGTGTTTTTTCTGGATGGACCTTGCAGAGTGCGTTGCAAATCCAAGCCATGGCATCCCGTGCTTGGTGTACGACATGTGACGAGACGAATGATGCAATCTTTTCAAGAGCCAGGTCAAACAACTCGGGAGAGAGTGACGCAAACAGTGGTGTCAAAGCTGCCGGCAGTGTGTTGATGACATTATCTTCTGGTGAGTTTGCTCGTACTTGTGATGCATCCGGGAGGTTCTCAAGCAGAGTAAATACCTTGCCTAGGAGAGTGATGACGAATTCACCAAAGCCAGCCGTCGAAGATCGAACAATGTTTGCTTCGTCCTCGTCAGAAAGCTCATCTCTGTAGTTGATTTGCACATCTTGGCCCTCCAGTTCCATCCGCTCCATTTGGCCCTGAACCCATTGCACTGCTAGTGAGGTGTCAACAAAGTCAGAGCCCTTGCCTGACAAAGGCACAAACGGAATGCTGTAAGCGACACTCTGTATGAAGCTAAGCGTATATTGCGTCTTGCCCAGGTCGTTTGCGTCGATGCCAGGGAGCGCCAGCGCGAGCAGTGCGGTGAGATGGCAGCGGAAGCCCTTGTTCCTGGCCATGATATTCGCCAGCATCATCAGTCCGTTGAGACTCGACGAAGTACGGTGCACTTCGACCAATCCCTGCAGACTGGGATAAAACCTCTGGAGAGCACCCGGCAAAATAATGTCTGGTTCCAGATACGCTAGCCATTGAAGTGTGGACGTGTAATAGCTAACCACTTTCATGCTCTTGGCGAATAGGCCCATGAAGACGACTTCCTTCAGGATCATGACGAACTCTTTCTTGAGCTCAGGATTTATTCTGCGGTCAGCAGGTGTATCCAGCTCCCCAGTTTGTTCCCTGTTCCACCGGGAGACGAATCCATGGGTGAGGAAGAAGACAAACTGGGCTAGGAAATTGGTCCATGAGCCCTGGTTTGACGGATGGAAAAAGGTGTCGATAGACTCGATCAGGCCTTGCAGGTTGGCAAGGACCGAGTTGTCTGCCTTGAGGCAGTGTGGCGAGAGCGAGTGCACAATCCACCGAGCAATGACATGAGGTACAGGGTGCTTCTTCTTGTCTCTATCGAGATATATGGCGGCGCCCATAGAGAAATCGAGGTTTGCGTAAGGCGAGTTAGCCTGGCCGACCGGGATTTCCGTAAGGCGCAGTATGGCAGTGAAGATGAGGTCTGATTGATCGCGAGTGAAAATGCCATGCTCTGAAAAGGGCACATGCGTGCAGCTGAGGTAGTCCCTGGCTACTCGTGAAAAGATGTCCAAGAAAAAGACATCGAACGATTTGGACCTTGACATAAGGGACCAGAGGTGGAAGTAGGTAGGCAGATAATCGGCAGGCTTGGACAACGAATCAGATGGCAGACTTGGAGCCGTAGGAACCATGACATTGATAGCGGCGGCCACCGTATAAGCACAAGACAAGTCCGATGTGCTAAAAAATGGTAGGAACTCCTCCAACATTTCTTTGCGATCACGTGGATCAAAGTATGTCTGCGCATGCATGGCAAGTTTGATCAAGTGCCTGCCACTCTTTCTTCTGCTTCCTTGGTGCGCAGGCACTTCGGAGGGAAACACCAAGCCTTTGATCTCTTTCCACAACGGCCGCCAGTCCAGATAGAGGTCATCGCCAGGCTTCACGTATGTTTTCTTCCTGTTGACCAATTCAAACAACCACTTGTCAGTTACTTTCCAGTTTCAAGTAATGGATACAGAAGCGATAAGCTGGATGCACATAAAACATGACTTACTTGGTCAACGTGATGACCATTCTCGTAAAACGGTCTGCTGTGTTGCTATCCAGACCAGGGGCCAAGGCAAGATGGTAATAGAGCTTCGCGAGATTCGCGCGCAGCTCGCGGACCATCTCGAACTTTAGGTTCAGCCATCCTTGGAGCTCCCTAGTCCAGTGGAGGGCCCCGGGCGAGAAGTCTTCTGCCTTGATAGCAATGTATAGATTCTTCAGTATGCCAGCGAGGGCAACATCACGCTCATCTTCCTCCTCCACGGCAAAGGGCAGCTGTGAGAAATAGGCAAAGGTTCGCGGGCGGTAGCGCTTCTTGTCGTCTTCGTCTGGGGTAAGAAGAGGCACGCCTGGGGAGGTCGAGCGCGATATGGTATCGACGGAGGAGAGGTTCTGGATGAGAAAGTGTGATGCGTGTGCAGCCGCAGCCGCAGCCGACATTGCGGCGGACGAAGACGAGTGCATATCTGGTATGTCATCCATCTTGGCGGCTGGTGGTGGCGGAGGCCTCGAGAGGGCAAGAGGGCACGAGGGCCTTGATCACGACGGACGGCAGACCGTTACCCGCCGAATCAGAGACCTAAGAACTCGCTGACGCTAGGTTGAAGCAGTATTGCGGGCGTGGGACAGCGAAGGAGACGTCGTTCGGGAGAGGCAAAAAGACAATGGCAAAATGCACGGAGCGTGAGACGGGCCGCCGTGCAGCTAGACGCGGATGCGGAGATGCGTCGTGGAGCTGACGAAAACGGGAGACCAAGGGCGTGTTTGATGACTGCGATGTTGGTTAAGAATGGGGCCGGGGTTGCAGCCCAGTCTGCTGAGCTTGAGAAGAGGCTCGGCAGCGTTGTAGAGCGGGCAACAGCGGTAGTGCGATGGGCGGATGATGATGATGCTGGGGTTGATGGTCGATAAGTTCGCTAACAAGCGCGTGACGCTTTGGGACTTGTTGGGCGTTCAGCTCTTAGCGACAAGGCACCAGAGAGCTTTCGTCACAGCAGCGGAGAAGGACCCGAGCACTGCAACCACAGAGGCCCCACTTTTTGCAGCTGCTGTCCAGGGCTACCAGTCGACCTCAGTGATGATATTCTCGGCACCTTAGTGGGTCAACTCTGTTCGTGGGGTAGCTCCAATCGCCGTACTGGACCCTGGAATACGCCTTTACCAAACCAATTAACAATGATGGCAGGTGCGTTTGAGAATCGGCGTGCATTTGCAATTTGATCAAAGTACCAGGCTTCGTTGTGTGGCACAAGAGGGCAGCACCCGTCTCTTTTTAAATGAAAAGAAATCCCAGGAAGCCAGCCAGTCGGTCACTCAGTCACTCAGGCAGGCAGTCAGTCTATTAGGCAGGCAGTCAATTACCACAGTTTCCCAGTTTGTTCTCGGCGAAGGAGGCAGCTGTTTGCCTGACGTGGTCCACGTTGGCGTTGCTCGCTCTTCTTCCGACCAAGCCGCCCTCGTGGGTGCCAGGGTGCCCGAGTACAAACGGCACTTGTTGATGGAACCCTCGGTAGCCCTTTGACAATGCGGCCTGTGTATTTCCACGCGTCAGCTTGCCTGCCTACCGAGCTAAGTGTAAGTTACCGTCACAGTGGCCCAGCCATCCTTGCTGTTGCCTCTCGGGGTATCCAAGCCTCAGCCGCAGACAGTCTCGCGGTTGATTTAGGTCAAGACGACGGTAAGTCATTTCACGATATTCAGTAAAACGAGGAGGATCAGTATTGACAGACTATCCAGAGCGCCCGACTCTTACAAGCGAATCGCACTGCAAGCCACAGAGATGAGATATGTAGAGACCAGCCTGATCCATAACAACTCCAGCTAATCACCCTTCAAGAGATCGATTCCAAGAAGAGAAAAAGGATCTCGCCAATTCCCCATAAACGCCCAATAACCAACGCTATGAATACAGTATGCATGCACATTGACAGTGCAAAAAGTTCTTCCATGCCCAGTCCAACCATTCAACCCTAAGCCCAGGGACCCCACCAAAGAAACGGTTTCGTAGTATCGAGACCGACGACCTATACGGCGACAAAGACAAAAGAACATCAAGTAAGGAGTTGTCCGTATGCGATCAAGGAGCGGAAGAGAACACATCTCGCGCCTCCATCATCAATTGCTGCGTAGGCGTACTGTTCTTTCAGGCATGCTGCTGCTGCTAGGCATTGGCGCCTGGTTTTCGCTCAGAAAAGATCGAGCAGGTAATGACTGTCTTTGCGATGCTGCTGCTGCTGGAGATTCTCGGACTTGGGACGAGGCGTAGTAAGCTGTGTATTTACCCAATTTCAATCAGTAAACAACCAAACCACGCCTTTCTATCAGACATCTTTGCATATGAAGGTCATTTCTCGGGGGTTATTATGTAGACTATGAGACTTACCCAATCCTGCCGCGGCAGCAACAGCTACGATTCTCGTGGTAAGGGGCAGACCCGCCTGCAGCCTGGAGGCTTTGGTGACGACGGGCTGAATGGTGGGGTAGTCGAATCTGGGGAGGGCTCCGCCGAAAGAGTTGGTCGTCATTGTTGTTTCGATGCGTTTGGACGATTATCTAACAAGGATCTAAGTGAGTTCTGACCACGCGGTAAAATGCCAGAATTCTTATGAAGGGAGAAGTGGTAATGAAGGGGTGGTGATGGTTTGCTATCACACTTCTAGGGCACATCACGGTCGACGGGCGAGGGTTTAAATAAATACAACTGAGAACATGTTCCATCATTGTGCAATTTTGGCCATGTTTGTTTTCTTGCTCTATTCGCTAGGCGTTGTCTCATCCTCGCTATGATAATGGGCACATCTGCGCCCTCCCTCTGGTCACCAGGGTCACGGGTCTGAGGCAGTGGTGAAGTGTAAGGTTGTGGAGTGGCACCATAGCCTGCGACTGCTGAAATGGACATGGCGTGGTGCAAGATGAGAATGATGAGAGTGTGGGACCACCGCTCAGGACCTGTCGAGGCCTGTGCGACAGGGCTGCGACTGCCAGCCCATAGTACCGGCAGGCCAAAAGCCAGTGCTTGATAGAGCTCTGGGCTGACCATTTCCGCATGCTTTATTCGTTGGTCCCGGGCTTCCTTTTTCAATATCTCCACCTGTCGATGAGTGGCATGTTTGATTGACGCATCGGGCGTTTCGAAAGAGTTAGTTTTGGGCTGCACAGCATCCCGTCGTGACCCGTCAGCCCGACAGTGATGGTTGATCATAACGTTTACCTCCGAGAGATTATCGTTTTTTTTTATTACAGTGATTGGAAATTGAGCAGCAAGACAACTCGAATGATCTTGTAACATGATTGCCCTTTTGGTTGTCTTGATATTGAAACATAAATATTACCCATGTTTGACTCGCTCCGCCGCGGGGTGGCCTGGACTGCAAGTCGCGGGCGTAAGTGGATCAAGCATACCCAAGGTCTGGCAGATGATCGTTTACCTAGCAGACTCCTATTCTGGTAGCTTGATGAGAAGGAACCTATATTGCATTCGAATATATCACATCAGCAAGCAGTTCTCAATTTAACCCAGAAAAGATGAAAAATAAAACATTTTAGGCGTTCTAGAAAGATTAACACGCTGGCCAGTGCTTCGTTGATTGATTACTGGCTGCATGCCCAAGATGTGATGACCGAGACAAGTTCCTAAACCAACATATTGGTTGGGGGCGATAGAGGTTGCAACCTTTCTGGCATTGCTCATCCTCTAGGCAACACAACCCCATCTCGACTTAGCGCGCATTAACACATCCTGACTTTCGATGTGGATGTAGATCAATGATGCCGCAAAGTACTTGGAGGATGGACTGGGCTGAAACCGTCTGCAACATATGGATGAGCAGGCACTGGCCGCGGTGTGTGTAGCGACTTCGAATCGGTAGTTTACTTGCGTGCAAGTCGGCGAGCAAGCAGGATGTCCTTCAATTTTTCTGCACATGCCTATATGTTATATGTGCTTCGCCCCCAATTCACGGTTCCCATCATGTCGCTATCGCAATACTCTCAAGCTACACAACGCCAATAGTGCTTAGCCAGGGCCCAACCAGCATCTTGAACGCTCACTGCATGAAGCTTCGAACGATTAGCTTCCAGAGGTTCGACGGCAATCTGCAATACCACAATCCAAGAGTGCGTGTATTGTTCGTGACGTTACCCATGTGGAGGAATTGTCTGAGTGCAACATCGGCAAAGATGGTCCGCAAGGATTTGCTTGCAGAGTTCCCACGTGAGTGCGCCGCCACAATTCTGTGTTGATGACAAGTACTATGGTAGCATCCAGTCAGCCGGCAGCAGTGCAGGTCGCGACACGACAAGGGGTCTCGCCGTGAATGGGGGCTATTTTTAACCCAGTGCAAGCAAGTTGGGAGTGTGTTGTGCATATGGAAGAGCATGAAACCCCACACAACGCTGGCATAGTGGACCATCAACGTGCGTTGGAGGTGTCCATCACGGGCGCAGAGATCGACACAACCAATGATCCAAGTGCGTATTGACTAGCTGATGTGCAGCCAACAGCCGCGGAGGGTCGCTTGTTTGGAGAGCCTGACTTTGGTGGGATAGGAGGAGGATTCGAGTGCGATGTTGCCCCGGCTTGTCCACCGCATTTGCCCAGCGATGGTGCGTTGAAGCCTTCTTGCAGCTGAGGAAAGAGATGCGTCGGGGGCGAGCCATGCTCGGCGGCATAATAAGAAACGCTCTCGGGCCGAGCGAGGGTAGAAAAGGTGCCGCATTCGGCAACATCGCGACTTTGTGTTGTGGTGACTTTGAGATAGGAGCAGTCTGGGCCCGGCAAACTGAGACAAAAAAGAAGGGCGCTATAATCGCGGGCGGGCCGTCTAGCACACCTAACAAAAGCTTGATCTTAGTGCATCTCAGCTCCTGTAAAAGTACTCGTGCACTGAATTATACCGCCCCAGCCGCCTAGCAAACCACCAGCCTGCTCAGCGGGCCCAGACGCTTGACTGGGGCCACAAGGCTGCAAGGCTGCAAGGCTACCGGGCAGTGCAGGACGGGTGTGCTAGGCTGCAGAGGGACTAGCGCCCCTCAGCTGCAGTACCCTCGATACCTGCCCTGCCGCCCCGCCCCCCGCCGGGCGGTGGAACCCTGCACTTTGAATAACGACCCTTGCTTGGGACGCCTCTTCCCTATCATCGCAAAGTCAAACACCAGCTTGTCAGCCTGCTCTCACTGTTCGCTGTCCACAAACCGGTCAACGCCCCAATCTGGGGCAACGGTTCGCGTCCAGATACTGTCTCAACAAGTCAAGCCCGGTCAAAAAGCCAAATATACAATGCTATTCTAGATCTTGCAGGCGCATGTCGACCCTCTCGAAGCTAGTGGAGCTCTCGACGGCAGCACCACCGCCCGTCATATCAAGCATATTTGGCATGCCCCTCAGCTGCCAACGCCTGGTGGGGTCCGTCGCCTGTAGGTGGGCTTCAGTGGACTGAGTGGGTTGCAATGGCGTCTGCTTAGTGCCATTCGGTGCTGCGGACGTGTGCTGAGTTGTCACCCACTGCTTGTCCCTCCTCCGCTTCGCATATTGCAAAGGACGTAGGTTTCTTTATGATAGTATGTATCATGTACGTGTATACCAAGACGTGGCTGACAGCCTGGTTGCGCTAGGATGCTGACTGACAAAGAAGTGTTCGCATTCTTCGAAAAGACTAGTCTCTCTTGAGCGGCAGCCTTACGATGCCCCAGCCACGCAAACCCACCCTTCTAGACTTTTTCGAAAGATGGCGGCATCCGATGCATCAGGCAAAGGATATTGCCAGCGGCTGTCGCATTTCACGGCACTCTTTGAACTACCATCGGCCGCCTTGGCGCGCGCAGCGGCCTTTGTGAACCCAGTGGCAGCCACAGCTGTCTTGAAGAGGACCATGTAGCTCAGCCTCCTTCACAGCAAGCACTCGCCAATTGCAGCCGGCGGGCGATCCTGGCAGTCAAACAAGCGCGGCATGTGCCGAGAGCACCATACCTGTTGTGGTGCTGTGCCATTTGACCCACATTCCTGGCATATCCTCATCAATGCACCACCTCAGTGTGTTGTGCGTTTTTGGCAAATGCTGTATGGGGACTCTGTCAGCAAACGCCGACCAGCGTAGCATCAGCATCCTCCGCCCCACACTCTTTCTTTTTTTGGATTGCGGATGGGAACCGGCCTACTTGCCCCTACTGCGATGTCTTCTTAGCGGCCCTTCAGCGGCTCGATGGCGGTGTATCGTGCCTTTGTTATGCGTTGATACTTTGGTACTTTGTAGCGTGGCATATGGACAATGCGCTCCTCCGCGAAGGCACTCTGTACTCTGATTGGCAGCTTTGCGCTCACCACTACACAGTACTTGTCCGTCACAGCCCCAAACCTGGTATAGATACAATGCCATGTATAAGGCTTTGGCTCTGATGTGGTTATAAGAAGGGCAAGCACTGCTCCTTCACGAAGAAGCCAGCATTATCATCCACACAATCAACCGCCAGTCTTCTTGACGCACTTCAGCCGACCCTCACCTATTGGCCCACTGCGTGCTCAGCCTGATCCGTTGCTTATATTTATATATACATACACACTCTCGGGTCTTTGGCTCTGGAATTTGCTCAGCTCATCAACCTCCATGTTTTCCACGGCTGATAGCAATCTGCTTGAGCTTCACTTTGCTGGATCGGACTCAAGATGGGTTTCAGACGCAGCAAGCAGCAGCAGCAGCAGCAGCAGCATGAGCAGCCACAAGTCTCGTGTCAATTGGTGGATGAGTCTCTTACAGAGACGCTGGAGTGGAGTCCTAACAGACAAGAACTAATGATCATGTTCGTACTTGGCATGATATCTTTGATGGTCTCTCTTGATGCTACCATCATCGTTACTTCTTTAAGTGTGAGTGCTTCCTTTGCTTATCACTCTTGTTGTTTTCTCAAATCGCTCCTTGGCTACACACGATTGTGCAAAGTTTGAATCATGATGCTGATCTTGGCTTCTTATTTGCGTATGCTGTAGGCCATAGCAGATGACCTCAAGGGCACGACGACACAAGGTATATGGGTTGGCACAGCGTACCTTCTTGCCCAAGCCGTCTCGATGCCGGTTCTCTCCTCCCTGTCTGAGATCTTTGGTCGACCTATTGTACTGTTCGTTGCCATTATAATGTTCACCACCGGCTCAATCATCTGCGCTGCATCAAACACAATGGCCCAGCTTCTTGTGGGGCGCTCCGTTCAAGGTACAGGTGGTGGAGGCGTGGTAGTTATCTCCATGGTTGTCTTTACCGATATCGTACCTCTCCGGTATAGACCAAAATGGTAGGCCCGACTTCTTTGCTCCTTCACAGCACATCATGGATTCCAAGATCTAGGCTGACTCGTTACTTTGTCTTTTAGGTACGGAACTGTTCAGGGTGCTTGGGCTCTGGGAACCTGCATTGGCCCAGTCATTGGGGGCGCCATCGTACAAAACACTACATGGCGCTGGATCTTCTATATCATGTTCCCCTTTTGTGCCTTCGGGCTGATTGGCATTCCACTGCTCCTGACCATCAAGCCTCGTATCGAGTCCATCAGCACGAAGCTGAAGCGGGTGGATTGGACTGGTTCGACCGTCTTCATAATCAGCGCGACTTCTTTCCTGGTTGCCCTATCCTGGGGCGGCTCGCAGTTCTCCTGGGCGAGCGTAGCTACCATCGTCCCCTTGATTGGAGGCGTCGCAGGCCTGGTTCTTTTCGCAGCATGGGAGAGGTTCCTGGCCAAAGAGCCCATCATGCCCCACGCACTCTTCCACAACGTCTCGGCTATCGCAACCTACATTTGCAGCGCCACACAAGGGCTGATCCTCTACGGCCAGCTCTACTATATACCCTTTTACTTCATGGCCGTCCTCGCCTACGGCCCCACTCATACAGGCGTGGCTCTCCTCCCCGTCACGCTGACCCTCGTGCCATCCTCCATCGTCACGGGTCTGCTCATTACGCGCTACAACAACTATCGCTGGCCCATTTCCGTCGGCTGGGCCCTCTGCACAGTCGCCTGCGGCCTCACTACTATATGGGACGCCCACACACACCTGTACCTCTGGATCGTCACACTCATCATTCTGGGGCTCGGCCACGGCGCCATCCTCAACGCGCAGAACTTCTCCACGCAGGCCATTTGCCACAGCGGCGACGAGGCCTCGGCCGCCGCCATGTACGCCTTCATGCGCCACTTTGGATGTGCGCTGGGCGTCGGCATCGGCGGCACGGCCTTCCAAAACGTCATGGCGCTCAAGCTGAGCTGGCTCCAGCTGTCCACCGCACTCGCCAAAAACGCAGAGGGCTTCCTGCCCGAGCTGCTCGCCATGCCTGCCGGCCCTGAAAAGAGTGACATTCTCGCGGCCTATGTCTACGGCTTCAAGGGCGTGTTCCGCGTCTACCTCGGCACCGCGTGTCTGTCCTTGCTTGCGTCGCTGCTCGTCAAGCACTATGACATGAACAAGGAGCTGCGCAGCGAGCACACGGTGCAGGAGAATAGCTTTTCGCGCATGGTTGCTCGGGCGCACAGGAACAGTAACACCGATGTCTCGCCGCGCTCCAAGGCACCGGCAGAGCCGGTGGTTGTTGCTCTTGCTACGTGTGATGATATGCCTGCTGCTTCTTTGCCCACCGCGGAGTCGAGCAACATCAACACAGCAAGGAACAGCATCGCCATGGATGGCGGCATTGCCACTCCATTGTCGATCGACTCCGACGAAACGCAACTGGACCTCACAATTCCACCGCCAGTCACGCTCAAGGAGAAGAAGTCTGCGACGTCTTCGTTAAGGAGTTTGGGTTCAGCGACAGCAACTCCCACGACGAGGGTGGCTGATGTCCACAGTGAGACCGGGATGCGAGGAGTCACTGTGGAGTAAGATAAGAAATCAATCAGAAAAACGACATCTCATCGAAAGATAAATAAAGAAAACAAAAAATGTGAAACAAACGAGCAAGCCGGAAGTTCTTTGAAGTACATAACAAATCATGATGTCAACGACTCTCTTATTAACGGTTGGTTGCACGCACTGTTGCATCGGTCTGGGCACTTAGATATACATATATACATGCGCACATTGGGGTTGGATTGGGTTTGTATACCTCGGGATTGGGACTGGAGAACATGAACTCGGTTTAGGACTCGGGCATGATTTTGGGATTAGATTACGGTGATGAATACAATACGAACTACTCAATTCAAATATCTCCTCGCGTCTTTCTCATAGCCATGGACGAGCCTTGCTGTGATGTTGACTAATGCTCGTTTCGAAGTCTCAAGCCTTCTACAAGTGCCAACCTTCATTTCATAGAAACGGTTAAACACTGAATTGCCCCCTATCCACATATCCGTACCCAGTTATCCATAGCAATCGTTCCAATTCAGCCGCTTTTTCAATCACAGCCCTTTCTTGGGTTGTTTTACGAACTTGAAAATAGAGTGGTATTTTCAAGAGGCACTTAAACTTTTTGAGAGCCTCGCTGATGGGTCGTGATGCTATCGCTAACTAGTCCGTACCCAGTCGCATACAAAGAAAACGAGAGGGATTCATAATACCACATGTCGCCTTTCCCCTGGGCCATCCATCCGGTAGTGCATTTCCATTGCTGGTTTGGTTTTCCTTTTCCGAGGCTATCCCTCACTTCTCATGTGCATGTCTTCCTCGTGTCCGCTGCTCATACATGTAATCCGGCTAGATAAGTGACTTGTTCTCAACCGGGGAGTCTCACAGCTCGTTCACCGAACGTTCGCATATACCCCAACACCAGCTTATCGCTTTGTGGCCTTGTCAAAGTCTGCAACAATGCTATCCTTTTGCGAGAGCTGAGACTGTGCAACCTCCTCCTCTACAGCGCTGCCCCCAATGACACCACCTTGCTCGAGAGCCTTTTTAGCCATCGTCTTGGCCTGCGCATCTCCAACCTTGCCATAGACACTCAACGCGGTGGCAATCATGCCACCAATGTCACCAACGTTGCCGGGAACAACAACAGCTGTGCCTTCCTTGGCCAGCTTGCCGAACGCGTCAACGTACTTTTCGGCAACAGACAGGCTAACGGCACTCTGAGCGGCATCCGCGCCCTGTGCAATGCTCTTTGCCACAGCCTCGATGCCTTGAGCAGTTGCCTTGGCCTTGAGCAGGATCGCCTCGCTCTCACCACTTGCGCGGTTAATTTGTTCTGCCCGCAGCGCCTCCGAAGCAAGAATGACACTCTGCTTCTTTCCCTCTGCAATGTTGATGGCGCTCTGGCGCTGACCCTCCGAGTCCAGGATCTCGGCACGCTTGCTGCGCTCCGCAGTGACCTGTCTGTGCATTGCGTCCACGACAGACGGGGGCGCGTGGATATCGCGGATCTCGTAACGGAGGCAGGTGACGCCCCAAGCTTGGGCTGCCTCGTTGATGGCGGCGGTTATGTTGATGTTGAGAGCTGCGCGCTCCTTGAGGACATGGTCGAGGGTAAGCTGGCCGATTTCGCTGCGCATAGTGGTCTGGGCGAGCTGGGAGATGGCGTATTCGGCGTCTTCGACTCCGTAGCTAGAGAATAGAGAATACCAAGAATCAGCAATGCTCGAAGAACAATGGGCTATACAAAGCAAGCTGGATGAAGGCGGCGGGATTAGCAGCATACCTTGCCTTGTAAGCGTCGAACACTCTAGTGTACAAAACACCGTCCAGGTCAAGAGTCACATTGTCAGCCGTAATGGCGCTCTGACTCGGAATCTCAATTGCCACCTCCTTGAGCGACTTGACGTATGCGATGCGGTCGATGAAGGGAATCATGAGGGCGAGACCAGGCTCGAGGATCCTGTTGAACTTTCCCATGCGCTCCACAATCCAGGCCGTTTGCTGTGGCACGAAGCGGACAATCGTGTTGGCAGGCAGCGAAGGCTTTTGAAAGTACGAGGTAGCCAGGCCAGGCCCTCCGGGGCCCGATATGCCCAGGATCGATGGGTTTGGCGCGCCATGTCTCGGTGAGTGGGAGAAGCTGCGTGTGGTTTGAGGGGTGGCGTAGTGGTGGTGAGGAAGTTGTTGGCGCGAGGAGACGAGACTGCGCGTCGAGGCTGCCGACAGCATGATGGCGGCACTGCGGCAGAGGGCAGGCCCTTGCCGTGTGGCTGGCACAAGGCCCTTTTGCAAGGAGACCATAGACATTGTCGTCACCGCTGCTGCATCGGCCAGGAAGGTAAGGTGTGATGGGTGAGTGTCGTCAAAGAGCTTGGTTGCTCAATGTGTTTGCTGTGGTGGTGAGTTGGAAAGTTTGGGGAAGCTTTGCGTTGCTACAAAAGATGTACATGGTACGTCAGTTGCGCATATCGTAGCAGGAAAGAACAATTCCCCGGCATAACCCTGGCGTGTCCTGGAGTACTCAGGTACATTGGATATGCTGCTGAGCCAACCAGCTCAACCACTAAACGCCCTTCTGTCACAGGCTCTAAATAGAAACCTCGGCAGCTCTACGGGCTGTGTTGGTGAAAGCCTACGCACTATTCCAGTTAGTTATGATATAGAGCGAGTACCCAGGCTTTCTTAGAGCAGCGCCCCGAGCCGCTGGGGCAGCCAGCTACTGTATACCTGCACCACAAATCGGGGGCTTTCCAGACTGCCAGACTAATAAGCTCCAAGGTGAGGTCATTGACTTCACATGAATGCGGCAGAGTCGATGTGCCAGCACTCACTGAACAAAGATGCCATATACAATAAATATTGATATAAAGAGTGCATGCTGAGATTCCTGTTGACATCTGCATTATTCCTTTAAGAGAAGATCTCTCACTGCTATTTGTGATCCAATTTGTCCCTCGCAACATCCCGTGCAATTTGCCATTGACACATAGCAGTACCCAAGTACTTGAACCCGAAACACTTCGCCCCAATCATCACCACCATGAACCCCAAGAATCCCCTCGGCAACCTCACACCTACAGAAGCAGACTTGGACAGCTCCTCCTCCCCCATTTCAGGCGACGAAAAACTCCGCGAAAAGGCAGCCAAAATCATTCACGGCCCAAACGCGAACCCGTCCCAACTCGGTGACCCTATCAGCCTCAAGGCAGAGACGAGCGACAGCAGCACCGACTTGTCGAATGGTAGCAACAATAACACGCCCTCATCTGCCTCTTCCTCTTCCCCTCCCTCTTCTTCTTCTCCAGGCAAAGATCAAAAAGGAGGGAAGGAAACACTCCGTGAAAAGGCTACCAAGAAACTCCATGGCTCTGATGCCAACCCTTCCCAGCTAGGCGACCCCGTCAGTCTCAAGGCCGAAACGATCGAGCACGATGGTCCTGCGCCGGGCGAGGGGGAAGGACGGGCGGCCCATGGGCGAAATTCGGGGGCGAAATCGAGACTATGAGAAGTTGGATAGTGCCAGTGTCCGTGGTGGTGATCAGCAGCAGCAGCAGCAACAACACCAACAAGATGATTCGAAGCAAGAGCGGTGGTCGTGGTCGACATTTCTGTCTGGGTGTGTTATTGGCTTTGTCACACGGGGACATGTCAGGACTACGCAGCAGAGATTCTGAACACAAAGTAATTGCCTCTATAGCTGCTTCGTTCAAGATTCCAAGGTTCTTTTCTGCTACATGAAAGCCGTATCGGGTTGATTTCTCGTACAGCTAGCAGTTGATTTCATGCCTCGGCCCTTTTCCATTGCTGTTTGCTTTTATAATACTACAGCCTTGACTTGCATAGACGCTGGCCCTTTACTATCGCCATCTTGAATGACAAAACGATCACGTCAAACGAGTATCCAGCCCCAATTCCTTCCCAACAACCTCCAACGCTTGTGCAATTAACCCTACAATTTTTTCGTCCCCATTATTGACATTAACCATGGCTGCGCGCACAAGTAAGGGATACAAGCTGTACAAATGTCTTGCACTGGGAGTCCTGCCATCTTGTAGAGCCATGCCCGGGATGGCTTCAGCCTCGCTGTGCAAACCAATCAAGCATTTCAAGACGCGCTCAAGCTCCCGTCTTTGCGAAAGCGGTTGCGGCATGCGCCCGCGCAGAGGCTGATCTGCAACAAAAGCTCGCAGCGTGAGCGCACATCGTAAAATGAGATATGGCGCAGCTGTGCGCGCAAGACGAACATGCAGCGCGTGCGCCCTTTCGCCGCCGCCGCTGCTATTACTGGTATTGTTGCCATTTTCTGATGTTTCATGTTGCTGCGCGCTGCCACCCGTAGTGTCAGGCACGGGCGACTTCAGGGGATCTAGGGCACTAGGTGCTGATGACGAGGTACCTGGTGCCGGGAAACGAGGCGTCGGGGGTTGTAGAACAATCTCCGGCCCTGCTGTCGTCTCGTCATGAGCCTTGACGAGGTCAAAAAGCTCATCCAAGCACATATAGCTGATGTCTTTGCGTTTGGTAGGTTGAGAGTCGATTGTGCGACCTGCACGAGGCTTACAAATTGTACTCAGGGCCTGATGTAAGCTGTCGACATTGTTGCTATCGTTGGCGTCGATTATGTCTACTTCCGCTGCCGCCGGGGTATGGATGATGGAGGTGCGGAAAAGTCCTTGTGCGTAGGCCCGGCGTGTAGTATCGGATATTAGCTCGGACCCCAGTGATGGAATGATGAGCTCCTTGAGCGAGCGAAACGCGGCTATATCGAACTCCTGGTCACTTGCGATATCGGTCCCACTCGCAGCCTTTTCGTAATTTGCTGTAATGATGCCGTTGGAAATAGACACAATCACGTCCCATATTTCTTGTACTCTGGCTTGCGAGATCTTTGCAGCCTTGACCTGCGGGAGTGTTGACTCCAGCACAGCCAAGATAGATGTTGTTGCGACCTTCCAGGGTTGCTCGGACTTTGCCGACACAGGGAAGTCGTACTTGAGAATGATGGATTTTGCGAGCGCAGTAAGCGCGTTGGAAAACGCGCCGCTTACATAAATGTCTGCGTCGGTCGAATTGGATAGGATATGGTACTGGAGTATGCTAATGCTCTCCTTGGCCACGGCAATATAAGTACCTTTGGACTTTGGCGACTTTGGCGAGCCAGACGTCTCGCGCTTGTCAAAAGCAAGGGCGACGAACTCGGCCACCTCGGAAATCATGGCAGCTGGCACACCGGGAATATCCGTCCGAACAAGCTTGAGCACTTCCAAGATCCGGTTCTGCAAAGGCGTGACATATTCTGTGTCACTTGCGTATGAACCTGGTGTGGCCTTCAGCATGGCTTCCTGCAGTAGCTGCAACAGCCTCTTGACCCTTTCAATCGAGAGATCAGCCTGTATGAGGCGATAAAGCTCAAGAAATGCTTCAACCCAGGAAATAAGGCACTTTTGCCTGTCTTCGTGTTTCCCATTGTCAGACTTCTCAGCCACGGGTATCCGCCGAGCCCAGAGATCCCACGCAAGGTCGATAGTCTCCTTGTCAAAGCTCGATCTCCCTCCTTCATCAACCTTGGAAAGAATGCCTCCGAGACTCGAGAATGTTGCGCTGTTAACATCCAGGGCTTCAAAGTCCAACATGGTTCCGAAGTGTCGAATGAGGTCTTGCCACAATACTGTGAAGGCTGGGTAGGCTGCCAGGATATCTGAATAGCTCGAGAGAAGACTGGAGACGCCTTGGATAACAACTACAGCTGTTTCGTTCCATTCCAAAAGGATGGTGATTTCGCCGGGCTCGTCTCTGACATGTTGAAGTCTGCTCTCAATAGACGAGAGCAGTTCGAATATGACGTATTTCACGGATATTGACCATGCCTGAGGCCCAAGCGTACTCCCATATGCATGAATGATGCGTAGTAAAGTGTGTATGGCACTGTTCCTTAACTCCAGACGCTGATCGGTTGTCACCGCAGTGAGACGTAGCAGCAAGAGCATCCAAAGAGCTGCACTGGAACCTTCTTGGTCAGGATGAGAAGCAAGTTCGATCAATGCATTGTCCTTGGCACCACCAATCATTTCCTCTGTAACGGACATTGCGTTGGATTTCTCTGACAGGAAATCCGAAATGGCCCAAAAAAATGTTACAGTCTGCGCAAGTCAGCATTCTACGCTTAGAAAGGCGACAGGTGTAGCAATTTGGGAGAGATTGGAAGGAGTATAGGTGCGAATACAATTTGGTGCGAGCCGACATACCGTTAAAGCAACATTAAGATCGTCATCTTGAGAACAGAATTTGTACAGGGTATCGACGAGATTAAGAAAACATAGGTTGGGTAAGGAGGATAAAAAGTCGGAGCATATGAGTTGCAGCGAGCCAAACGAGGCTTTGATGAGTTTGGTAGATCGTGTCGTGAGAATTGCATCTGTGTCTGTGCCGCCGGAAGGAGGAGCTTTGTGGACGAAGATGCTATCAATGATCTCAAAAGTGAGGTCCCACCCGCTGACTAGAGTCTCGCCACAGTTCTCGAGAATGCTCTTAAGTCCCTCAAGAATGACACGATGTATTTCCGTGTCAATAGACTGACCGGTTACAGATCTCTCTCGCTCCGCAGCCTGAAGGGGGAGTAAGGCATCTCGGAAAGCCTTCAAGAGACGTGACTGAACCTGGCCACGGACATCGCTGGTCATTGATGCTGTGGCATTGGCAGCTTCAAGGACCAGTCGAACGAGTATATCCGCTGCCTTTGCTCTTACTGGTGCAGAAAGGTGGGCTGTGCTCAGAGTGATGTTGAGCTCCGATATTAAAGGCTGCCATCCAGATACATCAGGCGAGTTCATCAAAAGTCGTTCGAGATTGATGCTGGCCAGATCGCCTAACTTGGTCAATGCAAATTGATCTGCCTGAACAGGAGCAGAAGACGTAGAAGTGCTTGGTACTCTCCTGTATGTGGGCGATTGGGGCTGAGAATCTGGCTCTTCAGCAATCGTTTCAGGTCGATTTTCTCGGTCGACCATGTTTGCATCAGCTTGAGGTCGTTTCTCCAGCAAGCTGCAAACAGCACTGACAACATCCAGAAAGGCGTCGTTGGGGAAGTCGATGGTGCTCTCGAAAAGCCTGGATGCCGCCGTTTCAACAGACTTGATCTCGGTGCCGAAGTTGGCCAGCAGAGCGCTGGCTTCTTTGTCAGCACTTGGATCTGGTCCTTTGGCAGCAATTGGTGTTCGGCCGGCCGCTTTGCCGGTTGTAAACAGAACGAAGTCGGCTTGTTGCAGAGTTTCCAATATGATCTGCCACGACGAAGACAATGTGGGCCCCAAGGCTATACCCAGGTTAAGCAAGGCTCGCAGACACAAGAGGTTGCGCGTATTGAGCGCCATTGTGTTGGTATCAAGGGAGTGTGATCGCGACTTGTCTGCGCTCGTACTTTGGCTCACCAAATTCTCGACGCTTAACAATCCCCGAGCATTACCCAAGATGCTGTTGCCCGCGGCTTCTGAAGACTGAGTTGTGGATGACTGGCGTGAAGGACCTGTGTTCAAACAGGCTGTCAACACGTTTGGAGGAACAGCAGCCTTGCCCAGCGTTGTCAAGAACGCATCCCGCGGAGTGGCCAACTGAAGCAGGCCGGCAACGTGTGCAAAGCGCTGAAACGCCCTCACTAGGCCGTGATAGTATTCAGAATCAAGCGCGGCGTAGAGAAATGTCGAGCACGTAGCGAGTATGGCAGGCCAGCACTCATCAATGATGGCAGCACATGTTTCAATCTCTAGAAAGAGAGGGTGCTCCGTCAGGGTGAGTGGGTTAACAGGAACGGGATTCTTCTTGAATGACGCGGACCTTTCCAAGGAGGAAGTTGGTGTGTCAGGGCGGTCGTCGCTGGCTTCGGTTGAGCCTGGCTTTCCACGCTTCCGGCTTCGATCGCCAGGCACAGTCAGAGGCAGCACGAACTTTGCTAAACCTTCGGAAAGGGAGGTGATGCAAGCTAATGTGAGGCTGTACACGTAGGACTCAGGAATGGCAGGAGGGTCCGTCTTGTCAAGCTGGTCAATACAAGGCACACGCATTGAACTCCATAGAGTGCTAATTCCAGTGTCGTGTGCATTTCCTCCCACAGAACCAGCGATAACTGACACGCTGACCCCACTAGCATCTAGCACAGCCTGGTCTGCTGATGTTGAATAAGGATTTGCAACAGGGATAGTGGACTGATGCGCTAGGCCAATGGTCACTGGCTTCTCTGTGCTCACGCGGACGAAGGTCGCAGTCAGATTCCTGAGTATATCCTTTTCCCCTTCCTTGGCGTCGAATGCTTGGTAGATGCGCCGGACCAGGGCGGGTTCGGCAAATATACCGCGGAACACTTCCATACACAACGACCTTTTCCACAGAGCTGTATCTTGGTCCAAAATGTGCGTCAGAATGGCTAGAGCCTCGCCGCTTTCCTTTGGTATCAGGCCGATGTGCCTGCGTAGCAAAGTATACAAGATGCGAAAGAGTCTGACCGAGGCAGCAAAAGGCGGCTTTCCTTGAAGGCTTTTGATAATGAAGGGCATAACCTTGGTTCGGAGGACATGCACCTGTTCAGGATGGCTCGCAAATATGGCGGCATGGTTCGTCAAGGCTGACTCTATCAGCTCAAGACCGAACGTCTGCTGGAGCCCTGAGAACCTGAGATACTCTGGTCTCTGTGCCTGGGTCATGAGGCACAGGTCATTGAAGACACGATAGGCGTCCAAAGCGGCTGCCTTGAGCCGGACATCTCCATCCTGTGCCGGTGCATTGCCGACGAACGGGGCATCTGCCAGCCTGTCCTCTACCACGACTTTTTCGAAGACGGAGACGACGAGTTGCTGCAAAGTGGCTGCAGAGGTGTTATTGACGATGGCGTTTTTGCTGGACTGCAGGACAAAGCAGATGTTAAGTGCAGTGACCAAGAGGTCATCCCTGATATCAGTGGCGTAATTCTGCAAGAGTGACGGCAGGGCCTGGAGAATCTTGAGTTGTACATCGAGACCGGCAGAGGTTGCCTCACGGAGCGCTTCCAAGACAGGGCTCAATTTCGATCTTGGCAGCGCCTTGGAAACGATGAGGCGCTGCAGGCACACTATTGCTATGCTGGTGAACTTTGCATTTTTAGTGCCACAGGCTATTATAAAGGGGTTGGCGAATGCAGCTCTTTGTGAGAGTTCTACAGAAATTGCCAGTCAATAAATATGCGTGTGCCCTCAATACATAGTCAAGTAATGGATCCAGGAGTGACTGACCTGCGCCAAGCTGGGCCTCAGTTACACGGAGACTCTTGAGTTCCTCTAGAGACTTTTCTGCAGCCTGTCATTCAACAACATCAGTCAATTGTACTGTAAATCTGTGTCGATTACGGAAACCCCCTTATACCTGTCTGAGATCTTGGTGTTTGCGCTTGCTCTCAGTGATGAGGTTGTTGAGCTCCGTCGCAAGAAGCTGGGCAGACATGGTGGCCTTGTTGGGGGAAGGGATGTGGATTTGGATCTCATGTCACCCTGGCTCACACACGCTCATTAGGCAGAATCAAGATGACGGGCATGTTGGAAGAAGCAGATCCCAAAGAGGTGTGGTGTGGACTGTTCCCTCGTCCTCGTCAGCGTCCAGGCGAAGCAACAGTAACAGCGGGCTCGCTGGAGATGCCACATCAGTCAATCACTGACTGGCTGGGCATGGTCAGGGGCTCGGGTGGTAGTCAGTCTGCTTAGTCAATGTCATTGCGTTAACTATGTACCCAAGTACCTACCTAGGGAGGTGGTCATCGTACTGTGCCAGTTGTGCACACGGGCCGCGGCGGGGAGCCTCACAGTGGGTTTCGCGGCGGGGTCCAACTAACGCAGCCGGCGCCTTGTGGTTGCCTCGTTTGTGTGTTATGCCCCGCCTTGTCTGGCGCAGTGACGACAACAGGACAGCTTTGTTACATCTTCAAATTTCAATGCGCGCACGCTGATATCAAGGTTATCTGCATAAATCAAGCTTCTCTTTCCGTATTCTTGTCGGCATACTATCCTTTTCCATTGCCTCGAAACAACGATCATGGCTGTGGCTGCGACTGTGCCACGCAACTTTAAGCTCCTCGAGGAGCTTGAGAAGGGAGAGAAGGGCTTGAGCAATGGTATGACTGTCGCGTGACAGGGTGCCCAATGTTGTATTGAAGCTAAAGAACCCTGACTCTTGTGTCTACTTTTTAGGCACCTGCTCCTACGGTCTCGAGGACCAAGAAGACATCTCGTTGACAAATTGGCGAGGAACGATCATGGGCCCTCCTCACGTACGATTCACTCCATCCGTCCATCTCGCATGCGATAGCAGCACGCGAATGCAGAAATTCCGAACATCTGGGTCGCTAACGGCATTTCCATCACCTTAGGGACACTTTGAGAACCGAATCTACGAGCTGAAGATCGTGTGCGGCCCTCAGTACCCCAAGCAGCCACCAGTCATCCACTTCATCACTCAGATCAACCTCCCTGGAGTCGACCAGCACTCTGGCCTCGTCGACCAGAACATCATCGGTGGCGATCTGAGGGACTGGGAAAAGAATACTAAAGACTCTGGTCCTAGAGCGCAGCAGAGGGTGAGCATCGAAGCTGCATTGAGCGCCATAAGATAGTGAGTACTGCCTAGGCAAACAGCCCTCTGCTTACGATTCATCGTTGGGTGTTACAGTTTGGCTAATGCACCTGCTACTCTAGTCATATGGAGCAGTATAAGAAGCTTCCTCAGCCTCCAGAAGGCACGAAGTATGCCGATTAGAAGGCGCTGGTGGACGCCTTCTTAGACAAGGACACGCTCGATGATTTGTGCAGTCAGTAAATGGAACAGGGCTTTCTGGCTTCAGATATTGTTCGAGTGCTTACGGAACAAACATCCAGCCACTCGACGAGGCCTGCTTGAATTCAGGGCAAAAGATGGGGACATTTTGCGATGGGACAAGAAGAAGCGATTGAAGCCCAGCCTTTGATTTTTCCTTTCCTTGCATGCAACTGCATTTCAGGGGTTCTGGGGCCGGCTCTGTTTACAGGGCGTAGACTCGGCCTCTTGTATGGAATTTACATTTCAATAACAACAAAATCCCAAGAGCGTGCTCGTCGTGGAGTTGCATACACCCTACCAGGTACATCGAATTGGATGGACGGGGGAGGAAGTACGGTGCTAACACAGTACGCTCACACGCTTGCTAAAGTGCATACTTGCCATAGGTACCTGCCCAGGCTAGGTAGATGGTCCGAGCGTCCTGACAGTGCTCGTGGTACAGCATTGTGATCGCAAAAACTCTCTAACCTGTAATCCCATTCGCACAACCAAGCAAGCAAATAAAACAACACATATGGACTGAAGTTACTGCCAGTGTCGAGGCTAACTGCCCAGAGTCCAAATGAATGCCGTCACTCTTCGTTCCAGCCCGCGATACGCGGCATAGAGCAGCATGTAAGTATCCTGTGCCTCTTCTGCTTACCTTTCTACATGCTTCGTCGAGTATGAGAAGGGCCAAATTCTGACTTGCTTCGTGTTCCAGGCTTCGCCCTCTACCGGGCTCTGCTCCGCCAAATCCCCCGCGTCACCCTCCCCAATGACCTCTCGTCGCGCCCTGGGTGGGACCACCCGCTACGCCATCTCATGCGCAGCGGCTTTGCGCGCAACAAAACTGACACCTCGCCGCGCCTCATCACCTCGGCCTTCAAAAGCGGCTACCGCTTCCTCACTCTCCTCTCCCATGCCCACGATTCTTCCAGCACCCAGCACGCCGAAATCGTCGCCTTTTTGCGCGAGCGCCAAGCGAAATTCCCTCCCAATGCTCCCCCCAAACTATTCAAACCGCCGGCTAAGCCGCCCGTGGTCCCACGCGAGGAGCGCCCCCCGCCGATCCTGACGAAAATCAGCGCACCGGGGGAGAAGCCAGTGTTTACGTCGACGTTCCGCCCGCGGCCTCTACATGAACTCTCGGGCGGGGTGCGCAAAGTGCCCGTCATTGACCAGACGACCAACTATGCGTTCTTGCGCATCGGCAAGCCGCAGTCGCACTGGCACGCGAATTTCCTCCGGCGGAAAGCGGATAAGCGGTATGCGCGCATCCATGCTGCGCTTGATATGTGGGATGATGCACGGCCTGCGGCGGCGCAGGAGGATATGTGGGAACGGACGCTTGCGCGGTTGGCCGCGCAGGAAGGGGTTGATATCGGTGCCAACAAGGACGGCGATGGAACGATGATTGTGGCCGATCACAAGACGGGTTGGAGGCACCGTGTGGGACCGTACGAGTATGTGGTGAGAGAGTTTGGCACTTATCGTCTTCGGAGGCTGTTGGATGAAGAAGCCGAGGACATGATTGCGCGTGCAAAGGCCTTCAATGAAATTGTCTACGAAGAGAGGAAGCTTGCGGCCAAAGAGAAGGAGGAGAAGCGGGAGAGGAGATATCGAGCTTGGGTAGAGAGGGAGAGGTTGGCGGGGAGAGAGGTAGAGGAGCGGTAGATTTAGCAACGACGGTCCGTAGGCGCACCTCTGCATACTTAGGCTATATGCAAGGCTATTGCATGCACTCAACTACATTGATATTGATATACGAGTTACATTCTCCGCAGTTTGGATGGCCAAATGTATCATCTGCACTCGCATTCTACTCGAGTAGAGCCCAGTCATGGCAGGAAGACGCGACCGCCCACTGGAACATAAAGTTTCGCGAAAGGCCGAGTATTCTTTCATAAACCAGATCAAAGCTTCGCTGTTTACCACCCTTACGCAGACTAGTTCTCATGGCCCCCAATTGCTTCCGGTATTTGTCGCTATCCAAAAGGCGCGTTTGATATCTCGTCGTCGAAAACCAGGCGACCGTCCCAGGCACATACCACGACTGACCAATTCTGTCATGATTCTTGTCAGCCAAAGCCGGTAATCTATAATACCAAAAGAAGAACGCGTGATTATCGGAACTCACCTCGAACAAGATGCTCCACGTCAATGGTAACAATTTTCCTTCCGGCGCCAGTGGTGCTAGAAAAAGGAAGCAGGCCATTCGCGCTGTCAAAGAAAGGGTTTTGCACATCGTCACTCCTGTCCCAAACCATGTCTTCTGGCGTCACCATCGCCGACTCGGGCGTGGCACCAGATCCAGACTCTGGCGATAAGGTGGCCCACTCATTATTATATGAACTCGGCGCGTTATCCTTCGGATCGCCCTGTCGGCCCTCTTCCCACCACTGGGCATCGACCTCTGCCGTAACAAAATCCTGTCCTGGCGGGATTGCCACGCCTTTGCTGCGGAGGTACAAGTCCACCTCATCTGGATCATAAAAGTCTCCTTGGAACCCGGGCAAGTTGATTCTCATTTTGCTGTTGAGAAGATTGTCGCGCACATCGTTGGCGCCCGCATTGAACGGGCCGAACCCAAACGAGGTGCCAAGGGCATGCTTGCCAACATCCTTTGTGCCTTGGTTGCCTGCCAACAATTGTTTCCCGGGCTCGCTGCAAGTGGAGGTGATGTCGGCAAAGGCATTCTGGCCGGTGCCTCCTAATGCCCAAAAGGGTGCTGACCAGTTGTTTAGCGACTGCGTTTTGTCTTTGGCAAAACTGCGCTCGATCCGGTCGCGAATCTGTTCTACAGACTCAAAGAGCAAGCAGAAGCCAAAAATGCGTTTGAATAAGTCCTTGGGCGGGTCAGGCATAGTGACCAAGCTATAGCCCCGCTGTAAAGAGGTGCGTTGAAGCCGCCGACCAAATGATATTTCATTGTAGTTGTAATTAATGGGAGGGGCCAAGGAAGTGAGAAATGGCGACAGAGACGCTGGGGGAGCGGTCGCCAAGCTGGTAGGTTGGTGGGAGCTGGTGGGACTGTTGCCATCCGTCGAGTCGTTGTTTGCAAAGAAGTCGGCAAACGACTCGTCGCTTGACATGTCCAATGGAAAGCTAGCATTGTCGAGGGTCGGCATCGTGATCACTTCATACCCAAAGCCTGAGGCGCCTTGAGCAGTGCCAAGTGGTTCCTCCAAAGGCAACGCAGAACCTGTCATAGGTGTGGCCTGCTCCAGCTCCAGCTCATTGATGATAGTATAACCCCAGACTGCGCTGTTGCCGTCGACGGGAGTCTGTACCTCCACAACCTCTGGTGAACTGGAATCTGCCTTCTCGTTCTGATTTTGTGGAGGCGGGGGAGTGTTTGCGTCCGAAGCATCCCGATCCGAGCCCTCGTTCTCAAGTTCCTCGCTCGATTTCTTGGCAAGGGACAGAAACACCTCGGTGACTGCCTGCAGCTCTCGAGCAAAATCCGGCGCCATGGCGAGGATGCCGTGGCTTACAGCGTGGTCATGAAGCTTCATAAAGGCCCTTGTCATCTCTTCATTGGTCTCTCGCAGGTCTTGGACCTTTTTCTCAAGCGTTTGGATCGCATTCTCCTTCCTGCTGCGGTATGCTCGTTGAGCGAGGCGTATCTGGGTCCTCCGCCGCTATCATGACGGGGTCAGCGTGAGGAGTGGTTGAAAGGCACTCGCCGTGCATACAAGGAGGTCGGCCCACTTACATCAGCGGCAGTCTGATCTGTGGTGTCCAGCCTCGGCCTCCCTCTGGCCCGCTTGGTCTTGTCTTCTGCCTCATCATGCTCTTGCACGGTGGCTGTCGCTGTAGACGTCCTTGCTCGTTTGCGGGGCACCTCGTCCCTGTGAGGCCGAGCTGCCTTCCTTGTCTTGAGCGTTTTGCCGCCTGGATAGACGCCATCGTATTGCTCTGCATTCAGAATCGCAAGAGGAGAAGCCATCATGTCACTGCCGAGCTTCATGTTCACGAAGTAGTGGGGAATATGGTCGAGACAAGGGCAACAGGGTACGTGACAGGCCGCCACTGCAGCAGTAAACCGACGGCAACGGGATCGTGACCTCCTTACAAGTGAAGTAGGGCTTTGAATATGGTTGTTTAGGAATTCAGGCCTCAGCTGACACGATCCGGTGAGTCCGTACAGGATATAGCGCAATTATCATAACCGTGATGGAACTAGCCCGTTGGTGTTTCTCGGCGTCCGTCCAGACGTCAAAAGACAATTTTCAGCCTGCGAGCATACTATAAGGTGGAGGATAAGCTAAGAGCCTGAGGGTGGTCGACTCGGACTCGGTGTGTCTGGTCGACAGCCGGGCCTAGCTATAAGTACACCGTCGACGCGCCCTTTCGGAATCAAGCCATGCTGAATAATGCGGCTGGCAAAGCATGCTTGTCGAAAAGGGCGGGATGGAAGGGTGCTGCTCGTGAACGTGAAAGTAAAAGGGAAGTTACTCCAGGTGGGCTGCTTGGCACTGCCTCCCCCAGAGTGTGGCCGCGCATTATGCATATCACAAACGTCGCCCGTTGTGCCGTTTGCATGAGGCCGTCCTACAACAGCCGCAGGGGTCCATTGCTGGGCCCGGTTCATGATTAGTGAACATATCGTTTCGGCTGCACATACTATGGTACAAGCTGTCAGCAGGCTGTCCTACCTGGGCATGTCGAAGCTCGTAGTAAGCAAAGCTGACATATTGTTTGTTAGCGCAGAAGTCATATTGCTGACTCGTGGCTGCATTTCCGTATGTTAGAAACGCCGATGCGTACATAGTACATAAATTGAAGAAGGGTTGGCAAGGGTTGGGCAAGCCTTCTTATTCGGTGAGGACAGCTTTGCAGGTGGGAAGTGTCCTTCACAAGAGTACCTCTCTAAATACTTATGTAAGCACAGCAAATGGGGATTGCCGTCAGCTTGATTTGTGAAAGTGGCATTCAACCCTAACCCGAAAGCCATTATGTTAGCCTGACAATGGGCTTTATATAAGCAGAATAATGGCTTCGGCAACACTTAAATATTCGAATAATAGCTCTTTTTATAGCTAGATATATAGAATATACACTCTTTTAACCTCTCTTTTGTTTCGCCTGTTTTAGCTAATAACTAAGCTTTATATATACCTTATTTTCTTAGTTATAAGCCCGGATACAAGCTAAACGGCTGGAATCTCCTTTTCTTAAGTAAACGTATAAGCTTACTAGTCGAAATTACTTTTATTTAATATCTTTAATCCCTAATAACGGCGTAAATCGACTATCTAAGCTATAAGGACCTACTTTTCTTACGATAGCTTTAGAGGACTTTGAATATTAGGTAAAATATACGGATTCTATTACCTTTCCGGTATAGTACGCTACGCTTAAGGCCTATTATTAGCAAAAAGGTATCTAATCCGATATAGACCCTAAAGACCCTAATATATAAATAACTAGTCTAAGTATACCTATATAAGTATAATCGGATAAAATACTATACGGAGGTCTTCTTAACGATTATAAGAAGACTTATAATAACTTAGATAAGGGATTCGTACCTCCGATATAGGAATAACGCTAGCGATTCTATAATAAATAGGTCCGAAACTACTAAATCGGTCTATCGGCCGAGAAGGAGAAGAAAATAGCTATCGAAAAGATCGCTACCTAGATTAATAAGACGGTCCTAGACTCTCTACTTTAGCCTATTCGTATAAACCTCGCTAAAACTAAAGGTTAATAGATACTTAAGGACCTTATAAAGAAACTAAAAGAGGAACTATTACCTTCGGATACTATTATATAAAACTTTATTTACTAAAAATATCTTATAGTTCTCGAGAAGGCTAAATATCCGACTTTAGCCTCTAAATAGCTAAACGAGTATATATAGGCGTATATTTAAGCTAAAGTAAATAACCTCCCTAAGGCTACGGGAATATATACTATAAAGCTATTCCTTATAGCTATTTAGTATCGCTTAGCTCTAGACTAGGTAATTCGAATACTATAGGATTATATTATAAACTAAGCAATTAGTAAGGACGTTTTATCTATTAAGTACTACTCTAAGGCTTATTCTACCCTTCTCTTAATCGATTTAATCTCTAGTAAAGGGTTAAAGATAGGTATTAATATATTTAGTACGCTAATCTATACTAACTCGGTATAAAATAGTAATTCCGGTAAATCCTCTATTAATAAAAAGTATCTAGATTATAAGTATCTATATAAAACTCTATCTTATTACTATAGCTAGTAATTATAAACCTATTAGCGGCTTAGATAGGTATATAATAGAATAAAACCGGATAACGTAGAAGCTATACTAAATAAGAAAGAGATTTACCGTATATAGTAGAAGTTAGGACTAAGGTAATATAAATACCTTATTAGTAAACTTATTACGAAGAAGTAGCTACCTAACAGCTAAAACCTACTAGACTTTCCTAATTTAGGTAGTTCGGGCCGATTAGGGTAAACGAATAGTAATAATAAAGATAATAAATATACGGGAGGATACCTCGAAGGATAAACGGGGCTTAAAACGCCTATATACTCTATTTCTTTATATCTTTTCCTTTAGTTATACTATATTTAATACGTATATTTATATAAAGTATAATATATATAGTCTCTTTATCTTAGTTATTATAATCCTATTTAGCCTAGATTATAATAGTAATTAACTTAGACCTACTCTTTTAGAACTAGTTTAATAGAGCCTTCTCTATAATTAAGGAAGGCTACTATAACCTCTTATAAAGCACCGTTTTAGATAATTATAGAGCTATATACCTTATTAATAGTATTTTACTTCTAAAGGATAGGTTATTTATCCCTAAAGATAACGGTATAACCGTTAATATAGGTAATACCTTATTCCTAGTTAAGGGATATAATATACGAATTATTAAACGGTACCTTAATAATAAAATATATAACCTTATTCTTAAAAAGGTATATTTAGTAAAAGGTTTTTATATAAATATTATCTCTAAAGCGTTATTAGCTAAAAGGGGAGTTTAGTACTATAGTTTTAATTATACGTTACGTTTAGGCGATTTAAGCGATAATAAAGTTCTAATAACCCTAAAAAAGCATTTTAACTTAGCTTTCTTTAAATATATTCTATATTACTCCTTCTATCTATTATTACCTACTTTTATTCCGTTTAGTAAAGCCGGTATATTATATCTACCCGTTTCGAATTTACTATTTTATTTATCTTTTAATCTATTTAAAGACCGAGAGGACTCGGAGTACCTATAATATTTACGTTTAGGCTATTTAGGTATATAAGTATTATAAAAGCTAGTCTAATAAGCCCGCGGAGTTAAAATAAACGGTATACAAAGACTAAATTATAAATACTATACGAAAGCGTTCCTAACTCGGGTTATATACCGAGGACTATCTAAGAATACTAGCCCTAGGCCCTTTTAGAGGGTTTACTAGGATATATTTACGTTTTACCCGGGTATAGGAGGGGCTAGGTATATAATAGTATTTAAGGACGAGTTCTTAGGCAAATTCTTTATCTCTATAGCTATAGATAAGATAGGACCGACGGTTTTTAGCTTAATTCGTAACTTTATCGCTTAGGTATACTAGTAGTTTTAGCTTAACGTATATAAAATCCGCTAAGACGGTAAAGCCGCTATTTTATATATAAACTATAATATAGCCTATATATAATAATACTAGGAGGTAGGAATCGAGCTTAAAGTAACCCCTTTATATATAAAAGAGTTTAATAGCGTAGCCGAGAAAGTAGGGCGCGAATTAATTAAGAAATAATTAGTAATACTATTATCTATAAACCTACTATCTTATCTATAGCCCGAAGCGATAAAAATAGCAGCCTATTTATATAATATTAGCTTAGCGGTAATAAAATATTAATAGTCCCTAAATAGTCTATTTAAGGGATAGTTCTATCGGAATATACCGATAATACTACTAGATAAGGACCTTCGCCCTAACTAGAGCTATATTTATACCTATAGCTATTATACCTATATACTTAGAGTAGAGAGAGAAGTAGGAAACTTTAGGAAAGAGATAAAAACGGCGGAATATATATATATTAGATATCTTATAGGCTATATCGCCTTAAATATCTTTAGAGTATAAATACCCTCTATAGATATAATATATATAATAAGGAATATTTAATTTAATAAGATAGTTGTGACGGGCTGGCCCCTGTGGGGCTCCAGGAATTGACTAGCGTTCCTGCGGCCGTCTCCGACGTACGGAACCTTTCGCTTAGGCGGTTGAGGCAAAAGGTACGCAATCTTCTGAACACGTTTCAGAAGATCTAGTCAACTTATCAGGCACGTCAGGGCGAAGGCAATATCACAGGTGGGCCTGTGACAATAGTCTTCTATAACCCGTTAAAGGAGAGGCTTAAATAGCCCCTTCCTAATTATAAGTTCGAGAAAATATTATTATAGGAGATAAAACTAGAGGAGATTTTAGATACTTTATATATTTAAATAGATATAGGAGAATATTATACCTTCCTGTCTTAAGCAACCGACTTAAACCTATATATAATATACGCTAACGTTAATCCGCCCTTAGAACTAAGGGGTAAATAGCCTTATATAGATAGTTTAGAAGGTATTCCGAACTAGATTATAGAGGATATACCTATACCTAAGTTAAGTATAGAGAACTTATAACTCTCTAATCGCTACTAAAGCTTAGATAACTATATTTAGTTATAATAAAGCAACGCCTTTATATATATATAAACTTAAATAAACCCTATTAATAGCGATACTAAGGTAGATAAAGACCCTACTAGCTTTATAGCTAGAAAAGATAAATAATCTATAGATATAAACCCTATTAGCGATATATAACTCGCTAAGATAGATAAATTACCCCTTAAAGTCGAAGAACCGCTAAAGCGTTAATTATTAATATATAACGAGGATTACTAATCTAAGCCTTAACTATAATAACTATTACTTATAAATAGCCGAGATAATCTAATTAATTAGAGACGTCTAATTACTAGAACCGAGGAGGATATATAATAGGATATTCCGCCCTTTTTACAGAGATCTAATAAATAGAGAGTACTAATATAAAGGGTATTTAAATAAACGCTTATTCGTAGGTATAAAAGAAAGAACTCTAAGCTACTTAAGCTATTTATCCGAAGGCCGTTCGCCTTTATAAGCGTATTTCACCCGTTTAAGCGATAATAAGCTTATTTAGCTACCGTACTAGTAGATATATAGCCGGAACTAGACGTAAGATATATTATATTATATACTATATTTACAGCAGCGGTTAACGCTAATAATACGCCTAATTAGATATAGGATAAAATTACTAAGTTTATATTATATCCCTAGTATATTAATAACCTACCTAAAGAGCTATTAAACTAGGTATAAGCTTAGAAGTTACCTTTCCGCGATTAATAGTTTAAGGCTATAAGAAAGGAGATATATTAGTTAACGACTATATACGTATAAGAGAAAGTCGATAGGGCGAAGGTATATAATAAGCTATTACCGCTTAAGTAGGTATTTCGCTATAAAATAGACGGTAATAGTATCCTATCCTCGTTTAAAATACGGATTTATATAAAAGGAGATCTATAGGATACTAATATCCTCGATACCTATGCTATAATACTTATAATACGCGCTTTTCGTATACTTATAGCTATTACGGCTTAAAAGGACCTAGAGGTAGATTAAATAGATATAACCGGAGCGTTCCTTAATACTAATAGAGAAGGATAAGAGGAAGTATATATTAAACTACTAAACGGATTTAAAATTATCGATAAAGTCGCTAAGTTAAAGAAAGTACTCTATAATTTATACGATTCGCCCCTTATATAGTATAAAGACCTTTATAATACCCTTAGAGAACTTAAGCTTAAGCCGTCGTCTAAAGAACTATATATATTTAAAAGCAAAGATAATAAGATTACTCTATTATTCTATATAGATAATATTTTAATATTTTATCTATAGTTAGTTAAGGCAGAAGCTGTTACAGGCCCACGGGTAAATATACGGCTTCGGTATACTAGGGCATGAAGCCTTAGTTAGTATATTCCCTTCTCGTCTGGAGACTGGTATTATATAAGCGCTAAACAAGAGCGTCTCCCGAGCAGCTTATAAGCCGTACAAAAGACCATCGATAAGAGGACCCGTATCGACGGTAGACCTATGGAAAACTCTATCTACGGGTGGATTCTAAACGTAAGAGCTACTTAAGAGCAGCTCTCGCGCTGCTATATAGATATTATTCCTACTTCTCTCCTTAAGTTAGTTAATAATAGAAATTAGGATCGAAACTATAAACGCTCTCTCGATACCTATTTATAATTAACTAACTTTATTTCTACCTACCTTATATATCCAACGGTATTTATATACTTATTTAGTATATAACCTTAGGATATTATACCCTTATAACGAGCAATTCGGGCAACTCCCTACCTAAGCGAATAACGATAATAATAGTATAATAATAACTATATAATAGATAATTACTTAAATAATAGAAGAGTAGTAGTATATTATTAAAAGAATAGTATAATAGTAGCGCGAAGATAGTATACGAAACCTAGAAGCGCTTATAGTATAACTTATATAAATCGAATAATCCCGTAGCTTACTATTATAGGAGCTACTAATAAGTATTAGTAATATAATAGTTAAATACCCTAACCTAGCACCTAACGAACTAGAAGATACCTATACCCCTACCTCCTAAGATATAGAAGACGCTAATATCGACGTAGATAAGGCCCTAGAGAGTATAATTATACCTAAACGTAAGCCCCTTTCTTAACTAGCAAACTTTAAGGGTATATATACTTAATTCCTAGCTTAGGAGCGTATTATAAGGTATAAACTCGTCCGAGATATTTACTTTATCGGGAATTATATAGATAAGTTCTAAGAAATCTATAAGTACCTAAAGGGAGATATAAAGGTTATAGCGAGGAGCTATTATATTATAGGAAGAGAATACGGCCTTTAGAAACCCTCCTTATTCCTATAATAGCTCTGCTATCGATATTATAATAAGAACTATATTATCGCTACTTCTTAAAAGCTTAGGAGCTTTATTTAGAAGAAAGGCTAATCCTTCCCTAACTTCTTCTCCTAATAGGAGAAGTTATTAATAGACTCCGGCGGTATAGAATAGCCGGATTTAGCTAAGTTAACGTACCTAAAGGGCGCTATTAATAGCGTATTACGTATATAGCTTATTAGTATAGAAATACCGTCGATATATAACGATTAGGTAAAGAAAGCGTTCTATATCTCGGCTAAGCTAGAAAGCTATATTACTATCTGAGATAATAGCTATACTTTACCTTTAAGCTATTTATCCGGAGCTACGGTATAGCGCTTTAGGATAACCTAATAAGCGGGAGGAAACGGATAAAAACCGTAAAACCCTTATATAGATCCCGATAGGGATATAGCTATAACTAGTATTAACGCTCTATAGGCTAATAAATAGCGCGCGAGGTAGGTTAATTAGGCGGAGATTAAGCGTAGGAAAGAGTAGGGACTCTATTATAGGTACGGACGTTCGAACTATAAAATCGCTTATTGCCCCTTCCTACCCGCGCGCCCGCCTATTAGCTTAAGAGCTATACGGGAGACGGATATTAATATTACCGATATTAACCTTATCGACCTTAATAATACTACCGAGGAATAGGAGGAAAACTAGCTATTCCTATATAGAATCGTATATAGGAGCTTATAAGTCTTAACTTTAGCTTATAAGAAGTAAAGTATTAGATAAATAGGAATTATTTTATAATAGACCTATTCTATAATTTAACTCTATTTATCCTAGTATTTATTAATTCTAGTTATAACTATTATTCTGCTATAAGCGAGACGCTCGTACGTAAGTTAAGACTTCCGTATATATCTATCCCGCCTAGGACCCTCTATTAATTATTAAGGGAGAGAATATCGTATAAATAGCCCGTTATCCGCTATATAACCTACCTTAATATAAACCTAGATAGGTATTTATATCGTATTTAGGCCTATATAATCCCCCGCCTTTAGTATAACCTTATTTTAGGAAAACCTTAAGTAGAAAGAGAGAGGGTAATATATATAGCTTATAAGCACCGCCTAAGTATCGGACGAATAAAAGGATTAAAGGTTTAGGAGCGAGGATATAGCCTTAAGAACTTTAATTATACGTTTATTAATACCCTTACTATCTAGAGCAAAGTTTAGCGTATAAAATACTTAAATACCGCTTAAATAGCGTTTTTTAGTATTATAATAGCCGATATTATTAAGGCCTTATTACCGAAAATAGAATCTTCGGTTAATAAGAAACTCCCCCTAGAGTATTACGAGTTCCGGAACCTCTTTAATAAAGATATAGCTTCTATATTACCGCTATATAGAGAGGGAGCGGATTATAAGATTCGGCTATATAAGAAGGCGGATAGGTTTACTATAAACGCCTTATAGAGCCCGTTATACGGGATATCTAGAGAAGAACTTATCGTACTAAGGAAGACTCTTACTAAGCTACTCGATATAAGCTATATTAGAGCTAGTAGCTCTTTAATAGGAGCTCCTATAATCTTTATTAAGAAACTAGGGGGCGGCCTTCGTTTTTATATAGATTATTATATATTTAACGCTATTTCGGAAGCCGACCGCTACCCGCTCCCCCTTATTAAAGAAACCCTATCTAATATCGTAAATACTAAATATTTTACTAAGCTCGATATATAAGTAGCGTTTTATAAGCTTCGTATTAAGGAAGGAGATAAATAGAAGACCGCCTTTCGTATAAAGTATAGCCTCTTCGAGTAGCTAATAACCCTATTCGGATTTATAGGCGCTCTTGTAACGTTCTAGCGTTATATTAATAACGCTCTACGCCCTTACCTAAATATCTTCTATTTAGCTTATATCGATAATATTCTAGTATATACCGATAATACGGCTAAAAACTACCGAGCAAAGGTAAAGCTAGTATTACGCGCTCTTAAAGTAATAGGTCTAAATCTAGATATCGCTAAGTACGAATTCGGCGTAACCGAGATAAAGTACCTAGGCTTTATTATCGAAGCGGGGGTAGGGACTCGTATAAACCCCGAGAAGGTATACGCTATACGCGATTAGGAGGCTCCGAAGACGGTTAAGGGAGTCTATAGCTTCCTAGGATTCGTAAACTTCTATCGTTAGTTTATCGCTAATTATTCCGAAATCGTAGGGCCCCTTTTAGCCTTAATTAAAAAAGGGGTCCTATTTAGGTTCGGGGAATAGGAAGAAGCTATATTCGAATAGCTAAAGCGTTTTTTTTATTAGTAAGCCTATACTCGCTTAATAGGATCCGGATAAGGAGATAGTATTAAAGGCGGATTATTCTAGCTATTCGTTAAGCAGCTACCTCTCTTAGAAGGATAAGTACGGTATCCTCCGCCCGATAGTATATTACTCGCGCTACCTAAGCCCCGCGGAGTATAACTATAAGATCTATAATAAGGAACTACTAGCCGTTATTAATTACTTAAGAGTATAGGATATAAAGCTTAGGGGTATTATACTATTATTTATAATTTACTCGGATTATAAGAACCTCGAATATTTTATAATATTATAGCGTCTTACCGAGAGGTAGGTCCGCTAGTCCGAGACGATAGCTCGTTTTCGATATTACTTAGTTTACCGCGCGGGAGCAGCTAGCAAGCGTTTAAACGCCCTCTTAAGGAGGGAGCAGGATATACTATATAATATATCTAACGAACGCCTTACCGATAGATAAATCCAGCTTTTACTATTAATAAAGATAAGCTAAATTATAGTATATAATAAGCTATTACTAATAGGTAGCGAGGTTTTTATATAAAAGGAGCTCTAGCGCCTATAGGATAATATTACCTTACGTAATAAGGTATACTCCTAGCTTATAGGCGTAGTTTATAAGGGTAAACGCTCTTTTCCCCCTTACCTACGGATATCCGAAGGTAAGCCTATTAAGGTATCTATAGCGGAGTACTCGATCGATAAGAAAGGATTACTTAGGTTCCGTAAATAGCTTTAGTTACCCGATTAGGAACCCTTATATACTAAACTAATATAAAGTATCTATAATTCCACCTTATCTAGCTACTTAGGAAGGGATACTACTATTACGATAATAATAAGGGGCTATTTCTAGCTAGGTATATACCGTAGTATTCGGCGGTTTATACGAAATTACGATATCTATAGACGTAAGACGGTATAGAGGTATTAGAGGAAGGGCCTTCTTAAGCCCCTATTAATGCCTAAGCGGGTATAAAGCGAGTTATCCGTAGACTTTATAATCGACCTCCCCTATAAGGACGATATAAGAGAGGCTTATTTAATAGTAATTACGGACCGACTAACGAAAGCTATTATACTCGAAGCTATATATAGTATAAGCGCGGAAGTATATATAGAGCGGTTCTTATACTATTACTAGCGGTTCTATAGTTTCCCTAAGGTAATAGTTAATAACCGAGGCTCGAACTAGGTAGGAGGGTTTTAGCGCCGATTATATAAGCTTATAAAGATAAAGCAGCGCTTAAGCACCGCTTTCTACCTATAGATAGATAGAGCTATAGAAAGGGTAAACTAAGAGGTTATAAACTACCTCCGAGCGTTCGTTATATATATATAAGTAGATTAGCTAATACTCCTACCTAACGCTTAACTAGCTATTAATAATAGGGATACTAATATAATTAGCCTTAGCCTATTTTTTATTCTATACGGCTACTATATAGATCTAATCGAATAGGTAGAGTATAATACGTTACTAGCGTAAGTACTTAGAGTTTAGGCCGAGAACTTCGTCTAATAGCTTAAAGATATAACTATTTTCGCTTAAGCTATAATAGTAATTATATAGTAACGAATAGAAGAATCTACGAATAAGTTATAAGTAGTTATAAAGCGGCTTATTAAGGGCGATAAGGTTTAGCTCTCCCTATAAAATATTATTACTAACCGCCCTTTAAAGAAGTTAGCCTAGCTATACGATAAGTATATTATAATATACGTTATTAGCCCTTATATAGTAGAATTAGATATCCCGCCGGGTATTTACCCTTATTTCTATATAGATCTCCTAATTCGAGCTATATAAGACCCGCTCCCGTTATAGGTATAGAGGGAATACCGGCTTAACCCTATTATAGTTAAAGAGGGAAAGAAACCCGAGTATTAGGTAGAAAGTATTATTAGAGTACGTAATAAGCTATATAAAGGCCGCGCGAAAATAAACGAAACGCTATAATATAAAGTCCTAATTAAATAGGTCGGATAGGATTAGCTAGACTAGCAGCCGTTATCTAAATTTAAAGATATAATTACTCTTAAGGAGTTTAAGTAATATTATAGTAGCGCTATAAGTTATAATAGCCTAAAGTTATAGAAAAGAAGAGCGGGGAAATTAAGTATTATAAATAAAAAGAAAACTATATATAAAATACGCGCTAATATAACTACCTATTTATCCTTACTTACCTCCTCTTTACTACTAAAATTACTCTCCTTAATTTTACTAGAATAAGGGTTATCGTTAATACTACGCTTTATTTTAATACTAACTAAGCCCTTACCCTTATTACCCCCCTTTATAAGCTTTACTAATAGGTCGGTAATATCCTCTAGCGCTACCGCCTAGCGGCGTATAAGCTTACGGCTATAGCGCTAGTATAAAGTTAGCAGGATACGAGTAGGGAAGGAGCAGTAGGTACGTACGCTATAAGTACGCTTATTATTTAATAACCGGACCTCGTTATAGCTAGCTTAAGTCTTACCTAACTTAGGTAGGTAGTCGCGGGTACGGTATACGGCGAGAGCGGCGAGGGCCTAGGGGCGGAGAATACCTAAAGTATATAAATACGAGAAGGTATAAATAGGGAAGGAGTAATATATACTAGGGTTAGAAGTATCGTAAGTAAGGGAATAGTTAATTATAGTAATAATAGTAATATATATCTCGTCGGTCTAATAAAGGGGGGTATAGGAGTAGCCGGAGTTTTTACCCTTCTTATTTATCCTATAGGGGAAATAATAGGCGCCGGCTATAATAATTAGTAAGCTATAAAGAAGTAGGGGAAGCGCTATTTACTAATACTATATAGGTAAAGGGAGAGGGGGTTTTTAAAAGCCCTTATAATATAAGGTAGGTATTATTCGTCCCTAATACCCTTAGGGAGGGTAATATAAGGTTAGAGCTATAGGTTAATAGCGATAATACTCTAAATAAGCTTATTAACGGCCTTATCGAGCTAGGCGGCGGTAGGGGTAAGGATAATAGCGGTAGGAATAGCGGTAAGTATAATAGGAGTAGTTATAGCTATAGCTATAGGTATTACCGCTATAGGAGTAGCTATAAAGCTTATAATAATAATAGGGGCGGCGGCGGTAGGTATAGCGGTAGGAGCCGCGCTAGCTTACTTAGAGCGAGTAGTAATATTTATACTACTAATAGAGCTAAGTATAAATAGAGGACGAATAGGGAAGGCGCGATACTTACCTTATTATTATAGGGGTTAGTTTCGTATAACTTATAAAGGCTTTAGTTTAATTAAAAGGAAGGAATAACCCTTAGAATAGGGGTTAAGGGGGTATTTATACTTTTTTAAGGCTTTAAGAGTAAAGATATTACGTTTATAACCGCTTACTAAGTTAAGGGCGTTATTATTATTTTATTAACGAATAATAAGCGGTAGAACTTATAGATTCGCCGAGAGCTAGGTTAAAGGGAGCTCCGCGGATATAAGACTCCTTTTATACTTATTAGGTATAAGGATAAGGCTCCTTTAATAGGGTAAGCGGGTATAGTAATATCGTATCGTTATACTTTTTAGGTAGTTATTATACTATATACGGCTTTATAAGAGGGCGTTCGGCTTAAGCGGGGGGGTAATATTATAAGCCTACGGGTAAATGCACGGCTTCGGTATACTAGGGCACGAAGCCTTAATTAGTATATTCCCTTCTCATCTAGAGACTAGTATTATATAAGCGCTAAATAAGAGCGTCTCCTAAGCAGCTTATAAGCCGTATAAAAGACTATCGATAAGAGGACCCGTATCGACGGTAGACCTATAGAAAACTCTATCTATAGGTGGATCCTAAATATAAGAGCTACTTAAGAGCAGCTCTCGCGCCGCTATATAGATACTATTCCTACTTCTCTCCTTAAGTTAGTTAATAATAGAAATTGGGATTAAAACTACGAACGCTCTCTCGATGCCCGTTTATAGAAGCAATAAGGATTAAAGAGGGTATTACCGAGGCGTACGATATCGTTAACTAAGGATTAGCCGAATAGTTCCTAGGTATCCGAATAGTATATAACCGAAGTAAAATAATTATTCGCCTTCTTTATAATACCTATATCGAAAAGGTAGCTAAAAAGTTCGGTTTAACGGATATACTAGTATTTCTACCCTACTTATTAATCTCGCCCTTCGCTAAACTTAAAAAGAATATAAGCAAGGCTACGAAGGAAGAGATAAAGTTATATTAAGAGAAGATCGGTTCTATCCTTTATATAACTATTATACTACGCTTAGATATAGTATTTATATACTTATTCCTTTCTCGTTTCCTTATAAACCTAAGTTAAGTATATTATAAGGCTACCGATTAGGTAATTAGATACCTCTATAGAACTAGATTCCTAGGTATTTAGTATAGTAGTATAGCTCCTAAAGTATAAGTATTATATATATCGGGAGATTCGTCCTTCGTAGATAATATAAAGGACCGAAAGTCTATATTTAGATATATATTTATACTATTCGGGGGTATAATCGCTTAGAAATTAAGCAAATAATCTATAATCGCTATATCTACTATAGAGGCGGAGCTTAATACCCTATCTTTAACGGTAAAGGAAATAATAGCATTTAAACGCCTACTTCGAGATATCTCTATAGACCTTAGGGAGATATAGAATATCTACTATAATAACTAGCAGACGATACGGCTAATAATAGCTAAATACGAGAAAATTAGTATAAAGCTTAGGTATATTAATATTAGTTAACTATAGCTTAAATAGGAGTATTAAAAAGGTATATTTAAAGTTATATATTTGCTTATAAAATAGATACTAGCCGATAGTTTAATTAAACCGCTAGATCGAGCTTAATTTAAATATTTTAAAGCTTTCTTAAATCTTTAAGATTTAACTATAATTATTTAAGTATAAAATAATTATAATATTATAATAAAATAATAAAAGGATATACTAAAAAACCCTTTTTTATTAATATAAATACTTAAACTCTATACTTTAAACCTTTAGCTTAGGGAGAATTTTATTAAGGACCTTTACTATCTCTAAAGTAGCTTTATCGTAAGTAATTCTCTATTCTCGCTAAGTAGAAGCTTTCTTATACGGATCGCGATCGTCCGAACTAGCCTATAAAGAAGTATTCTCCTCCCTTAAATAGGTCCTTTCTCCTTATAAGTTAGTATTCTCCTCTTATAAAGCGGTAATTTTATCTATAAATCGGGTCCTCTCTTATTTAAAACCGGCTATCCTAGTTTATAAACTCGCTTTCTCCTCCTCTAAAGTAAGATATATAATCTTATAATCCTTAATATTATATATAAGCTCGTCTTTCCGCTTATTTAACTACTATCTATATAAACGGGCATCGAGAGAGCGTTCGCAGTTTCGATCCCAATTTCTGTTATTAACTAATTTAAGGAGAGAAGTAGGAATAGTATCTATATAGCGGCGCGAGAGCTGCTCTTAAGTAGCTCTTACGTTTAGGATCTACCTATAGATAGAGTTTTCTATAGGTCCACCGTCGATACGGGTCCTCTTATCGATGGTCTTTTATACGGCTCGTAAGCTACTCGGGAGACGCTCTTATTTAGCGCTTATATAATGCTAGTCTCTAGACGAGAAGGGAATATACTAACTAAGGCTTCGTGCCCTAGTATACCGAAGCCGTATATTTACCCGTAGGCCTATAATATTACCCCCCCGCTTAGGCCGAACGCCCTCCTATAGAGCCGTATATAGTATAATAGCTACCTAAAAAGTATAACGATACGATACCGCTACGCCCGCCTACCCTATTAAAGGAGCCTTATCCTTATACCTAGCGAGTATAAAAGGAGTCTTATATCCGTAGAGCTCCCTTTAACTTAGCTTTTAGCGAGTTTATAAGTTTTACTACTTATTATTCGTTAATAGAATAATAGTAATACCTTTAATTTAGTAGGCGGTTATAGATACGATATCTTTACTTTTAAAGCTTCGAAAAAGTATAAATACCCCCTTAACCCCTATTCTAAGGGTTATTCCTTCCTCTTAATTAAACTAAAGCCCTTATAAGTTATACGAAACTAACCCCTATAATAATAAGGTAAGTATTACGCTTTCCTTATTTATCCTCTACTTATATTTAGCTCTGCTAGTAATATAAACGTTATTATTCGCTCTAAGTAAGCTAGCGCGGCTCCTACCGCTATACCTACTACTACTACCCCCGCTATTATTATAGGCTTTATAGCTGCTCCTATAGCGGTAGCACCTATAGCTATAGTTATAGCTATTCCTATTATGCCCGCCGCTACTCCTACCGCCGTTATCCTTGCCCTTACTACCGCCTAGCTCGATAAGGCTATTAATAAGCTTATTTAGAGTATTATCGCTATTAACCTATAGCTCTAACCTTATATTACCCTCCCCGAAGGTATTAGGGACGAGTAATACTTACCCTATATTATAAGGGCTTCTAAAAACCCCTTCTCCCTCTGCTTATACGGTATTAGTAAGTAGCGCTTCCCTTACTTCTTTATAGTTTACTAACTATTATAGCCGGCGCCCGTTATTTCCCCTATAGGATAAATAAGAAGGGTAAGAACTCCGGCTATTCCTATACCCCCCTTTATTAGACCGACGAGATATATACCGCTATTATTACTATAGTTAACTATTCCCTCGCCTATAATACTTCTAACCCTAGTATATACTACTCCTTCCCTACTCGCGCTTTCCCGTGCTTATATACTCCAGGTATTCTCCGCCCTTAGGCCCTCGCCGCTCTCGCCGTACGCTGTACTTATAACTACCTGCCTAAGTTAGGTAAGACTTAGGCTAGCCGTAACGAGGTCCGGTTATTAAATAATAAGCGTACCTATAGCGTATATACCTACTACTCCTTCCCTACTCGTATCCTGCTAACTTTATACTAACGCTATAGCTATAAGCTTATACGCCGCTAGGCGGTAGCGCTAGAGGATATTACCGACCTATTAGCGAAGCTTATAAAGGGGGGTAGTAAGGGTAAGGGCTTAGTTAGTACTAAAACAAAGCGCGGTATTAATAATAACCCTTATTCTAATAAAACTAAGGAGAGTAATTCTAGTAATAAGGAGGAGGTAAGTAAGGATAAATAGGTAGCTATATTAGTATATATTTCGTATATAGTTTTCTTTTTATTTATAATATTTAATTTCCCTGCTCTTCTTTTCTATAACTTTAGGCTATTATAACTTATAATATTACTATAGCGTTACTCGAACTCCTTAAGAGTAACTATATCTTTAAATTCGGATAACGGCTACTAATCTAGCTAATCCTATCCGACCTATTTAACTAGGACTTCGCGTTATAGCGTTTTATCCGTTTTCGCGCGGCCTTTATACGGCTTATTATATACTCTAATAATACTTTCTACCTAATACTCGGGTTCCTTTCCCTCTTTAATTATAATAGGGTTAAGCCGGTATTCCTTTTATACCTACGATAGAAGCGGGTCTTATATAGCTCGAATTAGGAGATCTACGTAGAAATAAGGGTAAATACCCGGCGGGATATTTAATTCTACTATATAAGGGCTAACGATATACGTTATAATATACTTATCGTATAGCTAGGCTAACTTCTTTAAAGGGCGGTCGGTAGTAATATTTCGTAGGGAGAGCTAAACCTTATCGCCCTTAATAAGCCGCTTTATAACTACTTATAACTTATTCGTAGATTCTTCTATTCGTTACTACGCAACTACTATTATAGCTTAAGCGAAAGTAGTTATATCTTTAAGCCGTTAGACGAAGTTCTCGGCCTAAACTCTAGGCGCTTGTATTAATAACGTACTACGCTCTACCTATTCGATTAAATCTATATAATAGCCGTATAGGATAAAAAATAGGCTAAGGCTAATTATACTAATATCCCTATTATTAATAGCTAGTTAAGCGCCGGGTAGGAGTATCGGCTAATCTATTTATATATATATAACGAACGCTCGGAGGTAATCTATAACCTCTTAGTTTACCCTTTCTATAGCTTTATCCGTTTATAAGTAGAAAGCGGTGCTTAAGCGCTACTCTATCTTTATAAGCTTATATAATCGGCGCTAAAACCCTCCTATCTAGTTCGAGCCTCGGTTACTAACTATTACCTTAAGGAAACTATAGAACCGCTAGTAATAGTATAAGAACTGCTCTATATATACTTCCGCGCTTATACTATATATAGCTTTAAGTATAATAGCTTTCGTTAATCGGTCCGTAATTACTATTAAGTAAGCCTCTCTTATATCGTCCTTATAGGGGAGGTCGATTATAAAGTCTACGGATAACTCGCTTTATACCCGCTTAGGTATTAATAGGGGCTTAAGAAGGCCCTTCCTCTAATGCCTTTATACCGTTTTACGTCTATAGACGTTATAATTTCGTATAAACCGCCGAATACTATAATATATACTTAGCTAAAAATAGCCCCTTATTATTATCGTAATAGTAATATCCCTTTTTAGGTAGTTAGATAGGGTAGAATCGTAGATACTTTATATTAGTTTAGTATATAGGGGTTCCTAATCGGGTAATTAGAGCTATTTATAAAACCTAAGTAATCCTTTTTTATTGATCGAATACTCCGCTATAAATACCTTAATAAGCTTACCTTCGGATATCCGTAGGTAAAGGGGAAAAGAGCGTTTACCCCTATAAACTATACTTATAAGCTAGGAGTATACCTTATTATATAAGGTAGTATTATCCTATAGGTATTAAAGCTCCTTTTACGTAAAAACCTTACTATTTATTAATAATAGCTTATTATATATTATAACTTAGCTTATCTCTATCGATAGTAAAAGCTGGATTTATCTACCGGCGAGGCGTTCGTTAGATATATTACGTAGTATATCCTACTCCCTCCTCGAGAGGGCGTTTAGACGCTCGCTAGCTACTCCCGCGCGGTAAACTAAGTAATATTAAAAACGAGCTATCGTCTCGGACCAGCGGATCTACCTCTCGGTAAAACGCTATAATATTATAAAATATTCGAGGTTCTTATAATCCGAATAAATTATAAATAATAGTATAATACCCCTAAGCTCCGTATCCTATACTCTTAAGTAATTAATAACGGCTAGTAGTTCCTTATTATAGATCTCGTAATTATACTCCGCAGGGCTTAAGCAGTATAAATAGTATACTACCGGGCGGAGGATATTATACTCGTCCCTCTAAAAGAGGTAGCCGCTTAACGAATAGTTAGAATAATCCGCCTCTAATACTATCTCCTTATCCGGATCCTATTAGGCGAATATAGGCTTACTAATAAAGAGACGCTTTAGCTATTCGAATATAACTTCTTCCTATTCCCCGAATTTAAATAAAACCCCCTTTTTAGTTAAGGCTAGGAGGGGCCCTACGATTTCGGAATAATTAGCGATAAACTAATAATAAAAGTTTATAAATCCTAAGAAGCTATAGACTCCCTTAACTATCTTCGGAGCCTCCTAATCGTATATAGCGTATACCTTCTCGGGGTTTATATAAGTCCTTACCCCCGCTTCGATAATAAAGCCTAGGTACTTCGTCTCGGTTACGCCGAATTCGTACTTAGCGATATCTAGATTTAGACCTATTACTTCGAAAGCGCGTAATACTAGCTTTACCTTTGCTCGGTAGTCTTTAGCCGTACCGTCGGTATATACTAGAATATTATCGATATAAGCTAAATAGAAGATATCTAGATAGGGGCGTAGAGCGTTATTAATATAGCGCTAGAACGTTATAAGAGCGCTTATAAGTCCGAACGGGGTTATTAGCTACTCGAAGAGGCCGTACCTTATACGAAAGGCGGTTTTCTACTCGTCTCCTTCCTTAATACAAAGCTTATAAAACGCTACTTATATATCGAGCTTAGTAAAATATTTAGCGTTTACGATATTAGATAGGGTCTCTTTAATAAGGGGGAGCGGGTAATAATCGGCTTCCGAAATAACGTTAAATATATAATAATCTATATAAAAACGGAGGCTACCCCCTAGTTTCTTAATAAAGATTATAGGAGCTCCTACTAAGGAGCTACTAGCTCTAATATAGCTTATATCGAGTAGCTTGGTAAGAGTCTTCCTTAGTACGATAAGTTCTTCTTTAGATATCCCGTATAACGGGCCCTATAGGGCATCTATAATAGACCTATCCGCCTTCTTATATAGCCGAATCTCGTAGTCCGCTCCCTCTCTATATAGCGGTAGCGCGGAAGCTATATCCTTATTAAAGAGGTTCTAGAATTCGTAATACTCTAAGGGGAGTTTCTCGTTAACCGAGGATTCTACTTTCGGTAATAGGGCCTTAATAATATTAGCTATTATAATACTAAAAAACGCTACCTAAGCGGTATTTAAGCGTTTTATATACCGAACTTCGCTCTAAATAGTAAGGGTATTAATAAATATATAGTTAAAATTCTTAGGGCTATATCCTCGCTCCTAAACCTTTAGTCCTCCTACTTATCCGATATTTAGGCGATGCTTATAAGCTATATATATTACCCTCTCTCTTTCTACCTAAGGTTTTCCTAAAACGAGGTCGTACTAAAGGCGGGGGATTATATAGGCCTAAATACGATATAAATACCCGTCTAGGTTTATATTAAGGTAGGTTATATAGCGGATAACGGGCTACTTATACGATATTCTCTCCCTTAACGATTAATAGAGGGTCCTAGGCGGGATAGATATATACGGAAGTCTTAACTTACGTATAAGCATTTCGTTCGTAGCAGAATAGTAGTTATAGCTAGAATTAATAAATACTAGGATAAATAGAGTTAAATTATAGAATAAGTCTATTATAAAATAATTCCTATTTATCTAACGCTTTACTTCTTATAGGCTAAAATCGAGATCTATAAGCTCCTATATATAACTCTATATAGGAGTAGCTAGTTTTCCTCTTATTCCTCGATAGTATCGTTAAGGTCGATAAGGTTAGTATCGGCGATATTAATATCCGTCTCCTATATAGCTCCTAAGCTAGTAGGCGGGCGCGCGGGTAGGAAGGGGTAACGAGCGATTCTATAGTTCGAACGTCCGTACCTATAATAGAATCCCTACTCTTTCTTACGCCTAATCTCCGCCTAATTAACCTACCTTACGCGCTACTTATTAGCCTATAGAGCGTTAATACTAGTTATAGTTATATCCCTATCGGGATTTATATAAGGGTTTTACGGTTTCTATCCGTTTCCTCCCGCTCGCTAGATTATCCTAAAGCGCTATATTATAGCTCCGGATAAGTAGCTTAAGGGCGAAGCGTAGCTACCGTCTCGGATAGTAATATAGCTTTCTAGCTTAGCCGAGATACGGAACGCTTTCTTTACCTAATCGTTATATATCGACGGTATTTCTATACTAATAAGCTACGTATATAATACGCTATTAATAGCGCCCTCTAGGTATATTAACTTAGCTAAATCCGGCTACTCTATACCGCCGGAATCTACTAATAACTTCTCTTATTAGGAGAAGAAGTTAGGGAAGGATTAGCCTTTTTTCTAAATAAAGCTCCTAAGCCTCTAAGAAGTAGCGATAGTATAGTTCTTATCGTAATATCGATAACGGAGCTATTATAGGAATAAGGAGGGTTTCTAAAGGCTATACTCTCCTCCTACGATATAATAGCTCCTTACTATAACCTTTATATCTCCCTCTAAATACTTATAGATTTCTTAGAACTTATTTATATAATTCCCGATAAAGTAGGTATCTCGGACGAGTTTATACCTTATAATACGCTCCTAAGCTAGGAATTAAGTATATATACCCTTAAAGTTCGCTAGCTAAGAAAGGGGCTTATATTTAGGTATAATTATACTCTCTAGGGCCTTATCTATATTAATATTAGTATCTTCTATATCTTAGGAGGTAGGGGTATAAGTATCTTCTAGTTCGTTAAGTACTAGGTTAGGGTACTCGACTATTATATTACTAATACTTACTAGTAGCTCCTATAGTAATAGGCTATAGGATTATTCGATTTATATAAATCGTACCGTAAGCGCTTCTAGGTTTCGTACGCTATCTTCGCGCTACTATTATACTACTCCTTTAATAATATACCGCTACTCTTCTATTATTTAAATAACTATCTATTATATAGTTATTATTATATTATTATTATCGTTATTCGCTTAGGTAGGGAGTTGCCCGAATTACTCGTTATAGGGGTATAATATCCTAAGGCTATACGCTAAATAAATATATAAATACTATTAGATATATAGGGTAAGTAGAAATAAAGTTAGTTAATTATAAACGGGTATCGAGAAAGCGTTTATAGTTTCGATCCTAATTTCTATTATTAACTAACTTAAGGAGAGAAATAGGAATAGTATCTATATAGTAGCGCGAGAGCTGCTCTTAAATAGCTCTTACGTTTAGGATCCACCCGTAGATAGAGTTTTCCATAGGTCTACCGTCGATACGGGTCCTCTTATCGATAGTCTTTTGTGCGGCTTATGAGCTGCTCGGGAGACGCTCTTATTTGGCGCTTATATAATGCTAGTCTCCAGACGAGAAGGGAATATACTAACTAAGGCTTCGTGCCCTGGTGTGCCGAAGCCGTGCATTTACCCGTAGGCCTATAATATCTAGCCCTTTTACTCGTATTAAGTAACTCCCTAACCTAGCGGAGATTATTACGAAGACGGTTAATAGCCCCTTTTAGCTCGGTATAATCGGCGGTAGAAACTATATTATTAAGTAGGCTGTTTAAGTTATTAAATTATCCCCCTTCCTATAGCTTAAGGGCAGCTTTCTATACCTAAGAAGCGTAATTAGCCTTCGTTTCGATACCGGATACCGCCTTCTTATTATTAAGATTAAGGTTTCCTTCGACGCTTTAAGTAATACGTTTAAAACGGAAGATTCGGTTTATAAAGGGCTTAAGGACGGGGGGGATAAGTATATAGGTATAATTCTGCTTACGGTAACGGTTATAATTAGGGGCGTTAGAGGTAGAGATATATTTACTATCGCTATTACTACTATTATAGCTCTTAATATAGGCGATATAGGGAGTTAAGCGCTTAATTTAGCCCTCCTTAATAATAGTAATCGTATATTTACGGACGGTCTTAAGGCGGCGAGAAGGGGTAGCGGTAGCGGATAAAGCAGCGTTATTAATATTATTATTATTATCGTCGTTATTAGCTAAAGGTTAAGGTTAAACTTAAGGAAGGGGTTTCCAGGGGCGAGAGTTAATAGGTTTAAAACTACTAATAACCTACGATTTAGTTCTCTTAGCGGGGGTATAAGGAGATTATCTAAATACCCGTTTCCGGGGAGAATCGGCGCGGGGAATAGTATTATTACTAATAAACGTATAGATATTATCTATAACTTTAAGATTAATCGGCCGATTTATATAAGATAAGCTTAAACGAGAAGATTTACTAAGGGACCGACTAATACGAGACGGATAAGAAGGGTTATTATCGCCGGCGTTAGAGTTAGTACTAGTAATAATAGTATTAATTAACTAGGCTAAATCGTTAGGTTAACCTATTACTCTATCGTCCTCTCTTATTATATTAGTAAACTCCTATAAAGGGTAGATTCCGTCTATTAGACTATTAAATTCGGAGCTAGGTACCTCTTCGACCTCGTTAGGCGCGGAAATAGTATTATAACTAAGAACGTCGTTAAAGGATAAAAAAGGGCGAATCGGGATATTAGGATTATTATTTATAGAATAGTCTATACCTATATTACTAGATTTACGGGTTAGAGCGTTAATTAGTATATAATTAGGTACGTTAAATAATAGTTATACTTAACTTATAGTTCGTAAGTTTAAGTTAGTCTAAAGGAGAAAGAGAAGGAATCTTAAACTAGTAAAACGCGACGAATATATATTAAAGTATATACTAGGCTGCTACTAGTGCAACTAGCGATATCCTTACTAGTTGGGGGGTATATAAAAGTAGCATTTAACCCTAACCCGAAAGCTATTATATTAGCCTAATAATAGGCTTTATATAAGCAGAATAATAGCTTCGGCAATACTCAAATATTCGAATAATAGCTCTTTTTTACAGCTAAATATATAGAATATATACTCTTTTAACCTCTCTTTTGTTTCGCCTGTTTCAGCTGATGACTAAGCTTTGTGCACACCTTATTTTCTTATGATTCCACATCACCAAGCACATCACGCCCATTCTTTCAGGCTCACAAAGCACAGGCTGTTCTAAACCAGCTGCAGAACGGCCTTGAACACGATATATGCCAACCTTTAAAGTCAAAAGTATCGTATAGAACCTCCACACAGTGTCAAATGCAACTTCTTCTCTAAGCACCAAGAGAAAAGGCTCCAAGGTTCCTCTCAGCTCAAAGGTCTATTTTGCGCAGAAGCACAAGGTCGCCAGTACTGAGGCTCTGTCTAGAGAGACTGTCATTGCGCTCGCTTTGATCGTCTATGGTACATTCAGTCTGTGTCGTACGAGGACATCCCATAGCGTTCCCTAACCCACATCCAAGCGCTATTTATCTCGAACAGGTCGACTGTGGACTGTATGCAGTCTCTGTGTGATTGCTCTTGGAACTACACAGAGACAACAGAGTGTCTGTCCACTGTTGCATCTTTGCCATCGCGTAACCTAGGCACTCTACTGCAACGCGCCGGTCATCATTTCTCATGGATTTGCTGGGGCGCGAGAATTGTGTAATAAGAACACGGTGCCGATTTCTCATTTGAACAGCCATCGTGGGGTTGAAAAGGCCATGTTTTTCTTGCTCGGAATTGTTGCTGAACCCCAATATCGCAAATTATTACAGTTATTGCCATTCATGATGACGGCCACTTGGCCCAGGGCTTCAAACAGAAAGCGATCCTCCAGCACCGGCATCTATCAAGAATCTTTTCACCGACGGATCCAGTCATTCCTTCATGGGGCAGTGCAAATCTCCAAGTCATGACCTAACACTTGTGAAGTACAATCCCAAAGACTCGCCCTGAGATACAACATCCGTTTACAAAAAACAAGGCCCGTATGCGCTTGTTCTTTGGAAGAGAATGCAACCTCAATTTCGAAAGCAAATGGAACAATATAAATAATGGAAAATGATATCCACCACTACGAAGTCTCCTCTAGCTTGATATATATCAAGGCAACCCAGGCTCCAGCACTATACATGTGCTTTTTCCTGTGCCATGCTATTCGAGGTCGGAATAGATTTGATCGAGTAGAGTGATATAGTACCGATTACTGGTGATTTCGAGATCAATTCAATAGTCCAAAGAACCGCTGTATTGGCCGCCTGAGACTGATAAACACTGATGCTTGGTGTTCATGTCACGACCATGGTTATATGGATAGACATGTGAGCACAGTCCTAAGAGAAATGAAACATAATAATTCTGCTGCCTTTTGGCAAGAGACTGGGGCATGCTTACATGTCCAATCAGCCATAGCAAGATTCAATTTATGGCTATAGCCCAAATGCGTCTGGCCAGCTATGGTTGTTACATGTGTTATCCTCAACTCAGATCACTTTCCTCCGGGGTCCACGCAAGTACCTTGTTTTGGCAGAGCCCCATAGATATCAGCCCAAACTGTTGTCCAACCAACATCAGTTCCCTCACCACTTGCACACCTCCCTCTATTGCCACGACTCTTGTTTCTTTCTACCTGAAGCACAGACGAGTGTCGTCGACGACGAAAAGCCAGCCAGCCAGCCACCAACAGCATTCAGGTACTGGTCATTTGTCGAGACTTTCTCGTATTTAACTGATCACGATGTAATTCACTCCTTTCCTCGGAAAATACCCTTTCCGCCTCCTCACATCGAGCCCTACCCTCTGCACCTCACCCACGCAAAGACTCGTCACACGGCAGCAGCCTCACTTGAGGTCCGCAAACTGATCACTTTACGATTCCAGGTCAAGCCTAACACTACCCAAGCACGAAATGACCGGCGAACGCAGATCTGCCCGCCAGGCAGAGCGCACGCCTGTCCCCGAGGCAAAGGCCAGCGCGAGTGCCAGCAGCTCCCAGCGCGAGGGTCTCGACCGTCGCAGGGCCTTTGCGCCTCCTGCTGCCGAGTCCCCCGAGGAAAAGATTCAGACTCTGCTCAAGTTGCCTGGATTCTTGTGGGAGAAGGACCTTCACTGGTAAGTCATATGCATTTTCCGTACTGTTTCTTTCTTCTCCTTATCTGAAACGATCTCAACGCGTAATGGACTCGTGGTGGAGGCACGTGTTCCGGTTGCGAGGTTGCCTGTTCAACAGGGCAATACGCTCATTCTTTTTCATGCGTTTGACATTCGTGCACTCCGATTATATCTGACCACCGAACTTATGCTTTTCTCAGGGTCTTCCCCCGTGACAACCGCCACATCTTGCGCATGCTTGGCGTCGAAGTTCCCCACGGTCCCAGCGCATGGCGCCCTGCCGACAACCAGCAGATGTGCACCGCTCGCGTCGCCGACATCATTGACACCTGCAATGATGAATGGCTTGACAACTGGCAAGAGTGTGCCATGACCGCCGCATTCTGGGACGCAGCCACAGAGCGCCTCTTGTGCCTCAACCGGTGGTGGAACCACATGGCTCCCAACCCGCAGCAGGTCTACAAGATTGTCATGACCTACACCGCTCGCTGGGACGCCAAAGGCCAGGGTGTTGTCAAGGACGGAGACGAATGGGGCTTCCTGTTGGGCGAGCTGACTTGGGGCGATCGCAAGGCAGAAATCGACCCAGACTGGTTTGCAAAGCCTTGGGTAGGCGAAACTCCCTTTTATTTTTGTTACCTGGTTACTTGGCTTGTTGTCTATGGGATGACTACTGAAGCTAACATGTTGCTGCGACACTCGACAGAATTATTGGCGCGCTTAGAACGCCGCCTCGGATTTCTTTGAGTATTGCAATGATACAGAGAACGACTACGGTCCCATCCAGCCTCCTAAGAGCATGAACAAGAACGCTGCTGCTCGCTATGCCGGCTCACTTGGCGGACTGAGCACCGCGAAGAAGAATGGGGAGGGCGTTTCAAGCCCCGCTAACACACAGAACGCCGTCACTATTTACGGACCTCACCACGGTGACGATAGCGTCGCCGACTCGAAGGCGAAAGCCTCTGAGAGCTCTGTCCAGGCCGGTGGCAGCAAGCCCACTATCGTCAAGGACTCGGGTGAACCGGGCCGCCTGATGGTCGTTTTCCGCGGACTTGACCTCAAGGGCAAGGGAGTGGAGCAGATGGTCGACCCAGTCTCGGAACCTGCTCAGGAAGACGTGGACGCCTCGCTACATGATGAAGGTGTCCAGCTGCTCCAGACCGTCAGCCCGCTTGAGAAGGCCAACTGAACGCACGGTTCTACATCTTACACCTCGACAAGGTCGTAAAATCACGGTCTCTGTCGTCTGGGACCGACCAGTCATTCAAGCCAGACGGGAAATGCGGGAAGAGAAGATAGGATAAGTTAGAAGGGCGCCAGCCACAAGCCTGGAACCTCCCTTGAACAAACAATGAATGTATCTGGATCAGTGGATTGTAGCACCTTCAAAGTCAGAAAGATAGCCGTGAATCAACGCCATAATACATAGATCCATAGGCACTGGAACTCAGCAGTACTTAGGCGGAGCGAAGCTCAAGTACAACAAGATTAATAGGACAGGCTTCATTTCTGCAGAACATATGGGCGATGAGGTTTGTGGTGTTTTGAGAGCACTTGCATTGCTTCACCTGCTGACTTCCAATTAAAAACGACAAGCTAGCAGGCTTGACAACGTTCACACATTCGTTGCCTTGTTTCAACTCATTCACTGGTTTTCCATATCGCCATCACACACAGCTGCCAAGCTTCCTATTCTAGATGTTTGCCTGACTGCCTGCCTGCCTGCCCGCCTGCTGCCTCCTGCTCGCTCCTTCCTCCCTAGAGCCCACTTTTGCATACCTCCTACTACCCTACCTCAAAGATCTATCTTTGGTATCCTCTCCAAGCTCCCGGGAATCTTTCGCCTCTCCAACCACTTCAGCCATCCTGACATTTGATTGCCACGGCCTTTGCTTCCTCAATCCATCGCCTCCTCTTCGCACACAACTCTTGAGAGTCTCAATATCAGGAGAGAGTTATCAGTCCACAGCACGCAGCCAAGGTGTCGACGCGTCACGCTGTACCGCAAAAGCTACACAAGATCTGGCAAAAGCTCTGGTACGTCCGTCCGATAAGATTATTTTCAATGTGTTATACTAGCTACTACAACGCTACCAGACGTTTATGTGACTTAATCTTTCTCTCTCATCAAGTACTACATAGAATACCTGTCCACTGCCACCATGGCTTCTGGTGACGAAGGCTCGCCTCCAATGTCGCCGGCCAAAGCGGCAGACATACCACTTCCAGAGAGCAGGCCACTTACTCCGGCGCCTGAGGCTTCCAAAGATGGAATCTTCAAACTCCCTGTCCCAACCGTCGTGCAGAAGCTGGGTCGCTTGCCGCGGCTTCTGATGACCATTAACGACAATACCGATCCATCAAACGAAACAGAGCATTTGGGAGATACTCTTGCAATGGTTGAAGCGAGTACTCAAGAGCCTGACGGAGAAGATGTGCCGCTTGAGCCATCCAACCCGACCATGCGGCCGTCCTTATCTGACGCTACGAGCAGTAACAATAACCAAGAAACTACCGGGGCAGCGCCACAGCTCCTTGACAACGATGAGAAGATTCCATGCGATGATATCGATGAGGAAAGTCATGGATCCACTTCTCACAATGGGAATCTCGATAGAATTGCCACTCCCGGCAGTGATGACCAAGGTGGCTCAGTAACCGTTCGCATCAAAGAATCTGACCTGACCATGACTGAATCAATGGTGGAAACTTTCAGCACTGCGGCCACGATCAGATCGGGATTTTCGTCTACGGATGAGCTAGAAAAGGCTGATGGCAATGATCATGACGATGACAAAGGCTCGGCGAAACGTGCATCAGAGATTACGCTTGATTGCAAGACAGACACTGACACTCAGTCATTCGCAACCGACAACGCTAGATGTGAGTATTCCCAGTGCAACTGCTGATGAACAGAGGAACGAGACTAATGAAGCCTGTTCTCAGGGGTTGATCCTTTCGATAAGGAGAACAGTGGTTGCGTTGTCGACTGCTATTTCACCGCCGACAATGAGAAGCGGGCCTTGAGTCCGATTTCTGAGGTTGACGACTGCGTCAATATCAAATTCTCCAGTAACAGTGACCTCTATATCAAAGCCAAAGATTGCAGCGGCCGAGTTTACGTGTTTGAAGTCGATGCGGTCGCCATCGCTGCTTGCTCACCCGTTCTGGGCAAGATGGTATTTCAAACGCACACTCGCGGCAATCAAACCTCTTGGCTTTTCGAGCTGGATGATGACCCCTCCGCCCTCAAGTTCATGTTTTCCGTCTTCCACCTGTTGCTGCGCGCGCCTTTTCTCAGCAAAGAACCTAAGCCTGAGCACATTTACAGCATTCTACAAACATTCTCAAAATACGCCGTCGAGGATAGGGTCATAGACCTTTGGGCGAGGACCTGGGTCGCAGGCTTTCGCAAAAGCATTTGCACAACAACGCTCAGCCAACTCAAGTGCCTTTCCATTGCACACAGACTGGGCGATTTTAAATCATTCAAGTCATGCATCCGCAACGTCGCTCATGAAGTGGAGTTGGATGATGATGGCGGCATGCACCTCAGCAGTGGCGAGACTATCCCACCGAATCTAGCAATCGAAATACGCGCAGTGCGTGACAAGGATCTCAACAGCATTCTGACTTGCCTACGGGATGCGTACGACTTTCTGGCTGACCCGCACAACTTCTCGAAGCCTCGTTACTGCCTTTCTGTGGATCACCACAAAGAATGTAATCAGAAACTCCTTGGTTCGTTGCTGAGCAACCTGGTTGAGCAACAGCTCTGGCCTCTTCCTGACCCCCAAACCTACCGTGGGCGAGTTGGCGACCTGGTCAAAAAGGCGCAAAACATGGAAATTCGAGGACTCTATTTCCCAGGAATCAAGCCTCATGAGCAGCGCCACGGCCTTTGCAAAGTAGACCAGGATGATATGGCCAACAATATACTGGCGGGTAGGGCATACTTGCCCATTTCAAGCGACGTAATCTTAACCATGTATCGAACTGGTCGGCGGATCGGGATCCATCAGGATGAAGAGGCCGAATACGAGGACTACCAGGCCATCTATCAGCATGCCGCTGATGACTACGAGGAGGAATTCTCCTCGCACTTGCGTACCTGGGACGATGACGATGATGCACACGGCCACTAAGATCACTATGGTCAAGTTAATGCCTCGGGAGCTTATCCATTCGGAGCAGATACACACTCGAATGCGTAGCTGTTGTTGAGTCACTCACCACTCACATTGGCCAGTAGATCAGACAAGATAATATAAGTAAGCATTGAATCTTGAAAACTTGCTAGATGCGATTGCCGCTTGTAGATGGCTTGGATCACGTTCGATGTTGTAGGATTTGAAGCCCATGCTCACTCACATTCGACCCGGTCGCTGTGCTTCTTTGTAGTACGCTTACTTGAAGTCGTCGACGAAGTGGCTCACATGATAACGCCAACCCAAACTTCCATGAGTGCAAGCAGCGCGACGTTTCCACGTATGGTGCATTTGAGTATCGTTAACGTCCACAGATTGACCAAGATGAGTAGTTAGACAAGGCTAGGTACCCAATCAGGAATTATGATGCTGCATAGTTGACAAGCATCCGTATTTATGCTAAACCACGCAAGTACTACGTACATAGTATGTACACAGAACGTTTTTCTTTAGAGGCGAAGGGGGGAAACACAACAGAATGCATTGCTTTGCAGTGCGTTAGTTACATTCAACAAGGCTTTCGATTACGAACCTTTGGCAAGGCCGATGAATCTGTCATCTGTCCATACCTAGTGCACGATAGCACATTTATTTCCAACAGAAGACATTCATTGAAAACAAGCTATTCTGATGGAGGCTTTTCTTTGGTGGTGAAATGGAGGGGCGAAAATGATAAAAACAATACCTGTTTATCTGAATCCATACAATTGTGCCTTATCTGCCGTTGTAATGAGCAAAATCAGTACCCTTGAGCGATGAGCATTTGAGGGCCATAGCTGACGAAGCGAGCCGATATTCCGAGATCCTGAATACTGTATTTGCGTTAGTAGTAGTCAGCGCTGGCGAAGAGGAAGGGCCAGTATGTGGTATTTTCCACGGCGCGTGCGTTATAGTACATTGTTAAACTTCTAACAATGAGATCACCTTGATGAGAAGTGACCAGAGAGTACTTTCTTTGCACATATGTAATATATTACTTTTACGAAATGCTGTCGCAAGGAAAGCCTTCATGAGGATTCGAAGGAAAAAAGAATGAGAGTCGACGTTTTGGCTGGATTGTTGTTTTTGCCCCAAAAGGGGAGTTGTGGCTTACAAATGGGTGAGTTAGCCTACAACTAGGTAAGTATGTGCATGCGGAGAAGATGCACTGAGTGGGGTCTGCACATACAAAATGTACAGGGGTACTTAACACCCCGATACCTGCTAATGGGTCCTGGACGTTCTGGAAGCCTCTGAGCCCTGCGGCTTATCGGATTTTGGGAATGCCCCGGTGCAAACTAGCAGGGCCTCTCTGTAGCAAACGATCATGGACCTACCCAGTCATGTACGTTAGTATCCGATGATACGTCAGCGCGCCGATGCATTTTTCTGAACCTCAGATGCAGGAATTTAACCTTTTTACTCTTTTATGTTTCACGTTATGTCTTTGTTCTTGCTTTTCAATGAGTCATTGGTTACTACTACTACGTATTCCCAACTGAATAACTTGCGGATTGCAACGACGTGGACCCAAGTTTCACTGTCTTTTACGGAAGGATGTACCTGCCAGGTGGTGATTAGAAGTAGAAGCCATCTCTTGGGTGCTTACTATGTAGATGTATTACTATGCTGGACTAATACTATGCAGAGAAGAGGGGCCTAGCAGGGCGAGCCCCGCAGGGTCCAATCTCCCGTTTGGCGGGAAGGGAACTGTTAGCGTGCCCACAGCTGTTTGTGGTGTAGCACTTGCCTCCACCCCACCCATCCCCCCCCAGCGCCAGGGCTTTTGGCTGTCATACAAAACGTGATGTTTTGTACATAGTAAGAACAACAAATAACAAGGGCCGGGCCCTCGGGAAGCTGTAGCTGTCCGCTACGGGCCGGGGCTTGCATTGAAAGCCCGCCATACTACTATGTATGTAGGAGACTCTGCTACTAGTACACGCCTGTCGTTCTTAGATTGTGTTCTTTGCCTTTCATACAAGACCTTCTGTCGTCAGCCCAGACTCTCAAAATTCTTAATGTTTTTTATTTTCAAGCTTGAAAGGGAGAGGGGGCGCAAATCAACACGTATTATGTACGCAATAAAGGGTGGCCCGCCAAATTGCGGGAGGCTACATAGTACATACTATTAGTATTGCGAATGAACTAACAAACGTGCAGCTTGTCTGCGGTGGGTGTGTTCCCAAGAATCCTTACCTTATATACATAGTATGAGCTCTTGTTCTATACGCGTTGGAGATAGTGTGCAAGTGAGATATTGCTTTCCCATCTGTCTTTCGGGAGACTCAGTTTCCGAGACTAGTGAGATTATAGTAGCAGAAGTGAATGGCCTTAACCTAAATTATTAAAACAAGGCTCTTCAGTGAAGAATGTTTCTTGCTGAGGTGTTGGCTAACTAATGGCGTCGATTTTCACTTTTGTGTTCTTTAAGCCAGGTGTCCAAGGAATGTTACTGTCCCTGGCTCAATTGGGCAACTTGGTCGCAACCTCACTGCCGACAATTGATGGATCATGTCGACCGATCTCTGCAATACAAGAGATTACCAGAGGATCTTTGTTTGATGCATACTCATACATAGTACATAACCGTTTCTCTCTTTTGTACACACCGCCCCCCTCCAAATGCAACCATGTGTACATAGTACATCTGCTGCTGTGGGCCACTCAATCTTGATCGGCTCAACCGAGCAGCCGGTCCTGATTGCAGGGGACAAAAAGAAGCGGCCGTGGAACGTCTCAGATGCATCTTCGCTCCAAATGCTGCTACCATTTCTGCTCTGTGCTGGCCCGACAAATGCAAAAGGTTCCGTCGAATGCAGGGGGATGAAAGAAGGGGGGGGGGGGTTCTCAAGGGTTGAGTCACCGTGCACGACATATCGTTCAGGACATATCGTTCAGGGTGGCTAATTTTCAACAATAACAGCCGGCATCTCGGCGCATTGTTCAATTGCCTTGGTCTGCATCTACATGGGAAAGAATATGTCTTGATTATCAGCTGCCCACGACTCCGTAGTGGTGGGCTCGGCTGCATAGATAATGACAGATGTGTCACTGCCCCAATGTCCAACCCGGAGTATCAAGATAGTAGGGCTGTTAACGTCAGCCACGGGTTCCAGCGGAATCGCGTTTGCTGCGTGATGACCCGACTCGCGCTCGAGCGAAGTGAAAGTATGCGCGGTAAATAGCATAAGCATCAACCAGCCGTATTCGAGTTCGTGTTACGGTTTGTGACAGCACAGCACGGCCTCGCTTATTAGCCTTTTGTACCAGATTCGACACCGCCGGTCACCGTGGGTTGGGGTTAGGCCTGAGGCAGGGGGTTGGGTCTCTATCCACAGGGTGTCTCGGCTGTCGTTGGTGTTTACATAGTGCGGATGCTATGATTCTATAGTATTGTCCAGATGATTCTCGTCACTGGGTTTGGCTGACGGGCTCAATTTTGTACTTCTGCCCTGTATATACCAAACAAGTATTGGTTTTATACTATGAATTGACAGCTGCCTAGTGTTTCCGTGCTTGACCGCCCTTGGCCAATGCTGTCCAACCCTGGATTTTCCTCCATCTCCTCGTACAAAAAGCTCAGCGCTGCACAGCCTGCAAGATTGATAGGCCCCCAGGCTGATTCCTAAAGGATGCCGACAGTATTTGCTGTGCTACGAGGCTCCAGCTGTTGTTGATCGATGCCTTCCAAGGCATCCGTGACCGCGCGCAAAGTCCACAGTCCGTAAGCTGCGACGGGTGCCAAACACTACATAGAAAGCCTTCTCGGGGTGTTGCAAAGACCCGTGAATGAGCCACTCCCTGGGTGTGCCCACAGTGGGTTTCCGCACTCCGCAAGTGCTGGGGCAAGTGGGTCATCCAGGTACGTACCGGCAGATTGAGGCACGAGGTACCTGGCCAGCTTGCTTGGTCTAATCTCGCTGGCGCGCTGTCTTCCCCATTCTGCATATCTGGTAACGGCATAAACCCAGCCGATTGGCACCCGAAGGCTGCAGTGATCAATTGCTGCCATGGCACAGGCTGGCCACGTTTTTGATCGGCCATGGTAGTACTTGTAGCGTTCTCGGTAGAAAAGAAGCTTTTCTTTTGGGTTGCTCCAGGATGCATGCCAGATGCCATCACCTCTGAGCTTGTTTATACGCACTACCCGGGTACATAAGGCGACATAGTATAGCAAATGTTCTCGGGGCGATTTCCCGCCGACAGCCAGATGAAGGCCCTCCAAGCTACAAGTCGCTACTATACTATGTATAGCCAATCAGCAGACAGCAGGCTGGGCCCGGGGGTCGTCCTCGAACGCCCCACCAGCGCAGGGGCCCCCTGAACGAGCCTCCGTCCTTGGCGCGGAAAGTCTGGATGGCTCCGGGCTCTCTCTGAGAATGCGAATACGCCGCCCGCCTGCCGCCCAGACGCAAGTCTGATAAAACCCGTTGCCTCGCATCCACAGCGGCGCACCCTCCCGCCCGCAAGGGCCTTTTCTTTTTTTTTGTTTATTTATCGCCTTCTCTGCTGGACTTGCTTGCTTCTGTTCCAGCGCTGCCTCCCTCCCCGAGAGACACGAACAGCAAGCAGACTGCCGAAAGGGTACCCCAGGTAGTTGCTTCTTCTAAAAGGCTGCCCTAGCTCAGCTGTCAAACCCAAAGCCTCGGAAGTGGCTCCCCGCCGTCACCCAAAACCCAAACAAGGTTGCTGTGACAGCCACCATACCCGCCCGTTTGCCTCGACGGCTCCTTGTTTCTTTCCTTCTATCTTTTTGTTCTCCCACAGAAGAACCACGGTACGCCTCTGCTGTCTTTACTGTCTCTCCTCGTAGCGTCACCGTCCATCTACCCTGGGTGTGCCTGTGCATGACTTGTTTGTGTGCTGCCCGACTAGGCGCCGCCTGGAATGCCTGTGATCCCAGGAAATAGAGAGACCAGCAACATTGGACATTACGTCCACTGAACATCCGTCACTAACTTTGCTCTGCCGCGGTCCTTAGTGCCCCATGAATTAGTGGCATTCTCAGCAGGCGACATCCCATTGACGCACCCAAAGCGAAGCGACGCAAGCGGCGTCACTGACTGTGGGCTCACCCTTTCCAGCCTTTGAGAGCTTGCCACCCCTCTCGCCCACTCGCCCACAATGTCCTTCACTGGCGGCGCCTTTATCAACAATGACCGCTCAGCCCAGACTGGCGGCGTGCCCGGTCTTGCGCGCCTGAACTCCCACGAGGTCGCCGAGGAGACTGTCATACTGAAGAAGGTCTCGCAGTCTACGCTCAGACGCACTACCTCCAAATCCACAATGCCCAATGCTTCCACGGATGTCGAGAAGGTTGAGGGCCGGCCCCAGAGTGACTCTCACGCAAGTGCTCCTGCGACCACCATCAATGGCGACGATGACGCGATCGCCCACGCCAACAAGGAGGGCATTGAGACGACAGAAACCGAGAGCGACGAGGATGCCCGCGAGACGGAGCGTCGTGCAGAGATGGTGCAGAACCTGGCTCGCAAGTACTCGAACGTATCCGGCACCCAGGGCGAGCACCCTTTCGCCATTCACTCGGACGACCCAGAGAGCCCGCTGAACCCCAATGGCGAAAACTTCAGCGCTCGGGCATGGGCAAAGGCCATCCTCGACCTCGTCTCCCAGGAAGGCGCCTCCTTCCGCACGAGCGGTGTAGCCTTTCAGAACATGAACGTGTTCGGTTTTGGCGCCGGTACCGACTTCCAGAAGGATGTTGCCAACGTCTGGCTGGACGTAGCGGCTTCGTTGCGCGGCCTTGTTGGTTCCAGCTCCAAGAGGAGGATTGACATCCTCCGGCAGTTTGACGGTTTCGTCAACTCGGGTGAGATGCTCGTCGTCCTTGGCCCGCCTGGTTCTGGTTGCAGTACCTTTTTGAAGACCATTTCTGGAGAGATGAACGGCATCTACATGGAAGACACCGGCTATCTCAACTATAATGGCATCTCAGCGTCTGAAATGCACAAATACCATCGTGGCGAGTGCATCTATACGGCCGAGGTGGACGTGCACTTTCCCATGCTGTCGGTAGGCGATACACTGACTTTTGCCGCACGAGCTCGTGCACCCCGCGAGATCCCGGGCGGTCTGTCCAAAGAGGTCTTTACCAACCATGTGCGTGACGTTGTCATGGCCATGTTTGGTATTTCTCACACGGTCAATACCCGTGTGGGTAACGAGTACGTGCGTGGTGTGTCTGGTGGTGAGCGCAAGCGTGTGACAATCTCCGAGGCTACCTTGTCCGGTGCCCCTCTGCAATGCTGGGACAACTCGACCCGTGGTCTCGATTCGGCCAACGCTATTGAGTTCTGCAAGACGCTGAGGCTACAGTCGGAGCTGTTTGGCAGCACCGCCTGTGTTTCCATCTACCAAGCGCCACAAAGCGCCTACGACTTGTTTGACAAGGCGGCCGTGCTGTATGAGGGCCGACAAATCTTTTTCGGTCGTGCAGATGCTGCAAAGGAGTACTTTGTGAACTTGGGTTTCGAATGCCCTGCCCGTCAGACCACACCCGACTTCCTAACATCCATGACAAGTCCCCAGGAGCGTATCGTGAGGGCTGGCTTCGAGAACAAGGCACCACGAACGCCCGACGAATTCGCTGCCTGCTGGAAGAACAGCAACGAGTTCAAGCAGCTCCAGGCTGATATTGAACAGTACAAAAAGGAGCACCCCATCGGCGGACCTGACGCCGAGAAGTTCCGCGCCCACAAGCGTGCTCAACAGTCCAAGGGCAACCGCGCCAAGTCTCCTTACACTCTCGACTACATGCAACAAATCCAGCTGTGTCTTTGGCGTGGATTCAAGCGTCTGCGAGGTGACCCCAGTTTGACGATTGGAGCTCTGATTGGAAATACCAGTATGGCCTTGATCATCTCCAGTGTCTTCTTCAACCTGCAAATGACGACATCGAGTTTCTTCCAACGCGGTGCCCTGCTCTTCTTTGCTTGTCTCATGAACGCCTTCGCCTCAGCTCTGGAAGTGAGTTTAGCAATTCTCCTTGTCCTCCAGCTGGTCTTTTTCTGTCCCTCCGTGCCACGCAAGATTTGTACTAACACTTGTGGCCTTGTCCAGATTCTCACTCTGTATGCCCAAAGACCGATTGTCGAGAAGCACGCCCGATATGCCATGTACCACCCTTCCGCCGAAGCCGTTGCCTCCATGTTGTGTGATTTGCCCTACAAAGTCGCCAACACGATTGTTTTCAACATAACACTGTACTTCATGTCCAATTTGCGCCGAGAAGCAGGTCCTTTCTTCTTTTACCTGCTTACCTGCTTCCTCGCCACGCTGGCCATGTCCATGATCTTCCGAACAATTGCATCCTCATCCCGCACACTGTCCCAGGCAATGGTGCCCGCCGCCATCATCATCCTGGGCCTCGTCATCTTCACGGGTTTCGTCATTCCCATTGATTATATGCTTGACTGGTGTCGCTGGATGAACTATATTGACCCCTTGGCCTACGCTTTCGAGGCTCTCATGGTCAACGAGTTCCACAACCGTGACTACACCTGCACAGCCTATGTGCCTAGCACACTTGTTCCGGGATACGAGAATGTTGGGGCCACGAACCACATTTGCTCGGCAGTTGGCGCCGTGACCGGCCAGGCCTTTGTCAATGGTGATAATTACATCAACTCGGCCTTCAGTTACTACCACGCGCACAAGTGGCGTAACATTGGCATTCTCATTGGCTTCGTCATCTTCTTCCTGTGCACCTACATGTTGACTGCTGAATTTGTCTCCGAGAAGAAGTCCAAGGGTGAAGTCCTTGTCTTCCGTCTTGGCCACAAGCCAGCGTTCTTGCAGGACCAGAAGCACGATGCCGAGGGCGGCAAGCCCACCGGCGGTCCCATTGTTTCGACTCGTGGCGAAGGCACTGACTCGGACGACAAGGAAGCCGCTTTCATTGAGAAGCAAAGAAGTGTGTTCCACTGGCAGGACGTCTGCTACGAGGTCAAGATCAAGAATGAGACGAGACAAATCCTGAACAATGTGGACGGATGGGTTAAGCCTGGTACTTTGACGGCATTGATGGGTGTGTCGGGTGCCGGCAAGACTACCCTGCTCGACTGCTTGGCTGACCGTACCTCTATGGGTGTCATTACTGGACAAATGTTGGTCGACGGACACCCCCGTGACACCTCTTTTCAGCGCAAGACTGGTTACGTGCAACAGCAAGATCTTCACCTTCAAACCACCACTGTGCGCGAGGCTTTGAACTTTAGTGCTCTGCTCCGTCAGCCATCGCACGTTCCACGCGAAGAGAAGCTTGCTTATGTCGATGAAGTTATCAAGCTACTGGACATGGACGAGTACGCTGACGCCGTCGTCGGTGTGCCTGGTGAAGGTCTCAATGTTGAGCAGCGTAAGCGCTTGACCATTGGTGTGGAGTTGGCTGCGAAGCCGCCACTGCTGCTTTTCGTCGATGAGCCTACCTCCGGCCTTGACTCTCAAACCAGTTGGGCTATTCTGGATCTCCTTGAGAAGCTTACCAAAAGCGGTCAGGCCATTCTCTGCACCATTCACCAACCTTCGGTAGGCACTCCCCTCTCTACTTTTTGTATGCTGCATTTTTGTCACTAACTGTATTCGCAGGCTATGCTTTTCCAACGTTTCGATCGTCTGCTCTTCCTTGCCAGAGGCGGCAGAACCGTTTACTTTGGCGATATTGGCGAGAACTCCAAGACCATGAGCTCTTACTTTGAGCGCAACGGAGCCCACCCATGCCCCGCCGATGCCAACCCCGCTGAATGGATGCTGGAAGCAATTGGTGCTGCGCCTGGCTCTGAATCCGATATTGACTGGTTCAAGACGTGGAAGGAGTCGCCTGAGTGTGCCGAGGTCCACAAGGAATTGGAACGCCTCAAGGCAGCCGGTGCCCACGTTGCTACCGAAGACACGGCTGTTCACGACAAGAGCAGCTACCGCGAGTTTGCTGCGCCCTTCACTGTGCAGCTTCGTGCAGTTCTGGGACGTGTCTTTTCGCAGTATTGGCGCACACCATCGTACATCTACTCCAAGGCTGCGCTCTGTATCGGCATTTCGCTCTACATTGGTCTCGTCTTCCTCAACGCACCCAATTCGGTCCAGGGTCTCCAGAATCAGATGTTCGCCATCTTCAACATTCTCACCGTCTTTGGCCAATTGACACAGCAACAAATGCCCCACTTTGTCGTTCAACGAGACCTTTACGAAGTGCGCGAACGTCCTTCCAAGGTCTATAGCTGGAAGGTGTTTATGCTGTCGCAAATCATTGTCGAACTACCCTGGAACACACTTATGGCAGTCTTTATGTTTGTGTGCTGGTACTATCCTGTCGGTCTCTATCGCAACGCCGAGGCAGCCGGTCAGGTTCACGAGCGTGGAGCACTTATCTTCCTGTTTCTGTGGGCTTTCCTCCTCTTCACTTCGACCTTTACCGACTTGGTCATTGCAGGCTTCGAGACTGCCGAGGCTGGTGGAAATATTGCCAACCTGCTCTTTACACTGTGTCTCATTTTCTGCGGTGTCCTCGCTACGCCCAGCAGCTTCCCGCGCTTTTGGATCTTCATGTACCGCATTTCGCCCTTTACATATCTTGTCTCGGGCATGCTTTCGGCATCTATTGCCAACACAGACATTGTGTGCGCAGCCAACGAGTTTTCCATCTTCGACCCTCCTTCGGGCCAGACCTGCTATGAGTACCTGGAGAACTACCTTGCCTTGGAGAAAACCGGCTACCTGCAGAATCCCAACGCGACTAGCGACTGTAGCTTCTGCTCCATCAGTGACTCCAACGCTTATCTTGCCAGCGTCGATACGAGCTACGATGACCGCTGGCGCAACTTTGGCATCATGTGGGCCTTTATCATCTTCAACATCTTTGCCGCCCTGGGTCTGTACTGGTTGAGCAGAGTTCCCAAGGGCAAGAAGGTGGAGAAGACGAAGAAGGAGTGAAGAAAAACCAAGAAGGAAGAAAAACATAGTAAAAAGGAGAAAGAAAAGCACGGGATTTCGCATCTCGTTGCGCTGGATTTTTGACGAATTAACAATCGAGTCACTTGCATTATGTGACCAGCCCTTCCCCCCCCCCCCCGCCCCCCGGTTCGAGATGATGATTTTATCATATGACAATAAATCAAAACTGATATGTGTTTTATTTTTTAAACTGTAATGAAGCATAATTTGGAGGCCTTTTTTTTTTCTCCTCTTTCTTTTCTTCCATCCAATGCATCTACCTACCATTTATTTCCTGGGGAAGCGAGTGAGAGAACTGGGTGGAACGAGCAATCGCATTGAAAACAACTCCTCTCTTGATTAATTCTTGTTACATTTTTCTTTTCTTTTCAGCTTGTTAAGCGTCTCTCCTCTTTCACTATATGCTAGATTAAGGTCGCCTTCATGTCAAGAGAAAATGGGAGAAGCGGGTGGTTAGTCATTTACAAGAAGACGACGGAAAGCTTGAGGATATCCATTATAGACTCATATATATATATATATATATATATATATATACTATATATACTACTGGCCTGGATGAGTGGCTATCGATCTATGATTGCGTTGATACGGGTGATGTATGAGGAATGAGGTGAGATGTATGTCGGAGAGGAGAAAGGAGTGTCGTTCAAGACTTTGGTTTCTTGTCCAAGTTCGTTGAGTAATTCTATAATAGTGATTGCGTTGTGTTTGTTGAACTTGGGTGGGAATCATCAGACTATGATATTTTGACAGTTTTGGCAATGGCACTTTGGTCAATCACACGAGGTGTGAGGCAAGTATTGATATATGTAGTACAACATGTTGAGGGCCGTTTGTTTATCTATGTGGGCAGATTCCGGGCACAAAAAGTGATCCCAGCCTTGTTTGTCCTTGATGATTTGTTTGTCTCGCGGGAAGAAAACCTCGAGGACGAATTTCTTTGCTTATTTGAATTTATATGCGTGCCTTGTTCACCTACTAAATCTGAATATCAAATCAGTCTTATATATCAGTATCAGAGTACCCAGCCAAGTATCTATTTGCTTACACCGTACTCAAGAAGAGTGCGTTAACCCACATGCACTAGAGTAATAATGTACTCGATGCTGGTGGCATTGAATCGACCAAGATGGGAGTCACTGAACTGCAGAGCGATAGAAATGGTCTGCCTATTTCTGCACCACTACGTTTGTAGATTATGCAACTGCTGTTGAATAATAAAGCTTTGTTTATCCGAGTTGGTACAGTTTTGTTAGCCAAAAGAAAAACCCCCTTCTGGTAGCATATATATATATATATATATATATATATATATATAGTCCAAGATTGTCTTGTCTCGATAAACGCACGGTTTTGTTGACCATATATCGGTGAATACCTACCTACCTTCCAATCTAGGTGCCTATTTATATTTGCAAGGTAGAGCTGTCAGTGTTCAGCCATTCCCTTTCCGATTCCTTCTCTTCCTCTAGTAGCAAAGTCTTGTTAAGTTCAGCCTCGAGCTATATTCTTTGCTTCCACGACTCACCTTTTCCCCCGGATGTGTCCGCATGAGAGAAGCGGATTATGAGTCTCGCCCGGGGGAGGGGGTTGCCCACCTTTTTTCCCCTGGTTCTAATGAACTGGTGGGGGTTTGTGTTAGGTATTTTTTTTTCCCCCTCAAGACGTTTTCCGATTGTGGATGCCCGCTCTTATGTGAATAATATGTAAGCACATATATATACCCATGGGGAACCACAATTCTTGTCAATCCGAGACAAGAGTCTAACCGCAAGTATGCTGGCTGCTGCTGCTTGTTGTTGCTGCAGGACTGCTTTATGTAGCAAAAGAATAAGGAGGATGGGGGGGGGGAGAAAGGTTGCAGTCGGACTGAGGATACGGTCATTGGGAAGGGCGAGGTGTGTGAAAAGGGGGGGGGCTTTGCTCTCTTTCTTTTTGAGAAAAAAGTAATACAATCTGTTAGCATAAAGAAAGACTTGAGAGATAAGAAGGAAGAAGAGGAAGAGGGGAAAGTTCTGGTGGATTTATGTTCGGAGTTTCGTTACAGAATGTGTGGTGGAGACGTCATGGTTATGGTTTGAGAGGTTGGGTGGGAGTCAGGAACGCATTGTGGCAAGTGTTTTGGTACAGTATATTTATTGCTGGGCTGGCTGATACCATATCTGGTTACGTCAAAAAAAAAAAAAAGCAAGCGTGATTTGGAAGAGGTTTCTTTGCCTGCGATTTGAGCCCCCAGGTGGTCTCTCGGCCCTTACTCCTCGGAACGACGAACAAAAGAAAAAAAGCCAAGAGAACAATTACATGTAGAAAAAGAAGAAAAAGAAGAAAAGCAAATGGTATCAAAAATTATATGCCATAGAAACGCTCAAAAGATCAGATATATATATATATATATATAATACAGTAAATACACGCCCGCCCAACCAGCCAGCCAGCCAGCCAGCCAGCCAACCACAATGGGCAACAAGAAATCATGATGGGCTGTGATCCCTAGCAGAGGGCCACCCTCCATTTTTGTGGTGGTGGTGCCCCAGCGTCGGCTTCGGCTCCCTGGCATAGATATGCGTCTTGGTGCCCCAGCGGTGCGTCTCGAATCCCATCGCGTGGTTCGAGTGGTTGTGCGGCGTGTATATCCTCGTCTCCTCGGTGCTCGCCACCGCCTCCAGCTTGGTCACGGGCGACGATCCGCCTCCGCCGCTGCCGCTGCCGCTGCCGCTGTCGTACGACGAACGGCCCGCGTAGTGGTGTAGAGAATCTGACTCTTGGTCGTCCTCGTCGGCGGGCGACGAGTGGATTGTGTGCAGGGTGAAGACGTCAATGGTGCGGGAACCACCACCGCCGCCGCCGCGGCTGCCGGCGCCAGGACGGTTCTTGGAGGACAAGGACCCAGACGACGGGTAGGGCCTGCGCTGCGAGCCAAGGCGCAGGGCGTCGGTGTTGGAGGAGCCGACGGGGTAGAGGTCCTTGGAGGAGGTGAAGCCGAGGGAGTGCATGGCGAGTTTGAAGAGGGGCCGCACGCAGGCCAGGCTGCCTGCTGTGATGGCCAGACCGGCTTCGACGGTGGCCCAGATTGCTATGTCGACTGTGCTGTCTATTGTTTGTTGACGTGACTCTTGTTTAGCTGAATGTCTTTATAAAGAGAGAGAGGTCAAGGGAGGTCTCAATAACCCGGCGGAAGTGGGCAACACGATGTTTGACTTACAGAGAAAGTCGGGATCCCTAAAGGTTTCGACATAGGCCATTCTCACTACTGCGCCGCTGCTGGCCACGCAGCCCAAGCTGAGGAGGGGAATTGTCGCCATTTTGAGGCGTCGAGGCATGTCTGTAGACACAAAGGGTCGTCAGTCAATAGCTTTTTTTTTTTTTTAAAAAAAAAAAAAAAAAAAGGAAGACCACAAAAACAGCCTCGGGTGAATATGGACTCACTCAGATTGCGAACAATAAAGATGGGCATCAGCGCAAAGGTAAAGTCGCACACAATATTCAAGGCCGAGTAGAGAAAGGTAAGGTCGATGATGACTTCGATGGAGATGCAGCTCCCATCCGTGGCCTTGTCCCAAAAGTAGGGTATCGGGGAGCACTGGAGCATGGCCACGAAAAAGAAGATGAGGCCCGTCACGACGCTGAGGCCCATGGCGAGAAAGACGAGGCGCCGGGACGATTTTTGGACGAGAATGCGCAGCAGGAACAAGCCAATGGAAATTTTGGAAAAGATCATGGTCCAGCAGTAGCCAAGGTAGCAAAAGAACCAAAACTGTGTCATGCGGACAAGAAATGTTAGTATTTTGTTCTTCTTCGAGCCAGAGGGGGAGAGAGAGAGAGAGACGGCATTCGGTCTTGCAGATGGGACTTGACTTACCTCCATGGCTGACGACCTGTCTTCAGGACTGAGGTCGTAGGCGTGGCGGCCGGTGCCATATCGAACACCGCCCAAAACACAAGTGACATAGAGGATAAAACTCGTGGTAGCGGCCGTCATGAGCCAGTCATCCACACCAAAACTCCGCGTCATGAAAACGCGGACGTAGGTGCGCAGAGCATACGAAATGACCGTCACAACGAGAAAGGAGACGGCCACGGCTTCGAGTTGGGGGCCGCGGTTCTGGGTGGATGGCTGGGCCGGCAGGTTTGCCTCTTCCATGGCTGCCGCAACAAGGAGCGATGGCAGGCGGCGGCGAGGGTTCATCAGCGCGGATCGTGTGGTTCCTGTGATATCAAGCGTCTTTCTTTTCCCCGGCTTTGCTCGACAGGCAAGAAGCGCCGGTTCGGTGGTGTTGGGGTTGTATATACAGGCGAGGTGAAGGCCGGCGTCGTGGCAATCCTTGGGTGGCAGGCAGGCAGTCGTCTCTGTTCTTGTCGTGGACTCGTCACATGGTGATTATGGATTAAGAATATGGGGGGTTTCGCGTTAGTTGAGCAGACGAGATCGGGAGAGACGGGCCATGGTCTGGTGCCTCGATTGCTGCGGGTCGATCCGTCCGAGCGGCCAGCTGGAGAAGAGAAGATAGTCTCTGCAAAGGACGGAAGTGGAAAGGAGGAGGAGAGGCGGCGGAGGCGGAGGAGAAGGAGGAGAAGGCTGTTCTGGCCCGCAAGTCAAGGATATCCGGTCTTGAGAGCTCAACGAACAATCAACGACGGTTTCTTCGTCTCATGGCCTATTGTCTCTTGCTCGTTCACGGTGCCAGCTACATAGGCCTTCCCTGTCCTGGCTGAGCCCAGGCTTGCCCTAGCCCACTCACTACCTACTATGACTACTAAGAATATGTACAAGTACTATGGGCGGCGAGCCGAGAATCTCTGAGCTCGGCCCTTGGGGCCAAGGCTAGGCAGGTGACGAGGCGGCGCCGGAAGGTGTTCGGGACCCCTTGAGGCCCATGTTCCTTCCCTAGGCCGTGTTAGCAGGTACAATGTACATCTCTGCGCACTACGGACATGCCATGCAACAAGTAGTAGAGCAATTATGGGCTTGCTTGGATGACTTGGTGGCCCTTGGGAGACCAGCAGAGTGGCACTGCTATGTAGCTACAGCGCCGGCCGTTCAAGACAGACACAAACAGGCACACGATAGAAGAGGGGCACTGTGCAGGACCCAGTGGGCCGGTAAGGTGCGCAAGTGGTTGTGATTAAAATATGAGTGTCTGGAGGCGGAGGACGGCCGGGGGGTGGGGGGAAGAACCCGATTGGCACTCTGAACCACAACATCCAATCGAGACGCTTTTGCCTCGACACGACGTGCCAGTGCCACGCTCAGATACCCAGTGGGGGGACGCTCAAACTTCAGACGAGGACCTCAACGCGGTCAGTGCCGCAGATCATGACGGGGGAGCGCCTGGGGAGATGGGGCAGAGCGATGTGTCGTTCGTTGTGCTGTTGCCGTAGCGAGCGTAGTGTGAGAGAAACCAAAGATTCGAGCAAAGCTCGCTTACCGTGTACACGGTATACCTGGATTATGTAACTAGAAGTACATAGTACTTACATAGTACTATAAAAGAGACCAACGGCCCGTGTTGGTGCTGGGGTTGCGCCCTGCTCTGCAGACTGGTGGATGCGCTGCGTCGTCGTCCCCTTTGCCCATGTTATTTCCGCGCAGAGAGAGGAGAGGCTCCAGTATCCACCTGCGACGGGCCTTATCAAGGGAGCATTTGGAATTGGAACCGAGGGCCACGAAACGTGCAGGCCAGGAGACGGCAAAGGGGGGGGGAGGGGTGCATCGCTACATTGGGAACTGGGGCCCGGCGACAGCCACTGCTCACAATTCCTTAATAGCCAGGCGCCAACGAGCCTGGAAAGAACCTCTGTTGTTTCGACTGCGTGCTCTGTAGAGGGGAAAGCGGTTCCATCGTCAAGGCTGCATACAATAGACACAAAAGACGGCGAGATTGGCTCTCTTAGCGATGGATTCGCATCTTCGATAGAGTTTGCAGCCTCCAGGGTCCACGACGCATGGGCGGGCTTGCACGTGGGTTTTTCCTTTCCTGTCTTGTTACTTCTAGACATGCGATCGAGCACGACTTAGTAATACTCCGTTTTATTTATATGTCCTTCCTTTTGGGCTTGCTTAATCGACCACGACGAAGGGAAAAGTCAGATAGAGAAAGAGAGAGTCACACACGCTCTCTCCACTCTGACGTTTGCTTTTTGCGCCAGACAGACAGACAGGCCGACCGTATTTACTATGTACATTGTATCGGCCCTTTCTTTTCCACTTGGCTCCATCCATGTAGCACAGTGACAGCGCTGCCGTTCTAGGGAACCGTTGACACGCCCAACGGACAACCGAAACAACCAACACAGCAAAAGCAACCACACAAGAAAAGGAAGAAGATGATGAACAAGTCTGAGAGAAAACCAAGAGCCAGAAAAGGGCAGCATGATGTAAGTACCATGTACTCCGCGGACGCATAAAGCTGCCGCCGGACCCGGCTCACTGATTTAGTGCCGGGGGACAAATACCACTTCCAGGCCAGACGCCCGACTACCTCTTGTTGCGGCCCAGCTCCGGTTTCAATCCTTTTCCGTTGGCTTGGAAATTGTACTTACATACTAGTACATAGTAGTAGGGCTTACTACGTACATCTGAAAGAGGGGGGCACTGTAGAGATGCTACGTGCTCATGTACATACTATGTAGTAATAAATTCATGCGACTGGTCACGCTTGCAAAGCTGCTTGCGCTGTTTCTGGGGCAAGCAAAAGGTGATACGAAGTGAGTAGAAGAGAAGCTACACTCCTCTGCATAGCTGCGTGCTCATCGAAACCTCTTTTTCTTCTTTTTCTTCGTTTCTATCTTCTTCTCCTGCTTCTTCTTCTTCTTCTTCTTGATGGACCCAAAGAATCTGCAGTACTTCGAAGAGCAGGCTTTGGTCTTTGTATCCATACACTGTATAGCATGGTGCTCGGCCCGCGCAGGACGGGCCCCCCTTTGGATGCGCCGCCAGAGAGTAGAGATTCGTTAAAGAAAGCTTATAGCCCTGGGTGGTGCGCCTCGAGTACGATCGGGTCTGAGATCCGAGCGATGCGACGAGGCCGTTGGCACACGCGCGCGCTAGCGATTCATGAGGGCCAAATTACCTAGTAGACAACTCTATACTATGTAGTATTTGTTGTTTATATCCACAAAGCCACACGATCATAGTAAAACATAAAACCATGGCAGAGACAATTTCCCCCGCACAAAAAAAGAATCTCGTGTTTTTGGCAACAAAGCCAGCGGCACAGGTCAGGGGCAGCCAGTGCTCTGTTCACTGTCCCTGTCCACCCCTGTCCCTGGCCCTGTCCCTGAGCGCCCACCCACGTGTGCAGTTCCCACCCCCTCCCACATCAACCAATGACAACTGGGCTTATCTAATAACCTTTGCGTTCAAGGAAGGAAGACAAAAAGCGGAAAACTAGCTAGCCTCTACTCATGGTGTAGCCTTTGGCTGGATATACATAGTAGAGTCTTGTAATTATACGGATGCCAAGGGATGCGTATCTTGTGACTAGCAGTGCGCTATGAACATGAAAATAACACCCCGTTCACTTTTTCTTTATTACTTATTAACCTTGGCAGTAGCATGCCTTGGCTTTACATCAGTAGTGGATGCGCATGGCCGTTGTCGATCTTGCCGTTCCCCGAAAAGCCAAAACAACAAACCTGTCGATTGACTATACAGACTCGACGCAGATCATGGCTTGGCCCAGCCAAACATACTATGTAAATGAAGGCAACGGGGCAAAGCAATTGCGTCCATGTACAGTACGTCAACTTGTTTCCAAAACCAGGTCATGTCCCCTGGGCTCTAGCAAGGGAACGCACAGCTGCTGCTGTGCTTGGACACTCAACTGTGTGTGTTCACTTTTTGCAACCGCCCTCGTCCAGATTCCCCATTTCTTTAATATATGTACATTTTTTTCATTCCAACAGGTCCGAACGAGCAAGCCAAGAAAGAGATGAAACTCAGAAAGAGGCATCACAGCCGACGACGAGACAAACTTGACCCCATATGGCATTGTTTCAGTTTTGTAGAAGCGAGGAGGTCAAAGCGATAGATAGAATCGCCCGTCTGTACTAACGTACTAGAGTATATGTATGGTACTATGGATTGTTACACACATCTTTGACACGGAATGCGGACTATCACGTTGTCGTTTGCTTGTATCGATATGAACACATACTGTATAGGGTTAATCCTTTGCAATAAAACTGTGGTTGATCAGCGTCTACTGTATAGTGCAGTGCTCTTATACCTGTAGAACCCACTCGTGTCATTTATTCAAGACAAACGACAAGAAAAACGTGGAACTGTAACATACCAATGGATCATAGTATCAACAAAGTTCCAGACAGACAGACAGACAGACAGACAGACAGACCTCTGCTAAGAGTCTGGACCGCTACAGCATAAACGACCGTTGTGAATTAGCGCCCTTATGGAGCAGGCACTAGTTGGTATAGTACGTGCACTTGGACGCTAAAACGTGAAGCAATATCGGAACCTGCCGTACAAAACGCGCCGACAATGAAAGACCAGTGAGTGAGAGATCACGGAGTGCTCGCTCCGGGCATAAAAGTTGAGTCCGCCGCACAGGCTCTCATTGCCAAGCTGAGAACACTTAGACGCGACCCAATGAGTCTAATAAAAGTACTGAGGTGATTTGATATCAGGAGGCGACTGACTGCCCAAATGACCCCGAATCCTGTCGGTGACCGCGTGTCTGATTTTGAGGCAGGCCACGACCTGTCACAGCCTAATGAAAGATTGATAACGCGGACTTTTACGGGGGCGTTCTCATGTTCCAGCTGTACAAAGTGGTCGATTAACTAGTCTTGTAGGGACCAGATAAATCTCCAACATGCCAGTTTGTGAGTCGCCAGTAGGACGATACCTGCCACCCAAGTCAGAGTTAAGCCTGCTATCATACAGGAGACTCACCATACTCAAAAGCACTCGTGTTCTCAACCGGGATATCTTGTCCTCCCTTGGACGTTGCCCAGCGAGCGCCTACCCATGTGCCCGGTCTCGAGACAACGCTGGGCTTTTATCCCCTAGTTCAACATCATAAAACCCCTGCCTAAACGAGGAGAACACCTCTCTGTTTTTCCCCCCTTCCCCCTTAGTCACATTGAATATATCCCCCGTGGGCGCGTGGCACGTACAACTATTCTCAAAGTGGCAAGAGACTCGTGTTGGTGCGAGGATGCACATCTCCCCACAACTAGGGAATCCATACCAAAGCACTCAAATCGTCGGTCCCAGGGAGAGAGGGGGTTCGCCTTGCCATTTCCCTCCGAGTCCAGGATGATCCCCCAAGCCCCCCCCCCTTCCCCCGTTCTTGCCACATTTTCGTTGGTCGCTTAGAAATGAAATACTTCCTCTTCATGTTATCAGATTGCGCCAGGTAAGGCGTTGCGCTCGTTCAGATCACATGATTGCTAAAGCATAATGGGGTTTCCGGACCTTTTTTTACTTTCTGTCGTGAAGAGGAAATATGAGGTAAAAAAAGGAGACTAGAGCCCGACTCTACCGTCGTGGGCTCAAACCCTCACGTTGAAGGTATTGATCGACAGAATGGAAGAAGCACACAACGAGTTGTATAGGGAGTGAGATCTCAGTATCTCATAGACGACACTGGCTGGTTTTAACCGTAGCCCTGGTCGAGCATCTGTGTCTCCCTTCTTTCACGAATTCAGCCATGTTTGCACAACAGCCAAGGGCAAGGATATCCGGCTTGATGTCATCAATGTGCTATCAACCAAGCATGCCGATTCTTGGTCAAGAGCCAGCATCTTCCAACCATGGTAGGTAAGCTTTACCAAGCGATGAACGCCGTGGCAATGTTCGTTTTTTTTTTCAGAAGCGTAAACTGTTTGCTCCAAGTTTCGTTATCTTCTCTGCTGAGGAGCTTGCTCAGAGGTCCTGTGCCATGCTTCTATCATCTTGGTTAGGTGTCGCTGCTTGACTCAGTTGTTGAAGTTCGGCCGCAAAAGCACACCCTCAATTGCTGCCAATTTGCTTCATCTGAGAAGAGGATTCCCCCATAACAGGCCACCAAAGGTGCCGAATCCACAGTGCATGAGCCAACTTCACAGCTCATTCTTGCTCGAAGTGCTGGGTGTCAATTGACGTTTTGTTTTGTCTGGCAAGGGAATGCTTTGCCAAGTAGAGGTCATCCGTAATCCCAGCTGCAAACTGCCGCTCTCAAGACTTCAGTACCTGCGGTGTCAGCAAGTCATGATCACATGGCGTATGGAACGCGGCATAGACGTCGGGCCAGCTATGGATCTGAATGACGATTGCTACCATGCGACAGAATGTCTCGATTGGCAGCCATTAGGATTTGATGGTTCATCATAGGCTTGTTCTGTGCCTTCAATAGATTGTTCTTCTTCGAATATACCTAGGTAGCCACATCCTACGAGCTGCTGCTCAAGTCCTCAGCATCTCTGGTCAGCAAACGGTCACTTCGGCTTGGGATCAACACTACCACGCTGCCCAATTACAGTCATAGACCCTCCCAGTGAACACGACAAGTGTTGATTCGTTTCCGCTGACTCCCAGTAATATACACTTCAAGGGGAGCGATCCCAAGTAATTTCAAAGACGGTCAACCACTACACGCCAACAGGCCCTAAATATCCCAAAAACGCCATGCCATGTCGAGTGAAGATCTAGAAGCGCCATATGCAGTCGCCAGTGTCCGATGACAGAGGCTGTCATATCTCTTTTTGCCGTCCCCATCAATTTACCACCCCACTCCCTTAATTCTTTTTTTGTTTAGTCGTTTTTCTTTTGCTTTTAACCCTGGTATAGTAAGCCGCGCGCCATGATATCGCCGTCCAAAGTCGGCATTCCGTAGCCGCTTCTTCCTTCCGTCGGTCCGGAGCCCTTTAGCTGTTAGTGTCAGTGTGTTTTCGCTGCTAGCGACTGGTGCTGGGGCTTTGTGTGCCAATGTTCGAGTCGAGCCTTGCGCCAAAACATCCTTTAGTCGTTGCGTTTCCATCATTTGTCCTTGTAGATATTCGGCTTCCACCCTTCTTTCGTCTCTTGCTCTGCAGCCATCTGCTCTTGCATGGGCCGCACCTCGGCCTCGATCCTCTCTCTTGCGCGCAAGATCTTGCTCTGTAGGTAAAAGCTGCCTCCATTTTGTGGGTCGTTGGCGTCAAACAACCGCTTGAACCGGTCCATCACCTCCTCCATATCGGCCTTGCCGCCTTGTGGAGGCTTGACATTGAGAATCTTGACGGCCTCCTCCAGCGTCATGCCGGCGCCGAGACTAGCACGTCCCGTTGCTGATGCGCCGCCTGCTTTTTGCTGTGCGCGCTGATAGGAGGAAGAGGCGGAGGCCTGCTTGTAGGCTTCGGCAAAGGCGCGCCCCAGGACACGGCTGCCGATCACGACGACTTGTGTTATTACACGGTACGCCTAGAACATATATGTCTTTAGTACAGTATTCCAAACACAATCTCGAATATATATAGCATTTTCATCAACTGTCCGGGCGGTAACCGGGGAATGCAGGCTTACCATTATGGATCTGCTGAGGCGATGAACGGCTTTGCTTGGTTTGCAAGTGAGGTCAAAAGTGTCAAACTGAATTGCACTTTTAATCTGGGGACTGCAAGATGACACGACGTATGCGCTCAACTCTCGAGTGTATGGTCGCGCGGGCTGGCTGGCGCAGAATGAAACGATGGAAAAGTGAAGTCGGCGAGGATGGCAACATTAAATTTTGCCGATCGTCGGGCCATCATAGAAGTCTGCCGAGCGGCTACTGGCAAAGCCTAGAATGTGCCTGCCGGCGGGTCAAAGGTCCCCTCATCCTTAGTACATAGTACTGCAGGACCGTGGGAACGTTAATAGTAGGTAGTAGTAGTGCTAGAAGTACATAATACCTCTCTAGCACTACCATCCCTGCTGTCAAGATGACAAGGCAGCTGCAAGGCAAGCTGGCCCCCTGAACATCTTGACATCAGCCTCGCCCAAGTGCATTTGCTGTCCGAATTGAAATCCTCCCTGCCAACTTCACTCCCACTCACCTACCCACCCGATAAGCGAGCAACTGCCAACATAGTACAATCGCTGTGGTGTTGCAGCGGCAGGCCACCTGTTTGCAACCAATAAAACAATTCCTATCTTGGCCAAGAGCTACTTTAGCTACGTATCGTCTGCGACGTTCCTCGGCTGTTGAAGCTCCAGTGCCCCTCGTCAGCTCCCACCACTACAAACCGACCCGAACAAAGCCAGAGAACAATCAACCGAGCATGGCGCAGTACGGCTACGGCGCGCAGCCCCAAGGCAACCCGGCCTATGCGCCCCAATCCGCGCAGAACCTGCAATTCTACCCATCCTCGTATGGCGCTCCCGGTGATGTCTCTGGCCACGCAACGCCTTCGCAGGCCTCATACGGCTACGGCGCTCCTACTGGCAACATGGGCGGAGGCGGGAACTTTGGCTTTGGCCCTGCTGCTGGTGTCTCTGGGCGCATGGGTGAACAAGGAGGACTGCGAACTGGCTGGCTCGCGGCCTTTTCGGCAGAAGGCTACGAAGGGGAGCCCTCGTTGTTGGAGGAGCTCGATATCAACTTCTCGCACATTCAAGCAAAGGTTAGTTCAGGGTGCCAACACTGTGTATGCCAATCCAAGTACTGATCAGATCCCATCTACCATGACAGACAATAGCAGTTCTTAATCCATTCCGAAGAATCGACCAACATCTAATGGACGACAGCGACATCATCGGCCCGCTCATCTTCCTCGTCTGCTTTGGCTTCCTGCTCGCCCTATCTGGCACCCTCCACTTCGGCTACGTCTACGGGCTTTCACTACTGGGGTCCACCTCTCTACACGTCATCATCAGCCTCATGACGCCGCAAGACGACGCCGAACCCGGCAGCAGCTCCGCCGGCGGACCAACCCCTTATGCCGCCGCATCCCCTCAACCACCACCATCTCACAGTCATCTCGCCAATGAGCTCTCTGCGACGCTGACCTGGAGCAGAAGCGCTTCGGTCCTGGGCTATTGCATCATCCCGCTCTTGTTCGTCAGCCTCGTGGGCGTCTTTAGACCTATGGACACACCGCTGGGTATTGTCATGACCTCCGCGGCCATCATGTGGTGCACGTATAGCGCTTCTGGAATGTTTTGCGCTGTGGGCCGGCTAAGGAGCATGAGGGGTCTTGTGGCGTATCCTCTTGCGCTCTTCTATGTTGGTTTCGGCATCATGGCTATCTTTTCCTCACGCGGCTCGGGCAACATGTCCAAGATTGTCGGTAGTGCTGGATCGTCATGAAGTGTGTGCGATTGCGGGCAATTATAAAATCACGAAGGAACAAAAGAATCAAATGAGAACCCGATGTATCGTGCACGGTCCGATTGAAGACGTTACGATAGTCCGTGGAAATAGAGTTGACCATGAAGAGTAAAAAATCAGATACCATTTTGCTTGCCATCTTGGCCCTGAGAATCCATTTGCAAATAACTGGAAGGAAACGCATCGTTGGAAGAAATGAAAAGAAAAAAAACCCATGCCTTTGTTCCCATATCGCGAATAACAGCAGCCTGCCCAAAATCCATAACCATCACTCAATAAACTTTAATGCTGTCCCGTACGCCTGTAGACCGAGTGATGCGCCTGTATCATGGGTATTTCCCTTCAACGCCATTCAACGAAATCGACAAAGACAAAAACATGTAATAGCTTTCGCAGAGCATGTGCGAAACTCCCAGGGAAGAAACTCCCATAACATGATAATCAACCTTTCCCTCAAACGACGCCCGTCTCCCATGCTCACGAGGGAGGGGAGGGGAAAATCAAATCAAATGCAGAAAACTGAAATCAAATCGTAGGGTATCATCATCCGTGTCCCTTGTAAAAACAGAAACAAAAGCAGAACCTCTCGGGCTAAAACTCAGCCCTGTCGCATCATCTTCCCTCTTTTTCTTTTCTCTTTTTTTTTTTTTTTTTTTTTTTTTTTTTTGGCCTTCACTTTCCCAGGTGGTCCTTCAAGGAGAACGCCTTGCGATAAGCACATACAGTGTTTCGCGTGGTCATCGTTCCTAGAGGTCGACTCTCCACCGAGCTCGTAAGTTTGTGATTCCATGAGTTACCATCATGAAGTTGTTGTGACGCGCTCATTGCTGCGTTCTGAAAAGGTGAACAGAGGATCGTGGTACTGTCCTGTTGATGCGGCAGAAATTCATCATCTTTGCCGTGCTTTCGTGTTCGTGTTTCTGTCCTCATGAAATTGGAGAACACTTTTTCCGGGAATAAGGGTGGTAACATCGAGTCTTTGGTACGTCTTCCTCCCAGGCCAATGTTATCTGGGTTCTTTCCGCAAAGCGGCGGGTGTCTCGTAGACACCAATCTCGCACCGATCAATGGTGGATGCTCATCTCAATCCTGCTGATATCAGCTGGAGGAGGTGACAACGGTGACGAAGGCGCCACGTCACCTTCACCAGCACCGCCTTCTCTATCATGAGGATGCAGTTCCTCCTCGTCTGCAAAGCTAGCCAGCATACCAAACTGGCCACCAGCGCCTGCCCAACTAATGTGCTCATCGCGCACGACCGAGTTGTCAATCAGAACCGGTGTCTCTACTTCGTCCGCTTTGCCCACACCACACTGGTAGTTCGTGTTGAAGCCCCAACCGTAAGCTTTGCCGTTGACGGTAACGGCCAGCGAGGAGTCGGTGCCGGCGGCAGCAAATGCGACTTGGCCTGGGATGTTAACAGCGGTTGGAACACTTAGGACACGTGGGTGCCCGCGATAGTCAAAAATGCAATTCTCCTCGGTAAAGTCAATGTGCGGCACACCAGTCTGGTTGGAGTCTAAGCGCCCAAAAGAGAGCAGCTGGCCATCAGTGGTACGCGCAAGGGTATGGTGCTCGCCGCCATAAATGGCTTCAACCTCGTAATTCGCAAGAGACTCGACTAGCGTAGGCTTCAGGATCGCCGCATCGTCATCGTCCGCGCCCTCGTTCTCGACGCCCAATTGGCAGAAATTGTTCAAACCCCAAGCCCAGACGCGATGCTTGGTATCAATCGCAAAGGAGTGGTACGAGCCGCAGGCGACGGCCTGGATCTTGACACCGCGCTTGAAGGAAAGGCCGCCTGGGCGCAAGGCGGAGCGACGCATGTCGCGCTCGACGACGCGCCGGCCGAGCTGGTTCTGTTCGGGCGCGCCCCATGTGAAAACTTTGTTGTTGGGCGCGGCGATTACAACGACGTGGTTGGAGCCGGCAGCGATGTCCGTGACTTTGGTGGGCTCGGCAAGAAGGATGGGGTGTCTCTGGATGAAGATGTCCTTGTCGAAGCCAAGAATGCCATCCGTGGCCTATTGAGGGGTCTGTTAGTAGGGATGATGGGACCTGAGATGTGGACAAACAGAAGTTAAAAGGAACGAAGACTTACGCGGAAGGTTCCCCACGAGTAGACGCGGCCACTCTGGGTGAGAGCGAAGGAGGCGCTGTCGGTGGCAGCGACCTTGATGAAGACTTCGCCCGGGAGGATGCTTTGGGTGTCGACCTCAGCGGGGGTGCTCTCCAAAGGGTTGAGGCCGCTGTCTTCATCCTCATCTTCCGAGGAATCGTCGCCGTTGTCGTCCATATCGCGAAGGCCACCATCCCACTGGGTGTCGCGGCCGAGAGCGCCCTGGTCGTTGACCCCCCAGGTCAGAAGCCTGTTGTCCTTGGTCAGGGCAATACTGTGCATACCGCCACAGGCAATCTGGACGACACGCGCCGTGTTGCAGGCCAACAGCGCATTCTTGCGGGGACGCTTGACGTCCAGGGGCTTCTTGCCCTCGACCTTGCTTGCACCCAGGCCCAGCTCGCCGGCACTGCCCTCGCCAAAGACGAAGACGTGCATGGGCTGCGTTGGGGCCTCGCCGTAGGTTCGGGCGGCCTTCTTGGGTTTTTTGGCGACGGGAGCTCCGTCGCCGCCCTCCTCGCTCTCGTCCTCTTGCGAGCTCCTCTTGCGCTTGGGAGCAGCGCCACTCTTCTTCTTTGCGGGGGCCTTCTTGGCCGCCGACTTGTTGGCGAGGGCAGCCTGCTCCTTTGCGGGAGGGGCGGCCTTCTTCTTCTTGGGGGCGGCAGCCTTGGCTGTCGTCCTGGCCTTCTTGGTGGCCGGGCCGGGACCACCAAGGCCCTCGTCGCCGTCGTGTGCGGCGACGGCAACCTTCCTCTTGCGGGAAGGATTGGCCCGCGACACAGCGGGCACGCTCGCCTTTGCGGCGGCAGGAGGGTTCTTCTTGGGAGGCATCTTTGATGCCAGAACGGGGGAAACAAGTGATTGTTCAGCTGGCACTCGGTAGAATGTCAGTAACGAGAGTGGAATGGAATGACTGAGGTCCGCGGATAGTTGAACTGAGAGAAGCAGACGGGATGTGGGAAGAGAACAAAAAGTATGCGAGAGTGCGCAAGGAGACGAACCGAAGAAACACGGTTGGTAAGAAGAGTAAAAACGCGTCAAGGAAAATGAAGGGAGCTTGAAGTGGGAGTGTGAGAGTGAGAGCGGAGAAGGGATTGTTGTGTGTGGATCGGGCAAATGTTGCGTGCAAGTGGAAGCCTACCGAGGCGACTTGACTGACTTGGTACGATAGGCACGTTGGGCTGACTTGGGTCGATCCTTGGGTAATCAACAAAGTGTGTTGGATAAGAACAAGAAGAATCGGCTGTCCGGACTAAGCTTGCGAATAAGAAAAGAAGAGAAGAGGTTTACGATTACAAAAGTCTGGCTGGTTGAGAAAGACGCGGGTTAAGTCCAAGAGGCGTGTGTGAGGTTGCAAGAAGGCCCACAGTGCCGGGGTGCACTTACACGGCTGGTGGGGCTTGCGAGGCGCGCTAGTATTGTTCTTTATTGTGAGTGGCTGCTTTTTGCGCACCTGTGTATTCACTGCTGTTCTCGTCCTTTTTTTTTCGATTTTTTTTTTTTTGGATATCAATTCAAAAATGCAAACAATATCGACGTAATACGGGTGGTTCTGGTTTTAATTATTGCCCAATTGAAGCCACAATATCAAGGCCCAATGACACTGCCCAAAAGAAAAGGTGTGGTCTGTGCACGGCACCGCAGCCCACTTGCGGATCCCTGTCACCGTATTGTTGCACAGCGAAAACAAAGCCGTGTTGTCGCCAATAATGACTTCTATGGCAGGTATTTCATTACAGTCTTGACCGCGTATTGTTAAGCCCATTGTTCGAGACGACTTTAATTGGGTTTGATTACTCGAGTCGTGCGCATCGAAGCCTGCGTGTCGAGTCGACAGAGTGCTTATGTAACCATTTCGCGCGCATACTCAGAGGATCTACATGGATACATAGTACATGAATACCTAGGTACGCAGTACCCACTACATAGTACTGTGTACATGCCTAAAAGGTGCTTGCCTAACGCAAGGAAGGGACTTCAAAGTTGCGATACCTTCAACACGAGTTGTTTCAATCTGAATATCGATCAGAATTTCCCAGTACACTATTTCACTGATGAATATCACGTGTTCGTTCGCAAATTGGGGCTCGTGGGCAGGGCCGCAAGAGTAGCCTTACAGACATGGTCTTGACTGCAACCTGTAGTGAAGAATACCATGTCAAAATTACCTAGACAAAGCATCGATTCGAACGTATTCTTGTGAGCTTGAAACGGACCTCGGCCATTTCCAACTTCGACGATGTATCGCCACAGCACTTTCACCCAGACCCAAATAGACATTGGAAAGAATAGAAAAGAAACAACCGGATCACACATGCCAACACTTCAAGTACTACGAATCCGTTGCTAGAATACCAAGAATAGTGAATGCAAGACCATATCTCATAGCCTCTTGGGTCGATCCAAGAATCGCCATTGGTCTTATTGTGCGGCCGCTCGCTCCGTGTAAGCTTAGATTTCGTTTCGCAAGCGAGCATCGACGGCCGCGACCAAGGTGGACCAAAGCGCACCACTTTCGAGCTATTGCGCCCTTGAAAAGCAATCCAAAACTCCCTGGATTTCTTCTTCTATCTGAAATTCCAATCTGACAACCTTCTGTTTGTGATGATCTGTTTCGACGGCTACAAATCTTTGTACATTGGCGGTTGCGATTCCAAACCTCGATCAATCGATGCCTCCTCCCAAATCCTTCTCAAGCGCCAGCTGAAAGGTTAACTAATTCTCAAATTTTTGTCTTCAGTTGAAACGACCAAAAACGGAAGAAGAAAATCGCCACACCCACCTTGACACGCATCATACCACAACAAACAAGAGCCATCATGTTCTCGTACCTGACGACACTCATCTTACTACTCGTCCTCTTTACACAACCATCTATGGCGTCTGTGACGTACTACTCGTGCCATGTGCGGTGCACTGCCGTCTACGAGCTGTGTATGTTCCAGTTCCGCAACCATGAGACCTGTAGCACCGATTCGAGGACATGCGTGAGGACTTGTATGCCATATTGAAAGATAACTACACGTGGCTGTAAAAACCGAGTTTGGAAAGAACAGGATGACCGTCCATTTGTGGAACCCTGGCAAGAGACGTGATCGATCATAAACCTGGACGGTACGCCAAGGATACTTTTTGGATGTTGTGGCACTCTACATGCAGTTGATAGGGCGGACACAGAGATGCCAGACAGCCCACGATGTCAGGAAGGGCGCTCACTGAATATACGCACTGGCGACGGGCTGTGTCAGACAAATATATAAGCCTAGAGCACATATGTACCTATACAATGAAGTGGGTCATATCCAAGTTTTTGTCCTTGTGGCCGAACGGATAGTTCTGACAGGTTGTTTCCCATGGCAGCCAATGCCGACGACATTCAAGAGTTCTTGGTTATATATCAAAGACACAAATACTACACACGGTTGGCTCGAGTAGGTTGTCTGGTGGTAGTTTTGGTTAGGTTCTTTTAACAAAATATAAAAAACTGGGTATCGCTATAAGTTCAATCAGACAGCTCCGTTTCAATAGCCGAAAAGCATGCTTTCGAAGCAGCTGTGGCCATCCACCGTCCCCTCCTCGTGCAGATTCAAGAAATTGAATATACTGCTTCGTGATGGCCATAAGTATTGTGATCCTCCAGGCCCCCCTTGTGCGAGGGTGATAATCGAGCTCATCTGCTTGTGGTTGCCGTGTCGTATTAGGGCTCTGCGCTATGACGCCCGTCCCAACCTGACGATCTGGACCAGTCATGATCTTGCCGCTCCAGCTTTTGCCAGGTTGTCACGATGTGCCATCTCAAGGCTGTTCCGGCCAGAGACAATTCTCAAACAAGAAATACCAAGTTTATTTCTTGGTGGTAAAGTCAACCTCATTGGGATTGCTACCACCGGTAGCACCGCTCTTCTCGCACGTGCATGATCCAGCGGCGCGCAGACCGCAGGCACACGAAGCTGAGGCGGCAGGCTTGACGTTTTCTGTGGCGGCCTTGTCGCAAGAGCACTGGAGGGCAGGCTTAGCACCGCAAGAGCAGGTTGCCTTTTGGGCTGGAAAGGCAAGTGTTAGCTAGTGATTTCATAAACAAGATCTTGACTGACATAATTGGAAGACTTACCACAGACGCAGGACTCGCCGCCCTTGCCGCAGCAGGTAGAAGGCTTCGCAACAGTGGCCATGGTGACGTGGTGGGGTTTAGATTGGGGATGGGTTTAGAGAAGTGCAAGCGTGATTGTTATAGTTGAGAGCTGGGAGTATCGTCGTGCAAGCAGATGGGGGAACGCAATCGTTGTTTGAAGGCGAGATGATCGTTCAGAACACAGTCGAGAAAAGGGTAGAAAGGCAGGTTGGATTTATAGTTGCATCTGCTGTGACGTGGGATGTACTGAATAGTGGGCGGTTGCATTCGGGCCCAGCCTAGACCCGTTGACGCAGGGGGTTTAGGCTCACCATGGTACTGACAGCGACTACCGTAGTGGGGCGACAGTGGCCAGATCCAGCAGTTTCCCTGCCTGACAGGCGTAAGCGGTGGTAATAGAAGAATGTTGATTGGCTGTAGATAATCTCTGGCCAATCGGCAGCTCTCCATTTCGAGACTGCATCACGGCTGCTCGCCTGATTCTTGTCATCGCGTGAGGTTGATCAACAGCCTCATCGTCTTTCCGCCTCATCTCATTCGTCAGTCTAGACATGTCTGCCACGAGAGGAGACATACTACCAGAGTGTGGGTTACGCAGGAGTTCGCTGTGTCCCGATGATTCTAGAGGATTCACCACCATCTTTGGATCCGTGTCCTCCCATTGTGTGTATGTGTGATGTGACTGCTGTCCAATGAGTGGTCTGTCCGAAATCGATTGGGCCATGGCCCCAGCAATATACAATGAGAAGCGCAGCTTCTATGATGAATTCGCAGCTATGTTGCCCCTACGGACGCTTTCTCGAACAGTTTTACCGCTTGATAACAATCGCAGGGGACTGGCGCTGCCTCGGGGTAGGCAGTCAAAGACACGTCCAAGGCACAAGTTGACACAGCTCGCTTGGAGGTCTTGTTCATGAGTTACCACGACCCTGATGTCGTTGCACACGCCCTGTTGCATCCAAAATTCTAGGAATTTCCCTTATTGGCTTCGTAGCCTGCACAGCGAGCAGGCAATAGCCTGGCCGAGTCCATCTGGGGTGGAACAAAGGTCTCCAACACAGCCGCACAAGTACTTGACTTTCAAGCTGGCGCTTTGACAAGAAGCAAACAAGTGCAGGCCCCTTGCACAAAGAATGACAAGCAATTTTACACACCGGAAACGGGGCTGGAGAGCTGCCTAGGTACCTATGTAGGTACTGATGTTGCGCTTTACTGCCTCTTCCCTTTCAAGACTTCGGGGCAACATCTCCTTTGGGCAGGCACTCGCTCACCGGGGCCTTCCTTTTTTAAGAATATCTCACGTGCAATCATGGGCTTTTGGTTGGAGTCGGCTGCCCTCGTTATATATTGCTTCTTCATCCCAACGAGCAGAACTGTGCTCGTCTCGGTCTGTAAACCCAGGCCGGAAACCACTCTTTCAATAGCGGCATCTCGATTCCCAATACCAACAATAACCGCGTCCAAGAGTCACACATAATGATTGGCTTCTCGAAAAGATCGCGTTTAGCTCGCCCCAAGCGCATTCATATCCCGGAGCAACAACATGAAGCGGAGGCTCTTCACGGTGGGTTGCGCAGCGCGAAGACGCCAACCAGCGCCAGCTTCTCCAGGTTATCCGGACCAAGTCCTCTCAAGCCCGCTTTTAGCAGCAGTCAGTCACTTTCCACACGAGTGAGAGTCTCGGGCTCTTGGGGCCCCCAATATATGGGCCAGACATGAAGAGTATCAAGATACAAATCTGACTTCAAGTATTCAGGCCCAAGCCACCAAAGATCGCGACTTAGTGACCCTGGTACGCCCATTCATGCCGCTCATCCATCTAGCATGAAGAAAACCCAATAGCGAAACCCAGATCTTGGGATGGGCGAATATCTAGCTGACCAACGACCTCGTCAGGCACAGATCGCAGTAATGCCTTCACCCAAGGAGTGCAGAACCTGGTATCTCCAACGCAGGGCATAGACAAGACTAGTATTGGCATGGATGGCGAAGACGAGAACAGTGATGGCGATTTGGACGACCGGGCAATTCTCGAGCCCTTGCCCCTCCCGGCCCCAACACCTGCCGAAATCGCCGCCGAACGACGTCGTCTTAGAACAACCTACAATCCCTTACACCCACCACCCGACGACCCCGTCACCGCAGAGGGCCTCGCCCTGGGTATCCTCCCGGACGCGCAGGGCCGCAAGTGGCGCGAACAGCTCATGCGTCTCGGCCGGTGGGCTGCCTCGGGCCACACCTCGTACGTCTCTGGCCAATACGGTCCGCCTGTGGCGTGCCAAATCGGGCGGCTGTATCCTGAGGAACGGCTCGTTCTCGATATCGACTTCGTACGCGCCCCCATTGTTAATCGGCGGCCAGTCAAGGGTGGAAAAGCACGGAATGACCCCAAAGAGTACTACTGGGCCAAGCGAAATGTGATCTCCCCCGCGGTAATCGTGAAGCGGCGAGGACGGGCCACTATTTTGCGTTCGCAACGGCTTGGGTCCGTTCTGAGTAGTCCGAAAGTGAGTGGCCGGGCTGTCCAGAAGACGCCAGGAAGCGCCTCAACGCCCACGGCCCAGATCTTCCGAGAGTCGGCAGGAGGGAACTACCATGGCTCAGATCGTAAGTGTCCAGGTAACCGTCATACATAATATGTCAAGATTGGCTTCGCACGGTTTTTTCCTCTATCTCCTTGTGTATTATTTTCCCCCTGATTCACCTACATTCTTCTGCTCACAGATTTACCCCTTCTAGCAATCCAAAGCCCTGCAGGAGCTACCTCAGCGACCAACTCATCCGGTACAAAGCCTTCAGGGCCTCCTACTCCTCCAACTGCAAGTTTCACAAGCAAGAGCTCGAGAATAGACATCCCAAGCATTCAGAAAATCACTCTTGAGGATTCTGCGGTCAAGCAACAAGGACTGTTATCTCAACCAAAACAATCACGAAGAGCGACAACTGCCACGTCGCGACCAAAGCCCATAACGCTCGAGTCAACCAGTGTCCAAACTGTACCGCGATCGTCTCAGCAGACCGCGTCCACGTCCGGTTTCAGTCCGGAACAGCCAGTAGAAATAGCTCCCGGCATTTGGGACGCTCCCGAGTATATCCTTCCAGTTGGCCGCCCTCAAACAGCCACAGCGACGCAGCCCAAACCCAGATTAAAAGCTCAATTTCAGACACAGCCCAGTCGCAGTATAGCCGAAGTCAGGGGCACTGGTGTATCGAAGCCAGCGAGAGCTACAAGGCTTGGGATGCAAAGTCCAGGTGGTAGTGGCAGGGGCGGGCATTCCAAGGCTGTGAGCTGGGCACCTCTTCCCAGTGACGAGGTGCAATTGTAAGCAGCACAGAGGAACAGGCCGATTCTTCTAATCGCAACAAGGGCAACAAGTATCTCTTTGTATCGGTTTGTGATTTATGGACGGGAATCGCCCAAATTATTCTTTTTTTTTTTCGCTTGTGCACAGAGTTTGGGTGGTTTGTACGGGCGTATTCCTTTTGGGACAATGATCTTTCGATTCACCCTTTTACAGTGAAATGGAAGCCTTTATTTCGTGCTTGTTTCCATACGCTTCTGGATGTTGTGACATATTTAACGATGTATTGATTCACGTCAGGCTACCCGAGCATCTATCTGTTCGTAATTCAAGGATTTGGATATCATGTCCTGTAATACAGGCAGTCACTTATCTGATAGGTCTGCCAATGCATGCACTATTTTAGAATACCAGCCCATGTCTCCCATCGAAATATAACATCGGTCATTATGTATATATATGTATATGTATATATATATATATATAACGATGCCATTTGCGCTCGTCCACTCTTCTCTTGACCGGATTTTGTTTCTCTTTTTCTTTTTTCTTTTATATCAAACAAAGCAAGTATTGTAGAAGCCCTGACCGTTTAATTCAAATATCTCATCCCCTGAACAGGTTATTCCCATCAGACAAAAGCCAAGCAAGAGGAGAGAATAGATTGTGCGTTTGAGGAAAAAGGCAGGATCATGCAGTCGATGCTGAGCAAAATCTCCATCAATGAATCTGCAGCAACGAGCAAGCGGCCACGCGGCCAGCCTGAGGAATCCTCCCGCATTGTGAAAACCCCCGATAAGACAACGAAGCTCGGTTCATTTTAAGCTAGTGCCAAGAAGAACATGTTTTTTTTCTCGCTTGTTTTTCTCTGCAAATTTCACCCCAGAAGCGGTTGCTTGGACCTGTTAGACAAAGAAAGCAAAATTAATCCAAAACTTTCCCATGTTGTACCCCTTTGTACATCAGCATGTGGGAAAAACAAGAGGTCCAGTAATAACCAGGGTCCAAAGCGCAGATCAGTCTGAGAGCATGTGGCTGCAGTGGGGTTCGTTATGGCGCTGTAGCGGCCAGTCATGCAACCCAACTGTACTCGTGCATTCGTGAAATGCCGTTACTTGTTAGGCGAGGAGACTCTTTTATGAGAATGGCGGCCATTGGCGGCCATTGGTTGCAGGCAGTGATCGCAATGAAGCGCGCTGCAGTATCCAAGAGGCCGACTTTGTTCAGAACGCATCAGGCCGTTCGCTTGGAGATTTTGCATCTTCTGCACTTTAACAAAAATCGCTAATGCAGCAATGGTATCTTCATCTAATCATGTACGTAATCGTTCGCGCCGTATGGAGGTGGCGCGTTTACTCCTGGTAGAGATTGTTTTGCTGAATGTACTCGATAACCGGTTCCGGTACAATATAGCGGAGCGACAAGTCTCTTTTCCTCATCAACCGCACTTTTGTGCTAGAAACGTCGTTCTGTGATTAACTTGTTAGCATTTTCTTGATCGACAAATTTCCAGGTGCGCGGGAAATTGTCAACTTACGACAATGACTTGTGGGATGACATGAATCTTGTCTTGGTACTGCTTTAATCCTGCAATTGCCTCCTCAATGTCGGTACCAGACCTCTCGATAATGAAGGCACCAAAGTTGCCGAGAATGTGGTCCAAGTCCTTCTCTGACCATACACCAGGGGTGCTCATTGTTTGAATCAAGTCTGCGCCAGCCAGCAAAGCTATTCGGACAGGCCTCTTGTTGCCGTGCACGTCTTCGCAGCCGCCAATAACAGTATTTATTTCGTGGTCGAAGTGGTCGAGCACCTGAGCCGTGGGCACATACTGCGGTTGGATGGCTTCCCAAGGATCGCACGTCACCCAGTCGGACGTCTTTTCGGCAGCGAGAGTGCACATGTGTATGCGGTGCTTGGCGGCAGCCAGGCCCAGCTTCTTGTATGCTGAGGAGACGGGCGAGAGGAAGCCACCAACAATCTCAAACTTGGTGTTTGTCTTGGCATAGTCGGACGCCATTTCAAACATGCGTAGGTGGAGAAAGGTAAGAGGGCTACAAATTAGTGCAACTGGTTAGTATGAGGAGAGGATTGAGCGATGATGAACGTGGATGGCGTAATGGACAGCACACACCTAAAAGAGCCGCATGCGACAAGCACTAGAGGAGTCCTGTCCTCGTGAACTTGCTTTCGAATCAGTCGATGTGCGGGGAAACGGTACGTTTCGAGGCTGAGTTGCGATTCGGGCACGATGCTCGCCATGGTCGATGATGCTGCGTCGAGTGCGGGGTTCTGTTGCTGGTCGTGATCCATGGGATCACCGGAAGAGGCGGGCGACGATGGGCTCTGGGCGTCTTGGAGGGCCATGTTTGTCTGTGTTTGTGTTTGTATCGAGAAGGAGATGGGAGGCGAGACGGCGATTAGGAATGACTGCAAACGCACAAAGCCAGCTAACCCGGTCGTGGATGACGAAGACGAAACTCTGGGCAAAGCAAACGACAAGGCGGGTGAGTTTGAGGGTTCGTGCACGTCAGTTGCCTGGCCAATAGAAGGCTGGGTGGCGCTGATAAGGGTCAAAAGCCGGACGATCCGAAGTGAAGAGTTGACAGAAGCAGGCAGGATGGTTTAATGCGTCGGCTACATCAGCGAGATGCGAATCCGAGTGTTGCGTCGCGACTCGTAAAGTGGGTTGCGTGTGTCGCTACTTAGTCAAACGGCACGGCAAAGGTAGGCAGGCTAGGCACATGCAGGATGCAGAATGCAGCAGCAGCAGCAACAGGCAGAAGCAGAAACAGAAACAGAAACAGCCAGAGGAGGCAGAGGGAAAGCAGTCAGCCAAGCAGCTGGAGAGTCAGCCGGGGGGCCCTCTTTTTCTTATTTTTATTTCTTGCTTGATAAGCGGCCGAACGGGGATCCGCGTGGGTGGAGGGCTGCTGCGCGTTTGTTGTGTCGTGTGGATGGAGAATCGGTGGTTGCAGTGTTGGAAAAGTAAAGGAGTCTTGTTGAAGATGGTGCAATCAATGATGTGCACTTCTTTTTCTCTCACGAATCCTGGAATAAATCTGCCGTCAACGAAAGAAGGGGTCCGTTGTCGGTGGCACGAGAGGCGCAGTGGCCGGATTAAGAGTATGAGAGTCAAGAATTGGTCATGGCAGAAGAGGGGGGCATTACGGACAGGGGTTGGATCGCTAATGCCCCGCGGGCTTGGCTCGGCTTGGGCTCGGCAGGCCTCTGAGATCGGCGGGACATCATAGTACTGAAAAATCATAGCGGGGTTCTACTGCAAACAGGGGCACGCCATGTGCTGCAAGCACTGAGCGCTGTGCCGCGTGACCTGTAACACTCGACGCTGCAGACGAGGGCCACTGCCACTGCGGGGAAATGCTGGCAGTGACAATCTCTGACTCTGAACTTGTAGCAGAGCCCTGTAGCACCATGGTAAAAGGGCCGTGCTTCATTTTACTGCTGCTTAACTTTCCACAATGAGGGGCAGGAGGGGCTGTGCTAACGCGCTACAGTGGGGCCGTCGCGGCCTAGGCATCTGGAACCCTCGAGACGAGGCGCTGCCTTTTCACAAGAAGCCCAGGCACTCGGAAACCGCCCGTGACTTCCTCGGACGGGCCCGAGCCCGGCCCCGGCTCAGCAGGACGGAAGGAACTTGGTGGGGGATCGGTGCACCATTGGCTTCTCGCCACGTTCACTAATGAGTGCAGCCATCGATCCCATCCACCCACCCACGGATGACGACGACGACGACGAAGACGACGACGAAATAGATGGCTTGTCGCCAAACCTTAATTGAACCGGCTTGCCAACCAGTAAGGCGGTCTGGTAAGCTTATCTGCTTGGCCATCTGGATACAATCTCTGGCATGCATAGTTTAGAGGCATTGTGTTCGTCAAGCTTTCCAATGATGGTATCGCTTCTGCAAGATCTGTTTGCTTGCTGCTTGTCCAATGATTTCGTCCTTGCCGTGTCGCATTCACGTCGCTACAAGTACTATGCTACTTGTATCCAACCGTGTCGGAACCTGCAATCTGGATCTGGTTACCTACAGTGGTAATTGAGCTACTGACAGGAAATCAGACCATTTCAATTTCGCCCTTTTACCGACGCGTCATGCTTCAGCTCTCTTCTGCCTTGCGCTGGCTTGCAATCCCAGTGTCTGGGTCTGTCCCGAGCTGCTCCTCGTCTGGCGATTCGACCCCCATTGCGAGTCTTCTCTTGTCATCTCTCTCAACAAGGAACCAAGTAATGCCGATCGTGACCACCGTCGTTGTCAATAAGCCGATGCTCACAGAGTAGCTGACCCGATAGTTCGGTCCAAATCTCGTCTGATAGACTTGAGGACCCTGCATACGCATGTGCAATTGGCAAGCCACCGGATCAGTAACATGCTGTCACTCCAGGCAAACATAATACGCCATACAGGGGTCAATCCGGATTGTCGAGGCAAGAAAAGGAAAACAAAACTGCACTCACCACAATACCCATCAGTTGTGCTGCAGCCTATAATTTTGGAGGTGATGCATCAGCGGCTTGTCCTTCACTCCCGAAGTATGGAATAGGCTTGCCCTCCTTCTCGCCACTTACGTTGGTCAACCCAATCGCCAGCCCTGCGTTTGTGCTACCGCTGGTTGCTCTGATGCGTTCTGGTTTCTCAAAACGTCAGTACTCACCGTCGTGGTCATTCCTTTCATCAGGAGAACGTGGCGCTGCAAGAACTCACCTGGCCATAGGATCGGAAAGAAGCTCGATGTCGCCGCAGTGGCAATACACACAAACACATACTTGGCCACCACATTATCAACCGTGATCAGCAGTATATAACAAATAATCTGGACAATCTCAAGAGCCAATCCAGCAATCCACGGGCTCACCAGCTGTCGCTGTGTCAGCCACGCAGCACTCAGGAGGATGACAAAGACAGTCGCATATGCGGGCATCGTCATGAGCTGTGCGACAGCCGTATCTGTCATACCCAGATCGTAAATGACGGTGGGCAGGATGAAGGTGATTCCGAAGCCGCCAATCCCGTGGGTGATCCATATCACCAAGAAAGGCACCAGAGTTGGGCTACGCAGCAGTGCTCGTACTTGTGCAACATCAAATGTTTTGGAGCCCATTGTCGGCGCGCCAGATGGCACATCGGCGAGCACGGCGTCTTTTTCGGCGCGTGAGAGAAAGTCGGCTGTCTCTGGGTCTGGAAAAGTGTGCCTCGGTCAGCGCTGACCCGTTGCTTGCTAAGAAGATTTCTTGCCAGGATGCTACTAACAGTTGGGCAGGAAAAAGAAGGTGTAGATGCCCATCAGTACCGCAGGCAGCCCTTCGAGGATGAAGACCTGATTAAATTGTCAGCTTCCAACGACTCGATCTCGTTACCCAGTCGGTAGCAATGGCACAACAAACCCATCGCCACCCAGCCAAGCCTCCAGCCCCGTTCATGAAAGAAATGCCGTACGCTATCATCTTGTGTTAGCACGTTTAATGTTTGGTCTTCTTGACGAACCGAGGCTTCCAATAGCCGCGAACTCTTTTCTTACCAAGTAATCCACTAATTGTTCCAGAGAACATCCCACAAGCATAAAAAAAGGCCTATGGACGCAATATTAGCAAATCTTGAACCGCGTTGATTGCAACCAAGAAAAGTTCTTGGCGAGGATGGCAAAAAGAACGGACAATGCGGAACTTGAGGCTCTCTGTCGGGAACCAGAAGCTCAAATGATATCTGTATAATCACTAACAGTCAGCCTCATGGCAATATCACCATTTCCTCGACTACAAGTCTAGCATGAACTCACAAAACCCCAGGATAGAACCCAGCTTCAGCAGCTCCCAAGAAGAACCGACAAGCTAACATCCCAGCATAATTTTGTGCTGCTCCTTGACACATACTCACGATGCCCTGTGACGGCTCAAGATGATTAGCATTGTCGTCGGGTCTCGTGACTGCAAATTATGCCAGAACTTTCGGAGCATACAAACAATCCACCCTCCCCCCCCCTTCCGCAAGACACAAAACAACAGGATGTGACGGAACACCAACTCGATACATAGGGATCGTGTCTACTCACCCAACTAATCATAATCCTCGCCATCCATTGCCTCGGCCCAAATTTGTTCAACGCAAGCGTCGCTACAGGTTCCAGCACCATGTACGGGTAATAAAAGATACTCAACACCCACGCCCATTGCTCCGAACTCAGATTCCCCAGCTGGGCCTTGATGCCGTCGCCTTGCTCCAGGTTGATGATGGCCGTGTTGCTGATGTTGCTCACATGCACGCGCATGACGAGATACACGGCTGCGTACCAGAGGATGAGGCGTCGGTCGAGTTTCTTGTAGGCTGTTTCCAGAGGCGTGGGCGTGGGTGTGGCTGTGAATGTGGATGTAGGCTTAATGGCGGCGACGGTGATGCTGGTAGGTTTGGGTGCTAACATTTTGGGAATGGCGTCGGTAGCAGTGGTTCTCAAGGTTTTGTTTTCTGCTGTCTGGGGAGAGGGGGAAGAGGAGGAGGTCGTCCTGTCTGAGCTGTGGTACGTGATGTCGCCATCGAGGGTAGCGTTTGGTGGCGATTCGACACCACCCAGTGCCGCCAACATCTTAATGGCTATCTTTCAAATATCGTGAAAGCCTTGCTTGCAACCCTCGTTCTTCGCAAAACTTGTATGACGCTTACCTGAAATATGGAAAGAAGGGTAAGGCGGCAAAGGCACCTGAGGAAAGGAACTGGAACCGCACAGGGCTGATCACCTCGCCAGCCGTCAAATAATGAGCAGGCTAGGCATATAAACATGATTTATATGTGCAAGGAAACCAAACTTTCCATGGACCATTTTTTGTACGATTCGCCAGCCTGTCGGTAATGTACATGATAACGGGCGATAATGTTTGAACATCACATATCCCCGCGTTCGCATGCTCCTCTTCCTCCCATGTTCTGCATCGAAACCCACAATGGCGTGCTGGAAGGTGCAGATGATAGTCGTGTCCTGGAGGACGGTACTTCTCCGAAGGGCTGTGTAAATCGTACGAATGGGAAATATCAGACAATGAGAAGGCAGAATTATTGGTATACTTGCGTGAGAGGAAGCGGGTGAGGTTGTATCCCCCAATCTTGTATCAATAACCCTTGAGGTACATAAATCATTGGAGATTAATATGTTCTTCATGATGAGGTGAATAGACATTGACGGTCAGCGATCGACTATGAATGGAAAATCGAGCGTTTCATATGGGATAAATATGCAAATTTGAATCTAGACATTTCATTCAATGGTGTTGAAGTTTATTAGATCAACAACTACCCCCCTCTCCCTGGAGGAACACTTTTCTCCAAAAAAGAATAATATTATAAGCGCAACATGTTCATAAGAGCAATTTCTCCAAACCTCTCACCAGTTGCAGCTACATAGTAAGTACTTTACTCAACTTAACCTCTCAAGCGCAAGCTCAAGCTCAAGCTCAAGCTACTTAACTCCTCTTCCCTCACCATCTTTGCATCGTATGACGTGCTTTCCCGATCGACCACCTCGCACATCATTACTATGTACCAAGGGTGGATAGGAACAACAAAAACATGGTAGGGCGAAACAGATAAAAACGGAAAAATAAAACAGAAAGTCACCCCCCTCCCATGAAGTACTTCGGGTGAATCTTTCCAATTGGCTGCAAAGATTCGCTGCAATATGATATGCTATCTGGAGCGGGCTCTCTAATCTGAGGACCTCCTCTTCTTTGAATCTTCCCCGCTATTTGTTACTCTTATCCTTGTTGCAGATGAGAATGATCTCAATGTTCTCTGACGTCTTATCACGTATCCCAACCGTATACTAACACAAGATATATTTCCTCTTATCCTGGAGAAAGACGTCAAGGACCAAAACAAAACATCTTTTTGTTCAGGCTCTTTCCTACGAACATCGCTTGAGAAGAAGGAGGGAGAATATTAGAGAGGGGAAAAAAAAAAGAAGAAAAGAAATAGGGAAAATGCCAATCGCTCTGAGCCCAGCCGACCAACTCCCCTTGCCCAAATGGCAAAGGCCCGCAAAGACAAAAGAGGATTTGCCCTGGGCTGAAATCAAGATACTGGACTTGTCCACGTTCGACACTCCAGGAGGCAAGCAGAAGCTTGCAGAGGAGCTTCGAGAGGCTGTAAGTGGTCAAACCCAAAATATCGCTTCTCCTTGACCTTTCTTCTTTGCCTCCCCAAAGTGAAAGTGCTCGCTCGTGGCCACAAAGTATGAATGAGAGCACCTTTTCAAGAAGGATAAGCCAAAAACAAACGTGTACATTTACGCGCAAGCCGCCTGTTTCAAGAATTCTCAAAGTAATTCCAACTAAGCCCTCATCGTCACAATACATTGCAGGTCCACAAAACAGGCTTCTTCAGCATCATCAATACAGGCCTCACCGATGCGCAAGTCCAGCGGCAATACGACATCGGCCAAGCCTTCTTCGCCCTCGCGCACGCTGAGAAGAGCAAGCCGCAGTACAAGTGCGATTTTGCAAACGGAAACTACTTTGGCTACCGCGAATTGCACGAGCGGACTGTCAAGGGGACGGATGTGCGTGATAATGTCGAGTCGTTCAATCACGCCAAGTTTACGGAGCATTATGCAGAGGAACCGAGACATCCGTTTTTCGAGCCGTACCGGGGGGAGGTTGAGGAGTTCTCGAGGGTGGGTTTCCTGGTGGATTTTCCTTTTTCTTATTGTTGGGCCTAAGTCATACATCTTGTGTCCTTCCTTTTACTACTGTCTCTGCATGAATGGCTCGACGGCAAACTGGACGCAGCCCTTGATTCTCAACACACTTATCTGGAAACTATCTACTCATACCTTTCCTCGCAGAAAGCCCTCGATATAGCCCAGAAGATCTTTCAGCTCTTTGCCCTTATCCTTGAGCTTCCCGAAGACTTCTTCTCCTCCAAGCACCGTTACGACGACCCTTCTGACGACCACCTGCGCTACATGTGCTACCACCCGCGCCCTCGCCAAGAGGATGCCCGCGTCGACAACACCTGGGCGCGCGCACACACGGATTTTGGCTCACTAACGCTTCTCTGGAGCCAAAACGTCGCTGGCTTGCAGATCAAGACAACAACCAGCGATGGGCAAGGGGAGTGGCGGTATGTGCCTCCTGTTGATGGAGGCATTGTGTGTAACGTAGGTGATACGCTGGATTTTTGGTCGGCTTCGTATCTCAAGTCGACGACGCACCGCGTTGTGCGGCCACCAGAGGACCAGCTGGGTGGGAATAGGCTAGGCTTGTTTTACTTTGTGAGACCGGGCAATGAGGTTGATATCAAGCCTGCGCCCTCGCCGTTGCTCAAAAGATTGGGCTTGGTGAGCGAGAGGCAAGAGGAGTCTGCGCCGGTCAAGGGACTGGAATATGTTCGGGCGCGGGTCAAGGATTATCATAACACGCCAGACTATGAGGATCGCAAGGGCAAGACGTTCAAGGTGGGCAATTTGGAGATCGTGGACGAAGCTGCGTGAAGGGCTGTGCTGTGCAATGCGTGTCTATTGAAATTGGAAATTGAACCACTGGTTCGTACAATTGAGCCAATACTTATTCTTGTCAGGTACTGTTGTCACAGCCCTGATCGAGGCCAGTCAGAATCTCATTCTGGAGGAGTCCTGTCTCCACTCAATGAGTACTGGACTATCGCTGTCAAGACTTCATAAGAGTCGGGCTGGGAAGAGCAACAGTCTTGGTAGTGGTCGTCCATGATGTCGGAGTACTTGAACGCGAGCCCGTGGCGTGTGCGGCGCTATCGCAGACCATTTCGCCGTGGGCAGTGCGAATATATCTATTCCGGCAGGCGTAAACGAGACTCGGAGACTTCGTGCCAACGCACTTGAAGACGCTGCGCAGCGCGACCATCAAGTAGTCCTCGCCACCGATATCGAGGCCATTCCATACAGCATAGCGTATTTGCCAGGCAATATCCGAGTCGTAAGCGCTATTGAGTTGGTGCAAGTCCATGCCCCCGTACTCTGCGCTTGGAACACAGTAGCGGGCTTCGGATGACGGCTTGGTTGTCGTTGGAGTGTCTGTGATGGAAAGCGTGGGCGTGGATATGGATGTAGAGGTCGTGATGATAGTTTCTGTGAATGACTGTGTGCTTATCATCGTAGTTGTCGACAACGAGGTGGTCCACCGGGTCGTCCATGTTGTGGCTGTAATCTCACATACTGTTGGCGCTGTGCCGAGCTTGACAAGATACAGCGTCCCCGATACAACAGCCACAATAAGGCACGGAATGGCACAAGCCATGGCTAGCAGGAGAGCTCGTGAGTCTCGCCTGTATTGTGCTTGCTTGGCACGAAAGATGTCGGAGCGCAGCTCAAAGGGGTCTTGCTCGTCATTTCGGCAACGCGATCTGCACGCAAAGTCTTTTAACTCCCTCTCCTCTGTTGGTGTGTACGTTGAGGCGCTCATGTCTGCGATGCTGCTGTTGGCGGACTAGTATGAGCTGCACGGGTCATGTCTTTTTACCATCCATGATCGGCTTTTTGTAGTCTCCACGAGGGCGATAGGTCGAACAGCACGCCGGTGATTCCTACGACGCATAACCTAGAGAGTCATGCTTGCTTGCTTAACCTTGGACCGCTACTGAGTGGCTCTGATTCAAAGGCAGTCTTGGTTGGGCACGCTTCCGGCTGCTTCAGCTGTCGTTTGTAAGATCTGACAAGATCGTCATGTAGTTTCTGTTACCAATCGTCAGTCTCCAAATGAATGCCCATCAGCAGTGGATGGGATCTTGTCATTCGATTCAGACGGGAAGTATCAGGAGCACTCTGCAGTAGTCAAGCCCATCCATTGTCAGTCACCAAAAGATCTTGTAGCGCTTGTTGTGAACGGGATATTGAGACTGATGCTGCTTTGGAGTTACACTTAGCTTGTTCGTGCTGGGGATAAGAGGCAGAACTGCTATCAAGCTCACTCGGTGTGGTTGTGACGTAAATAGTACTTACTATGTACGTGCTACTGAGTAAGTACTTGCGGAAGACCCTTGATTGGAGAGCTAGTACGTGGTCCGGGGTGCCTTCTCCACGTAGTACTATGTGGTATGTACATAGTACCGTTCCATATACATAGTACCCGTCCATAGCCCACGAGGAATTCTGGTTCTGTCAGGCACAAACCCAGATCACGATATCAAATCAGAGTCGGTAGACTGCCAGAATCGCTTTTCCCCAGTTCTACCACCCGAGCCACAGCAGGTGGAGTTGGAGGTTGCAAGGTACTTCCTATGGTGTTGGTTTACATAGTACAGTACTGCGTAGGGGTGCCACCCAAATCGTTCTAGCGCATATAGCAAGTGGGGCTTTGGGTGGTTGGTGGTTGGGAAGGAGCCGTACAGTCCATTGGCGGGAGCAAGCTTCCCCAGCCCTGCGATTTAGTTGATTCGAGCAGGTGCATCATGGCACGAAAATGCAAGGTACGACGGGATGAAGAAATAAAGTCGGTGGCAGGGCAACAAATGCGCATGCCTACATAGCAAACATTCTGGCCGCGGAGCCTTTTCTTGGATTCTGCACTTTTCAACCTACCTTTGACGTGATCTTCACTGACCATCTCTTCCGTGCGCTCGTTCCCGTCTGCACCAGCTCTGGGTACCTGTTACAAGCATTAACAAACAATCTGAACCCTTCGGCGACCAACAATTGGGACTTGGTGGAATTTTCGACATCGTAGACTGCTATCGCATCGAAACTCATACTGCCGCCCTATGCGCGCCAGCTTCCCCAACTCCCACCTTTCCGAGCAAGCACATACGCCCCCGCCAAGATGAAGGAAAACGACACCATCGCCATTATCATTATTGTGCTCTTCCTCGTGCTCACCTTGGTCGGATACGGCATCTACAGAATGGTGGCTAAAGCAAGAAACGAAATGAGCGAGTCGTCTGGAGGCTCATCTTCGACAGGCTCGCACACGATCGACGACGACGACTGAGCGCATAAACCATCATTACTCGGATGTTCGTTTCTCAACACAAACCAAACGCATTTCTTTGAGAATCAAACACGTCGCGCTGGCAAGCGTGTCCTGGCTGAGCGATTAAGGCGCATTGGTCACCAGAGTTTTGGGCTGTTCTTACAGACCAGCATGTGGACTTTGCAGCGGCGAATCCACAGGCCGAAAATTTTGGATGATACCTTTTTGCAATTTCGGCATATGAGCAAAGCTGTATATGACATACGATGGAGCAATGTATTATGGAAATCTAGGGGATTGAAATTCACATATGCTTGGGCGGATTGATATTGTGGGCTCTGCTTTGGATCATTTTTTGGACTTGAAATTGGGTTGTCAGGCGTCATTAAGAGGGCTCAAGAAGACAGCATGGGATATAAGCAGCGAGTCCATTTCCAGCAATTTTGCGGAGGGAATATATTATATCAGTACCCTAAGGTTAATCAGAACACAAGGTGTTTACAGCTCTGCAGCGCTCAAATGCTGCAAACATTGAATTCAGAAGAACAGCATCATGGTCACCATTTCGGCCATAGTGCCAGTGTGTCTTTTGCTTGCAAAGCGATGTCCTCTATCTTGTTCGTGTGCAGGCTGGACTTGGGTGATCCTGCGCAGCGCGCTGTCAGATTCCATCAGCCCCATCGTCGCCGACACCAATGGAAGCGCCCCGAGCCATCCTGTGCGCCGATGTCGACCCTCCAGCAGCCGGACCGGCGGGTTGTCAGCAGGGATGGCCTGCGCCGGTGTCCGATCGGTACATAGGAATCGTTCATCAGGAATAAAGTTGGCTGCCAACAACCGGTCCGCGGAACAGACACCTTTGTCACGCACGCCGCCACGATCCAGGTCGACTGTCAACCTTTTTTTTTTTTTTTTTTTGTGCCCTTGCGGAAACGACAGTGTTGTTGTGACCTTTTTTGGCATCCTTCCTGAAGCATCTCCTTCGACGATTTTGTTGGCATGACTCATCACGATGACGTCGAGTCGCAGGAAACGCATCTGTTCTCGCCGCGGGGATTAGTGTTCAGGAGATTGCAAAAGCCAGTGGGACAAGACTGTCCTTGATTACAAAGTATACTGATTCAGCATCATTTGGTCCTTTTGTGATAAAAAGACAGCATCTGTCGCTTCTAGTCTGACTTTGTTGTTTCACAGAGCGTTATACATTTCTACGTTGCACGTCAGACCTTCAAAGCTGTTTGTCACCAGCGGCACGCTCCTCGTACCTTGAAGCACACAGTTCACGCGAAGTCTATCCAGCTCACTCACCACCATCACTCCACCATGACAATCACAATCCACCTCGTCCGCCACGCCCAAGGCTACCACAACCTCTGCCAGGAAAACGAAAAGCTGCCCGACCCCCAACTCACCCCTCTAGGCCAAGAGCAATGCGCCGCCCTGCGCGCCTCTTTCCCTTACCACGACCGCATCACCCACCTCGTTGCAAGCCCCATGCGCCGCACTCTACTCACCTGCCACCACTCCTTCACACCCGTCGTCTTTGACGCTGCTTCGAATCCAAGCGGAAAGCGCGTGATAGCCCAGCCGCTTGTCCAGGAAGCTTCCTCTTCGCCGTGCGATACGGGATCGGATCCCAAGGTGCTGGCGCAAGAGTTTGGCGAGTGGTGGGACGGCGCGCTTGTGACCGAAGGGTGGAACGACAAGGTGAGCGAGAAGAGTCCCTGGAGGCCCACGGTGGAGGCGCTCGAGGAGCGGGCGCGTGAGACGAGACGGTGGCTGCGCGAGCTCGGGCGCGCAGAAGCAGGACAGGGACGGCGGGACGGGGATGATGTCCACATCGTTGTGGTGACGCACGGCGGGTTCTTGCATTTCCTGACGCAGGACTGGCAAGGGATGGACTTGAAGGGGGGAACGGGGTGGCGGAATACCGAGTGGCGGTCGTATGAGTTTGTGCATGATGCAAGCGACACGAACGGGGGCGAGGACGAGGAGGCGAGTATCCGAGAGACGGAGCGCAGCTGGAAGAGAAGGAAGGGAAGCGAAATGCCGCTGACGGAGACAGAGCAGAGAGAGTTGCGGGCGGTGCTGATTGAAGGGGTGCAGAAGCAGCTGGACGCGCTGGAGGTGAGAAACAATGGGAATCGCGTTTGATGGGGCATGACTTTGAGTTGGTCTGGGTTGTTTGTTTGTCTGTTTGTTTCTTTGTTTGCCTGTTTGCCTGCTTGTGGGGAGATGAGTAGGTTGTTTTGTCTGCGGTACTGAGAGAACGGACGAAAGGCTAGATACATATATAGATGCGGAGCTGGCAGTATTGGGCTTCTAGAAGCATGCCTAGAGCTTGATGATGCTTAGAAGTAGAAAGCACATTATTTTGCATCTAGATACACAAAACACATGTTCATCCAGTACCCACTTGAGACCCCAATGTCTTCTCAGACCATCGCCCAAGATCATGAGCATCTTGATGTCAGGAAAACTGCTTACCCGAGCCATATCCGCTGCGTATCGTCTATTATTTGTTGGATGGGTCGCAGCCCCCTCCCTGGGCCCCGACTCACATGCATCATCGTCCGCTTTGGTCAATTCCTCTCAACTCTGAACATATCGACAGCTAGGGAACAAATTCATATTCGACGGGTGGAGACTCTTCGGGGCATGAAACACGGCTTAATATACGGTACGTTTGCTGATATTCATGCAGCGAATACGCATCCATTACCCAAGTAGCGCATCAAGATATGGGTTTTGCTTGTTTTGCTACACAGCTACGTAATATGACCGTTAGCTCGGGAGGAAAGGGGGAGGGGGGAAACACTTCAATGGATGCCGTTCATTATGAGTATGGAGATGGAAGTTGATTTGACAGGCCCCATCTTAGGGCTGTCCGTTTCCGTAGTCATAGTACTACCTAAGTATGTATATACTCGCGGCGGTAACGCAGTTTATATCGTGATTGTGGTCATAGATTTTAGGGACTTGAAACAGCAAAAAGACGGCAGTAAGTCGTCATTAGTCGAGGTTTTGGTGCCGAATCGAAGTTGGGCGAAGTCTACCAAGAAATACATGTCGCAAAAAAAAGGCAGTCGCGTGGCGGCCCCGTGTTTCGTCGTTGCACAGCTCAGAGGAATCAAGTCGGCGGAAACGGTGGTTGTAGAAGCCGATGGATACGTGTTCATGCCAGATATTGCATGTTGTAAGCACATATGTGTTTTTTTTTTTAATAGCATATTCTCTAGTTTCTAGATTGCCGTGCTATTTCATTTCTGTAAATTGTTCATTATCTGGTATTGTCAATAGTCGCCATCACCATCTCCACATTCCAAGAAAATGCCATGTCATCTTACAGTGTGGAGGAGCCGCGCGATTACTATGTGCTATGTAGCTTCTTTGGGGGATTGCACTAATGATAATCAGAGAGTGAACTGGGAAGATGCCTGCAACAACTTTGTTTGATATGCAAGGAGGCGGCCTGTACAAACGTCATGCTGCAAGGACAACAAATACTTCTCCATACTACTTTGGGAAAGCTCGGCGGCGCAACAGGATATGTTTGAAAGAGTCTCTCTGCTGCGTCTGGCCGCTGCAGAGCAGAACACACCCAGTCGGAAGCCACGAAGGGAAAAAGAAAGAAGAAGCGAAGCGCGTGTGCGGTGGTGGGCTGGCGTGGTTGGCCGCCGCTGCATGTCAGCGCTTCCTGTAAAACAAACGGCAGGCGGCCAATAGCAAAGCGGCTTGGGGTATGGTCGGTGCAACGGGCTACAAGGGGAACTGGTGACGGCCGATTCAGGGCAAGTTCAGTGCATCCTACACACGGGCTGAATTGCAAGGCCGTATTTAATAAGATCAAGTTGACAAGCGGGGCAAATATCGGAGACACTGGGAAAAGGATTGTAGATTCCCATTTTTATTAAAGAGAGCCCCAGTTCCCAAGTGGGAGACGGAGAGCACAGTATGCATTGCATGATGAGATGTTTCTGGTGTCTCTGAATTTATTTTCGAGAAAAATTACAAAAAAGCTACTATGGAATCACACAGCAAAGTCACCCTCGACATGCAGGACAACGGGCATTCTTTTGGCGCTTGCTTGCGCAAAGTCCCGTCTACTAGGCGCTCCTGCCCCGCCTAGCTATTGAGACTGAGTACAGAATACAGCATTAAAAGCATTTCGTCGGTGCCAGCGCTAAAAAAAGAGGCTGTCAAGTTAAATCAGGATCCCTAAAGGTTGAGCAGGGATGGCCTGCGCGGCATCGGGGCAGGTTCAAGCAGCCTGCTCGTGGCCAATCATAACAGGCAAGCAGGATGGGATGGAGGTTTGACGCTAGTATTGACGCGGGATAGCGCTATCTCAGTCCAAAAGGGTTCCTGCAGTAGACAGGGGCCCCACTGGAAAGAAGCGCTGCGGCGTAACCCCTTTGGGAAGCAGTCGAAGGCACTTTCCCCCACAGGCTACCGATCAGTTGACGTGCTAGTCTGCCAGTGTAGCGCGAGTTAAGGCAGCCCTGCATGAAGCTGTTAGTTTGCGCGCTGAAAGTTGGGCGGTCAGTGCTAACAGATCCCCACTCCCATGAGCCTGTAGACCCTATGGCCAGCTACATAGTACTTTGACCCCATGCACAGCAGGCCCCCCACTTGCAGTGGAGCCTGCTGTGTGTACTCAACCCCGGCGTCAGTGCTCCCATCCTCAGACGCCTTCTTCCTACGCCGGGCGTCTCTCAACTCTGCATGGCACGCCGCTGCAGCTAGACCCAATCCTCCCTCATCTGTTGGCCCGCGTTCTTCGCCTCGGCTCTCCCTGCGTCAACTGCTGCTGCTGGCTCCTCTGCTTCATCTGTCCTTGTCCTGTCTGACAGCATCGGATTGCATACAATTGGGACGAAGACATGTCAAAAGGGTTGCCTCTCGCTCGCTCCCTCTCCCATCACCGTCCGTCGATCGTTAATCAAAGCTCACCACGCGAAATTCAACAATCGCCGTGTCTGTTACTCTGGAAGAACATCATCGGCCCACACTCATTATTTCACGTGCGCGTGTCTCCAGTCTTGTCGAGCGGCTCATCCCTCCATTCGCTCGCCATCGATTCCATCCTCATCAATCGCTCGCTGCCAACCATTCGGACAGACGCCGAGGAGATCCTTCCCACCCAGCAGGATTTTTTGCAAGCGCAAGAGACGCGCTCCCAATCTTCTCCGCTGGCCCTTACCCACAACAATGACCGCCCACTGCTACTAGCTTTGCACTGCACTCTTGCTTGTCTGTTCACCAGCGCCTATCGAGCCCGGGTCAAAACAACGACACGCCGCTACTACCGCGCATAGAAAAGCCCCCCTTCGCCGATCATCTCCCGCAACCCGTCAATACCAGGTGCTGGCTGTAACAGAATGAGTTGCTGTCTTTAGCCGGGAGACACTGCCCACTTATTTTGTCTCACCACGCCCCCTTTCTCGGCCGCGGGAGATCCCTCTGGCAGCTTTTTAGTCTCGTCTCGCAACCTCTTGGGGTCTTGACATCTTGGCTCCTTGCTGCCAAGCCCTGTCTCGGTCCTTTCGTCCAACACCATCCTTCTCTAAGCCGACGACTTCGCTGGCGAACTCGTGACAGGCTCATGAAGGCGACTCAACTTCCTACTAAGCAGTCTTATTCGACTTCACCTGGGCAAGGGCGACCGGAGCTCCCCTGCCCTGCGCCGCTCTCTCTCTTTCTTCACTTCATCTCGCCTCTCGTTTTTAACCTTGGTAGCCTCGACGGCTAGCCTTCGCAGCAAGCAGTGACAGGTATCGCTTGCTTGTGCAACTGGGTTGTGACATCTTCCAAAAAAAAAAAGAAAACAGAATATAAAGAGGAAATAAGAGAAATAAAAGCTAACATGGGCCTATTCAACCACCAGAGAGGTGTGGTCCGTCCCGAGGCGAAGTGGGATTATATTGTGAGCTTTTCGATCCTGTGCAAGGGCTTCCATTGACGCGACAAGTACTGATTCGTTATGACAGCAACTCAAAGATTTCAAAGCCGACGGCGTCCTCACCTATCTTGCATATGCGTACCTCTTTGTCTCTTTAACAATCTCGATTGCTGTCTATACTGTCGATACTTTCACTGCTGTCAACCTTCTTGTCTTCAACAAATGGTCTTCCGAAATCAAGCCAGCCATCTCCATTGACATCGCCAAGTGGATCTTCTCCGTCTGTATCATCTTGTCCTTTGTCAATGTCGCATATGAGCATATCCGAGCTCAGATCATCATTCGCAGGGGCAGCGTGGCCGAGTCATACTTGGACAACCTGGCTGTCCGCTTGCAGAGTGTGCGCATTATCAACGGCAAAGGCTGGAGAAGGTTCCTGGTTTTCGCGGAGTTGACCAAGAGCAAAAAAGGAGCTGAGTACATTGCTCTATTCACATATTTCAGTTTTCAAGGTTGGTAGAACTCCTTTTGCATGGGGTTTATTTGTCTGTGCTCTCCTGATTGTTAACAAATTGCACAGCATGGATTCGAGTCATATTCTGCTCTGGCCCGCGCCAAGTTGTCAACGCCGTAACGTTGTACTCGGTATACACCGCTAAACTGGAAGTAGATGGAAAGAACTTCGAATCGAGCCTCGAAAGCCTGTTTGACAAGATTAAGGCTCTTGCTCAGCAAGACTATCAACAGGCTCTCATCCTCTCTGGCATGCTCTTCACCTTGATTATCTGGGTATTCTCGGCGTTGTCATTTATTCTGGCCTGCCTCTTCTACGTAACTTTTCTCTGGGGTTGGATTCCGAAACAAGATGGAGGGCTCTCAGGATATTGCGAACGCAAGATTAACAAGAGACTCATGGCAATCGTATCAAAAAAGGTTGAGGCTGCACTTGCCGACCAGGAAAAGCAAAGGAAGAAGGCTGAGCTGAAAGCTGCCAAGAAAGCTGGCGCGCTGCCGCCCGAAGAACGCAAGGCGACTCTCCCAACGCTTATGCCAGAGAAAAGCGACAAGCCTTCCGATATGCCGCCCTTGTTCAGGAACGACACGGTAGCTACATTACCAGCATACACCTCTCGACCCGGTACTCCTGGGCAGGGAGACCAGTTTGAAATGAACAAGCTGCCGCCAATGCCCACACGGACTAACACCAACATGACTACATCCAGCCGTGCGCCGCTCCTAGGGGCAGGTGCTGACATGGGCGTCTCAACTCCCAATATACCCTCTCCAATGTACGGACCCGCTCGAAGCGGAACAATGAACTCAGCGAGGGGACCTTATGGCCCACCTGGCCCCAATCGCACGCTGACCAGTAACTCCAACCTGAGTGGTTCTCCCAATGGTCCACTTCAGCCCTCTCGCATCCAGACGGATGGCTTCAACTTCGGCGGGCCCCCGCGAGGTCCGCCGCAGCTGAGACGGACGCAGACCGGTACCTCGGGCTATGACAGCTCTTACGACCAGCCATACTATTTACCAGGCGACAGCTTGCCTGCAATGCCGCCACCTGTACGATCACCAACAACGTTTTCCAACAACTACTATGGCATGCCGCCGCAAGCAGCCCCAGGTGCCGCCAGTTCATATGACGACTACTACAATCCAACGACTCAAATGGAATCCCAGTCTGCATATGACGAGTATCCGTCTACAAATTACTCAGGCTCGCCAGCACGATACATGACCCCTGGCCCGATGTACGATGAATATTCCGCTGAAGGGCGCGCTAGTCCCGCGCCGTCAAGGCAGATAAAACCCATTCCGGCCTTTAACGAGTCCTTTGCCATTGGTCGCGCCAGTCCAGCCCCCTCGAGGCAAATGGACCAGCGTGCAGAGTTTGACGACTACTTCTCCCGCGACAACGCGAGCTCAGCTCCTTCTGGATCCATCCACCAGCGTCTGCCTTCCAGTGATTCTGTCCTCAGTCGTGCCAGCCCAGCACCAACAGCACAGATGGACCGAAGACCGACCTATAATGAATATTCCTCTGGAGGCCGTGCCAGTCCGGCAGTATCGAGAAAAACAAATCGACGCTCAACATATTACTCATCCACAGGCCCAGTCAGTCCAATTTCGACGCATCAAGACTCATACCCGATGCCCAATGAGCAGCCTTCGACCCCAGTAAAAGCTCGCCCAGCATTCACTGCACACTCTCCACCTTCACCATCTCTTGCTCGTGGCCAAGGTAGCAATCCAACTCGGAGCTTCACAAGCCAAGTAGTACCTGAAACTCCTTTCAACTTCTCAGCACCTCAACGAAGCATGACAGCGCCAGTAGCACGGCAGCACAGCCGCCAAAACTCAGAAGCGAGGGACCAGGGTCATCGCCCAGGCACGTCTTACAGTCAGCGCAGCTTGACGACTACACCACCTCGTCAATCTGTGCAGTCTCACTACCCACGCTACGGCAGCGCTTACACAGATTTAGAATCCCAAAGCGGTACACCAGGACCTCAGTACTAGACTCGCTACTTTCCCTCAAACACTTTTGTCATTTTATTCAGCAATTCTCCGCAGTTCTACCTTCTATGATACCTCACCATTTTGCCACGTTCTCCTTGTAGATGAATTCACTTGAAAAGCAATGCGGTTATGATTCTCTTGAGTTCCGCACAAACACACGCCTGGCATCTTTGGAGTGCAATAGCCAGCATAAGCCACCTCTTACGTGTGCCTTGCACAATACAGAGGCTGTGATGACTTGCTCCAGTTGTTGACAGACGATTTTACTGTACCATGCTTGAAGAAAGATGTGTGCTTGTTGCCAGGAATCGGAAGTATTTTATATATATCTGTCACACCAGCAATTTTGATGTCATTTTTCCCCTCAATATTCTTCAGAGCCACGTGTGGAAGCGACACTGCATGTTCTAATAATGATACGATTGAGCGTACAAATACAGGCCTTTTTCGTGCCGCTTTCATCAGTCGGTCGGCCGATCGCCATCGTCTCCAATGTGATTAATCATTAATCCCGCTACCAAACATCTCATGTAACATCTCGGCCCGCACCAAGAGACAGCTGTCACGCGCCCTATTGTCATTAGCCCAGGCGCCGGCAATTGCGCCCTTAAAGCTTATCTATCAACTCGGTTGGAATCACTTGGCTCCAAAAAGCCGCCACTCTTTTGAAACCAACATAAGACTTTGCGCGCTGGTATTCATGATCAATGTATATATATATATATATATATATATATATATATATATTGTACATATATACACATTGCAACAAAACATTGCTCTGCGAAAAGAAACTACGAAAACATCAACGATTCCCAGGGAGTGGTACAGTACTTACGGAGTTTGAAGGACGAGCACCAACAACCACGGTGCCTACCATTCTTGTCTGCAGAGCACAACTTCTGTCGCAAAGACGGCCAACCCAACTCTACTTGGTGAATTTGACCTTTTCACTAGCCAAGTGAAGCAGAATCCCATTGGCGACAAAACATCAATTCATGGCTCTGCATCTAGAAAAAACCTCGTGGCACCCAGGCGAACTAGCCATCCACAAACTCCTCCACGTCCAGCACGGCTCGAACCCAACCTGGGCAGGTCTCCCGGGAAACCTAGCCTACCGCGTAGCCATCTCCCCGCTCGTGGCCTTCGGCGCGCTCGATCCAGCGGGGAGACCGTGGACGACCGTATGGGGCGGGGAAGCTGGGTTTGCGGGACCACTGCAACATGCTGGACTCATTGCTGCGAGGAGTCTTGTGGATGCCAAGTATGACCCTGTACTTGAGAACTTGCTCGGGGCAGAATGTAGGAGTGGAGGGCATGCGAAAGCGGAAGAATATCATATCGCGCGCGAAGAGCTTGAGTCGGGCAGGGGGAAGTTGATTTCTGGGTTGAGTATTGATCTTGCGACAAGGGATCGGGTCAAGCTTGCGGGGAGGCTGGTTGCTGGGAAAGTGGATAGAGTCGATGTGGAAGACAGCGGCGAGAGCGGTGGCGGCAACAAGAGAAAGAAAGAACAAGAACAGCAAGAAGCAAAAGAAGCTGGGCAAGGCGCTGTGGCTGATGTACAGATTGCCATGATTGTGCAAGAAAGTCTGGGCAATTGTCCCAAATATCTCAACAAAAAGAACGTCCGGCCTCGTCGACCTACGCCGCGGCTTGTGTCTGCTTCACTGCCGCTGCCTAGGGAAGCGTTGGAGCTGCTTGAGCGGGCCGATCTCTTCTTTCTGTCGTCGACGGATGGCAAGAGCATGGATACGAATCATCGTGGGGGCCCGCCTGGGTTTGTCAGAGTGTTTGCAAATGGTGGGAATCCTACTACTGCCACCACCACCACCACCACCACCACCACCACCATCAACACTGGCGATAACCGCAACAACAGCTACAGCAACAGCGAGGAAGTAACAATCATCTACCCGGAATACTCTGGCAACCGCCTCTACCAAACCCTTGGAAACCTCCAGGTCCGACCCCTCGTGGGCATCTGCGTCCCTGATTTTGGAACAGGCGATGTGCTCTACCTTACGGGTGAAACTAAGATTCTCGTTGGGAGCGATGCCGCGCGGATGCTCCCGCATACGAAGCTTGCGGTACGGATTCGGGTGACTGGTGCGCGGTTTGTGGAACGAGGCCTGCCGTTTCGCGGAGATGTCGTGGATTACAGTCCGTATAATCCGCCTGTGCGGCGACTTGCTGTTGAGAAGGCTGGGGAGACTGTGCCGGATGCAGCGTCTCAAAGGCTGCCGGCGACTGCGACGCTGACGGAGAGGGAAATGATCACGCCTACAGTTGCACGATTCACATTTCGACTGGGCACTCTACACACCAACAAGCCACCGAGAAGGTGGTCACCCGGCCAGCACGTTACGCTCGACTTTTCCCAAGAGTTGGATATGGGTTGGAGCCATATGCGAGACGATGACCCTGCGAGCTTGAATGATGATTACGTGCGGACGTTTACTGTTTCGAGTGTGCTCCTGCGCTTGTCAGCGGCGAAAGGAGGAGCGGGGAACGGTGGTGGCGATGGCAATGAGCATGGTAGTGATGACGCGATACAAGATGGCACAGAGATGCAGATTACGATTCGGAAACATGGACCTGTTACGGGATTACTTTGGCGGTGGAATTTGCAGGCTCCCCTGGAGGTGCCTGTCTTGGGTTTTGGTGGTGGAGAGGAGCTTCGGATGGTTTCTTCGTCGTCCTCGTCGTCCTCATCGTCAAATGAAGATGGGAGCGGGGGTGGGAGTAGCAGGAAAGCAAGGGATACTGTGTTTGTTGCCGCTGGCGTGGGCATCACGCCTATGCTTGCGCAGGCCCCTGACTCACTTGCCAGCGGGATGGATTTCACATTGCTTTGGACTTTGCGTATCGGAGATGTTGCGTTCGCGGTGGATGTTTTGGAGAGGATGCCTGGTTTGGGAGCCAAGATGAAGTTGTTCATTACGGGTAGTGATGCCAGTGGTGGAGCGGGCGGGGATGGAGACGCTGCACTACGGAAAGTAGAAGAAGAATTGGGCTGCTCCGCGATTATCAGAGGAAGAATTACACGCGAGGCGGTTGTGGGTGATGGCACGGCTGATGGTCCTGGTGGCATTGATGGTATTGGCAAAGGTCAAGAGATGAGGAGGAGGAGGAGGAGGTATCTTCTTTGTACGGGACCGGAGATGTTAGGTGTGTTGCTGGGATGGTTGGAGGGTGAGGATGTGGTTTATGAGAGCTTTGCGTACTAATGGGATACTCGGAAGGTATTCTAGAAGGGCGGGGGGGAAGATGGTTGAGTAGTCACTTGTGTCCCAGTGACAATACGAAGACGTCTCTGAATTCTGCGATATTGACTTGTCTTTTTCGACTGGGTTTTCGACTGAACAAATGGAAATGCTTCGTTCTGGGGGTTCTGGAATAAACCTCTTCTCGGGTTCATATCCGCCATTTCTACAGTACTGTGTTCATTTTGGGTAGGGTTAGATCAGGCAGAGCTCCATTGTCAGCAAATCGTTTGGTTAATAAATTCAGCAATGTTTATGCCTTGGCTGCTCATTTCTGAGACCATCATATTCTACGTCAATGGTGCTTGTATGGTTCCAGGCTGTTGTACAATGTCAATGGGCAAGAGGAGTCAAAATGGTTTAAGCCGTTTCCCATTTCTCAGCAGCGCAAGATCCTTGGCTCTAGCCAGCCCTGTTTAGGTTCTCTACTGCAACAGCCGGACCACAAGACTGTTCCATGGCACCCTCACCTCCATCGAGATACCCACGCCATAAGCATAGTATTCAGCAGACAAGATCTGAGCCTGAAGGACACACATGTGTGAATCCACCCACTACGAGAAGTTATTCATCGTGATAACAACTGCGCAATGCCCAACGGGACGTTTGCGAAAAAAAGAAAAAAAGCTTCCAAGGACGGTAGGTATACAAGATTGTACACCAGCATTTAATCAGAAGCACATTCACTTCAGCTTCACATGTTGAGGAGAGGACAAAGACAGGGAGAAAGAGAGAGAAGAAGAAGAAGAAAAGAAGGGAAACCCCGTTGCCTGCAACCCCAGATAACCTTCTAGACTGCGTACCATGCTTCTGTGCTATGTACTGAAAGACGCAAAAACGCAAGACTGTGTCTTCATATCATGATTATCCGGCTCAGGATCGATGGCGGGATGAGATGGGACCCCCACGGCAGTCCAACAACAAAAGAATAGGAGAAAACGCCGATAATGTAGCAGGAGTAATTACATGCCATCATTGTCCCTCGTCTGGGTTGAACGGAAGGTGCCGATGTCTACGGGAACCCGGTCGATCACCCTTGGATCTTTTCTGCAGCACGCCTGATAGGGACCTTTGTTTACATATGTAGCATTTACAAAGGTACTTTTACTCGCTCTGGTTTCTGCAGGAAATCTGCTACATAGTGGGCACATCAGTACACACACCGTAGGACAGGCCCATGGGAAGATCCGTAACGCGTGAGGTCTCCATCGTCATCATGGGTCTGACGTTGCAATCAAGTAGTTCAAGCCATTAAATGATAGTGTGCTTTTGCCGCTGGCCGGTCTTCATCCAGCACGGTTATCGCCAACTTCATTTACAAAGCTAGCTCTCATGATAATCAAACCACCTTCGCCTCTCATCTAGCGGTAAGGGTGAGAAGTCTAGAACGCGCGGGCCTTGCTTCCCCTGTGAAATCATCTCCATAATCAGTGTCTACAGGCTATTCAGTGAATATCAGGACATAATGACGTGTCTCGTACATTGCCTTACATTTACCTATCCATATATCTCTCTCAGTGAGACAATCTCGTATGCTTCTTCTTCATATAGTGCAGGATAAAAGGACGTCTCTACATCCTTTTGGGTCTCGTGGCGAATGGCAGCGCCACGTTGGGCCGCTGAAGATCACGCAGATAGGCGAAGCATAAAAAAAAGTGAAGCCAAGCATACCGATCTAAAGTGGCAAGCATAAAGTCAACCAAGGGATCTTCGGTCTCTCGGTGACCCAAAAGAGGTAAGCAAGAAAAAGAACAAGAGAAGAGACAAGGAAGCCTAGATGATTACGTACGCGTGGCATACTGGAGAGTATTGCGTGGTCCGACGAGATTGCGATAATGAGATACCATTTGACACGACAGGCCTCATGTATGGCGACTGTTTGTCTTGTCTATTATGGTCATCAACAAAGACGACAAACAGATAAATTGTACTGTGGCCTGCAAGATATTGCCGCGAAAGTCATACATTGGGAGCAGCATTGCCCGGTATCCTCCGTATGCCCAAGACATTGGGAATACCGCGACGCAGAGATGAAGAGTTGTAGTTGCGTATCCCATTTGCTCGATCCTTGGAAAGATGCCTACTTGTCGGCGTGATTGGTTCTTGAGCGTATGATGGATGTATCCTTTAATCTTGTAAGGTGTCTTTGCTGCCTAATGAAAGTCAACAAGCGAACCTGATCGGAATCGTGGACATACTAACAGATAATCTGTCTCGCTCTAACCCCCTATTACCGTGACGCATGACACAATTCATTTCGTCGCTTTTGAGCCCGCCATGGCAAAGTAGCCGGACACCTGCTAGGAATGGAACCTGGAGCCGCTTCTTCGGCTCTACTATTCCGGAGACCATCGGCAAAAGGAGTACATCATCGTCAATAAGCAACGCCGTATTCAGTTGCCAAAGATCCGCCCAAGAAAATTTCTCATATCAGAACACTGTAAGTGGAGGAACAAAGCTCCGTTGTAGCTGCTCGGATGACACCCCCAAACGCTAGAGAAAGGGATGAAGAAAAATACAACAAAATGAGCCCCAGAAGTTTGTTCAGATCGCCAAAAACACCCTACGACGCACATAAGTGAAAGTTTCCCACCAGATTCCTCATTGCCGGCCTGCGCCCTCACTTCACGTATGTTCAAATCGCAACTGTAGCGAGTTCCACGGCCTCACACAAAAGTGAAATGTCAATGGCGCCACAAAGAAGAGAATCGAAACGCCAAAACGAAGCACAAAAAGCATTGCAGCAATGATTCTGCATCGATGCCTCGCAGCACGTTTGCGTCTGGAGCGAAATGATCTCGATTCACGTTGTCTTCGCGTCTGAATCTCAATCTCTCGAAAGGTTCGATGGACTCGACCTTGTCTTTTTGCGAATACCCAGCTCCGCCCATCCTACTGGGTCACGCTGCCAATTGGCACAGGCTCGCCGCCATCGCGGGAGATGCGGATATGTCGTTCAAAGAATCGAAGCATCTGCAGCCATGTTAGCAATCATTCTCATCTCTGCCTTTTGGGCGACGCTAGCATGTTGCGGTCATGAACCTGACAACTTTGCAAACGGGCGGTAGGCTGTAAACCACAAAAACGGACCTTTTGTGGACATCTTCGGTATACGACCTCCTTTGGATGCTGTGTCTTTTTGCCGTTCTTCCATGTCAAGTAAACAATGAAGCCGCCGTTCTCTTCATCCTGGCACATGTCCACCGACTCCACATGGTCTTCCCAGCTGCCACTTGGTGGTTTCCATTGTGCTAGCTTGGCACTTGCAGGAGGCGTCGAGTCCAGCGGATGGGCGTTTGATTTCTTGGTCCTCTTGCCAGATTCTATAGGCGTGGCCGACTCGGACTGGCGGCCTCGCTTTCTACCGGCAAGCGCTTTGCTCGTGTCCTCAAACATCTTTTCGCGGCCGCCGATGCGCGCAAAGTATTCTTTTAGAACCTCGGAAGCGTTTTGCCTGGTATTGTGTCAGCATTAGCCGTTCAACGCTTGCTTGTTTCATCGCCAGCGCCGTGTAAAATGGCCCATGCATCCTTGATGAACTGACTTCAAGTTATCCTCATCCTCCCAGGTGCGATCCGCCTTCTTAGGCCAGCCTTCCCACTTGACCTCGAATTTAGGTTGACCCTAGACTCTCCCATCAGCACTTCAAATCTTTGATATCGGATAGACAGCCATTTCTGAGGAGTCCATCATACATCCTCGCCAATGTAGTGGGCAAAGATCTTTTCAACCACAAACTCGTCCTCGTCCAATTCTTCCTCTTCATCATCCTCTTCGTCTTCGTCATTCCCTCCATTGGTTGCCTTCGCGGCAGCCTTGGACTTGACGGGAACCTTTTCGTCTGCAGAAGACTCCTCCTCTTCAAAGTCATCCTCTGGCACCTCCTTGTAGGATTTGCGCTGCTGCTTTCGAGATGGAAGAAGGTCGCTCGTGATGCCCACGTCGGACATTTCGTCGTCGCTGATTGCTACAGATAGGAGGAAGCATGTCAGGAAATCATGCGCAGAGTTGAATGACGCGTAAGAGGGTTGTCAACCCTCATTACGCGCTGGCGGCGCGTTTCCAACGGCGGCTCACATGGCTGTCAAGGTACCTCGTGTGGTAAACATACCTGGAGGCATTGTGAATCTAGCTTCTTTCCGTGAAGCGAAGCGAATCGATCGCAAGCAATTCGAGGGGAATTTGCCGTTTGTAAGGAGGGTGTACAGACAATGACCAAGGCGAGAAATCGGTTTGTTGACAAAGCGAGCGCGGCGCAAACGGGCTTGCGAGGCAGTTGCGACAGGGCAATAAACGCGGGCGAAACTTCTACGATACGGTGAGAGAAAGCGGAGCTTCCTGGCTGTTGCTTACATAAACAAACAAACTATTGGAGCTCTTGCTCTTGGAGCTGATGTTCTAGCGCGCCTGTTGAGCGACGGCAGGAGTGGGTCCAAAGCAGCGCGCCGCAAAGCAACACATTTGGCTCGACCATGATAGCGTTTTGTGCTACATACTATGTAGTATGTGCTACATAATAGCAGTACATACCCACGCTAAAGGAAGGGACGAGGAACAAAGAGAACGTCTTGGGAAAAGGAAAATAGTGTCGAGTGCTCACTCTCACTCCATCACCTCCTATGTTCGATATCGAAAGACGAGCTGTTTGCTAAGAAGGGGTTGAATCTCACCAGCGGTCTTGAGCCAATGAGCCTCCGCAATCGCTATGTCTGTCGCTGACAACGCCATCCATGGAAGTGATGAGGCTGAGCTTTCTTCTGTAGACATGAGTTCGAAATTTAAGTCTAAATTCTCGAGGGGAAGAAACAAAAGGAGTCCTGACGCGTAATGGGAACCGATCCCAAGGCAAGAAGTTGTTTAATCTTGGCTGTCTTTTACTTTCCACGTTGACGCAGGGCACACGGAGAACAAAAGGCTTGTCCCGCAGCTACTGAGCACGGCTCATTAAAATATGTACACAACGACGTCAGAGCAATCTGAGGGTGCTGCATGATGATATATATTTGCAAGGACACGTGGTAGTGAAACCCAAGCTCCTTTGGACCCTGTTCACTAAAGCTATAGGACTGTCGTGCGTCTTGGATCGATCGTCCCAATAGAGGGCCCAGACAAGATGACAAGTCACAGCTGGGTCTCACGGGGGGGGCGAAAAATCTGACCAGATCGACTGGGCGCTATATGAGAAATCTCCATGTTCAGGAGGGCAAAACCTATTTCCTCAACTTGCTTCAGTATCTCTTTGCGGGTACTGGGTGGTTGAAAGTCCTTCGGAGTCAAGGAGTATTCTTGGGACAATAATTCTTCGCGTAGCTACCGGGGCCTCACCCCACCCCCCTCCTTTACCCCTTCTTCAAGCCTAAGAAAGCTCTGACGGGCGCTAATGGCTAGTGTACTTACTATAGGAGGTCATTCCAGATTTCTAAGAATTACAAGAATGCAACGGCTCTTGAACGGCGCCATGCGGGAATCGGCATCATGCATAATTATATGCAGACCATGCATATTCGCGTGCTATTCAGCCTCAAGCAGTACAGTCCTGTTGGGGGCAAGAATGCGATCGGGAAACTAGGTGGATATGGGCCCAGCCGCCCTCATTTTAACATCCATTCATAGGGCATGGCCAGCGCGCCCTTTCGGACGGGGAGGGGTAGGAGGATGACCTCCGAGAAGGCTGAGCGTTGGGGCCTGTTTTTTCTCTTTTGCAAGTGGGGCCGTGATGAGAACAGTTGAAAAGGCGGCAGAGGCTTGCTTTAGCACGAGGTAAAGTCATAGTGCTTTGACTAGGCAGGTACGTTTGAATGTCCAGAGCCTTTGAGCAAAGCAGGCCTTGTTTACAACCTGTTAAGATGCCATACTGCCATACTGCCATGGATCCGGTTGATCACATGCTTGAAGCTTCTGCATTGGAGCCAGGTTCCCCGAGGCCCAACAGGTATGGGTCAGAATACCTGGTCGCCCATCATGGCCCATCCAATTTCCAGGTTGCAGGCAGGGCTCCTCGCTGTGCCCTCACATTTCAGAGCGGACTCCACCCATACACGGCGTGAGATTGAACTCGATGTCCAGTTCTCGATCGCTTCTTCTGCAGTCCAATCTCAGAATCTGGCAGAATGGTGGTGCAGTCTAAGGTTCATGGCCGGTGTACTATACATAGCATATGGTACTTACTATGTACAGCATCTGGCCATCCTGGGAGGACTGTGTGGCACTCTGTACTTCAGTTTCTGTGTACTATGTAAGTACATAGTATGGACGGACGCGGACCCATGTTGGCACAGCACTCTCGGCCGATACTATGTACATAGAATACATCGTAATTGCGCAATGGGATATGCATGGCAGATGTACTGTGTACTTGAGGACCGGGAGGTGGACGGGCGGGCGATCAACAAACATCTCATGGATCGGTCACCTTTTCGGGATTTGTGCACAAATATACTACGTGTTGAAGCTAGGCTAGAACTGATTATTGACAGTCAAATGAGATATTGATCAAGGATGCATGCCTTGAGAAAAGGAGGAAACGGCAGAGATTTAGACTCACAACGGCGCGCAGGATCGCTCCCCGAGACTTCTTGGTCGCACAAAAGAGCTTTGTGCAAATCGCACAATTCTGCAGTACATTGAAACTCTTCGGGTGACTAGACACATAGTATGTACCGTGTATGTAGAGCAGTAGCTTGAGTTGGACGGTACGATATGATATGCATGATGAGCGTTAGGAGCTGCGGAGGCCTGCGGTGATCAGTGGGGGGTTTAACGCAAAAATGACAGCTGTCAGCAGGCTCTTACCTCGACTCCCGAGAGCATGGTGCCCTGTCGCGAACCCACTCTGGTGGGAACGTACTGTGATCCTGTAACCATCATTGGACAGAGCTCGGGTCGCCGTCCGGCTGGAAAGCCACTACATAGTATGAAGTATGTACATAATACATAGTACCATCCGTCTTCAGTGGAGAGTGCAGAGTACAGAGTACTCAGGACGGGGTCCCGCCTTCTGCTCAACAGCGAGAAGCACTGAGACTCGTTCTGGCCGAGATCCGGGGTCAAGGGCCTCATGTGCGAACATGGTATCAAATGGTTCGAACCAGGCTTTTGCACCCTGCGAATTGCAAACCCTCTCGAGCATTGCGCTGTGGACCAACTCCAATTCGCGGGCAGTGCTCCGTTTCTTGGGCCACGTCAAATCGGAACAGCACAGCTGTCGAAGGACTGTGCTCTCGGTGAAGAAGACGGAAAAGCTTGCTATGGCAGTGGGCGGAGATGGGCAGTGCCGTGCCGACGGCCCACAGCATACCGTCCTTTCATGACGGCCGAGCCGTGTGGTTTGTGGGCGGTGTTTGCGCAGACTGGTAGAGTCCAAGGAAAGTTGATCTCATCTTGCGCCTCGACTCTACCGCTGGCTCCTGTTGGTCAGCCAGTCATAGTAGACTTGAAGTGATTCCATTGCCGCTTACAGGGAACCGCTGCATCGATCCTTGCCTTAACACCCAGGACCCTCAGTTCCCCCGTCTCAAGTAGCATGGCTGCGGAGTTGGGGATATTGCGCCAGCGGCCCGCCCTCAGGCTCTGATGGAGCAGCTGGGCGTCGCACCTGGCATTTGAGGTCTGGATCAGACGGGCGGCTGACTCGACTTCTCACGTCCTGGATGCTTCTCTTGACTCTCGGTTCTCGGATGGCAAAATATCAAGGCTCTTGGCAGGGAGGTGACACGAGCGGCGACATTTGAGCTTCTGGAAGGTCCACAATCAGTGTCCATGCTCCTCCTAGGATGGGACACAGCTCCCTTCCATTCTCCAGGGCAGCCCTGCCCCAGGAGGGTGAGTCAGGAGGTCGAGCGAAGTCAGAAACAAATGACAGGATGCGCAGGGAGTACTTACGGAGTCTCACTTGAAGACGAGTGCAAGAGTGTCGCTGGTTGCCCAGAAGAATGTGGGGTCTTTCTTTTTCAAGAGATGTTCCCTGGCGATCCGAATGCCAAAAAGCTCACATAGTACATACATAGTAGTAGTAGGACGAGTACTCAAGTATGCACGGTACGGAGTTCCCAGTCAGCTACGAGTATCCAAGTACATAGTAGCCCTGCACTGTTTTCCACGATGTCATAAGTACCTCTCGCGGATGAAATGTCACGAGTTTCCCAGTACTATGTACTGTGTCCCCTTAGCGGCGGCTCCTCAGTGGGCACTACCAAGCCCGCATCATTGAAAAGGCCCACAAAGCAACGGTACGCCCCATGTGAGCACAGGTACAAAGAACTACTTATATGTTCAGGTTCAGGGTGTGTACTTGGTATGCTAGTATATAGTACTAGTATGTATGTAGCAAAAGGCTAGAAGCAGAGAACGTTGTATTTAAGAATGCAAGAACATCATACTCATCAACGTCCACAGTACATACTATATCTCATGAGAGTGCCACCCTGCTGCACAGTAGGACGTGCAGTATAGACAGAGTTCAAGAATCATTGGCGGCACACTCGACTACTACATAGTATGTACACATAGTACACGCACTGCTACGCTACCTTGTGCACAAGTCCCAAAGGAAAGAGCTTCCAGATGCACAGTAAGTACCTAGGTACTTATGGACAAGTTCCGGCACTCGACCGCGGCAGGTGCGGATGATAAGGCGGGGCCAGCACAGCAAAGACGCGCAGAGGTACTGCGGTACCTTTTCAGGGCCGCTATGGCTGGCCAGGCCCCGGCTCGGACCCCGGCCCGGATCCAGGGATAAGTTGCCAGGGGTATGAGATGACACCGCCAAGGCCTCAGAACACTGAAACCGATGATATCGGGCACCCTGGACTATATCAGTCTTTCAATCTTGGGCCACCGCCGTGCTCATGGACATGACATGGTGACTATCATCATCTTTTGGCACGTCCTGGGCTTGCGCCGTTGAACACACGTAGTGCCTCCATGGTTGCGAAATGACGGACTGCTACATTGCGATAATTAGGGGACTGCTTCAATCCAGGCAGGGAACCTCGGCTTCAGTTATTATGTACTGCATTGCCACGCGCCTGCTGCGCTCCCAAGATGTTGTACTTTACATAATAAGTTGTGAGAGCATAGCAAGTACCTAGGTATCGAGGCCTTGTCTACTATGACTGTTCTTAAGTGGTACCATTGTACCGTTGAGGATTGTGGATCCGCTCAGTTGAGATGACGGCCAGTAGCAGCCTCATCTTCAACGTTTTGCTCCTCTGTGCGCGTATAACCAGGTATAACGGCCCCTCCACGCCTTGCGCCTCACCCCAAAAATATCCAACCAGCTTCGAGTCTCTCGTCAAATCACATGCCGAGTCTGTGTCCTGACAATGGATGTATAAGGGGGCTCACGGGGCTCAGGCGATGCTCTCCTGCAAACTGGCGCTGTGCAGCCTGGCAGGGCGTTGCGCTGCCTTCAATATCATGGCCGGAGAATTCTGGGCACCTTCATTGGCCTTAGCAAGGCTCCTCCTGTGCGCGCGCTGGCCCACTCACCAGCCACCCTTGCGCCTACTTCGTTGATTAGGAGACTGACCAGTGATGCCATTCAGCAGGTACCTACTCTGTAGCCAGGTGCACCGCTCGCAGCAACACAGTGCTGCGCACCCACGCCTCGTCAGCCTATCCCACTCGACATTGCCCTCTGGGGTGTGCGCACGCGCCTCTTCGGCCTCTTTCTTTGTCTCTTGCGCACGCCTGGGCCCGGGCTCCTTCTCCACGCCGTTGAGCCCTGGTGCTGCAGGCCGACGACCTCTGCTGAATTCTCCAGACCAGGCTTAGGCTGCTGGCCGCCCAGCCGCCGTCATTGGGACGGCACCAACCTGTGGCTCCCGCCAGACCCTGTGGCGGCATCTTGGCCCCGATCACTTCTTCCTTGCTGGTGGCCCCTCTCGAGGATCTGATCTTCCTGGGTCCCGTCAAAGCCCACGCCCAAGACCCGTCCCCGGCCCCCGCTTCGCCCTCGCCCCCGGTCCAATGGACGGGAAATAGGACAGGAGTGCATGGCGCCCATACTGCAAGGCCCAGGCTCTCTGGTCGGATATCAGCTTTCTCCAGCCTCGACTCCATCATGGATTGCATTAAAGCATCTTGTCTCCCGACCAGGCATGGCTGGAATGCCTTCATCTACCAAATCTTTTGCTGCATAGCCATTACGAAAAAAGCCTTCGCCGCCTCGACAAAGGCACACTAGGCTGGGCTGTTCTTTACTCTTCTCCTGAAGTTCTGCGCCGTTACATGCGCAGAATTTTGCCTGGGCTTTGGCCTTTATTGCTATATATTCCATCTTGTGCTTTTTTGTGTTCCACCCTTCCCCGCTCATTTGTTGCATTTCTTGCACCTGGACCTTCCTGGCCTACAGATAACGACAACTATCTCAACACTGTTCGATCTTCTTACACAATTTGACGAAATATTTACTGGATTTCGTCTTGATATCCATCCAGGCCGCTCGATATCACAACATCAACCAGTCCCCTTCCCAGGTTGCTTGTCGAAGCATCCTGCCGTCAATACTATGAACAACGAAATCGTAAACAAGGCGCCAAAGGACAAAATATGTCCTTACTGCGGACAGGCCTTCACATCATCCTCACTCGGTCGACATTTGGACCTTTATATCAAGGACAAGAATCCCAAGGCACCTGATGGTATTCATGATGTGGAAGAGATCCGGAAACTACGAGGGACCATTACACGTCGTCACCCGCGACGTGGTTCCAGGAGAAACACCACATCTTCGGCAGCTGCTGGAAGTCAGTCTGGATCCAAAAGAAGCCCAATGGGCTCTGATGCAGAATCAACAAGGTCGCCAGGTACGTCCCACCGTCGTCAGTAGAGACGTGGATTTGATCCAACCCCCTTTTTCCCCACATAGGAAGTCCAGGGCGGTTAACCCATCCTATGGCACAAAAGAAGACGATAACGGGCCAGAAAACACCCAGAGAGGTCACTCACAACGTGTGATCAATCGCCAAATTATGAAGTCATCTCTCAAGGTCAGACATCAGGTTCAGGATGCTCTTGACACGGCGAAAGCTGCAGAATTGGCACTTCGTGAAATGATCAGTTCATGGAGAGCTGTCAAGTGAGTCTGGCATTTGCTAAGCTTAGTATCTCTGGCCAAAAGTCGCTAACACTAGTGACAGACATCAAAGTAGCATTGGAACTATGCCCTTCGAGATTAATCCCCTGTCTTTGGACTTTCCAGCACTCTGTCTCCAGTTCTTGGAACCACCACCGACTTTATACTCGTCCACGCCTCATACAACCTCAACCTCTTGGTCTATTAATCCGCCAGACCATAAGCAGAAAGATGCTCTCACGATTTACTTTTGTCAGCAGTTCAGAAAATGGAAGGCATCGTGTGCTGCTGCGACAGCGGTTGCAGCAGAAGACTTGACATGCCGAGCATCACTTGGAACAACAAAACAAGAAGATATCAACTCTCTAGTCCAGAGAGCGGATGAAGTGGCGGTCAATCTTGAAAAGAAAGTTGCAGAGCATTTATCAGTTGCATATCAAACTTGGGACATTTTACCAGCACAAAGACAACTAGAATCATGGAACTTGGAGATGGCGAGAACGATTGGCAGAAAACAGAAGCAAGTCAGCGCTTTGCAGGAGACGCAATACAGCTTGAAACAGCAGAATGCGAATCTCAAGTCTCAACTCGACAGCGTTAATCTGGAAAAACAACCAAAGGAATTTAGAATCATACCGCCAATGACACTCAAAGTGGATGAGGCCATGAAGGAGTTATGGGTAGAAGCAGGCCCCGGTGACCGCTCGGCACGGGGCTTGGATATGGGAGGCAACCACACAGACCTTGGAACGCTCGTTTCGGGCGCTATCGAGAGATGGAAGAGTGTTGTGGTGGCTTCGAGGACGGCAAGCAGTATCCACCTGCAACGAGAGTTCGACCACGCATCTGCACCCATCAAGACCCCGATGTCGGCAACTTACCCCATGACGCCGGACATTTCGCGGTCAACGCAACAGAAGACAGACTCGAATGTCTTTTCTCACAATGCACATTCTTCGCCTAATGGTAAGTCAGTCCGCTACAGAAGCTTTGTTTGCCCGTTTCAATGGCCTAACAACCATCACAGGGAGCGGCGCCAACACGTCAGGAACCAACACGCCTACGCAGCTGCTTTCTGATTCAGAAGACGATATCGACGCTGAGGCTGAGGAGGATGCGGATGCCGAAGCTGATGTGGACATGGTGCACAATGAATTTCTCACCTCCACAACCGCACCGACACACCATACCGTTCCTCGAATGCCCCAGCAGCAGGCCGCCCACATGCACACGACACACTTGGGTGCCCGGACGCAGGGCCAAGATGTCACGATCCTCCGACACAATGCTTACCCGCAAAGGGGCAACAGCTTCGTTACACCGAACATTTTACCTAGCCAACAAGTTCCCATGAATCAGCAAGTCTTCGATCACCAGATGCAGAATTTGACCCACCATCTCAGCCAGGGGCACAGCGGAGTCGGTATGGGTTGGGAGGGACAATGACGGTGTTGTGACCAGTCAGCAATTGTGATCGCAGGTCAGTGCGGATCACTAGCTGGCTGGAAATCCACCACAATAGAGCGGGAGCTGCAATACGCCATTGATTGGCTGTCACTTGGGTCACCATAATTTTGACAGCCCGGCCGATACGGAATATGCCTCCGTAGTCGCGCTTAGACGTGCGGCTGATGCCGAGAGGAGGGGTACCGGGTTACTGGAAGGGCGGTGTCACAAGCACGCCCCTGGAGTCCACTTGTGACAGCGAGAACAGATTGGCAACCAGACTTATTACCAACGGTACGAAGCGGATATAGGGATGCATTTTGGAGTGTTCTGGCCACTACGCAGCACCCTGAAGACGATGCAGATACACCAAGACAAAAGGCCCATTCACAGTGTGAATGTCTTTTCAGGCCCACGAAACGTTTCTTTTACACATGAGCTTATACCCATCAGATTTTTTTCCTTTCCATATTTCGAATTCATATAGCACGATACTATCTTCGATCATTGCAGAGCATCTTCATGTCTCCCCGTCTCCCGGGGGGGGGCGCGAACGGAGACCATAACTCTTCCTTTCTCATGCATAACACATTTTCACAGATGTGGAGCTCCCTTTGGCGTTACGTTTTGTCCTTTTTGCATTCATGCTTGTCAAGTAAACAGTGACGATGTTCTGGACCAGAGTTGTGTGTACCAACGCTCGAGGCCTTGACGTCGGCGGTTCCGGAGTCCCGCGGGCGGGGATGGAGGTGGGCTGTAATTTGAGCTTACCACACAGACGGGAGTGCTGTTTCAGCTACGGGTCCCGTCCACAACACACCTTGTTTGCTTCCAGAAACATATGTTGAACCATTATCTCTGATCGAATCAGGAAATGTCCCATACACAGCTTCTTTCTCGCTTTGGAATGATGAATCGGCTGGCAGGAAAGGCTGCGATTCCCTCGCGCTCAGCATCCCTGTTCATTCAAACGGGTGAGTAACACTTTGTAGATCTAATAGGCGCATCTCATGCATGATCCAAGGTGCCGGATGTACCATTAGCACTTCTTCCCCTATATCTTGCTGTCTTTGCTTCATTCTAGAAGGAGCCAAAATTTAGAAGGCAAGTTATAAAAGGACTGAGCTTCATGATCGTTTGTGTCTGCTCCCTTCCAGAACCTCTTTCTTTGTTTGATCTTCGGCAAGGAAAATGTTTTGTACGCTGTTTCGAAGCGTCGATCATGCAAAAGTTGCAATAGTATCCGTAGTCATGGTGGCAGTACTACTTATGTTACCGTGTACAACGTTACGTGGACTGACAAGGGACGGTACATAGTACATGTACTGTGCACTGTATATTGTACATGCCGTAACTATGGGCATGTTGTGTACTGTGCGGTGGCTGCTCAAGCGATACCGATGTGGGGGTTTGAGTTTGATCTCGCAGAAATACGAAAATGATGGCAAGATTCGAGAACGAGAATGTGACGGCACGTTTGGATATAGATATAAAATTTGTTAGGAAGCAATATTATCTTTGCTCTTGCATTGACAAATATGGCAATATCCAAGCATGTCAAATTTTGGGCAAGAATTTGGAAAGGTCCACTCGTGACCATTCATTGTTGAGTACCCCGTCTGTCATTCTTTACTTATTACTCCGATCATTATTTCTTTATAGGTATGAGCCCTATGACAGATGCTTTGCGATTATCATAGTATTCTATGGATCCCAAACTTGTTATTGCACAACATTGATATCTACAAATACCACCACCACCACAACAACAACAACAACAACAACCATCCTCCAAAACAAAAAGTGGAAAAAGAAGAGAAAAAATGATGAAGGAAGAAAGGGCAAGCAGGGGTCTTAATTAAGCTTCCTGTACGAACAGGCAAGAATCCGCCCCCAGTAGATAAAGTCTGTTTACTATTATTAGTGTTGCTGTCACCATGGGAATGTATTGTTTTGCTTCATTTCACTCGGCAACGACAGAAAAACACCCCTCCCGAGCCCCGGCAACGACGCTTTGCTTGTCATTCTGCCAGGCGTCACGGTTCCTGGCGGCCCGCCCCCCTCGTTCCTCCTTCTCCTCCTCCTCAAAAAGTAAGCATTGCGGATGGAAGTGGAGTTAATATTTTTGCCTTTCTTGCCCTCCGGCCTATACAACCACAGGGCACAGCCCGTGTAATTTCACGAGACCATATGGATGGGGCTGTGTTTCTGTTGATGATATCGGTACAGCCTTGCGGATATTTCTCCCCACTTCACTCACAGCTTTTCCATGGGATATGAGCCTTCCGTGACTGGTGTATGACCCTGGACAGAGGTGGAATTTTATGCTCCCCCCCCCAAAAACCATGTATAAATGGAATAATGTGGTGTAGAAAATCAGTAGCCTGTCGCCTGGACGGGTTCATCAAACTAGCAAAGAGCCCGTGGTACGAAACGATCTGTGGAATTCTTCTGATACTTTGATAGACCATGATGTCTGTGATACCCTTGGTTGAGTACGAGTTATTTTATCCACTGCTAATCTCGCGGATGCAATAGCATTTGCCCCATGCGAACCGATTTGCGCAGCGGCGATCTCGAATAGCTAGCTACTCAGCTGCTTCGTGATGGTGGTTTGCATTCCAAGATTGCCACTGAACTTTCTCTTTCATCAGTCGAGGACAATCAGAGTGGTAAATTGCTTCCCCGAAAGCGAGGGCTCCTGTAGCATCCGTAGGCGGAAACTTTCAGTGTCTTGTCCGTGATGCACCAAGGCAAAGCAGATTCATGCCGCTGCCTCATCCTCATCGCTTTGTTCGTCCTTAGGCGCCTCACGCCTGTAGGCAAAGATCTCAACGCGTGCGGATAACGCGTGCGGATTCACTTCTTGGGCCACATACCTTGACATGAAGTTGGGCCCATCCAAATCGCCGTAGCGTGCTTGTAAGAGCCGGTAATGTGTCTTGGATCCCGCCGAGCTGATGACAAAAAAATACATTAGTGCAGTTGCCGTATCCTTGATGGGCTTGACTGTTTGTAAGCACCTAGTCGGTTGGGACGATGATAGGTGCCCATCAGCTGCGATTCTGTCGCGATATGGCTTGCCCAATCCATATCCGAACCGTTTAACGGTTTCGTACTTGCGAAGTAATTAACGAAACCACATCTCAGAAGATGTGGACATGTCCATGGTCCCATGCTGGGTGATATTGTGTGTCTCGCTACTGACAACCTTGAGATTCCGGTGCTCAAATGGTAGCATCACCACCATCATGCCCAGATTAAACGTGACGCATTTGCCAGTTGAGGGCTGCGACGCTGCGTGTCTGAATAATATTTACACTCTAGATAACCGCACAGCGAAGCAAACACCCGTGATGACCAACTGCCAAGGTGCCATCGTCAAGTGTCAACATTGCTGCATACGAACCGTGAGATGCATCGTCTAGTCGAAAAATCGCATCTCGCAGCATGATGCAGGTCGCACCACGGTAATATGTACAGGCACAACATAGAGAGACGGATCAATGTACATGAGAGATGTCTCGTACCAAGGACGCCGGATGGCTGCGGACGGGATCCATCCCGGTCGCCTTCGGTGGCGCAACAAGCTGTTGCAGATAGACGAGACTGCAGCTTCGTTGTTTCATTTCCAAAGTTTTTGTCTTACTTTTTTTGCGGCGCGGTCGTCAAGGGATGCCTAGATTGGTTTCAAAGAGAGAGTCCCGGGCAGCGTGCAATAGTGTATGCGCTCGGCTTAGGATGCGGATGTTGGCAGAGTCTCAACAGCCGACGGGATTTTAGAAAGCCCAGCGCATCAGCAGGTCACTACTTGCAGATGGCCAGGTTGACGGAGCAAAAGGAAGAAGCAAAGATCAATAGATTCAAGCAGTCAAATGGAGAAGGATTTGGCTGTCGATAGTTGCTTGGAATTGGCCAACCGGCAGCCTGCCTCGCGGCTTCCCGAAAATGCACGGAAGAGCTCCCTCCATGCAGCGCGGTAAGCCGGGAAGGAGCATGGCTTGGGAGCTGACACGTGCATGCCATCTTGGCTGCTGCCACGCCCTGCTATTTGTGGGAAATTGACCTCAACTTGAATCTCGTGAATCTTCTTCTGCCAAGCTGCATTTACCTGAAGCCTTCCGCTCGCCAACAAGCCCTCTTTCAGCTCTGCACGCCGAACCGAGATGCTCCTGATGCTCTCGATCTGTGCAAGTGTCGGTCCGCGGTGCTGACGACCCGAGTCTGCTAAGAGAGGCCATTTCTACCATCACGGCCAGCGCGCCCAAGACTATTAAAACAATGCACATCTTCAAGATGGCGGCGCACTCTGCTCTGGCTGAACTCTGTGTTGCCCAGCAGCCACAACACCCTTGCCACCCTTCGCCCCCCCTCTCGGTCGTCTCTCCTCCACATCATGATGAGGTACTTCCAGCAGATGCCGTTGCTGCTGGCTGCGCTTGCAGCCCCGGCTAGCGCAGCGTTCTCGTCCTGGACAAACGTGAATATCAACGGTGGAGGCGGATTTGTTGATGGCAGTGAGTCATGCCACCCAAACCCCTATCCTGATGAGACATGGAATCGACCTAATCATCTTCGCTAGTTGTCTTTCACCCAAAAACACAGGGTTTGGCATATGCCCGTACCGACGTCGGCGGACTCTACCGCATGAACTCGGATTACTCCTGGACCGCAGTTACCGACAGCATCATCACCGATGCCAATTGGTAGGCCGGGCTGACTATCTTCGTAAATATTGCTATTGGTCCACGTATTGATGGGTGCCTGGCTATAGGAATCGTGCTGGAGTCGATGCCTTGGCTGTTGACCCTCAAGATGATACCAAGGTTTATTTGGCTCTTGGCGAATATACCAACAGGTAAACCTGAAGTGAATCCAAGCATAAATTCTTTGAAATCCTATGTGCTAAACAAAAACATACAGTTGGGATCCCAATAACGGCGCTATCGCCAGGAGCTCTGACCAGGGTAATACTTGGTCCTTTACGAATCTAACATTCAAAGTCGGCGGTAATATGCCTGGCCGAGGAAGTAAGTCGATTGACTCTTCTCATCATCTCCCTAGTCGCCTGTTTCGTCGTTCCAGGATTTATCCTTAAGCCCCCATTAAAATAGCTAACCACGATGATTTTAGTGGGCGAGAGACTTGCAGTTGATCCCGCCAATTCCAACATCATATACTTTGGTGCTCGTAGCGGCAACGGATTGTGGAAATCAACCGATGCTGGTGTCACTTTTAGCAAAGTGTCTTCCTTTACAGCAGTTGGCAACTTTGCCGCGGATCCGAGCGATACTACAGGCTACCAAAGCGACCTGCAAGGTCTAGCCTGGGTTACATTTGATCCAACCTCGAGTACTACGAACGGCGCCACATCCCGCATATTTGTAGGTTCTGCAAGCAACGGTACCGTTGAAGCAATCTGGGTATCCAATGATGCGGGCTCTACTTGGAGCGCTGTGGCAGGCCAACCTGGAACCTATCTGCCGCACAAGGGTAAGATCCAGCCAGATGAAAAGGCTCTTTATATCACCTACTCAGACGGAACGGGGCCGTACGATGGACTTTCTGGTGCTGTTTGGCGTTATGACATCGCCAACTCTACGTGGACCGACATCACCCCGGTTTCGGGCTCTGACCTGTACTTTGGCTTCGGCGGCTTGGGTCTGGATATGCAGGATCCAGGCACTTTGGTTGTGGCAGCACTCAATTCCTGGTGGCCAGAAGCTCAGCTATTCCGGTCCACCGACTCTGGTGCTACCTGGTCTACACTCTGGGAGTGGACATCATACCCAGACATGGATCGCTACTATAGCATTTCTACACCCACAGCCCCCTGGATATACAATAGCTTTATATCTGCGTCTGGCGCCGAGCAGCTAGGATGGATGATCGAAGCACTGGAGATTGACCCTTTCGACAGCGACCACTGGATGTACGGAACAGGCTTGACGCTGTATGGCGGCTACGATCTAACCGACTGGGATACCACCCACAACATCACCATCACATCCCTTGCGAACGGCATCCAAGAGTTTGTGCCACAATGGGTTTCCTCAGCTCCAGGTGGATCCGAATTGTTGGTGGCTGTTGCAGACGACAGCGGCTTCACGTTTGTGAGCTCCTCGGACCTTGGAACTAGCCCGCAAGAAGCATGGGAAAATCCCATCTGGGCCACCTCCACCAGTGTCGGTAAGTTTGATCCCATACATTGCAGCGCTTCTGCATCGATTAAACTGGTGTCCATTTCATTGGAAGACGACTGTACTAATCAATCACAATCCATGAGATTACGCCGGTAATGTGCCCGCCAATGTGGTTCGTGTCGGAGATGCCACTGGTTCCCAGATGATTGCTATCAGCAGCGACGGAGGTGTAACTTGGAACATTGACTATGGCTCAAGCACCACAGACTATGGTGGCTATGTCGCCTACTCAGCCAATGCAGACACGGTTCTCTGGTCCAGCTCTACGTCTGGAGTTTTGCGATCCCAATATCAAAGCACTTTTGCGTCTGTCAGCACGCTAGCCACAGGAGCTGTGATTGCCAGTGACAAAAGGACTGGCACTGTGTTTTACGGGGGTGTTTCGGGCGCGTTCTATGTCTCAACTGATACAGGATCAACATTCACCAAGGCTGGCGCTGTCGGCACTGCGTCCACGATAGTTCAGATTGTGCCTCACCCAACTACAGCCGGGACTGTGTATGTCTCGACCAACCTGGGCATCTTCAAGTCCACCAACTATGGTTCTAGCTTCTCGCAACTATCGACCACAATCACAGCAACCCAGCAAATCTCGCTTGGGTTGCCTGCGTCTGGGTCCACTTGGTACCTCTACGCCTTTGGGAGTGGACCGAATGGAAACAAGCTATACGCGTCTGCCGACGACGGCGTGACGTGGACTGATATACAAGGTAGCCAGGGATTCGGACCTATTGATGCTGCTAAACTTGCTGGCAGCGGCAACACAGCTGGTCAAGTCTATGTTGGTTCAGGTGTGGGACGTGGAGTCTACTATGCCTCTGGGTCATTGACTGGTAGCTCAACCACGTCCACTTCGTCCTCATCCGTTAAGACATCTACAACGAGCTCTACCTCAACAAGTGTCAAGACCACGAGCTCCACCTCGTCAAGCGTCAAGACAACGTCGACCACCTTGACTACAAGCAAAGTCAGTAGTACATCGACTTCAAGTTCAGCTGCGCCGAGCTGCACTGTGGCTCTGTATGGACAGTGCGGCGGAACAGGCTTCACTGGCTGTACAAGTTGTGCCAGTGGCTCGACTTGCACAGTAGAGAACGCTTACTATTCTCAATGCGTTTAGGGCTTTTTCGAAGGATAGTACGGGATTTGGATATTAACTTCTACTTGTCACATATTATCACCGCCAGAACTGATTGTTCGTTGTTGCATATAGGCCGTAAAATATTTTACTTTATTCTCTCTGAATAATCAGTGAAAGACCTCGCTATAGCTCAAGTAATAGGAACAAAGCTCTCAGAAATCATAGCACTTATCGAAGTCAAATCTCATCCAACTATCAGGATATATGGTCATGTGTCCTTGGCCTTGCCGGCCTCTGCTGATGCCGCACTCCATCGTTTATAGACATCATTTGGCGTATATTCCTTGCGTACGGCACGTATACCGAATAGCCAGGCTATTCTCGACACTAAAAAAAGCACCAGGTGCGAGAGAACACGATCCGCTTGGCGAAGCAACAGATGACCCAGCGTCCCCTCTGCAAATGAAAAGCCTCGTTTCGCAAACGCCTGTAAGACATTCACCAACACGGGCACGTTATCGAGATCCCAAAAAATGGCAAACAAGCTCAGCGTTACCCACATATCGATCAGGGCCGTGTGTACAAATTGGGGGATAAAGGGCGGACGAGCGGAAGAGAGTTTCTGTGCTGAGAGGAGAACGCCGTTGAGGTTCCAGAAAAAGATAGTTTTTTGGGTGTCGGCCGGTTCAGTGCGTTCAATGACTACGACTTCATCGTCCTGGGTGCTCGCGTTTGTTGCGACGTCGTTGTCGTTGCGGATGTTATGGGTGCGGACGCTCTTGTCGGAGTGGGCATCCGCGCGGCGCCATTCATGCCAGGCGTTGCGATCTATTCGTATCTCGGGTGAGGTCGACGCTGGGGAAGCTTCTGCAGTGACGATGAATGTTTCATGGTTGAGAGTGACTGAAATGCTGCCCTTGACAACGCGCAGGTATTCGGTGTGGCTTTCGTGCCAGTGCAAGCCGCTGGACCAGGTTGAGCCTGCTGGTAGGGTGATGGTGACTTGATCGGGCTCGGATAGGTCGTAGGTTACTGCATTGGGAGGGCTGCGTTTGATGATGGGGTTGTTGAGGGAGAAGAGGGGGCAAGAGGAAAGGGAGGAGGCGGCGTCGGATTTGTAATCTTCTGGAGTTGGCATTGTGAAGTTCGAGTTGGTTGTATCACACCACGTCTCCTCCAAGTTCAGTGATTGTATTGAGAAGCAATGTGGAAGTGAAGTCAGTTGTCAGCCTTGTTAGCTTGTTGTTGTTGATGCTGCTGCTGCGATTTAGAAATTCAATTCACACTGGAAGCTGGCAGGGTGATGGTATTGATGGTAATGGCGAAGCTTGGGAGTGATAAAAGGATCCTGGGTGATTTTGATAGCGCAACTGAGAGTTACCTGGCAATATGTGTCTGGTTGGGTGGCAGGGTGAGTGTTGTGAGAGGGTGCCTTGTGAGGGGCCCACGTCAGCCGCGCATGGGGCCCCACGTGCTGCGGGGAGCGGGCCCGTGACTGTGCGTTGACTTGTAAGAGCAAATGGCTTGTGATTGGCTGAGGATTCGCGCGCCGTGCATATTTATACTATGTAGTACTCATAGCCTTGAGTTTCCTTCAAGTCACATTGTGACTTGATGTGATCTGGTGATGCCTTGAAGAAAGACGGAAGTGCTATTTTAGTACAGTATGTGTACGTACAAAGGTAGGTGCCTTTCAAACTTTGCTAGAGATTGCTACCGGCCAGTGTTCGTCCCATGCCACGAAGGTATATCTCTACATCCTGCGGTTGAGTAACGCGATTCTGTTGAGCACATGATCAAACAGGGTAATGGTTAGTCGTAGCTCTTGGTACTCACTTGGTATTTTCCTCAAATCATCCTGGGCCATGTTGTTCGTTTTACAACGCCGTTGGAAGACTGACGGTAGCTGGCTGACGCCCAGAAACATCAATGCCGTTGCATTTTATGCAGCATCCATAAATGCCTATTTATCTTTACTCGGCCACCCACAAGAGCTCAATTACAACATAAGATCAAGTTCACATGGAATATCACGTCTATTTTTCGCTGTGTTTTTAGACCGCTCGTAGTAATGCCAAAATTTTTTAGGACAGACACACGCGCACTCCCAATAGCGGCAATCGATTTACATTGAAAAAGAAGAAGCTATACCGCCATCCAGCACCAAAAAAAACAAAAAAAAAGAGGCGACTCACTCGAGACACGAACTGTCTATCTAGACAATCCGATAAATCCATTCGCAGGTGATAAAATTGGGAGAAGGGCTTGTGCGTATCATTTGGGCCACCCCCGACTTCCATGAATTTGTCTAGCTCAAGGTGACAGCCGGCGGTGAGCCATCGTACCGTCCAAGAACCGACAGTCAAGTTATTCGTAGATATAAATAGAAAACACGCCTACTCCTTATAGTGTCTGGCGCCAAATGTGGGAATATCCGTCCCATGTTTTTTGATACCCACGACTTTGCCCCATTTAGCTTAGGGCCCCATCTCAAGAATGCCGATAGCCTAGGGACAGATCTCACTCCATCGCTACTTACTTTGTTGGGGGGGGGGGAAGATCCATCCAGTCCTGGTGCGACTCTAGAGACTGATGTGGTTATCGAGATCAAAGTATCTGTGGCGCCACCCCAAGAGCCCAAGTGCCAGGCTGGGAAGCATGAGACGATGGCCCCAGCCCTAAGGGTGCTAAACATATTGCAGAAGACATATGCCTCCACTTTCAGCTAAAATATTTCCAGTATCCGTATTCGTTGAGCGACAGAGAGTAGTAGATTGATTGACTGGCCCGTGGCAACCAATGCGAAAGGGGCGCCGGCAACGAGGCCAGCCTCTCAGCGTTTGTTTGAGACGCCTGCATCCGGGTTCCGGACCCCCACGACTGAATAAAGAGGGATATGCGCTAGGCTTGATGGATTTTTGCCGAGTTCTATCAAGCCCCAGGCCAAAATTGCTTCACGGTGCTGGCGGATAGTTCTTTGACGCATAGTCCACTTCACCTCGGCAGCCATGCCATGCGTTGCCAAGGAGGTGAAGCAATGGCGCTCTACGGATGCTTTATTCTCAATTCTGTTCAGCGGTCAAATCTTTCACGGTGTTTTGGCGTTTTTCGCAATTGCCGCATTTGGGGTTTCCACCTTCTTCATTTGCTGGAGAGTGCGCCCAGACAGTCTTGGTCGCTAGTCTGATTTGGGCCATCTGAGACTGTGCTGAAGGCCGCGCCAGACTTGGGAAGGCACACAGACTTCGTCCCACTACGCTGCCCTGGGAGCGGACAAATGGTCCCTCAGACTAAGAATCTCATCACCTGGGCTCCATACATCTGGTCCAAAAGAATAGTCCAGATTAGGTGTGGCTGACCCTAGAACCGCGCTAGAATCATTGCAGTTCTTCAGACGGAGCGTGTCGAGACGAGGGCCTCAGGTGCTATTGTGCTGGCCAACCTCATCGTAATCCCCCCCGAAGCATCATGCCGACGTATTCTGAAGCATCACATATTGCTCCCAGGATTCTACTATACCTCACGCGGCTAGCCATTTCATGCTAAGCAGGTCTCTTCAGCGCTGACAATGGAGTACCCTCGTCCAAGTTGGGATGAAGTTGTGGGAGCTCTTCATTGTCCAATGAACGGCTTGCACTTGCATTGCAGAACTTGCAGTCTGGCGGCAAGGCCATAGATAAAGCCGCATCCCAGCAGCCCAGCTTCCCATGGTGTTTTACTTCATTCTTCAAGTGTGACAGACAACCCAGCCGCTGGATCAGCTGGTAAAGAACTGTTCCGCTCTGACTTCTACTACGACTGATATACGGACCAACGGCAGCGCCCTTTTAGCCCCTTCGAAACGCTCGATACAAACTTGAATCATATAATCTCTCTCTTTTTGTTTTTGCTTTCTTCCTTTTCATCATGGCTACTGCCCCCTTGAAGTACTCTCCGCGAGTCTCTGCGATAGAGCAAGACGAAACCTCCATAACGCTGGGAACCGTTGGCACACCAGACATGATGGAAACCGTGGAGCCGGTGCCTCATGCGCCCACCCATCGTTTCTTTAGCAGGATGAACCCCATAGTTCGCGGCCACATTGTGGCCATGCTGGCCGAGTTCATGGGAACCATGATGTTCCTCTTCTTTTCTTATGCTGCCGCGCAGATTGGTAATGAAAAGATCGACACTTTGGCTCCAGCTCTGGAGCAGCCAGGGCCAAGTCTGCTCCAGATCTCCTACATTAGTGCCGTCTTTGGCTTTAGCTTGGGCGTTAATGTCTGGATCTTCTACCGCGTCAGCGGTGGCATGTTCAATCCTGCAGTAAGTCGCCCAGCCAAATGAGGTCCGGAACCCCCCACGATGGCTAACCAAACCATAGGTCTCCCTGGGTCTGTGGATAGCTGGCGCCTTCAACTGGGTCCGAATGGTATGCGTCATACCCATGCAATTCCTCGGTGCTCTTGCTGCTGCCGGCTTGGTTTCCGCAATCTTGCCAGGAGATCTTCTCGCCGAGAATGCGCTATCAACGGGCACTTCTATTGCCCAGGGGTTTTTCCTCGAGACCATCTTGACTGCTCAACTGGTCATGACCATCATCATGCTGGCCGTCGAAAAGAGCAGAACATCTTTTATCGCTCCATTGGGCGTCGGTCTTGCCTTATTCATCGATCATCTCATTGGTAAGAATACCTTTCATTATAACATCAACACGACATTCTATTTTACATCTTGACTAACTCGGGTGGACTTGGGGGAAAAAAAAAAAGGTATCAACTACACTGGCACATCAGTCAATCCAGCAAGAACATTCGGCCCAGCAGCTGTCAACGGTCACTTTGTGAGCTACATCTGGATCTTCTTTGCGGCGCCTTGCCTCGGTGCTGTTCTCGCAGCGAGTGCATACCTCCTCCTCAAAGCAATGGGCTACGAATCTGCCAACCCCGGCCAAGACGATGACGGACTGAGTACTTTCCGGATCGTCCAGGCCCCCATTCGCCCCATTGGATCCTCGCTCAACGGCGATGACGGCACGTTCTACAATGTCTACTTTCAAGATACTTCCTCGACTTCTCAATTGAGCAAACAAGCAAGTAAGGAGCAGTATTGACGGTCTAATATTGGATCAAGTTTGCGAAAGTAGACTCAAAGCACACATTACATTCGTTTTCCACAAGAACTACAAGAAAAGACGAAAGAGGAAAAGAAACGAAGAAGAAGGAAAGAAAACCGGAAAGAAAAGAGAGCCGAGGGAGTCCTTCAAGTATCAAAAAACGAATGATTTCAAAGCGAGAACGATTACTACGACAACACATGTCCTGTACAACAACTACAGATTTTGTATTTTTGCAAGTTGAGCCTGGTGGGCATGTATACATAGAGCGACTTGGAGTTGTGTCATAGATGAGCCCTTCCTTTATAGCGTTTCTTTTCTACACTCTCGTTTATTCTCCAATGCATTCATTCCCACATTCAACACACAGCATTTGAACATTCTTTTACGATATGTGGGAAATAAGATCAAATCAGAGCCTACACGGTCTCTCGTCATAGAGTTTCATCTGATTCCCCAACGCTCTATGCAAATTTATTGGACGGTGTTTCCAGTGTACTTTGTGATGCAATTTTGTACTCGCCATTTCGTCAATAGAGTGGTCTAGAAGCATAGACTCAAGTATAGCAGAAGGAGTGATTGAGCAAACAGGAATGCGAACGACTACGTCGGTGTGTTGCCGTTGGACACCGCTCTGGGAGACCTTTGTCTACATAATAGAAAATATTACAATGACTTTCAACGGCAAGATGGCCGAGCGGTCTAAGGCGCCAGACTCAAGAGTTACTCTTACCCGCAGTAAGCGGGTCGCATTCTGGTATCGAAAGATGCGTGGGTTCAAATCCCACTCTTGTCATTATCTTTTTCCCTTTTGACCATCGGGAACGAATTTTTTACACTCTGAATCAGTCAGTATATCGATTCCATCACATTACTTAGATTACAAGTTCAAGATGTTTGGTTTCACAAATTGTGCCTCACTTCAGAGTTGCAAAGCGGGCCGGCGGCCACAGTGTGAGCCGCGGTGCGTATGTAACGAGCGGGCAGGGGACTAACTGGCAGGGCCCAACGGCCGTTCCTTCTAACGTGCTGGACACTTTATAGACCTCATCTTTCAGTCAGGTGTGCTACAAAAGCCGTCTGTGAGGGCCGGTCGTCTGTAAGGTTGACTCGCATGGTAATATGAGCATCCCTAGGCATCTGGCTCTCGCGCTCTTCGGTACTGGCTGGGCCGAAGTGATTGAATGATCGGTCTCGCTTTCCCATGCTGTCGTCTGAAGGCCGCAGCGTATGAACATGGGGAGAAAAGCATGATATAGATAGAATGCATGAGCAGCAGCAGCCTTTTGCTTAAAATCGCGTACATGCGGGAGAGATCTAGTGTATCTTCAATTTGAATGCCTACAATGTAAGAAGAGCAGATATATAGACTCGATAGATCGTGGTATTTATCCTGCACCAGAAACTGACAGTCATTGGGAACTGGATCGTGGCGGAATTTTGAGCAAGCCTCTGCTAATGTCCCCCCGCATTAACTGGCGGTACTGGGATATGGTTGAACATATAATTCACGTATCGACATCAGAATTATCGGGATTCTCGTGGCTAAATGTGTTTGGATGGCTTTAGAATTAGTGGACACAATATCATTGTCGATTTCATGTTGTGGGTAATTAAGTATCCGTCAACCTCGCTGATGCGATGCCCGCAGATATTGAATATTCTGGAAAGTAAGCTCGCAGACACCTCTGGCTACAATAAGCCAGGGCGTATTCATGGATGGTAGGTAACATGGGCACGGAGACGGCGCTCCTTGATTCCTCCTGCATTACAGGAACGGACCGTCAACCAATGACCATCTTGTTCACCGTGGGTCCCATAAGGCGCCATCGCGTAACTCGTTTCGTCGCTATCATCCTGTCCCGAGTATACGTTAGCTTTTGTGCTTCCTTGACTGGCGGATGATGAGAAAAAGACTTACCCACGCTGTTGACCATTTCTTGTTCCCGAGTGTGACCTGCTCTGTGGTCCGTCTAATGAGTCATTCCGAGTCCGGTGTTTGCAAACAGAGCTGATCAATGCTCAGTTGTAATGAATGATACAGTAGCGCCCTACACCACGGGAGATGTCCTTCATGGCCTGTTTTGCTTATTGTATGGCTCATCAGACTCGTGGTACCACGACAGGTGTTCTAGGTATTGTGAGGGCTCTGGAATGGACTGGCACCTGATGGATGTTGTGGTGAGGGTTTCCGCCCATATACGATGTATGCTGTCGCAGTTGTCGACTTGTCAGTAGCAACCCGCAGTCTTTTGTCCACTCCACCGCGTGAGTACGTACAAGGCGAATAGACACGCATGGACCGTTGCGTCAAGCACTGGCAAACCTGGTCCTGAAAAGCTGGTATCTCTTCCAATGGTACCCCCCCAGCATGTAATATTTTTGTTGTGGCTCGCACGAGCTTCAGGAGGTCCAAACACGCCCAACTGCCCATCATGCGATCGTGGGGATCGATTGGCCACCCGTTGACCGGCGTCAAGACTTGCACTTCAGTGACATCAACAAAGCCCAGCTCAAGCATCCAGCGCTTGTAGTTGCGAGGCGCCTGAAAATTGCGTCCGGTCATGGCTCCTCCGGCTAGCAGTCGTGGTGCGAGTTGCCCCAGCGCAGACGCGCGGAGCTCCTTTTCAGCAGCAGCGTTCTCCCCGATAAATTCGCAGGACCACTCGTGGAATTCGGCCCAGCCGTCTGGAAGGAGGTTTTCGTACACCTTTTGTATCATTGCTCGGTGATCCTGGAAGGCGGAAACCATTAATCTCCAGTGGATGTAGGTGAAGAACTTGCCAAAGATCCACTCCTCTTCGCTGTCTTCACGTATGAAAGTGCAATTGGGTGGAAGATTCTCTGCCGGTTGTATCATGCTGATGTCGGTCCCGATCACATCTGATTGTGGATTTTCCGCTGCAAACTGTAAGGCCCATATACCGGTACCGGTGCCTATGTCGAGCACGTGTGCCGAGTTTTGGACAGGAGCAAGGTGTAGTCTGCCACCTAGTCTCATCCTCCACATCTTGTGTTGCATGTCCAGCCGGTCTTGCTCATCCTGTGTTCTGGGTTAGCGGCTTTTTGACACCAGAATGGGCCTTATTATGCAGAATGACGACGACCTACCCCATCATTGGGGAGAAGGTATTCTGCAGCAAAGGTCAGCAACACGTTACGTGGATAGTGTAGTTTAGCCTCATTAGGAAGCGGCACTGACTTCCCTCCCGATATGCATTCCAATGTCTGCCATGCTCCTCCACAGAAAGTGCATCGGGTATGGTGCCGCCTCTAAAAAGTGTGTCAACGGCGACCGGTCTTGCGGTGTCGTTCGGCCCACCAAGGATGCGCGCAGGGTTTTGCTCACGTAGACTGGCGCGACGAACTGCCCGCCTCACTGCCCGAGACGGATTTGCGACTCGACTCCGGCGTTGCCATTGTGGTGTCATTTGCATCAGCGCATTGGCAGCATTGCGTGCGGCAAGATCGAGTATGTGTATGGAAGGATTCGAGAAGGCGGCATCAGGTCGATCAGATGCTGAGGGATTAGCCGTACGTAAGGGGAGAGCGGTTGCGAAACCCCCAGATACCGGCATATGAGGCGCCCACGTGGTCCACTTTATTGTACCTGCGCGTTGCCCATCGGAGACACCTTGCCCCCGTACGCCGCTGTTGACTGGCTGGATAGGTCGCGTTACAATGGCCGATGGGGATTCGATGCTACCTCTCTGTGAGATAGACGAGTGGAAGGGCTTCGCTTAATTCTGCGTGGGCGAGCTTATTGCTCCATTATCGAGGGGCCTGTTAAGACCATCCCCTACTCTGTACGCGACGTGTTACAAAGTTGCCTGTCGCCCGTAATTCTTGCACTTTCGCCATGAGCCACAAATCTCCCGGGGGAAAAGTCTCTCAGATCACATTGGAATCCAGTGTCCGAGCAGGATTTTCCCAGCGGCTCAACCATGCTGCCTCTTATTTCCGCGCTTCTCTAATGCTTGACTTGTGTCGATTGTTAGCGTTGGGGCAGTATATACTCAGCCGGCCTGGGAGTCGTAAGTTGCAAGTTGGCAAGTAATCACCCACATAGTGAGAAGTGGCAGGAATGATCCCAATAGGTACCTAGGTATGTATTCAAAATTTGCAGTTTCAGAGAGACTCTTGCCGTTTTGCTGCTGATTGCAATCCTGCCCAAGTGGTTGGCTCAAAGGGTCAGGAAAAGTAGCGTAATGTGGGTGACTAAGCAGGAGCAGGACGTCTGCCTGGAAGTACTGTTGTCACGCCCCTGCAGTGTCGGACCTCGAAACCATTTCCTGGACGCAATCAAGACGTGTAAATGGCGGCATTTCGCAAGACCAACGTTGTGCATGCGTCCCAGATCTCGTCGCAAAGTCAGTTGCATCCTTCAGTGAGACGTCTCGAGAATGAAGTTTTGCTGCTCTTGGAGGCTTCACTAATATCTGCACAGCATCACCGCTCTCTTGACGGCAAGATGTCAACATTCGACGGCGTGATACGAGAGTTCCCCGGAGTCAGAGGTGCAGCATAATAATTACCCAAAGGCGAGGGAATCTTTACTCATTGACCCGCACAGTGGACTTCTTCCGTGGGATCGTAGACGATCCTCCCTTGGCCAGTTTTCTGAGCCATATCCACAGCGATCACTTGGCTGGCCTTGATACGTACAAGGGTCGACCGTATGCCTTCTGCAAGACCTTTGTAAACATGTGTCTTTTTTTTTTTTTGACGATTTTTGCATAGCGTCTACTGCTCAGCGGCCACTCGAGCACTACTGTTGAAGCTTCAGAGATACTCATCGCGCATCAACTTCCCCAGAGGCCTGATTGAAAAGCAAGAAATCACATACAAGGGTCAGAGTAGACGATTGGTAAAGTGGCATCCTGGACAGCCTTGCTCGCCAACATCGCCCACTCACATTTTCTCCAGAAACCACTTCCTCTGCAAACACCGACAGAGATTGAACTCGGACCCGGCAACACCATTCGTGTCACCCTCTTCGATGCAAACCACTGCCCTGGCGCGGTAATGTTTCGTGAGTATCTTTCTGTCATTATTTCCCTTTCCAAGGCATTAGGCTTTAAGTACTAACTCTTCAGTCTTCGAGGGAAATGGCAAAGCGGTACTATACACCGGAGATGTCCGCTGTGAGCCATGGCACGTTAATGCGCTAGCGCGAAGTCCATGCATGTTCGAGTACTCTTGTGGTCTCAAGGTTCTCGACCGGATCTATCTTGACACCAGTTATACGAAGGATATCAAGTTTCCAACAAAGGCCGAGGGGCTTTGTGAGCTTATTGCAAAGGTCCGCAAGTATCCAAGTGATACGATCTTCCATCTTTCGGCGTATACCTATGGTTACGAAGACGTCTGGATCGCCCTAGCAAAAGCGCTAGATACCCAGGTTCGTATTTTCCCCCCATGTCCCTCATCGATGTAGTGTATTTCTGACCCTTAAGGCGGTCCAGATTCATGTCGATGACTACAAACTCAATGTATACAGGTCTCTTCAAATAAAGATGGCAGATGACCAATATGTACATCTAAGTCCCGAGGCTCCTGCCCTGACCGGCTTCATGTGTGGCAATTCTTTCCAGCGAGGTCTCTTGACATCGGATGACACTGTTCGCTTGCACAGCTGCGAAAGGGGCTCGCAATGCTCAACAATGCGAAATGCAAACGCGGTCTTCATATTCCCAATCATAGCCCATCTGTCCCACACCGAAGACCTGGCTGAACACGGTATCGGTGGAGGAGGAGGCGACCTTGAACACGACGAGGAATTAATAGTCAGCCCTGAAGATGCACAAACTCTCTTGTGGAGGTACGTGGAAAACCGGATCGTCGACTCGTCCACTATACTGATTTGGGCATGATGCCATAGCAAGGAATTATCCGCAGAACTCAACGAGCTACTGCCAGGCCTTTTAGTTGGTGCTGTATCAATGCAACGTCCGGTGACTCTCAATCGACCTGCCTTTTGGAATGAGGCTGGCGACAAGCGAGAAATGGATCTGCGAAGCGCACTTGCATCCTTCACCAAGACTTCAGACCAGTCTCGTTCGAAGCATGCAGCACAAAACCTTCCTGCCAGTATCAAGTTTCCGTATTCGCGTCACTCGTCGTATCGAGAGTCCTGCCACCTCTTGCAAGTGTTGAAACCAAAGGATGTCTGGCCTTGTTCTGTTGATCCCATACGCTGGATCAAAGAAGGTAAACAAGATTCTCTCGTGGTCGTGCATTAAATTTGCTCGTCTGCTGACTTATGTGCGTAATAGATATTTCGATCCAAGGTCTATTTGGGAAATTTTGCACTGGTAGCATATTCGAACACGATGCTTACATGGAAGCTTTGGCGTTGCGCATGAAGGCTAATGGAACAGGACTGCATTCGAGCCAACAGTCTGATGTCTGGGACAATAGCCAAGAAATTGCTGCTGAGCAAAATGAGCCCAAGGATGTCACTTCGTTTCCACGACCCACAAGTTTTCTGTCAATTACCACTAGCCAAGAGTCGGAAATCTCGCCGAGGTCTCTCTCCGCTCAACAAAGCCAATACGCCACAGGTCTTCAGTCGCTCAGTTCCCACCTACGAACCGATACCCAGCATCGCTCCTATACTTCATCGAAGAGAACATACAATGAATTCTCGGACAATAAGCCGGTGCAGACCAACGGCGAGGAGGATGTGGAAGATACAAGCCATCTGTTGGACTCACAAGTGAGTCCTGTCTCGGCCTTGTCTCTAGAAATCCGACGGGTCGCCTTTGAAGCGATGTTGAATGCCGATCGAGACGGTGGTTGGGCTGGATTGCTATCCACAACAAATAACCATACCGACCCCGAGCGTGAGTTGGGTGAGGCGTGATATTCCAGGCTTAGCATGAGATGGATTACCCCAGAGTCCACGAATATAACCACTCGCGCTCAGGAAGACGATAGTGCCTTTCTACAAATGGAGTTCGAAATGTCATCTTCCACAATGACTTCGACGTTGGCGGAAAATATCGGACTATCAAAATTTAAGGTACTACAAAGAGATTATCGACATGTCCCATGATAGGGATTGTCATATGCAAAGGCACTTCTCCCAAATACATAGCAGCTGCTGACAATTACTTTGTTACAATTGAAGGCACAATAGTCCGAAAGCGATACGTTAATGTTATATTATTTGGTACATTCATTTAAACACAAGCGCCGTGTCCTCCAATCGTGATTCATGATACATGGTGTGATGGCAACTTAGTTGTTGCCGCCGGGGATCTCAGAGTTGATCTTGTCATCAACAACGTCGTTGATGGCACTGTCGGCCTGCTGAGGAACGCCGGCGTCGCCAGCGAGCTTGTCGACCTCTGTAGGACAAGATTAGCATTTAATTTTGAGCTGCATGGCTTGGTTCACAGTAAGAGGTGTGTACATACCCTGGTTGGCACCCTGATCAGCGGCAGACTCGAAGCTGTTACCGGGTTGAGCGTCCTGGTTCATCTTGCCCTCAACCTCGTTCTTGACGAAATCCATGATTATTGTTCTGGAGCGGGAAATTTTACGAAATGGACGTGTTGGTAGTTGGTTATGTTGTAGATGAAGTGGTTGTAGATGATTGTGTAGCGGTGAACTTCATCCTCAGAGTTGAGCAAGTCTTGGCCAATATTTATATTCAATAAGTCTTCTATGGCTGTACGGATTACCACTCTGCGTCATGGGCCCTCCTAAGCTTCCTTAATACATGGTAGTAGCAAATAGCCTTGTTTTTCGCTGTTCCAGCATCATTGCCTTGATTTTACCCGACTTATACTCATACAGATCCGATAAGATACGATATAATGGGAGTGATCGCCCGGATCGCTACCATGGCTGCATAGTTTCTTGGGCAAACCCTGGAGCGTGCGCCACAAGTGCGGTTGGTGGCTTTGCATGGCAGCGCAAAGACGTCAGTCAACTGGCTGGATGTCTGGTTCGCGCAAGCTAAGGTCTTTGGATCAATTTTTGGGAAGAGAGAGAGGGGCTTGTGCGTTTTTTTGGGGGGAGGGGTTTGCTTCATGCAGTACTATGTCACATAAGCAGGAAGTAGGCAAAGAAACGAACGTGACATCAGGGCTCTTGAATGATCGACGTTTGGGGAGCCCACTTTCTAGCCAGGCAGCCAGCCAGCCAGCAGAAGTGGCTTTTCGCCAGCGCAGCGACCGACTACGTACTATGTGCTATGGAAACTGCTTACTATGTAGTGGTGGTCAAAAGGTAGATGAGGTCATTATTTATGGGTCCAGGGGTTGACGTCGAAAAAAAGCTGGAAACTTTGTTTCAACGACCAGATTACTTTTGCAATGCTGGACACCAAAAAGATGTTGGGATGGTCTTTCCGTTTAGTATCCTAAATGCAACAGCCGGAACCTGGAGAGGTGGGAAAATGGTGAATCAACGAAGTTTATCAACGTTAATCCACGGCTTGGCTTCAGGCTTGGGTCTGTGCCAAGCTTTGGGTTGACGTCTTGGCCGCGCGCTTGCATTCTAGGTACCATGTACTTGGCTGTTTGAGTACAAGAGTCCTTGTGCAATTTTGGAGTTGTAAAATGGCCTGATTCTGAATGGCAAAAATTGCAAAGATTACAAAAATAAGGCGATGTGAGCGATTGCAGGAAAGTGACTGTTGTTCTTGAGCAAAAGCCACTTTCCGCCAATGCTGTTCGGGGCTGAGGCGACTTACGCACCTCTATCAATCGTAAACTTGAGAAGTTTGGTGCGATGTTCAGGGGTCAGTAGAGGCGGCATATTCCGAAGCGCACCCCTAACCCTGCTACACATTGGTCTGCTACGGTGTGTTAATGTGCTGCGTATTCATGGTCAACATTACTCTTGCAATCAGGAGGCGGTATTGTGTGTCAAAAGTAATGATTGTTTAGCTGTTCCCTAGCATCAGAGATCGAGTGAGGGAGAGCCTGCGAAAGTGGCGGTTGAGATTCTGGACACATGGGGTTTTAGGACTTTTGGAGATGTTTGTTGGAACAACGTTTGGTTTTAGCATTGATAAACACTATCTAAAGTGCAACTTCAAAAGTGGGCAACATTCAAAACCTTATCTGTGCAGCACCCAGAGCCGTCATCAAGCAAACGCATACCCATTCCGTAGCTCAGGCCTTCCTGCCGTGGTGTAGATGCGTAGAAAGCACCGTCGACGCGCTGTCGAAAGCATCATGTATGCTGTTTGACACACATACATACAGTGTTTCCGTTTGACGGAGCTGCTCAGAGGGACAAGGCGGCAAAGCCGCATCTTGTGCCTGAGAGGCGCCGCCACGGCCGCTCATATACTATGTCCTAGTACGATGTAAGGGGTTGACACACAAGAATAATGCCAGCAAGGCAGAGAATGTGTCCACAACCAAAAAACACTTTGAGGACTTTGGTATGATCGACGGGATGCGTGCATTAGTACGTTACGGTGGGGCTATCACAGTCTACTTCTTGTTCGCTTCGGCCAGGTAGCTTCGCAACATTCCCCCAGGCAAAAGGTACTCTATCTTTGAGAAGCTCGCGTACCTCCAAAGTTCACCAGGCGCCTGCAGCCTCAGAATCAAGCAGGGGCCATCAAAAGGAGGCATTTGTGGACTGGATCCTCCGCTGCAGGTACACTGGGCGGGTTGCAACGGTCAAAGATGAAAAGGGTGGGACATGGATTTGTTTTGCGGGCTACAGGGGCGGCCTTGACACAGTAACTCCCCTGTAGGGCGCTAGAAGGTACTCCTAGAATGCAACGGCCAGGGCTACAGTAGTCTGTACCTGCTATGTAGCACTATCATAGTATACATAGTATATAGGATGTAGCGCTACCGTTCTTGGCAGCCCGCTGTCCCCTTTCATTTTGCGCCTTGCACAAGCGAACTTCCCGCGCGTCCTTGAGCCCCAATTTTAAACACCCAGCACAAGTAAAGTTGATGCGTGCGCGGCTGGAAGTACTCCATCCTCTCTGCCATCACCATGTCCAGCTCCACCGCCCACGCCCCCTTTCGTTTCTGTGTACTATGTAGGGCGCTGCTGACTGCAACACTTCTAGAATAGAGCCGAGAGCCCCCACAGCCTTTCCACTACAGGCCCAGTTGGCAGGTCCAGGGCCAGTCTCCCCACCGTCGCCGCGAGCATCATCCCAAGCGCCGTGCTGACCTTCGTTCAAGCATACATGGAGCCCGGGCCCTCAACTGATCAACAGCTACATAGTACACTATGTACACCGGGACAAGTGGCGTTTTGCTGGACCCGAAAGCAGCTGGCTAACCGCCCAGCCTCATGGCCTGCTGGTCTGTCCCCAGCAAGGTACTGCACCATGTATAGCGGCATGCTGGCTGACCATATTCTGGGCATCCGCCTTTCACGGTGTCCTTGGGCGCTGCTACACGGTATGCATGTGCTTCAATGTTCTTGGTGCATTCTTGCTTACCATGGCTTAGTATCCTACCGCCGAAGCAGCACGAGGAGAACTCGACCCATCCTCTACGCTCAATGGATCGACTTGCTCAAAGGCGAAAGCCAATCTGTATCGGCTTTGGAGCCAAGCACCGGGCGATCACAGGCAAAGTCTATCGCGTAAATGGATGGGCACGGGCAGGATGATGACCACCGTCATGCATTGCCGCACAGTATAGGCATGCCATCCTCTTCTTGCTCCTCCTCGGGCCCCTTTTCCTACTGGGCTTCCTGCTTGCTCGTTTGGGACAGCAACCGCAACAGAAAATCACGAAAGATTCATTTCACTGAAACAACAAGGCTCCCGTTCAGAAATCCCCGGTTGGTTGCAGCCCCGTCGGCTCAAGGCTGGGCGCCAGGGGGCCGCCGAGGCGGGGGCTGGGTGGGGCTCTGCCCGGCCGCCATCACATCTGCTCTGCACTCGCAAAGCAACATGTGGTATAAAGCAGCCTTCCTGTCTGCTGTGTCTTGCTCTTGTTTGTTCTCTCTTCTCTAGACAACCTCTTCCTCAGGCTAACAGTCCAGATTTCCAACATTCCTTTCTTTCGAGACTTTTCTCGTTGACATTCATTTCCTTCATTGATTGAAGAGACACTCTTTCCAAATTCGCTCACTCTTTCCAAGAAGCCGGTCTATCTCCCCAACCAGTCCCTTTCCATAAACACAAAAATCAACAACATCAACATGTCTTCTGTTGCTCTCAAGGTTGCTGGCGCCGCCATTGCCGGCGCTGCTCTCGTCCGCGCCCACGGTCACGTGGAGGGCATCAACGTTGCTGGTGTCTACTACGAAGGGTGAGTAGTGACTCGTGGAAATTGAAGCATATAATTATCCCATGATCATGTTGCTAACCCGAACCCTCAGTTACGATCCCACAAGCATGCCCTACGAGAGCGATCCGCCAACTGTCGTCGGATGGTAAGTAATGTTTTATTCTGCTGGCATAAAGAGTGTACTAGTGCGAATTGGGATGAGCCAGGGTACGTACCGTTGCTAACAAGATTTGGATGAACAACAGGACCGCCAGTGACACTGACAACGGCTACGTTGCCCCTGATGCCTACGCCTCGGGCGACATCATCTGCCACGTTGACGCCACTCCTGCTGGAGGATATGCCAGCGTTCAGGCTGGTGACACTATCGAGGCCTACTGGACTGCTTGGCCCTCATCTCACCACGGTCCCGTGATTGACATGCTTGCCAACTGCAACGGCGACTGCACCACTGTCACCAAGACCGACCTCGAGTTCTTCAAGATTGCCGCCGTCGGTCTCGTCGACGACACCACCCTCCCTGGCACTTGGGGCACCGACAACCTGATCTCCAACAACAACTCATGGATCATTCAGATCCCCGAGGACCTTGCTCCCGGCAACTACGTCTGGCGCCACGAGATCATTGCTCTGCACTCTGCCGAGAACTCGGACGGTGCCCAGAACTACCCCCAGTGCTTCAACCTGGCTGTCACTGGTACCGGTACCCTGGCTCCCACGGGTACTTTGGGTGAGGACCTGTACAGCGAGACTGACGCTGGTATCCTCGTCGACATCTACGCCACCCTGACCACCTACGACATTCCTGGCCCTACCCAGATCGCTGCTGGCACCAACTTGGTCCAGTCTGCCATCTCCGTTACTGCCACGTCGTCTGCGATTACCACCGGCGTCTCTGGATCTGGATCTACTGCTGCCGCCGCCACCAGCTCTGCCGCCGCCGTCGCCACTAGCTCTGCTGCCGCTAGCTCGAGTGTTGCTGCTTCTTCCTCCAGCGTTGCAGTTGTTGCCTCGTCCAGCCAGGCTGCTACCTCGAGTGCCGCAGCCGTTGCTACATCGGCCAGCCAGGTCGCTACCTCGAGCGCTGCCGCTGCCGCTGCCACAACGAGCTCGGCCTCTACCAGCGCCTCTTCTTGCAAGAAGCGCCGCCACGCCCGCGAGCTCCACGTCTAAGCTTGTCTTTCTCTCAAGAGACTGCTTAGATAGCATTCTTTAGTACATGTTGATTGCATTGTACAAAGTCCCTTTTTGGTGGAGGGGTTATACTTTTTGGAGGACAACACCGACCACATCTTACATAGTCCTAGCGACTGTTGCACCTAGAGGAAGATTTAGTTCATTGTGTATATGAATTTACCATTTTGAAATTTACTGTACACGCATAATACAAAATACAAAAGTATTTTGTGTGTGTATGTGATGTGCCTTGAATACTATCTCGTAGACAAGTCATTGTAACAAGCATGAACGCTGGCACTTGGCCATCCCGCCTTCGCCCCCTTCATTACGTCCGTCATTCAAACCCCGGATGGCATGAATCCTACAAGGAACGGAGATTGCATTCTGCTTGGATCAATACACATCAGTCGACCTGCAGGTTTCCCATGCTGCGTATTCGAAACAGCACTTTGCCAATTCGGGCCATCGAGCCGCATCCGCACTCCCTGCAAGGGACAAGGTGCGTGCTGCTAGCATCAAGGGCTGTTGCAAGGAACCTTGAAGTCTCGATAATCTATATACATAGTAATACATAGTACCGATGTACCTTGTGTATTGTGTAGCGCGATTGTGCAGTTATTTTGGGGCTTGATCACTACATAGTCGGATAGTAAACGCCCGGGCAAGCAGATCCCCCACGTTACACTTAGCGCCTGAATACGGAAGCTGCCGAGAAAAGGTTGCCCTGAAGGCTGTCCGTTCAGAAAGGGGGCTTCTGTCCAGTCAGCTAGCCACCCATTGGCTCCTAAATTACAGTGGTGCAAGGCCCTTAAACGCGCGCGATCCAGCACAAGACAGACGGCTATGAACATGCTTCAGATGCAACATGAAATGGCTAGCGATGCACCTACTGAACCAATCAAGAGACCTTCACCGGAGGACAAAGCCTCTCTCGCTCAATACATCTCTCAAAATGTGCCGCCCACTCAATGTTTCTGGCCCCGCTATCCTCTGGGCTGACCTTTCCGTCCACGCCGGGACACCTTCTCTCTTTTCGCCCGCATTATAGGAAGCAAGCGTGTCGTCGTAAGCTCTAAAGTGCTCCTCCTGCTGCGACGATACCGCACCCCCATGCTCCTGCCCATTCTGTTGGCCGCCGCTGGCGTTGCGCCCCCACCCCTCCCGGTGCAACACCTCCTCGAGACACAATCTCGGCTTGATGTGCGCCCGGTGCGCCGGGTCGGGCCTCCCCACGGCGAGGCCAAAGAGGGCAATGACGCGCTCGGGCAGCTTGAGCAGCTCGGCCATTTGCTGCGGCTTGTTGCGGACCGCGCCGACGTAGCAGGTGCCGAGGCCCAGCGACTCTGCTGCAATGGTGACATTTTGTGCTGCCAGCGCTGCGTCGATGGTTGCCTACAAGAAGGTAAGAAAAAACAAAACAAGTTTGATTAGTATTTCTGGCGGGATGCATTCCACAGGAAAGAAAAAAAAGAAAGAAAGAAAGAAAAAACCGCCACAGAAAATCTGAAAAGACCCCCTCTCCATACCATGAGAAACGTATCTGTATACTCGAGTCCAGCCCCAGCAGTACCCCGAAGAGCGCTCACAGCCGTCAGACGCTGCAGATCAGCGCAAAAGACGAGAAATAAAGGCGCAGCGCGGATGAACGCCTGGCTGCCCGCCAGGTCCGCAGCTTCATTCTTGATGGACGCGTCCGTCACGGCGACGACGGACCATGTCTGCAAGTTGGAGCTGGTGGCGGCTGACTGGCCCGCTGCCACCAAGAGCTCGAGGTAGCCGTCGGGCAGAGGTGCCGAGTCGGGCAAGAATGCTCTGACCGAGCCGTGGGCTAGGATGGTGGTGATGGTTGGGTTGGAAGGCAACGCGGTGGGTTTGGGCGGCAGCGGCGGCGGCGGCGTCGTCTCCGTCGTCGTCGTCGTTAGCGGTGACGATGGAGATTGTCCTCCATAGCGGGCTTGGACAAGTGTTGCAGTGTCTTTCTGATCCGACATTATGAAATTGCGTGAGCAAGAATCAACCTCCAAGAAGGCACGCACAGCTCTGGCTGTCAAAGAAAATTCCACTATCTTGACGTTGACTTGCCTGGACACTACAAGAATTGCGGCTACGGATGTTCTCTGAAAAAATGACAGCAATAATTACTAATGCAGCCGGGGAGGAATCATAATCGAACTCGACAGCTTTCTTTCTCTCTCTCTCTCTCTCTCTCTCTCTCTTTCTCTTGGATAGCACGCATTTGCAGTTGTTGATAACAGATACGGGTCAATGGGGGCGATTGCGCACGTGTACCGATTATGATCATCGAGTGCATCTAAGGCGTGATACGGCAGTGAGATGCCGGTTAGTTGGCTTTGTTCCGGTTATGCTTTGGGTGATTTTTATACTACACTGAGTTGTAAGAACCTTTTTCTTTTACATAGATATACCAAAAGTATTCAAGTCTTTACTGCTTCTTCACCATCATGGAGAAAGAGATGTTGGATTCTAGATGTTTTCTTCGGGTGGACGGGGGAAAAGGCTAAAATCAAGACGCAAAAAAGCAAGAAATATTATTCGTTTTCGAATTCTTGGTCACTCGCTTATTGTAAGGACAAATTCCAAAATGATGCATTATGCCCTTACACAACATCCGCTCGCGTTAGGCCGGGGCTCACTGGATGCTGCTGAAGGCACAACAAACACGTCAGGGTTGTATTGGACGTTTGCGCTGCCTGGATTGGTCGATAGATCGCAATCAATGAATCTGTGTTTGTTTTTCGCGGGTAATAGTCTTCTGGGTCGGATTTCTTCCATTGCAGCTGTGTTGAAGTAATACTCGGGCACGCACTCTATTTGCATCTTCTGATTTACTACATAGGGTGGCAGTGGACTTCGATCTTGAGGGTGATAAGCGGAGGGGAGCGCTGCCATGTCCGAGCCATCACAGCATTTTACTCAGTGTACGTTTGTGGCTGAATGTTACACAGGTGCTTCGGCGAGAGGGCTTGCGTGCAAGGCTGGAACGGATCTTCACCAGTGCGGAGAGCGAGCTGGACTTAAAGGTCGGGGTTAAGTGGCTGGAGTGACGAGCACTTAGTAATTGACTGAGGAACAAGGAAAGGAAAAACAGAGGATACCCAGGTATATTTATGCGACGACAGCCCGCAGTCCAAGACCTTTTCTTGCTCATGTTTTTCCTCCTTAAGCATGCGTCTCTGATAAACTTTCGCCAAACGTTCTTGACAACTGCAGCCGGAGCTCGAAAGAGATCCAAAACCAGCTTCAACCCGAACTCTATCCTACTGTACTATCCCCTCTCTCCTAACCCGCAGCAATGGCCCCAGACTTTCCCAAGCGCAAGATTGGCGATGACCTTGTCTCGGCCATCGGCCTAGGCTGCATGGGCATGACCTTTGCCTACACTTCCTTTGGCGGTCAAGACGATGAGGAGTCGCTGCGCACGCTCACACGGGCAGCCGACATGGGCTTGACATTTTGGGACACGGCCGACATGTACGGCCCGCACACCTGCGAGAGGTTGATTGGGCGCTGGTTCAAGGAAACGGGCCGTCGCGACGAGATCTTTTTGGCGACCAAGTTTGCCAACAAGCTTGTCAATGGCAAGATGGAGGTTGACGGACGGCCCGAGTATGTCAAGGAGGCGTGTGCGGCGAGCTTGGAGAGGCTGGGCACCGACCGGATTGACTTGTATTACCAGCATCGCGTGGATCCCAACACGCCCATTGAGATCACGGTTGAGGTTGGTGGATGGATCCATTACATGCGCACGAGCTGTACAGACAACAACTGACCCCTCCTTTTTTTCAAATTTACAAAGGCAATGGCAGAGCTCAAGGCCGAAGGCAAGATTCGCTATCTCGGACTATCAGAGTGCTCATCGCGCAGCCTGGAGCGAGCAGTCAAGGTCCACCCCATCGCAGCCGCGCAAATGGAGTACTCGCCCTTTGCGCTCGAGATCGAATCGGAGCAAACCAACTTGCTCAAGACAGCCCGGAAGCACGGCGTCACGCTTGTCGCCTACTCTCCGCTCGGCCGCGGGTTCCTCACGGGCGGCATCCGGAGTCGTGACGATCTAGACGACTCGGACGGTCGCAAATCGCACCCTCGATTCAGCGAGGAACACTTTGCAGACAACCTCAAGCTTGTCGACACACTGGGCGCGATCGCCACAGAGAAGGGCTGTACGGCGGGCCAGCTTTCGATTGCTTGGCTTCTGGCGCAGGGGAATGGTAAACATTTTCCTCCATTGTGTCCCTCAAGGTTTCTGGAGGTGGTCAATCTTTCTTTGCTAACGCTGTGCACACACAGACATCATTCCCATTCCCGGCACGAAGCGCGTCAAGTATCTTGAGGAGAATGCTGGTGCTGTTCATGTCCAATTGTCCAAGGAGGAAGAGGCCAGGATCCGCCAGGCTATTGACAGTGTCGGCGGATCCAAGGGCGCTCGGTATCCCGAGGCATTTCTGGCTGTGCTCTTTGGCGACAGCATTGAACTGGAGTAGAGTTTTGGGGCAATTTGAGGATACAACATATTCGAGAGAAAGTTAAATTCGTATCGGGATGCGTTCATAGATGTAATGGAATTACTATGTATCGCGTACACTATTAGCGGGCTGCACCACGTTATCCGCTCTGCCGCTCTATCATGGCCTGGAATTTGTATACGCCGAAGGCACAGGGATTTTCTTGAACGTGACTTTGACTTTGTAGACGCAAGGCTCGGGAATGAGATGTAAGGACAAGCTCGCACAATCTTTTCCGGACTTTGAATCAAAAAGCACAGAATACTCCCTGATGTCGGAATACCTGAGAGGCGGTACTTGAGCGGCACGGGCCTTTGCGGTACATGCCTAGAGACATGGGAATTCTAGAAGGCCGCTGGCCGTCCTGATGCCGATCTTTGGCCCCCACCACAGCGTTTGTTTAGCCCACCGAGAGTGGCACACAGAGTGCCACCCAGAGGCTCGTCATCACTCTGGCCCACCTAAAATTGGAATGCAGGCACTTCGGATAGGGGCGATGACAGGAGCCCATCGCCCGTCGAATTGCAGTTGCAGAGCGATTTGCTCCATCAGCACCTTTGCGATTGCCCCCTCTCTCTCTTTTCCAAAGGCCCAAAACTGCAAACCAGTGAAGCTCGCTACGAGCGCTATAGCTTGCCAGAAGCATTGCTCAAGGTAGGTGGGCTTCTGTTTGCCTGCATCCTCGTCACAGATTCAAGTTGAGGACCATGCTCATGGCGCTTCTTTGGATCCGCATGTTGGCCAAGGCACTAATTGACCCCAAGTTTGCTTTTCCAATAGCTTCTTCTCATCGGCCGTCATGTGCAGCCCGGCCGGTGCATCTCTGTCTCCTCCATTCTCATTGCGCAACACACAAGAGACACCATGAGTCTCCGTATCTCGGACGAAGAGCGCGTCGCCTTTCTCTCGACAGACGGACGTACGAGCGACGGCGATATCGAGGATTACTTTGACAAAAATAACTCCAAACGACAACTTCCTCTGCATATGCGTTTGCGATCATGGATCTTTTCCAGACCGCGCGTCTTGCGGCGCAACATTCTTCGACATCCCCTGACCGCGCTTGTCGCTGCCACCAAATATCTGATAATTGCTCTTATCATTGTGCTTGTCGCGACGCCGATCCTTGTTCCTTCATACACACACTTGCCACATCACTATCGTGAGCGCAAGGCAGCATGCGAAGGCCCCGATGCCGTTCGAGGCTGTGCCAACCCTCTACAAGAGAAGGTCTTCATATCTGTCAGTTTGTACGATAAGGGTGGCCATTTGGCCGGCGGAAGATGGGGCGAGCAGATGCTGGAGCTCATACAAATGCTAGGGCCAGACAACACGTTTCTGTCCATATACGAGAATGACAGTCCGCTAGGGGAAGCGGCGTTAGAAGAGTTCAAGAAGCGGGTTCCCTGCAAGCACGAGATTGTTTTTGACCGCGACGTCACGCGCAAGGGCTTTGCAAACGTGACAATGCCTGACGGCACTGAGCGCATGAAGCGCCTATCTTACCTCTCCGAGATTCGGAATCGTGCCCTGCGACCCTTGGATCGCTTCACAACAGAAAATGGCATCGTGGCGTTCGACAAGGTGCTCTTCCTCAACGATGTCCTATTCAACACGATTGACGCTGCCCAGCTGCTGTTCAGCACAAATGTTGGGGATGATGGTCGTGCGCACTATCTGAGTGCATGCGCACTCGACTATGGCAACCCCGTGAAGTTTTATGATTTATACGCTCAAAGAGACGCTGAAGGATATTCGAACGGCCTCCCCATCTTCCCCATCTTCTCGACGGCGGGTCACGGCTATTCGAGGAGCGACATGCTCATGCAAAAGGATGCCGTCAGGGCCCAGAGCTGTTGGAGTGGCATGGTTGCGATGCAGGCCAAGTACGTGCAGAACCTGCGCGCGGATCTGCCGACCCCAAATTTCCAGGACATTGGTGCACACGTTATCAATCCTGCATCTCCTGGCCTAGTCGAGGCGCCAGTGCGTTTCCGATACGAGCCTGAGATTTTTGTTGACGCGTGTGAATGCTGTCTATTCCTAGCAGATGTGTCGACGGCTGCGAAGAAGGATAATGCCCCAGAGCAAGAGACTTTTGTCAACCCATATGTTCGCGTTGCTTATGAGGAGTGGGTATTGAACTGGCTGCATGTTGTCAAGCGCTGGGAGCGCCTCCTCGTCCTTCCTCACCGTATCATCTCTTATTTTGCTGGCCTTCCGCGGAATAACCCCTACCGCGAGGTGCAGGAGGGTGACCCGTTTGTGGAGGAAGTATGGGTTCAGGACCACTGGGAACTCGCCAACAGGATAGGGAGGAACGGCATGTTTTGCGCAGTGCGTGAGATGCAGTTGATGAGCTTGGAAGCGAGAACGGAGGATAAGAACTGGCTCAATGTTCCTATGCCTGCTGGCCAACGCCTTGACTTTCCAACGTAGCGAGGATGGGCAGTGGCAGTCGGCTGGCTGGTTAGCATGCCTGTAGATGTTTACTCACCTTCACCTTGCAAGAAGAGGAAAAACACAAAGAAAGAAAGCAAAAGGACTGGACTAGACAAGCAGTGTAGAATTGGACAAAGGAGAACGACCACGCTTTGTAAACCAGCAGTGGCTTGCGAGAGGTACAGAGAGAGAAAGAGCCAAGTACATCGTCAGTGCAGTTCATCGCAGTGGCGCCTTCCACATTGACGGCTCATGCTACACAATTGCACTATATCGACTTGGCGACTCAGCCCTTGTACACGGCATGATAATGTTTGCACGTATGGGAGGCATGCCTGGCATTCCCACAAAGAGTGTGCTCACTCCCCTATACACTCTTTCTGCAAAAGAGAGGTGTAGGAGATGAGGAAGAACTCTGCTCAGGACAAAATGCTTACAAGATAGTCCAGACTGAAAATTATAGGACGTGGCCAGGACAGCTAGAGAGTTGTGGACGAAGTGCACAAAGTAGACCAGAAATCTGACGAGGATGCTTGTGGAATCCATCCTGCCAGCCCAGGTCTCAACACTTTCTTTTCTTTCTCCCTTGATGGATCCATCCATGAACGATACCAAAAGCGAGAGAGAGCGAGAGAGAGAGAGAGCGAGAGAGAGAGAGAGAGAGAGAGAGAGAGAGAACACCGAGACGCGCGCCTCTATTCATCTGTGATATGTCCGTATATGTACCAACCCAGGCAGAGATCCCCTTGATGGGTCGTACTGAAAAGCAGTTGAAATAACCAAGAGTGTTCAAATCCAGAAACAACTGCAAGTACCTTGGTACAGCATTGGCCTAATCAAGCAAAGCCTGAATAACCTCAGCTGTCAAAGCCAACGGTGGGGCTTGCGGCCATGTACTATGCATAGCGGTTGAGACCCACTGGATCTATTGCCCAGATCTGGAGGGTCCAGGCCTGACAGTGAGCTGCAGATTATGTACTTCTAGGGCATAGGGCTTGGCTTGGCCATCGCGGCCGTGCTTCGTTGCATTACGTTCCTGTAGAGAACGAACCCTGGATCAAGCCATTGTAGACTGGGGGTGTACTTGTATGCCCAGAACCTGTGCTCCATTGAACGAACAAACAACACATGGCGTCAAATATCTAGTTGACGAGTTGGGCGAACGAGTCGAACGGCAATCCGCGGAAGCTGTACTATATAGTCGCAGCAGCCCAACTTCGGCCTAAAAGCCGTCAAGTCTGCTTATTTTCGATCAAACGTCTGCAGATAGAGCCCAGCCAACACGGCCAATTGGGAGTAGCAGCAACGGAAGGGGGAGAGGGAGCACAGCCAGCAACAATCCGTTGGCAGCGCTTGGTCCAATCTTCGAAGCATGAGGGGGGCCCAAAACCCGCCAGCAGACGCTGTTTGCTTTGCTTGGGGACCTAGACGCGTCGCAGTGCACTGAGTCCTGGCCCTCTGTTTTCCTGCTTGAGCTCCCCTATTTGCTCCTCGCCTCGCGCAAATAGCAGTGGTGCTATCACCAAGTCGCAGCTGGGACCCCTGTCGTGCCCTCCACTATCATCCCATTTTTGGATATTGTTTTTGTTTTCTATCGCGGCTCCTTCCCACCGTCTCGGTCATACCCCATCCGCCGCCCTCGTTCATGTTTTGATTTCCCTTTCTTACCACCCCTTCTGTTTTTTCCCTTCTCTCTTCCGAAAAGAAAAACTCCCACTATTTCGAAGCGTTCCATACGAATTTCAGAATTCTCCGATTTTTTGTGAAGTTGCACTTGTTGCTAACATTGCAACCCAGACACATTTCGGTAAGCTTTTCTTTACCATTCGCGCGGGGCGCGGTGCCGAGCGCTTGTCACATTTCCAGTTGCATTCGTGTCTTCTCTGTGAGGTTTTTCTCACTTGACGCGCAATGAAAGGGTCATTCTTTGATTCTCAAAATCATTCCTGCCTAGGATCTCGGACTAACAACACGTCCGTTCACAGTTCTGACACCCAGTCGCATACAAAATGGCACGAGAGGGAACCAGGTCCGCAACGGGCAACTCCAAGCCGCGCGTCTTCCAGACCGTAGATACCGCTCCCGCCATCAATCGCAAGCCAAAGGCCCGACCTGCAAGCAAGAAGACCGGTGCTAAGCCTACAGGCGTTGCGAAGAAGGAAAAGAGCGGAGGCGTCGCGAAGCAGGTACGTTTGTATCGCTTGAGTCCCAGAAAGCCAGCAACCCAAGCCGAGCGTAACCGCACGCTTCGTGCTGCCACATGATAGTGCCAGTGACTCTTTGCTCCCGAGAGACAACGCGTTCGAAGGGTGTCAATCCATTCGCTAACATACCCAATGCAGGCTAAAGCTGCTGTCGAGAAAGGCGAGGCCAAGGTTAAGAAGGCAACAACGGTAAGATTCTGCGATGCTCTTCTGTTGTGTGGTCCGTCACTCATGATTCTCCAGAAGAAGCCCAAGCCCAAGACGACCGCCGAGTGAAGCGGACCTGTGGCCTAGCTGAGCCCATGGAGTGCGATGGATCTTTTTTCTTTCTTTTCTGAATGTATGATTCTGCTCTTATTGCTTTCTGGAGGGGATTTCTGTATATGTCTTCAGCCGTGAATGCTGGACTGAGTGGCCTGTCTGTCTGATATCCGATGCTGTTGGCGAGCGCATGATTTCTGGGCGGTTATGTACTCTTGCTGGTCTTATCGTCTGCCGGTATGTTCTTAGCGCAATTCTCCGTTGTAGCTAGTATAGAGAATATCTATGCTTCCGCAAAGACGTGAGGTTGTGATGTGATCATTTCGTACTGGCGACCAGGGCCTCCAAAGGTTTGAGTCCAATATCAACTTTGTGCAACAGAGGACAAGATCGCTGCGACCAAGGCGGAAGTGCGCGGTAGAACCTACGTAGGTATACATAAACAGGGCTAGCCAATCGGTCTGCACTAGTGGCTTTAGCGGACAATTACATAGTAGAGCTTTGGGCAACTCAGGCGTCAGGGCAACTGAGCTGAGTTGGCTTTCTGCGCCAGCCCTGGCAGCTCAGGGCGAACTTGCGTGCATGCATTCCTGCAAGCGTCAGCCTGCCGCAACGCTATGCAACTTTTATCGGTGTCGTCGCGATCTGAGCGCGGTGCATTTGTTCATCTACGCGACGCTGACACCTTAAACTTCATTGACAGCAACCACAAACGTCTGCTGATCTGCACCGCGACCAATGATGGTCGCTTGGACATCTTTAGAACGGCGTCATGAAACTTATCAAACCTTCGTGGCTAAGCCATAGTGGTATGATTACCTGCGATGCTTTGGAGGTAGCCGACGCGCTTATAGCTAATCGAATGCGACCAGGTGAACAGAAGGACTTCGAGGTCTACAGCTGCCACGTTTCGCCCGACGGCTCAAGACTTGCAACTGCTGGCGGAGGTATGTGCAAATTCCTTGCTCCTGGCTTTTCTGCCTCGTTAACTCATGACTGACATATTCTGTTAGATGGCCATGTTCGGATCTGGTCGACCGAGTCCATTTACAACTCCGACAACAAGTCCTACACAAAACCCCGGCAGCTCTGTCATATGAGCCACCATTTGGGCACGATACATTCCGTGCGATTCTCCCCAAATGGCCGTTACCTCGCTTCTGGCGCGGACGACAAAATAATATGCATATACCACCTCGACAGCAGTCCTCCATCGCAGGCTGCAACATTTGGTAGGCATTCTCTAGGCGCATGGGTTCAAAGAGACAAGAGCTGACCATGGGGTGGCTAGGCACGAACGAACCGCCACCAATTGAAAACTGGAAGACATACAAGCGCCTCGTCGGACATGACAACGATGTACAAGACCTCGCGTGGTCCAACGACAACTCGCTCTTGGTTTCGGTGGGGCTGGATTCCAAGGTAGTGGTCTGGTCAGGGCACACATTTGAAAAACTCAAGACACTGGCGGTGCATCAAAGTCATGTCAAGGGCATCACATTCGATCCGGCGAACAAGTACTTTGCAACGGCGAGTGACGATCGAACAATCAAGATATTCCGGTTCACTTCACCCGGCCCGAACGCAACACAGCATGACATGGTCAACAACTTTGTCCTAGAGACAACGATTTCTACTCCATTCAAAAGCTCACCACTGACCACATACTTTAGACGGTGCTCCTGGTCGCCTGACGGTAACCATATCGCTGCTGCTAATGCTGTTAATGGCCCTGTCAGCTCCGTCGCTATCATCGAGCGGACAAGGTGGGACAGCGAAATCAACTTGATTGGCCACGAGGCCCCAACAGAGGTTTGCATGTTCTCGCCTCGCCTCTTCCACACTAAACCGCCTACAGAAAATGATGCTACAAGTGCGCAGGCAGCTGGAAACCTGGTCACGGTTATCGCTTCCGCTGGACAAGACCGAACCTTGAGCATTTGGAACACCAATACTTCTCGACCACTGGTTATTCTCCAGGACATTGCGTCGAAATCGGTATCAGACCTTTCCTGGACGCCTGATGGGCAGACGTTGTTCGCCTGCAGTCTAGATGGAAGCATTCTGTGTGCCATCTTCCAAGACAACGACCTTGGGTACGTCGCAACAGCAGAAGAAAACGACAAGGCCCTGCAAAAGTATGGCGGCGGCCGCAAGGGCATGGGCATCGCCGAGGATGTGGATGGGCTTGCTCTGGAGAACCAGAGCAAAGCCGGCGAACTACGCGGAGCCGAGTCTAGGATGGGTGCTTTGATGGGCGACTTTCAGCCTTCTGAACCCCAGGCCGCGACAAACGGCGCACACTCCAATGGCGCATCTGAAAAGACAGAAGAGCCAGCTAAGGAGAAACCCGCAGAGGAAAGTGCAGATAAAGCGGCAGAGAGGATCAAGGAGCTCAAATCCCGTGTCACTATTACCAAGGATGGGAAAAAGCGTGTTGCGCCTTTGCTCATTTCGTCCTCAGGCACCGGTACTTCTTCACTACCACAAACGCAACTGATAGGGTCAAAAACGGTGACAACAAGGGACGATACCCCCCAAACGCTACTAGACCTCAACAAGCCCTTCCACGGCCTGCCCCAAGGGGGTATTGCGGCTATGCTCCTTGGGAATAAGCGCAAAGCCTCTGCGCTTGAGGGTGAAGACGACGATGAAGGCTCTTCGAAACGACCGACATTGGGACTGCCTACACCTATCATGATCAATGGTACAGATGGACTAGAGCCGGCTACTCTCCAATCTCCGGCGCATGGGGTAGTGCCGACACCAGAGGTTCTACGGCCGGCAGTGATGAGTCCTGCCTTGTCAGTGTCACAGGTTCGGTTAGCCGTCCCGAAGATCAGGTCGCACATCCTCAGGCCACTCGAGAGAGGGGTACTACAGGGTCAAAGCAGTGCAGAGGATGCATCCAAGATACCGGAAAATGTCATTTTCGAGGCCAAAAACCCAGCACAGATCAGAGACCCTTCTCACATTACGTGTTCCAAAAGAGGGACTCTGCTGTGGCAGGACTTTCTGCCTCGTGCTGTGATATTAGTCACTGGTAACAAGTACTTTTGGTCCGCGGCATGTGAAGACGGTTCCTTGTATGTGTGGACGCCAGCTGGTCGGAGAATTATCAATGCGATGATACTCGAGTCGCAACCGGTGATTCTAGAGTGTCGGAATCATTGGCTGCTTTGCATCACTGCCTGCGGTCTTGCATATGTGTGGAACATACAAAGCATGACCTCACCACATCCTCCTGTCTCCCTTGGTCCCATACTCGATCTCGCCATCACTTCCCTCAATCCTCACTCCGCGACGCCTGGGCCTGGTGTGACCTCGGCACATCTCAACTCCACAGGCCACGTTATTGTGACTCTTTCCAATGGTGACGGATTTTACTATGCACGGGAAATGTATACATGGCAGCGACTGTCCGAGTCTTGGTTTGCAGTGGGCAGTCAGTACTGGAACAGTAACGATTCATCCGTCAGTGCACTACAGTCTACTGCCGTGGGCCCCGTTGCCAAGTCCAAGGAGAATTCCAAGAAGGACGACGAGGTGGACGTATCAGCAGGTATCATACCATTCCTTGAAAGGCATACCACGACCGAGTTCCTACTCAAGGGCCGTGCCTACACGCTCCAGCGCCTCATCAAGATGCTCTTATCGAGAGAAGGATTCGAGGCCTTTGAAAGCACCGTATCGATTGCACATCTCGAAAACCGCATCGCCGGTGCACTGGTGCTCGGCGCCAGGGACGAGTTCAGACTATACTTGTTCATGTACGCCAAGCGCATCGGTGCTGAGGGATTGCGAGGAAAGGTTGAAGAGCTATTAAATGGCCTCTTGGGTGGCATCCTCCAAGACGTGAACGACAAGCACAGCTACCAAACCACAGAAGGCGTGCCTTTTGGGTGGTTTTCCAAGAATGGGGATATTTGCGGCTGGGATCGAAAGGAGTTACTGAAGGGCGTCGTCATGATACTGGGTAAGTCGATATTTCAATCTCCTTGGTGAGGATGTGTGGTGCGTTTTGGAAGAAGTCATGGCTAATGGCTTTTTGGCAGGCAAATTCAGGGAGCTGCAACGGCTCACAGTCCAGTATGCCCGCGTTCTGGATCTTACGCTTGAGGGCAATGGTGAAGAAGGAGAAGACGCCGAGATGGCTGCTGAAGCTGCATAAGACAGCCGGCGTCGCTCTGGCTGTGGAGGACACCGTGAAAACACTCTTGAAAGTGCGGGCTCGTTTAATGACACTGTGGCTTGGGTGCCAGGGTTGGTTTGCGTTTGGCGTTCTCGGCCGTTTTCATGGGATGGAGAAGTCTGTCTGTTCAGGCCTGGCTGATCGAATATTGAATCACTACGGCATTGTATTTGTATCCATAGCTTTTGGAGTTGCTCGAGTTGTAGGAAACATGTCCGAGACGGACGCTCTTGTACATGCTGATTACCAATTTTGGCCCGAGATATCTTCAATGCCTGGTGTGTAAAGCTGCGTGCAGGCAACGGCATTAGGCCTCTCGTCGACTATATGGTTTCGACATTCTGCTGTGCCTAGGATTATGATGAACTATGTGGTATCCATCACAGGCTATTTTTGGTATGGGATCTCGAGAGAGCAACGCGTGGTTCCTGAGTTGCGACCAGGCCGACCCTTGCCGTTGGTTTTGGGGCAGGTCCAACCAAGTTCTTAACCAAACTCAGGGGAGACCGAAAGGCGAGCAGGAGCTTTTGAAGCTACGAAGCAGCGGCGTGGCCAGTCACTAGTGCGTCATGATTACTGTCCGGATACAGAAATTTCAAAAGACGCCATGGTGAGCTTGCGGCAATGCGGGTGTTAGCAAATCTACTCGACTGAACCCAACATACAAACGCCGCCACTCATTCATTATAACCAACACTTCTTATTTGTACGCTCCTTACAAGTCGTTCCTTTCGATTTCATTTCCCAACAGCTGTCCAGTGTCCACGCATCTGACACGACTAGCCCCTCCTTTTCCACACCACGCCTGGCACCTCAATCGTACACGAGCCCAAGAGCGCCTTTCCTTAAAATCGCAATCGGCCTCTGCCCTCAAAGCAGAACGCGTCAACCACTCATCACTTGGGACATACCAGTCGTTGCCGACGACCATTCAGAAGTTCTGATCACGATACGAAGGCTTGGCGCATCAGAACATGAAGCTCGCTGATCACGAAAATGCTGCAGCTCCCTGCGAGCGTGCTGGAGCCAAACTTACATCCCAACAAAAGGTGGCAATGCAATCGCTTGAGCGGCTCTCTGTCCCCTTCCTCGACGAACACAGCAACGACTGGGTCAATGAAGGCAAAGCGTACAACATCCGACGTCCAGCCGTCCCAGCCCTCATTGTGCTCGCCGAAAACACACAACACATCCAAGATGCCGTGGTCAGCGGTGTCGCTGCTGGCCTAAAGGTCACTGCCCGCTGTGGAGGACACAGCTATGCATCTTTGGGACATGGCGGCGAAGACGACCACTTGGTTATCGACATTACCGCCATGAATGATGTGTCCGTGGACCCAGTCACGCACATCGCCACTGTTGGAGCGGGCGCTCGCCTTGGCCACGTCGCCAGCGAGCTATACCGACAAGGAGGTCGCGCCATTGCTCATGGCAGCTGTCCAGGCGTTGGCATTTCAGGTCATTTGCTTCATGGTGGTTATGGCTGGATCTCCCACAATAAAGGTCTCGCGTTGGACTGGATGCTCGGCGCCAGCGTCGTTCTCGCCAATGGTACTGAAGTCCACTGCTCCGAGGCTGACAACGCGGATTTGTTCTGGGCTTTACGCGGAGCTGGCTCAAATTTTGGCATTGTCACGTCCTTCGAATTGCGAACTTTTCCAGAGCCTGATGTGTCCACTCCTTTCAAGGTGGTGCTCGATTGGGACACCAAGAAACAGAGGATGAACGGCCTCGAGGCCCTCGTCGCGTTTTCCCGTACGTGCCCGGCTGAACTGAACATGCGACGTAAGTATTTCAAGAATGTCATGCTCTCTTGTCTTGTAATCCGACTGACCAATGACAACGATTCAGTTGGCGCGTACGACTCCGGAGATCAGATCTTTGAAGGGGTCTTTTATGGCAGCATCGAGGAGCTGACCCAGGTTTTGGCCCCTCTGCTAGAGAAGACTGGTGGTGAAGTCAAGGCGAAGACGGGAAACTGGCTCCAGGGCCTTGAGTATTACGCCGAACGTAATTCACTCGTCATACCCAACCCATACAAAGAACATGGCAATTTCTACGCCACGAGCGTCGTTCTGAAAGACCTTTCTGGTCCATCTCTTCGGGAATTTGTGGACTATTGGCACACGCAGGCCATTGACTTCGAGCCCGGTGGCTGGTTCTTGCAGTTTGACCTTCATGGCGGTCCAACCTCTGCCATATCTGATGTTCCCAATTCTGCTTCAGCATATGCTCATCGAGACAAGGGCTTTCTGATTCAGTTTTATCACTACATTGACAATGAAGTGTCGTATCCCGCCTCTGGAATCTCACTCTTCAAGAACTGGATTGACGTCACAACCCGGACCCTTGAGGAGAGTGATTGGGGCATGTACATCAACTACGTCGACACGGAGCTTGACCGTGACACGGCCCAGAAGCTGTACTGGGGAGAGAATCTCCAACGACTCAGAGAGCTCAAGAAGCGATATGATCCAACCGAGGTCTTCTACTACCCACAGTCCATTGCTCCTGCCCCTTGATTTCGAGGTACTCGTATAACGACGCGCAGGACACCTATAAATCAATCAACCGGAGGCATACTTTCAGCACTGCCATAGTAAAGACCTGCAAGGTTGGTAGAAACCCGTGCCCAAGGGTGAAGGGAAGAGTGAGCCACCATTCTTTGCTGGAGTATCTACTAACCTGTCATATTCCAGAACTCGACAGCAGGCAATGTTTCCTTGAACAACGAATCTAGCATAGAGTACCTGCGCAGAGCCCATATAGGCATGAGATATCTTTGCTCAATTCGGTCGCACTGCAAGATGAACACGATGTTTGCCTAATAGTTTTTCAGCTTTGTTCATTGGCACTACTCGTGGGCTGGCATCGGATGTCACTTTGGGTCCCAAAGCATTGGGGCTTCTCGTCGACATAGTACATAGTAGCGAGGTTAGATAGTACACACAAAGAGATCAACAAGCCTGCCACTCTCAATGGTCAGCATCCCTGTAACCCACCGTTGCCCATCCGGATCATTATGAATTGCCACCCACTAATGCGAACGCTGCAGTAGAGATTTGGCAGCAAATGCCACGGCACGGGCGGTGTGGGAACTGACGTGGTCGTGATGGCCCACTTTTTACTGCTAGTGTCTAGCCCAAAGCCCCCTGTGGTTTAGAGGTCCAGATGGCCCTATGACCTGCAAAGAAGTGGCTGGTTTGCGCTGCTGAATGGCGTCTTCGGGCATCCTCCAACAGGTGCCTGCAGGGCACCAGCGGCAAGCAGCAGCAGCTATTTGCGACGGCCTACAAAGTACGTACTGAGTGCTTCTACATACTAGCTCTGCTGGGGCTTTGGCTTTGTCAGCGTCTTGTCGTTGTTTTTGTTGTACATAGTACATTAGTACAGTACAAGGTACGGGATGCATTGTGCATTTGGGCATCATTGCGAGCCAGGCGCGCAGTTTATCACGCTTGTCACGCCAGACCAGCAGATCTTGCAGCGTGCTACCAGTGGTAAGGTTTCCTCATGGTGTGGAGCCCCCATCCAGGGCCTGCATCAGTTATGCTCCAGAAAATCGAAGCAATCATGATGCACCCCGGCCGCCGACGCTGCGCATCTCAAGTGGGTTCCTTGCCTCGGGGTCTCCATCGAACTTCACGCGCTTCCTTCCTTCTCCTCTTTTCTCCTTCTCTCTCCTCTTTTGTTGTTCTCTCTTCTTGTCCCCTGCCCTGGACGCCCAAATGTCCTAGCATGTCTCGAAAAGCATGGGAAAAGGCGAAGTTTCTCGAACACTGACGGGAAGCGACTCGGGCTATGGGGACGACTCCAGCGAAAAGGCCTCGCTCTCGCCCATCCATCCGCTGGGTTCGTTTGATTCTCCGCTTGCCAAGAAGACTCCCCCTCCCCCTCCCCCGCCGCATCTCCCTTTCTGCTTCTCCCTTTGATAGACGTCGACTTTATTCTTCTCGCGTAAAGAACCGCGCTAAGCGCCCCTGTACTGACGCTTGCCTTGTGTGATTCTTCCTCACATACAGCTCGTAAAGGATACGAAATCGGACCAGCTTCAAAGCTTCAAATAGGTGACGTATGTTGTCATTTTTTACCTTTCTTTTTTTTTTGCCCTAGATTTGGTTGACTGATGATCAAGTCATGCGTTTGTGACAGAGGTGGTCGTTTGACTGACATCTAGGTGCATGCTAGGTTTTTGAGTTTCTCTGGGCTGATTGTCCAGAGTTCGAGTGGGAATGGAAATGTTTGGGGTACACGCGATTCATTGTCCTTCGACATAGCGATACCTTTCCCCATCGTTGCGCTTGCGTGTGTGTATACAGCTTTTCATGCCTTGTCTATATTCACATTCACCCCTAGAGCCACACCTCCTTTGTACTGTTGCTGAATCTGGGGCATTGCAGGCCAATATCTGTCGGGAGCAAACGCGATTTTGCGAAGCCGGGCATCGACTCGCTGCAGCAGGGCTATGTGTACGCTTCTGGAGAAAGGGACCGTGACCGCGATGGCACAGACTCGCAGTCGCATCACCAGCAGTCGTCGTCATCGTCGTCCAAGAATCTTCCTCAGCTGCCCTACTCGTCCGTGGGAATGACCCTGCGCAGCGGCCGTCACCGTGTCAAGGAGGACTCACGTGCTAATTATGCTGGTACGTTCCATCACCACTCTTTTGTGGCCCTCTTTTATTTCATTGTCTACTCGAGCATATATACGGAAGGCTCACACTTGATCCCATCATAGACATTGTCGAGATTGACCACGAGGCTCAAGTCATGGTCGTCGGTGATGTCGCAAAGTACTTTGACCGCGTTCGCAAGAATGTCAACAAGGCGTTTATGCGACAAATGCTTCGGGAGGCCCTAGGCCCTTATTGCCAACGGAAAAAGAGCGAATCGGCAGCCGCTGGAGTGCGAGGCTGGGGGAACAGCGCCGTGGCCTTGGTCAAGGCACCTGATGCTGATGAGCAGCGAAACAATCACCAGGGCCAGAACGATACGACAATTGTGGTCTCGTCTTCTTCCACCACCTCCTCGCAAGAGGCAACTGTCGGCGGTGGTAGCAGCGAGAAGCACCAAGAGCAGGAGCAATACCACGACCATCAGCATAACCAACATCAACATCAGTTCTACCAGCATCACTCACCGGCGCTACACGAAGTCGATGAGGTCCCGACGCCCATGGAAACACCCCTCGAGCGAGACATGGAAGACTTTTTCAGCGACACCACGCGCGACGAAGATGACTGGGATGCCGGGAGCGTACAGTCGCCCGTATATTCGCCACGACCGTCCGACGACCGACGCGCGATGAGGGCCTTTACACGGAGTAAATCGTCAAATGACACGCAACAACATGCCACGGCGGTGCGGCCTGGGATGGATAAGGCCGGGTTGAGCAGCCTACGTAGTTTGCGGCAAGGTCTACCAGGCCATGGTGGCGGTAATGACGATCATGACGACACACTTTCTTTGCGGTCACTTGCTATGGTGGGGAGGTCTGAATCGTTTAGCTCAAGGAGGTCGAGGAAATGATATTCGTGGATTTCTTTTCATACAGCACAGATTTACAGAACAAACGACAGAACGAACACGGCGGCATATGTTTGGGGTTAGGGGCGTTCTATCTTGCTTTTTTCCCTTTGGTTCTGGGACATGAAGATTGATTCATGTGTTCAAGGGTGTTTATGACCTATTTGGAACTTTAACGACATTTATTAACGATTACATGATACTTTGCAAGGGAGTCCTTTCGCTTCAGACATTTTGCACGAGTTGGGAGGCCTGAAATCGTTCCTCATGCTAACTTACTTGATTATACTTCTGAACTAAACGGTGCCTTGGTGCTGCCAGCGGGGAACCGTTTTCTAGATTCAACTACCTATGCTGGTTTGCCAGGGCTTTTCCTCTTTACATGCTCTTCCTGAGAGACACTTACACTCAGATTGAACACAACTCGTCGAGCCCTTGATATCGCGAACTTTGGGCCCTTTCTGCAGCGAACAATGTAAAATCCCCCCAAGCAATCGCCGTGACACCGAGCCGGAAGTCCACACCGGTCGAGCAAGGATGCAGTTTTAAGGCTATCCGTACAAGAATCAGTCGGCTCGGGCTCTAATTTACGTTAGCAACCTTCATTTCATAGCCTGATTCCAGAACTAGGATTCTTGTCGTCGTTCGTTGATGTTCTATTTCTTCAACAACGTTTTGCAGGTCTGTAAAACTCTTCTGCATCCAAATTATCAGGCAGCTGCGGAATCAAGTTGCACAGCCAGGCTACAATCCTATTTAGCGGGTTATTAAGAATCAACCCAAGTTCAAGTTCTGAGCGGGGATTGGATCAGGAGTATCGCGCAAAGAGAGAGAGTAGACAGTGATGGCTGTTGATTCTCGAGTAGCCTATGAATGATTGGCAAGAGAGATCACATGTCCAAAGGCTAACATTATCATCCATTCTCAATTAAATATAGCTGAGCCGACACCATACTGTGAAAAGATCATCGAGCACACACGTTACAGACTCAGGGAGACCTCTGCAGAGCGTCTTGCAGGGGGCTTGACTTGGGCTGGCTTATCAGACTTGCCTGATAGGGCCAAGTTATGTACGATTCAATCAAGTAATGGTGAGATGGCACGAACATGGTGCCAGCTGGCTCAGACTCACAGGATACGGACAAGTATGCAATGAGGATATGGAGAATTATATGATGAAAACCTACCCATATAATCATAGCATCCATAGCTCAACCGCTAGCCTGCCAAGTTTGCTTGTAATTATCATAAATTTATCACCATCACCATCACCATCAAAAACCCGTGGGTGGTCAGAATGGTGGAATGTGCTTGATAATGTGGACCTTGAGGGTCAGAAGGCCGAAAATTTCATGGTACTGTGGCAACTACCCACTTACCGAATCGTGTAACTATATTAAGCCATATAGAAAATATGGTGACTTACACAGAAACGACTCTCCAGTACAAAGTCCCCTTTGCAATAAGAGACCAAGCACCTTCCTCCCACAATGAGCGGCGAGTACCCTGCCTCCCAGGTGAAACTTGTATGAGAGTGGGAGTTGCCCCTGGTTGCACCACTGGACAATAATTGGAAGCCAGACCACTCCAATCGCCGATACTTAAGCTCTATAACACATTCGAGGATCTTGCTGCTACTCGTCACAGACGGTGAGCTGTGGTAGGCAGTGGCTGAGGGTATCTGCGCCGTTGCAGCGCAGCATTTGGGAAAGCGCCAATGAGACCAACCGCAAGTGCAATCAATGCTCAGCATGTACCCAAGTGCAGGGAAGCAAATGCAAAGCTTGATACATCGGGGTTGGCCATCACTCCAGGAAAGAAACAAGCTTGAAAACACCATAATTCGTGCTCGCCAATCTCGTCGACAAGGACGTCAATGTACGCTATGTGGAAGTAAGACGTCAAGAGGGTTAGGGTCCATGCGCGGCTAAATCTCGCCTATGCGTCGCTGCCGCGAGCCGCAGCCAACCGCGAGCCGCCCCAAAAATTAGCTGGAGTACCTCGCTTTCGCGCGTCACAACCACTCAAAACCAACCACTCCTCCGATCGAGACCCAGCTGGTTGCCGCGCAGCGACAGGAGCAGCAGCAGCAGCCATGGCGAAGAAAGGTGCGTGAATTCTATCCTGGGGCAGGCTCGTCTGCTTTGTCCCCTCTCCTTTCTAGTCACACGCCATTATCGTTAACACTGGCGGGAACACAGCCAAGTCCCGTATCGTCTCGGTGCGCCTCATCTCCATGGCCATGACTGGTTTCTTTTACCAGTTCACCCGGCCACGTACCTCGCCGCCCATGAGCATGCTCAAATACGACCCCGTTGGTATGCTTACCGCTCCCATAAATCTCAATGTGCCTCTCTTCTGTCTTTGTCCTTTGCGACAGTACTCGCTCCTCGTCTTCAGTTTTCCCCAAGCTCGACTTCGTTCCAGAGCGTGTCCTGTCCTAGAAAACGACACATCTTCATTTCCAAAACGACTGTTTCCGGCACGAATGTCCATTAAAATCATATCCGAGGGCTGTGCTCATGCAACTAAGTCTCCTTCTGTGTCCAACAGCTAACGCAACGTTTGGAGCTTCAGTACGCCGAAAAGTTCTATTCTTGGAGCAAAAGAAACGAGGAAATAAATAGACAAGCGGGTCGCAAAATCAAACTACAGTTACTCAAAAATCACGTTGTCGGACGCATCGCCCCAGAATCTCAACGTCGTTCGATCGATAGACAGACTATGTAGCTGATGGCCTCGCGTCCGTTTCTTATGGCTATATGATGAACGCTTGTAGGGTCGTGTGTCATGGCAAGTTGCTTCATCGATGCAGGGTCGTAAGATTGCTTGTTGCGAAATCTATAATTGGACACGAGAAGACATTGTGGCAAATAGCCAATGCGCAATTACAAAACTGGGGCGGCGTGCCAGGAGCCTAGAAGGATGGTACTCTGGTTTATGTCAAAGATCCAAGCAAGTCCACAACCACATACTATCACAAGTTATGAGATAGGGCTCTCGCTGAATTGCTCCAAATGGTCAAGGCTGGGGTTCATTGCAAGCTAATATAGGCGAATCTCAGCTGTGAGGAATTTCACAGACCTCTTGGTTAGATTACACAGAGCAAAACGCAAGTTAGTCGCAACCAGAAATTCTATTTGTTGATCTGAAACTTTGCATCTTCCCCTCCCACGTTGCCGACAGATTTGCTGCATATCTGAAAAGAATCCGTAGACGGCAAGCTCATGTGCCCGTGGTCGAGTTGATATCGCATCGCGAGCAAGCAATGCGTTCCAAAAGGGGAGGGGGGGGAAAAGAACAGAAGAAAAAAGTCCAAAGCACACACCCAAGCCCATTTTTGGTGTGAGTCTGCTGCTCCAAGTACAGTTGACCCTCCTCCGTGGCGTATCTGGGTAACTCGTCTCATAATTGCATTAAGATATTCTCCTTCATCATGATGACCTGAAATTTTGCGGCTGGTGACCAACGGGGTGTTCCCTTACTCAGCGCGCAAGGCCTCCGAATTGCTTAGCCGCACCCTCTTGCCGTTTCCATCACCAGAAAGCCGTTGAAACTCTTCATCAGTTCCCTCGGCTCGGATATTGGCCTCGTTGCTGATGTCGATTTGGCTTCCTTCTGAAGCGATGGTCATTTTAGGGTGCGGGTCACTCCCTGTCACAAGTCTATTGTAAGGGCCGCGATTAAAACCGCTGTTGCGACGCTTCTTGCTTGCCTCAGTTCTCTTACCATGCATCTCAATGTGTGTGGTATTGTGCCCAATTGAGACGTATTCCTGCCGTCCATGTAGGGTATCTTCCTCCGAAAGAGCATTTTCCAATGGTCGAACGTGAGAGAAGGTAATGGCTTTCATAATGGACTTTGGAGCATCCGTCAGTCTGCGTCGTTCCTGTTCTGCTTCGATTGAAAGCGGCTGGGGAGAAGGCACATTGCTGATAGGACTCTGAACAGTTACCCGGCGCATTGGGTCAATGAAATTTCCCATAAGGATGTTAGATACCTGCTTCCGAACATTGATGGCGGACAGACTTGGCCACGAGCCGCTCTGCGCTCTTGGCTCCACTCCAGTCCGCTTGTCACCCTTCGAGACCTCGGCATTTTCTGTAGCTTTGGTATGTGCCTCGCAATATCCGATGATGGCATTGTGTAGTGTGCGCATTTGGATGAGTGGTTTGAACCTCGGGTCTTCGCGCTCTAATTCCTTGTTCTTGGTTTTGTCAAGCGTTGAGACCAACTTTTGGATGGCGGCGCAGCCCTGTATCTCCTGCTTCAGATTCCGGAGAACTAACTGAGCAAGCGCATCGTACTCCAAAGCATTCTTTGCTAGGTTCTTGAAATTGGTTTTCGAACTGTTCAACCTGGTTTGCAGATCATTGATGTGCTGCAACTGTTGCTGCCGTGCTGTGTCTTGCTCTGCCTCCCTCTGCCTGGCCTCATTCCGATCTCTGATTGACTGGTCTTGGACAATCTGCAGCTCTGCTTCCAAGCTAGAGACTTGCTCGGAGTTCTTCATTGCCTCATTTTCAATTTGTTGCATCTTTTGCTTTGCTGACGAAATTTCCGATTTCAGCAACGCCTGCTCTTCCAGTGCCTGGGCAAGCTTCTCCTCAAAATCAGCTTTGATTTGGTCAATTCTGGTGTTTGCTTCCTGTTGTGCAGTCTCCACAGCACACCCTCGTACAATCTCTGATTCTTCAATATTCTGCTGCAGTGTCCGGCGGAGTTGCTCAATCTCCTCATGGTGTCTCTGTGTGTTTGCCAATACTGCAGACTCAGCTTCCCGAAGTTTATTGTCGAGTTCAGAGGCTAGGCTAGTTTTCATGGCAGTATCCTGTTGTAATCTTGTGTAGTCATTGCGCAGTGATTGCAGCTGTTCTGCTTGCTGGAAACTCTCAGCTTGTGCAAGCTCCAAGTCCATGATCTCATTACGAAGCTGATTAATGAGCACTTCGTTTTCACTGGCAGTTCTGGTGGATGCGAGAAGCAGTTCTAATTGGTTGTTGCACTCATTTTCCTTGTCACGTACTTCTGATTCGAGGTACTTAATTCGCTTTTGCATAGTCTCGTCTTGTCGCTGCGCTAGATAGTCTTCAATAGTATCTTGCCGTTCTTCAATTGCAATCCAGGCATCGGCAGCAAAGCTTTGGAGGCCCGAGCAGAGCATTGATAGAGCATTCTGAGTACTGTCTTGAGATTCCAGCAGAGGTTCGAGTTTGGCTGAAATTCTGGCATCTTGATTAGTCTGATGTTCAGAAATAAGGGTGCATCTACTTACACCTCGACTGCTTTCCCTATCTGTTCCCGAATGTGGTCAGGTAGAGCTATAGCAGACAGCTCGCGGTCATTACAATCTTGTAACAGGCTAGTGATATGGTCGATCCTGGAATTATTAGCTTGCCAGAATCAGGCGTTCACAAGGGTTTTTCAAAACCTACTTGGCGCATGTTTCCGCTGCTATCGGAGTCTCTTGCTGAGGAGCGTTTGACATGAACTGATCCATCTTGAGAACAGCGTCCTCAATTCTTGTACCGAATCTCTTTAGAGTATCTTGGATAGCAGAGATACTTGTATTTTGTTCCAGAAGACCTTGAACAATGTCACGTTCTCGCAAAATATTTTCATCTCGCTGTTGAACGGCCTGCGTCAAGAATTCAATTTTGTGGTTGTCTAGCTCGTGTCAGCCACTAGTAGTCAAGCAAGCAAGGCAATGAAACATGACTTACACTCTTCTTCTTTGCTGCGAAACTCGGCCACGGTAGCTTTCACCATCTGATTGAGTTTTTCACGAGCAGCCTCGGCCTGTGCCCGCTCATGTTCCTGTAAAGCCTTTCGGTGACTCTCTTCAGCCTTAAGGTCACGAATTGCGGTCTCGCACTTTGCTTTTGCTGTTTTATAAAGCTCTTGTTGTTCGGCAACAGCTGAGTTGAGGAACTCTCTGTATGATTTGCCTTTTTCTTCGAGCTTGAAAATCCTGGCAGAGCGGGCTTCGAGTTCTTGTTCTGCATGGCCAAGTCTCTCCATTAATGTTCGTTGTTCTTCCTCGAGCTTCTGAATTGCAGCATCCTTGTCAAATGATCGCTTCTTATATTGAGACATTTCGCCTTGCTGCTTTTTGATCTTGTGCTTGAGTTCTGTGATTGTCTGGATATGACGTCCTACATCGTGGTCAATGTCTTTGAACTTGTTGTTGAGACAGCCAGTCAGGTCCACAATGGTTGTGGTCAACTTTGAGCGGAAGTCTCTCAATTGATAATCAGTCGCAGGGCTCTTTCCTCGAATTGACGGTGTACAGTCCCGCTCACGGGAGTCGTAACTACGCAAAGATCGAGAAGAAGATGACCCCGTCAGCCTGGGCTCACGTTTTCTCTTGGAGTTTGAGCTGATGATCGAAGAAGCTCTTGCTCTAGTCGAAGGGGTGTTGGTATTCGAATATTTACCATGTCCGGTTTTCAAAGGGCGGTTGATCATGTGAGTGCGAGGAGAAACGTGCTGAGCGATGGTACGCGGTGGATTGTCTGAGGAAACCGAAATATCGTTTCGAAATGAGGTACGCGCCATTCCCGAGGAGGGTGGTACAACCGCTTCCTTCGATAGCAGACCCTGTGAGCAATGACTGTTTAATTGATAGTGCTCGAGAGACACAAGTATACTCCCAGAGTGTGGACTCTGAACTTGACGTTGAGCCGTGAGAGTAACAGGTGGAGAAGGTGCATGTGCCTGATCCTTGGCCAGTGTGACTGTGCTTCCAGGAAGTGCAGGTGGTACAGACGAGTTAAGCCATGTAGAAGCATCATTATCATGGCTACAGGCCAATGCTGTGCGCTTCACTAGCGGGTCTCCTTGAAACAGAAGGAGATCGGCTTGCGCTAGGTTAACCTGCGCATGATCATAATCCATCTTGGGCGGACTGTCGGAACTACCAAGGGTGATGTTGTCTGCACATTGTAGCTGTTGATAAGAATGCTGATCTTGGAGATGATTCATCTGCCCTTGTACAGCAGACTTGGACAGAATGGAAGGTTGGACATTTCCCATGTGTAAGCCTCCGACAGGCTGCTGTATGGCGCTTTCTGAGCTTGTCTTCGGCAAGGCTAACTCGGCAAACCCTGATATATTCGGCACGATAGCCTTCGATGGTTTTGGTCGGCTGAAATGTCCTGGATTGATTTTCATTCGTTGGCCATAAGAAAAGCCGATACTCGGGTCGAGGTCATCTTCGACTTTCGGCCGGGCGATGAGTTGAATCTGGGGTCCGTCCAGGCTCTGAGGTAACTTGCTGGTCCGTTCTCCATCATCCTGCCGGCTTCGCCGCGGGTTCCCGGAGCCTGCATTGGAAAGCGGATTGGAACCTTGCGGAGAACCTTCAGAGGCGTCGTCATGGGTAATGCAACCTCCACTGAAGTCGTCTGGCAGGTTGGGCCTCGTGCTCAAAACTGGTTTCATTGTGGCGTCGTAGCGACTGGCTACTCTGGTGCACGTCTAACGGAACCGGCCTGTCGAACTGTCAATGTCAGGTTGTCAGATCACATCCGGATCCCATGGTCGAAATATGAGCATATAGCAGCGATGCCTGGTGTCAGGGCACTCACCTGCCACAAGGAAAGGTTCGTCCCATTAGGACGAAGAGGTCGGTAACAAGGCAATGGACGATTCCAACGGTTGGTAGAATAGCGACTCGTTTTATTTGATTTGGGGGGGCTTTAGAGCTAGGACATCAAGAAAAGGAAGGCGCAATAGCGTCCAGCGGCGGATGAACGCGACAAACACGTCGATGGGTCGTGACTTCCTCTGCGACACTCGCCATGGTCGCTGTTTTTGCTGAATTCACGATGCAGCAATCCGCAGCCAGTTTTGAGAACCACCACAACGCCTGATTCCACAGTCATTAAGTTTGCGGTCAACTCATCTCATCCTGTATTGGTAATTTTCAAATACCATGCTCCAGAATACAGAGAGGGGGTTAAATTTCACCAGCAAGGCATTGGCCGTTTTCGGGAACTTGTCCAGTGCGACGGTCAGTTAGAAGATAAAAACACTTGCTCCATGATGGAGTATTGTTGACGATATATTGATGCATTACGTTCTGTTATGCTGCAATCAGATTATAGCCGGGGTCAACTTGCAAAGCGTGACATTGGCACTCAAGCCTTCTGCATGATGTCCATTTCTAAACCACGGGGTTGTCTAAGGACCATCGACCGTGATCGCAAGCCGCTTCACAGCTTCTTGAAAAGTCGTACTATAGGCGCTTAGTAGAAGGTATACACATCTTGTCAGCCACCCCCCAAAAATGTCAGCTCCAATCAAGCCTCCTTTATCAGCGCAATTGTTTGATTGAGCACTGTGTCCAAGAAACATTGTCTCATATACCGCAACCCTGGCGCTTAGCCAGCATTATTATTGCCAAGCAGTAGAGTGCGATTGGGTCCCACTGTGAAGGAGGATGTGATTGATGCCCTCAGCACGGCGCGTATGGACAGCTTTCTCCAATTGGGATGAGATGTGTTGCGATATAAAACTTCGCCAAGTTTATGTGATCCAAAGATTCGCCACATTGATATGGTGGAAGTGATTGTTTCTACGTGCCCGCTGCAAGCCAGTCGGCATGGGAACGGTGATGGGAATCTTGTGCTGCTACTCGCTTGGAGACGTCTTGATGATTGGTATCGTATATTATGCTTGCTTTGTATGCGCATTTTCTCTTCAACAGTGAGGGACTCATCCTTTCAAATAGTGTTGCGGCGTTTCCATCTTCGCATAATTTTTGCACGCCTCGAACACCCACACCCAACACATTGCTACACATCTCCTGGACTTGACCAGAATAATTTGGCGTTGACGATCCCTAGGGAAAATGGCATCGACAACAACTTCTGCCTTTCCACTGGCAACATTGGACCCTTGTACCAATGACTGCACCGACAGTCCAGGGACAGCTAACTCGAACGGAAGCACCGATAATGATGCGGGCGCCGGGTCGGGCAATGACAATACTTTTGCCTTGTCCAAGGGTGGCATCATCGCCTTGATAGTGATATTTGCGTTCTTTGCAATCATGGGCAGTAAGCAGCGACCCCTTTCAATCACACCAATTCCCCAACAAGGTGTGCATGAATAGACGCTGACACTGGCTACAAGTCGGCACGGCAACTCTCTTTTATCTCGCCAAGAAAAGGGAATGGAAGGTCAAAGAGACCATCCGAAGGTCTGCAAAGAAAGTCGCTACTGCTTTGACACCCCGGCGCAGTGAGTTCCCGTCGTCTGTAAAGCGCGGCTCAGCCATGTCGCGGAGGGGACATGTGAGAATGAACGATGTGCCACCAACACCGCGTCTCAAGCCGGTGGATATAGAGAAGGGCCTTGGTTCAACAAGGAAACTGAAACAATTCCCTTCCCGCGTATAAGCTTGCAGACATGCAAGAGCATATTCATGCACAAGCACTGATTTGTTTCGAGGATAATGGTGGTTACTCTCTGTATATCTCTGGTTGGGGGAGACTCCCGTTCTCCCATGTGTGTTACAGTTTTCTGAATGTGTTGGTACTGGCGCTGCGCCGTGCAGCCGATCGCTTGTTATTGAAGACGGGTTGAGGCTCCGGCTTGTTGTTCTTTTTCTTGTCAGGCATAAAACTGACCGACCGCTCGCCGACCACCTCGCCTTGCCGATTTTTGGTGACACGTTTGGACTTCTGCACTCTAGAGCCTAGTGCCGTGTCTCTGGTTTTCATTTCTTGCCCGGATGTCGAGATCTTCATCGAAATTCCTGGCGAAGATTTCCGGATAGGCTGATCATTGGCATCGCTATCATTGTCGTCATCGTCCTCCAGTTCAGAGTCGTCCGCGAAAGGCTTCTGGTTCCGGGGTGCTTCAGAAGCGTCCGCATGGGCCTCCACATTTGTGCTAGGATTGATGATTTTGAACTCTCTGCTGGTCTCATCCACAGCAAACTCCTCGTCTTCAAAGAGCTTGCCGAAACGCTCGTCGCCAAGCACACCAGCATTCGTGTCCACCTTGTCTCTCCTCTCTTGCCGCGCCAAAATTTTGTCGGCCAGTCTCTGGTTGACCTTGACCTTCTTTGTACCACGTATTCTGCTTGCACGTTCCTTCTCGACCTTTTCTTGCACCCTCTTCTGGCGTTCTTCTTCGTACACGTACGGATTGGCGACCAAACGAGCCTGCTCGTACAGCTTGGAGTCGACAAAGTAACCATGCATATAGGGACGCAGCATAGCTGTGCCGACGAGATGATCCAGACTGAGAGACTTGAGTTCTGGCTTGGTGAGGAACTTGTAGTTGTCGTACGTGTCGGTACGGACCTCCTCCGTCATTTCCTCGACCATGTTGTCCAAGAACCCACACCACTTTGGTGCTGAACCTAAAGCCGGTATGTGGAACACATGCTGCTGCTTGCCTTCGTTTGCCGTCACCAATGTTCCGGTGTCTTTGATCCACTGCACAAAGTTGAGGTCGGTAATGGGTTCAATGGATGTCCATGCTTCCCCAGTCATTTCGTCCCAAATCTTGATGATCTTCTTATCTGCCGAAAGAATCTTGCGCTCTTGCGACGCAGTCTTGAGGTGTAGGATATTCTTTATGCCGAAGCCGAAACCTTGCTCTTTTCTCAGTAGAGGCACTGGTCGTCTCAGATCAAAGACAGAGCAGACACCTTGGCTCGTGCCTGTGACCAGAGACAAGCCGGTATATGGATTGAAGTCAAGCGACGTGACCTCTCCTTCAAGTCCTTCCAAAACAGCAACTCGAGACTTCACGCGCGGGTCAATAAGCTCAACGGAGCCTTTCGAAGTGCCGAACCCAAGCAGATTGTGAGTGTTCTCTGCGACCGCCGCTGCAGTCACACATCCCGCCTCGATGCTGCCTTGCAGGCCCGCCTCCAAGCCATCATCATCGCCGACATCAATTTCGTACGACTTCATGAATCTGCCGTGCTCAAGGTTGAGGCGAAAGACTTCGCCGGTGCGATTTGTTCCCAGACCAGCAGCAGCAACAAGGGCTTCGGTGGAGCTGCGATCGTAGACGAGGTCTCGGCCATAGCGCGGCAAGCGGATTTCATGGTGGCAGCCTCCAAGGGTATGAAACTCGAGTTTGCGGTCGGTTTGGAGGTGCAACGACTTGGAAGCGTCCGGACTTAGAATAACGAAGGATTGGTTTAGGCTGGTGGTGTGTCGAGACCAACTTAGCGACAGCTGATTGAGATCGTGAACGTGTATTTGTGGTTTGTACGTTCCTGTACTCATGATCCACTGGCCATCCTCCGAAACTCTGACGCAGGCGCTGGCCTCTTCAAACTCAAAGTCTTGCAAAAGTTCAACTCGGTTCGAGTATTCGGGGTCGTTTTTCAAACTTCGCTTTCTTCTTCTGGCGAGCCAGTCCGGTAGAGGTCTGGCGATGGACGCACCAGACACAGTGTAGACTGGCACAAGGCCAGGAGTGGTGACCTTCATGCTTGCTGTCTCTGATGAGTTGTAGGTGTTTGTCGCTCAGGAGGAAAAGTTGCAGGCCTGGGGAAAAGGCGACCAGGCGGCTACAGGAAAGTTTTGGACGATAAGCAACGTCAACTCCTTATCGCAAGTACTTTTTGGCAGGCATTGCGCAATGGTCCGAGATCCACTGTACATAGTAGTTGACCCGCGCCAAGCCCCACAAGTCCCAGGCCATCAAGACCCCTGTCCTGCAATCAGTTCAGCGGCAACGTCGTGAACCGTACTCAGCCGCCTTGTGATCCAGACATCCCAATATTGGATGCACATACCGCGTCCTCCTGCTTTCCACCAACTCACTTGACCGGTCATCGTCTTGACCACTCGAAAGCTTCTGAATGCGCATCAGCAATCCTATTTAGCGCCAATTTCCCAATCGGACCCCTCCTCTTGCGACTGGACTTTGTCTTCCGCCCCTGTACCGCTCCAGCTACGCAACCATTCCCCAGCCGCTTGCGGTCTCGTGCTTTGAAGGGCTGCTTTGCGCCGCTCGCTGCTGGCCGTTCAACTCCAGCCTATTCGCGTTGTCGCGATGGAACCCAGCCCTTTGAGGGCTACCAATGAGGGATATCTAACGCATGATATCTTAGAGCTTCGGTGTTCAATTGCGCTCGACCCGCGGCTGTTCCACGTTGATGACTCTGGTTCGGACTTGAATTATGCAGTAGGCCCTACGAGCAACACTCATGCGCGGTCCCAGGCTGTTCTTTAAAACGTCCGATCTTTCGAGATGGACCCTGGCGAATATATGACCAACACTCTTTTGATTGTGAGTGCTTCTGACTGGCGACCTGCCATGGAGTGCGACGTGCATCTGACCAACGTTATTCGCTGCAGAACAATGTCTCTACCGTGACTTTTAAGATTTATGAGCCGACACCACCGAGTTCCTCTCCATGTGCATTCGCTGCTTCCGATGTCGAACACGTGTTGAGAAATGAAGGTCACCTTGTCTACGCTGACCCGCTGCGGCGGGCTATATGGTGCTTTTCTTTGGGTAAACCCAGCGAGTCGTCACTTGAGCCGTCCACGGAGCCGCAAACAACGCACAGCCTCGATCCGCGCAGCCACAATCTCATGCTGGTTGAGGAAGGGACGTTGGAATCTATAAGCTTGTTCAAGAACCGTATCGCAACACCCAATGTTGCTAACACACCAAGCACATCATCGCCGAGCGGACAAGGACTGGACTTGGGGCATCGACCACCACTCACACCTGGTGGGGCCATCACATCTTCAAGTTTCATTTCCGATTCTGACTTGAAGTCGAACTTGGCACCGTCAATGGACCTGAAGAGTTATGGCTCTACATCTCCAAAGGATATCCATGAATATTTTGTCGCCTCAGTTCTTGCAACCTTATCTCAGAGGTTCTGCTCCAAGAGCGGGGCAATTCCTCTTGACGCTAGGACACTTATTCTTCCTTCAGAAACACCATCGGCAGACTTTGCAGTAACTCCATCTTCGAATTATTCGATGTTTGCATCTCTTCGTGTACACTTGACCACAACCGGATCGCTTCTCATTGGCATATCCTTGACCAGTGTTGAAGGTATATGGGCTGGTCACGATGGACTTAGTGCGGCTCTCCCTGTAAATGGAAGCACAGTCATGGCCGCACCCATGGGTCTGTTTGGGACTTATCAGACTCTAGGTGATTTTGATACATACTCTATAGACGGCAGTGCTGTGCACTCTCCCGACACTCAGATCACCCGATACAAGCCGGACCAGGACGCTAGGCTGGCTTCGCTGCGAAGCACATACTCCACCTTACTAGGGATGAAAGGGATATCGGCGGCTTCGTTGGCAAAGTCATCTTGGCTAAGCATACAATTACTCCGGCGGAGACCAAATGAAGCAAAGACAGATGGCAGGAGGACGCCCCTTGCAAATGCTCCGACCCATATTCTATGGCCAGCCGTGCTTTGTTACAGGAAGCGGATGAGGACCCCAGTTCTTATCCGTGACAGCTTTGAGGTGGGCCAGGCGGGCCTTGTGGACGACTTTGATGCATTGAAGGAAGCTCAACAGTGGTTTCAGGGCAACGTTGAGAGAGAGGATATATTGGCCAAAAGAAAAAAAGAAAGGGAAGCCACGAATAAGTCAAAGGAGGCTGGCGAGCTGGATTCTCGGTTGTTGCAAAGTGGATTCTCCCCTGTCGCGCCACGCCGGCCTAGTACCACGGGCACGTCTGGCGGTGTTATGTATCCCACACCTCCGGACGGCGTACAAAACGCGGTGGGCATGCCGCCTTCGACTGACAGCACAACATTAAGTCCTGGTAATAATATGCCATCGACCGTCATGGTGGATATGGACACATCACTGCCTGCATCTCGGAGTATGACGGATGCGTTCGGAGACGGGTGGGATGGCCCTGAAGTTAAGCGCGAGCAGTCATTCAGCCACGAGAACTGGGACTTGAACAACGATGTTTTTGTCGAGAACGATATCACGGATGCCGATTTTAATTTCTTCGACGACGATAATGCTGCAGAACTGGACAACAATATCCAAGAGCTACCCGAACTTGACAATGGTCTTTCAGGTAATGAGCTTTTGCAACGCCCAGATTCAGCCGCCCGTGAACATACAGCAGTCTCGAATCCGGTCAAGCGAGAGCCTAGTCCCGCGCCACCAGTCTTCGCAAAGCCGGAATTAAAGCACGCGAGGAGTATTCTAGAGCGCCATCGGGATCCAGCCCGAGCAGGCTCATCTGTCGGGTTGAAACGGCATCCAAGTCCTTTTGATCCTGCCACTGTGTACAAGAGGCTAAGGTTGTCTATCACTGTTGGTGGGGGTCGTGATCAAGATCCTGCACGGCGTGGAAGCGCCTTTGATAAGCTCAACTTTGATAATTCATTCATCGCTGTCAATAAGAAGTACGAGCACAATGGACGATTTGATTTCACACCCGAACAGACGGGCTCAGAAGTACCGCAAGGATCGAACTCGCCTCCTACAACAGGCTATCTACGGCGACATGGCAAATCCCGCTCTGCTCCAAAAGAAGTACCAAACAACCTCGGTGCCCAAGTCGCAGGCATGGCTGGAACCATGGACCGGGCCTCGGCTGCTATGGATGGTCCAAATGCAGACGAATCTACCTCTGATACTGATGACATCAGTCTTGTATCGGACCAAGACGATCTGAGTGACTTTTCCGATGAGCCATCGTCTCCAATGAAGCTAAACGCACACCGCCGACGGTTCATGGATGACAACGAATCCTTGGCACCCTCCACACGAGATTTTGAGATTGCGGAAGAACATCTGGCACGCAACCTCGAATATCCCAAGCTTCAGATCAGTGATGGAGCGGAGATTGCATTGGCCAAATATTTCGCGGATCCCGAGCCCGTCCCTTCACGAGCTCTACTCTCTGATGACGAGTATATCATGGTGGCTCAGATTCTCACAGAGCAGGCAGTGTCCGGTCTGCTGGATTTTTCAATGCTGGAGCCGATGCAGGATGGCCTTGAAACTTCGCGTCCAAGGCGCGAGACTTTACAACACATGCGGAACTCATTGCAGATATTACAGGGGCTACTCCCCCCCTGTCTGCAGACCGCGATGAGATGCACACTCCGCCAACTTGTCGATATACAAGATGTGCCCCTGCTTTCCACGCCCAGCCGAATACAGCCACGACCACCGGGTGGACCGGAACAGCGTCCCAGTCTTGTTCAAATAGTCGCACCACACCTCGAATTGCGTAGATACGAGACGAAGCTCTCTGTCCTGCCTTCTGCTGTCCATTTCTGGGAAAGTCTTGGACTTGGACCATCACAAGGACCCAAAGACATCTATTCTGTCTGCGTGTTTCCGAATCTGGATGGGATGGGGGACAATGCTGATTCGTTTCTCAACCGCCTTGGCAATGCCTATGAATCTCTGAAACTGGGAAGTTTTGAGCGCATGCCCTCATCACCAACCATAGCAAACGGTCTGTTGCCATTCGAGGTTGACAAAGCTACAAATACTCCAACACTATCGCAAGGCTCGCGTTCCGGGCAGCCGTTGGTTGATGACATGGCCAAGCTTGCAGTTGCCATCTTCAACACAACAACTGTGCCGAAAAACTTTGTTGTCTTTTTTGTATATACGCCCGACAACCCGAGCACGATTGTAGAGGCCTGTTTGGCTTTCCAGCGGATGTTTGAGTTGTACAAGCGAGCCTTGACGGAGAGGAAGAAACATGCGCAGAACGAATTGGTTCTTCAACTCATTCCTTTGAACTTGGTCGCTACCTCTACCTCGTTGGTTGTGCTCTCGCCAAACGACTGCACACGGCTCTCCCTCGAGGTTTACGACCGATGCACACTATTCGGGGGCCCGATGCCCTCGCCAGCTATCGTGCTAGAGCAACAGCTTGTCACACAAGGCATAAGCTTTCAGCTCAGAAACCAGCCGTCCGCAAATCTGCTTCAAGAAAACTCGGTTATGCATATTGCATATGCACAAAGTGTCGATGAGCGATGGATCACCGCAGCATGGACAGATAACCGTGGCTGCAAGCAAATGACAGCATCATACTGTCTTGGCAGGAAAGGCAAGCCACTCACAAGAAGCTTCAGCGATATTGCCCACGAAATTTGGACAACAACCCAAGACCTTACGTCCATATGGAAGATAAATTGGCGCATCATCGTTACCAAGGTTGGAGCCATGGACCAGCAAGAAATCAACGATTGGATTGCTTTAGCTCAGGCAGAATCCAAGTCGATGTTCAACCTCGTTATCATGACGGTAGACACGAAGCCTTCCTTACAGTTAATTCCAAACATTCCCAAGCCTTCAGTGGCAGGACAGACGTCCTTCTATACCACACCAGCCTCCACTCCCCAGCCGGCAGCGATGTCTCCAGAAGCAGGGGGAAACCCACCGACGCCCAAAGGCGGCTTGACAGCTGTCACCAGCATCTCTACTCCCGGAGCAGATAGTAGCGCCACAGAAGTCGACGCAGATGCCAGCCTTGTGGATATAACAGACACCACATGGGGCGCTATTCTTTCGCATCGGCTCAACACGTCTAATTCTTTGACCGATCCGACGCCAGCGCTCATTAGCGGCTACCTCATCAAGCGCGGTGGCTCATGCGCTGATGATGACCCTGCAGTCATGGAGGTCAACGTAGTCCATTGCGAAGGCAACCCGCGTGGTCTGGAGGTGCTGCTGCGGGAGATGCTGTCCGTCTTTCGGGGTCTGGGGACCATTGCGCGGACAAGATCTGTTACAGAGCAGGAAGCTGATGTTAGGCCGTGGCATGTGGCGGCCGTGGAGAAGGCAGTCAGGACATTATATCAATTGATGTAGCATGGCTACGCAAATACCTTCTGCGGCCTATCATCAAACCGTTCGTTTAGGAGATGTTGCCTGCACAGAAACGGTCTGCTGGGCTACCTCATGCAAGATTACATGGAGTGCCTAAATCAAATGGGGGATGGGGGTGCATGAACGTGCTTTTTATACCACAGCATAGAAACATAGCATACATATACATAGTATAGTTGGTTAATAGAAGCATCAGGTGTTGGGGTTGAACTCCTTTGCTCATGAGTTTGCTTGTAAGCATGTTCTTCAGTCGCCAAGGAAGCTGAAAGGCTGTTTTATGTACGATGCCAAAAACATATCTCCTCATGCCTCCTGCAGATTTTCTAGTTTATATGTACTGGCATTTGATGCCAGCCACGGGATATCTCAGGTGTGAAGTCTTGATCGCTATACAATGCCATCATCTCTGATCTCGTCTCGTATGAATTTTACTTCTTCCAAAAGTCAGGAAACAGGTACTCCACCCGCTTCATGGCTTCAGCATCTCTTCCAGCAGGCTTCGTCATGAACTTGACGGCGCCTGCACTTGAGCCCTCAAGGTGTTTGGCCAGAACCAGGTCCTGGTTCTGCTTCTCTTCTGCGATAAGCTCATCCAGTACCGCGCCCACCAGTCTCTTGGCGTTGATGCTATTGGCGCTCATGTATTTCATGACGGTCTCGACATCCACATCTTCCCCCGGAACGGATCGCCAGCAGTCGTAGTCTGTTGCCATGCATATCATCTGGTAGGCGAGTTCGGCCTCGCGAGCGAGCTTCGACTCAGGCAAGGCGGACATGTTGATCACAGTACCGCCCCAGGAACGGTACATGTGGGATTCAGCGCGAGTGGAGAATTGCGGTCCTTCTGTTGATGGTGGAAACACCGTAAGTGTCATGTCAAATACAAGATGGATACCAGATTTTGGAAGGTATTTCTCCAATCTGTAAGAACGTACCCATGCAAATAATGGTCCCGCCCTCATGCAACGTCGAGCCTTCGCCCTGCATGGCGCCAGCACACTCCTTGACTACCTTGGCCAGCTTCTCGTCAAACGGATCGGCGAAACCAACATGTCCAACAAGTCCCTTCTCGAAGAATGTAAAGGGCCGAATGCCCTTGGTCCGGTCAATGACCTGGTCGGGCACAACGAAATCCATGGGTCGAATGTGCTCTTGTAGGGACCCAACGGCGCTGAAAGCAATCACACAGCGCACGCCAATGTGTCGGAGAGCGGCAATGTTGGCGCGCGATGGAACTTCGTGCGGAGCGTGCTCGTGGTATGCACCGTGGCGCGACAGGAAGGCAACGTGGACGCCATTGTGTTCAAGGATTTGCAGAGGGGCTGAGGGGTAGCCCCAGGGCGTGTGCGGGTTGACGGAAGCGACGGGTGTGTAGCCCTCGAGCTGGGAGAGACCGGTGCCTCCTATCACGGCGATATGGACCGGGCCTGTGGTCGAGGTAATCACGGGGAATCAGTACTCGGATCTGCTAAACCTCTGTTTAGAGTCAAGACACTCACGGTCAAACTTGTCTGGGAACTCTTGCGTCATGTTGGAATGCCTGAATACTTGAGCGTTCCTAGCTGGAGCGGGCCAGACAGATCAACAACAGAGGGGAAGAAATGGAAAACGGGATATATCAAAAGTGCAACCTATATTCCCAATGTTTTGGGCATTGGTAAAGCCCCTCCTCATGAAAGCTGCTACAGTGCCCCTCCAAACCACCCACCCCCCTCTGCTTTGAATTGGTGGGGCTACAGTTTGAATAATCTGCTGTACTATGGGAGGGTTCTCTGCACTGTAGGCTACGCTGATTCGGCACTTCAGGCGCGAAGCCCGGCGGCTTTTTAGCCTGGAGCATACCTTCAGATACACAGTGCGAACTTGGTGCAGCGCTGTCAATGTCTTCTCCCGGCTTGCCGACAACTTCCCCATCGTAAATTCTCACACTGCCGCTGCATTTGCACAATGAGCACTTGTGAGTAAACAGCTACATAGTAAACCAGCTCGACGAGTATCGTCACTCAGCCGCGGCTCTTTTCTCTTCTTGCACATTCTTAAATAAGGGGGTCCCAGCACTTTCTCTCCGTCATTACCTAATTAGAAAGGCACGTCCCGCCACTCGCCAGTCTCACAACGCGCTCAAACACGATATTTCGCCCCTCGTCGCCAATCCAGTCGCAACATCCTCGACAGGCGCTGTTACCAAAGACCGTTGAACTGTCTGCTCGACGTACAGAACTCTGCAGCCATGAGTCTGACTGCGGCCGCTGGCGATGCTGCTGCTGATGGCTCAGTCAAGGCAACCCCGTATATCTCTATCGAGGAGAGATGTTTCCTCGCCTCGCTCATGTGTCTCGAAGGTCATTTCACAGAAGCGCCACCGATGGGCCCCAAGACGACAACCCACGTTGTGAACATGGTCTCGAAAACCTTGGAAAAGACGCACGGGTCCAAAGAAGTTCGGTATGTGATTTGTGAAATTTGCAGCGGCATCAGCAGGCTGACTTCGGTTGCAGTGAGGCTTTGTCGAAAAATGTGACAATTTGGGTGTGGATGACGAGAATCTTCGCCGCTGCCATACCAAATCTCACCACTCGATCTGTTGGACCACTTGCAAGCCTCAACGACCCGGACAAGGGCGTGACACCTCAAGAGAGCACCGCCTTGATCATTAAGAACTATCAAGGTCTGAAGGACGATTTGCAGATGCTCAATAAGCTTATGCATATTGCCCGAAATCTCCTTGTCACGAGCGAGCCCGAGGTGCCGCAAGACATTTGCGCTGCAGTACACTTTGACCAGATGGTTTACCAGACAATCATATTGTGCGTCAACGTTACTAGCAAAGGGTATGATGGGGAAGTCCTGGACGATGTTTCTCGGGCAAGATTGAACGAAATCACAGATCTATGTAAGTGTGCTTGACACCGCTTCGATTGTCTTTGCGCACCAGACTGATAATCAAAATGGTATAGACAAGAAGATATTAGTGACGTCTCTGCAGCAAGCACACAATTGGACAGCCAAGAACGACAGAAACAAGATGTCTTTTTGGTTCGATGTCTTGTTCGACGATGACGCCAACTTAGATGACCCACAGGACGACTTGGATGATGATGTACAATTTCGCGTGGACATTGCAAAGACAGAGGTGCAGAACTGGCTCGAGCGCAATTCCACAATGACCGATACGGCTCGTCGACTCCTCAAAAATTATGCTGAAGAGCAAGCTCGAACACAGCGGCAACCAGGGCCCCTTGCTCCCATCTCGCCCCTCGCCTGGAACTGGCTGCCTGAGGGCTCCGTCAAGGTCAGAGCTGATGATCCCAAAAAGACGGATCACGCCTTGTCTCAGTGGGATGCCGACGAAACCGACAAATTCGAGCAGGACCGCCGCTACGGTCGAGTCTCACATGAGGTTGACCTTTGGTGGGAGAGAGCTAGGGATCCCAATCTCAACGAGATTATTGTCCCTATCCCTTCTGTCGAATTTGCCGAAAAGCGCATGCTCGTGTGCAAAGAGAATCTCGTCAACAGATATGCACACCAGTACCGTTCCGACGACCAAGATAGACCTGATTCGCTGCAAGACGAGACCCATGAAACTGACTTCGTGGATGAGGCTAGCAGCCAGGTTGCGGAATATGGCGAAGAATATGTGGACGACATGGTCGAAGACGATGACGTCGATGACGATGATTCCTACGGCGATGGCCCGATGACCGGACTCCTTACTGAGGTGCCCAACATCCTTGACCCCAAACAGATCGAGGCTCTTCACATGATTGTCAAATCGTGCATCCTGGACTGGGCTGGCAGTGGCACGACTCGTTCTGGCGAAAATCTGCAAGAGACACGGTGCCGGATGTTCCTGGCGCTGGACTGCGGCAAGAGCCTACTTAGGGAGATGCTGGTCTTCATTGCTGTCTGGGAGAAGGACGAGACCTCCTTGATCTTTCAAGTCACCAGTCAGATTGTTGAGGCAATTCACAACAGCGCGCTGATTCCCTACGCCTGGAATAACCTACGAATTCCCAAGGATATTGTGTCTCCTGCGCAGACTATTCTCTTGCGCCTGATCAACTACATGTTCCGTGCACGCATGAAGAACGCGCCGCCTGAGGAGGTCAAGGATCCTATGCAAGCAGTCAGACTGGTTCACTTCTTCTTCATCAACTTCCGCAGCAGAATCGTACCCGAGTGCGTGGCGCTTATGAAGCTTCAGGCGGACATTCGACACAACAAGCTGGACCCCGTCGATTTCCCAGTCGATAATTGGGACATGGAACGCGCAAAAGACGGTCTCGTGCAATTCCTGGATTTCCTGACCACCGTTTCTGAAGATCTCGAAATGCGAGGCAAGCTGACTGAGTGGGAAGCCGCATACGACTTGATAGCTCTGCTCCGAGGGCTTGAGGAAGGTGTGGCCAAGAAGGGTCTTGTCGATCCGCCGACTCGTTCGCAGCACCGTCCGGCTGAGCCGGCAGCACCGATGCACAACGGTCACTATGAAGCTTACGATGCCCCGCCCCCGCCGCCTCCTCATGCGGGTAACATCCGCGAGGCACCGGTTGCACATACGTTTCCGTGGGCCGGCGTAAAGGGCCAGATTCTGCAGATACTTGCTACTTTGTTACAACCACCCCCTGGCCGTAGTGGTCCCGGAAACCCTACTGTCCAGCACCAGATTGTGAAAAACAACGGCATTGTGGCGCTATTGAACTGCTGCACATATGATGACCACAATCGCTACGCGCGGGAGAGAGTCCAGCTCTGTCTCAAGTGGCTGATGGACGGTTGTGACGCAGCAAACCAGTTTCTCCGCAACTTGGTGGCTCACAGCCCAAACCCCAACACCGCTGCAGCTCAAGGCCAGACAACAAACCTCCGCATTGATGGTATACCGGGCGAGGTGCGAGTGTCAGTTCGGCCAGCACCGAGCGAGCCTGCTATGGCATCGATCCACAAACCGGATGCCAACACTGTCGTCGCACCTGTACCCGCCGTCCCAGGCCGCGCTATTCCTCCGATGCCAACGGCACTGCAAAGCTCCAGCGCAGCCAGTGGCAACGGACCCAACGACGTTGTTCAAGGCGTGGCTAGTACTAATAACACTTCGCCGCGGAATAACATGCGCACTTATATACAGGCACTTGATTGGGCGCAGGCCCAGATGCCACCACGCAGCCGTACGGACGAGTTACTACATGATATTATCAATCTCGCCGACGAAGCCGCTCGGTTGGCGCTCGGCGAGAATGCGGAGGAGACGGAAGATGAGGATTTTATGTGAGGCACATCTGAGTAACTCTTTACTCGCTGCTTGTCATATGCCGGGAGACGCGCTTCTTTGCTATTTGTCAGAAAGTCTCCTTTGTTTCCTCCCGATTTTACGTTTTGAAGACATCCTTTTTGCCCCTTTTTTCTTTTTCTCTCTCTCTCCTATGTTCTTTTTCTTTCTTCCTCGTCCACTATACAGCAGCATCATGTTTCTCGTTGCCTCGTTGGTATAGCTAGGCAAAAGTGCTTTGTTTCTAATTGGTCATTTGCCCGCTTTTTAGGTACTGCGTCATGAAACTTACCGAACGCCTGAAAAAAGAGGGCATCGACATCAACCTGCGGGATGCATTGGGCGTTGATACGGATCCCAAGTTGAGAAACCTTCGGGGCAAGCTGTAAAACTGGGCTCGGTACGTGAGGTTGCGTGCGCCACAGCTGTTTTCTCTATCTAGCACACAATGGGCAGCGATTTTAAACGCGGGATAAAGGAAAAGGATAAGAAAGGGCAAATAGAGGCAGTGCATCACTGGGTGGCGTCTGAAAATACAAGCATACTCTATGCATAGAATATTCGTTGACTATATTCATGAGGTTTCCTAAGCACTTTTGACCCCGCCATTTGCGTAGACGTCTCTTTCAAAAATGCTGCCGACATTTGCCATCCCAATCTTTGAGGTCCTAACGCTAGAAATTCATTCTTCAGAATGAATGAACCTGTGACCTAGCGTATTGATGGTATGCATTGCTAGACTAGAGGCTATAGTTTTTGAACGCTTTCTCAACTATCAGTTTACGAATTGGCACATAATATTGATGCACTTGGCAAATGTAGATAACCTCTTTCCCAGATATGCTTGTTTCATAAACCCATTTTCCAATAGATATGCCTACTCGGCAACCCACACAGCAGCCATGCTAAAAAGAAAATTGAGCAAAGTCAGCGACTGATATTTTTTCCTCGTCCATATGCTTGTGTATCAAAAGAATGAAAAGAGAGAAAATGATGCAAACTTACCCCATGCCGGTTCCGACACACATGCTGGTCACGCCAATCTTTTCGCCTCTTCTCTTGAGTTCGTACAGCAGTGTCGACACCTGTCTAGCGCCAGTGCAACCCAGAGGGTGTCCAAATGCGATAGCACCACCCTTGGGATTGATCTTTTCAGCTGGAAGACCCAGCTCGTTTGCGCACCACAGGCACTGGCTGGCAAAAGCCTCGTTGATTTCAAAAATGTCAACGTCGTCCTTGGTAATTCCCGTGAGCTCAAACACCTTGGGAATGGCCTTCCAAGGCCCGACACCCATAAGCAGTGGAGCAACGCCGACGATGCTCGCGGCAACGTACTTGCCAAGGATTGTCTGACCAAGGCGCTCGGCGGTGCTGCGCTTCATCAGCAGCACGGCGGCGGCACCATCGCTGATTTGGCTAGCATTTCCGGCGTGGATAGAACCATCGGCGGCAAATGCAGGCTTGATCTTGCCAAGGGATTGAGCGGTGATGCCGTCGCGCACACCATCGTCACGGTCCACGACAAGCTCCTTGGTCTCACCGGACTTGGGGTCCTCAAACTTGACCTTCAGAGGCAAAATCTCTTCCTTGAAGAGACCTTGTTGTTGAGCCGCAAGAGCCTTCTGGTATGAGGATGCGGCGAAGGCGTCTTGACTCGCACGGGAAATGTTTCTGGCCTTGGCCATGTTTTCAGACAACACACCCATGGGCACCTTGCAGTTGGCAGCTTCAGGATGGGACTCGAGCAGCTCGGAAAATTCTGTAACGGCGCCGGGGCTAGATTGAGGAGCAAAAATGATCAGATGAAGTCAACTCCCGGATGGATGTGAGAATCGGGCTTCATGAACACTCACCCGTACTGTGTCGACATGCTCTCGACACCAGCGCCAATGCCAATTTCAATCATGCCGGAGCGGATCTGGTTAGCAACGTCGACGCAGGCTTGCAGACCCGACGAGCACTGTCGGTTAAGAGTGCGGACGGCAGTCGACTCTGGGAAGCCTGCTACCAAGCTTGCAGCACGCATCTCAGTGGCGCCTCCGCCTGGAGCGAGGACCGTTCCCACAGCGATATCTTCGACCAATGCCGGGTCGATTCTGGATCGGTCGATGATGCCCTTGAGCGCACCAGCGACGAGATCTGAGGCCATGGTGTCCTTAAATCCACCCTTGCCGCCCTTAGTGAAGGCAGTGCGGAGACATGCAGTCACGACGACCTACAGTATGCAAGGACAAGTGGCGAGTTAGCAAAAGCTGCCTTTGCGTGTTCCAAAGACTCGGAGGGTTCGGAGGGCGCATACATCATCGGGGTTCTTCTCGAGCAGCTTTGCCTTGCCCACATTTGGGCTGGTGAGCTGGTTTCCGATAGAGGAGAGCCTTTCGAGAGCTGAGCATAGATGTTTGTTAGATCGCAACAGTGCCGAGGGTTTCGCGGAGGCGACATACCACCCATGTTTGTGACTGTTGTCGTTGCTCCTGCTTGGGTTGAAGGGGGCAATTGGTTTGGGCGTATGGTTGTATGGGAGGTGAGACGGCCTCCGTTGGTATCGAGTATGATTGAACCAAAAGGCAAATGACTATATGGTCGGCGGATATCAACGATACAAGTTGTCGTGGCGCGAGGGAGTGGTTGTTGTAGAGAAATAGTTTACTGATACAGCCGGTGCACAGTATGTGGGCCTTGTGAAGATGCCGAGGCACCGGAGGTTGGGTGTCGGGACAAGCAACCGCTGACTTAGCAACAACCCCAGATCTCTGTCGGTCATGCGAAGCTCTTGCTGTGTTAGCATGTGAAAGATTAAGTCAGCAGCACACTGGCGAGTCAGCCATCCCTTTGTTTGGAAATACTATGAACGCAGGCTGCTAGCATAGTACGGCGGCAGCAGCAATGGGAGAACCACCAGCTCCGAGCCGTGTGAGGCGTGTTCTCTATTCTCGATTTCACATGGCAAGTGGCAAGTTCCACGGCTATTTGGCCTTGCCATCTTAGTCATAAACGCTCTAATTCTTGTGCCATGTGACGACAAGGGAGTCCATTCCGCCCATGCGGCTCTGTGCTCGCGATTTTCACGATTAAACGCTATTTATATCCCAAGTGGAACCCTACAAAGGCAACCTGACCTTCAAACTAAGCCCAGTTTTACCCGGTAGATTTGGACGCAGAGGTCACAGAACACCCTACCAGCCATGGCAACGGCAAAGCGACGGTGGACGATGACGAGCGCGCTGCGACGATACTACAGTACCATCAGGGCCCTAATTGCGAACCCCTCGCTATAAGTCCCGGCCCTGGCCCTCTGGCTTGCTCCGTCGCCCGCTTGATTGCCAACGATGTGGAAACCCAACCCCAGTGGCCCAAATCACATTACGAAATCCATCGCGCCGAGAAGCACGGCTGGGGCACGCGCGCACAGCGATCATCTCGCTTGACCCAAAGGGGCCAGGCCGTCAGGAGGATCACCCTGTCTTCCCGATTGGGCCACCAACGTGGAAGCACTTGACGTGCGCCCTCGTTACCTTTGTGGTTGTGCTTCTTTGGGTTTTGTCTGTGCCTCCCATGAGCATTGGATCATGACGGCGAACTATCTACATTAGTACTGAGGCTGCTCGCTGCTCCTTGCTAGGCCCCATTCAATGAAGCAGTGAGCAGTGGCGGTAACTAACAGCGGTCTCTCCGTCGCTCATCAGCGGCGTGGCGCGTTTTTTTTTTTCTGTCACCCAACCGGCAGACAGACGTACTGTAATTTGCTGCTTACATCGTGTCAGTACTATGAGTACCCAGCAAAGACTCTGTCAGTATGTTTCTGCTTCTGACCCCACCAGCATAATCCTCCCGCTCGCAGCCTTTTGCCAGAGCTGACCCTTTTCCTGCAGGATCCGCTCCCGACAAGAGCTTCTAGCCGCCAATTTCGCTTCTTACCACTCGTTCCGGTCCTTTTTTTCTTAGGCTTGTCCATGTCCTTCAACGCAGCCCGACAGAATTGACCGCTCCATCTCGCCCCGAACGTTGCGACATGCCTTTTGGTTTGACGTATTTCTCCTGTGTTGCCGGCGCGCTGCGTCAACGTACATTTTCTTCCTCGCTTGCTTTCGCGATAAGCCGTTTGTAGGCCGTGGTCCAGTTGCTACAGTCCTCAGTCACTTCTGCTGAACGCCGTCACTACGAAGCTTACGCTCGACCCGTTCTTCCTATCCAAAAGTCACCTGCTTGTCACTGACATCCCCTTATATCCTATCCCTTCTACTTTGCTTTCGGGAGACCTCACGCACGGCTGGGTACGGGCCAAGGAGAAAAACGCGCACAAAGACAGTCCAGCCGATATACTTACCTCGGCTCTTCCTCTCTTGCTCATCGATGTAGAAGGCAAGAAATTGACGACAAATACAACCAGAATGGAGCGCTTGTCCGCGACCAAGCAATAAATGAGCTCTGGCGGCAACGGTCGCCGCGTGATGCACAATTAGTCTTGCATCGAATCGTCTTTTTATCAGTCTGCATACACGGCGACACCCCAAACTAGACTTTTTACATCCCCTATTGGGCGACGTGCTTACGACCTTCGGCCCTTCCCATTCTTCTTCTCCTGGCCAAGCAACAGGGACGCGCACAAGGCCTCACGACTTTGGCGATCGGTTTATTGCTTACGGCATTTTATCTTATTCTACCGTTCTTAAATTTTAATCAAGCCCTCATAATGGCTACCGTAGCCACCAACAGCGGCCAGGTCACGGTGACTGTCACTGCCAGCCCAACGTCCACCACAACTGCGAGTGATGCCAATGGCGGCCTCGAAACGACAAGCAGCACGTTGTCCCTAGTTTATATCTACTCAATATCCTCTTCAGCCGAACCCACGGACGCTGCCTCCTCATCATCCAGTCATTCACAATCCTCAAATATCGGCGGCGGCGCCATTGCAGGAATTGTTGTCGGCTCCATCGCTCTACTCGCGATCCTAGCCTTGTCGCTATTTTGCTGCTCTCGCCGCGTAGCCCGCAAAAGACGAGCTGAAATTGCCTCGCTTCATCCCAGCCGACATACTGCACCGAGCCAAGCGTACAGCGGTGGCACCATGACCCCTGGGCCCACCGTCAGCATCAGTGGTGGGACGATGCGGAATAGCCAGTATGCAAGATCTACGGGAGACCGCTCAACAACGACTGCGCAGCGCTCCGTCAAGAGCCCGGATCTGATGCCCAGCATACCACCCCAGGAGCTACCGACGCCGCATAATCGACCCGAATTGGATGGCTCCAGAGCCATGCACAAGCAGCGATCGCAGAAATCAGGACGCTCGAAGCGGGGCGCCAACACGGTTTATGGCTCGGTGGAGCATCCGGTTGAACTGCAGGCAGGGAGCATGGCGGATTTGGTGGCCGGAATGCAGGAAATGAAGCGCATCAAAGTGCCAGAACGCGTTGAGCAAGCCGATCACAAGAGGGACTTGCACAGTACCGAGAGTCCTCGACATCAACATCGTGGTGGGAATGGTAGCCTCTTGAGTCCGCAATGGCCCCCGCCAAGCGGACCAGCGAGCAGCGAATCGTGTCTGGTGAGTGATTTCGATGAGACGGTGGATGGCACGGAGACAGAGTACGGCGAAGGAGGCGCGGATGCGGGCAGCATACACATTTATTACCGGTCCTCAGCCGCGACAATCGCCGCGGCCATGTCTCAAGCCTCGTCAACGAAAGGACCGAGGTCGACCATAAGGAGTAGCTCCACAACCACCACCAGAATAGCTTAATACATCGAATCATCCGGTTGTGCACTGCGGACACCAGGCCAGGGGAATCTGGCTGAGCTTTCTGTCGAGCACATGTATTCTCTTATCCTTCGCATCATTCTTGCGCTTCGCTACGTCCAATCAACGCGCCAACGCGACCAACGAGTGTGCAAGTAGTGAATAATAGTAGTGATACGGAGGCGTCAGCTGCGGCCGCCGAACCCCATTTAGGGAAGACTAACAGGCTGCAGTCTTCCCCTCGCCCCTCCTCCGCCGCTTTCCTCTCCCACCCCCCCCCTTTTTTTTTTCTCTCTCTTTTCCCCAATACCCTCTACTGATCATAGAAGAAGCTGTTGAAGCAGAGCGTCGAATTCTTGGCACAACAGTGACCAAAATTCGGGTTTACGCAGGAGCGAACGAACGAGGCACAGTCTAGTGTTCGCGGGGGTCTGATCCGCCAGCCATACGTCGCAAAACAAATCGAGATTATTGGTTTTTCTGGGTAGACGAGGACCCATCGAGAATGAAAGTGGCGCATATAACAATGCTTTTTCCATCCTTTTTGTTTAGATCTACCCGGGGGGGGGGGCGCCTTGCATGAGCAAGACATACTCTGCATACGATGCGATCCGGAGATCCTCGTGTAACGCTTCGACTCAGGTTCGTCGTCAATGAATCACACAAAGAAGATGGCGTTCTCTCTGCCAGGCGCCAAAGAAAACCAAATGCAGCTATCGCATCAGCCTCGTGGATGGGACCCGATAGGCGGGGAGTTTCCGAGGTGCTCACGGTCTGCGCGTACGCCCTCTGCGACCCTCCTCCCCAGTCTCTCACGTATCTCGCTCCGCCCGCTGCTCACGATGTGGGAGAGGGGCCTTCTTCGCAGAGATACGTAATATCCGTCCCCCACCTGGACTTCTCACCCTCACTCAGCACTTACATATTGCACTGCCTTGTTATCACATATCCTTGAAAGTGCCTTTTCCTTGAACTACAAGGAGCTCCTTATAAGTATAGGGGAAGCGGCCGCTCCTTGAACTGCGTCTTTTGCCTTGTCCTTGACTGGATTCCATCCCTGTCTTTCTTTTCTGCCCTCGTGATATATATAACGCCACTTAGCAATTCGACCATACAAAACAATCCAGCTCTGTCACTTGAACAACTTCACTTATACCTGACAGCCTTGCACCACTCTCGTCGCTGTCGTCCTGCCATCGAGCTACAAATACACAATGTCTGCATCCGCCGCCGCCAGACAGAGACTCGACGACCTTCTCGCCCAGCACAGGGAGTACCGCGAGAAACTCCAAGCACAAGAAGACGAATTGCGCAAACTCCAGTCCCTCGTTCTACAGACCAGGACGGTCGTCGAGTTCACTTTACCGACTGAGATGAAGAGGGCCCGCCGAGAGTACATGAGCACCGTGTAAGTACTTGTCCGCTCTACTGCAAAAGGACGTTACAGCCGGTCGCCCACCATACGGCACAATTGAACACAGCTTCTGCTTTAGTTTTTTTTCTTTTTAATTTATCTTTTATCCCTTTCAATTCTTGTCTTCCCGTTCCAAAGCTGATCAATAATTTCCTTGCCTTGTCGTTTTGCAGAGATAAACGCCAAGCTGGAAACATATTGAAGCAAGAGTACGGAACTACTGCACAAATCCTGCGGGAGAAGTTGATCCAGTACACAAGTTGCTTGTTTGTCGGTGGTAGTAACGGTGGCAACAGCAGCAACGACAACAGCAACAACAACAACAACTATTACTACAACACCAGCGAGATCGGTCACCCGCTCTCGCAACATCCTGCCGCTGGTCCTATCATCGACTCCTTGAAAAGATCCTCAGGCTGGGGATGGGCCCACATTGTGGTCATCCTAGTCAGCCTTGCTGTCGCAGTGGTGTTATCGAGAAGTACATCACGCAACTTGACTCTACGAGGATAAAGAGTCACCACCGATCGATCGATCAACCAACCATATCTGGCGCAAGGCATGAAGAAAGAGGAAAAAGGAAACAATGTGACCCAAATCTGTGGAGATACCCGTCCCACAAACAAGGGTCAATAAGTCAGATCACTTTTTTGTTCAGATCGAACCAAACCGAATTTGGGGGCACCTTGAGAGCGAGGTCCACTGCACTGGAGGGAGGCGGCCCGGAACAACAGCACGTGAGCCCGCATGAGAAGCGAGATGCAAGAGGATGGACGATGGCAAAAGCAAAACAGAAAGTGAGCCACCGGCAGAAAAGAGCGAGCAGGAAGATGTGGGCTTCCTTTTTTTTTTTTTTTTTTTTGTTGTGGAAACACATCTTATCCGTGTAAGCGCTTCTTGGAGTACTCTTACTTTCTGGGATTGATTATCGTTTGAATGCTTTGGAGGGGTTATGGGACTACTGTACAAGAGCAAGGGGGCAACTCAATGGGAGAACGAGAATGGATAGACGTGTCTTGGGTGTGTTTTGTTTCTGTCCTTTGTCCTCTTCTTCTTATTTATCAATGTCTACATAGCGAAGCGGCTGAGCTTCGATGTTGCTATCATCTAATCCCGATCAAAGTTGGTATTTGTAAGTACATTCACATTGTACAGTCTCCGCTCCGTTGTCGTTTGCCGCTGATAGATGAACAATACGTCGGTTGACCGACCTTTCATCTGAACTTGATACAAGGCTGAGGGAAGAGCGAGCGAGTTTCCCGATTCTACCTGTTCATGCAGGCTCCATGCCACTCATCTCGAACCATCATTGCTTTTGCTTCTGTTCTGCGTAAATTCGTTTGGCTGCTGCTCTCTGATGGATTGCAATGCTCAGATCCCTTGTATTTTCTTCTTCTTCTTTCTCGGTGTTTGGACCAGCCAGTCAACCTTGAAAGTCATTCTACACACGTCAATGATTTGTTTAGATTGATCACCTTCTCCTTGACCCAAGATTTGCTTTTCCCAGACTGGCCGTGCCGTGATTGGCCTGATTACTGGCTGGATGCGATTTGTTAAAGCGCCAGTGCTGAAGAATCCTGCAAAAGAATATGGGATCTGCACTGGAGTAGTATCCAAATAGTGTGTGAGTATGTGAGATCGATCGGTGGGGCTTGAGGATGCTTTTCCAGATCACGCACTGTACTTATGCTTGAGGATAAAGGTGCAACAGGGACCTAATCAACCAGATCTATGAGGCCACAGGAGATGACATGATTAGACAAGAAGAAGAAATTGTGACTCAAGGTTTTCTCTGTCCAGACTTTGATGTTGTACAGCTAGGATCTTGAAGGCTTGCTCAATATCCATCACAGCACCTTTCCACGCGAGGAGGCTAAAACAGGTCTCAAGTAAGTGATGCTCGAGCTGCAGCTCTTCTTCTTCTTCTTGATGCTGATTCTCACAGTCCGAACGACTTATCGTTTGACGGGTTGTCACGAAGCGTCGCTCCGTCGTCGCATAAGAGGGTTTGACTTGCTCGCTATGTTGATTTTCTCAACACAATCTTCTTTTGGGAAGGAGTTGTTGTTCTTTATTGAAGTCAAGGATACGAGAAATAATATGCTAAACTGCTAGAAAATGCTCAACAGGACAGTCGGCTCTCTGGAAACCAGCAGGCTGTACAGGTGGCGAGCATAAGAAGTACGTTGTTTATGGCTGTGGCTTCTAGGGTCAGCTTTGAAGAGGAACTATTCACGCCAACTTTCAGCTGTTGTCGTATATCATCTCGGCTCGATCCATTCTTGTACGAGTGATTGTCATCGAGGGGTATATAACCGACCGAGGACGTGCCACAATATGTTTCTCCGTCGTCGTGTGCCTCCTTGATTACGGAACCATAAGCCACAGATGAACAGCACATGATTGATGGCAAGGGGTCCGCAGTATCTTGTGCAGTGCTGTGGCCACGGCCCCGAGAAAGACAGCGACCACCCCCTCCGCGGACTCAAAATTCTCTGTCCAAGCCAAGTGACTCAAGCATGCTAACGTCTACACGCACGCACCTTCATCCACTCATGTCACGAGATCTCCCCCCCTTCGACCGGAGTACTTTTGGGCACATGCAGTAGTATCAGCTCAGCATCATCACCTCACGTCACATAGTTAGTAGTGGGCCGTCAGGCGCGTTGACCCCGTTTATCTGACATCCATGCACGCCTCGCACGGGATGAATCCTTCCTTCCTCTTCGTCGTAAACCACAGAATGGGGCAACACTTGCTTACGACATGCGCCCGCACGGCGTATATGTACTATATCCCTTGTGAGGACGGGCGATAACATGGTAAACCAAGATAAACACTCTTCCGAAGTTCCGTTTGTTTCCTTCCGTAGGATAGAAAGTTGTATTCCTTTTCAAAGAACTCATGTATCGGATAGTCTGTTCTCGGAACATATCGGCCATCTGCGCGAATGGAATAGCTGCTATAATCTCTGTACTCGGCTGTATATCTATAGCCCAGACGGTGCACGTATCCGGTCATGAGGGGCCGCGTTTGAATCTGGAGATGCGCCATAAAAGCTCCTTCTTGCTGCATGGCGCATGAATCTCAAAACGCGTGCGAACAACACAACACAACCCCCCCCCCCCCCAAGAGCCATCCAGACAAGCCATCCAGAAGGGGAACGCCCCGCAAAAAGAGAGATGCTGCCTCCAGCGGCCTTGCCAACCTACCTCATCGTCGCTCGAACCTCCCCGCAAGGCTCCCACTGGACCCAGGCAGAGCTTGAAGCAGACTACCGCGACAATCACTTGCCGCGCAACGTGCATCATATTGACGGCATACATACTGGGTTACGCTATATCAACATTATCAACAACAACAACAACCACCACCACAGCAAGAACAATGGCTCAGTTTCTCACGACCGTGGTCACAATGACAACGACGCCGCCACAATGCTCGCTTTGTACACTCTCTCCGACCCCAGCGTGATCGGCGGGACGGAAAGTCGGGCGCGGCGGAGAGAACACGCCGAGGCGAGGGTGGCTTCAGATGTGCGGTTGTACATCAAGATGGACGAATTTGACGTTTCCCTTGGCACCACTCTGCCTCCTTATGAGGAGGAGGCTGCGGTCGGGATATATGGGGCAAACCCTCATGTCCAGGCGGAGACAGATACCTTGGGCGGAACTATCTACGGAGGGTTACTTGTGAGTGCAAGATACACCGACACCAGCGATGATGGCACTATCAGTAATGCAACAATGACATCTTGGCACAAGAGTGTCAAGGTCATGTCCTTGCTGCGAGGCTACCGGCGGTCGACCTGCTGGGAAGTCACGGACGGAGGGGGTAAAGTCTCGACGGCTGGAGCGCAGAGGTATCTGGTCTTGCATGAGTTTGACGGGGAGCAAAATGAAGAGGAGGTGGCGGTGCAGCATATCTTCTCGGCCATTGCAGACAAGGTGGTGGTTGAAGATATATGGAGGCTTGTGCAGGTTGAGGGCGTGAGAGAGAGGTTGTGAGGCTGGTCATGCATGATGAAAGATACCAAGGACACGAGGACATGGAGTGAGGTTCATGGCATGGAACTGTATATTGGTCAAGGACATTCGACGGATATGTCGTCGATTTAGAGAAAGCATCATTCATTAACATTAATCTGAACCCGCCCTTTATATGCAGGTGTTGAACCTATCAACTAGCATTTGCCAAACTACCGAGACCACCACCGCCCTTACTGTTCTCGCAAGTAGTATCGTGGACCATACTCGGCCTAGCATAGTGGTATAGGATGCTCCGTAGTAAGTCTCTTCGCAGATACCTCATAATGCGCCACATGTGCCAAAGTAGATATCCCAAGGCGCATTGGTACAATACCCTACAGGTAAACGCACGCCACTCTCATTTAACTTGAGTCGTAAGTCTTCAAGAATTCTGTGTATCTGGCTGCTGCGGTTCTTCATCCTGAGCTGTCGAGTGGCTCGTCCCAGGACGACTTGGGGCAATACTTGCCGGCCGGCTTGCGGAGAAGGATTTACGTAGTTTCCTCGCTCCCTTGACCGAGAGCATGCTCCTGACTCGACGGAGTCGTGCCCATCTCTCTTTATCCTTCTCGGCGTCGCCTTTCTCATCGTTTTCACCTTCCAGCTCATCCTCAACCGCGACATCGGAGCCAGAAACTCCGGGGGAGTTGGTTAGTCCGCTCTCGCCAGGGATCGATCTTCGCGGTGTTTGCGGTGGCTTGCTGCTTCTTTTGTTTGGCGTTTCACGGTCTCTAAGGTAAGCTTCGTTCTTGAGCACTTGCAATAGAACCTGCCAGCCCGCCATGTCTTCCTCATCCGCCGCTAGCCGCAGGCGCCTCTTGGAGCCCGTGTCTGAGGATATCCGTTGCGCCTCGGCGCTCTTCCAGGGACAAAAGAATCTGTGCTCTCGTAAAGGGTCGAGATGGTCCATGGGTGCAGGAACCAGCACCTTATTGGTCCGGGGGTCGATTTCTTTGCTTTTGAACATCCATAGGCCCAGCCGGCGGAGGCACGTATGACATGATGCAGTGTTGGGAACAGGCCCAATGCGTGGGTTGTCCAAGCCCTGCCAGCCGAGCACAGCCAAGGCGAGCGCAACGCGATTGGGGGTTGGCGATGAAGAGGATGTGGCTGACGACGAGGGCGGCGACGGGACGGAAAAGAAGTCGGGCGGCAGCTGGTACAAGATGGCGTCGATGCTGAATTTTGCGGGGAGACGCAGGTTGAACTCATAGGGTAGGAAGGCGCTGCGAGCACATAGCTCGTCGTAACGCTTGCGTAGATCTTGTATGGCAGCCTGGCGGTTTGAGAGGGCCAGGCGCAAGAGAGAGTCATCGCAGCCGCGTTTGCGCCAGAGACAGTCGTCCTGGTGTGACGTAACGATTAATTCGACATACTTTTGAACAAGTGCTTCTTCAATTTCCGAGGGGATTAGGACGGCAACCTCCTTGCCGTCCACCTCTTTCTTATTGAGCTTCACGACGAGCTCTTTGTTGCACAGTGTGCAGCGGACGCGTTCCTTGCCACTGCATATCCAGCCGCGCTTGGCCCACTGGACTTCGCTGACGGCTTCTGGCTTGGGGGTCCAGTCTGTGAGCTCCTGGAAGCTGACCAGACGCCTGAGGAGCTCGGCACGGTCTCCAGGGCAGTATTTTGGCTTGAAGAGCTCCTTTTTGTCATCTCTACCCGAAGATTTCCGTAAGACAATGTTTGACATGGTGGTCTTGCCGACGCCATAGAGGGAGGAGGTGGCGGGGCTAGACACGCCGCCCAGGTTCTTGGAGGGCGTCGAATCGGGCAGACCCAGGCGGCGTCGTTTGCCCAGGAGGTCGACGTCAACGGAAGCCGTGGATCGGGGGGCAGACGACGAGGAGAAGGTCGGCCGTAGAGCCATTGGGTCTGAGCTCGGGGTGTGAAGGGTCCGCGACATGAGGTGCCGGTTTGCTGGAGGCATAGATGGGTGTAGTCGTGGCTGGGGCGGGGGAGGAGTGGAGGTGAAGTCGCGGCCGGCTGCGTAGTCTGACGAAGGGGTTGCTGGCCTGCTGCCAAAGCCGTTCAAGAGCTCGTTGAGTTTGCGCTTCTTGGCCACGTCCATATTGGTGGTCGCGGGAGCTTTTGGCGGCCGTTTGTCCCCGGGGTGCGCAGCTAAATAAAATGATGGTAGGCTCTAGGCTGCGTCAAGGGAGGGCCGGGGAGATTCGTGATTGGGGACTGGGCCGATCGCAGAAATTCCTGTTGCTGCTAAGCGCGCGCCCCCTGAGCCGACATGGCAGGCGCAGAGAGGTGTGGCAGTGGTGGCCTGGCGACTCGTCGTGTCTCGTCAAGGAATGTTGTGGTTGGCAAAGCATCTGGATATTGCGTTTGGCTTGCAGCGGGAAAGTCGAGATGATGGCCGGGCTGAGAATCTTCAACGAACAGGCCAGACCCTGCAATCGATTAGCGCCATGGGCTTGCAGGGTACGTGCCGGTAGCTAGCAGAGCACTGTCACTTTTGATACATGGTATCACTGGGCCCCTGAGCCTTCTGTACTTTTACCATGTACAATGCAGTACTATGTACATAGTAGCTTCTGCAATTGACTTTGCCATAGTACATGAGCCATCGTCAACTCGGGCATGGCACTATGATACCAGTTGATGTTATGACAAGTCGGGTCTCTCAATACAAAATCAGCCTTCAGATGTTCCCATGACCAGTCTGGGAATCTCTTGAACGGCCCAGATCGGTTGCTTCTTATTCCTAGATTTCGGCTTGGTATGCCGATATCGAGACGCGCTTGCTGTCACAGCATCATGCGGCTTACGGTCAAAATACTGCGAGATGTCATCAGTTCAATCCAAGCCATATCCTACCTACCCAGTTGTGTCCACTGCATAACATATTGTTCGACAATATCTAGCCTGGCGGACCAAAGTCCGTCCGTTCTCCTCACACCCAATGGTCTGAACGCTGTACTCGATGATGAACCCAAGCGCTGTACATAGTATCTGACAGCCAACTCACCAGAGATGCACCCTTCCGTCCGACATCTGGTTTATCTGATATACTAGCACGCATCGTGAATTGTGTCTTGTTGTATTGCTCTCTACTAAGACTTCCTTCCAGAAATATACGCGTCTGATCCTGATACTGGGAGGAGACTGCCGACGACAATACGTGATGCGGACTGTCTTTGTGAGCGCTTTGGTCTACGGCGGCATTGCTCGCGCATCATCGCAGCAACCGTTTGGTTCGACTATCCATAGTGATGCTATACCCAAAACTACATGGTCATCTTCACTACTTGCCTGGGAAGACTATATTGACCATGTGATGGACAAGTGGCATGCACCAGGCCTGGCAATCGCGGTCATCAATGGCAGCGACACCTGGCATCATGTAAGCGGCTGGACTTGGATCATAAAGAGGAAACTTAAGACACCATTTGCTAATTTGTCGATAATTATGCTCAGGGCTTTGGCGTCGCATCTTTGGAGACTCAAGAGGCTGTCACGCCTCACACGCTGTTCGCGACAGGAAGCACGACCAAATCGTTCGTTGCCGCAGGTCTGTCATTGCTGGTTGACAATTCCTCCGCCTACTATCATGGTCTCTCCTGGGACACGCCTATATCTCATGTCCTGCGCGACGACTTTGTGTTGAGTGACGAATGGGCTACCGAGGTGAGCACTTCTTGTATTACGCATTGTGATATCATCTGCCTCCTCACTATCCGCTGTTGTAAGCTTGAAGAAGCTGTGAGAAGTCTCATAGGAACATTACCGATTGCCATCATGCTCATGAGCCCAGAGATATTCAGCTCATCACCCTGCGGTACCCAACTCATCCCCATCAACCCGTCTCACAAGATTTACTGACCAGTCACAGCACATCACCTTTGAGGATGCACTCTCCCATCGCACAGGCTACCCAAGGCACGACCTTTCCATCCACAACTCCTCTCGCGATGTAGTCCGCAGCCTCCGCCACCTTCCCCTTTCCAGCTCCCCGCGCACACGCTGCGAATACAACAACATGATGTACGTTGTGGTCGGTCACGCCCTCACGACCCTCACCGGCCTCGACCTGACCACCTTCCTCCACACGTACCTCTGGGAGCCCATGGACATGCACGAGACCTTTCTCGAAGTCTACGACCCGTGGCTCGTTGGCACGCCGCACGGTCGTGCCCTCACGCGCGCAAGCAGCTACGCCTGGGTGCACGAGCGGCAAGCCCATGTGCGAGATCCGTTGCTCGACGGCCACTTGTACGGCCTTGCCGCCGCGGGCGCCGTGTACAGTAACGTTGTCGACTATACCAAATACCTTCGCATTATGCTCGCCGAGGCCGGGCCTATTTCCAAGGAAGGCCACGCGGCGCTCAAGACGCCGCGGTCGTTTATGGATTTCAACAAGCAGATGTTCCTCGGTCCGACAAGAGAGTGGTATGGCTTGGGGTGGATGGCGGGCATTTTTGAAGGCGAGCATGTATATTGGCATACGGGGACGGCGAATAACATGGTTACGTACATGCTCATGGTGCCTGCGAGGGATATTGGGATTGTGGTCATGGCAAATTCATACTCCAAGGCTCGCGAATTGGTTACGTGGCGGGTGTTGTATGATCTGTTTGGAGTGGAGGAGGAGAGGCGGCCGGATCATGAAGCATAGTAAGCTCTTTATTTTCTCTTTTTCTTTTCCTTTTGAAATGATGTTTTCCTTTTCTTGGTTTATGTTAGAGACACCTTGGCTGACCTAGATTTTGTACAGCTTCCAAAAAGCAGAGGCGCAGGAGCGGCAAGATATCGCAACGTGCTCTCAACGACTCTATCCCAACCTACCCCCCTCCCCAATCCCAGCGACCCTGCCTCTAGAGGCGTACAAGGGACACTACAGCCATCCAGGCTATGGTGCATTGTTCATTGGCACGCTGGACGAGTTACAAGCCTCCACATCGGGGAATCTTGGATTTTATCCTTCTTCACAACCACAAAGGGAGCAAGAGGATGGCCCATTATATCTGTGGAGAACTCCAGAGGCTGCAGACCAGCTGCTGGGTAGGTTGGAGCACAAGACGGGAGAGCACTGGTTGGCATATATATCTATGGTGTATGTGCCCGATATGGTCATGTATTGTGCGCGAACAGAGTTTCGCGTCGGGGCTGACGGGCAAGTGACGAGTGTGGGCGTGAATGTGCGAATGGAAACGGAGGATTCGCCATTGGTTTGGTTTGAGAGGCTACGAGACGAATGACGCCTGATAGTAACAACAGCGAAGTGCTCCTTTGAGTGGTATCAAAACTTGCTCGATTTTACTTCTTGCCTTGTCTGTACATCAGAACCTGTCGCTATGGTGCAAAACACGTTCCAAACAAGACGGAACAATTTATTTAGGTCCCAAAACCTCCTGCACAGCCTTGAGCACCTCAGCGTGGTATGGTGCTGGTGCAGCAACGACACCCTTGTTGGAACTCAACGTCCGCCCCAGGCTAAAGTCGAGCCTCTTGCCATTCACATCCGTCACCTGGCCGCCAGCCTCACGCACAATCAAGTCACCAGCAGCGTGGTCCCAAATCTTCTCCACATACGCCTTGCTCGTCGGCAGACGAAGGTAAATGTCGCCAGCGCCACGCGCAATGGAAGCGTACTTGGCCTGCGAGTCCATGCGCACGCTGGGGTTAGTGATGCCGAGCTTTTGCGCAATGAGGGCAGCCTCGTCCTGCGAGCTGTGGCCGGCCTCGACGCTCTCGCAGAACTTGGCCTCGGCCATAGCCTGAATGGGCTTCATGGCAATCTTGCGGGCCTCTTGCAGCGCGCCGGTGCTAAAGGGCCGGCTGGTGGCGCCCTGGCCCAGGACGGCCGAGAAGATGACGCCGTGGCCTTCATCGGTGGCGTTGGAGCCAATATCAACGGCGAGAGGGGCAGCGTCGTCAATGGGCAGGTTGGGGCAGCCAAGCACGCCGACCTTTACGTCGCCATCAACCATGAGGCCGAGACAGACGGCGTACTGACCACCGCGGAGGAAGCCCTTGGTGCCGTCAATGGGGTCAATAGCCCATATACGGCCCTTGGCGCCGCCCTTGCTGTTGCCGTTGTCGAGCAGGTCGAGCATGGAGTCAACATCCTTAACGGCGCCGCCCAGCAGGCTTTCGGAGGCCTCGTCGTCCAGCTTGGTGCTTCGGACCAGGTCCCAGACGATTTGCTTGAGGTTGTCATCACCGCGCAGGCGCTCTGCTTCTTCCTCGGCGACAATCTCGTCGTCGGGGAAGTTGGCCTTGAGTGCGCTGATGATGAGGACCTGGGCGCCAAAATCGCCAATGGTCACGGGCGACTTGTCATCCTTGGAGACGGTGCCCTTTGCACGCTCGTGAAAGACACGCTTGGTGAGGATTGTGGCGCGCTGAACGGCCAGCTGGGCGATCTCGAGCTCTTTGGCGTAGTTGGAAGAAGCCATCTTGGTCAAAGTCAGCGAATGAAGAATACTGTGGGAAATGTCGGCGGTGGTTACAATGGGGCAATGGCACAAGAATATTGTGGCAGTAAAGCAAATTTGGGATCTTACCGTGTCGGAAGCTGTTGAATGTGTGTCCGCGGGCCTTGTCTGGCTAGTACTGAAAGCTGCTATAGCTTGGTGGAGGGGTGCACCTAAATACTGCTGGCAAATGCCCCTCAGTGCCCCTGAATCAGCTACTGGGTATATAGTACTGCGTGGGCCTGATGACGACGTTCGGGTCCCGAAGTGGTGCAGCACCGCACACAGCCGCGGCGCAGCTCTGGACGCCAGAATAGCCACTATTACGGTCAAGGCGACGTACAGCAGGAGATTGGAGCGTCCGTGAGCCCGTCGACGATGTTCCGTGAGCATTTGGCGGTTGGTTGGTAGTTGGGCGAGCTGAGCTTTTGGTGATGGCAAGGTGCGGGGATGGTTTTGGGGGGATGGGTGATCTGCTAAGAATGGGGCTTACACAGCTAGGTTCTGCGGCGTTTTGAAAACGTGGGTACTTCGTCGAAACCACCTAGATTACACGGTACAGTAAACACAGTACGTGCCAGCACTTTTCTACTCGACGCATACAGTCGAGTTTCATCAATGCTAGTAAAGAGACTCATGCGTCGTCCTAGAACTATGAAGATCCCTAGACCTGTGCCAACAGTGTGTTCACCTTATGGTTTGACTCGATTCGTCCTGTGGCAAGTGGTTGTTGATACTCCGAAAATCAAAACCTTCCCGTATAAGCAAGTGAGCTTGCCCAAAATAGACAGGCGACCAAAGACAGCTTGCATCAAAATCCGGCCGCGGGCAGCGGAGTCACCAAAACATCCGGTCTGCATAACACCGCCAGGCACTTGACGGACTTCCGCAAATATTCACAACCGGCCAGCTGCTTCCTGTACCACATGGTTGCAGGTCTTGTGGCTCAACCAAGTCTTTCTGCGCGCTGTAATCGTTGTGCACTCACCCATGAAATATCCTTTGTCGTATTGGTGGAATGGCTAGAATATATTGTCTCACGCAAGACCAGACCAATGCAGACCAAAAGAGGTATATTGTACATAGATCGGCAGATAATAGCCCACAGTCTAAACACGCTATCACGCGCGTACCCCTTATTTGATCTTCTTTTGCTTGAGCTTGATGGTCTCGTCGTTGACAAAGATACCCTTTCCCTTGTACGGCTCAGGCACACGCCACCTCCGAATCTCAGCCGCAAATTGCATCACCTGCTCGCGGTTGATGCCCTCGAGGAGGATTCTTGTCGGTTGCGGGGCAGACGCCTTGATGCCCTTGGGCACGCCCAGGTCCACGGGATGCGAGAAACCAAGACGCAAGCACACAAAGTCCTGGTCAGGGTACTCCTCCAGCTCAGGACGCTTGTCGATGGCGGCACGGTAACCGATACCTACGAGCCGGAGCACGGCCGTGTGGCCCTCGGAAACACCAATGATGTAGCGCTGAATGTATGCCCATGTCGTGCCTGAAGTTTTCACAAAAACCAAACATTTGTTAGCAGACACGACACATACGGGGATACAAAGAAGACAATCAGCGGTAGATACGCACCCCACATGGCTTTCTGTTGCTTCACGGCTCGGTCCTCGATACCAATAACCAACTTTCTTGCCTCAGGGTCATGGTCCAGTTTCATGAACATGGGAATAGTCAAATCGAGTTTGCCTGTTCCACCAACAGCCCAATCATGCTCATCGTCAGTTATCTTGCCCTAGCGATGTCACGCCGCGCAGAGGGCAGCCCAAAGAACACAACGTACCCAAGGGCCCCGCCACCGACACCGTCCTCTTTGGCGTCTGCTTGTAGGTTGTGTAGTCCCGAATAATATATGGCTCTCCAATCGTAACTTCAACACCTGGTGGTATGGAAATCGGCGTGCGGCCCAACTTGGACTGTCGGGGTGACGCCGCCGAAAAATGCCTTTGCGTGGCCGGTGCGCGCGTGGCGAGCGCAGGGACGAGGAACGCCGGGAGTGTTGCTATCGGCGAGGCGCCACATATTGCAGCCCTCGAAGCAGCAGCTGGAGCAAGCATGGTCGCAAAGTGGGTTGCAAATGGGCGGATAAAGACAGCCTTTTGACCAGCTACTTTCGCGCGACTGGCTGGTTGATGCGATTCGCAGTAACGCGGGAGCTCGAAAATTAACGGGGCATATTATGTAAGCAGGAAGTCGGCAGTCCGGCATCCCCGTGCACCGATATCAGGTCTTGGCCTCGATTGCTCTTGACCTCACCACCCCATAGGCACTGCTTCCCAAGCCATTGGCTTTAAGGTAATGCCCAGCCAGACTCAAGAGGTTAATTTCAATCTCTCGGCATTAATGCATCATGATTTTTTGCATCCTTCTAGAGCTTGCTTCTAAGCTATTGGATGCGTCCATCAAACGTTGCAAGTGGAGTCGACTTCCTTGTTGAAGCCCTCGGTTAACCGGTCATGGAAGCAAGGACACTTTATTCTTGTTTAGACTTTCATAACACATCAAGGTGTTCTTGGAGAAGCGTTGCTTATACTCCATTAAAAACAACAATATCCCAGTTGCTCCGAGCCACATATAGACCTGAAGACATGGTACCAGGTGCTGCTGGCTTTTTGATACTTGCAAGGACACAAGACAGAACTCTTGATGCCATCTCTCCCCAATCTTACTGCCGTGAGAGTCTGTTAAAATTCGATGCTTGGAAACTCAGGCTTTGAAACTAGGGGCAGAGGAAATATGGCTGCTCTCCCCACTGCGTATACAATCCTGACTTGAGAGACTTCCAGACTAACTAATTACCTTTGTCAACAGCCAATATCAAGAATTACAGGTTATACTATCTCTGCCTTGCCTGTCCATCAGAATACAAGATGTATACTTGAAAAGCTGCCATAAGGCTATTGTTTAATGGGACTTTCTGTGCTGTCGTTGAAAAAAATGGCTGGCTGTCCATCCTCAAGCATCTTACTCTGGGATTCTGTTGTTGGAAGGGAAGGAACGACTTCTGCGCAGAACTATGGAGCATGCTTTAGGAAGTCACTTGGCTAACCACCTTCAACGGCATAGCTCCTCCTTCCCCAGGAAAGATAATAGTTGTCAACAAACAAGATATTCCTAGACGGTAGTGGCAGTTTTCTCTTCCAAAAGTCCAGGCAGAAGACTTCGAGCCAACAATCTTCAGATCTGTTTTCTTACCCACTTCCTCTCTAACCATTTGAGTGCACACTATCCTACACACACCTGTTCGCTGGCCTATCCCTCTGCAATCCCTACTCTCCATTTCACTCATTGGCCGCTTGGTGGCTCCTTAGTGTCACCATGAAGATTGTCAGATTACTCTTCTCGCTTGCTACCGCTCAGCTGGCAGCGGCCTTCTCCTTTCGCTCCCAGAGTGGCAGAGACGCTTCGACTACAAGGCCTCGCCATGGCATTGAGCATCGGCTCAGCCCATACGAGATGTTGCAATCTGCGCCTCCACTGCCTGAAGTCTATACTGCGGCGTTGAGCGAATTGCAGGACTTGGAATCAAAGCCACTTTGCCACCGAGTCGCCGCGCGCCTCCTGGTCAACAACTGCCAGTTACTGGATGGCAAAGACGCCACAACCATTCTCACTGATAGTGGTAGCGAGATGAGAGACTTCATCGACGCCTATGCTGCTAGCATGGCTATTTGTGATCTTGAGCGCGGCAAATTTAGTATTCCAAAGGCGTGCGACAGGTTTCGCGAGCCTGTGCTCTTGAAGCTACCGGTCGATGAGCAGGCAACTCTACATGTCAACTCCAGCGAGATAGACGCCTGTCTTACCGGCCTAGGCCTCGAGCACTCTGCCTGGTCGACTTGGGTGAGCTACAGACACAAGGCGTTGATGTTTTGCGAAGCAGCACGCGCAGATCACACTAAAAGTGAGACGACACTCCTAGCCTGAGATGAGATTGGGAACTAATCGATATGCTCTTTATTTCCAGCCGAAAACGTCTTGCTTTATCAGCGTATCACCAAGATCATGGCCAGATTGGCCCATGGCATAGAAAAAGAACTGGAGGAGCATCTGGCCATCTTCAAACTCCAAGCGAAGGAGGCTGGCGACGCTCTGCACAACTTTGGGCCGGAACTTGACGACTTGCGGGATAAAATCTCCATGATACAAACCTACGTAACCGGCAACTTGAACAGCTCTATAGAAAAATCGAGCAACTCGATCAATGATGGAATACAGAATGCCCTCAACCTGCAGCAGCTTCTCTCTGTCATGGTTCGCACTGCGCTGGACGGTACCTCACAAGTTGCTGCTGAACAAGCCAAGTCCCTCGCCGTCTTGGATAGGGGAGCTCAAGATGCCGGATACTGGCTGGCTATCATGGAAAGTGCTGCTATCTCAGCCGCTACTACGAAAGAACAGATTGTCAGTGCATTGAGCAGCTCGCACTCATGCCGTATCAAACAGAACACTAATCTTTTAGCTCAATTTAGGAACTCGTTCACTCTGAAGTCGAGGCATTCTACGTTCGGCAGCAAGCTCTATCGTCCAACCTAGAAGTACTTATTCAAAAGACTGACATACTCTCGGCAAAGTATGACGAGCATTTAAACACAATCAATGAAGCCAGGAATACGACGAGCGAGATCCTCGAGAAGCTAGACGGCGTCGCTATAAGCGCGGCTACTATTGAAAAGGCAACTCAATCTCGATGGAGTCTGCTTGGACTGGGAATTTGGGTGCCCTACATTGTTAGCCCTGTTGCTACTCTACTTCTCGGCTCATACGGTCTTGCGCCCTCTGCGACCCGCAACCTGGGTCTTATTGCCTTGGGAGAAGGTTTTGGATTCTTGATCGCCCACTTTCCCACATACTCTGCCTTTTTCATGGAGACGGGCAGTCATCTGATGCCCGACAAGGGAACGGCAGATGTCCTTTGATGCTGGATAAGGATTTCCGCGCTCGATTATGAAGTATCGAGTGGTTGAAAGACGAAAGGAGGAGCGACGGCACCGCAACTTTTGCTTTGCTATGATCTCGACGATTTGTTTCTCTGTTTTTCCGTTCAATTTTGGGTCCATGGAAGTAGTCATATCAAAATATACGACGCCAAGGAGTTAAGGCACTTTTTGCAGTATTCGAACATTAGCTGGACACGTTTCGCGCGTTTGGGAAATGGTTGAGCTCAGGTTTGGAGTTAACGTGGTATGATCGCCACGTACGTTGATCAATGATTTAAAACTCGACACGAGCAACAACATCGCAGAATTTCATTCTTTTATCATTCATCTATCCATGTGCTTGATTGTAACTTGTGCTTTTGCGGCCTTTACGGGTGGGAAACCTACTCACCAGAACATGTGGCAGACTGTTGAAGTCCCTCTAGTTCAGGACATCGGTCGCATAGCTGGTCGCCGCCTCAATTCTGATATCACTTCGATGCCGCAGCCGTGTCTCTTTCTCGCATGTGATAGTATGATATTCTGTCAATATGGAGCAGACAAGACCTAACGCGCAGCTGCAAGCCTCCATGTACAATCTGAACAGGAACATGGCTTTCTGCGGCACCAGCCAAACCTTCCCTTGGGCTGTTCGCATTCCTTCCATTTCCAGCCCTCAAGCCAAAGGATGTAAGTTTGGAGTTCTTGTATGTAGATTACTATCTACTTCTACTCATCCAACTCCAGATACGAAGGCTGCTCACATGGTCAAGGTGTGCACTGTGCACATAGCATAGTTCTGGGATGGGACGAAGATGATGACGTCTCTTGTACATCGTATGCCACCCTTGTGCAAATCAAGAAGCATACAAGGGTCCCTGCATGTGTGGTGCGACTCTTCTGACAGCATCAGCGTCACCAAAACGTTACCGTGCTGCATGTACCGGCCAAGCAGTTGATTGGGTGTCAGGGCCTGGAGTGTGACATCATCGTGGCTGGGACCCTGAATTTTGACGTCCGAATGATACTATGAAGCTGGCCTACGCACGCGCAACTGACGGGGGTGGCAGTGGGAATGTGCTAGCAACTTGCTAGTAAGGAGAGAAGAGATGGATGGATATATAATAAACATATCCTGTTACAAACCTTCTCATTACTGACGTGGGCGTCTGAACACAATCTTGATCAAAAACACTCATACAAACCACCACAAAACGTGACCAAAAACCTCATCTCAATCTCATCTTCCAAACCTACACAACAAAATGAACAACGATCAAAACAAGGGTGTCACTGGCGTTGCCAAGACCGGCACCGGTATTCTGGGAAACACAGTTTCGGGTCTCTCCAACACAGTTGGCGGCCTTGTCGGTAAGTCCCATCCCACGCACATGCACACAGAATCTGTTTCAGGGCCTCTTCCCCTCTTTCTCCTCTCTCTTCTCAAGTGTTCTATCAAGGCCAGACGCACTAACCTTTGCCTTCTTTCCGATTCTTTAGGCGGAGCAACCCGTGGCCTCGGCGAGACTTTGAATGGCGTAACTGGAGGTGCTGCCCGTCCCGTGGGCGACGGCGTGGCCAACCTTGGCACTGGTCTCGAGAATGGCCTGTCGGATGTGGCCAAGAGTGCGCGAGACGCTGGAAACTGGAAGAAATAAATGTTTGAAAGAATGCGATGACAAAGAAGATTATATACCCCCCATGTGTTTTGGATTGAATTGTATATCGATGTTTGACCTCTCGTGACAGAGGTTCAAGTGGTCGAAGCTCTCGACTTTGTTAGATTTGAATTTGAAGGCAATGAACAGTAGCCGTGCAAGAAGACAAAATGACGATCACTCCGTGAGCGATGATTGTGGGGACGTGTTCATTTATCACGATGTGTGGTAGCGCAGCAGTTGACTTCAAGAGGGTTGCCGGTGGTCGGCACAAGCGGTACATATGGTGAACGAACTGCCAGTGTCCAGCAATCAATCACGGCATTCACAGACACCTGCACTGCAATTACGATCCAACTGCGCGCGCACAACGGCGCCTGTTTCTGTGTGTTGTCCCTCTACCCCACATTTGCATCATCCAAGTTGCCCCTCTTGCACACAAATCTACATAGTACAAGCACAAAGTGTGCATATATGCAGAACTGATAGAACATTGGAAGGGTATAGTGCAAAGAAGCCAACGAAGCCAATGAAAATGCACAATCACAAAGCTGCAAGGCCAGAACACGCCAGAGTAAACCAAGAAGAAAACAATCGTACCGCTCCACAATCAGTTCAACAATTCAGGGTTCATCAGACCCCTTTTGAAACTCAAACATGAGAAATTTGTCTAGGATACCCCAGAAAACATGAGAAACGGGGCCCAGAGTACCAACCACCCCCCCCCTTCTTCCCCGAGGGAATCGTAGTCCTGGCTGTGCAGGTTGTACATATGTAGCTGGTGATTCTCATATTCTACTTCGCCCATCCGTTGGGATTCATCATGCCACCTGGCTAACATCCACTGCTACTTGTGGGAAAGCGGCAGTGTTTGGTGTTGGGATTCTGGCAACGGTGTACTCCTCCATATCGCGGAGGATACGCAGGTTCTGCTCTCTCATGTCACTGTCAAGAATCTCGAGCGAATTGACAGTCGTGCGCATTCTAGCTAGCTACTCCCACCAACCAATAGAATGTTAGCAAGTGTCAGCCTAACCAGGCGACGTCTTATCGTGTGCGCGCGCGTGTGTTTTGAGTCAAAAAAGACTGGGGCGAAGCAGTTTTACGGGCGGATGTGGGCAGGGTGTGGAAGGGTAGGAGGTGTGAGGCTGCTGCAAGCAGCAGGGGGCTTTCGCACCAGAGCTAGTGCCACTGAGGATTGATCCTGCTCACCTTCGGCAGCAGGCCCCCTCTCTCCAGCGGCGGCGATAGCATCGTCGTTGGTGAATCGATTAGCTCCCAGTCCGGTCCTCTCGGCCGCTAGGGATGAAGAAGTTGCGTGGACCTTTACACAAGAATATATTAACACTTTGGGAGATATGTTAAAAGCTAGGACTTTGTTGTATGTTGCTTCATACCTGGGCCTCTGCCAACTCCGCCTCCTTCACTTTGAGCAGGTCCAGTAACTCTTGGACACGAGCCTCTAGCTTGTCTGCGCGCGCTGCGGATTCATTCAAGATATCCGTCATCGAATCGTGCATGTCCCGGTAGTCTGCTTCTGCAGTCTTTGCCCTGGCATCGGCTTCAAGTCTATGGGCCTCTAGCTCCTTACGGGCGAGGCTCAATTCTTCTTTGACAGAGTTGAGTTGCTCGGCGGCCTTGCCCGATTGCGTGCCCGCGTTGGACACCGCATCGTTGTACGCCTGTTTCACGTGAGCAAGCTCTGCACGAAGAGCCGTCACCTCGCCCGAGGTGTCAAGCTTGGGCGAAGATCTGTTAGTGTTCGCGTCGAGGTCCGCTTCAGCCGTAATTCTTGCAAACTTCTCCATGGCGAGTTGTTGGCTCAGAGTGGTAATCTCCTCCTCAGCCTTGACCATCTGCTGTTTGGAAGATTCAAGAACCTTCTGAAGCTCCTCCTGCGACTGGATGACCTTGGCTTCCAGCGCAGAAGCGTGCTGCGACTTGATTTCGGAAATGATCTTTTCGTGCTGCTCCTTCAAGCTCTCGATCTCAAACTTGCTGTCAGCAGCACTGCCAGCGTTTTCGTTTTGCAGTCGGTCGATGGCCTCGAGGTGAGCATTGGCCTGTTTCTTGAGTTCAGCAGTGTGGTCCTCGTACAGTTCTTTTCTAAAACGTTGCATGGCCAGAGCATGCTCCTCCTGAGTTCCATCCAGTTGCGCTCCCAGCGTAGCAAGTTGCTCGTCCAACTGAGCCCGCACGACAGCAAACTCCTCTACCGCAGCCTGGCTACCAGCAATCTCCTTCTTGAGTTGCTCAATCTCCATGGCATGCTTGGCAGCCAGTTCCTCTTGCAATTGTTGAAACTGAGCAGAGCTCTTTTGAAGCTCAGCAGCGTGCTTCTGGTTGAGCTCCCTCTCGAGAGTCTCCAACTGCTTGGAAAGGGCTTCCAAAGTGGCAGCATGTTTGGCGTTAAGTTCATTCTCTATTTGACCCAGTTGAGCAGCCTGGGCGCCTTCACCGGCAGCCGTTGCGGCCAATAATTCCTCGGCATGCTTGGCAAGGAGTTGCTGGTTTTGAGACTCGTTCTTTGCATTCAACTCCGCGAGGATACTCTCGTGGGAGGTTTCCAGAGCCTGCAACTCCTTTGCCAGATGGGCCTGAGCCTCACTCTTCAAGATTTCAATCTCCTGTGCGTGGGCGGCCTTCAATGCGTTGAGGTCGCTAACATGCGCATCACGGTCGGCGGAGGCGCCACTCTTGGCTTGCTCCAGCTCCATGGCGTGATTGGCCTGCAGTGCATCCAAAGCCTTCTGTTGCTCAGACTCGACAGCAGCCAGCGCTGCAATGGCAGTAGCATGTTCTGCCTTTGCCGTTTGGAGTGCAGCCAATGTCTCTTCTTGCTGGCTTTTGACCTCGTCAACAGCTTTGCTGTGGCCCTCCAATGCAGACGAGTGAGCCTCGGTTAGCCCCTTGTGCTTGTCTTCCAACTCCTTGTGCTTGGCCTCCAACTCTTCGTATTTGCGCTTGTACATGGCCTCGCCCTGCAGGGAGTTGATTTCATTCTCATAATCGGTTGTTATCTGCTTCAAGTGCTGGTCGTGCTTCTCTGCAGTTGCAGCGTGCTCGGACTTCAAAGCCTCAATCTCACCGTCCTTGGCCATGACGTCTTCTTCCAGCTTGGTGATGGTCTCTCGCGCAGATCGCAGCTGAACCTCCACACTCTGTATGCGCTCCTCAAACGAGGCGAGCTCGTTCGATTTGGCTGTCAGTTCTTCCTTGGCGTTGTCGGTGCTCTGCTCTGCAATTTCCAACTTGGCCTTGAGCTCTGCAATTTCGCCCTCGAGAGTCGAGATCTTGGCTGCGTTGTCCGACTGTTCCTCAGAAAGTCTTGCTTGTTGCGCCGATTCCAAGGCCGCTTGAGATGTTGTCAGTTCATCAATCTTGCTTTGAAGGTTGGCAAGAGCAGCTTCGTGGCTCGCTTTTTGGTCAGCGAGCGCCTTCTCGTGATCGCCCGATGTGGCCTTGCCAATTTCCAGTTCCTCGGCATGCTTGCTCTGGAGGGCAGATAGGGCATCATTATGCTGCTCAACGAGCGTCTTTTGTGACTCTTCAAGGCTTCTCCGCAGCTCTTGGAGCTGGGAGCTGTGTTCTTCTGATGCTTTAGCCAGGTCTGCCTGGCTTTGGTTCAGTCTGGCTTCATGCTCAGTATGTGCTGATTCGAGAGCAGCCTTAAGGGAAGCAATTTCAGAATCGGTTGTCTCCTTTGCCGCAACAAGTTCAGCGAGCTCAGTCTTTTGCTTCTCAAGTTGCTCCTCAGCATCCTTGAGTTTCGCGCGGGCCTCAGAAATTTGGGCCTCCAGAGCCTCGACCTCACGTTGGTGTTTGGCCTTGACACTCTCGAGTTCGTCAGCTAATTCTTTCAGCGAGGAGTCGTTGTTGACTTCTTCACTCTGCTTGGACTCGATCTGTGCTGTCAGTTCGACAATCTTTTCCTCTGAAGATGTGATTTGCTTCTTGAGAGTTACAATTTCAGCCTCACTCTCTGAAAGCTTAACTTTGAGATCGTCAATCTCCTTTGTAACTTCAGCAGAGGGAGGACCCGACGTAGACAGCCGGGAACTTGCAGACTTTGTGGTCGTGCCGGATGAGGCTCCGGCCATTGAGAGGCGCTTTTTCGCGTCAGCAACGGCGCCCGTTGCAACCGTCCTACCAACAGGGCGCGTTGTGCTCGTTGAGCTGATGCTCGAGTCCTTGGTGTGACCTCGGGTAGCGGTTGGTCGCGTGGCAGACGTTGGCGACGCAGCGCTTGGCGCCACAGGCTTTCTCGCTGAGGTGGTGCTGGTAGTGCCTGTGGTAGACCGCGGCTTGGGCGTCGTCGAGGTTGCGCTAGACAGTGTCGACGTTCGTCGAGACGCAAGAGTCGAGGTCCGCCGCTTCTCATCTTCAGACACAGAGGGCTGTGAGCGGTGTGTCGAAGTAGCAACTGAGGAAGGGCGCTTGGTTGCGGTGGTCGATGCGGGCCGCGTAGTAGCAGGCTTGTTCAGGCCACCAGTCGTAGTGCTTGTGCGAGAGGCCGAGCTTGCGGTTGGTTTTGTAGCACCCAAGGTAGAAAGCGGGCGTCGCGTAGCGCTTGTTGTTGTTGTTGTCACGGGCTTCTTCGCAGTACCCACGGTACCTGGCGTCTTGTTGGCGCTTGTAGTTGCCGTCGCTTTTTTCGCAACAGCAGGAGTGACATTTGCGATGGGAGACTCTAGCTTCTCAATCTCCGATTCTTCAGGAGCGGCCTCAGAATCAACAGATTCGGCATTCAATTGAGCAGAATCTTGGGCCGCCATCTCAGCAGAGTGCTCAACAGGAGCCTCATCAGAGGAGGCCTCAGTGTGGGTGTCCTCAACAGAAGCCTCATGAGCATCAGATAACTGAGCTTCGTCCACAACGGGCGCATCCTCGTGCGAGACAACGTCGTAACCCTCGGCGTCAGACATTGTAGGTGCGGCTCGGTTCGACAAGATCCCGTCTATGGTGGGAAGGTGAGGGATAGTCTGTCAAGTGAAGCCAGTCAGTATTATTTAGCTCTTGATGGATGTCTAGGCATTGACCAAGCTCCCAAAGAGCTGCGCTAGTCGTATAAAGGGCATCCTGTGCAAGTGAGGCATCTTCGTACGCACCCTGCGTGTCCAGGAACAAGCTTCGTTGTCCTCAGATATTCTGTAAAAGGGGGCAAGGGGCCACGTTGGGTACGCGCTCGAGCAGTCGATAAGCGTTGCGAAGTGAAAATGCCACAGGGGTATACAGCAAAAGCAGCAGACAGAATGCAGCGCAAATGTACAACCACAAGAGCAGGCGAAAGGCAGTCAAAAGACGTCGGGCACAACTCTTCTGTGAGCTTGTTCCCCTGAGGAGCGCAACGTGATACGTAGGGAGAAGGAGGGAGCGCGCGGTGCGAGTAAGGTGGTGTCGAGCGACAGAGTGGGTTGGAATTAAAATGGGCACCTCTTCACTTCAGTTCGCCCGCAGTCTAGTCCGGGCCCTTGTTTTTGCAGGCGCGCCGAGCCAAGCAGCTAGCTACTTTGTACAGGCTAGCACACGCACAGGGCATATGCAGGCCTGCCCAGCCTGGGGCCAGCCACTGGCCGCTGGAGAATGAATGCCCCTTGCACAGGGCATCAAGGGTCCTTAGCAAGGGCGCGTCCAATAGGCGCAACGTCTTGCAATCAGTGGCCCTGCAGTAAGCTAGAGTCTCTACTATGTACAGTACTAGTAAGAGTAATACAGTAAGAGCTGACGACGGTCAGGGACGGTCTTCCCAAAATACGCGTTTGCTGCTCCAAAATACATATCCGACCAGCTTCTGACGACCTGCGCATCTCTCAAAATTGCACTAACCACCCAAAAAAGAGCTCGGCACTACATCCTTCAAACGTCAGCGGATAGCGATAAGCATCCAATGCACGCGCGATTTTGTGACCCCCCCGGTGTGGACTCTCTTGCGTGATCTACCCGTTGTCAGATCGCGCATCCAAATTTGTCAACCTGCCAAAGCCACCTGCTTCTCTTGCATGGCCCCAAAGCCGCTGAAGCGAGCGCTCCTTAGTGCCACTCAATAACAGACCGCAGACGCAAGTTCCGGCAGATCAACCGGAAGGAACAAGCGGGCGAGACCCTTGCTCGCTTGCTCTTTGGAGGGGCCAGCGTTCGCCCTGGAAAGCCAACATCAGGCATGAGTTTCATGCAACCCAATCGCAACTGACAAAGAAAACTCTTGATTGAGCAAGTGAATGTTTGACACGACCTCCATATCTCCGCCTCAGCAGTCATCATTCATGCAGGATTTCAGCCCGTGCGCCCAATGTGTGACGACTGTCACTTCCGCTACGACCCTCGACAGGCTGGCTGCTTTTCTTTGCGGTTGCTGTTCGTTTGCAGCATTTGGCTCGATTCTGGAATAGACGCTATCGAATCGTGGCTTTGTGCCGAGTTATGTGAAGTAAACAGAGGTGTCAATGATAGAATCGATGTGGCAGTCTCTGATTGGTGTTGGAGGAATCAACAAATCGCCAGTCACTGGCAGTACTGTGCATGACAAGATGCTGGTAAAGACCGTCTTGTACCTTCGGACTGCGGTAAATACTCAAAAATGAGTGGTCACTTGATTCAAAGCCTAAGGTATGCAAATTCCAGAAACAAACGGAATTAAGGCCCAGGGCCAGGCTTGGAGGTGAGGCAAAACAGGATCCGCTCCTTGTATCAGCACACCTCTTTGGAGCATGAATCCAAATATTAACCAGAGCTGTGTCTACCTTCGGCAGGCGGCTTTGTGGTGGGCTATGATTGGAAAGCATACAGAATGGTAATTCAAACGGAGCTTAGGAAGCTCTAAAAAGAGGCAGGTCATTGTGTGATGAGTTCCAGCCCCTTGGTCTCATCCCACAAGAGGTCAAGACATGGAGACTCGTGAACCCGCAACTTCCACGCTGGGCAGCAGAACGTAGCTTCATTGAGTGAATGGGAGCGACCTTCAGCCAGAATATTAGAGTAGCAACAATATTGATGAGTATCTTAAAAGTGTAGAAAAATCAGGCCTGGAGCTAGAATGCCCAATCCGGTATCTCCGTTCCCCTCTCGGTATAGATTTGCCGATACAGAGACTTGAATAGAGCTGCCTTCTGTGCAACATCACTTTCAGTCCGGCTCAGGTGCTGGGCCACCGACGCTTTGTCGAAGTTGTGACTACGGAGGGCTTGGCAGAGTATCTGCTCCTCTTCTTTGTCCCAATATTGTCCATTTCCCTCATAGCTGGCCTGAGCCATCGGATCATGTGGCAGTCTCAGACGGCTCGACACTCGATCGTTGTATGAGTCAACATCAGGAGCTGCATCGTCCTCTTCCTGCTCATCACCGCCAAGCGGATAGGGATCGTGCTCACTGACGATGCGGGGAAAGACATGGCCATCTTGGAAAATATGCTGAAAGCCAGGTGCAGACGAGTACGCTTTATGCTGTGATGAGACTCTTTGAGCGCGATCCCATTTCTCCTTGAGCGGGTTGGGAGCATCTCTCAGAGCTTGGGTGGACCTGCAAAAAGCCTCCCATTGTTCTGCACTATGTTGAGCAGCCAATTCCTCTTCGCGCTGCTTTGCGGCCCATTCTTCTCGTTGCCGAATCATCATCCGCCGCTCAGCCTCTAATTCCTCTCTCTTCCGGCTTGATTGCGCCATAGCGTCTCCGAGCTTCAACTCGGCCCGCTTGGCAGTCGACTCGAGTGCTGAAAGCTGTCTGTGAAAGATTTCCCTCGCTTTGCTCTTGCTTAGCCTCAAAGCTGCCTCCTCTCTATCGAGCTTCTCTTGACTTCTTCTGAATTCGCGTTCAAAGGGCCACAACTTGAGACCTCTGTCAAGAGCACGCTCGAGGCGTACACTCCATCCAACTGCACGAAGGAAAAACTGCAATGTGAATGCGTTGAATTGCAGACGTTGCGATGAACCAGACTTTTCTGAAGGCACGAGATCACAAGTTTGTTCGATTAAAAACACAAGCAGAGGAATAAGACTCCTAGAGATACTGCGTAGCAAAATTCGTCGCTCTTTAATTGTGTTTCCAGCCAGACCTTCGCGGGGTGCCAACTTGTGGGAAACGATGTCTTCGATCTCTCTATTGATGCTCGCGAAAAGTTTTCTAATTTCTTCGTCGTGGACCCTTAGGTAATCTATCGTTTTGTCGTAGGCCGTGTCTGTATATTGATTGTTCCGGGCATCTGCAGACTTGGTCAGAAGCTCAATGAGCCTTTCAACAAGCTTCCACAAGTTCTGCGCAGGGCGATGCTTGCAGGTTAAGTTGTCTCCTTTGTTCCAATTCCGCTTTTGTGTCCAAGCTTGGTGCTGCAAAGTCTTGATGATTGCGTTGAGGCTTTGAACAGAAACCTGCACTGTGGCAGCCTGTGTATTCGGTTGTGGTGCTTCAATGAATGCTGAATCGTCAGCCGTGAAGTTCACAGCCTCTTCATCATTGCCCTGGGCGTTTGTCCCCCCGTCCTTGGCCGCACCATCTCGGGTAGCGGAAGATGCTGTGATATGCTCTTGTCGATCATGTTGCTTCTGCCTGCGGTGAGCCTTGGCGTGGTCAGGCAGGGCTTGTGCTACCAATGTGTGTTGCCCTGAGCGGCGCTGCTGTGTCTCGCCGGCAGCATCGCTCAAATTGCTGTCAGAGCTGTCATATTCGTTGTGGGCTGATACGTCGTGTCTCGTTTGGCGTCCAGTGTCACCCCGTTTCCTCTTGCTAGCTTGTCGGAGGAGCGGCATGGCACCTTGGCTAGCCTCAGTTTCCTTAAAACTGCCCTTCTTGCCAGCTTCCACGTTCCGGATTGAATCCACAGTGCTGGTGACAGCGTGGTCCTTGTTGGCATGCACTGTTGCGCCGGTTATTTTCTGCCCGAGGCGAGCTTCATTGCTGACGGATATCACTTCGTTAAAGTTGATTTTTATAGGTCCATCGTCGTCGTCATCGTCGTTCTCAGAACGAGAGCCTTGTCCTTGAGAAGGTTTGTCTTCCTGTATCGCTTCGTGATGTGCCAGAGCATTCTGGTATCGCTCTTTGCTGTGGCTTTCCGTGGCATCTGCTTCATCTCCAGCCAACTCAATTGACCTGTCGGTACCGACAGAGTCTTTGCCTGGACCACTCCGGATTTTGAGTCGCTTCGATTTGGGCGAGCCAAAATAGTCAGTCACGTTGGAGCTTTCGCCAGCGGACTGCTCTTGCCGGACATTGGAATGATTGCGTCTTGTCGGCATTGTTGTTGTGAATCGTCGCAACTGCACTCGGGGCGGGGTGAATATTTGAGTAAACTACCGCAAACACGTATAGCGTACAAATGAAGGTGTCAGTTGGCAGTAGTATGAAACTGTGCACAAAAGATCATTATATCAGGAAATGGTCCATTGTCTGCTTTGAGTCTTTCTTGTTTATGTTATATGTTTGCAAAGGTCTAGACTCCAGCCTGACTTTTGTTTATGCTGATGGGAAGGGTGACAGCGTGCAGCGTGTTGAGACCCTAACCCTGGTGGCCTTTTGACTGCCAAATGATCTCACTCGCGAACTTGTGTCGGCGGAAGGTATTGGCAAACTGCTGACTGTTGAAAACACCTCCCTTTGCCATAACAAATAGATCGCCAAACTTGCACAGCCCGCAGCCAAGCAATTCACCATAGCACTCAATTGCTTTAGATCGTCCACAACTCACAGCTTGACATAATAGACAACAGCAGCTCACGAAACGGTACAGGGAACCAATACTGGCTTTTTAGAGACTCGCTCCTCTCTCGATAGTAGTCGCCATGGCGGCCGCGAATCACTTGTCTCAAGCTGCTCCTTCTGGTGCTACTCTTTCTGGTTCACTACCTACTCAGCTCAACATTCTCGACTCTTCGTCTTCGCATAGCTTCCTCGTTCCTAGCAAACTCATCAACGATGGCCCAGACGTTTCGCGCTTCCTAGTATCCCAAGCCTACCGAGACATAGGCGTCTTCCTGATGCAGCTTAATCGCGCCCTTTGTCCACGAAAGAATCCATCCGGTACAGGCCCGTCAAGAGTCTTTCCTATCAGCGGCACAGATCGCGAAGACTCAGAATCAGTCCGCAGGCTGCAAGCTCTCTTAGACAGAACTTCGGCTCTCATTGGCGAGGCGCCTCCAAATCCCGGCCCGAGACGGTTCGGTAACATCAGTTTTCGCAGATGGTACGAGCTGCTGGAGGAAAACGTCGAGGGGCTCTTGAAGGAGTATGTAGGTATGGACGTGTTGGATTTCCCTGCTTCTGATGTGTCAGACGGTGATAAATTGCGTGTTGGTGCCATTGACGAGCTGAAAGCATACTTTTTGGGGGCGTTCGGTAGTCCACAACGCTTGGACTATGGAACGGGCCACGAGCTGAGTTTCTTTGCATTTCTGGGCAGTTTGTGGAAGTTGGGCGCTTTCAGAGATGGTACTCAGGGCGGCGATATTGAGCGTAGTATTGTGCTTGGAGTTTTCGAGCCGTATGTCATCCCCCGTGTCCTGGAAAGGGAAATCTACAGCTAACAACTCGTATAGCTACCTCAAGGTAATACGCAAATTAATCTTGACATATACGCTAGAGCCGGCTGGCTCTCACGGGGTCTGGGGCCTCGACGATCACTCCTTCCTGCCATACATCTTTGGCTCGGCCCAGCTTACCAGACCCATCGCCGAACATGAAGCGATGCCACTCGAAGGCTCGGTAGAAAGAGCACCCAGACCGGGAGATGTGACGAATCCTGATGCAGTGGAGCGGCTGCGAGACGTCAACATGTACTTTTCGGCCATTGGCTTCATTAACGACGTCAAGAAAGGTCCATTTTGGGAACATAGTCCAATTCTATATGATATCTCTGGTATCAAAGATGGTTGGGGTAAGATAAATAAGGTCAGCAATCAAACCCACTCCCCCCCCTCAAATAACAAAAAAATGGTTCCGTCCGTCGTTTTATAATAGTCCATAAATTGAGCCTCCGCGTGTCTAGGGTATGATCAAGATGTTCAACGCGGAGGTGCTCTCCAAATTCCCTGTTATACAGCACTTCCCATTTGGTTCCTTATTCTCGTGGGACGTCGATCCAAATGCGTCCACACCTCAACAGTCTATTCACATGGCCAATCAACCTCCAGTCGCAACAGCGTCATCCGCAGCTTCCCTCCCTGGGAGCACAACAGCACCATGGGCAAAAATGGCGCGTATGCCAGGTGCCGGCGGATTGGTTGAACCGAACGTGATACCGGCGCACAGGTCCGACGCGCAGCCAGAGGGTTTAGTCCCGCTCGATTCGGTGCGGCCATCCGGGCCAAGAGGAACATCCGGGGCGCAGATAAGCATTACTAAGGCCCCTTGGGCCAAATGATGACTTGCAGTATAGACTATGTATACTCACAAAAAAACTCAGACTGAGGAGGGGCACACATAGATTGCAGACACGGCCCTAGAAGTTATGAATTGGGCATTGCAAAAGCGCCTGGGCCCTGCGTCTGGGCTGGAGCACTTGCCGCCGCCCTGCTACTATGTACATAGTACAGCCGCTGTGCCGTGCGCGAGGGTCTATGATACCGAGATTTAAGCTCTCGACTAAAAGTCAGCCTAAAATACATAGTATGCTAGAAGTCATTGCATCTTACAAAGACAAGCTGCCTGGGCAGCGGTTTGAGAGCGCTGACGCTGACATAATGGTTAGGGTAGCCGGCGGTCCATCGACGGCACATGCTACACAACATCACCACGACTGCTAGGGTGCTAGCGTGTAACAGAAAAATCGTACAATTACGACATTGATGCCTACAAGCCGTTGCACGAGTGCATGCCAGAGGCGCCACGCCGTTTCTAAGCTCTGCTAGCAAGATTTCTCTCGTGTCATTGTGCATGATGTGCCGACAAGTTTTCTGTGCAAGGCCTTGCTGTTTTGAGGGTTCTCGGTCGTCCGTGGATTTGGATACTTACTTTTTGCTACTTCATTTTTTGTGCCTGCCTCTTGGCTTTCTCTGCAGCATGGGCCATGCTTCAGACGCGTGGCCCAGCTCGAGCAAAGATTACATAATAGTCAAGAGGATGTTGTACCCAGCAAACAAGCAACGGAATAAATGCTCCGCAGGGACAAGGCAGCCGGGGTCGCAGCGCAATGATCTGCCGTTCCTGCTTGTGCTACCTTTTGAATAAGGGCTCCACAGAGAATTGAGGAACAAAAACATACTATGTACGTACTGTATATATGGTACGAATGGTACAGTCCAAGTAAATAGTACGGGCGCCCTGGCTGGCGCTCGGTGCAGATGAGCAGCAAAACCGCCCGGCGAGTCGTGTAGGAGGCGAAAACAAATTGAAAGAGTAGTGGTAGCGGATGATCAGCGAGGCAGGCCAATGAGAAAAGCGCGTCACATGGGCTTGCTCCCACCGTCCCGGGATGGCTGTCTGTTCAAAGCGCATAGTGTCACACGGAGCGCAGCCGGAGCCCAGCAATTGTTCCTAATCCTCTATCCATGCTTCCTCGGAAGAGGCGTGGAGTTGGTCCCTGCGGACGGGATCTGTGGGCCTTTCGCAATAAGTACATTGTACTCACGGTACTCCATGTCTCGCCCATACCAGTGGAAATGCTAAACTGGACTATACAAGCTAGAGGTAAGAGCAGGAAGGAAGCGAAGGAGACAAAAAAGCGAGACTCTGGTTCATCCTCCCCCGTTTGTGCTACATATCCACCGACTGGCTGACTGAAGAAAAGAGCAGAGAGACGGGACGCAAACCAGACTGGATCTTCTATTTGGTTATTGTTATAGTATTACCATAGTATGTACTTGTCGTGTCGTGTCGTCTCATGTCGTGTCCAGATCCTCGGGACAGTCTCTCAGGGCAATGACTCGAGCAACTTGAGCCGGGCACAGAGTAACTTATCAGGCTTATGTATACTATCAAGCTATGTTGGAAGGACAAAGAGCGGCTGTATTGCACGATGATGGGTCTGGTGTATTCATTGTACTTGTGGTTAGTTATGGTAATACCGTACGCCTTCCCAGTTTCTTGCTGGGCATCGGCCCCTGCCAAGCAGCGGGCCCTGCGTTTTACACATGTCGATATACTATGTCAGGATGTATACATAGTACATGGTTGTCTCTTTCATGTTATGTAGATCCATGACTTACGACATTGCGCCGCTGTGATCCTGGAACATGGGAGAGCATTGGCTGATTGTGGCTATATTCTGGTGTACATTATGCAGACAGATATTGCGTCCCATCACAGTGCAGCCGGTCGATTATGGACGAAGCATTGGGCCGCTGACGTGCCTCAGGGCCACTGCAGGCCGTTCTACAAGTAATCACATTTTCTGCAAAGTATGCATGTTAGTACAGGTAATAGCGCTTGGCCTGATGGAAAAGTACCTAGACTTTCAGTACAGTATATCTGTCTTCCACATTCGACCTTTGCTCTCTGCGTTTGTTAACATATGGTCAGCAACGAGATCTCCAACTGTCTTCTTTTCCGTCTGCCAGTAGGTATGACTCAAGGATAAATCCATAGTCACGGTTTCACAGCAAGTGGTCAGCCAGGCAGACTAAGTGATGGAAGGCATCAGCAATAATAAGAGCAGCGAGACCGCAAATTTTCGACTTTTCCACAACAAGTAATTCGCCCTCGGGTTGGATCTTTTGCAAACGCGCTTGTCGGGATCCACGCCTCGATAACGACAGGGCCTCCTCCTTTTTACAGAACTAAGCAACCCGGCAGCTCACCCATGAGTGTGCCTGGATAGGAAATAATCAGCAGTAAACCTGTCCCATAGGAGTGCTGTGACAAAGCAAAAAGAGATGCAGAAGTTTGCTTAGCCCCGGCCCTGGGGCCCTGAGTCGCTAGCATACAAGCTCCTTTCTCTGTCTCTCTGGCTGTCTCCAGCGGCATGGTGTGCAGTTTCTTGTATATAATAAGTAAGTTTGAGGTTACTTTTTCTTGCAGCCATGCTGAAAAGGGCGCTGCGTCCGTGGAGCGCATTGTTGTATAGGGATGGTTGTAGATTTCTGTCACATGAGTACTGGGTACGTAATGAACATCCCATATACATAGTAAGAGATGCCTATCACTGCAGTACGATTCCATACTTAAAGCAACCTCAGTGTGTATGAGTAGTTGGAGGTTATTGGTAGCGCCTGGAACTACTCTGTACTACATTGGTATGGTATTCGCAGTACTTGCAGTGGAGCGCTAGCAACTGAGAGGGGCCCCAGAACCCCCAGAGAGCAAATTGGGCCACCGCCCGCTCCTTATCGCCTTCAGTTCCAGTACGGCCCGCCCGCTCGCCCACTGGGCAAGCCCAGTCGGTGACTAACGGTACCTGTAGCTTGTGCTCGATAGCGAATAAGCAGCCGCTCAAGGCATTTGCATTTTGCTGCGGTGGCCAAATTCGAGCCTGCCAAGCCCTGTCTTTGCTTTGCCTTGCCTCTTCAATTCCATTACACCTCGCCTCTGCAATTTTGAAGTCACCCCCCCCCAGCGCGCCGACGGCCCAGCCAACCCAAGCCCAGGCCAGCAAGCTATACATACATAGTAGCAGAGAATCCGAACTGCAGCAACTGCGTGTGATGCCCTCACGGCTCATGCACTAATACTTCTTCTATCCAACTTCGTGTCTGGCTTCTTCTTTTCCCTTTACCTCCTCACCCTTACTCGCCCTCGCTCGCCGCGCTCCCTCTCCTCGTTGCGTCATCTCGAGGCTAGTCCTCCATCCTGACCTTGGTGGGCCCTTCTTGATTCGGCCGCTGCTCTAGACTCTTGACCTCCCCTCAACGAACCCGACCCAATTTGCAGAATTCAGAATTTAGGGCCAACCTTCCACCAATTTCGATTTCCCCCGTCTGCTCTTGACTGCAGCGTCTGGCTCCTCCCAGCGAAGCTCACCAACTTGCAATTCATCCTGACACCGACGCCTTGGTCAACAGTATAGCGCATTGCTGCTGCTCGCTGCCCCTTCATCCTCCACCTGCACGCACATCCCACCCCTCCACATGTGCTAGGAGGCGCATGCAAATGCATATCGAGGACCCAGCATAGACCACCAACCTCTTGCTTGCCAGCCTGGAGTCGGGTGTCCAAAGGCTCGCGATCGACAAGACGGCTCGACCCTGTTCTCCAGCCTTTTCCCACCCGTCATTGCGGCGCTGCTGCCTTGCCGCCTCGACTCACCCACTACCGGCTGGGCCGAGTCCCTATTCTCGTCTTTCTTTTCGCCGCAATACCTGGCCTAGTTTCACTCATCGCATTCGTTTCTGCTCAACTGCCCCCTCTCGTGTGTCTTGCGAGGCTTCTAGGTCTCCTTTAAGAAGGAGGAGGAGGGTCTGATTTTCCAGCACTGGTGAAACGCGACCATGGATGGTCCGAGCCACCACCACCATGATGCCGATACTCCGACCCCCAAGCCGCCACCCGTCGAGCAGCACGACTTCGCCCCTGATGCTGAAGTCCCGCCAGCGCGACCAGATTCGGGTCCCAGCAGCCCAACTCCTGTGCAGCCGCGCATAGACACCTCGAGTGTCGCCTTTGACTCGTCAACTCCCCCTAACCGAGTGCAGACCCCAAGCGTCCAGTCCTCGTGGAGTGCCACCTCCGACTACCAGTTAGGCCATGGCAGTCAGACTGACCCCTCCGATCGTGTTTTCCCTATCCGTTCCGTCATCAGCGTCAACCCCGCAAGTAGATCTTCTACCGAACAAGACTACTTTCCCCGGCTGTCTGCCGACAGCAGCGAATTGGGCGGCTTCAGACCATCTCACACGCGATATGACACCGAGGTGCTGGGAGGCCGCCACGGTGGTCATAGAAGCGATTCATGGGCCTCCCCGCCGGTAGCCATGTCTCCGCCACCGCCTAATACACAGGAGACAAGGCGCAGGCATAACACGACCACGGGTGCCAGATCGAGTGTACAAGCAGACGCTGACCGCCAAGGGTCACGGCCCCTGCCCATCTTTGCCAACGATTCTGCATCAGATGGCGAGGAGTCTGATGCTACGGGAGTCCGCTCGGAATATGCTAGCTCAGCAGGGCGGGAGTCTACTGGTTTCAACGACAGTATCTTGGAGAATTTGACTACGACCCGCTTCAAACATGTTGTGACTGACGAGGGCCATTTGGTCATCACTGGGAGGGATGGGACACTGCAGCGTTGCGAAGACGAACCGATTCATACACCTGGCGCTGTGCAGGGCTTCGGCCTCTTGCTGGCTATTCGCGAGGAAGCAGACGGACGTTTCACGGTACGATATGCAAGCGAAAATTCGAAGCGTATCATCGGATATACTCCCTTGGAGCTCTTTCGCCTGAGCAATTTCACAGATATCTTGACCGAAGAACAGGCAGATAACTTACTCGACCATATTGACTTTATTCGCGACGAGGACGCTGACCCTGCGATCAATGGCCCTGAAGTCTTTAGCATGTCTATAAGACCACCAAAGAAGAGGTGAGGGGAATGGAAATCCTCAACAGTGCTTGGCGCTTGTTTTTTTTTTTTTTTTTTTTTTTTTTTTTGCGAAATGCTGATTGAACAATGATTTAGAACCGCGAAGCTCTGGTGCGCAATACACGTACATCCAAATCATCCAGACTTGGTCATTTGCGAATTCGAACTCGATGACGACCATGAATTCCCATTACGGCCTGACGATGAGCGTACACCGGATTTGCCAGAAGATACTCTGCACGGCAATCCGACAATGGAGGAGCTCGCAGACAGCACTGAGATTACGAGCAAGCCTTTGAGGGTGCTGAGGAGCGCTCGTAAGCGCAGAGGTGAGGCAGGCGCCATGCAAGTTTTCGACATCATGTCGCAAGTGCAAGAGCAGCTAGCCTCAGCCCCGAATCTTGATCGTTTCCTCAAAGTTCTCGTTGGCATTGTCAAGGAACTAACAGGCTTTCATCGTGTCATGATATACCAGTTTGATACCTCCTTCAACGGCAAAGTTGTGACCGAACTTGTGGACCCGATACATACAAAGGATCTTTTCAAAGGCCTTCACTTTCCCGCCTCGGACATTCCCAAACAAGCTCGTGATCTGTACAGGCTCAACAAAGTGCGTTTGCTCTACGATAGAGACCAGGAAACCGCGCGATTAGTATGTCGCTCCAAGGAAGACCTCGAAATTCCCCTGGACATGACCCATTCCTACCTTCGGGCCATGTCTCCGATTCACCTCAAATATCTTGGCAACATGGCCGTCCGCTCCTCCATGTCGATTTCAATTAATGCTTTCAACGAGCTTTGGGGCCTGATTGCATGCCACTCTTACGGTCCCAAGGGCATGCGTGTCTCGTTTCCAATACGGAAAATGTGTCGTCTTGTTGGCGACACCGTCTCGAGAAACATTGAACGACTATCGTATGCTTCACGCTTACAGGCAAGGAAACTCATCAACACGATACCGACTGACAAGAATCCTTCGGGTTACATCATTGCTTCCTCCGACGATTTGCTCAAACTGTTCGATGCCGATTTTGGTATGCTTTCCATCAAAGGGGAGACCAAGATCATGGGCAAAGTCGAACACTCGCAAGAGGCATTGGCCATGCTCGAATACCTGCGCCTAAGAAAGTTCACCTCGGTATTGACAACACAGGACGTCACGACTGATTTCCCAGATTTGCGTTACCCACCAGGCTTCCATTATCTCGCCGGTCTGCTATACGTTCCACTCAGTGTTGGGGGTCAAGACTTTATAGTCTTCTTTCGAAAGGGCCAGGTCCGAGAGGTTAAGTGGGCAGGCAACCCATACGAGAAAGTCGTGCAAGAAGGCACTCAGAACTACCTTGAGCCTAGAACTAGCTTTCAGGTGTGGCACGAAACTGTGTTGGGCAAGTGCCGTGAGTGGTCTGAAGAACAAATTGAGACGGCAGCCGTGCTGTGTCTGGTCTACGGAAAATTCATCGAGGTGTGGAGACAGAAGGAGGCTGCCCTGCAAAATAGCCGTCTGACCCGACTTCTTCTGGCCAATTCTGCTCACGAAGTCCGAACTCCTCTCAATGCCATCATCAACTACCTCGAAATTGCCCTGGAGGGCAGTCTGGACCAAGAAACGCGAGATAACCTGTCCAGATCTCACTCGGCCTCGAAGTCACTTATCTACGTCATCAACGATCTCCTCGATTTGACCAAAACTGAAGAGGGCAACGACCTGATCAAGGACGAGATATTCGATTTTCAAGCTTGTATCAAGGAAGCCACAGGTCCCTTCAAGAAGGACGCTTCACGCAAAGGAATTGGTTATGAAGTGGTGGAACATCCTGGACTACCAAAATATGTGTATGGAGACCAGAGAAGGGTTCGTCAAGCAGTAGCCAACGTGACAGCGAACGCTGTCGAGCACACATCTTCGGGCGAAGTGAAGGTTGAATGCTTTTGTACTTCGGTCGAAGGCCAGCGAGTGCGAGTCGAAATTGTGGTGGAGGATACAGGACATGGCATGAGTATGCTTTTTGCCCTGCAACATGTCCAATCCGATAATATATATGGCTTGCTAACTGCTTACAGGCAACTCCAAACTCGATGCTTTATTTCGCGATCTTGAACAAGTCACAACAGACGGAGACGAAGAGGGCACAGATGGAGACCTTGAAAAACCCAATGACGATGTCAAGACGCTTGGTCTTGGTCTTGCCGTCGTTGCCAGAATCGTTCGGTACGTTTTTTTCCCACTACATGAATTGGCTTATCTGAGAATAAACTCGAATATCTTTTCATGATCGGCCGCCGGCCGCTTTATCTGCTTCTTTCTCCGTGCTCCATGTCTAACGTTTCATGTCTCTTTTAGAAACATGGATGGACAGCTACGACTCAAATCGGAGGATGGAAAAGGATCACGATTTGTTATACAACTACCATTCGAAATTCCTCTTAACGATTCGCCCGCTGTTGCAGACAGTATTGAGCAAGGGGATATCTCGGTGACTGCCTCTACGGTTCCATCAGTCTCGGCAACTTTACCACCTGCGCATGAAGGTGAACTGATGCTTGTCGATCGAGGCCTCAGTGCTGCGCCTAGCAGCAACAGGGTTCTCAATTCCAGTCGCAGCGTCGATGAAAGCATTAGCGGCGCCAGTCTCCGAAGTGCGACGAGTCGTGGTAGTGCTCTCAGTGCCAAGAGCGATGCCGATCGGCTGATCGATGCCATTCAAGGACCTTTGAGTATTGGAGAGCCTGAGTCTGCTGAGATCAGCAGCAGACGTCACAATTCCAATGGGACATATTATCGCGCCGGGTCCAAACCTTCGACCTCGCGCTCGTTGAGTCCTTCGAGTCGGTTGCTCGAGAGACCAACCCCGTCAAGATCTATATCTTCGCCTGGCCAAGTCAACGACCAAGAAGTTGACAATATCGGGACTCCTGGTTTGGAATACGTCACGGACATGAAAACACCAATCAGGCCAGTCAAGATTCCAGACGAATATGCGGAGCAGCCCGAAAGGCCGGCGCAACCCAGCGAAACTTCTGGTGTGGTATTCGAAGTTGGAGACAGCCCACTGCCTGAAACAAAGGCTACTACAAATGACGCCAATGTCCATTTGTGCGGCAAGCCAGGTTCAGCCAAATTGCAAGTTTTGGTGGCTGAAGATGACCCCGTCAACATGAAAATCTTGCGAAAGCGGTTGGAGAAGGCCGGCCACACGGTCTACCATACTGTCAACGGCGAGGACTGCGCAGCAGCCTACAAGGACAGCAATGGAAAATTTGATGTTGTCCTCATGGACATGCAGGTAAGCTGCCTGTGCACACAAGCACATATCATGCATTGTATGATGTTTGTCATATACTGATTTTGTTCGTTCTCTTTGTAGATGCCTATCGTGGATGGACGTCGCAGCACCGAGATGATTCGAGCGACTGAACGCTCGGGTGAGCACCACAAACTTTCGCCTCTTGCGGCGAACCACGGTAGAATACCAATTTTTGCCGTTTCTGCGTCGCTCGTTGAGCGAGAAAGGGAGACGTACATGACAGCAGGCTTTGACGGCTGGATTCTCAAACCCATCGACTTTAAGCGACTTGAACATCTCCTTTTCGGCATCATCGATGACGATGCGCGCAGCGACGCTGTCTACGTGGCGGGCGAATGGGAACGTGGCGGCTGGTTCAGAAAGCGAATGGAGCTGCCTTCGACTGACCAAGCCAAGGACGCACCAAACCTCCGTGGAGCAGACTTGAAAGGAAATGAAACCAATGCAGCACGAGAAAGCCTGGGCTAGCATTCATTTCCTGTGGCACCAAAAAGGATTGGTATTATATGCCATCGTGTGCAAGCATACTAAGATCTCACCCCGTCGGGCACCCCATCCTCATCTTTGCTCCAGCAATCGGGAGAAATCAACAATTAATCCACTCCCTCTCTTTCTTTCTCTTTCCTGATTCCGGTTTTTTAATACAAGGCGTTTCGGCGGTGACTTTGGCTGGCTGGAAAATACACGATACCCGGCATATTTTCACATTCACAATGGCATCACGAATTTTACAGTACACGAATTGCGGTGCATCACATATATATACATATATATACAAGGGGAAAGGGGGCGGGACAGGCACCAGCAGGAGACTGACCGACCGGCTGGTCAGATTCGGCGTTTTGAAAGAGTTCTTGCTTTTTTTTTCTTCCTTTTTTTTTCCCCCCCAATCCATCCATCATGGCGCCTATTTGAGATATTTCCTTCCCTCTTGTGTTGTTTTTGTGGGGGCCGCTTACAAGAAAACATATTTTCACGTGTTTCTGTGTTACGGTTTGTGTGCTTGAATGACCCATCCAAATGATGGTTGGTTTTTTTGGGTTTTCTTTTTCTGGAAATGGAGGAGGAACGTGGAGGTTCTGTAATTGGGTTACTTGCCCATCTTGCCCACTGCGTCACAAACATGATCGACGTGGTTTCCGAAAGTGGTTCCGCTCCGGCTTTGGGCTGTCAGTTTTGTATAGTGGGAAGTTATAGTGCCGAAAGGCAGTTTCGACATTGCCGTTTTCCTCGAAAACAAGGTTGTTCTCATGGTGGGGGGTTTTTGGGGGGGGGGGGGGGAAGAGATGGGCTCGAGAAAATGACGAAAGCCACTTGGTGTTGTGTGGGTCACAGTTGGCTGTGACATAGTACCTTGCGGGATGGGATACGTTGGTCGTGCGGATAGTGTGCGTTGTGGAAGATTGAAACTAGCACAAGGTGGACGAATGGACATCAAAGACGAAGTGAGAGCAATGGTGCAGGTGCATTACCATCAGGCAGCAGCAAATAAGAGAGGAGAAAATCATGGTCACACTCCTAGCAAGGACTTGCATTTTGGCGCTTGGTTTTGATGTGGCGACTTGCTTTCCACCCTGACAGAGGTAGAGCCAGTTTGGCGATCACAAACATGAGGTTTTTCCAGGATTTCTCTTGCATGGGGGGTGAGAAGGTCTGGAGAGGAGAAGCATGGCTAGCATGGTGATGTTCCTGTTGGGTAAGACAAGAAAAAAATATGTTGTCGAGTACTGGTCCAGACGAGGTCGAGGTTGTGGCAAGACTGGTGCGAAGGTTTGGAATGAAACAGTCGTTACTTTGGCCACTGATAGTTTTCATCAGAGAATCCCTTCACACGCAACACAGACGAGTGAATCACGAGAGGAGACTTGGCTACGACAGACACTTCCCGAGTTCGCTCTGTGTTCGCGTTTGGAATACAACAAAGCTGATCCGCTCGATTGCTACTTGGGTACTTCGGACACGGCAAGCATAGAAAGAACCCACATGGATTGGCATCGCCCTTCATTCTTTGCGCTGGACCGCATAGAAAGGGCGTTGGTATGTTGCTCATCCACGGTACTATCTTCACAACCAGCCAGCACTGTTATGTCTCATCAAAAAGAAAGAGAGAAAGGGAAGGAGAGAAAGAAAAGAAAAGATTCCATGTCGATGTTTGGCATGATGTTGATCGTCGAACGCGGCGTGTCTGTTTTGTTCCATCCCCAAGCAGACGATGTCATACAACGAGCCGTCCAGTGGCAGTTGCGCTGACTTGTCAAGAGTGTTTGATGAGTTCACGCCGAAAAGCTTTTTTCCTTTTGTGTGTGTGTGTGTATCTGAGGCAGACTGAGATTCATCAACACCAGAAACAGAAACGGAGAACAGAATTGGGAGGGCGTCTTTCTATGAGCAAGAGGGAAGGAAAGACAAGAAGACCAGCTTGGGCAAATTGAGAAATTCGGGTCTATCCATCCTTTTGCCGCTGCAAAAGCAAAAGCGAAAAGTCGACAGGAACGATCAAGATGCTTCTCCAACAGCGCAGCCTCGCACGCCTCTTCATTACAATATCCTGCACATGTATCCTCTCCGTCTACGTGCTGCTCTACTGTCGCGGCAGCGACCAAGTTTGGACACCTCCAAGTGCGTGGCGTGCCAGCAGCAGCAGACTGATCTCGTTTACGATCCCGTCACCAGAAAACAACAACAAAAACCCCTCCAACCCGGACGGTGAATCTGGCAACAGGCATCTAGCACAACACCAAGTTTCACCACACTACCACCAATATCCGCCGCAGCAACAACAGCATCTCCTGCAGCATCCTCTGCCGCTCGACAACCACACCGTTTCGACGCTCATCCACGAGGCTCACAAAACCTACGCGACGCTGCTGCAAAATACGTCGCACACACTTGCCGAGGCAGCTGCGCGCTACCGCGAGCGCCGCGGCCGGCATCCTCCCCCGGGGTTTGGCGCGTGGTTCAAGGCGGCGCAGAAGCGCAACGCAGTGGTGGTGGAGGCGTTCTTTGACAGAATATACAGAGACTTGGCGCCGTTTTGGGCGGTAGAGGCCAGCGAGTTGCGGCGCAAAGCGCACACGAGTGCGTCGACAGCCGTGCTTCGCGTGCGGGGGCACAATACGAGCCTGTTGATGGCCCCGGATGGTGGGGACAACACGAACAGGCTACCCCGAGCGCCACTGGTGGATGCGCAGCGGTGGGAGGAGCTGGTACGTGAGGTTGAGGCCCATCTGCCCGATCTAGACATGCCGCTGAACATGGGAGTTGGAGGTGGTGAGGATAAGAGCAGCAGCGGCGGCGGCCGCCGCGGGGTGTTGCTTGCGTGGGAGCAAGTCCATGGATATTTACAAGCAGAGGCTGAGAGCAGGACGCTGTTCCCGATCGAGGAGGCACAGGACGAGTACACTGGTTATGATGAAGTCCTGTATGACGCGCTCCATCTTTCGCTTGGAGAGCACGAGTCCAAACGCAGCACCACAACGCCCACGACAGAAGACACCTGGATACCCGACGTGGCAGGCCATTACTGGGACTATGTGCGCGCTGCGTGTCCGCCCGAAAGCCCAGCGAGGAGCTTCAAAAGCTTGAACGGCATGACGGGCCAGCCGATTGACAGCATGTATCCGATCAATGGGGGCGCGCCGCTCCCCTACACCCGTGGCGGCTTCGTTGCCAATTACTCTGCAAGCCAGGATGTGTGCTTTCAGCCACATCTGCGTGGAATGCATAGCGCGTTTGTCGAGAGTGTCCACGCGTCTACGACTGTGATGCAGCAGCAGTTGGTGCCGCTGTTTAGTGGAAGCAAGCTATCCCCACACAACGATATCTTGCTTCCCTCGGCCTCGCATCTGGCGCCTGACGACGACGGCGGCAGTGACGATGAAGGTGGCTATAGCAGCTACATGCCCTTTTCTGCAGCCGCCCAGCAACCCAGCAGGGTGCCATGGTCCGCCAAGAGCGACGCTTTCTTTTGGCGCGGGACGGCCGGGGCCACAGGAGAGGACCAAGTCGGCGCGGATGTGCCTTGGTGGCGGCTCCATCGGCATCGCTGGGTCCAGATTCTCAACGGGTCAACGGTACGGCGTGTGGAAGCGGGCGATCAGAGAGTGGCGCCTACGTTTCGCATGCCGCCCCAGGGCAGCGTATGGCGAGAGCTCCCGGCGGTCAAGGCCATGCCTGCTGGGCGCAAGACGATTGGTGACTGGTTGGGACAAGGGAGCGTGGCGAATGTTAGCTTTACGGGAGACGTGTGTTTGCCCTTGCCGCTGCCTCCTGATTCCGCGGGGCAGAGCAAACGCAGTGGCGACGGCGGACGTGTAGGGCTCGGGGTGTTGGGAGAGAGAGAGAAGAAGCTGCTACCCATCGAGCAACATCAACAGGTGGAAGAAGCCGGGTGTGCATATGGGAATGACTTTTACTCGACGTCTCCGGGGAAGATATACTACTCTATGTTGGAACAGGAACACTACAAGTACCTTCCGGACATTGACGACAGCCAAAGCGCCAGTGGCCGCTGGCGCAGAATCCTGTCCAGCTCGAGCTGTCCGCTCAAGGCGAGCGTCTACACTGAATGGCACGATGACCGGCTGGTGCCGTGGGTGCACTTTGTGCCGCTCGACAATAGCTACCAGGATGTGTGGGCAGTCATGGATTACTTCTTGTATGGACATGATGGCGAAGGCGAGAGGATTGCGGCGGCGAGTCGCGAGTGGGCGGCCCAAGTGTTGCGGCGGGAGGACATGGTCTTGTATGTGTGGAGGCTTTTGCTCGAGTATGCGAGGGCGATGGATCCGCAACGGGAGAGGTTGGGGTTTGTAGAGGACTTGTTGAAGAAGGAGAAGGGCATGAAAAGGCCGTGGGCATCTTGAGGGCCAGTGATGGGATGTTGAGTGATAGGGCGAATGCGAGTGTCGGATGGAACATGATGGGTGTCTTTTTTGGTCTCTCTCTTTTTCTGTTTTGGTCCTGTACTCTAGAAACGTTGATTCCTATGTGGTTCACAGCAGATTATCGTCGACTTGATGCCATGTAAGTTTGTTCTAGTTTTTGTTCTTTGGCTGTTCCCTTAGCATCCATCGCACCGTGTCCATCGATCGATACAGAACCGAGGGGTTTGTTCGTCCATCAACGCAGGAAGGTAGGCTTCAGTGCCGGCTCTTCTATTCTTCCCAGGGCTGCCATCAATGTGATGTCGATGAAGACTGTATTGCTAGCAGGTTGAGGTAGCGTTTGGTGGTAATTGGTGTTGTTGTTGCTGCTGCAGCTGCTGTTGAGTGGTGTGACTCAATTTTCGGCAGAAGCAAAAGACAGAAATAAGGTTTATTGCAGTCTCCAAAATTAGAAACAGGGCCTAGATCAAGTGTTTAGGGGACCTGCTGTGCAACTGTAGGAGGCCGGCCAGCTGGGGGAGGGGGACCCTGGCAGCCTGGGGGCCAGCTCATGGCAGCACCTTTTCCATCGAGTGGGTGGGGGACGTTTTTTGGTGGGGCTAATTGTGCTAATTTAGCTGAGGCTCACCCACTATCAGGTACGCTGCCAGGGCTGCCGTTTTGATATCGAGCTAGCTACACAGTATTTTCAGGTGTGTACATAGTAGTAGCCGTGCAGCTACTGGGATGCTAGTACTTGCAGGACTTTATAATATCGAAATCAAAATTGGCAAGAGCCAACGACCCCAGAGCCAAGAAATGAAGACGTGCTTCAGGTGGTGTTTTTTCTTTTCGGCCAGCTCGTCCTCTCATTAAACAGCAGGAAGGCATTTCCGAAGAGCGGGAAAGCGAAGAGGAGAAAGAGAGAAACCAAAATGCGTCTTGTATTGGCACCATCCACGCAAATTATCCCGATGGTGTCGCGTTTCCGTACGACTCGAGCATCCATGTGTCTCAAATGATATGCCCCTTTCCCCATCTTCTCTCTGCTTCGCATCATTATTGGATCTGCCCAATGCATTTGATTAGCGGTGCATCGTGTCCCATCTGCGACCCATCCAATCTCCAAGCTTGGCATCGTTCGCGACTGGCCGGGAGGGACCGCCTGAAGAGAAAAAGGCTAAACCACCGACGCACATTGACACACGCTGGCTCACACACACATTAATACGGTCCCGGACCGACTTGGCAATAATACCATTACTTGTTCTCTTGGCGGCGTCACGTTTTCCTCGTCTCTTTTGTTTTCCTCCTTTTCCATCTGTTCACATTCCCTCATACCAAGCACTCGCGTGTTGCTACTGCCACTGCCACTGCCACTGCCACGGTCACTGCCATCATCCCCATTGCCCAAGATCTTTGCGCCCACTCAACAAAAAACCACCCACCCACAGCCAAGATGCCTGGAGTCCGTAAGTCAGCCCGCTAACGCTGCTTGTACTGGCTGGCTTGGATCTGCAGACCGCCACCTGCCATCCCATCTTGCTGACATGTCCCTGCCAACCATACAGCACCCAACGCGCTCAAGAACTTGAAGGCCAAGTTCCAGGCCATTTTCAAGCGCAAGGGCGAGAAGAAGAGCAAATCCACCGAGGCCACGCCTGCAGCGGCCGCTGCTGCTGCCGCCGCCGAGCCTACAAAGACCGAAACGGTCCCTGCGCCAGCTGGTGAGTCAAAGTTCTTTTGCGTGCTTTGTGTGCTTGACTGGCGCTACCGTGCTCCGCCCGGTCAACGGAGCCATCTTCATAACTTGGTTTACTGATGTCATGGCTTCCCGTGTCCTCTATAGCCGCTGCTGCACCAGAAGCCGAGTCCGCAAAGCCGACAGAAGAGCCCAGAGAAGTCGAGGCGGCGCCCGCCACCACAACCACAACCTCCGAGCCACCAGCCCCCGTGCCGGCTGAGGAGCCCAAGGTCCAAGACAACGAGGAGGAGCCCAAGCCCCAAGACAAGAAGGACGAGCCAGCTGCTACCGCTACCGAGGAGGCTCCCGCCCAGGCTGCTCCTGTCACAAACACAGCCTAGTTTGCCGTGTGACCAGGAGATAATCATGTTCTCTTATCGGTCAAGATGATCGTTATCGACCGAGTCATTGAGGTTGCATCGTCCGCTGCGCACAATCATTGGTCTGTCTTTGCTTGTTTGGTGCAAATGGATAAAGCGCGCCTAGGATTTGTCAGCTGTCGCAGCATTGGAGACGATGGAGTAGGACTAATCACGCCGCTGTCTTGCCATGTTTGCCAACCGTTTTGCTTTTGCATCGCGTTGACCCTTGCTGGTCTTGATGTCTCTTTTCTTTTGTTTGCTTGCTTACTCGCTTGTTTTGCTTTTGCTTTGCTTTCTTTTGTTGAGCGCACTAATACCACCGTTATTTATGTCGGAAGCGGCTTTGTTGAAGTTGAATAGATACCCGAGTTATACCTGATTGTTATTCAACCCAGAGATGTGACGACTATGGGGTTTCAGTCATTTCGATTGTCAAGAATCTTCACTTTCATCACTGCACAGAGAAGAAACCTGTAGGTGGGGAACAACAGTATGACATTCGGACGCGGTCGGGGGGAGGGGGGGCTGAACCGATGGACCAAACCAGGGGGCTTAAAGGAGTAGCTCTTCCTGCTGCTTCGAGGAAGACCTCACTGGACAATAAGCCATTTTCGGTTTCCACTGTGTGTGGATTAGAGCAGAAAAGTTGGACAACGCAGCCGGATAGCGAGCTCGACAACAACGCTCCCGTCTATGCCACCACCGACCAGTCTTGGAAAGGAGGTTAGCCGGCCGGTTGCGTAACGAAGATTCCAGTCTCCCATTCTATCGAACGATACCAGATCGCCCACCAGCAACACATGACAAGATCCGTGCTGTTGTGAGATAGAGATGTGCGCGGAGATTCTCCATCACAGGCCCAGCCAGCAAAAGGCGACTTGACATACTCTTTGGCACAAAGTCCGCCCGCCCACCCGCCAATCAGTCCCAGCTAGCATTTATTATCCACCCGCGCGTTTCCACGCATCTCCATTGCGCCTCCACCAAGTGGCCCAGAAGAGCAACAGGAAACACCGGATATATGCCGGGGAAAGAAGCCGTGCTCGATGGTGTGAACCGGTTGTGATTATCGGCGAGTTCCTTGTCCCCAGTCTTACCATCGCAATGGGTCTGGTCCATGCTGGGTGCAATATACACAAGTGTACTTTACTTGAAGATGTATAACGTAGGCACGAACTATCTGCGCCTCTGTTCACTCTTGTTTTGCCAAGCTCACGGTGGTGGCAGTTGTTCTTTGTTTGTCCTGCCATGTGGACTGCTCCAGGCCGGGATGAGAATGTCATTGGAATCGGCACACTACCATGTACTATGTATACATGGTACTTTACAAGGCATATGTGTCCACAAATCCAAAGAGGCTGAAGATTGAATAGAATTCCCGGGGGCAGGGGGGGGGCCAGCTTAAAAAAAGATAAGTTCGCGTAGCTCCACTTTGATTACTATGTATTGCCTTGCCCAGAGTACCGTCACAAATATTATGATAGACCGTCTACCTACATAGTATACTAATACTATGTACGCAGCACACGCAGAACCAAACATAGATCGCCAAGATGAAGAACTATGAAAAAGAGAAAGCTCCCATTTTTGTTTTGGCATCTGAGCGTTTTGGCGTTTCTCGAAACCTCCTCTCCTCCTTCTCCCCCCCCCCCACCCTTCCTTCGGACGATGTCCATTGTTGTTTTGCGAAATCCACTACTATATGGGGCGCGCCCTCCTCACCCCCCCTGCCACCATCTCCATCTTTGCACCAACGGTAGCAGCCAAAGAGGTCGTAGCTTGTTTTGTTAAGGGTGCGTTTTGGCGTGGGTAAAGATGGACATGGGAGGAGGTCCGCGTGACCATCGGTGTCTACATAATATCAGGCCAGCTAGGCATCTGGAGTCCAGCTGGTTGGGTAGCGGTGGGGCAAGTGAATGGGGTGGTCCGTTGTACTATGACATGAAGAATTGTCTCTTTTAGCACTGCTACGTATTCGTGACAGAAAGTCCAGCCAAGATGGAGGAAAAGAAAAAAAAAAAGAAAAGAAAAAAAAAGAAGAAGAAAGAAAAAGTACCCTGTTTCACCTCATTACACCTGGTCCGTTTTTTCTTTCTTTGGACAGATGAAACCTATTGACACCGTCTGTTCGTATCCAAACACTTCTAGGAGGATCTCTCGTACATTGTGAAGCTTTGCCTCCTTGGTTATTACGTCTTTTACTTGGAGCTGCTTGGGTCCCCCGTGTACATACCTCGTAGTAAGCAGACGGCAAATCCCCAATGAGTGCTACCTTACTGGGGTTAGATTACGGTTAGATCTTCGTCACCGTGGCGGTCTGGGAAGTTAAGTGCAGCATCGCATCCGCCCATCCGTCCCATGTTTCTATCTACTATGTATGTATCTCCATCTCAGCTGCCCTGGGTTGAAACGTCAAGAAGAGAAAAGGAGAAAAGATATATATATATATATATAAAAACATATCTAACAAAGAAACTAGAATGAAGACTCAAAATCATTGAATGCTGTCGACAGCCGCAGCTTTGCTCACTCGACACACTCGATGACCCCGAAGCGCAATGGAGATTTATCTGCCTTTTGACATCATACATTGAGACTCGAGCTGCATCCCCACCAAGCAAGCCTAGATAGTGCTTACGCACGATACCTGTAGAGTAGCCACTACTTACGGTTTGCAAGCGAGTGGGACTCGAGGCTAAAGATGGAGGAAATCTAATCGCGCGTATGGTAGCGATGGTAGCGATGGCACCGGTGATGGTGGTACTATGTAGCAAACGATGGTGACGAAGAAGAGCATCGCCATCCATTACATTCCTCGGGGTTATACATTAGTATAGAAACCAGAGGCTTTATTTATGAGCGAGAGAATTGTCGTTGTACGTGCAGGCAGCTCAGGTCAACTCAGCGGCAAAGGATGGACGATGGACGCTTCCCATCCCATCAAGTTACCTACCTACTCACTTGATTTGATTTCAAGTAGTTCCTGCGTATTGCTCCCTCTTGTGCCTGTGCCTTCCGCCTTCTTTTTCACTGTTGCCTTTCTCTCCCTGGCAGCCTTGTACTCCACCTGATTGACTGAGCCAAGAGTGAGGGCCTCATAATTCTTACTCAAAAATAAAGGACAAGACCAAAGCCAGCTACATACGCGCACACATATATACATACATATGCCTGGGGGGAAAAGCCTGAAAATCATAAGTTTTCTCTCCTCACGAGCAAATGAAAGGACCCACTCCCCTCCCTTCCACTCTCCTTCTCCCCAAAAGATGAAAAGACCAGTTGAGACCTTTCCAGACCAGCCGTCTCCTCTCCTTTGGGCGTGCTCACTAGGGTAAAATGAAAGCAATCACCGGGGGTGGTATTGGGACTGATGAGCTAATATTAATACTGGCGAAAGCGTGAAGCCAAAAATACCTAAAAGCCTGTCATTGCAGCGGCGATCTGCTGTTGATAAAAGGCACGTACAGCGTTGACCCTTGCGCGCAAGACGCTACGAACAGAGTGGTTCACCAAGTTATGATCAGTTAATTGCACATGACACTCTACGTACAGAGCATCAACATTCTAAATGATATCCTGGAGGACATGAATTAGATAATTTTGAATACTTTCATTTCTATTGGTGTTTTTTTCTATCTTTGCTTAGTCTGTCTTTTTTTTGGGGGGGTGTATTTACTCTTGTCCTTTGACTTGTTGCTCGCTGATGGGCGATACGATTCACAAATACAACTTCGCTCCACACCCTCCTTCTTTCGCCAGGATATCGTGTATGAACACCTCCAAAATTTGAAATGTTAATACCCTTTAGAACACGCTCATGCCGATTCTAGTCTATTTCGACATCTGCAAATGGAAAAAAAAAATAAGAGGTAGCAAAGTAACGCCAGTTCTGATGCTATCGGTAGATCGTCAAGGCGCTGTCATCCCAGTTATTGGCACGCAAAACTTATTGGCCAGGAAATGGCAAAGATTTGCATTTATTGTGCTGCTGGTCGGTTGTGCGAGGTAGCTTGGTCCTCTATCCCGAATTCCAAAAGGTAAAATCAGCAGTGGTATTGGACTCGTCCGTAGGCAGACCAGAATAACCCTGTTGCTGAAGCCAAAAGAATGCGTCGTCCTGAAATTCAGACATGTCCGGTGCAGTAAACGCACCCAAGACTGCATCCTCAGAGGCCAACGGAGCGGCCGAATCCAAAAGTCTGTTCTCCTGACTGTCCTTGCTGGTCTGCGTGAAACCAAAGTCGCTACTGCTCAAGCCTACGGCATTCGCTAGGCTCTCTTGGGAGGCGGTGAAGCTGAAGCCATTGTTTGCACTGCCGTTGCCCGGATAGGTTCCCATGGGGTCTACTGCAGGGAGATCCTCAATTTCCGAGGCGTTGCCAGATGGCATAGCAGAGTGCTGATCGAAGCCACCAAGACTAGCGGCCTGGCTGTAGCTTGATGGCGCAAAAGTGCCCATATCTTTAGATGCATAGTCAAGGCCGTATTGACGCCAGTCAACAGATACAGCGCTTAAAGCGGCACTGAAAAGTCCTCCTCCAATCTCGTCCTGTCCATCAAACATGCCGATACCACCGGCTGTGCCGTATGATGACTGCCAGTTTTGAGCCGAGGTGACATCTAACGGGGGTAGGGGTGAGGTAGACTCTGATTTCGTCAAACGCTGCTCCTGTACCTGCAGCATGCATCCTCCCTCAGCGTCCGAAAGGCCATCGCTCAGGTTCTCTCGTGACCTCATGCCAGCGCTACCAGCGCTCTGCGTCGAGTGGCCACGAGTCAACGGGTAAGGAGCGGTGGTCTCATGCGGCTTCATATGCCTATAAGTAGGTTTGTGATGACCGTGCTCGTCGAATTGAAGTTGCGATATCCTGTCGTCCGACGGCGTGCTGATGGGATAAGATCGACGTTTGCGGTTCGCAACCAGCTCCTCGACCGAGGCTCTGTCCGTGTCGGATTCAGATTCAGGGACAGTGTCAAGAATCGACTGCGGCTCCTTCTTGTGTGAACAAGAGCAAACGCCGCCGTGGTTGCAGCAGCAAGTCTCGCGATGTCCCTCGACAGGAGGCTGCAAGTGCACGCACTTGCTCGTCTTGTGCCCGCAATCACACTTGACGTGGGCCGACTTTGAGCGGCGCATTGATCGACAATGCTGGCATTGTGATACGGGACGACCCTTCTTGTTGATGTGCTGTAGCTGTCGGTCTACGAACACACAAAAAAAAGAAGTGTCAGCTCAAAGACGCTCGTGCATGTGTTTGCGGCAGGCAAGACGACTCGATCCGGGTGCATGCATGCATGGCCGAGGGACTGCCAGAAAAAGAATACCGGGCAAAAGGGTATGACGGCATAGGCCGCGGTCACCAAGTCGGCCTGCAGCACAACTGACAGGGCTAATGCGGGATCAGTGCTTACCACGATGCGTGCAGTTGCTGACTCTGTGTCCACGAACACAAGAGTCGCAGGCAAACTTCTCGCCGTTTTCGAAAATCATTGTTGATGTCGATATTGTCGTCGTGTTGTTGGTGATGGTCTTGTGCTAATGCGGCTGCGATGACCAAGGGGAGGAGGAACCTCAAGACAAAGCAAAAGCCAGAATGGCTAATCAGGTCGCAGTCCGGCGGGGCAACAACAAATCTTGGTCGGCAAGTCGCAAGGTCGGTGGCCTGGGCGGATGCAGTGGGGGCGCAGGACCGGCACCTGCAGCAAGCGTGGGGCGCAAGATGGCGATGGCAGAGTCACTGGGGTGTCTTCGAGAGAAAGGGGCCTCGCGAGGGCGCGCTCTGATCGGACTGCTGATCCGAGGAAGATAGAAATGCTTTGCCGAGTGCCGAGGACTCAAAGCGTGTGAAGTAAGGAACAAGAAATGAAAGAATATTGGTGGTGTGATGAAGTTATTGCGAAAACATTGGACTGGGTATCGCTCAAAGGAAAGAAACTGAAAATCTTGGTCCCAGTGCCGTGACTCCGTTGGACCGTAAAAAGAAAGAAAAAAGACAACGCCGAGATGTAAGAGGCGATATAGTAGATATGAAATGGTTGAGTGGAGAGTGGTCTTTGACGCTGTTGTTGGTGGTGGTAGTGTCGGTATGTGCTGTAGTAGCGCTTTGGTGCTGTCTTGGTTTTGTTTTGCCTTGTGGTTATATCTTGGCCGATTTTATCTCGAGATCGCCAGGTCGATGCTGGTTCAAGACGAGAAGCCTTTCGCGTTTAGCCTCTTTGTCGGATAAACCCTGGACGAGGTCTGCCCGCCGCTGTTTGGCAGCAGGTTGGGTTGCAGCTGCTTGCGCCCACAATCGACGGCAGCGAGGAGGACAAGGAGGATTGAGGGAAGAAGAAAAAAATCGGCCAAGAGTCAGTGGGCGACCGAGGCCACGATTTTTGACGACGTTGAGAATTTGGCTTCGAGGTCTGGAGCTCCGCTTTTCGGCCCGAAACAAGCAGGTAGGCGCGGGTGCGAAAGCAATGGCGAGTTGATGCGAACCGCGACAAAGATCAAACCAGGGTGCCTGACGTCTGATTGTTGCAGGGCCGTAGAAGATGCAAGCGCAGGTTCAAGCGGCGGATGGACAGTATGAATGCAAGGGTCATCGAGGTACCGCAAGCTGGGTTATCCCGTACTCATTCAGGCGCTGCAGCTTCAATTTTGTCTGGCCACAAACCTTTGATGGGGCAGTGGTTGGATGCGAGCGAGGGCTTGGGCACTGAGGGTTGTAATGCTTCCTTTCCAGATGCTACTGGAGAGTCCTAAGGTTCTTGAGGCGGAGGACCCGGGGAGGAGGCAACAACTTGGAAGCAGTGAAACTATGCAGGCCGAAACGCCGGAGAACAAGGCGGTAGGTACCTGGAAGGCTGCTGGGAAAAAAGGAAATTGTTTGTCGAAGCAGGCAAGAAAGGCCAAAAGACCAGAGCAAGCGAAGAGGCGGCGGTAAATGTCTGATTCTTGTCAAAAGCAAGCGACAGGTCGGAGAGGAGATATTGTTGCTTGCACCCGGAGATTGAATGAGTGCCAGGAGAGTTGAGGAGAGTTGGAACGGTGGGAGGAGAAGGGAACTCGAGCAGGGGCGTGTAGAGGAGGAGGATGGATTGGCAGCGTCGCAGTCGAGCAGTCGAGAGGAAAGCAAATGTTTCCTCTGACGTTGACCCAACGTCAACCGACGACAAGCTGGTGAGACTGGAGAAAAGCGCAGGAGGGGCAAAAGGGCGAGAAAGATGGGAGAGGGCGCGCGAGAACAAGAGGCGATGCCGGGGCGGACGCAGAGGGCGTTTTATCGTCAATCCAGCTTATTAGCCATTAGCCGTAGGCCGGCGGCGCTGGCTGCTTTGAGAGTTGTGGGAGGAGCAGGCCAGGCCAGGCCAGGCCAGTAACAGCAGCAAGCAGCAAGCAGCATAACACTAGTGGCAGAGAGCAGCAGCACTGGGCGACAAGTAAAAAAGCTTCGCACACAGGCACTCGACGAGAGCGTCCACCCACCCAGTTGCTGCCACTGCCAAAAAGTCTTGCCTGCGATTCCGGGGCAGGGCCGCTACAAGCAAAGTACACGAGCGTGGCTGCAGCGATCGCAGCAACCAGATGTCTGAGCAAGTACCACCGAGGCACCCCGTCTCGCAAATGACGGCACGGAAGCCAGGACCAGCACGGGTGCCTTCCAGGCTTTGGGGGGAGGGAGTGGAGGGAGGGGGAGCAATGCGCCCACTCTGTCACTGTGTCCCAACTGCAGCGCGCTGTACTCTGAGGGTAGGCAGGTTGGCTGGTTGCTGTTAGCGGGTACTCCCGCCAACCTCTGCAGCAATAGGGGCCACTGAGGTACCGGCGCAGCGGTGCAGCTTCAGTGGGAACATAGTGCGTGAATTAGGCAGCCCACCCTGGGAAATCTCACCTGCAGCCCCAGGCCCTGCTTTTGGCGACCCAGACCCGGGCCGACGTCGAGCTTCCAAGGTCCCCAATGTCGCCAACAGTTGCGTCTCTAGGCGAAAAACGGGGCGGCCTCTGCTCGAGGTGCATTGCATGTTGGAGCAGCCAAGAGGGCAGAACTTGTACATGGCACAGTACATCGTGCACCGCCCCGCCGCCATTGTTCCGCCCCCATCGCCCCCATCGCCGTCTGTCCGTTGCCAGGCTGCCTTCTTTGCCGCACCAATACCATGTACCAAATCGAGCTCTTCTCTCTTGGTTTGTGCTATGGGTCTTGGCTCTTCTTTCCACTCTGGACGGTCAATCCAGCTTGTGCTTGTGCAATTCTATTTCGAACTGGAGCGGACGACGATGAGCTAGGCGCTACTTGGGTGTTTCAGCACAGCCAAAGCGAAGTAAAAAACCGACACGAGAAACGGAGATCGTGTAGGGCTCGACGTATCGGCTTCAGTCTATCGCTACAATAGTGCGGGTGCAAGCCCTAGTACGAGATGGGATCACCTTTGGAATGAGCCATACCCAACTTAGTCACGGTCGTATGCAGCCAGCAGCACAATCTCTCGCTCACTATGTTTTGTTTTGTGGCTGGGCCGAGCCAGTGGGATCTCGCACGCGCCCTGTGCTGTGCTGCTGCTGCTGCTGCTGCTGCTGCTGCTACGCTCATGTCAATGCAGTCGTGAGCAAAATTAGGTAGGTCAGATTCCCAATCCTGCCGAGGCCACACACACACACACACACACACACATATATATATACACGCACACACACGCGTGCGTGATAAGGCGGAATACAATACAGGCAGTTCCGAATGCCACCCAGCAAGGCGCTGAGTGAGCTATCACGGGTTGCCAAACCTGGGGCCACCTGCTGGGCGTTTTGTAAGAGGAGCGGGTGGGTTTTGCTCTGTGCTTTGATCCTGTCACGGCTTGCCAATGCTGGTTGCTTGCTCGCTCGCTCACTCACTCAAACACACCATTTTCCATTTTCCAATTTCCTCGACCTGCGACCTAGCCGCCCGACGGCTTTATACTATGTACAGAGACCGGATCCACGTCGTCAGCCACGCCTTTCCCATTCTTTCCCAAAGGGAGCCCTGCCTCCTTCGGTGCTGTTTGCTCAGTTGGCTCTTCATTCAGTCTGCAGCTGGACCGCTGCCCGGACGGCAGCTTCTCGTTCTGGCCTGGCACGCCGCGGCGCTGGCCCCCGTTCTCTGCTTCTAGCAGGTCTTGTCTGCTAGTGGAGCTGCTGGCAACGGAGCCCCCCTCTCCCTCCCCCCCTTCCCTCTCATAGCAAAGGGCCATTGCGAATCTGCGATCCATCAATCTCTGAGGACAGCCGCTTCATCTCTGCCGTGTTGCTAATTGATTATCCTCGTGGGGTTCGCAATGACCACCCGCGGATCGTTTTTGATTATCGATTCGAACTCTCCTTAGGGGCCCTAGACGATGACATGTGTTTGGCCACATTGTTGCTCAGCGACACGCGAATGTTATCCTAAGTCAAGGGTACAAACAATACAGATAAGCCTTCGCAATAGAGCATGTACGCCTCCTGTCACCCAAACGCTACAGAGTGCCCCAACGAGGAACTCTCAGCTCGGACTGTCTGCATAATCTGCTGGCTCGAATGTCTTGGACTACTATAACATACTAGGCAGCTATGCATTGTTGATTAGTCTCATCGATTGCAACTGTTAAACGCCAGACCGCCCCTTTACGAGTAGGAATATGGCCCAGGACTTGGTCTCTCTCTACCATGTATAGCCATTTTGTGAAACCGAGAGGACTCGGTCGGTTGGTCGGACTCCAGACGTCCTCATTCCACCATTCGCGCCAAAGACGAGTCAAGATGTCAAAGACATGGGGCTTTGTTTTTATATATATCCCTTTTTATTAGGTACATATCTGATAGAGCGCATGTTGCTATATTATGTTGGTTTGCATGCGCCCTCACCACACCCAAGATTCGGATACGAAGTGGTGCTTCCTCTTGCAGGTTGGGGTGTAGAACAACAGCGATACCACATAATCGCCAGTTGATAGCTGATGGACAATCCGGAACAAAAAGAGTTTGCATGCAGCACTAATGTAGCAGCAAACGTTGGACGTCCAGATGATCATCACCGATTCTAGCGACATCCGCGCAGGGAGATAGGTCACTGGGAGGAGCCACATCTTCACAAGCGCGGCCCACGAAGTACGTTTTCTCGTAACGCAACTCCATCTCTTGTCCGACCTCTTCGCACTGCCTTGTTATTCCTCTGCGAGCAGCGAGTCAGGAAAAAAAGGTCGCAAGGCAGGTTCCGCCTCGTCAATGCCGGCACGAGCCCAGAAAAACGATGTCGTATGCCTGAATTGAGTGGGATCCATGCCCCACGATGATCCCCTCAATACTGCCACGATGATGCTTTGCTCTGAATCGCCTGCGCCCGAGAACCATTGCCGGCAACGTCAACAACCCGGTTGATCTGAAGAATAGGCCATGACTGGGGTTTTGGTGCACGTGCATAGTATGCAACTGAAATCACAGCAGCTGGACCTCTGGCAATGTACTCGGCAATTGATCGAGCCTCGATGTCACGAAGGGCGCTGGGCGCTATCGTTCGACCTAGAGGGCTGTTGCACCGGGCCAAACACTATGGCTCCCTTCTCTTTTTTTTTCCGTCTTCGCTACAAAAATGTGGCTTGTGTCATTCTATCTCATTGTCGATCTTCCACATCTAGCTACCAAGTATCTATAGGTGGGATTATTTCAAAAACTTTCACTATGTACATAGTATATACATACATACATAGTAGTACTCTCTTAGGAAGGCAGGGACGGTGGACCAAGGTTTTAGAGCAGGAGCCTCCTGCCATCCACCAGCGGCTAAACACTACATAGTCTGATAGGACAGGGCAACACACGCACACAGAATACCCACCTCGCTGGCTTTATTCATACCATAATATTGCCCGCGGCCCTCTGAACAGCGAACGCTGTACATTGTACATTGTACATTGTACATAGTACAACGGTACGAAGTACACGCTCCTGTCATGAAACCCCACGCACGAGACACGCACCAAAAACCCCCCTTCAACCGAGGACCTTCCAAACAAGTTGTGTAACAGCAAGTCAATTCCATCAAACAACCGAAACGGCCCTGGGTCCGATACGAGGACGTGGTTGGTCAATATTGCCAGTACGTAGTACTCTTTTTTGTGATTTTTGCAATCTTTATCGCGGAGAACGGGCCCCCCAATAGGGTGGTCCAGCCAGCCAGCTAGCCAGCCAGCGTCGCCCGCCATCGAGATATCCCGGTACGTACCTCTAGCAATGTGGGGGCTTCAATTCCGTCTACAGAGGAATAGAGCAAGGGTGCTCCTTGTCTGAGTCCCTGCTGCCACAAGATCATGACATGCCTGACCTGGACAAAGGGCCGAAAGAAAAATGGTCCAAGCTTTCTAGTGCTGGGGGTCCAAGACCAGGGTTTGTGTGCCCTGCTTGTGACAAGGGCGCTAATGAGGCCAAAATAGTTTAACAGAGAGGTAATGCTGCAGTAGGAACCGAAAAGCCCTGTAATTTTTTTTGGTTCTGGCTGTTGAAGAATGAGAGACAGCTGTCTGTTCAGAAGAATAACATTATTTTGATACTATCAAGTATGTACAGTTTGTACAAATATCTGGCAGGTTCCTATATCTGCAAAAATCCAACCGGGCAACGCTAACCTGGGGACGACACCGGGCAAGGAAATGCACAAATCCACGAGCACAGGTACGTACCTCTGGAGGCTGGATTGTGCAGGTACGTACTGTGTATTGAAAATTACTAGTACAGTCAGCAGCGTCTCCTTTCCTCAAGAGGCAGAAACGACTTCAGCCAAACCCAAACCGCCAGAATCGATCCGGCATATCACTGCGCCCTGCCCATGCTCAACGATCTGTTGTCTTTACACCAATTACCTCGCCAGTCCTGCACCATTCTGACGTCGTCGAAAAGCGTTCCAACGTCTTCTCCAGATTCTCTCCGCAAAATTCAATCCCTGCATCGAGACTCGACATACCAGATCCCAGCCCCGATTACCCCAGACGCCCGTCCCGAAGTCTTCCGATCTCACCCACCCCCATTCCCCTTTTTTTTCTCCTTCTTCCCCAGACTACTAGCGATAGACTTGCGGTTTGACAGATGGATCCCGGAGAATGATCGTGCATGTGCGGCATGAACTTGTTCTCTGCTGTCCGACCGCGTGGGATGACCTGCGTTTGATCTTCACCTGTAGTATGAGAGAAGGGTGTCGGGTCCCATCTAATTCGGTAATTTTATGAAAGTCAAAGTACATTGCATGTATTGGCCCCTTGAAATAATGTCTGTGCTGGCCCAAACATGCTGATATGGATTCGGAGAGGGAAACAACTGCTCCAACGAGATATGTGTCCTCGACAGATTTCCAGCAAGTCGTCTGCCTGTGAAGGCTTCCATACCGTCGAAGGCAGCAGCATGATGACCTGTTTTCTCTACATCCGTCAATGTCGGCGGCTCATATGCGGCTGAAGGCGAGCAGGCGAGCGCTTGGTGCGGGTTGTAATCTACATGCGCGGTGGGGGACAATGGGCATTACGCGCCTTTGGCCACGACAACGCAGCATACTCGCCGATTTGCTCGCCATTTCCCTTGGCAAAACTGGTTACCCTGCTTCGACTTGCAACGAAGGACTTGGGTCTCTCGAAATAGCCTTTGCTGTTATTGTCGAGCTTGCTTGAAGGATCGTAAGGTGTGCCATTTTTCTGTAACGCTGAGCTCGGGTACGTACATAGCATGACTGCTCTGAGCCACCTCCTGTCCCAGCAAGCACAACTCTGCTATGTCGGTGAGGCTGTAGAAGACATCGCGGCCAGGCCGCCATGCGGAGATGCTCGAACCCTAAACTGTTCAAACAAGCGCCAGCACCGCTTCAAGACTGTTGTCTTGATGTACCCGATCAGCAACAGATAGACTCGAATACAGACTTGATGTATTTGACACACCCTTTTGTACGTGCAACTTGGTCCACCAAAGCCGATCATGGTGCGCAAGCGTCCACCTGCATTACTACGATTGCAAATGCCTGCGTCCTCGCACTTAACTACAAGTTCTGATCGATATGCGTCAGCACCAATGCAGCAACAGCCCTACAGTGCTTGCTTGCCACGTGGCTGGTGGCTGGGTGAACTATGTTGTGAATCCATTCATCGTTTCACGATGTCGTCTTCGCCGAACAGAACGCGGTGTATATGTATGTTATTCGGGAATGAATTCAGGATTGCGGTCAGCAACGAAAAAAGAACGGACGTGCCTGTTTGAAAAGGCCGCAGACTTTTTTGGGGCATTGTTCACAAGTCTTTTTTGAGATCTCCGAGAGACAGAGAGCAGCAGCCTGCGATTGGAGCTCGGAAGGCTCCCCAAGCAGGGCGTTTTCCGGAGGCGATGTTCACGATCTCCTAGGTATTTCGACCCCAAGTCTTGACATACAATTTGCTCATTGCAGCCTCTATGCAAGGTCAGCACTGCAACTTGCCTGCGACGCGACAACGGACAGAACCGGATTGCTGTAAGCTTTCTTGGTGTGGCTGAGGCTGATTTGGTGGGTCACACGAAGACGATGATCCGGGACGCAAATGACGAAGGGGTTCAGAAGCAGAGGCTACATTCGATGCCGTTTTCTGGAATCTTTGGTCTTATGCACCCATCAAGTTGAATGGGTTAAAGCCGCAGTGTGCGGGTGATCGCATGTAGAATGCGCACCTTGATGCACCTGATGCACTGTCAGCACCACGGATACTTGTATCTGGGCAATCCAAAGAACACTGGGAGGCTGCTGCTCGTCTTGCTCTGACCAATACAAGCAAAGGCTCGCTCGCAGTTGGGGAGGGGAAGAAGTGGGGGTTTTGATGGCGTCCACATTGCGATGGAGAGCTCTCCTCTCGTTTTCTGCCAATTTCGCTGCAGCCGCTCAATTTTTTTTTTCACAACGTCACCTGCGTGTCGTTGGGTGGGTGGGTGATTTGCCCGGGCAATTTCGAAGAGCTGACGCTTGGGTTTCCGCAGGGTGGTAACGCATGACTGTTTTTGGCACGCATGCTGACTGGCTCAGAAAACTCCCTGGCCCCAATGACCATCTTGCCAAGAGAGGAATCTCGACGCGGAAGACAATGATCAGTCGGACTTGCACCTGTACCGCAGGGCGAAACAATGGTGCAGGCAGCCTTGATGGCGGCGGTGGTAGTGAGCCGGACTATTCGACGCGGCCAGCAAGCTCATTTCAATGGATTGAATACGTTGGGTACTTGTGTGTACTTACACTTTTTTCCCACTAGCAAAAAATGATAGTGGGGTCCTAACTTGCAATAACACGCGCTCGGACCATGCACACAAGTCTCCACTGATAGACCAATCTCGCAGCTCAAATTTCTCACACGTGCAGTAGAGAAGGGAAGAAAAACTTTTACACCTTTCGCTTTCAAACCAAGCACATCTCTGCTCTCCCACTGCCACGGATATTCAACAACTCTCCAGCCGCGCTGCACAGATTGTGTCCGCCGCTTTGCTGCCTTTGTGTTCCTGCACATGCCCTGGCAGCATATCGACGGCGGCAAAAGTTGAGCTTAACCGCCAATTCGAGCTTGCTGGACGCTTGCGGGCACTGTCTGCAAGGAGAGGCAGTTGAGTCTCTACCACAAGAGAGCAAGCTCTGCAATGGCAGAGAAGAAGCATATGTATGTACTCTGGATACGTGCGAGCAGCGCTCGATCGAGGTCAAGTCACAGTCTCCTATCCATCAGTTTTGGGGCGGACAGCAAGACTAGGCGGTCGAGGCTGCCGCAGCCTCCATCACAGACTTGACTTGGTCTACGAGTTGCTGCGCTTCTCCATGTCAGGAGCCAATGGCGCATGGTAAAAGTCGTTTGCTATACACCAAGGTAGGCAAGCATAGATAGTCTACAGCTTTGTATCGTGTTCCCGCTTGGCTCGCAGAGGGTTACAATATGCCAGATATCACGCTGTTTCTCTTGAGACTCGTGTATCGACGTCCACTGTTCCATTTCGCCATTGGCGTGGACGTTTTCGCACTGGCAAAGATGAAGGAAACCCGTTGCTGGGCGCCTGGCTACGAGAGATCGTCTTGATTCTCTTTGAAAGTTTAGGAATCAGCTGAGGTCACATTTTGTTGTCTAGATAGTACGAATGAACATGAACTTTCAGTTGTTATACCGCATAGCATCAGTCGCATTGAACTTGTTGCTTAAGACCTTGAAAGAGAAATCCAAGTTTGGAGGAGGGCCATCCATTTCGTGCCAAACCAGACAGCATTCCTCTTCCACATGTCGCACTGGTAGCATCATATTCCTCTTTTTTTTTTTTCTGGTGGCGCCACGCCTATCCTATAAACTGTTGCGTCTTGCGCCGCTAGCATGTGCGCTTCCTTAGTTGCCGAATGGTGCACGTTGAAAAGGATGATCGTTACGGCATGCAATATTGCTTCTCAGAGTTTGATGCAGTGGTTGTGGTCGCGTGTCGCGTTCAACACTCCGTAGGAGCGCAGACAACGTGGGCAACATCAAATGACAAACAACATCAACAACATACACGTACTGAAATCTGCGTGGCAATTCCAATGAGCCTGACCATGAATGCTCCTACAAGCCGTCAAGTCCAACATTGAAATACCAAGCATGCGACTGCCTTGATCATAGAGAGATAGCAGCACAGACAACGGTGATAGGACTTGAACACATGTGCTTCTAGTGGCTACAATTCAGGACGTGCCTGTTGTCGGGAAGTATTTCTTGTTCGTGCGGCATCGTAGCAACGCATAATTAAAGTATGTACAGTGCCTTGTTTTGGCCTAGCTAAAGACTCTCGATGCTTTGAACGAGGGCAAGAAGAGGGTGGCCCGACGCTCATATGTGCTAGCTTATTGTCTCTGGTTCAAGAGGTCTCGAGATCGAATGACGTTCGTGCATCAAAAAACGACAAATGCCGATATGTCTCGTGCCCAGATATGATCCTTAATTCAGAAGCGCTCACACCTTCCATGAGATGGGAGAAAATCCAAACCCAATGAACCAGTCCCATCACTAGCTCCGTAAATCGGCATTCTCTGGTCATGTCTTCCAAGCTTGAAAGAGTTCGCTCGAGTCCAAGGGCGGTGATCTCACCAGTTATCATCACCACCAGTTGCCGTAGCCAGGCTAGCGTTGGCAGGACGACCTTCCCTATTCAACACACTATCCGCATAATGCCCTCAAATTAGAGGTGTTCGTTCATTAAACTCTTCTATGCCAGGTTATGAGAGTCTGCTCCTAGCACGGGAGCTGGGCTATGGCATTGAGATAGCCCGCGTGTAGCAACGGACGTGGGTCAAAACCTAGATCTTCATAATTGTCGCTCGTTCGAAATCTGGGCTCATCCTCGGCTCTGTTGTCCACAGAAGCAGGAGCAGGAGCTCCCTCAGAGTTCAGACCAGAGGCTCCGCTATTCTCTGGAGTGCTTCCGTAGCTACCATGGCCGCCGTTCGTCATGTTGCCTCCGCCACTTCCACCCATCTGGATCTCGGCAGTAGTGGCGGTCGCAAGATCGGCAAGATGCTGAAGACTCTGGCTTGCCGTAGCCTCGGCTGATCCGATAGCCGATGAACGCAACGCATCTCGGATCTTGGCACGGATGGATTCATCCCACGCTGATGGTGCGATGTTTGCGTCTAGTAGGTTGCTCAAGAGCTGTGTAGCCTCTTCGCGCGATTTCTCGGCCTTGGCCATCTCGATCAAGCAGAGCGTTGTCAGAGCTGTAAAGTGATGGTTGAGTGGGCTGATCATTTGTGGGTGCGAAGTCAGCAGTCGGACGGATTCCCTCACGGCCCAGGTTACATCCGTAATGAGCGCCGAAGGCATAAAGAGAAAGGCGAGGAGGCGACAATGCCAGTAGGAGAGATGGAGCACAGGCTCAACGTTGGGAGGAATGTCGCTAGGGAAATGGGTGCGCCACATCTCCATATTGAGATGGAAAATTGCTGAAGCCCTGGCGCCGGCTCCGGGAGTAGAATGTGGAGGAGCAGTGACAGAGGCGGGCGTCCAGTGGCCCATGATGTACGCCAAAACTGTCAAATGCTGTCAGTAGTTGAAGCTCACAGAGTGCTTGGGCGGAGCAACAAGAGAAAAGACTTACGAGTGAATCGGTAGTTGGCCTCGCCAAGGATTGGTTTGAGATGGTGTGGCAACACAATGGCATCACCCGAGATGATGAGAGGCGTGGATGTTGATATGGCGTTCCAACGGTCGAGTACGACCAGAGTCCACCAAGCGCGAACGCGTATGCACTGATCAGACTCATCGGCTGACGCAAAAATCGCCGTCATGGCCTCGTGTGGAACGCCAATCGCGTAGGCGAGACCTGCAGCCCGGCCAAGCAACGAGGCCTTGGCTGGTCCCTCGTGCTCTCGAGACAGAGAGATCGTGCCAAGGTTGTCAACGTTGATAATCATGAGTATGAGACACTGTAGGTAGATGATGTCTGAGGCTGGGTTATGCCTGCCTCCTTCACCATCAAAGTCAGCGAGAAGGCGGTTTGCGTACACAAGCCTGCCAGGAACATTCTCAACGGCCGCAAACGATTTCATGGTCGAATTGAGCGCTTCGATGAAGGCATTCTGCAGGGTGATACTGCACTGAAGCAACCGAGAACTCATGGCGTCTCTGGTACTAGGAAGGAAAGGTAGGACATGGTGGATGATGTTGAGATACCTACACGTGTGTCACTTTGTTAGCTCCATTCCGCTACAACTGAAAGGCCACTCAGGTGATCACTTACGCGTGATAGACATTTTCCTCAAGGGTCGGGATAAGCGGAGCCGATTGAGGGCCCGGCCGATTGAGGTGGGCGCCGTCCAATTCAGGGGTCCCATTCAGTGGCATATTGACGCCACCTCTTGGTAGTATCGGCTTGAGGGCTAATCCGTTCGCAGTGTACGGTGGTTGGTGCGGGATCACAGGACGTGCCTCAGCAGACCATCCCGGAAGTCGCTGTGGCTGGGCAGGCGGTGCAAAGTTGCTGCTGCCGGCGATTTGTGAGAACGGTCGCTTGCGTACGTCCTCTGTCTGCGGTGGAGGCGCGCTGTAGTTGTCTCCGGGGTTGCCTCTCGACATGAGCTCGCCAGTCAATGCTTCTGCCACAGTCTGCCCACCAAGCTTGCCCTCTATGGAGTTGATGCGATCAGCTAATTCCTTGATGTAGCCCTTGCTAGGACCCCTCTTCTGGGGAACACGACTGAACATGCATCGAACATTTGAGCGCCGACAATTTGAACAGGCCTCGTCACCATTCTCGCTGGCACTATCACATTTCACTTTTTTGCGACGACACTCGTCACATGCTCTGCTAACCTTGGATCGCTTTCGGGGAGGGGTCATGTCGCCGAGTGCATATTGTGACTGTGTACCACCAACAGGCATGTTTGGGGCAATGTTGGCCTGCTGAGTAGCAGCAGCCAAGTACTGAAGCTGGGTAATTGAGTGGTGAGAGGGGTGAGGTTGCTGAGACTCTTGCCGTGCAGCTGCAAGTTGCATAACTTGCTGCAGAGTCTGCTGAAGATCTTGTTGGTCACTCTGCTGCATGTTTTCTGTCGTAACCTCTGGTAGACCGCGAGATTCAGGCAAACTATGTTCTCGCCCTCGGATCTCGGAGTCTCCCTGGTCATCCTGCAACTGATGCAGATCGTCGAGATCAGGTGTCTCCTGGGGCTTGTAGCCGCCATTCTCTACTGTAGCAGAGCCACCAACGACTCCCTGCAAGGCTTGGGACATTTGAGCTGCAAGCTGCAGCTGCTGAAGCTGGTCATCGCCATGGTTGCCCAGCTGCAGGTCTTCAGCAGCTACATCAGGGCGTGCACGCTGTGGTGGGGTGGGGGGCTCTGGGTGTTGGTTTGGGTCAAGCTCCTGCTCTTCTGGAAAGAAAGAAGCCTCAGCCTCTTCGATGTCGTGAGAGTGAAAGTCCGATGGATCCTGTTCAGGTTGGCTGCTTGTCTCGATGGCAATATCCTCGGCAACAGCCTCCACCTTGGGTATTGCCGGTTGCTTGTCCATCTTTGCACGGTGCCAATATGGTAATGGACTTTGGGTACGAGTCGACGGCGTGGTTCCAAGTTGTGTTGGATGGTCTAGGACAGTGTCGACACCACGGGTTGTGCAGTGCTGTTGATGCTTGACGTGTTTCAAACGACTATGGTAGCTGCAATGCGTCCATGGCTAGTGGTGACAAATGGCCAGGGAAGAGAAAGGCTGTCAAGGCTCAGAACAATGTATCATTGAGTCACTTGAACACTAATTGTCGCTGATCAATAGATTTCAGGGAAGGGCATAAAGTAGGAATCTTCACTTTTACAAAAGTCAGCTTGGTGTTTATTTACAACGGCAATGTCAGAATGAAGGTGACATGGAATTGGAGACTGTGCAATGCTATGGAAATGGCTTCCCCCACAAGACCAAAGGTAAAAGGAACCCACTGGCCTTGTGCCACTTGTGGTGCAAGGCCATGGTGTTTGGTTATGGGGAGAGACGGGCTCAAGGGCGAAAGTGGAACGAGCATACGTACCTTGACACGCTTTGAACTCTCAAGCGCAAAATGGAATATTGATGTTGCTGATTCCGAAACGCAACGGAAGAGGAAGAACTCGAGGCCGAGATTTTCTGGGAGCAGCGTTCTAGGCAGGTGCCAAAGTGTGGGGGTGCGCGTGGGCGGGTGCAGATCTGACCTACCCCCCCCTTTCGGCAGGCAGCAGGCAGCTGCAGGTAGTAGATCTAGTCGACTAATAGCACCCATCCTCGGACTAAGGCCAGGCAGCAAACCACTCCACTTCTGTCTTAAAAGATCCGCCTCCTGAGGCCATCACCAAAAGTGAAAAAGGATGATGTTATATGCATTCAAAATAAACTTCTATTCAATATTGAATCATTTCATGTCTAATCGTTTCTTCCAGGACATGGTAAGGTATAATACATTACTACCAGTATGTAGTGTCTATCGAAGAATATCCCGTTCACTCCGAGAGAAAAAGCAGAAAAATACATTTGCTTCATTTCATACACACCTGAAGGATATAGGTGGTTCATCAAAAGTCAAACCCGAACTCCGTTTCCGAACTACATGCAATCCGTCTCTCGTCAGGTTGAAGAAGCTCCCTCATCTTCATCCGCAGCCGAAGCGCCTGTTACAGGTGTGGGCGTTGGTTTCGCAGGTGGGAACTGCTGCCAGTCCGCCCCACGCTCTACAGGTGACCAGCCAGCCGCTCCAATGCTGCCTGCTACCAGGCCCGTCATGAGGGTTGCAGCTCCAAGGGCCGAATTGGACCGAGAGCGTATCGACCTCGAAGGCTTTCGGTTGGACTCTGGTGTTGCTGGACCCAGGATACCACCGGCTCCGTTCGAGCCAAAGCTACTCTCCCGAGTTGGTGTCGCAGGTACTCGGACCGAGTTAGACCGAGAATTCTGACGCGAATGCGAAGGGCTCTTGTACTTGGGTATAAATGTCTCGCGTGGGTTCTTGATGGCGAACTTCAAGTTGTTAATGCGGCCACCTTTGAGCCGTTTCATAAAGGCAAGTTCGTTGCGAACATCGACGAACGGTGCTGGGTAATGTTGGAAGCGCTCGTCATCGTCGGAAACTGTGAACTCGGGAACCTTGGATTGGGCCCTACGCTTCAGAGACTCGGGCACCATTCTTTCAAGGAGGGAGTCTGGAATGAGGCGGATAACGATGCCGATGGGGATGGACAAAAAGCCCAGGAGGATAGCGGTTCCCCACATGAGGCCAGTCTGCTGATCGCCGAGGATGTTGAATGCCTTGCCGCCAAAGCGGATGATGATAACCTGTCCGCCGCACATGATGATGCTGATACCAATAAAGAACCAGTTTCTGTGAAGGCCTTCAAAAATGTTGAACTTGTTATCCAGACGCCGGTTGCTGCATGCTCAGTTAGCACCTGTGACTGGACTGGTCCATAGTATCGAGATAGTTGAATGACTTGACTTACTTCCATTGGTTGAAGATCTGCATCCATACAAACGTATTAAACACCAATGTTTGGATCTGATCGTCCGACATATTGTCAGGGCCCGGTAGGACGCTCACCCCACCAAAGTAGATGAGAAAGGTGATGACCAGTTGATAGATGGCTTGGCCAATGATCATCTTCCACATGGTTGTTGAAATGATTGACGAGTTGCGGCGTTCTGGCTTGCGATCGAGTACACTGTCTTGTGGAGGATCGGTCGCCAATGCCAGGGCAGCAAGCGTGTCCATGATCAAGTTGACCCACAGCAACTGGACCGCTGTCAGAACACTAGATTCGGTTTCGTTGGAGACGGCCGAGACAAAGGTCAGAACAACAGCAGTGATGTTGACGGTCAGCTGGAACTGGAGGAATCGCTTGACAGCATCGTTGACAGCACGACCCCACTTCAGAGCCTTGACAATGGAGTTGAAGTTGTCATCCATCAGAATGATTGCAGAGGCTTCTTTGGCAACTTCTGTACCCGCGATACCCATGGAAAAGCCAACGTCTGCGAGCTTCAGAGCTGGTGCGTCATTGGTACCATCTCCAGTAACAGCAACAGTTTCGCCTTTGCTTTTCAAAAGTTCAACCAATTTGCGCTTATCTTCAGGGCTAGAGCGAGCCAAGACGTGCAGTCTCGGTAATATGTTCTTTTGCTCCATTGGCGGCATGTTGCGAAACTCGGGTCCTTCCAGAACAATAGAATCGGGGTGTAGGATTCCACAGTCCTCTGCAATAGCCTGTGCTGTGAGCTTGTTGTCACCAGTGACCATGCGCACGACGACTCCTGCCTTCTGACAATCCTTGACAGCCTCGCGGACGCCTTCTCGCAGTGGGTCTTTGATGCCAACCATGCCAATGAACACCATGTCGTTGAAAATGGCCTCAAAAGAGACCTCGTCTTTTTCACCATCTGTGCGGCGTGCGCGTGGTGGTGGCCACTTGTCAAAATCCTTGTACACAATTCCGATCGTCCGGAGAGATTGAGTGGCATAGTGCTCAATAAGCTTCAATATGGTCTCCTTATGCTCAACGCCCATGGAAGCAATAGAGGAATCGGTCGAAGGGTCTCGAAGCATCGAGGTACACTGTGCAAGGACGATTTCCGAAGCGCCCTTGACGTACAGCCTAGCTTTTCCATTTGGTAGTTGCACCACAATACCCATGCACTTGCGGCCCGAATCGAAGGGAATGAGCTGAAGAATCTTGGCATTGGATCGCTCTTCGCTGACCGGCCCCATACCAAGATATTCCTTGGCAAAAATGAGCAATGCTGTCTCAGTCTTGGATCCGATAAAGGTCATTTGTCCGTCGACTTCGCCCTCGAAAGCAGTCGAGTTGAGAGAAATCGAGTCCTTGAGCAAAATCTTGACATCTGGGCTGAGCATTTTAGTGAACTCGGCTGGGCTAACGTCATTGGACGCCTTCTCGCTGGGGGATTCCTGCCCGTCTTTGGGAGGAGTTCCGCCAAATCGGTGAGACGTGCTGATGGTACCAGCAACAACCTGCATCTTGTTCTGTGTAAGAGTGCCCGTCTTGTCCGAGCAAATGGTGGTGGCGTTTCCCATGACCTCGCAAGCCTTCAGATGTCTGACCAGGTTATTGTCCTTCAGCATGCGGGTGGTCGCAAAGGCCAACGCTAGGGTAACTGCCAGAGGCAGTCCTTCAGGGACCTGATTACAGTTAGTCATGTAAAAAAAAGTATTGCAGTGCAAGTATACTCGAATGAACACGTACCGCTACAACAACGATCGTGACAACAACAATGAAGATGTTGAGAAACTCTTGTCCCTTTTCGGCCGGCGACAATGATCCCTGGTGCTTAAGGTTCGCAAGAAACTTGATGAAGAGCACGATGAATAGCAAAAGACCAGCAGCACCTCCGAGCTTGGCAATGTATTCGGCGATAACGTTGAGCTTCGACTGCAGCGGCGTCATTTCCGGGTCGTCATTGAGGGCCATGAGGGTTTTGCCGTAACTCGAGTTGACACCAACAGCCGTGGACATGTAAGTGCCGACTCCTTCCATGACGCGAGCTCCGGATTGAATGAAAGGGTCCATCTTGCGCAGGTTATCTCCATTTTCAATGGCGACCATGACCTCGACTGCTGGTCTTTTCCGGATGATGTCTGATTCTCCCGTTGCCTGAGACTCATCACATTTGACGTTGAAGCCCTCAATCAGGATTCCATCCACAGGGATCAGGTCTCCGGGTTCAAGGTGGAGCACATCGCCAACCAGGATGTCAAAAACGCTAATTTCAATGGTTTTGCCAGACCGTACAACCTTGACATCTCGATCTTGTTTCTTCTTGTTCAACTTGGCGAACTGCCGTTCCTTTTGGTAATCGTTCAAAGAGCCGACAATGACAACAATTAAGATAGCCACGATGATAGCGACGCCTTCAACCCATTCGACCGCGGGGTTTTCAGCGTCATGTGCCGTGCCAAAGGTCTGGTACAAGCCGATGGCTAAAGAGACCACCGCAGCAATAGACAAGAGGATCAAGACTTTGTCATTGTAGGTGATCCACATCAGTTGCAGCAGACTTTTGCCTTTCTTCTCGGGGAGTCGGTTGTCAGAAAAGACGCGAATTCTGTCGGTATGATGATCGTGTGCAGCATTCGAGTGCGGCTGCGCGTTTGCGGTTGATGCTGGTTCTTGAGAGATTGGAGCCTGGGAGTCTTCGACCTTGCTACAACCCGTCGCTTCCGCAAAGGTGACTTGACCGTCCAGGTGGTTCTCGTCAATACTCAGTCCGGTGTGGCGATTGGATCGCAATCCCTTTTCAATGCCGGCAAGCCCACCCAGTTTGTAGAATGCAGCCAAGCTCTTTGGGTTGAGCATTTTGGACATTTGTCCAGGGCTGAACGCAAAGGGATTGTTGTCGACCTGGAAGTCGGCTTCCTTTCCCTGGTCAGGTTTGAGCGCATCGGGATCGTTCATAATCTTTTCGGAATCTAGGTCGGCAGTAGTCGAACCCTTGGGGTCTCCCTGCTCGCTCTGGTAAATGGTCGTGTCCATGTCCACCTGTGTTGATGATCTAGGGCGTGATCCATCTGACGAGTCGACACTGTTTTGTCTCGAACGGAGATTTTGGTTATTTGGGACCGAAAGGAAGACGCCGTCGGTCGCTCTTGATATTGGGCTCGAGACATTGTGGGGGCTGGTTGGTCTGTTCTCTTTGCTCTCAAACGACGGCTCTGTATTTATGGCTGGCCGAAGTGTTTCGCGTCCATCAGTGGATTGGCGATTTACTCTGCTGGATGTGGTGGTCCACGTCTGTGTCAAGGGATCGACGACGGTCGAAGGACTGTGGCCGTCTTCGTAAGTTGAGACGGGCGACTGGCCGGTGGGTCTCGAGACGTCACTATCAAGCACATCGTCGGCGGGGTTGGGGTTCACTGCGGAGATATCGATGGTGATGGTAGGTCTGCAAGGCACGAAATATTCCGGATGAGTATCAGTCTGGCGAAAGGGTGCTCAAAGGGGGTTTACTCACGCTCTAGGCCTGCCGGGTGCCATGTTTTATAGAGTTGACGAAGCGATCGTCGTGCAGTGGGTGTGTGCAAAGGAGCGATTGAGGAATGGCATTCTTCTCCCAGCTGGAGACTGCCGCGTACTTCTAAATAAAGAAGTGGAGGTTGTAGATGTGAGGGAAGTAGTAGAGGTATGCCCCAGGCCGGGCGTAGAAGGCAGAGCGGACTTGTATGTAGTGTACTATTACATGCCTTGCCAGGGAGTCGGTTCAAGAGTGGAGTTCATAGTGGCAGTGCATGCAGGCTATGACAGGGATACGTCGAATGTTGCGTGGAGAGAGAGAGAGCTCCAGGCCCAGAGCCTTTTGAAAAAATGCTAGGTCGTGGCAAAGGTGGAGCCATGCCAGGCGGCCTGGCAGGAGCTAGCTTGGCGCGAGTCTTGGGGTCTACTGGCTAGTTAGATATCCTGACAGCCTGATACTGTACTTGCCGCAGCTGGAGGTCGATAGTGTCCCGTATTTCCCATACAATTTTGCTGCAATGGAGTTGCTTGCGGACTGACTGAATGGTTTGTGGCGTGGATGGCGTTGCAAGGCCAGTGACTTGGACGGCAATTGCTCTGGGGCTCATTAGCAGGGTGCATTTTAGGTACCTGCGTCCTCGTGATCCTACGCAAAAGGACATCATACGTGGATACATAGTACATCCAGGCTGCTGCAACGGACGAAGAAGGCGGGCGCTATTCGGGGCAGGTACGAGTTGCAGCAAGTTGAAAGTCTACTTTGGACGGAACAGGCATTACTATCATTTCATCTCCACTTCATCCACATGTCATCAGAGACGCTGCCCGTTGCCATCGCAACGCTCAGCACTCAGCCAGAGCAACACATCCAGGCTGCCTCATCGATCGCTCACTGAGGCCTCTCTCGTTCCCTCTTCTTTGCCCTCCCGAGCAAGACGGCTCGACTCAGGACACCCACCATCACCGCCGCTGCCAAGAGACGTGGACCGTAGGGACGAGCCAGCGGCAATGCCAATGCGCGGCTGCCTCTGCGCTGCGCCATGACGGGGCGACAATGTCTTTATTGCGGGAGGCAGGGCATTCAATGCCGAGCGAGGCCAACCATGAAGCATTCCCTCTTGCGGCAAATAATGTCAGTGATGCCTAGAAACAGCTGGCTTTAGTCCACGTATTCCACATGTTAGGCTCTTCAAAGCCTCCAGGAACCTTACGGGAACGGTAGGGCGTAGAAGTCCAACGGTGATGGAATAGCGCATCTGCAGCAAGCAGCGGTTCAGAGTATCTGAGGGGAATCCCCGCTCGGAGACTGAAACACAGTCTGCCCCATTGGTTTGTCGCTGCCGCAGTCCACTGTCTTGCCGCCCGATGCTACTCAGGCATGTACTACGTACCGCCGAGTATCCATTGGCGCTACTAAGGTACGTACCTAGGTACTTATTATGGTCCAACAATTGTTAGTTACGTTGATTTCTATGTATGGGCGTCATCTTCTACATAGTATCGCGCCTCGACAATCACAACTACCCGCGCTACCACCTTTCCTTACGTAGCTGCGTAGCAACAATAAGCTCAGGCACCGTCAGCGGGCAGCATCTGCCCACAATAACTCCTTTTCGCGAACGACGGCCCTTGCTGCAGCTTTGCAATCGCATCCGGCGACCCATTCAGTGACGTTGGCTTGACCGCCCTTCATCAAGGTTGGCACCGCACCGGAGCCCTCATCTCCGTCCGGGTGGAGATGGTGTGCTTGGCTTAACGCGCTACAATCAGACCTCTTGCCCCTTTGGCCCAGAGCCTCTTTCACGATGCCTATTCCAGCAACTGGCGTTTTATTTACTGGAGCTGAGAGATTCGGAAACCATGCCTCGTTCTTCTTGGCTGGTTGCAACCTCCAGCCAGCCAACCAAGAAGCGGGTTTCTGTGACTTGGGCGCGAGGTATTGTGGGCTGCTGGCACCAGCTGGCGATAACTAGCGCACAAGATTGAGCAAAGCGAGGCAGAAGCCAGTTAACATCCATTGGAGTTGTATCCTGGACGATATATTATCTGAGAGTTCTAGAATGCTTCGATGCCCCAGATGGACAGGTACGGTGTTGGACTGAAAGACCCGCTTCACGAACACCGTGCCCCTGCTGCATCTTCATGACCAGACATTGACAATTCACGTGTGTTTCTGCCAACAAATGAAAACCCTTGGTGTAGTGGCATTAATCGATTGTGTTTTTGGCTCTGGAATGAAACTAGCAACACTGACGATTCATCATAGGGCTCCAAGCCATCCAACACAACATCGCAAGGATGCACAAAGAGCCAGATCCATTTCCGTATTGCATTTGCACAATCACAAGTTCTTCCGACAGCGAAATTGGCCAGGCATAATCGGACTTGTTCGTCCGACAATACAGACAATGCGCGTTATTAAAGTGGCTTGTCATTATCCCATCACCATTACCGCTCAAACCTACATAAAGGCCAAGAGAACTAACTAGTACTATGTAGTAATGCGTCGCTCCATGCTTGTGGCCGAGCAAAGTTTGAACACTCTTACGGCGACGGTGGCTCGTCTAGCAGCTTGGCGCAATGAAAGACGGGTGGACAATCGTTATATGGATCAACAACACCAGTGTCCGGTTGACGCTGCAAGCACGTGCGGATATTGAGGCTGTGCAGACAACAGACTCCTCCCATCGCCGGAGTGGCTGCTTGGCAAAGTTCACAAGTTTCCGGTACGCAAGTAGCGATTTCACGTGAAGTAGTTGAGGCAACATGCGCTTATCATTGTCCCACCAAGCGGAGCTGGATGATGGAATATTTGCCTTCCCCCAACAAGAATTTTGTGAGGTACAAACATATATCTGCTATCTTGCCGAGGTGCCGTTTGGCAACCCCCTCACTGCACAGCCACCACAAGCGCACATTGTTTGTCGAACCTAAGTCTTATTCGGATCGCATCACCGATTCTATGTCGGCCCGGTTCACAATCACGGACAACACAAGTCTCGGCCTTCCATATTAGGCAATTTTGATACTGACCCCAGGCTGCCAAGTTGCTGCTTGGCCTGCGTATCACATGGCGGCGATATAGGGGTTCAAGCAGCTTCCTCTGATGATACCAACAACCCAAGGCCCACTGACTAAAGGCGCCGTGATGAGAACCTCCCCAGGGCTTTCGACACATGATAATACGGCGTCATGCCAGAGTGTCAGCTCGACAAGGACTCACAGCCTCCACGACGGCACTCTGTCCTCTCGAAAAAGTCTGTTTAATCAGACGTATGAGATGCTCAGCCTCCTTTGTGTTGCTGGACCAGCCTATACTGTGGTATGTACCATAATAGCGTCTTGGATCCGACAGGCACTGCCACGGATCAACAGTCAGGATCCTAGCTGCTTTGGTGTCTGGGGCCGAGCGTGTCCGACAGAAACGCACACACAACACTGGTCATAGACCCCAGTTTCAAAACGCACGTACGTGGGACGTGTGAATAAACTGTGTGCGTCTTCCTACCTTCTGCCCAGATCAAGCTTCCTTACCAACACCATCTTCTCATCCTTTGCGTCGCCATCTGGCATGAGACCCGCCCATTCACCCACTGTACAGCGGAGAACACCCTTCCAGAATTCAGTCACAACTGTCTCCTTGAGATCATCTCCAGTCTGCTTGAAATCTGGGAATGCGTTCACCTCAAGCAGCCAAGGCGTTCCATCAGCGTCAACCAAGAAATCCAGACCGTAGACTTCGAATGCAAAGGGCAGCGGCTGAAAGTGTATCATCATGCCACGCGCCGCAGCCTCAAAGATCTCACCGCTAATCTCACAGATACTGGCAAAAATAGACTGCTGGAGATCTGCAGCCATGTCAAGTGCCCAGAAGCGCTGCACCGAGAGAGCATCCGCCCGCTCACCTTGCAGGCACGTATTGGTCAGGTGTGCGTCTAGGAAATCCTGGCTATTGTTGATGCTTTCTTCATCGTCCCCGAAAGTAGAAGGAGTCTCCCAAGGAGCTGTATAGGGTCTTGCCGCAAACAGAGCGAGCATCTCGCGACACACGTAGACACGCATGGCGCCTGCACAGAGAACATACGTCCGAATATGGAACTTGCGGTTGTTACAGCTTGGAAGCAGCAGTGGCGGGTGGATGTAGGGCTGAGCGACAAAGTGGCGCAAATGCGAGGTCGTGATGTAGTCCTTGTCCTCTTCATCCGCCTTGACCGTAGCAGCCTCGTCGTTATGGGATCCGTCATCTTCTTCATCCGAAGAAGGCTCATCTTCTTCCCACTGGTCAAAAATGCCTTGCAGCTGGTCCATGCTCGAAAAGAGGCGGATTCCCTGGCCACGATCACTCATGCTTGGCTTTAGAATCCACCACTCCTTTTCCTTCTGGGCACCGGATGCCCTTTGACCCGAGACAGTCTGCTGCTGTGCAGTATTGTCGCCATCGTTGTAACCCTGTGCTCCCTCGCCGCTGGCCTTTACAGCCTCGACCGCCACGGAGGACGCCTCCATCTGCGCCTCTTCTTCATCGTCATCGTCTCGGTCTAGCTCCTCGTTTCTCTCCATGCTAGAGCGCAGATCCCACGCCTCAACGAGCGCGTCGTCCAGAAACTCGGCATAATCAACTTCAAAGGCCTCTGCGCGCTTCACGTGGTTTCGCAGCGGCGAGTCAGGGTGTTTGGCCACCCAGTGGTCGACCGTCGTCGAGAGGAAATGTTTGCGGATCAGGGCTTTGCGGATGACATAGCTGTTGATGAGCGAAGTGGACGGGTTGGACATGGCGTAGTCAAAGTCGAGAGACTCGTAAGCACGAATTTGCAACAATTTTTTACTACTGGGTATTCCAGTGGCGGCGTTGTCCGTGAGTGTAGTGGAAGAGCTGAAGTTCGGGGAAAGAAGACGGAGGCGAGCGGCGGGGATAAGAGCTTGGAGGGCGCTGAGGATGATGGGTTGGACGTAAGCGTCTTCGTAGTCAACTATTGCGTAGATGATATCGTTGTTCCGAATCTCTGCTGATGATGGCCTGGCAGCAAGTGTTGTTGTTGGTGGCGGTGGTAGTGGTCCTGTTGAATCCTCTTGGCTGTCCCTGTATGTACGCCGTGATGGTCGTGAGAAAATTATTCTTTACAAATTTCTGAAGGCAAGTAGGAAGAAGAGCAGAGAGCAAAAAGACTGTGTGCACCGTTGGTCTATTTCTAGAACTGCTTCTATCACTCCGACTCCCCTAAAACTGGCTTTGCTCTGGCTGTGCTCTCTGCTTCATCAACAAAGACGACACCAGCCTGACTGGGCATGTCTGCGCTCAAATCTTTTGACACGATGTATATATGATATATACAGGACCAACATAATTTGCAAAGAAATGCGGCAAATTGTAAAGGTCCAAGTCAAATCCAGAAGTATCAAAAACATTAATGCTTGGATGCGCTCGGGCTTGTTTCACTCACAACTTCAACTCCTGCTCGTGTAGGTCCGTCGCCGCGTGCCAGAAGTTGGCCTTGAGAGGCGTGATACTAGATAGAGGGATGTTGCGTCAGCCTCAGTCGATCTTTGCAATGGAAAACAGAAGACGAGGGAAAGAGGGGAATGGTCGAGTGGAAACCCACCTCGTCTTGCCAGCCCTCACTACCTGGCCATCAACATGCTCGGGCGCTTCACCAGTCGACTTCATGACATCGCCCAACTGCGGGGCCCACTTGAAATGCCTATGCTCGTGACCGCCGCTTCCCGCCTCACCATTCTCGCCCTTCTTCGATCCAGCAGCGGCAATATGCCCATTCGCCTGCTCCTCAGCACGCCGTATCCGCTCTTCTTCCTCATCCCCATCCTCACCAGCCTCAGCCTCGACCGCCTCAAACGCACACAACCCAGGCGTCCAATAATTCTGCAACATTGGCGCAAACACTGTCTTGGCTTGCTCGACGCCCTCCACTAGCGGCACATTGACACTATACACATCCACAGCCTCACCAGCAGGCCATTGCTTTGCCAGTGCCTCAATCACCTTGACACTGTGCCTGCTTGCGCCAGCCACAATCTCCGGATCGTGGTTACGCGAGAAGAACGCATACGAAAGGGCGATCGCACGTTTACCACACGCAGCGGCCTCGAGCGCGCCGCCTAGAGTGCCCGACGAGAGGGCAAACACGGCTGTCGTATTGCGGCCGTAGTTGGGACCCGAGACGACAAGGTCAATGGGACCCTTGGAGGCGAAGTAGTGATAGAGGCCGATTTGCACGCACGAGGCCGGGGTGCCGTCAACAAGAACCCATTCCTCGACGGAGCTGGAGGGTGAAGGACGCGCGTGCGTGCTCCCATGGGCATGGGGGTCGTCTGCGGGACCGAGGCCGGCGGGGAGGGAAGTCGAAGACGGAGACGTGGAGGACAGAGGAGGAGGTCGGTAATAGACAGGCTTGACAGTTTGGCCGATCATGTGGGCTTTTCCAATCCAGCTGCGCTGTGTGTGCGGGAGACAGACGCTGACGGTGTGACCGGCGGCTTGCAGCTCGCGGATGAGCGAGTGCACGTATGGCGAGGAATGTGGCGACGGAGGGCCGTCGTCGTTGGTAACGAGGATGTGCATTTTAATTGTCGTGGTGTTGCGAAGGACAGACGGAACAAAGATAGGAATTAAGATCGTCAGGCGATTGGGATCTGCCGCCTGTGTCAATTTCGCTCGACGGGGAAATATACAAGTAGTGACCAATGCTGTCTAATCACAAAGTCTGGGCCTGGCAATGTCAAGGTTGGTGACGGAGGAGAAAAACCCAAGGGGTGCCTGCCGTTATTGGGTGCGAGGATATTGCGGGGGAGGGGCTGTCGTCATGCCGGCCGGGGTGAACGACATCTGCACTATTGACTTAACATCCACCATTCAGTGACCGCGTCTTGTTTGCACTGTTCAACGTCTAGATAGTACCAAGGTGCTGTTAAACCTCCTGTTGCTTACAAGAGCTACAAAACCACTCCACAAACGCCATAATGCACCTGACCATAAGTTTTGGATGCTCGCGCGAATTGCAATATAAAGAGTTCATTTGCCCAGCCTGCAGAATTATCTGAATCGCCCTAATCCTGACATACTTTGTCTTGTATGGGAACCCAACTCCAAGACGCCATGCCTTTTGTTTGCCCTGATGAATGCCATGTTGCGCAGTAGAGCCTCTACTACTACGCAGGCGCCAATAAAGGCACTGTCCGTCTCGTGAGCACCTGTAACCATGCCGACACCGATACTATGAATCAAATAAAAATAAAGACAAAAGGTAAAGGAAATGCGAAAGAACGTGCAAGTCAGAAACTCCATAAAAGCCACTAGAAAATCATATCCCAGTGCGGCAGGGTAGCCCTCATCAAGCCCGCCCGCAAATCCAGACAAATCACCAATTGCATGCTTTCGTTGCATTGCACACTTTAATACCGAGCGTTGTTGATTTCACTCGATCTTGGTTCCTCTGGAGACACTCCGTATGGCGCCACCATTGATTAGTTTGCGCATTGCGGCCAGCAAATTGAGCCTTAAAAAGGAAAAAGAAACAGAAACTGCCAAGAACGCGAAGCTTAGATTTTGGTTCGCTTTGGCGCAGTCTCCTTGGCAAAAGGCTCGCCAGCGCGCTTGACACCCTGTGCAGCAGTGCCTGGACTGCTCTTGGTTCGCTGCCAACCATCGAAGGGACTTCGTCCGCTAACACGCCTGCCTTTGACCTTGGCTGGAGTAGGCTCCTCGATGATTATCTTCTTGGACCGCGTCGTTCGAGCAGTGGATGGAGGTGAGGCGGGGGCGAATTTGGGTGCTTTGGGTGTGTCAACCTTGTCCACGACGGCCTTGGTAGGAGTTGCGACTTCTGCGACTTGCTCCTCTTCAATATCCGTCTCGGCTTCCTCCTCGGCAATCAGCTCATTCTCTTTGGTGGTTTTGCTGGAAGGGAAGAGCAAGCGAGGCTTCACGGTAGGACGAGAAGATGCTTCGCCATCGGTGAATTTCCTAAAGACCTTCTTGCCACGACTAAGAAAACAACCAAAGTCAGCACGACGCGTCACAGTAAGGGTGGGATGATCAGGTGCCAGAACCTACAAAACGTAAAGTACTCCGTCATCACGGCTCAGATTGGCCTCAATAATTTCCTTTTCAACAGTGGCGTTCTTTTTGTTACGCGCACTGCGACGAACAGGGACAGCCGACGCTGCAATGCCAGAGTCGCCGTAGAATGGGTTGTCGGCGCTGTTATCAATCTGAGGCAGACGATTCTCCGAATCGGTGAAGATCTCAATGGGCGCCTCGTCATCAAGAATCTCAAACCTGTCCTGCAAGATGCGGTTATCGCGTTTGGTGGTTGGCTTCCTCGGGCTCTGCTGAGGCTTTTGCTGCTGCTTATTGAAGAGGGTTCGGGCGATGGCGGTGACATCCTTTTCGCTCTGCTTCGAATGCTTGCTTGCGGGAGTCTTGGCTGGAGTGGGAAGAGCGGCGGCAACGGAGCGTCCAAGATGAGATTCTGATGAGATCTGGGGCTGGCCAAGGATGGCAGCTGCATTATCAATGCTCTCCATAGCCAAGGAGCCAGAAACACTACGCAGTGCCGATGCTGATTGGCGCTGCTTTTGAGGGGATGTTGCGGGAGGAGACGCCATTGTGTCGATCTGAGGACGCGATAGTCGCGCCGATGAAGACGGGCCGGATGTGCGTGGAGTAGAGCGGAGATGAGATGGTCGGGCAGTGCGTCCAGACGAGTGTGGTGAAGGTGTGCGAGCGTGAGACTGAGTGTGAGAACTAGTAGTGGTAGTAGTGGTAGTAGTGATAGTGATGGCACGCGACGAGATACGTGCGGATTTGCGAGGTGCGGGTGAGTAAGGTTCCCAGTTGTCGCCAAAGCCGCCTAAACGGGGAGTGGGCGGGGTATTGATAGAAGCTGGCGACGCAGCGTGGGTTGGGGTGGTAGCAACAAATGTTGTTGCCATCTTGTCAAAGCTGCTGCGCGACAGCAGAAGCCAGACAGGGGAAGAGAGTTGCGTCGAAGATGTGAATTGGCAGTCGGTTGTGTCGAGGCCGAACAAAGGAAAATAAGCCGGTTAGTGAGTCGAGTTGTGGCTCCTGATCCCCAGCAATCGCACGCAGCTAAGCCTGAAATAAATGAAAGAAATAAGGAGAAAGAGGAATACAATTTGCAATTCGCAGGATAGAGTGAACAGCTACCAAAGGTTAGACGTTGGAGAATTTGAGACGAGCTGCAAAGCGCGGTGGGAGACGCGGTAATTGATAGTTGCAAAGTGGGCGCAAACAAATCAAGGGAGAGCGGGTTGGTGATGGATTGATGATGGTGTGGAAATTGAAAGGGAGAGAGCAACGGGGGCCGTCAGGGTTTGGGTTGGGCTGGGTTGCGTACCGGTTATGAGGAATTGGAGCTTGGCCTGCTTGGTCCATAAGTCTTTGGTTTCCGCTGCGGAACGACAGTGTGCGCTGTTGCTTTCTACCGCACAGACCACGTGTGGAGCCCCAGAAGCAAGTACGCATGTACCTCAAGCAAGCCAAAACCAGATATCAGTACTTTATACCGTTCACCTCACAGAAGATCCTTCAACCAGAAATCGCATCAACGACCAAGCAACAGAGGCATTTAGTTTTCTTGTTCAATGTTACCCCCACCCTTTATCACTCTACAGTCTATAAACGCCTCGTTTCCATTGCGCTCACAGGACACTTCAACCCGACAATGAAGAGAAGCCCCTAAAACAGAAGGGGCTGGTGCTGGGCTGCAACTGTCCATCTTTCTACAGGCGGGGTGGGCCCTGATTGGTCAGAGCACCTGTACCTCAAAAGCCCAATTTTGACTGGATCCTGCAAAGTCCCACATACCCTTGCTGACGCGCTACGCGTCAAGACGCGTCAGTCATGCCTTCAAAAAATCAACATTGTTTTGCCGATTACTAACGCAACAAGTCCCCTAACAAAGTCTAAAGCACCAAAGCAATCCAGCGAACGCCCACTACAGACGACGTCATACTGTGCATCGTACCCCTGATCTACCTAGGTAGGCACATACACATAGCACATCTTTGCATGCCAACTCTCTGCTCACTCGCTCACTTGAACGTCAATTAGATCCATCCCAAGTCACCTTTCGCACAACCAATCTGGCATGGCTGACGACCAGGTTGATCCGTCGGAGCTCTTCTCCTCTCCGATCAAGCCTAGCGATCTGCCACTCAAGACCTCAAAGACGCCAACGCCAAGCAGCGCCGCTCGCCAAACCAGAGACCGAGAAGGCAAGGAGCCCTTCGATGCAGAAGAAGTGCGCGAAGCCGCCCTGCGCCAAGAGCTAGGAGGAGTGCGCAATATCAATGAGGTCATTGAGGGCGTCATTGGCACGCTGGAAAAGGCCAAGGGGAACATGGGGGTATGTACTCGTGAATTTGTTGCAAGACTCTCTGACACACGATCGCGTAGCGAGCGTTGCCGCTAACATCAATCCATTGCAGAGCGTTTCTCAGACCGTTAACAATGCTTCGAGTCTCCTCAACACATGGACCCGCATCCTCTCCCAAACAGAACACAACCAGCGGCTCATCCTGAACAAGGAGTGGAATGGCGCATCGCGTGACCTCGAGGCAATCGAGGAGCAGAAAGTCGCCGAAGAGCAGGCTGCACAGCGCAAAGCCGAGGAGGACGAGCGCAGACGCGAGGAACTTCGACGGAGGGCTGAGGAACAGGAACTAGCTCGCTTAGCTGGCACATCGGTGTCGAGTCGTGGCCGTGGAGTGGCAGGCACACGGCGCACGCGCGCGACTAGAGGTCGAGGGCGTGGGATACCAAGAGGCGGAACCTCGACTGCGAACTCGAGCACGATAAGTTCGGCCTCTCGTGCCGGATCTCAGATAGGACGGGGATTCGGCGCAGGGCGAACGACGCGTGGAACGAGGACAACAGGTCGGAATGTGCGGTGAATGATTGAGCAGTGTGAGCGTTGCTGGCTTGTTTCTCATCTCTTTCTTGTCTTTGCGACGCTTTCAACCATGCATTCTATGCAAATATGTAACCAATGATACCCCTTTTCGGACAAAAGCTTGACCGACCATCGAACAGGGCACGCCATGTTATACAAAAACACAACTATGATCCTTTTGGCTTGAAAAAGGCGCTCAGCTTCATCATACCCGCAGTATTGACCTTCTTTAGCTCCCTCACACCTTTACTCTCGCCAGCCTTCTTACGCTTTTCCTCTTCCTCTTTCTTTCGTCTCTTTTCTCGCTTTTCCTCGTTATCTTCGTCCATTGACCGTTTCCGCGAGTAATCTGACGCCGAGCGCGACAGTATGGCCTCTTGTCTGAGCTTGGCTAGTTGTGTCACATACTCATCAAGAGGCTTGAAATCAGCATCAGCAGCAGCTCCTTTGCCCTCTGCCAGCATCTTTTTGAGCATCGTAGTCATGGCTGGCGGCACATATGACGAGCAGATGAAGTTGAAGGCTATTCGGAGCCGCTGAAGCTTGACAATTTCTTCGGAGGCCTGCATGGCAGATTCGACATCTGTGCTTTTCATTGCATCTGAGTCCTCGTCGACAACCGAGGTCGCCGCACTGGTTGCGGTGGTAGCAGCCATTGACGATGCTTGCGAGGCGTCTGCCGCCTCACTTTGCGAGCTGTTTGTTATAGTACTTGCTATTGTCCCGGCCTCAGACAGCGTCGACCCCTCCTTTTGCAGCGTCTTGACTCGTTTGATGCCTAGAACAGGCGCTTCAAGAGCCCTTGTCACAAATTTGTCCTCCATGCTTGCGGGTAACCCAGCAGCCATCTTGCTGGCTTTGGACAGCACCTCAGCGAGCAGCTTCTCCTCGCTAAACCTGAACATGATCTCATCGCCTGCTGCAGCCGTATCACAGCACGCGGCCATGCGATCCTCGAGGCGTTTCCGCCATGTAGGCCATCGCACGCATGTGTCGCGCAGATGCGGTGTCTCGTCGTTGAGCGTGTCGAAGTGGTCGTCACTTGAGAGGAACATGCGTTTACCGGTCGAGGCGAATTGTGCGGCGAGCGCAGGCAGGACGAGGAACAGGGGGTCGACGGGCGTTGCAAGGAGTAGGTCAGCGCCTTTGGTGACTTGTGTTTCGAATTGATCATCTTGTTGTTGCTTTTTCTGCAGCTGCTGCGCTGTATTTGTTGAAACTTCAATGAGCCAGCTGCGAGGTGTCGCTTTGGGCGCGACTATCTGAATGAATTCGTATGCGCCTGTGTCGGGACAGATCAGGTATCGGGCCGGTTTCGAGTAGCGGGGTTGCTTGAGGAAGACCACTCGCGAATGAGAGGTTGCCCTTTCAGGAAGGATGAGGACTCTCGGCGGATTGAGGGACTCGGCGGGTAGAGGATGTTTGGAGGAAGTTGGTGTGGTGGTGGTAGTGGTATTGTTTTGTTTGCTTGAGGCGGTGGCCGCCTTCGAGGCGCCTCTTGTCGCTCTTGTTCTCACCATTGACTTTCCGTATTGCAATCGCAGAGAAGTGAAAGGACTATCCAGAAAATGTGGATGATTGTAAAAGCGATATGTGATTGCTGTTGCCGTCTTCTCTTCAATGTGTCGTGGCGCTATGGTGGGGATATTCTAAAAGTCAACCATGCTCTTCCCTGGGGTCGTTGCCAGTGCCAAAAGATGGAAATATGTCAGTATGGGCAAGGATACGCGTGGTGAGGTCAGTCAGGGCCAAAAAGCGCGTGTTGGTGTCGCGTCGCGGGTCCGCTAGTGGATACCCCCTCCCCGATCAAGTGGCTCTAGGGGATTCAGCGCCCCCTCACTTGCCCCAGAGACAGGCTGACAAGCCAGAATTCTTGTCAATTGACAGGGGCTCCACAGCACAGCACAGCCCGGTAGCATGAGTTGTGGTAAATTGGTGGGCGGCACCGCTATTTAACGAGTGTCCAGTGGCTGGCTGCCTGCAAGCAACCTTGGAAGTCACTACTCAACCGAGCTTTTTTTCCTTGATGATTTGCATTTCGTTTCTGCCTCAATCCAGGCACCGCCGGCTTCCCGTTGGTCGATCAGCCCGATTTCCCTTAAGTACTATGTAGATTTCCAGACGACTATGTACCTAGGCAGGTATCGAGGTACATAGTACTACTTGGGCACCCCGTACTTTTACTCGTACTTACGCACCGAGCCGCCAATGCAGAATACACGCGCACATACAGAGGGCACAGACACACAAACAGCGCTTGTTTTAGCCCGCGACGCCCGTGGGGAGGGGGAAAACAAAATCGATCCTCCAACCGATCCAGCCCAGCCCAGGCCTGGCTTGGCTCCCCAGGCTCTCCAGGCTCCCCCAAGCGCGTGCGCCTGCCCTGTTTGCCTTTGTTTCTGGCAGGGCACAATCCATCGCCAACGGCTCATGATTACGCCAAACCAGCCACCGGACAGCCTCAAGCATTGCTTTTTCGGTTTTCAGCTAGTACAGTACCTAGTAACTGTTTTGTTATCTCGCTTTCCCTCCTTTGTGTGCCGTTACACCAAAATCACTGCGCGTCCATCCGTCCACAAACACGACAAACGCAAACAAAAACAGAGAGCATCCACACTTCTAACCTATCCACGGCCAGCGTACGATTGCCATTGCCCATACTGCCACCCACCCCCCATGCCCTGCCGGCGGAGTCGCATCTGCCTCCTTCAAGTTACATAGTACACGTCTGGCAAGGTGGTGCTCAGGCGTGGGCGTAATCAATTGGCTGACACCAGGGACCCGATCCCTCCCAGCACAGTCACAACCCACCCATCCGCATTCATCCTTTCTCTCACTGGCAACCCGACTCGCTGCACGGGGCGCACTCCAACTGCGCGCAACAACCCCAAGTCTGGGGATAGCCTACTTGCATATTGAGGGGCATGAGTGGCGCTCGGTTTGCGTTGCTCCCCAAATAACATGCCCCAGCGTGCGTCTCTACCAATTCTCTCGTTCAACTTCTCTTCCCTCGAAGTCAGAGACAACACACCTTGGCGAATGACCATCGCAGCACGCAGCTAGCTAACCATTCCCATGCAACTAGTAGCACCTGCACCAGGCCTTGAGCAGCAGTGGCCTCCCAGGTCCCCCAAAGAAGCGCTCCTTAGTACGCCTGGCGGCCGTGAACGCTACCGACAGATGCTCGCCCAGCGCGCCACCTCGCCCTCTCCGCTACGACGCAGAGCATCCGCCGACATAATGTATGGAGGTGACCCCATGGATTTGGACGATGACGGCGATGACGAGGAGACCTTGCAACTCAAGCTGCAAGAAATACAGGCACAACTGAGGCTCAAGAAACTGCGCAAAGAAAAGGCCAGGGCCTCTCTTGGCTCACAAGGCTCAGCATCCGGCTCCTTTAGCCAGTCCGCCGACGATCTTGCGCGGAACAACAACGACAACAGGCCGGACGCTGCAGCCGCGGCCCTTTCGAGTATGCGTATCAAAGAAATTCGGCGAACAGATCCTGCAACTCGCCCTCGATCGCAAACGCAAGTCGAGGTACCTGCATCCCCCGTGAGAAAGCAACAGCAACAGCCCTCCCAAACATCGCCTAGTCGGATATTACTTGGCATCGACAAAGGCCTCAAGGCCGCAGACATTTCATTGAAGAGAGCACCGAGTCTCCGCAAATCGACTGAAGATTCTTCTTCTGCCGGAGCCCAAAATGGGGGCTATCTACGCACTTCTCGGAGTTTCGGATCGTTTGACGATGCTAGAAAACCGCTGAGCTTTAACGAAAGATTGAAGAATGCGCGAGAGGAGGAGAACACTCGGTCGGAAAAGAGAAATGCGGCCGCAAGGTCCCGAAGTACAGCTTTCAATGTGGGGAGGCAAGAGATGGAGAATTACAAGAGCAACGCCACAGACATATTAGACGACGGACCTCCAATTGAACGGAGTTTTACCAAGGACGAAATTCTAGGAAACGCATCATCCGACAACAAGTCCAGAGTAGGAAGCCTACAAAGAAGCAATACCACATCGAGCGCAAAAACATCTTCATTTCCGGCTCCTGCTCGGTCATTTACTGAAGCCAATGACGTGCAGGCATCCTTTACCTCTACGGCCTCTGAGCCTCAGCAAGCTACATCATCGGCTTCATTTGAGCCATATTCGTGCGTTCATCTCTCTAAGCGCATATTACCCCATCAGGTTGTCGCCCGCGCCATATCTGGCAAAACGACCTATTCCATACAGGATCTTCTGCGTCGAGTCAAGTCACCCGATTGGGCGCTTCCCGATGACGTTGTAGACAGCGTTGTCTTCGCTATCGTAGCTACAAAGTCTGAGCCTCGCAGTCACAAGCCACAATATGACCCCGAGACAGGCAGGATGAAGACTTCTAATCGAGGAAAGTATATGGTCATTACGCTGGTCGATCTGCAGTACGAGATTGAGCTCTTCCTCTTCAACAGCGGCTTTGAGCGCTTTTGGAAACTCACGACCGGCACTGTGGTTGCGATCCTTAACCCGGACATCATGGCCCCGCCTTCAGGCAAACGCGACACTGGGCGCTTCAGTCTGGCAATCAACTCGGACGGTGATACCATCCTGGAAATCGGGATGGCACGAGACATTGGTTACTGCAAGTCGGTCAAGGCTGATGGATCTCTCTGCAATTCCTGGGTTAACGCGCGACGAACTGAGTTTTGTGAATTCCACACCAATTCAGCTCTTTCGAAGACTCGCGGCGCACGGATGGAGATTAACGGCGGTAATGGCTTTGGTACGCGCCAAAAATATGTGCGCTACGGGAACATGGAGCAAAAGGCGAAGGTCGAGCGTAGAGACAAGGTTGCTGAGACGCATGGCTCGTTTGACTACGACTCGGGGGGCCGATATTTCGTGAGCGGGGGTGGGCGTGGCTCCCACGGCCATGAACAAGACGCCGTCGCAAATTTGACCGAAACCCGCGAACGAGCTGAGGCGCTAAAGCGGAGACTCGCAGCCAAAGAAAAAGAGCGAGATATTGCGAAGAAATTGGGCGACATGAACGGTACGGGCATGGGCGGACAGTACATGCGAATTGCCGGTACGACCGAGGCCTCAAATGGGCCAACTCGAACCTCAAGATTCGGTAACGGCAGGCCTGCCACCAACGGCATGGCACCACCCACTGCAGCACGCTTCAGCCCTGCGCTCAATATGCCTAGAATGGCATTGCCAGGGACCTACCGCCCATACGACGCCGACTCGCAGGATCCCGAGGAGCGAAGGGTCGATGCTCGTTCCCTTGGACTAATTGCGCCGCGGGGCATCGAGTCCAAAGTTTCACTTAGTCCTATCAAGCGCAAGCGGCAAGATAGCACCCAGAGCTCATTTACAACCAGTTTTGACGGTGGTGCGGCGGCGGATTCATCCAGTGGCCGTGCTCCGGCTTCGTCTTCGTCTTCTTCGTCCTCACGCACTTACGGCTGGGGTGGCAGTCTCCGAGACAAGCTGGCCCGCATGCGCGACGGCGAGAGACTCAACCTCAACATCCACTCCAAAAAAGAAAGCACTAGTACCGTGGCGTCTGCGTTTCGAGATAAGGACCGTAGCCCGGTGCGAAAGAAGACGCGCTTTGTCACAGACAAGGGCATCCGCGAGGCTGGACGTGAAAGCTTGCCTGGCGGGGCTTTTGGAGAGAGAAGCACTCGCCCTGGCGTCATGGGCGTGTACGGGAGGACTGGGGGCAGCTTGTCACGTGGGCGAGAAGTGGTACTTGACGAAGATGAGGATATGGATGAGCTGGTGGTTGTCAGGTGAAGTACTTGCCCATTCTGATGGCGTCCTTACTCTTCTTCTTTCTACTAGAATGTGACTGTGTTTGTCCTTTATGGTACTGCTTTTGCGAGGTGCTGTCCAGATTGGGACAAGCAGCAGGATTGTATGCATTTGGAAGGTGGTCTGTTTCCTCTTCAGAGAAAGTGGTTTTCCTTTTGTCTTGTTACGCATGTTATATGGGACTTTGTCGAGCACCAGGAAGTATTGCGGGTGCCAGATTCCCATTCCCACACCACCACAAAAAGTCTTTGAAGAATGGCTGCATCAGGTCTGACCGGGCATGTTCGGCGAGGTTTTCGAACATGACCTGGGTGGGTCAGTGCCGTGCACCACACGATGATTCCCCTTTTCCTTTTCGAAACTCTTGGTTTCAGCTGTGTTTTGTTTTTCTTTATTTCCTTTTTTTTTTTTTTTTTTTTTTTTGGCTTGCTTGGGTAGCACGGCATCATGGCATGGTAGGGGATCCTCGGTCGGTCATATGGTTTCTTTGAGTTTCTTTGAGGCGTTGGTTTTCTACATTCCACTGTTCTCTATGTGGTCTAGAACGGTTCCTTTGGGCTACTATTATGAGATTCTTGCATGATGGCCTGTTCGGTTGGGTTAGCCTTAGCTTAGCAAACCGTGGGCTCTGGAAACAATAGCATGCCCCTTTCTTGTTCCTGAAAGTCAAGGGTGGAAGGGCATTTATTTTGAACAAGAAAGGGGGGAAAGGAGATATAGCAGATATTACATGAGGTTATGGTTGACGGGAATTATACGTTTGTCAAGCAGGTTCTTTGTTTTATAGCAGCAAAAGCATACACGCCAATAAGAGACTTGTTGTAACAACACGTGAACTGATAAACCTTTGATTTCGGTAGCCAATATGCACATTGTGTATATATATCATAATGTATAATGCTATCAAGTACAACTATCTAATCAAGGTTCAATATGTCTTTTGAACGGATCTACTGGATTTGTTGTGGTATATCATCCACAGTGTCTAGTCTATAGTGTTAATATTAGCTATATCACGCTTATACGATGTTCCTTACATCTACTCTCCTTCATCTACAACAAAAGTAGTTAGTGGTATGCCTGCAGTTGAGAGTCAAGAAATGAACACAAGCTGGCTGATAAGGCACAATTCATCTTCCTCAATGGGACCGTCTACTGTGTCTTTCACAGCGCAGCAAGCATGACGCTTTCCCCGTACAACCAGGGCCAAAAAGGCACCAACGCCCAGCCAAGATAATTTTAATTTTTTTTTGTCCCCGCTGTCGACCATTGAAAAGAGTGGTGAAAGTTTGGTAGAAGTAAGCAGATTACGAACATCCGAGAAGAAAGCAAAACAGGATCTAAGCATATATAGTCATGGTCCGGTCGATGTTCAGTAACTCTGAACAATTCAGGCCGCACGTTGTCGACAGCAAGAAACGCTCACTCCTCAACAACATTGGACTCAACCTCCTTCGGCTCAACCTTGGAGTTGGCCTTGTTCTCTTCTATAGTGACCTCTGCCAGACTCTGACCTGCAGTGTCTGATCATATGTTAGTTCCCTACGCTGGAAGCAAAACCACGAGATATAAACTTACTGGTCGCGAGCGTTTTGACCTTTGTTTCGACCGAGTCTTCGTCCTCATCAGCATTTTGAGCCGATACCTCTGCCTCTGGACCGGTCTTTGAAACTTCAATTCCGTCAGTCATCTTGGCGGATTCCACCATTGCCTCAGATTCGGGCTGTTGCTGGGCTTTGGACGCTGCCACATCTCTTTGGGTTTCTGGCTCATCCTTGGCGGTTGGAGTTACAGTCTCGGCGGCGGACTTGGTATCCTGAGCCACAAGCTCCTGCTTGATCCGACCATCATCCTCATCAGGGTCGATTGACCAGATCATGACCGTTGTAGCAAATGTCAACCTTGGCTTCTCTGCATTAGCAACCTTGTTTACTGGGGCAGCAGCCGGGGCAGGAGCTCTCCTCTGAGGCCCACGAGCACGCCCCTTGCGTGCGTCAGATAGAGGCGCCTTCTCTTTGTGTTCCTCCGCAACCTCCTCGGCCTTGTCTTCTTCCTTGGGCTTAGGTGCTTGAGGGCCTAGACCGAGTTTCTTGTTCAAGTCCGACATGAAGCCGGCCTGTAGAGCGGCAATCTTATTGCCCATTGGTCTAGCAGGGACGGCAGGTTTTGCCTTAGGCGCGGGCGCATCGACAGATGCGGAAGCAGCGGTATGTTTCGCAGGGCGTGCGGGAATCTGAGGCTTGGGACGTTCTGGAATAGATGGCTTGCTTGCATCGTCTGCAGATTTGGCCTTGGGTCGGTCGGGAACAACAGGCATATCCTTAAAATCCGTAGTCTTCTTTTGAGGCGGCTCCGGTACCTGGATCTTATCATCAATGGGCGACGACTCATCCATCTGTGGTCCTGAGACCTCCGTCTCGAGCTGCAGGCTGTCTGGTGTGTCTTCCCACACGTCACGGCTGGGGAACCGAGGTGCTGTCTTTGCACGAGCGGTTCCTTGAGACAGTGGTGGCTGGTTGCTGAGCCACGTGGGCTTTTGCGTTCGCCAGAGGAAAGCGTCAGGGTGCGTCAGCTCCTTCTCGGCAAGCTCCTCTTGTCTGCGCGCGAATGCGTGAGCTGGCGTCTCGTTTTGTTCTCGGGAAAGAGTTTTGGTCAAGTTCTCCTCCGGCTCGGGTGTGTTGACTTCGGCGGTATAATGCACACTGTTAGGGGCGTCTTCCCAGATGTCGCGGCTGGGGAATCGCTGCTTCATTTCTTTGATTTGAGCAGCTGTGAGGCGCTTGGATGAGTCCACCTCATCGTCATCTGGGAACAGGGGCTCGTATTCAATCACATCTTCCAGGGGCGTTGACCGCATGTCTGTGGACTCTGTCTTGTACAGACTGGTAGGACGACTGGTGGGGCGGCTGCGGGGCGGCTCCATCTCGTAGTCGCTGACACGGCGCTCTCTGGTGAGCTCTACAGCTGGCGCTTGATCATATCTGTGACTATTCTTGCGAACTTCGTCCTCGGCTAAAATAGGAGCACGGTAATCATCCTCAACATCTTCATCGGGTGGTGCCGGAATAATCTCGGTACTGTAAAGAATGCTTCGCCTATTGTTGTTCTCATCAACCACAATCATGTCGGGGTTGTTGTCATGATGGGAGCCCTTGATTGGAGAGCCGCCTTCCTGAGGCTTGGTGGAATCCGGGCGTGAGGCCGCTTCCGAGTAAGCTGCGTAAGCAGCCTGTTCA